>CAXKWD010000009.1:123704722-125129576 GCA_964059195.1 Ectobius pallidus
TCAGCTCCGTGCGCACCATATTGCCAGACTAAGAATTTTTAACAGACTATCTGACAATAGTCGAGACAGCGTTGTTGTCTTATACAATACAATACAATACAATACAATTTATTGTTCTAAATTACACGAAAAACATACATAAAAAAGTTGATACACCACCCGAAGAAGCAGAGCTTGTGTTCGGGGGTGGTTCAGTTCAATAGCCTATATTAGGAAAAAACTTATACTAAATAATTACTTAAAACAATACATAATTTGGAGAAATATGACAGAATATTACGTATAAAAGGTTAGAACATATACAAAGGTACGAGGTAATACAATAATAATACATAACAATTTATTTGTTCAAATTTTAGTAAAAAACAAAGAAATTAAGTTCTATCCAAATGGATAGATCTTATGGATCTTAACTTCCTAGTGCTAGTAGTAGAATGAAGTTAACGCAATATCTGATAATGCTGAGTGAATGGCTTGTGGTTCACTTTATGGGTGAGCTACACCCATTGCCGGAACCAGTAGCATTAGATCAATTTACATGGTGAAATTTGGTATTATGCCCACCTCTAGATCCGAAGGTCGCGGGATCAACCCCGGCCACGATCGATGGATTTTTCAGGACGTAAAAATCCTGGGCATGGAGTCCTCCTGGATGGACTTTAAGCTGGGGAGCCCATGTCGTAGATTTACGGCACGTAGAAGAACACCAAGCCTAAATTAGAGCCTCTGGACAAAAATTTCTCGGCCCTTACACGTCCAAGTAATACCTTAGTTTCCAGTGGGGTGGGAGGTTGAGAGGAAAGGTGCTCACCACTTATCCCTCTGCCCTGTCTCGGAAAACAAGCGTAACAAAATTCACATAGGTAACAGAAACCTCCACTCGGAGGCCCTATGCCCCAACACTAGGGGACATAGGACACTAAGGGACATAGGACACTAAAGAGACATGGTGAAATTTCTGAGCTGAACATTGATTGACGATTGGAGTCAGTCTTAGTAGTTCTCGGGTACCGACGCGAGTGATGAGTTCTCATATCTCGTATCGCTTCCCTTCATCCGATTACTTTTTCATTCGAATGATCACTCGATTCTTTATATTACTCGGGAACATATTACTCAATTGTTAAATTATTCGATTCCGCTCATCACTAATTATAATAGTCTAGGAACAATTTCAGCAGTTACTCGTCATTCATACTTGTAAACTTGTAAACTTTCTTGACAGTCATAAACATCAAGCAAGATGTATCGAAATAATTTTTACAATAACCATTACAATACAATTTACTCAAATTACAATTAAAGTATCGCTTGGAATATTAAAGAAAATTAATAAAAAATATTAGAACAGCATTATAAAATATAATATAAAAGGGGATTTTTACCAACCATTTGAACAATTCATACTTAAAATAATTGGGGGTGACAGTATTTGCACTGTGGGGCAGTTTATTAAACAAAGACACAGCCATCTGATCAAATGAGTTTTTGGATTTTGTCAGTCTGACTGGAGGTCCAACAAACAAGTGGTTATTTTTTGTGGAATAAACCAAACCAAATTATATTTTAAAGTATATGTAGAATGGTGAAAATAATAAAATTATTTCAAGTAAACAATTGGTATAGGTCTGTGCTGTATATCGAATAACAAACTAAGAATATCAGGCATTTTGAAATGTTACGCACGAAGTATGTAGATATTAGGCCTACCTTAATGATAATTTAAAGTGGTTCCGTTTTTAAGAAGGCCCTGTAGCTAAAAACTAGGCACTCTATTATTAACATGTGTGACCGAATAATTGCAAAGTTTTAATTGTTTGAAAATATTTTATTTTATTTTTTATGGAAGTGGATAACTTTTATGTAGTCAATAATAAGGTAAACTTACTTGATAGCAAAGTAAGTTAATACTTATGTTTTATAGCTCAAAATTGAGTTTTCGAAACAAAGAAACTATTCTCTTTGACCGTAAAGTAGGCAAATTCTGATCAATTACGAGCCCAGCCACTTAAAAGCAAAATAGCACTTTAAAAAGTTCTTTATTACCACACAAATGTTACCTACGACTTACTCCATATTGACATTTTTACATTCAGACAATGGAAACGGGACTTCTAAGAGTGGCTGGCTTAAACATTGTGTTTTTATTGCTGATTATATAGGCTACATATACTGTGAGTAAATATATATGTGTAAATATATTTTATTATCTGAGCAAACAATTATTTAATTGCTTAGTGTTAGATATATTTAATTTCCTTTGTGTCTGGAATTTAATATATTTATTTCGGTGGTGTCTATGTCCAATATTTGTACATTTTAACAACTTGATCCTTCGTTAGAAACAATCAAAATTGCCCAAGTTAGTCTTTTCACAGACTATTCCCGTCATGCGTAACGTATTATATAACGTTTAGCACTTTCTCGGATATAAATTTTTAATCTTATAATATGCTTCCTGGGTCCGCAAGGATGCAATTTTATTTTATAAAACATCAGCTCGTAAGGCATCAACGTGCCATGACTAATATGTCACATTCTGTCAGTGAATAGAATGAAAACAAATGTTGTACAACATAATTTGTTTAGAAATTGAAATAATGTAAATGTTGTGTAACCACATTATACCCTCAAAATAAATCCTATACATTTTAAGGATAAATAACCTACAAATTTGATTGGAATTGCTAAGAAATTATATACAGTGAACTCTCGACAAACAGGACTAAAGTGGGCGGGGGTCTGTCCGAGTTATGAAATGTCCGGCTTATGGAGAGTAAATTAGGAAATGGTATTTAAATAACGAAATTTCGTGTTTAAGCTGCAATAACAAAACGTATGAGGCAGAACATAATATTAATACTTACAATTGGAACAAAATAGAATAACACTTCAGTTACATATTGAAATTTCTAGTCAGAGACTGAAATACACACTGTTACATTATTAGTATAATATTATGATGATGCGACATTGTGAGCATATTTTTCTAAGAAGATTTATGCCGAAAGAACACATTGTTTCTGCTGCTTTTGAATAATTAATTCTTTTGCAGTTCTGAAGTGGTCGTAGAATGGCTGTAGATCTGGGTCTGGATCGCCAAGAATCTGTCCGAGTTATCCGAAGTCCGGCATACTGAGGCCCGAATTATCGAGAGTTCACTGTACCGATATCAGAATTAGGTGAGAGCTTAATTATATTTTATGCGGTATCTATAATTGGCATATTACAATAAAAAAGATAAAAACATATGTAGAACAAATATGTTGCTTGCCAAAAGTTTACCATTGTAATACATTAAATATGTCCATATATTAAGATGTAGAGAGCACTTCAATTTGATGACAGGCTATGTTACTTGACATAAACCTCCATAATATAAATTGTTAACACTTAAATTGTTTCAGATAGAATAGTTTTTGCGAGAATTATATCAGGCTTATTATTATGGTTTAGTAAGTTCTATTATTTGTGACCATGAGTATTTCCACTCTTATATGATAATTGAATTATAATGTCCTGTGTTACGATGATAATGTTAACAGTTTAAAAGCATATAAAATATTTACAAAATTACATAATATTATTCGATATATCTATCGTAATGTGATAGATATGTCAATAGGTTTTTTGGCAATATAGGCCTATCATAAATTTGGTCAGACCTTCAACTTGTTGGTATAATATATAAAACAGACCATATAAGTTAGCATAAAACTTGTATATGGAGATTATCACCATAAAATTAATCAGTTTTTCACAGTCTTTAAATATTTGTATCATGTATCACATATATTCTAAGATCTGTTGCCAGGTCTTTGTGTGGTGTTAAGCTGCGTAGGTCTCTGAATTTTTCTCGTAGCAACCCCAATGTCGAATTTGTGGTTATGTAGGTATAGGAAGATGCATTTCGACAGTATTATCTTGTCATATTCAGTTCCTAATTAGAGATGAATAATAACAATAAGAGGAAAATTACGTATAATAGTATCAATTTACGAAATAGCAAAACAGTTAAACATTAGCTACTAACCTTCAACCATACGAGGATACTGATCACCGGTGAGTAAAGTCTTGTTTACTACTGTGACTGACCTTTGCAATCTATATTTATATAGGTTGAGTGCGTTCTAGAACCGGTTGAAACAGGGGGTTGTATTCAATAGGATTTTCGTTGCGTCCTTTGTCTTGTTTATGTATAATTTCTAATGTGTTTTCTATTGTATTGTGCAGATGTTTCTTTTCTATTAGATGTTTCGGAAATGCTGATTTCAGTTTGTTAAATTTATAGTCTGGTGCGTTTTCATGAAATCTTTGCCTGAATTTGTGTATATATATATATATATATATAGGGCAAACTGGTTGGAAATTCAGGCAATGATGTCATGACCACACACTAAACTATAAATTTAACAAACTGAAATCAGCATTTAAGAAACATCTAATAGAAAAGAAACATCCGCACAATACAATAGAAAACACATTAGAAATTATACATAAACCAGACAAAAGAACCAAACTAAATACACTAGAATAACTGGAAATATTGTCACAATTGGTAAATTTTAATTTATATACCCCATTATGATCTAATGATTTTGTCTTATTGTTGCTAGTGTTGTAAAGTTTATTTTTAATTTCATCATTAGTTTTATATGCTATTTTGATGCCATTCTGTTCAAATAGTTTTGTGATGTGTTGTATTTTTTGTCAGTGTAGGCAAAGGTGATATATTTATTTCTATTATGATTATTATCATCAGCTAGAGTTAGGTGACTAATTTTATTTTTTGTGCGTGATGATGTCTTTTTTTTCAATAGATCTATTTCAGTCTTCTTTTTGTATCCACTATTTTTGGTGATTTGTATAATTGTATTGAAGTCATTATTATATTGACGTTTTTTCATCGGTATATTAAGCATCCTATAGATTAAATTGTTAAATGCTGCCATTTTGTGGCTATGAGAATGCTTTGAACTTTTGTTAATAATTGTATCCGTCAACATTGGTGTCCTGCGTATGCCAACTGTAAGTTCATAATTTTCTCTTTTTATACCTAAATCTAAATAATTTAATAATAATTTTGAGGGTTTAAGGTGGTTATACAACTTCTACTTCATTTCTGTAGTAATCACCCTCAAAGGAAACATGAAATTTATTAATGTAAATGTGTATTAATTAAAAAGTCAATTTCGATTCGATGCAAGCTAGTTCTGATGCTAACGCACTCCATCTCATGGTAACGCACTATTGGAAGCATTGGGAACTCGAATCGATGCCTGGACTGTTCATTAGTTTAATAATAATAATAATAATAATAATAATAATAAATATTTTATTGTCGTTAAGTCAGAAGCAATAGACAAAGTCAAAGTACAAGAATATACAACAAATGCACTAAGTGAAGAAATCATGAGAAATTATCAAAGATTTACATTAGAAATGCCCTAAACATGTAAACAAGACCAAACATCCCAACACATGCTATTATAATATCAATAGAAAATTACAAAAATATCTACAAAGAAAATAACATTAATGAACAGTAGTTTATAATGTACTGATATTAATTTAACATAAGCAAGTTTACAATACAGAATGTGTGACATCACATTATGGGAAATAAGGATAGAGGTATGTGTGATAGGAAATTATAACTTTATTAGTCTACTGTCAATGTTGTGTCAAGAAAATCTTGCAACGAATAAAAAGGTGTTGTAATCAGCAGTTATATAATGCTGTTTTAAAATAATTTAACGGTTTATTTGTTAAAGTTAATGGTAGTTTATTATATAATTTTAAACCTAAAATTTCATAGCTATTTGCAGATTTCGATAATCGATAGTGGGGCAAGTTTATGCATAAACTGCTTCTAGTGTTGTAGGAGTGGATATCATGTCTGTGCTGAAAATTATCTAAATTATTTTTTATATAAATTAGTATGCCGTGGTCGCAAAACGAGCAAAATATAGACATCAAAGTAAGAAAGCAATTATTTAAAAATTAGTTAGCCTACATTTTATTCATGAACCAGTCTTAACAAATCCTACGGGAGAGTACGAGTTTCATCCGATATATCGATAAATTCGTAATTTCTCGTGGCATTACCTATGATAAAATGCATTATGTCCCGAAACATTAATCTCTCTTTACTATACAAGTAATAACCGTACTGTTCTAACTTTTTTAACACCAGCCAAATAACAAATAAGGAATAAGTGTTCGTTATGTATCAGGTTCGTTTACGTTCGTACCACTGGCATTGTCACACTGGCTGTGTGCGCAGACTATCAACTTACATGTTTTATAAACTCACAAAAAGACAAAATAGATTTTACATCTGTTTTAATGTTATCAACTGCTCTTTCAAGACAGTTGTGTGTGTCGTATAGTGGAATTGATTTTGTTTTCATACTAATGGCGTTGCCACTGGTTCTGTGCTCTTGTCATTCTGCGCAAACTATTAATTTATTTTTAAACCATGGACCTAATCACAAAGCTCAAAATAGATACTACTTTTGTTTGAATGTTATCAACTGCTCAAACAAAATGCATAGTTAAGTTAAACTACTCCATCCTATATAAAGAGTCTTAACATTGCATGCAGAGTGTCTTATCATGGCAAAGAAATGGTTTTCAGTTAATTGTCTTTTTGCACGACGTAACTAATTAGTGGTACTTACGAATATTGTTGCAGTGGATCGTAACTTGACATTCTTGCACGCAATCTGGTTGCTATGAAAACAAGAGAAATCTCAGTGCGGTAAAAATTACAAAAAGCACAAGTGCCATAAGTAAAATCATCATAATACAAGCCTTTATGGAAGACCGGAACCAAGGCCCCCTTAGTTTATGGCGACTTTAACAGGACAAATATTCAGTCCCCATAACAACCAACACATGCGAATCACTTTCTGAAATAAACATCTATCTTCAATAAGTATATACATATTATTTTCAGCTAATATCTCAATTAATATAATTAAATTTATATAAATAATCATCGTGCAAAAAATAGCATGCAATGCTCGTGCCATAAGCGCATAACGGATCTCGGAAATTGAAAAAACTCGGGGCAAGCGCCTCGTTTTTTCAAACTCTTTCCTCGATCCGTATGTATCGCTTACGGCACTTGTATCGCACTATACTATTACTCAACGATTCTGAAACAAAAATCACGATTTTCTGTATAAGGGATATAATTAATTATTTGCCATCTGTAGAAATACTGGGTCTAGAGTTAGATAAAAGAAAATCTTTCTTTAAAGCCACACATTAAAAGTGTTTGTAATACAATATATAGTATTATTATTTCTTCTACGAAAATTAATACCGTTTATTCCATTAGAATGTCTTAAAATAGTAGCCAACATTATGCAACAAGCCTATAATGACATTTATTGATTACGAGTATGTTTATGAAATGATCAACATGAGTTTCATAATTTTCATAAGAGTATCTAAATTACTATTTTAGGCAAGTAGCATACGGCTGTTTTTTTTTTTGACATAATTAGTCTGAATATTTAAATTTTGAGATTTTAGATCAACTCACACGAACGACTACGAGCTCGCTATGACCATCAGATCAATCTTAGTTCTTATCATCTACGAGAGATGGCAGCTCATGGCATCGGTCAAATCAAAGCTTCCTTTTGGTAGTTTTATTAAAGTGAACAATTTTGAATTCATTTTAATATGTTATCAAAATTAACACGAACAAAATTGATTTTATTTTAAATACAGATTGATTATCAGGCAGTATTCAGCTGGTACTCTCAAGGTTTCAAGATCGTTCCATGTTAGATAATAATCGATACCAAACCGATGTCATAATGAAGATCAGTTTCGAAATGAGTATCATTATGGCACCGTTACGTCACACATAATAAGCGTATTATAGTATGATCAAACAAAAAAGTCTATTTCGCATTTTTTGAAACTCATGGATATTGATGCTCAAGATTTACAAAGATGTCAGGAAGGGGCATTGCGCGAGATGCTTCACAAGAAATTGAATGAGCGTTGTAGACTCTTATTTATTGAACTAAAAGTAACGACTTTCATATTTTTTTTATAAACAAGTTTGACATATGTGCATACCAATTTTAATAGTTGTGATAAGATCAGATCATAACATAAACACAAGGAGTAACTTGAAATTATTCAATCTTCCACAATGTAGACTGGAACTAACCAAAGATTCGTGTTTTTAATTGTATCCATTATTTTAATGAGCCATAGATGTTACCACTAGCAGGTTTAAAACAAAACAATCCAACTGGCTATTAAATAATCCATTTTATGCTTCAAATTAGTTTATGTCTCAAGTGATTATAGACATATCTTCTTTTATTCTCATTTTTACAATTTCCTATTCAAATGTACTTGGCCTCCGACAATTATTTAATATTATTATTACTCTATATATTATTATAGAAATAATAATTATTGTTACTATTACTATTATAATTCTTATTAAAATGATACCCACTTACTCGATGACGAAACACTTGTGTTTATGTTTTAAAGTGGACATACACATGGGGAAAATGGTCGTTAGAAATGCTCCAATACATGTATAATAGTAACAGCTACCAAGTCATCGATATCTTTTATTTGTTGACAGCTTAGTATAATTAGTTTTAAATAACGATCAAAACTTAAAATACCGTTCAATCGAAATAGTTTTAAAACAAGCCACCTTAATATTACACTCAATTATAGCAATTCTAAGAAGGTACCCCTTTACCGAATTATTCTATAAGTTGATATTGTGTTTTAGGTCTTAAATTGGAATAAATTCTGGCAGTTGGGCATTATTCACATTATTGCGAGAAAACCCAATGACTTTTCTAAGGACGCATTCACGTCCAAGTATGATAAATAAAACCAAATAAATGATTGATCGAAATTCCTAAAGAAGACAAAAATTTCACTCTTGTTTTCCTCATTATGGGCAGCAGGAGGAACTGATTTAAGGGCAATCCGTGAAGTAGATGAACACTTGAAGAAGCATATTTGGATGTAAGCAATGCATACAAGACCCGTCACTAAAAATTCTGACTGTACGAAAAGTTTCTATACACTTAAAACCAGAGAACATAGAATGGTAAAGCAAGCAGAAAACATACAACACCGACTTCATGGAGATCGATGTTCAAAAAGAGACCTTTTCGAAGAATTTTGTGATGAAACCACCCTTCATGGTTTAAAATACATTGGTAGTAAAGAACAACACATCGTAGTGAAAGTATTTTGGACTGTGGCATTTTGTGTGTCAATGACTGCAGCGATTTACTTTACATATAATCTGTATAACAAATGGGAGAAATCTCCAGTCATTATAACGATATCTCCAAATCCTGTTGACCTCAAATCTATCCCATTCCCTGCTGTTACATTCTGTACAAATATGAGTAGTTGCGAGGCGTTTGCCAAGTCGTCCATATATCCAGCTACTGAGTACGTATACCAGACTTCATACCTGTTCAACAAATGCTTATGCTGTACGTTTAATGGTCTAAAACCAACATTATTGTACCGGGAGCTAACAGAAGAGCGCTTTCTTAATTATTACCTCAACATGGATGCAATTGATTGGAACATAGAGAAAGGATTCGACCAAGAATCCAGTATAACATCGGTACCTATAAGAAAATATGACCACATTGGAATTGAAATAAGATTTCAAAATGGCATAAATAACGTACCATGGCAATTGACTGTCCACAGCCCTACAGACGCAACAATTGGTTTCAATACTAAAGATTGGCATAAAGTACCTTTTGACCATTACTTCTACTTGAATGTTAAACCTGTCCTCACTGAATCATCTGAATCCCTCAGGAACATCGGTTTGGAATACAGAAAGTGTTACTTCCAATCTGAGCGATATCTCAAGTATTTCAGAACGTATTCTCAGTCAAACTGCAAACTAGAGTGTGTGATCAACGAAACACTAAGAGTGTGTGACTCGTTCCCAATACACTTGCCAATGGCTTTTGGGATTAAAAACCAAGTCTATAATCTGACTAAACATTTTTGCCAACAAAATGTAGTCCATTTTACAGACCACAAACCATGCAACTGCCTACCACCATGCAAAGATCTGAGGTACAAGGTATCTACTAGAAGCTTCAGATATTTTGCAAACAATCAGTCCTCAAAATCTGTTGTTGTTATAAGATTCTACGATGGGACGATTTATGGATTACGTCGTACGGAGTTCATTACTTTGAGCGACTTTGTTGCGAGTATTGGTGGACTATTTGGGTTGTTCATAGGGTTCAGCATTATGAGCCTGATGGAAATATTTTATTTCATTGGTATGTGGAGGCTGTGGAGTTGGCGACAGGGAGGAGTTAGAGAAACCCTTGAACTCAGGGCCCCGTATTAGAAAACATAAAAAACTAATATTGGCAAACAAAAATACGATACTGTATGGAGATACACGGGAACTAAAGCTGGGCAGCGCAGAAGGATTAGCGCTGGCTACTTGTGCTGAAGGTCGATGGTATTTTTGTGTGCATAAATCTGACATGCTCAAGTCTGCATATTTACTGGCATGTAACTTAATTCCTGCGGTTTAAAATTCCTGCACTCCGATGAGGATCACAAGCCGAAGTTGCAGTTAACCCTATCGTTAAATAACCACATAACCAAAACTGATAAGGTATAAAACATAAACATTCTCTTAAAGATAAAAAATCAATTTTGAAAGAGCAAACGAGACCGACCAGGTAAGGTTATGAAGTTATTCACATAATATCATACTTGTATTGAAATGTAATGGTTCATCTCTGTCTGAAACAGTTGTTGCATAAAACTACTAACTAAACTAATAGAGATGAAATTATGTATGACCATCATTTTTCTTAACCGGAAAGATTTTAGGACCAACGTCGTTGACTCACCTTCACTATTTTACTTTCTCGCATATACGTAGTATAGATCGTGACACAAAATCGAAATCGAGATAACACCGGGAAAGCATGTTTCACGATGCTTAGAAACCGAAAGAAGCGTTTTTGGGATGACGTCTGTCAGTCTGTCTATCTGTGGACAAGCTCAGCCGGTAAAAGGTCCATTGTATTTACTTCATTTTTTTTAATCAAGGACTTTTTCAAAATTTTATCGAACCGCCCAGAATTTGGGTTTTATAACTGAAATATTAAGGGGACTTTTCATGAAAACTTTTTAAAAAATTTTGTTTTTTTTTAAAATTGGCTCTAACGATTTTAATAAAAATGTGATATTGGAAGCTCACATCTTTGACTAATAAAATGACTATATCCGTTTACCTGCAAAAATGACTTAAGGGGTACTTTACTCGT
This sequence comes from Ectobius pallidus, assembly GCA_964059195.1. Classification (NCBI taxonomy): domain Eukaryota; kingdom Metazoa; phylum Arthropoda; class Insecta; order Blattodea; family Ectobiidae; genus Ectobius; species Ectobius pallidus. Next base: position 123,716,059 of record CAXKWD010000009.1, read on the forward strand.
ATCCATTTTCAATTTTTCTAGATTATCTCCATTACAGTAGGCGATACATGAAAACCTACCACAGTAATGTTGTATAGAAAATTAAAAAGAACATTTTTTTAAATGCATTTCTCTATAAAATTAATAGGTATCAAGATAAAAACGAAATAACATGATTTAAATGCGAAATTCAGAACTTTTGTTACCCATAGTAGGCCTAACAAGAATACTATATGTTGTGAAATGTAGGCTAGTCAGTTTACCACAGTCGTTATGAACACACCACAATCAATTAGAGCGAGGTGTAATAGGGTAATAGGGATCCCGACTTCAAATCAAACCTAGTGGCCACCCAAATTTACCAGTAGGCTCTTTGTAATAACTCATTCGCGCAGCATTTGCTTCCATTTTTCGGCTCTATCTCAATGTATCCTTGCATTTTTGCCTTTGAGATTGAGGAAACCATGCAAACTCCAAGATTTTATTGTTGTTATTATTGTTATTATTATTATTATTTTACGGTAGCAGCATTAAACATAAAGATCGACCCTGATGCTTTCCGTTCTAGATACTTGTTAGTATTATGAAAATGTAATAAATTAAGTTTAATTGTCTCTATAATTTACTTCTTTTTTGTGCTAGCCTTTAACACGTACTATATGCGAGAAAATTTGTGCAACATATTTTGCACCATTTATTTATGATCATTTAAGTTCAGTATTAATTTTAAATGTACACAGGCTATACAAACATAACATGAATATATGCACATTTTTCCACGGCCTGTTGGTATAACCAAAGATCATAGTTTAATAATATGTTTTGTTTTGGAGTATGCAATAAAAGTGAACAAGCCTACTTGTTTGCATTACTACACTTGTGGAAATAATTATCAAGACAATGAACATTCATCAAGAGCAATGTCGCTTTTGTCGCATTAACTATCTGTTGTGTTATTATTACTGACTAGCTGTTTGTCTGTCCTTCGTACAAGTGAAAAATTATTTTGAACACTTATAGATTTATATGAGAAACATCAACAGGAACTAACAATACTTCATATTTTGGTGCAGCTGACTAGATCCTATTCATTTTCTTGTGCACACGACATTGCTTTGGCTTTTGATTAAATATTTGATATATGCATATACACATAGGTAAAGCTACTCAAATAACGAATAAACTGGCTCGCATGGACGTGCTAAAAACGAAGTGCAATTACTTCCTCGTGATATAAGCAAATAACTTTTTCACCCGATGAAAGACGGGTAACCAGGTAGTATATTTATATTGGAATAGGATTATATAAACTTGAATTAATAGTTTTGGTAATTTTTAATGTTGTATAACACATTGCAGTATTTTATTTTAATGTATACAATTACGACGACTCAGTTTGAGAGATATGATTATACAGGATGTTGCAAAATTCCATGCACAAACTGATATGGATTGTAGAGGAGATCAGAATAAACTTGTTTTGTTATATAACCATAGGCCGGAAACCAATAGGTACGTCAGTAGGCACCTTCGAAGACAGACATCGTTGAGTACAACAAGCAGTATCACGTCGTTGCAGATCATTGTATTGAAGCAGGAGGCCGCACGTTTGATCAATATCTGCAAATAAACCTCACCACAACCAGTTCAAATGGTCACCATACCTTCATTGTCTGTCAGCAATGTTTCCATTCGGAGATGACTACTGCTGTAACTATTGGTTTCCGGCCTAAGGTTATATAACAAACAACTTTGTTTTGGCCTCCTCTACAATCCATCGCAGTTGGTGTATGGAATTTTGCAACACTCTGTATAACAGATATCTACGAGTACTTTACATGACCCTAAATGACTATTGTTTGCGAGTGTGATTATTTTTGAAGAGGACGTATTTTAAGGCTCGTTTAGCTTATCCTAGTAGTTTCTGGAATGATTCTAGATGTTATTCTAGTGTTAATTTTAATTACCCGTCATTAAAATAAATCAAGTGTTGCCGTAACTTAGTAATTCCTTTGTCAGTACGTTATCACGTGTATATAAACACTCAATTTATACGATTATGTTTTCATTAGCTAATAAGCCACACGTTCTTGTTCTGTGTGCCAAACTGACGTCTTGTCTGAGGCAGAAACATGGGGCACATGAAAGTAAGAATGCTATGATTAGTGTATGCAGTGAGAGGCAGGAAGCAATGAACTAGTAATATCACTGTTTGTAGGGGAAAAAAAGCTAACCAACTGTGTGATCCATGTAAACAAATTTCCTACTATAAAATCATTTTATCGTTATGAAATAACTACTGATTTGTGTTCCTTCTGAGTCTGTATAATATAATGTATACAAGAAGTCTGTAGGATAAAATAATGGTATATCTGTAGGGTAAGATAATAGTCTTTATCGGATGTAAATGTAATTTAGAAGAAGATACTGAAGAATATCAGAAAATCTGTACATTAATGTCATCACAGTGAGACAAAATTGAGTTTCTAAATTGCCAGCAGAATGGTAAATAGTTATTAAAATACGTAAATCAAACTGTAAAATATTATGTCAATTTAAGCTGATAGAAATATATATTTCTATACAAGTTTTTATCATATTATTAGTAATAAACCTCTGTATTTCGATGTGTTATTTATAATCCCTTCACAACGTTTTAACTAGTTCTACATTTTACTAAAATCATATTTATATTTGTATGAACATATAAGATAATTGTCGTAAGTCATCTAAAAATACAGGATTTTATTATTTTGGAAAATAATAATAATAATAACAACAATAATAATAGGCCTAAGTATTTTACGTACACGCTAGTTTGTATATATACCGACGCTAGTTTGTATATATACCGAAAAGATGACTTTCAAATCAAACACTTACCATGTAATATTTTCAGTGTGATGTATAACTGTATAAAAATGTATTTTTCAATTACAAAATTCATTGGTCGATGTACCTTTCAATTTAAAATTTTGATGTCTTAACAAGGACAGATTACTTACACACATGATGTGTTAACCGTGTATTTGATTTGAGGAAGGTTAAGTGACCGTTTCTTACATAAGAAATTAAAATTAAAGTTTTAGAACAGCACAGTATTTACATCTGCTATTTCTGCAAAGCTTAAGCCAAATTTTGGTCGAATTGCTCTTGATAGGTTATACACAATTTAGGCATGACATACTACGAACCAGGTAACAAAAATGCTCCAAAACGATCCTATAATACATACGAGTACTTTGTGTTTTTGTATGAGGTAGCGGTAACCAAGTGACTTACGTTCTTTCAACTAATAAGGAATAAAAGAAGGAATAAATTAATATAGATGCTTGCTTCACAACAGCCTGTCACACTGAGAATTCATGGTTGTATTATATTTCAACTTTTCATTCCAAATTAATTTATTTCACTTAGTATTTATTTATTTACTTATTTATTTATAACCAGCTGTAAAATTCACATGCACATCTCTATTTTTAAGTGGAATAAGATTATATCATTCTCTATTTATTATTGTGATGCTTATTATTTTGTTTCCCTATTTTCTAAGGTACGCCTGTATTAATTACTAGCATGTGCCCACGGCTTCGCCAGCGATAATTATTTTAAAAATTAAGAGCATAAGCCTAGTTAAATCATTATATTTATTAACACCTAAATCACGTGGACTACATATCACGATTAGATAGTGTCACCTGGTAAAGGCGACCTCAGATTCGAGTTCCTTGGCCCAGAAAATCCGTGTATAGTGAGGTTCGTCCAAATCGAACAATGTTTGACCATATTTAGGTCTAGGCCTATATTGATTATCCCTCTTCGGTGTAGGTTGAAAATTTCATATGTCTGCGTGCCTTGACATTATAAACAAATGAAGAACAAAAATGACCAAAGCCTACTGTAATTGATTTGACATTGAATTAGGCCTATATTAACTTACTCGAAACCGATTCTTCGAAAACGCAAAAAATGTACGTTTTCTGCCCGTTTTTCACTCATAACTCACGAACGAAAGCGAAATTTAAAATTCCGGCTTCGAGGTGCATTTTCCGACCCTTCAGTCCACCTATGTTTAAAATTTCAGATTTCTGCGTTGAGTAGATTCCGCTGGGCATCGCGGACAGACAGATAGACAGACATACAGAAAGACAGACACTTCCTTTTATTAATATCATCACAATATAGATTTCTATTCCTGCGTGTTAGTTACGGGAGTTTGAAATTAATCTTCGGATTGAACAATATTGAAAATACGAGAAACAGTTTGTCATACAAACAACTAATCAGAAAGGGTCCCATTGTACTGTGATGTTTTAAAATTAATTTTCCATGTGCTAAAGAACTGAAATTTACAAAGAGCATAGTTTGCACAAGGGTAAAGTATTAGTTCACAGCAAATTAACTTATGCCGAATACGGGAAAAACAAAAATACAAAAACAAGCAAACGACATATTGTAATCTAAATACAAAAACTTGATTTGGGCGAGAATCAAACTCCGGTCTGCAGCCCAGTTCGCTAACCCCTAAGACCACTAGGCTCCCACAGTTAATTCCAAACCCTTCTCAAGATCTCCTCAGTTTGGTCGTTATCAATTAAAGAGATATGTAAGGTAAGACTAAAAGCCTGTCATTATCTAAAACAACTGGAGTTCGGAAAAATTGAGACCTATAATTAAAATAAACATCAGAGTCAAATGCATCTTATAGATGTGCCAACATATTTTATCGATAGGGTTCTAATGGGGCAATTGGTCTTGGTATGGTTACGTCTAGTGGTCTAGGAGTCAGCGTACAAAGTTGAAAACCGAGATGAGATTCCCCTCAAGGACAAATTCTACTCTATACCTATAGATTACACCTGTATATCTTCAATGAGTAAAGGAGATAAGAAAAGACCTGTCATTGAACAAATTACATTTAATGAAGTATCGAAGTCACAAAATATTTTCTTTATTTCTCAAACTCTTTTCTTGTCATTCTCGGTTTTGTAAAAGATTACAGTTATTACGCAAGGACTTTATTAAAAAAGATAATTATCGTAAAGATTCAATAATTGTAACATGTTGATGAGACCGAGATAATCTTGTACCCTTCAGAAACACTTGTAATCATAAGTGCGAAACACATTATAACATTATAACCGGACTAATGGCTTCCCTTAGTACATAAAATAAGTAATTTTCGGGTTGTAGAGCTAATGATCTCAACCAGGATGCAAACATCTCAATGCCTAGGAATGTCCAAAACCTCTATATGGATTTAAATTATCGGATAAACATTGGAAATGAATTATTAAGCGTTCAGAGTATCGTTAAAAAATAATTCTTACGAACAATAGTATACGGAGGAAAAATATAATTTGTATCTTATAAGCATGAGCAAGATGGATATTAAATTAAATTAAATTTTTATTAAATATTCAGAGGTTCACAAACAACATACAAGATGGATATATGAATTCAAGAAACACAGATAATATCTCTGTTGGACATTACATGTGAATATCTGGCGCTATAAAGCGAACTACGGCTAGTTCAATTGCCAAAGCAGTGGCACGAATAGCCGAAGGTCCTGGATTCGAATCCTACAGTCAGAGAAAATGTTCTCGTATAATATTATCGAGCATTAAACAGTTGAATGAATATATGAGCAGAATAAAGAAGTCTTTAACAACAAATTTTTTATACACTAAATTTAATAGCAAAATTAACTCAGCAAAAGCAACTCTCCATACTATTTTAAAAGCTTTCTGTGTAATGGGAAACATAACGATCAATATCAATTTAGTTATACTCAACAAAGAAGTTTTTATTACATAGAAAATTCTTTATAATATTACTTCCCACCCTGGATCATATCAAGCAGAGACCTCAAAAAAGGAATGAACATTGAGGTGAGTTAATTTTTTCACATGAATTTATTATTAACTAGCTTAAAAGGCCCGGCGTCGCCCGGGTTTTTATTTTGTAATTTGAAATTAACTTATGAAGGTCTTTCGATTTGTAGGCCTACATAGAACTTGAAATGAGGAAGAACGACTTATCACACTTAAACTATTTCCTCAGAAAACGCTAGATATAGCCACTACATGCTTGATTTCCTTTTGCCACATTTCTGGCGTCACCAGCAATACTGCTCTGTCAAACCGTTTCCTAACATCGCATAATTTAAAAGTTTTGTTATTTCTGGCCACAAACCCTTTGATAAAACTCCATACCAGTTCAATTGTATTCAAATTGCTATGATAAGGGGGCAACCTCAGTACTTGATGGCCCGCTTTATTTGCCATATCATCAACCACATATTTATTTTCATCTTTGTCCGCGAATTCCTGTGCTAAGATCACTAACTCTGCCTTAACACTTTTATCATTAAATGTTACATTCTTTTCTTGTAGGCATTCCACAATATCTTGTTTACGCCAAGAAGTATTTGGACGCCGATAGAGTTTCACACTGTGGTATGATGCATTGCCCATAACTATTAAACTGTTGGGTTCAAGTTTCGGCAAAACATTAGCAAACCAGTTAAGGAATACCTCTCCATTCGTGTCTTCGTGGTACTCACCTGTTTTCTTTGACTCAAAAATGAGCAAACCCCCATCTACGAAGCCTGTTTCACTACCTATAGGCCTATGCGTAACTATTAGGCGTTTCCCCTTACCCATAGGAGTTTTTAAACCTTGACTTAATCCTGCCCTAAAAGCTTTTTCCTTTGATTCAACAGTAGTGTCATGCCAAATTTTAGGGGTGGTGTGTCCTGCATTTACCCATGTCTCGCCTAAGTAATAAAACTTTCGACCCTCTGCTCGGTATTGCCGTACAGCTCTAAGATATCGTCTTCTCCAAAGTACAATATCATCACGATCTACTATAACATTAACCTCACTTCTTTTCACATATTTCATTCCAATGTCCAACAATAACTTATAAATTGTTGTTCTTTTAAAATTAGGTAGGTCGGAGTCTTCATTGACAGCACAGTTGGAGGTATGTTATCAAAAAAGAATTGATGAACTTTTGCTCGAATAGCACTTTTCACAAAGTCATCAATGTTATCTAAAACACTATGCAGCTTTTCAGCCTTTCTTGGGGGAGTTTTCACTACACCAGAGTCTCTGTATTCACTACGCACTTTCCAGATACTTCTGGTACATATACCGGTGAATTCAGATGTCAATTTTACAACGTCCTCAATTGCAAGTGCTGGATATATATTTTTTTTAAACCCATTAAACACATTCAATATAATTTCCTTCTGTCCACTTCGCAAAGATTTACCTCTCTTATTTTTAATTATGCCACTTGGGCCTGGTTGAATTTCAGTCATTATGTTTAATGCTTCTCAAAGACTGGGTTATAAATTATAAACATCACGTTTCGCTGTTCACTGAAATTTGTATGTTTACATTATTCACAACATTGACTCTCGCAAACTGGAGGGTTATATCACGAATGCCACGTTTCGCAATACATTGAAACATTTGCAATAAGTTGATATTGTTATCTTAAAAATTTTCGTCACATTTTATGAGCTTTTACTGTTATAAAAATAAAATCTAATACCGCACTATGTTGTCTTGTAGCATGATGTGTGGTGTGGTTCAAATCACGTGCATTTGTTTACACGGACTTGCATTCTCAAAATGAATGGATAACACACTTTTGATTTGGTTTGGTTGCAAGACTCACTTTTGTTTTTGTTATGAAAACATGTGAAAGTGGAACTCTCAAACTGTGAATGTCACACTTCTTTTTTGCACTCCTTAGCTAGTAAGTGGTACTTACGAACGTTGTTTACATGGATCGTAAGTTGACATTCCCACACAGTCTTGTTGCTAAGGGCGGTTGCGATGAGGTTAAATTACTTACGGTCCAAGCGCTACGTCATAATTCATTACGATACACTTCATAATACAAGCGTTTATGGGCACGGCCCCCAGGACAAATATTCGGTTCCCATAACAACAAACACATGCGAATCACTTTCTGAAATAAACATCTATTTTCAAGAATGTATTTACATAATATTTTCAGGTAATATCACAATTAATATAATTAAATTGATATAAATAGCCATCGTGAAAAAAAATAACATGCAACACACGGGCCGTAAAGGCATTTACGGGTCTCGAAAACTTAAAAACCCTCGGCTGCGCCTCGGGTTTTCAATCTGTTTCCTCGACCCGTAAACGTGCCTTACGGCACTTGTATCGCAATATACTATTGTCACACTTCATTTTTTTAAATCTTTTTTTATGTAAACAATTGACAGCAGAACTCTCTAACTTTGTCTAACTTTGCCTCATTTCATCACATTTCCGACTTTTCCCGTGGATTTTCCGAACATTTTCTTTCATACAAACCGTCTCCAGACAATTACGATCACAACAAAACAAAAATCAGCCAAATCGGTCGAGCCGTTCTCAAGTGATGCGGCAACAACCCTTTTGTAAATTAGTTTTTATTAATATAGATTATTATTATTTATTTATTTTACGAATTTTTCAAGAAAGAGGATGTAAATTCTGAATCGCTTACGACACTGTATTGCCAATTCGGAAAAATATATTTAACGATAATACAAAGTACGTTACAAAGTTAGTAAATTGTTAACATCCGCACCTCTGAATATTAAAAAATAACAAATATTAAGTGCCAGTATGGCACTTTATGAGATTATATGGTGAACGGGAAATGTCTGTCCGTCTGTCCGTGTGTCTGTAAGCGCGATAACTCAAATACTCTTTATCGGATTTTCATGAAACTTGGTTTGCGCATTTATATCTCCCTGGGGAAGAAGCATCTTGATTTTGAATGAAATCGGTTGAGTGGTACCGGAGTAACGACTAATTAACGGTCACATGCTTTTTTTTAAATGGTCAGTTCAGACGTCATATACACAGCAATAATAGGCGTGAATCATAGTACGCCGAATGCAAGAAGCCATTACATGCTAGATGGTTTTTTTTTAAATACAGAAATAGAGAAAACGCCTGATAAGTGATGAGTTCCTGGCTGTACTATAGGAATAGTAGTACCAACGAAGAGTCTGTGCAAGTGTTTAAATTTCACAAAAATTAATCTAGACGGCTTAAGTGGAAATCTGAAATTCACGGAGAAAATGTTATACCTTCACACAACTCATGGTAAGCAAACACACGTTAATGATAAATATTTGCCAGTATTTTATTAAACCCATACGGTGGTAGCAATATTGTGATTTATAGCCTGTGAAGTGTATTTGTTTACATAACTGCTAATAAATTGCTTCCTGAACGTACAATATTGAAATAATGTATTTCACTTAGGCCTAATGATAAACATTTATGTCTTTAATAGTACAAAATCTTTGCCATTTTTATCAGAAGCATGTGATATATGGCATATTAACTCAATCTGGCCCTTTGCTATATCAGTATACCTGATTTTGTTGTTAGTTAGTTAGTTAGTTTGTTTGTTTATTTTCTTACACAGTACAGTGTTTTACATTAACCTACACTTATAAGTTTACATATACTTATAAACTACATTTCTTGTTTAACACACACATTTACAAATTAATAATTTATATACAAATATTCAATGCATGTTCAATGTTTAAACATGCTACATTTTACTACATTATACATTTTAATATTATTTCCAGCTCTATTTTTATAGTATATGAAAGATGAATTATACAAATTGAATGATAAATTTAAGAATATAGTATATACACACTTACAAAGAATAGAGATTATATTATATTATATTATAAAAACAGTTTGATAAAAGAAAGGATTTAAGCATTTTCTTAAATGAAATTTCTGTTTTTTGTGATGTGATATGAGAGGGGAGTGAATTAAATACCTTAGAGCATAAGTAGTATGGAAAAGATTCCAATAGATGGGTAGAGTGTTTCGACAGTGCTATGCTGTTTTTATGTCGGGTGTTGTAAGAGTGGTAGTCAGAATTAACTTTGAAAAGGAGTCTATGAGAATAAGCAAACAGGGCGGCTTCAAAAATAATGATACATGGTAGTGGGAGGATCTTGTGGGTTTTAAATAAAGGTTTGCAGGAATCGAGAGGCTTGGCATTATAAATGGTACGTATTATGCGTTTTTGCAGGACAAAGATTCTATTTATGTGGAATTGATCTGCTGATCCCCAAGCAATAATGTTATATTTTATTTTAGAATAAATATAGCTGTAATAGCATTGCAGAAGAGTTTTCTTATTGCAATAAGATGATAGTTTAACGAATAAAAAGGTATAACTAGATAGATATTTACACAAATTTTGTATGTGTCCCTTCCAATTTAAATGACAATCTATCGTTAGCCCTAGAAATTTGGTGTTCGCAACTTCTTCAATTTCCATATTATTAAACACTACGGTAAAATTGATTGCTGTATCTTTAAAAAATCTGGACTTAAATATAATGAATTTAGTTTTAGACGTGTTAATAGCTAGACTATTTTTTGTACACCAGTTATGAAAGTGTGACATCGTACGAGATGCCGAAATTTTGATATCGTCGAGCGATTTTCCTTGAATAATTAATGTACAATCATCTGCGAACATTATTGTTTGGGTATCAGGGAGGTGTGATGGAAGGTCATTTATGTACAGAAGGAAAAGTAATGGGCCTAGAATTGATCCCTGTGGTACTCCTTTTGTTACTGGCGATGGATTAGACCTAGATTTACCACATTTATGGCTTATCTCTACTGTTCGCATTCTCATAGAGAGATACGATTTTATCCATTTAAGAACAGTTCCACGAATTCCATAGTTGCTAAGTTTTTCAAAGAGGATATCATGCTGAATGCTATCAAAGGCTTTCGACAGGTCTACGAATATGCCTAATGTCTGTTTGCCTTCATTCAGTTGCTGGTGGATTTTTTCCAAGGCTGTAAATATCCCTGTTGTGGTTGATTTCTTGGAAACAAACCCATGCTGGTGTTCCGAGAGGCATTTCTGATATTTTAAGAATGATGAAATTTTTGTGTGCATAATTTTTTCCAAAACTTTAGAGAGCGCTGGAAGAAGAGCTATAGGTCGATAATTATTCGGGCATGATTTCTCTCCTCCTTTGTGTAGAGGTTTGATCAACGCTGTTTTGAAAGCATCCGGAAATATTCCACTGTTGAACGAATTATTTACAAGAACAGTGAGTGGCTTCACAATGTGTGGTCCTACTTTCTTTAAAATTGCAGGTGGAATTTCGTCTAATCCGGCAGAGAACGTACATTTCATGTTTTTTATGGTTCCTAGAACCTCTTCTTCAGTGACATCAAAGAGTACCATTGAGTTTGGGAATGTAGGCCTAGGTATATTAATGCCACTGGGGCTGCTTATTTTGGGAGGAGTGGGGATATTTAGAAAATGGTGATTTAGTACGTTTGCCATTGCTAATGGACAGGTGACTGATTCGTTTTTGTAAACTAGTTCACTGATGTTTGGGGGAGGTTTGCTATTATCACCAGGATCGGCTTCCTTGATAATGGCCCACATTTCTTTCATTGGGTTTGTAGCTTGCTGGATTCTCCTATCATAGTGAAGGAGCTTAGCGTTCCTTAGTATTTTCTTATAAATAGTTCTGTATTTTTTAAAATGTTATAGTCTACGGGGATTGTGTTTGGCAGCTAGCGATAGTTTCCTTAATGTCCTGCTGGATTTTATTATTCCTGGCGTTATCCATTTGCTCTTGGGTCGTGATTTATATGAGGGAAAACATTTGTCGAAATTTGATTTTAAAATGTTTATGAAGTTTTCGAAAAGTGAATTTGTACTCGTGTTGTACTCGTAAGTGTTGTACTCGTAATTACATTCCTTGTACTCGTATAAGACTACTTTTGGGGGGTATATTTTTTCAGGTACCGTACCATTCCTGTATCAAGTGAAAGTAGAAAGAGTGATCTTATTATAGTGAGAATCTTGTTCTTGCAGTGCATTCAGCTGTTCAAAATTAAATATACACTAATAAAACATAATAATACACTAAAACACATTTGAAAAGATATTTATATCAGGTTATATTTCCACCTAAGCACTAGTATGAGATGAAAAGAATAGAAAAAGGTTGATAAGGAATAAAAAATGCTCTAAAAAATTAATTGTATAATCTTTAGTATAATTCTAAAAGAGCAGTTTATAAAATTATGAAAAAATTGAAAACATTTTAAGGCTAGGTACAGTATTGATTTGTATAAGTGTTACACATAGTCAATACTAATAATTAACAGATAAATCATGTACAACATTAAAATTATAATTACAAATATGTTGTAATAACTACAATATTTGAGAGAATAAAAATGTCCTTGTGGATTACATCAATATAAGTTTCCTATATTACTTGCTAAAAACTGATAAAAGTATGTTCATATGTATTTGCAGCTAATTAAATCTAAGAAAATTATGAGGATATAGAAGATACGTCAATATATAAAAAACAAGTACACAAACTGTAGATTAATCTTCTATAATAGAGCTGCATAACATGTAATACGTAGATATCAGTGTCAGGTTAGAATTTTCTTATAGTTGTCTAGATTTTCTTTTCACTGCAGTTATTAGTCATAAGAAAAGCTTTGTAAGGAATATAAGATGTGACGTTAATTCAATTTTGATTCCTTGTCAGCGTAGTCTATTCAAATTTCAGTATTTGGAAATGCATTTCGAAGCATGATGCTTCATCTTCAGTCCATAAGTACACTAAAAGAAAGCGAAAAATAGAATAGTTTTTATTATATGTGACAATGTTATAAACTTTTTCATAGAATAGCACTTGTAGTAAAACGATATAATATGTGTATGAAATACTTATAAGTTTTTATGTACTACATCATTAATACATTTGAAAAGAACTAAATTAGAAAATATCCGTTTACATAGAACCAAGTATTCAAAATTAATTTCAAAATGCTTTATGTCTGACCATGCTGACTAAACTAAAAAATGACTGCTTGGCAGCCCTCTCCACACTTATATCCATTATAATTTGGAATTTGAAATCTAAATGAATAATATCCAAATTTACTATTACAAGTTAAAATTTGTGAGTACAAAATTTGGAACATCCTTATAAATTAATATGTCTTAGACGGTGCGAAAGGACAATATTTTCGTTTCAGAGGCCTTATTACATGTGATCTATCATTACATTATTGAATTCTTTAATGTATGCGCAATACAATTTTTGTAGAGGCCTAAACTAAGTTGTTTATTATTGTTCCTTAAAGAAACATTCAAACATTTAGAATTGCAACTTTCACAGTGTCACATGAAATTGTCAAACCAGAAAAACTATTAATTGACCATTATAATTATTGTTCTCCTGTTCTTTTTGTTAGTTTTTTTTACTTCCTCTGGTCGTACATAAGTACTATAGGTAAAGGAAGTATTTTAATCGACCCCCAAATTCGAAGTTGAGTTTTTAACATAAATAAACGTTTTGAGCTCTTATAAATCCAAAAATACTATTTTCGGAAACATGTCTGTGTGTGTATGTCTGTGAAACAGCCTAGCTCCAGAACGGAAAATAATATGAAAAAGAATGTGTTTCGGTTAGGTAGGCTACATTCTGGGGACGTGACACGAAGATTAGTGACAACTTTGTCTTATTTTTAAAGGGACCCGTATGAAGAAAATTCAGTTTGTCGCGATTTTCTCGAAAACAACTCTTATGATTTTGTTTAACTTTTACACTTGGGCTGCTTATACTCAGAACTAATAATTTTATATGAAACATTTTTTTCGAAAACATCTGAAGGTTAAGCCTTTTGTCCTATTCCGTAATGTGAAGTGAGAAAAATATATTGGCCATGCTTAGAGAAAAGAAAGTTACGAGAGTACATTAATCATATTTTGTACGAGTTATGTATCCTTCGAGGATGCGAACTGCTGTGGTAATGACATTCTCTTCACTTTTACAAAAATTTACTTGAAGAGCAAGTCATGCGTAATAATTTTATTATACTCATACTAAGAGGCTAAATTTATTTTGGCAGAGAAAGTTATGTGAATTTCACATCAATTATTAGGATTACATTAAGCTTCGTTTTATTTGCTGTAGAAAAATAGTTGTGTCCATCAATAAATAATATATTGATTTATTGATGCATGTTCTACAACTTTGTAGTATGCTAATATTAATAAATTTTATATTAATAGGAAAATCTTCTTTTCCAGGTGATAATAAAAAATAATTTCTTTTCTTTCCTTAGACGGCCATCGAAAACTGTGGCGTTGACGAAAAGAGGGATGAAAATGAAGAAATCGTCATGGAAAGTAATACACGTTAAACCTATAAATCCAGGGGAGGGCGATGTACATGAAAAGTCACCACCCATAAATATAGGCATTAGTAAAAACAATATCACAGGAACACTCAGTAATAGAAACGATAGAGCTTACCATGCAAAACGAGGCCTAATAAGCAATGCTCTCAAAGAATTCTTTGAAGAAACCTCTATTCACGGATTAAAGAACATTACTAAAGACGAAATGCACTTCTCATTTAGAATTATCTGGTCTATAGCTTTTGTCGTATCAGTGATTTCTGCCATGTATTATATAGGTGTTCTCTACAAGAAGTGGAATGAATCTCCAGTCATGATTTCATTTTCTCCGAGAACTGTGGATCTTGACTCCATCCCTTTCCCAGCAGTGACTTTCTGCACAATTAGGGGGACCTGTGATTCATTTGCGAAAAGCGAATTTATCAATCCACCTACAGCAAACATTTTCCCAGCAGCATTTAATTTTCGAGGAAGAAAATGTTGTACGTTCAATGCAGTGAAGCCAGAATTTCTATACCGGAATTTAACTGATGATATATTACTGAATGCATACGATAATTTACACGCTATTGATTGGAACGCGGAAAAAGGGTTTGGTTCCAAACACAACGAAACTAAATCAGTACCTATTAAGCAAACCGCAATTCCTGGATCACTAGAAATGGCGTTTAGTGGTAGCAGCTATAGCCAAGAGTTATTGCAGATCTTAGTGCACAGCCCTACAGATACACCCAACATAGGTGGCATGGGAGAATGGTATTCTATTCCATACGGTGATATCGTCCAGTTCTATGTAACACCGCAGCTGACAGATTCAACTGATTCGCTCAGAAATGTGAAATTGGAAGACAGGAACTGCTACTTTCAATCCGAGCGATATCTCAGATACTTCAATACGTATTCAGTTTCGAACTGCGAACTGGAGTGTTTAGCTAACGAAACACTGAAAAAATGCGGATTCTACCCCTTTTATCTTCCTATGATGAACGGTTTGAAACGAACTCCGCAGGATTTCAATAGTAAAGGTTGTAAAGTTATTTTGGATGGTTTGAGTGACACAAACTACGAAGTTTGCAACTGCCTTCCACCGTGCAGGGATCTTACATACACAGTTACCAAAAATACTTTGTTCCATGAAATTAATACTAATATTAAAAATAGTTATGTCCTCATTGAACTTGAAGATGAAATGATACATGGATTACAGCGATCACTGTTCATAACTTGGAGCGATTTCGTTTCTAGCATTGGAGGATTGCTTGGACTGTTCATGGGATTCAGTATAATATGTATAATGGAGATCATGCACTTCACTTCTCTGAACTTTTGGAGACTCTTGAAATGAAATGAAGTATCGATTAAATGATCCCATTACAAGATAATGCTTTTTTATTATAAAATTACATTTGTTATGTCGTAAATATAATATGCACTAACTTCTGCATATATAACAGGGCATAGTGAAAATGTTTCTTTAAAATGTCGCACATACCTCGGTAGAAATGTTACTACTAGGTCTAATGAAGCATTAGATCAATTTTTTTGCTTTAATTTCCATACTTGTACACAGAACAATAAGCAAAAGCGGAACCTTTGTGCTATATAGTGGGGATATGAGTATCCATGCCGGAGAGGAAATTCTGCCAAATAAACAGGTCTGCTATTATCGTTGTGAAGGTTTCACCTAAATGTAACGTTTGTTTTGTCATATCACTGAATTGTTCAGACATGTGAAGTTGGAATACTTCCTATCTGAGTGTTATCTCAAGTATTTATGTACTTAATCTTTGTATAATAATTTAGTATTTTACAATAAATGTGTGCAATAACATCTTGGAGCATAGGCGTAACCAGGCCGACCATATGGAGGGTTATAACATCTGGAGAGGGGGGTTCCGGAGTCCTCCCCCGGAAAATTTTAAAAATTAAAATGCACAATAACGAGTTTTAAGCTTCCCACGCTTTAAACTCATATTAAGTAATTTATAAGCAGATTTTTAAAAATGGTGATATATCACAATAATGAAATAAATTTTCCCTTTTTTAATCAATTAATCAACGCCTCTGTCTTGGAGATAAAATCGTTGGCAGTGTTATAATCATAGATGTCCATTGATTAGCATTTACTGTATTTCTAAACACCCTTCCAGATGAAGTCTGGGTTGTATGCCATAATACCATTTGTGAAGGCCCAATTTAATGCCTGTGAAGAAGAGGTTGCAGTCTGGGGTGGCATGTGTCACAGCATTTCAACAACAGCGGCTGTTTTCTTGCATACAGACAATAAGTATGTGGTCAACGATTTTGGATGTAATTTAATACCATATCTTTGACTCAAAGTTGCCTCAAATGGAGATCCTGGTTCACGCCTAGGCTGAATAGGAACTAGTCCAGTATTAGAGGAAACGCATCAAATAAGTACTTAACCTTTAAACTTAATAATTAAATTCAAAATCGAAAATTATAATATAGAATATATCTCATCCAAACCTATATATTGTTTTTTGTTTTTTTCAGACCATATAAGGTAGTTTCTTGTAGGCTACTATGAATGTCGGTTTTATAAACAAAAAGTAGTTTAATAAGGTTTACGATTTAACAAGAAATTTGTCACCGAGCGAGGTGGCCGAGATGGTAACGCCTTGAACTCGTATTCGGCCAATTTGACATGGGTTTTAGTTCATGGTTTCCCCAGTCATAAAGGAAATTGGCGAATTGGATATTTACATACCATCAATCATCCTCACCATTTCATCCTGCATCATATCCACTTAAATTAATATCAGATGAAATTTACTACATAAAAATACACCAATAATAGAAACAATTGACAATCAATAGTTCCATAGCCATACAGTATAAACACAGATCCCAACCTCTGATAGGGCCTCGTAGCTAGAGTATGAACACAGCTGAAAAAATTAAACAAAAAAATAAAAATAATTTTTCTCCTGAGCACCAAGATCATGTCAGCGAATACTGGCTAGCTCAGTTGCCAGAGCAGCGGCACGGATAGCCGAAGGTCCTGGATTCGAATCCTAGAGTCAGAGAACATTTTCTCGAAAATATTATTATATAATAATATATTCTCGAAAATAATATTCTCGGCTATTAAAAAGTTGAATGAATATATGAGCAGATTAAAGAACTCTCAACAGCAAATGTTTATACAATATATTTAATAGCAAAGTTAACTTAGCAAAAGCTATTTTAAAAGCTTTCTGTGTAATGGGAAACATGATCAATAACAATTTAATATTACTAAACATAGCAGAGCGTTCCACAAAAGAAAATCGTATGAAAACCAAATTTTGTTATTTCGTCCGACACCTTCTTAACATGTGACACAAAAAAATTGGCGGCAAAGTTATCTTATTTTTAAGGGAAATTTACATGAAGAAATTTTCGTGTTTCGCGATTTTCTCGAAAACGGCCCACGTGGGTTGATTATACTAAGAGCTAAAACTTATTTGAAACATTTTTCGAAAGAAAATCCTGATGGTTTATTATAAGCCACCCACATTGAATACGCTATCTTTGCAATACGGCCTCTTCTAACGGAAAATAGTACGAAAACTGAATTTTGTATTTGGGTTAGGTACATTTGAGGATTCCACTCGAAGATTGGTTCTGCACATAAATAAATAGTGTATTGGATTACTTAGGCCTATACATGTTCTACAGGTTATTAAAAAGGGATAAAAATGAAGAAATCGTCATGGAAAGTAATACACGTTAAATCTATACATCCAAGGGATGACGATGTACATGAAAAGTCCCCACCTATAAATATAGGCCTTAGTAAAAACAGATAATAAGCAATGGTCTCAAAGAATTCTTTGAAGAAACCTCTATTCACGGATTAAAGAACATTACTAAAGACGAAATGCAATTAAAAAATCCAAAATTTAAAAATTAAAATTAAAAAATCCAAAATCCAAAATCTAAAAAGTCTAAAAATCCAAAATTCAAAAAACGCAAATACAAAATAAAAAATCAAAGAATCAAAATTTAAAAAATCCAAAATTCAAAAAATATAAATAACAAATTTAAAAAATCCAAAATTTAAAATATCAAAAAATTAAAATTTAAAAAATAAAAAATTTAAATTTAAAAATTAAAAATTAAAAAATCTAAAAATCCAAAATTAAAAAATCAATAATCTAAAATTATTAAATTAAAAAAAATAAAAATTTTAATGAACCAAAATTTAAACAATTCAAAATAAAAGAATAAAAAATTCCAAAATTAAAAAATTCAAAGAACCAAAATTTAAAAATTCAAAAATCCAAAATTTAAAAAATTAAAAATCCAAAATTAAATAATTCGAATTTCCAAAAATTAAAAAATCCAAAAATCCGAAATTTAATAAATAATAAAATACAAAATTTAAAAAACCAAAAATGCAAAATTTAAAAAATAAAAAAATAAAAAATTCAAAGAATGAAAATTTAAAAAAATCCAAAATTAAAAATTAAAAGATCCATAATTAAAAAATCCACATCCAAAATTTAAGGAGTCCGAAAACCCAATACTAAAAAGTTCAATAATGCAAAATTGAAAAAATTCAATAATAAAAAATTGAAAAAATCAAAATTAAAATAAGTTTCACTTCTGTCGCGTGGCGTTCCACGCATATTTTTTTATTTGGAATTTTTTATTTTATTTTATGGTCATTAAATGCCTTCCCCAAATGTTCCTTTTTTAAAAATCACAATTAAAATACAATCTTAAGTATTAATTCCGAAAATACCATATTTTTAACAAAGATAAAACATCAGTTTACAGTAAAATAAACTTTTAACGAATAGGCACCTAAGAAATGCACAAGTAACATTTTCATGAAGAAACATCGAAGCCCGAAAATTTTTTCTACCTCTATCAAACTCTTTTATGTAGAACGTCCCGTGTTTCTCGATATTGTAAGAGATTATCGTTTTCACTTTATGACTACACTCAATCTAGTTAATTAGCTATAAGCCAATTTATAAGCTGTCATTGGGATGGAGATATTCTTGTTCCCACCAGGAGTGCTATGTAACGAAGCTAATGTTATGGAGGCAAGATACACACGATGGATATAACGTCAAAATGGAGATCCACTGTTTATAGCGTACTCATTCATATTACGACACAAGCTTAGAAGCCCGGCGTCGACCGTGTTTTGTATTTTTTATTTCTAAATTAACTTATGAAGGACTTTCAATTTTCAAGCTTTAGGTCCTTCAATAGGTATGTAGAATCTGAAATGGGGAAGAACGACTTATCGCACTAATACTATTCTCTCATAAAACGCTCGATGTAGCTTTCAATGGCTCATAGAGAATGTCGAATTTTGCACCCCGTTGCTTCTACACACCATTCCTGGGAGGGATTGAAATAAGAAGAAACAGAAATTCCGGTAACAAAAAAACTGTATTTTCTTTATGGAATATTTTATTTCTCACTCTTATGTTACCATACAAACGTTTCGGGGGTGAAATCAAAAAGACATTCAATAACACTTTCATATTTTCCTCCCCAAAAACCTAGGACATAATATACTGGGCGCATAGTACTAAAATGTTCCATCCTATTTTATCTCGTTTTACATGCCTAGGTTACAATAAACATTCCTATTTCGCTACTAATATAAAATCAGGTAAACTGATGTAAAAAAGTGCCAGTATGTTTTTGTTTAATCAGTTATGACTGCAATTATGATATGCAGAATATGTTTTTTTTTAAATTGATTTCCTAGTTAAGCTCCAGATTTATTCATTAAGCAGGCCTTACGGAAGAACAAAGGTCTAGTTTTAAAAAAATCGTATTAAAATCTTCCAGTATCAGCTGAACTGTATAGATTTGTGATATCTTGACAATCGCACACTCACATAAAAATAAAAAATAAAAGTGAAATTGGCCGGTTTCGGGATTTGAACCATGGAACTCCAGAATGTGAGGCCAAGACGATACCATCTCGGCCACCTGGGTCAGTTTAACGGTCTAGTTGGATAAGCGCATGTAAAAGAATAGTGTTTTTGGTTTTAGCTAACTGTATTTTAATTTTCAAAGCCTTATAATATCACAGTAAAACAATTGACTATGTTGTCAAGATAACTGATTTGCTTTTTTTTAATATATAAATTCTTTCGAATACGTATATTATCATAAAATAGGCAGCAAATTGAGCATTACTCCGAAACAGGTCAACCGATTTCATCCAATATCAATAGACGTCTTCCCATGAACATTATAAATGTGTATACCAAATTTCATAAAAATCCGGTAAAGCGTATTTGAGTTACAGCGTCTTTAAAATAGACACTAAATTGGGTTTTACTCCGGTACCGGTCTACCGATTTGGTCCAATATCAGTAGACGTCTTCCCATGTACTTTATAAATGGGTATACAGGGTTTTAGGAAAATCCAATGAATCATATTTGAGTTATCGCGACTTCTCATATATTAACATAAAAGGCAATAAAGTGGGCATTATTCCGGTACTGGCCAACCGATTTGGTTGAATATCAATAGATGTCTTCCCATGGACATTATAAATGCGTATACTAACTTTCATAAATATCCGATAAAGCGTATTTGAGTTATTGCTCCTTTAAAATATACACTAAATTGGGTTTTACTCCGGTACCGGTCAACACATTAGGTTCAAATTCAATAGGGCACTTCTCATGGACGTCATAAATGCGTATACCAAGTTTCATGGAAATCCTACACAGCAAAATAGGCACTAAATTGGGCATTACTCCGGTACCGGTGAAGCGATTTGGTTCAATATCAATAGGGTTCTTCCCATAGACATTATAAATCTGTTTTCCAAGTTTCATGAAAATCCGAAAAAGCGTATTTGAGATATGGCGCGTAAAGACACACGGACGGACGGACGGACAGATAGACAGACAGACGGACAGACAGATAGACAGACAGACGGACAGACATTTTTGGTCCCACTCACAATCTCATAAAGTACCATACTGGCACTTAATAACGCCTAGGGCGATGAATAACGTATCAGTGGAAAGGATATTTTACCGACTTCTGATATAGCATACTCGTTGGCACACACTCAGGCTGTGAGACAACTGGATTAAGCTGAACCCTGCAATACGACCTGCATCACATTGTCTATTATTTCCGTGGATTTCATCTTCGATAGCTTCTCTAATTTATAAGCCCAATTACTTGTAACTTCCAAACAGTATGTGAACACTGCAAACAATACATTGCTGTCATGAGAACTGAATTGCATTTTCATTAATTCAGTATAATATAATCAAATAAATAAATAAATAAAATCAGGTAAACTGATATAACAAAGTGCCAGTATGCTTTTTTAATCAGTAATAATTGCAGTTATGATATACAGAAAATAAGTTTTTTTTTTTTTTTTTTTTTTTTTTTTTTTTTTTTTTTTTTTTTTTTTTTTTTAAATAGATCTCCGAGTTAAACTCCAGATCGATTCATTAAGCAGGGCTTACGGAAGAACAAAGGTCTAAAGTTTGATTCTTAACCTTAATTCATATTGGTATACACTGATATACTAATTCTTAAAATATGTAAACATTTTACAAAATGCATTGACAATGAAATAGTACAGTAAGCCAATAAGAAGAGGATAGTTCCACCTAGCGGTATGCAGTTTTGTTCTGAGTATAGGCTTATGCAATTTTAACGCAACGCAATAACTTTAAAGCTAGTTTCTGTTCGTGAAATAACATTTATAGGCTTATGTTATTCTTTAGGAATGATGTAGGTCAATGAAAGACAATGAATTCCCAGTTTTTTTTTTAAAGAAAAATGTAATACTTATTTAAGCACATTGACAAAATAGGACACAAGAATGGAATAGGCTCAATTTAACACAATTGATAATAATAAAAAAAAAATTTTGCTTCAGGGTGGACTCGAACGTGATATCTCTTGACAAGCATCTTACCCCAAGACCAAACCACACTACGACTTTTGAGTGTCCAATACCAAAGAATACTATCTCGTCGTAGCTCACAGAAAAGAAAAATCACCGTATTTCGAAATTAGGCTATATTTCCAGCCTTCTAGATTTCTTATGTTACAATATAGAATAATTTCATTCATTGGTAACATAATATTCGCGATATTCGAGTCATAAATGCGAATTTGGCCCTCACTAAAGCAGCGTTACCAACTTATGCAAATTATCAGAAGTTAATGTTTTTATTTATTAAGAGGTCAGGGATTATAAATCTGACATAGGCTGAAGTAAAATTCAATGCTTTAATCTAATTGTAATCAATTTTAGCAAAATAATTAGTCATTATACAACAGCATTTCATCTATAATCGTACATATGGGAACATTTGTTTTTCATGTAGAAGTCAACTGTCCATGGCAACTGAAGGAAGCTTTATAAGCTGTCATTAATTGATGACGCTATAAGAAAGAACCGAGAATTTGATTTTGCATTTGAAGAAGGTGCCTTCTTTTTACCCTCCTTTACTAAAGAAGGTTTCGACAGGAATTGAAGGCTTGTTCAAGAATTCCCCGTTATTTACCTTAGTTACGGGACTCGCCCGCTGATTGGTTGGCCGCGAGCCAATCAAAATGCTTCGAATTGAACCAAAATATTATAATAAATTTGACTGATAATTACTCTTTATTTCGGTACTGGACAACCGATTAGGTCCAAATTCAATAGGCTTATTGCCATGATTGTTATAAATAAGTATACGAAGTTTCATGAAAATCCGATAAAGCGTATTTGAGTTACCGCGCCTTTTCTTATATGATACCATAAAAGGGCACTAAATTGGGTATTATTCCGGTACCGGCCAACCGATTTGGTCCAATATCAACAGACATCTTCCCATGGACATTATAAATAGGTATTCTAAGTTTCATGAAAATCCGATAAAGCGTATGTGAGTTATGGCGCCTTTAAAATATACACTAAATTGGGTTTTACTCCGGTACCGGTGAACCGATTTGGTCCAATTTCAATAGGGTTCTTCCCATGGACATTATAAACGCGTATACCAAGTTTTATTAAAATTCGATAAAGCGTATTTGAGTTAGAGCGCGTACAGACACACGGACGGACGGACGGACGGACAGACGGACAGACATTTTTCGTCCCCCACACAATCTCATAAAGTACCATACTGGCACTTAATAAATACAATTGTATTGTCAAATTCGGCCAATATAGCAATAGACAACGTCAAACACATAAATACAAGAGTAGACAACCAAAAATTAAGATATTGAGTGAAAATTTGAAATCACAAAAGACATAATTTGAACAGACTCACTTAAATTAAGCAACAAAATGTACAAATTAAGATATAATACATGAATGAACAAAATATAGAAATGAAATACAAGTAATTAATTGAAGGATAGACGGACATAATAATATATTGACATACTGAGTTCAAATAAATTAATATAGTACAGTTTACTTTGCCATAGATTCTAAAATACTATGCTTGTTTCAAAAAATTCCTGAATATTGTAAAATGGATGTAGGACTAACCAGTCATATAGCTTGGTTTTGAAGACTTTCATAGACACTTCGAATAAGTATGGCGGAGGTTTGTTAAAGAGTTTATATCCAATAATTTCATAGCTGAGAATGGATTTGGACAGTCTTTGGAAAGATATATAAATGTTGTTGTTTCCTCTTGTATTGAAACTATGGACATTATTCCTGAGTGTTAGTTCAGATGAATTAGATTCGACATGAAGTAAGTTATAGTAGATGTAGGTATTAATGACGGTCAAAATCTTGTGTTTAATGAATAGTGCCTGCAGTGTGTTCTCTGTGATGATCCTGATATAGCTCTGATTGCTTTCTTTTGGAATAGCAAAATATCTTTAACATTGGATGCATTACCCCAGAGAATTATTCCATAAGAAAGAATGCTATAAAAGAATGAAAAATATGAGCTTTGGACGTAGATATCAGGCACATGGTTCCTAAGTTGTCTAAGCAAACATATTACTCTAGACAGCTTACCACTAATGTACGTAATATGTGGATCCCAGGATAATTTGTGGTCAAGATAAACACCCAAGAATTTGACATTTTTTAAGTTTTCTGGAATTGAATTGTCATTTGAATGCCCATCTTTTAATGTGAAAAGTAGCTGCTGAGTTTTGATTTCATTTAATAGAAATCCGTTTACCTTAAACCAGAGCGATGCTTGGGACATTTTGCTATGAACTAATGAATTGAGTTCATTTAAATCATTACTGGTGTTGAGAAGAGTTGTATCATCTGCATAAAGTACTGTGTTCATACCAACAAAAGGGGGATGATCATTTATTATTACAAGGAAGAGAAGAGGACCAATTACAGATCCCTGAGGTACTCCAACCTTTACCTGAGCTATACTGGATTTAACTTTAGCAACACAGACAACTTGACAGCGATTGTCAAGGTAGGATTTCAGTAGTCTTCAACTAACCATTTCAACACCATATAGGTGTAGTTTATCCAGCAATAATGCATGGTTGACACAGTCAAAGGCTTTGCTCAGATCACAGAAGGTTGCATGAGCATAGCCTTTTGTCTCAAATACTTTGAGAATGATTTTTATTAGTGAGTCAATGGCGTCTACGGTAGGCATAGATCTTTTTTAGGTAGATTTTCGAAGAAAAATCTACCTATTGCAATGGATACCACTTTATGATTTTCGAAAAATTCTTTCATATCTTTACGTTTCATGCTCCCCTAAGTACGAAACCACCGCCCGTTCAAAAAAAAAATTTGTGATATTTATATATATATATATATATATATATATATATATATATATATATTTATATATATATATATATATATATATATATATATATATATATATATATATATTTATATATATATATATATATATATATATATATATATATATATATATATATATATATATATATATATCTTTACACGATAGCGGCCGTAATTTTCAAGATATTTGAACCAAATTTTATTATGTTATTTCTAGGCCCAATAGTTCGGACAAGTTCGTTAATGGGCAAAATTGGCCCAAGGGGGTGGTCGGGGGAGGGGGTTGAAATTTTAAAACATTTATATCTCGGCCCCTATGAAGTATAGAGGGAAACTTTGTTTGAATAAATTAGAGTACTCCCTATGGAGTTCACAGTGACACCAACAATTCGGAGGTTCGAGTGAGGGTGGGGGTGGGGGTGGGGGATGAAAATTAGAAACTTTTGAAACCACGTCTTGTGGGGTATCGTTGAAAAGCTCTTGATGAGTACTCTACAAATCAATAAATAGTTTCTTGATAGCTCTCATATGACGCGAGATTTTAATGTTTGAAAATAATAACACTTAAAAGAATTATTATAATATCATAATTTTGTTTTGTTTAGCGGCTTTGCTAATTTTATTCATTGCTGATCTTGCGCACGGCCTCCCAGAATATTATATCCTATTCTTGTTGTCAAAACAAATGATTGTAGGCTCTTCCTCTTTACCGAATTCAGTTCTTATTACTGCAGGTTTACCATGCCAAGGCTAAAGAAAAAGAGTGCTATGCAGCGACAATAAATTAAACCAAAAGCACTTCGAAATCTACCTCCGCCTGTAGGCCTGCCTAAAGGGATTTTTTTATACCCAAACTGAGACTCACTAAGGATTGAGTTTGCTTCAAGAAAGCTATAAAGTTGAGTGCTAATTAAGGTTTCAAAGATTTTACCGAACACTGGAATTATGGAGATAGGTCTGTAGTTCGAAGGAGAATTTTTGTCTCTTTTTTATGTACGGGTATGACCCTGGATAGTTTAAGTTCATCCGGGAAGACACCTTCTGATATACATAGGTTGAAGCAATAAGTTAAGGGGTGTAGAATAGGATCTATGATTTTCTTTACGAAGTTACTGGACATATCATATTATGTCAATAGTATCTGAAGACTTTACATTTTTGGCAACCTTCATTACTGTTTCCATAGAAGTGTTTGAAAAAACTAATTTATTTTGCATTGGAAGGGGCATGTCACTAGTCTGAGTAAGTAACTCAGTTGGAGTTATATTTGGGCTTAAAAATGAATTGATTAGTTCATTTACAGAGTCAATAAAATAGTTGTTAAATTCATTGGGAGAAATACAGGCAGTGTCTTGTTTATGTTCCTTAGCTACAGTATTTATTATATTCCATGCTGATTTGCATTTGTTGCTTGAACTTTCAATTAGGTTGGTATTAAATGATTTTTTGCACTCCTTAGCTAGTAAGTGTTACTTACGAAAGTTGTTTACATGGATCGTAACTTGACATTACCACACGCAATCTTGTTGCTAGGGGCGACGGGCGGAAAGTGACTTGTTGCTAGGGGCGACGGGCGGAAAGTTACTTTACCGCCCGCAAATGCTTATTTGCGAGCAGAAATGACCAAGGCCTCCCCGCTTTATAAATATTCGGTTGCCATAAACAATAACAAATGCGAATCCCTTTCTGAAATAAGCACCATTCTTCAAGACTGTATATTCATCATATTTTCAGGTAATATCACAATTAATATAATTAAATTTATATAAGTAACCGTCGTGCAAAAAATAGCATGCAACACATGGACCGTAAAGGCATTTACGGGTCTCGAAAACTTAAAAACCCTCGGCTGCGCCTCGGGTTTTCAATCTGTTTCCTCGACCCGTAAACGTGCCTTTCCGCCCTTGTGTCGCAATATACTATCTTGGCCTCTAAGAGCTACATTTTATAATTGATTTCTGGCTTGTACGTAGGCCTGCCTGGCAGTGTCAGACTTGTGAGTGTTGTAGATCTCATGTAAGGATAATAACTTTTTTGTAGTGTGAGATGCTGGGACGTATACCAAGAATTTTCTTTTCTTTTATCCCCTTTTCTTAGAAAGTATATATAAATTTTCAAGGGAAGAAGTGGCTTGCATGAATTTTAATGTTGACCGCGTTACTTTCCGGGCTGAACTGGGTATGTATGCAAAATGTCATGTAAATTACTCAACAAATTTAGATTTGTTTAAGGAACATACATACTCACATAACCACACACCCACATACATACTTTCGTGTTATATATTAGAAGATTAAATATAATACTTTAGTATGTAGACAATAAAACGACACCAACTACTACGTGCTGAAACGATACAAACATGTCAATGCAAAATGAAGAGGAAGATATAAGGAATTATTCTCCAAGACAGGGTATGAAAGGAAGATTTGAGACATACGAGTGACGCAGAGGATGCTGCCATGATAGCAGACAGACTAAAATGGAGACTGGGAGGACACGCAGCCAGACTCATCCAAGACAGATGGGCATACGACACAACAGTTTGGGACCCAAGGACAGGCAGAAGAGGAGAGGTAGACCGAGAAGAAGATGATCACAACAATTTTCCGAAACAGCTGGGCCACAATGGACAAGAATAGCCAAGGGCAGAAAAAATGGAAAGACTAATGTTAAATTTAGAACAAACAAAAAAAACTGTGGAGTGAAATGGGATGTACAACAAAGAGTGGCAGAATGGTGATACGGTGGATGTGTACACAAATAGACACAGAAAATGTTTGATAAAATGGTTACATCAAAGCTCACAGGGACTAGCTCTTCCTATGAGTTTTACTGAGCTAGCCAGCTAGGGATGTTACGGGTTATCTATTATTTATTTATTATTTATTATACAGATAATGTAAAAACAGTATAGCCGTATAGAACGAATTATTTTTCAAAGTCATATTATATTTGCCAGATCATTTAGACAAACTCAGAAGAGAGGAAATTAATTATTCTAGAGCTAAAATCGATTGAAGCAAAATTTGACATATATTCGGTACAATTAGTCGCTTACAAACGATATCGCCTGACATCGATTGTAGAAACAATCCACTTCATTTAAATACATAATATTGTGAGCACACAATGTTAAAAATGAATAAAAAACTACATTTTCAATTAAAAAAACGTCCAAGTACAACGTAACTCACCACGTTGTCGGATCAAGTCCAATGCCAGAAATAATTCATTTACTTATTTATTTTTACTGTGAATCGTTTTAAGATTGGATATATATCTTTCAGTAAAATGGGATCACATTACACCGAAATATAATGATTTGAGTTCATAATTTAAAATAAATTCTTGACCATTTTCGATCAAGATCAAAAAGTAGAATTCTCTATACCACTTGAATTGAAATATGAGGAGCAATTTTATTAGGAACTTCCTCTTTCTTTTTAGCCAAACCAAATTACTTTTTAAAGTAAGTGTGCAATGCTGAAAACAATATAATTATTTATTAAGTAAACGATTTGTGTATATACCGATTAACAACTTAAGAATATCGGGCGTTTTTAAATGTTACGCATGAAGTAGGCCTATGTAGATATTACCTTAATGATAATTTAAAGTGGTTCAGTTTTCAAGAAGGGCATGTAGCTGAAAACTACGCGATCTCTTATCATCAATGTATTACCGCATAATAGCAAAGTTTTAATTGTTTGTGATTAGGGCTATTTTGTTTACGTAAAGTGGGTAACATCTAGCCAATATTAAGGCCAACCACTTGAAAGCAAAGTAAAGTAAAACAATAATTGTAACCATTCAAACTTGAGTTGTTCCAAACAAGGTAACTTCTTTATTTGTAGTAGAGTGAGCCAATTCCGACCAGTAAAATGTCCAACCACTTAAAAGCAAAGTAGCATTTTCTAAAGTTATTTGTTGCCATCAGGACTTCGAAGTATGGCTCTATTTAAACAACGTATTTTTGCTGATGATAATATATATTATATTATTCTTAACTCACGTACATATTTTATTTTATTTATTGTACTAAAAATATTACAGGCTAATGCCCAATTACAATATTCTCGCTTATATTAATACACCAGATTCTAATATTAAATATTTAAAGTGATATTCAAAATAATTAAACTAATACTATAACTAAAAGAAACACAGAACAGAAAAACACAAACACAAACAATATGACAATTACACAAGGGAACATAATATGAAAAACATTAATAATAATGTAATAGTTTTTGAGGAATATATATACATGGGCGTACGGTGAAATTTTGTTCGGGAGGGGTTCAAAGGGTAAAGTAGCCCAAGATCAGTACAAGCCTTGGGCCTGGCATGCAAGTGATCCCGGGTTCAAGTCCCGAGGTAGGCAGACGTGTCATTCGTGGTGGACAAAGCCGGGCGTAGGGAGTTTTTCTCGAAGGCCTCCAGTTTCCCCCATTCATTCCACCAACACTCTCCACCTCATCTTTCACTTTCCCCGTCATCATCATACCATTTCCTTTTCCTGTTTCCAGTATGCCCTCGCTGCAGCACCTGTTGTGGTCATGAAGTTACTGGATGGCGTGCCACCAAACTGGCGGCCTATTTCCCAAGGGGTATCGAGGCAGCAGCACACGTGGCATAGACAAGGTATCTGATGGATTAGAGAAGTTCCGTGGGGCTCGCGATGAGGTCTGTTGATGGGGGGGGGGGGCATTGGGCATGCATATCATTCCATTACCAGAGGATAGCACGGTAGCCGAATGGCAAAAGTGTTTAGGGTCGTTCTCAACCCACCTCCTACCCTATCCTATTCTAAAGGGTAAAGTCGTCGCAGATTCATGTCCTTGTGCACATTGTTATTTAATACTTTTAAAAAATAACAAATCATTTGTATTGTGATCATTAGTACACTATAATTAACATGTAGCACAGTCTTTGGAACTTTTTCTTGAGGTTTCTGTCCATTTCTCGTTTAAGATAGAGTCTAAATAATACTTTCTTTTGACAAAAATTAACATAATACTGCATGATGTATAGGGCACGTTTTTAAAGCCATCTGTAAGTCAAACGGTGAGTATTCGGAGTTTTATAATAATTATTGTATCATGGTTTTGCAAGAAGTGGAAATAATAATATATAGTGGGAAGGGAACTAATAACTGAGTGCTACTATTCTTATAAATCATGTTATACGCATATTAAATTCATTTAAATTAGGTACCTAACCTTACCGGGCAGTTATGGATAACGTTTGGAGTTAATGTTGGAAACCAACATTAATTGATTTTTATGTGGTTTTTTTCTTTTCTCGCCTTGAAACAAAATCAACTCATCACTTTTCATGTTTATAGGACTCATACTCTGATCAAGAGCAGTTCATAGTTTCTGCACGAAAATAAACTCTATTTATGAATGAAAAAAGAAAATCGCACAATTGTGCATCTTTTTGTGCTAGTGGCACTTGTCATCTGCTTCTCTGCTCTGCCATGTGTGTCATCTAAGAAGCATCGTACATAAAGTTCGATGAGTCTGATGACAATCAATGAGTTTCATCACACAAACACCGGTGAGTTTAATATCAGTTGAAATTTACTCCATTAAATACACCGACAATAGAAAAAATTGACAAGCAATAGTTCGATGGCCTACCCTACTGTACAAACAACAGATCCCGAACTCCTGATATAGCCTCGAAGATAAAAGGAGTATAAGCACAGCAGAAAAAAAAGTTGATTGCTAACATTGTAATTTCGTAAATATATATATATTCAAACTCTGCAGGATATTAAGCTGAAATTCAATGAAATTCTGATACCCAAACGACCTCACCACATGGATAACCAGACCACCGAATCCGAAAGGAATTTTATTCACTATTATTAAGGTGAAGAACTACCAACACACCGTTTTGAAATTTGAATCTAAAATAAATTACGATAAATCTTAAATAACACATTGATATGCACGAAATTTAAAAATTTGTGACAACCGAACCAGCGATTTTTTACATTTCATTTCATAATGTTATAATCTTAAAAATATAGCAGGCATTTTGGGGGGGGGTTTCAACCCCCCGAACCCCCCCTTACCGTACGCCCATGATTTCTTAGTTCTAGGGATACACTCATCAAAACTGAACATAATTTGCTGTAGGGCAGTTCAACAGCTGAATTTATATTATTAATTGAATTCAAATCTTCCCAATCACATGAACTCAATAAGTTATAAAGCTTTAAAAAATCTGCTCTTTTAAAATGATAATAATCACCTTATAATTTTCATTATTGTTTACTTTTATCTGTTTGAAACTTATCAACAATGCTGGATGGTAATCATCAATTGGAACTAGCACTTCAAATTCTTCTGTCACTACTACATTATTAAAATTACTTATAGCAAGAGTTGGCTAATGACGCGGGTTTCTGCGTCGTGGCGGACACAGCTCCAACTCCCGAGCGACCGGGTGAAATATCTACGCAAATAAAGCCGCGATTGGTGTAATGATTCAGGTTCTCACATTTACAGTTAAAATTACAATGAAAATAAAATCAGGTAAACTGATGTAAAAAAGTGCCAGTATGTTTTTTTTAATCAGTTATGACTGCAATTATGATATGCAGAATGTGTTTTTTTTTTAAATTGATTTCCAAGTTAAGCTCCAGATTTATTCATTAAGCAGGGCTTAGGGAAGAACAAAGGTCTAGTTTTCTTTTTAATCTGATTAAAATCTTCCAGCATCAGCTGAACTGTACAGATTTTGGTAAAGCGTATTTCAGTTACCGCGTTTTTAAAATAGACACTAAATTGGGTTTTACTCCGGTACCGGACAACCGATTTGGTCCAATATCGGTAGACGTCTTCCCATGTACATTATAAATGGGTATACAAAGTTTCAGGAAAATCCAATAAAGCATATTTGAGTTATCGCGACTTCTCATATATTAACATAAAAGGCAATAAATTGGGCATTATTCCGGTACTGGCCAACCGATTTGGTTGAACATCAACAGACGTCTTTCCATGGATATTATAAATGCGTATACGAAGTTTCATAAATATCCGATAAGGCGTATTTGAGCTATTGCGCCTTTAAAATATACACTAAATTGGGTTTTACTCCGGTACCGGTCAACAGATTAGGTTCAATTTAACAGAGTACTTTTCATGGATGTCATAAATGCGTATACCAAGTTTAATGGAAATCCGATACAGCGTATTTGAATTATGGCGCCTTTCTATTAGAAAGGCGCCATAATCTATTAAAATAGGCACTAAATTGGGCATTACTCCGGTACCGGTGAACCGATTTGGTTCAATATCAATAGGGTTCTTCCCATTGACATTATAAATGTGTTTTCCAAGTTTCATGAAAATCCGAAAAAGCGTATTTGAGTTAGAGCGCGTACAGACACACGGACGGACGGACAGACAGACAGACAGACAGACGGACAGACATTTTTCGTCCCCACACAATCTCATAAAGTACCATACTGGCACTTAATAAAATCAGGTAAACTGATGTAACAAAGTGCCAGTATGCTTTTTTTAAATCAAGAAAAAGTTTATTGGAATTATAATATGCAGAGAATAAGTTATTTTTGTTATCGATTTCCGAGTTAAGCTGCAGATCGATTCATTAAGCAGGACTTAAGGAAGAACAAAAGTCTAAAGTTTGATACTTAACCTTAATACAAACTCGTATGCACTGACATAAGACATTCTTAAAATAATTATGTCAACATTTCACAGAATACACTGGCGAAGAACTCCACTTGTTGTATGTAGGCCTAATTATTTCAGAGTTTATATCTTCTGTATATGACAGTATTCAACTTGATGAACGAAATAAACATCTGACTAGTTTGATAATAAAATCTTCCAATTTACTTCGTTATTATCACCGTACGTCTCAGCTTAAATGTGAAGGGATGTGTCATGTGTCTCGAGACGGCGGTGGTCATGGCTAATTATTCCAAAGCCGTATGTGAAGAGTGTAAAACAATATGTTGTCAGGATAACAGATTTGCATTTGTTAAATTCTTAATAATATATTACAATAGAATAGGCACTAAATTGGACTTTACTCCGATACCGGTCAACCGATTTTATCCAATATCAATAGAAGTCTTCCCATGGACATTATAAATAAGTATACAAAGTTTCATGAAAATCCGATAAACCTATTTGGGTTATTACGTCTTTAAAATAGACACTAAATTGGGTTTTACTCCGGTACCGGTCAACCGATTAGGTCCAATTTCAATAGACATCTTTCCCATGTACATTATAAATAAAATCAGGTAAACTGATGTAACAAAGAGCCAGTATGTTTTTGTTTAATCAGTTATGATTGAAATTATGATATGCAGAATAAAAAAATATAAAAAATTGGCCGTTTTCGGGATTTGGACCATGGAACTCCAGAATGTGAGGCCAAGACGTTACCGTCTCAGCCACCTGGGTCAGTTTAAAAGTCTAGTTGGATAAGCGCATGTAAAGCAATAGTGACATAGCTAACTGTATTTTAATTGCCAAAGCCTTATAAGATCACAGTAAAACAATTGACTATGTTGTCATTATAACTGATTTGCGTTTCATAAATTCTTTCGAATACGTATATTACCATAAAATAGGGACTAAATTGAGCATCACTCCGAAACAGGTCAACCGATTTTATCCTATATCAATAGACGTCTTCCCATGGACATTATAAATGTGTATACCTAGTTTCATAAAAATCCGGTAAAGCGTATTTGAGTTACCGCGTCTTTAAAATATACACTAAATTGGGTTTTACTCCGGTTTGGAGGTTATTAGCACTACGAATACCTACTTCTTATCTCTACGGAAATTACTTACAGCGAAAATGTAATATTTTATAAACCACGTAATTTCAAGATGTCAAACTGCTACAGCTACAGCTACAGCTACAGCATTGGCGAGAATGTAGCTTAATGGGTTTTAGCTGTTTTGTTATTGTTTCGTTGGCACTTAACGCTTTTAAATGTACATCGCTACTGAATATTAGAATAACTATTTTCTGTCACAATAGTTTCATATGTTGAAGTTGCACGATTTACTAATTGGTATGGGATATGCACCAAAATGTAGCAATTACAATGTGCACTTACCGATACCAGAAGTCGTATTTCATTACTCTCTTCAAGATGTTTCCCACTCACTTTTCCAAAGAACAGTACACACACTACTTGACCACACAAAAACACTTTAAGTATTGTAGATATGAAAGAAAGTAGGGCTTAAAATGCACTATAGTAAGCACACGAAAACTGACCCGAAACGTTCGCTGCGCTACACCGGGGCTCAAGATAGGTAAAAGACTGGGACTGTCCTGCTTTCATTAGGGGTAGGGGCAGAGCAATAGCACACGAAAACCGGTTTGTTCCATCACAAACTACTACATGTTCTATCATGCTTCTCAAACGGTAGGAGTACTGTTCAGTAAAATACGAGGCGCGTCCATAAAATAAGTTTCCTTGGAGCCCTTTACAGAAATAAAACACAACTTCATGGAAATATATATTTCAACAGATAAAGCAAGAGTTCAGCTATTTTTCAATATATTCACAACCGGAAATGAGACATTTATCGTACCGTGGGACCTACTTTTCAATATGTGTCTCGTAGAAGTCTGCCACCTGGGATTTGAATAACTGTATGACAACTATCTCCACTTTTCTGCCATTCTATGTCATTTATTGAGGTGAAAAGTATGGAAATCACTGGGAGCGAGTTCCTCGCTGCGGTGTGGATGTTTAAACTCCTCCCAGCCTATCTTTTGCAGGAGACTTGCTGGAAGATGGTTATACATCCACCTTACAGCCCGTACCTCGCTCCCAGTGATTTTCATATTTTCCTAAATCTAAAAAAAATGGCACAGAATGTCAGAGAGGCGGAGATGGTTGTCCCACAGTGGTTCAAATCCCAGGTGGCAGACTTCTACGTCACGGATATTCAAAAGTTTATCCCACGGTATGTCAAATGTCTCAATTCCGGTGACGAATATTTTAAAAATAGCTGAGCATATACTATATCTGTTGCAATAAATATTTCCTTGAAATTGTGTTTTGGTTGTGTAAACGGACGCAGGGAAACTTACTTTATGGACGCGCCTCGTAGGCCTAATACATGTTCATTGTTATAGTATGCTTTGTATTAGCATAGTCCCATAGTAGAGGGCCCGTTCAAGTGATGCGCTAGTTTGCACGGGTGATGTGTTTTTTTTTTTTCCTCAGCGAAGCAGGATAACCAACTGTCCTTGTGCATTGCTTAGGTGCCATGTTATATCTCCAACGTGCATTTTTGGTGTTCAGTGACAGGTTATGTTAGGTTAAGAACAGCGATATTACTTTAATAGGGCATACTCTCGTTTCGAACATATGGTTCGTTAACCTGTTTACCCAGAATTATATGCTACTCTGACGGTGTGGCGTCATAACTCTAACGTCCAATCACGAGTTTTTTCACGACTCGACGAAGAAAATATGGCGTAAATCTCGTTACTTTTCCCACCCAAGACCGTGGTATAAAAGAAAATGTATCATTTAGGGATAGTGGGTTGGATCAAATCATTCGCCAAGATAACATCTCCTCTCCATAGAACTAACTATAACAAAATACGTGTCATAATATGTGTTTTGTGAAGAGAATCTTGATTCAAAATACATGCCCTCTTCAATTGGATTTTATATTTCGCAAACACTTTGCTACTAGGACTTCCTATTATTATTATTATTCTTTTTATGCACCCCACGCCACCTGGACCTCACAGGACCGCGACATGTTGGGACAGGAATTACCTGTCGATCATAGACATACTTTCTTCAGTAGAAAAGGACTTAAAGGTTCTTCCTTGGATGAGTGATCAGCACCTCGCTAGACAACAGAATACATAGGTCGAGACAGGCTTACTATGACTCTCGCCACGAAGTTTGTTCGATACTGCGGCTTGGGTTACACGGTCCGTAAATTGGTCCCGACAATCTGGTTGGCTGACAGTGATCTTTCGACTTATTTAAATTGCGTCATACACGACGGGAAGAACAAGAGAGAGATTAATGACAAGTAGCACGAGGTTTGTGACAGGTTAGGTTAGGCGCTTCTTAAACAATTATTGCCGATTGAACAGAACTAACTCTTTGTAGTTACTCCATCTCTCATTGTACATAGCATTACTCAGTCTACAATTAACTTATTTATAGCTACCCAGGGCTATAATTTTATTTCACAAACTTAAAGTTCCATTATAACATAATTTGGCATTTTCTTTGTTTTGTTGTAACATTATTATTTTTTCTCTTTGATGACAGTAATGCTTTTTTATGAAACCTATGCTTTTTACTTAATTCATTATTATGATTAGCCTTAACCTTAGTCTTAGTAATAGACATTAGTCTCTTATCTTTTACTTTGTTATTAATGTAAACCTACATTGCAAAATAAAACATTTTCAACTACTACTACTACTATACTACGCCGTAGCGTAGTGGTTGAGGCGCTGCGCTACAAACCAGAAGGTCGCGGGTTCGATCCCCGATGAGGTCGTTGGAGTTTTTCAATTGGCCTAATCCTTCTGGTGGCACTATGGCTCTGGGGTCGACTTAGCCTCCAACAGAAATGAGTACCAGGAACAATCCCACCTTCATGTGCCGATGTCTAAAAATCTGGGAGCCTCAACCTCCTGGAACCCTCTGGGCCTCCATGGCCTGTAATAGGGAACACTTTACTTTTTAATTACTACTACTAAGTTATACTCCTCATAGCTGCTAGGCTATACGAGTACTATAGGTAGAGCTCGTATAAGGAGTTCGGGTTGTGTGACTGTGCAGTAGGGTAAGCCAATGCAATTATTGATTGTCAATTGTTTCTATTATTGGTGTATTTTTGTGGAGTAAATTTCAACTGATATTAATTTAAATGGATAAGATATAGGATGAAATGGTGAGGATGATTTATGGTATGTAAATATCCAATTCGGCGTTTGCCTTTTCGACTGGGAAAACCATGAAAAAAACTATGACAAATTGGCTGGCCTCGGGATTTGAACCTGGGACCTCCCGAATGCGAGTCCAAGACGTTATCATCTCGGCCACCTCACTCGATTAAGCATTTTTGTCTGTGGAAATACCTACTAGGCCTATTAAAAAGAATAGCCATATACACGTACAAAATACTCTATAACTTACAACATCCCAGACTTACAATATTAAGCTTGGACTGCTTCAATTTGCATACGTATAAGCCTATTTTAGATAGGGCTTTCTCTCTCTCTCTCTCTCTCTCTCTCTCTCTCTCTCTCTCTCTCTGATTCGAACTATATATTTAGTAATATTATATTTTATTACAAGTAGGCCTAAATCATGAAGCATGTTGTTTTTATTTGTTTTTGGAATGAGGCGGCTCACTGTAAATATTCAGAAGGGTTATTCTTTTATTTAAAATGAAGCAATCCTTTTGAAAACATTACATTCATGATAATGATATGGTGAACATGAAGCAGGACATTTAAAATAACACTTAAATAACAATTATGCACGTTGGTCATTTATCCACGTCACATCAATACGTTTTTAACACCTCACTAGTTCGCATTTTTCACTCCATCACTTAGTTTATAAGCAATCTGTTTTACGAGTTCACAAATAATTATTTCTCCTTTCTTCATGTCTTTACCATATATCACGAATTGTTACATTAAAGTCATTTCACATACTCAACTGTCTTTAAAATACGTTATGAATATGATTATGTGTTGCATTCTCTTGTAGACAGGATAATTTCTTTATCTCACCTCTATGAGACGTCAAGATGAGAATATCAGCTGATGTATTGTTATCAGGAGAATGAGTGACTTCAGGGAAGATGCCAATGCCCAACCTATGAAAAAGAAACGAAGAACAAGTAAATGTATGAGATTATTTTAGAAGAAAATTTCTTCTGACTACTGATAGAAGTTCTCGAATGAAAAAATCGAAATTATTCGATTCTTGAAAGTTCTCGAGATATCAAGAATCGTATAAAAAGTAATTAAATGATCATTCGAATGATTTAATGCTACTAGAAACTTGAAGTGAGGACGAGTTCTCGATTAATCTCGCATTCGTACCACTTCGATTAACTTCGTTAACAAATTGAGATATTAGAATGAATTTTAAATTTTAATTTTTGTTTACAGTTTAATTAAGTTTGCAAAATATCAAGTTTCTATAACAAATAGTTTATAAAATTACTCTGAACACTTTCGTCATCTCTTAAAACAAATACTAAAGTAAACAAATGTATAGTAGCTGAGCCTACTTGCAGTGTTCCCACGGACTGGTTGAGCAAGTTTATTGAAAGTCAAGTCTCTTGCAAGACTTGTAAAGACTGACTTTTGTCGAACTGAGTCCCCCACTGTTGAAGTGCACCGAATCTCCATCTTTGGGATCATCCCTCCTCCCTTTCCAGTGAAATGCGAATCTCGAATATCGAATTGCAGTCCTATTGTTTTCGTATGGAGTCCTTGTGCGTCAGTCTCATCTGCTCCTTTCCGGTATTCCCATACTCTTGTGTCTGCCTGAAAAACAATAAAACTCAAATCTATTAGGTCTGTTTTCAACCCAGTAAATAAAACAGTACATTATTTTTGCTAGTCATGAATTATTGTTCTTGACAGTCACAATCTACTCTTATACAATTCAACGGCCCTAAATAGCGTGCTTGCTCGCCCGCTTCGTGAGACATCGGGTATACTCGGCGATGTTCGTCTCTCGCAGTCTAAACTTTCATTGCGACTACAAAATTAGGAAGGAAAACTGTTTCTTTATTATATAAGGCCTAAGTGAAATGAACACAATGAACAAATATTCTAATTTATTTTTACTTACAATTTTCATAGCTCTGAACCACAAACATTTTTAATAATCTACCAGTGGAATTTTCTTAAAAATCCTGGAGTCAATGAATAATGGCGGGCGAAGCCGGGGGCAACAGCTGTAAAATATTGATGGTTTTATTTCTTGAAATATCGCTGATAATAATAATCCAAACAAACCATTCCTTCCCTTGAAACATTATATAATTTCTGAAAATTACACTGAATTGATAAAATAAAATTCACATCATATTCATGTCAATAAACAGTTGAGAAACAATATGTATTATGTGTTCACCCATGGCCTCCTTTATAGGTTCTTTGGAACTGCATGATCGATTCTGATATAGTTTTCCCAGGGGGCGCTTTAAAGCCGGAATTTTAGCTGTTTCATTAATTATTAATGGCTTAGTTTATGAATGATTCGCGTGCAAGTGTTAATAAATATAATGCTTTAATAATTATTATTATGCACTTAATTTTTAATTTTTAAAAGAATTATCGTGGGCGAAGCCACGGGCACCTCCTAGTGGTTAAACAAAACAAAAAATTCCTCAGCGCAAAATACTGTTGGGAGAAAAGAGTATGTTGGTAACATGGAGCTGTGCTTAGAGACAGATCACATCCCAATATATATATATATATATATATATATATATTAGTTGTGTTTATACTCCTTTTAGCTGCGAGGCCATATTAAGAGTTCGGGATCTGTGTCTATATAGTAGGGTAGGCCATGGAACTATTGCTTGTCAATTGTTTCTATTTTTGGTGTATTTTATGGAGTAACTTTCAACTGATATTAATTTAAATGGATATGATACAGTATGAAATTCATGGTATGCAAATATCCAATTCGGCATTTGTCTTTATGACTGGGGAAACCATGAGAAAACCCGTGTCGAATTGACCGGCCATGGGATTTAAATCTGGGAACCCCGAATGCGAGTCCAAGACTTTACCATCTCGACCACTTCGCTCGGTTAAATATATATGTGCGCTGCATTATAGATAATGATTTTGCCAAATTTCCTGTGAGAAGTCTGAAGGCAGGTCCTTCCTATCATCTTATCTTTTTATCTTAGAACAGTTTGACAACTCAATCAACGCAAAAATTTATTTTAAAAGTATGTCAAATATTTTTCGTCGGCAATTGGAAAGTAGTGCTGTTATAGAGACTAAGTATTTTAAACGAATTATGTAAGTAGTATTGCCATATTCTTTTAATGAAGTGGCGTAGAAACACATTATACCTTGAACGACTATGTATTAAATAGATTGCAGCCAAATAGCCATACTTGTAAGATAGTTTATATTCATGGTTTACATGTTTCCATATTCACATATTGTCTTTGTTCTTTTTGTACGGAGTTCGATATGGTACCGAGCGCACGGTTTTTTACATAGTAAACACTCACAGTCGATATTGGGTTCATGGAAGTGTGTGTTTTTGCACATTAGGTGATGAAATCCGTGGACCACCAATCTTGTAATGACGTGTCTCATTTCGAAGTTTGCCTTTGACCACGATCTGTGTATCATGGCTCCTGTGCCAGAGAAATCTGGTTGCGCTTCTTCTCTTTTCCCTGCCAATGTTGCCAGCAGTTTTTCTGATGCGCAGGTGTTGGGTAGAGGTACGCTTGTCCTGAGATCTTCTACGAGGAAGGTTTCCTTTGCCAGGAGATAGGCGAGTCTGACCGTGTCAACTGTGTAGGCCTAAATAAGAATTTTACTCTGAACCTTCCAACTACTAGGTTATCTTAGTTACAATGAATACCCTTCTGTCATAAGGACTCCCAAGTAATTTACACGGGATTTATTGGTAGTGTTGACACGTTTTAATGAAATTACGTAAAACACATTTTCTACAGGACCACTATGTTTATAGCCTAAGAAATTTTACATAATACTACATTTTTAAAAACGAGCCAATTTTATTGGGGTCATATAGACCTCATTGTATAGCAGTGCAAAAACTGTGAGTACATCTTAATGTTGAAAATATAAAATTTAATAATACATCATGGGATACAGTTGACTCAGATCAATAGTCATAAATTTTGAACATAATAGTAATAAAAATACTGGAGATTTTTATTTCAAAAGTGCTTTTTGGATCATATTCACAGCTGTATGTATAGAGTAACTTCAGTATTATAAATATTAAGCTAATTATATGAAGATATCTATTTTTAAGTGATATGAGACAAAAACTTTACATCAGTTTAGAAGAAAATTTGAAATGTCATGTCATGAAACTGCAAATTCTTGGATTTTCTGACAAGGCACCGCAAATAAGAAATAGCCTACTAACAGCACTTGGTTGCTCGGTAGTTTGAATGTGGAAAATTAACAATTGAAATTGAGAAAACAGTTTCATGCACCTGGAGTTTGAAACACAATGAGGTTTTAAAATGGCGTCAACATCACTCGTTTCATGCACCCAAACGGCATAAAATTTTGCAGAGTTATACTTCCGGGTATGATTGATTTTTTTTATACTAAAATAAAAAATCTACTTTTTTACCAAAATGGCTATATCAACGCTTCTGTCATCCCTTTGGGAGTAAAGAGACTCCATACAATAATAATACATTTATGAAAAACTACAGTTAAAGGCTGCATGCAGTGCAACAGGATTGTGGTCGCTGGAAGCGCTATGCTATGAACATTTGGAGTCGAGCCAGTTTGGGGTGGAATATGAAGTTATGAATAATGTACGTTTTATAACACGAGTGTATGATCTAGTAGTAAAATAGCGGTTCAGCAATTCTGACTTGAAAATCCATGACCGACGTTGAAATGGCAGACCTGGGGGCGAGTTTACTTCCCAATATAATTTACTGAAATATGGCAAGACTTG
Source organism: Ectobius pallidus (assembly GCA_964059195.1). Taxonomy (NCBI): domain Eukaryota; kingdom Metazoa; phylum Arthropoda; class Insecta; order Blattodea; family Ectobiidae; genus Ectobius; species Ectobius pallidus. The sequence goes on from CAXKWD010000009.1 coordinate 123,757,827, forward strand.
CAGAGCTGAGACATTAATGAACTTATTTCTGTGTTTATTCTGTACTACAGGGCAAGGGAGAGAGGAGTGTAGGACAAATTTTAATTAGTAGCCTATCATTTTATTTACAATAGTGTATGCCTATTTTGTTCTTCCGTAAGCCCTGCTCAACGAAACGAAACGAACTGGAGCATGCCTCGGAAATCGATTAAAATAAACTTATTTCCTGCATATCATAATTGCAATTATAATTAAGGAATCGCGCACAATTTGCATTATCTTAACCTAAGACTTAACCTACTGACAAACACCCAGTCCTGAACCCGGGAAAGGGATTTTTCACTACTGAAAAATCACCGACCCGGCCGGGAATCGAACCCGGGCCGCCGGAGTGGAAGGCAGGCGCGCTACCGACTCACCCACGGCGACGGATAATTGCAATTATCACTGATTAAACAAAAGCATTCTGGCACTTTGCTACATTAGTTTACCTGATTTTATTTTATTTTATTTTAATAGCTACCTAAAACGGCCAATATATATATATTTTTTTTTTTAAGTTTAAGTTAAATAAACTATTTTCGATAACTAGGCTTCACAACACTTTCCTTGTGGTCAAATTACAAAGTGTGAGTGTTATTACAAATAATTAAAACATTTCTTGTACAGTTCTATGTTATCCGTTGGAATATCAACACGATGTAGGTCCATTTCTTGTACCAAATAAGGAGAATTGAAATTTTTAAATCTTTGAGCCAACCAATGTTTTTTTTTTAAGTTGGCGCCACTGCTATCCGAGAAACCCAGCACCATTTAATATGATTAATAAAGTTCATTAATGAGAGCCATCTATTTATAAGCTGCCTTCGATATCTTACCATAATGTATATAGCCGACATAGAACAAGGAAACTGCTCTTCACAATCAGTCTGGACGGAAGAGGATTACAAGGATAAACTGAGGAATGGTTGCCGTGTAAGATGTGGGCAGGTCTAATGGAGCCCAGCCTCCTTTTCCCAAGACGTCTTTGATGCAATGGGATCTCAAACACTGCAGAACATCTGAGCGTGTAAATCTGCAAACAGCACGCAAGCAAAATCCAAATCCTGCTGGTTCTTATTTGCTAATGACAAAAGGAATCAGATTGTAAAGTGGAAATGAATATAGAAAACCAGATGACTTCTTTCCCCCTCAGTTTTGCTAGTTTCTTTTATACATATCCGTAGTTTTAGTATGGTTAAGGTGAAAAATGCAGAGTTTTGATGATTTTAGATACCATAGTTCATTGTGAATTTGTTGAGTTTTCCCCATCTCATATCTTCAATAGATATCAGTTCTCATAACAACATATTGTTTTGGAGTGTTCATATACGGCTTTGAAAGTTGCTTGACAAATAACACTATTCCTTCACTTATGCTTATCAAATTAAACCGTTAAACTAAACGAGGTGGTCGAGATGGTAACGTCTTAGACTCGCATTCAGGAGGTCTCTGGTTCATTTCCCGTAGCCGGCCAATTTGACATGGGCTCTTTTTTTGTGTTTTTGTGTGAGCGAGATATTGTAAAGATATCACAAATCTGTATAGTTTTGCTCATGCTGGACGATTTTAATTTGATTTTTTTTTTTAAATAGACCTTTCTTCTTCCTTATGCCCTCCTTAATTAATCAATCTGGAGCTCAACTGCATATCATAATTGCAATTTATAACTGATTTAGAAAAATCATATTGGTACTTTGTAACGTCAGTTTACCTGATTTTATTTCTTTTAGTTACTCTCCATCATTTACAGACTCCACACCCCATTCCATCTACCAAAGGGCCCATAATTATATTTTAGTTTGTTCAGTAGATTTGTCATTTTATTATTATAGCACGCATTGCTTTAAGTGCGAGGCATTTGTTTTTATTTCGTTCTGTTAATAGTCTAGCTATCCTATTTATTACTTCACATATGCTTACCGAACTTTCTCAAGAAACCGTGGTGTAAAACTTAGTAGTTTCTTAAATATGGCCTATTAACTCTATCTTGCACTTTGTTATGTATCAGTTTACCTGATTTTATTAATACATACTTAATTACTCAATGGCAATAGACAATTCCTCAGCAAGCTAAAGGAATATTATCTAGTTTATGGAACCCCAAGGTTCATTGCCGCGCTTACCTGTGCCCGCCATTCAACCCTATTCTATGCTAATTCCATCCAATCATCCCTCGCAAATCCCACTTCCCTTAAATTTATCCTAATATTGTCATCTCACCTACTTCTAGGTCTTCCAGGTGGTCTTTCCCTTTCGGATCTCCCAGTCAATACTTTTGAGATATGTCTTTCCTCCCCCATGCGCGAAACATGTCCAGCTCATTTCATCCTTCGTGATTTAATTACCCGTACTATATGCGGTGACGAATATAGGTTATGAAGCTCGTCGTTATGTAGTTTTCTCCAGTCCCCATTTTCATCTCTCTTTGGCCCAAATATTTTCCTAAGCACCCTGTTTTCGAACACCCTCAGATTATGTTCTCCCCGAACAGTAAGTGGCCAGATTTTATTTATATTAAATATATTTATATTGCCCATTTTTTGCTTCTTCCTTGCAGCTCACCATCAGGAACCTGACGTTTCATAACACATGGGAGACAGACAGACTGAAAGAAAGGGAAAGGGTTTAAGGGAGACAGAGGGGAAGGGGAGAGTAACAATATCAGTGTTCGTTATGCTATTGGATAATACGGAATGTAATGATTTTTCTAAAACATTGCCAACTTTTTCTCTTAAAAGCTGTATTTTGACCACTAGTTGAGTCAGTGAAGGGTGCTGTGTTTCTTGGATAGTATATCTTTCGACGTGAAATCGTTCCACGGTGCTTTACGCTCAAGTGATTTTTGTGGGGGATCAAAAAATTAAATATTGTTGGAGTGAATATAATATAACAAATTTGTTAAAAGTGTTTTATTTTACTTTATTAAACCAATAATTATTTAATATAGTTTTTCTTCCATATGTTGAAGTCTTATTTATTTCAGCTCATATATTAGTCTCTTAATATAGTTTTTCTTTAGTTGGTACAAGCCTTATTTATTTCAGCTTACATATTAATTATTAAGTGCCAGTATGGTACTTTATGAGATTGTGTGGGGGAAGGAAAAATGTCTGTCCGTCTGTCCGTCCGTCCGTCCGTCCGTCCGTCCGTCCGTGTGTCTGTACGCGCGATAACTCAAATACTCTTTATTGGATTTTAATGAAACTTGGTGTAAGCGTTTATAATGTCCATGGGAAGAACCCTATTGATATTGGACCAAATCGGTTCATCGGTACCGGAGTAAAACCCAATTTAGTGTTTTTATTTAAAAGCGCCATAACTCAAATACGCTTTATCGGATTTTCATGAAACTTGGTATACACATGTATAATGTCCATGGGAAGACGTCTGTTGATATTGGAGCAAATCAGTTAGCTGATACCGGAATAATGCCCAATTTAGTGCATTTTTATGGTATTATATAACAAAAGGCCCCATAACTCAAATCGCTCACTCCTTTCAACAACGTCATATCTCAAAAAACATAATTTTTCAGGAGAGTGATTTGAAAGTTTAAAAGTAAAATAAATGTATTAAAAATAAATATTAAGCCACCGATTGAACTTTTTACTATGCAGCAGATCTTTTTAGATAAGACCTGACTTTTTTCCTATTTTTGAAGAAGAACAAGGTATAAAAGTTTAAATTGTAATCAGTTCCTTTCGATTTATGACGTTCTTGTTCAAAATTTCATTGAAGGAGCTTGGGATATTTCAAAATATGTCATTATTTTCACTAAAATAATACAATTTGGAAGTCTGACATTTAAGTATCTTGAACTTTGTCATCCTTACAAGGATAATTTCATTCCAAACACGCAGTTATACTTTATTTAGATTTTTACTTTTATTACATCTTCCACTTTAAATCAAAAGAACTGGTTTGGGAGAGGCACAGGAATTTTGTTATTAAGATAAAATACAGATAGACATAATGTATTTTTACTTTCTTAGACAAATTCCAAAACAGTTTCGGAAAAAATTACAGTCTCGTGCTTGGATAATACCATAAAGTACAAAACACAATAAAACAAAAGTAAAAAAAACTAGAAATAACTGAATAATACTGTTTTTGAATAACACTAAAGGCACAGGTGCAGTTTCAATTTTAAAGACTTTCAAAGAACGTTTTGTAAACTTTCGGTATTAAATTCTTTTTAATAAGTCGCATAAGGTCATTCTTTTTAGAGTCGGAAATCTTGGGCTTTTGGACAAAGGCAGGTTTTAACGGTAAATTTTTACATGACTTTGCTTTTCTTATAATGATGGCCTCCATGAAGTCTGACTCCCCATAAGAAAGCTTATAAAAAAAACGAACTTGGAGAATCTCTTTGAACTCGCATCACTTTGATCTCTTTAAATTTAACAGGTTGATTTTGTGTATTTTTTACGATACTCAGAGGACCAATATCAGAGGATAAAAGTTTCAGGTTAAAGAAGTCTTCATACGAGAGTCATTTACAGAAAATGGTTCACCCGTTCTTTTTGCTGATCTTATCAATGTAATGAGACCTTCTGGCGTGTAGATTGGGCCTCTTTTAAGAGTTTGTTTCATTTTCCTTTCAATCAAAGAATGAACAGAATCCCCTTCGTTTTGGGTATGGCCTTTGATTAGAAATTTGTGAGTGATGGAATTAAGGCCATATTTATGGAGAGCAAAGATGTATGCGGCTAACATGAACTGATTCTTTTGCTGTCTGCTACAATTATCGGAATAGAAAGTTACATCCTTGTATATTCCAATGTTCTTCTCAATATATTTTAAAACACACGAACCGAGTTCATTTGCTCCATGGTGGCTGTTTGATTCATCCCAAACATAACATTCAGTGCTTTCTTTTAGAAGATCGGTAATTGTAAAGTTCAGGACATTCAATTTAGACGAGTAGTCAAAAGCTGAGCAGACGCCTTTTGGCAATGGCACGACAGCTTGCAAATCGTAAACTGCTAATAAGGCTTTACCCACTAGAGTCTGTTTGTCATTTTTCTTCTCTTTTTTTGATAGCTCTTTTTCAACCAAATGGTGATTATAAGTTGCCTTCAAGTCCACTTTCTCTGCCTCTGACGCATTCTCATATCCAACATATATTTCGCATTGATCTTTTTTGGGCTGGAAGAAACTTAAGTTAAAGTCATTAGTGAAAATGTTATAGAAGTAATTGAAGTTACAGAAGATAGCATTATCTCTTTTGCAGTCGCTCACATAATCATTGTATATGTCAGTTATGGTTCTGCCACTTTCAGTATAGTATTTTGTGGTATTTTTGCACGTATACTGACTCGATTTGAGGAATTCTGTTGATATGATCTATAACTCTATTCCTAACAGCTTCGTTCATCTTGGGCTGATGACCGTGCTTCCCTCTTTTTTGGTCTTCGGCCATCACGGCACCTGCCAGTTTATCTTTCTTCTCAAAGACAGTGTGAATAGGATGGTCATTAATATCTAAGGTATTTCTGAAAAACAACTTACAAACACGATTGCGTCTTTCACCAAGACTAAAAAAGAATACAGCATTATGATTCCTTCGTGGCCTTTGTCCATCTTCGCACATGTAGCAATATTTTGGTTTAATTTCTGTTGTGCAGTTACGAATAAACTCCCTCTGTTTGGCAATGTCCCCCAGGTTCCAATACGCATCAAAAACACTCTTCCTTTCATCTTAGTTAATTTTTCAGAACACTTTAATCGGCATTTATCTTTACAAGGAGCTTTAATTTTTCTTGCTTCTTTCACTCGTTTTTCAGGTTTCTTTGAATGACTTTCGTACACTCTCCCACTTTTTCTAGCTGCCTTCAACATGTTCCTCTTCCAGCTGGACTCATTTCTTTTTCATTTACCTTTTTTAATTGGGCTCAGAATTTCAACAGTAGTAGAAACGGAGGTTTCGGCATTACTGGTTGATGCAGGGGTACTGACAGCAGAGTATTTGGACCAGCATTGCTGTTGGAGGCCGGGGCACAGGTAAGTTAGGAGTTTGGCTAACAGTGCTGGTTGAAGGCGCTGAATGTGGAGAGGGAGATCATAATATTCAATATGGAATTTTCTCTCAAGACATTTGACATTTCAGAAACCTTTGTAAAAATACTATTAAGAAAACCTCCTCCTTCCTATGAAACTGAATCGTTTTACTGACAATAATGACACATTCCGAAATGAAACTGCGTATTTTCGTAATAAGGGGCCAACTTTTCTTTGGAAGAGTGTCATAAAACAAATTGATCCAAAACCAGTTTGTCTGAGAGCAAACTTTTTGTTGACAATAGTGTCATAAGTTAAAATAATACAATCGATGTCTTGTACTTGCTGTACAAGAATGTCATAAACCTAAATAAATCAAAGCAGGACGCCTTTGGTTTCCCCTACAATACTGACATAAAACCAAATAGTACGTTCTTGATGCAAAACTATGAATTAAAAATGCTCTTACCTTGTGTGCAATAATGTTTTCTTAAGAAATAATACACTCTTGCACTAAACAACACAGATGTTTCCTGCTCAAATGCTCAACGACAACTAACTTGTGACACTCTTGAAAAGAACACTCCTGAAATATTCTATAATACAAAAACGACACTTCTGCTCTCTAGTGGCTAAATATTGAGTTAAAGATATTACGATCTTGCAGGGATATGCTGCTCTCTCAGGGCATTCTGAAAACAGGCATAACTAAAAATCGCCGATTTTTGAGATATGACGTTGTTGAAAGGAGTGAGCGAAATATGCTTTATCGGATTTTCATGAAACTTGGTATAAGCATTTATAACATCCATGGCAAGAAGCCTATTAATTTTGGACCTAATCGGCTGACCGGTACCAGAGTAACAACTAATTAAAGGTCACATGTTTTTTTTAAATTATGTCTACCGGTATAGTAACAATGCCGCATTTTTAATCATTTGAGGGCTTTGTCTGCAGTGCAGTCAGATGTTTGTTTACTTCGTTGATGTATTTGAAATTGAATAGACCTACTACATGAATACTGTTTTATACAGAAGGTACATTACTGTGAAATAATTAGCGGAGTTATATGCCACTGAATTTTGTGAAATGTTGACATATTTGAAGAATTTTAAGTTGCAATACATTGAGATATGACAATTAACAGTATTCCTTCACATATGCTTATCAAACGACACCGTCAAACTGACTGAGTTGGCCAAATGGTAACGTCTTGGACTCGTATTCTGGAGGTCCCCGGATCAAATCCCGGAGCCGGCCGATTTGACATGGATTTTTTAAATTTTATTTTGATGTGAGTGCGCGATTGTCAAGGTATCACAAATCTGTAGTTCTGCTGACGCTGGTCGATTTGAATCTGATTAGAAAAACTTATTTTCTGCACATCATAATTGCAATTATAATTGATTCAACAAAAGCATACTGGCACTTTGTTACATCAGTTTACCTGATTTTATTTAATATAGTTTTCTTTAGTTGGTTCAAGTCTTATTTATTTCAGCTCATATATTAATTATTTAGTATAGTTTTCTTTAGTTGGTTCAAGCCTTATTTGTTTTAGCTCTTAATAGCCTATAAAATCAATTTCTTACGTTTTAATTATGTCACATTAGTAAAATTCAATATTTTAAAGTTACAAATAGGTCTTATATTTATTTTAATGCTGTCCACTGTCCCCTTTAATGAGCATATTGAATAGAAACACTTCCACCTTCCTATTTTCTTATAACATAAGACTGCAAAAATTGAAATCACAAAATTTTTCGTCACCTGCACACAACCATGAATTAAGAAACTAAAATTACATAAGAAATTTTAATCTATTAACTAAAAATTCTATAACATTAACTTTATTATGCAATTATGCATTCAAACAGCTCACAGAAAAGTAAACACACGCACAATTAAAATCACAAGTAAATTGTAAGAAAACTCCACATTAAGTTAAATAATGTGCTACATACTTTTGCTAGTGATTATCATCATTATCATCATTAGTTTTTTAACATCATTCAAAGTTTTGAAGTTCCTCACTTTAATTGTCTCGTTTTTCCCCCATCCCTAAAGAAACTAAAAATCCTATCCCACGAAGTTCCTTAACTCTGCACAAACCTTTAATTTTAACAGACATTATTTCTTATTTTTAACAGTTGTGACATCGTTCGTCTAACTATTAGTGAAGTTCACAAATATAGGGCCGCGAATGAGATTTTTTACTGGATGGAATTCCATGCGTCACATCAGAATCAACCTTTTCACAGTTCACATCCTATTGCTGTTCCAATTGATGCCACAATTCCATATACAAATTCGACATTTTCCTATCACATAACATTAAAGAAGGCGCAAGTTAATTGAAACACCAAATACAAATAAATGAAGTGCCGAATAAGTGAGTAGCTAAGACTATGTTCAAATTATCCAACACAAACAATTATAGATTTGGTCTTTTAAATTAGTAATAAGGACATTACATTTTTTCCTTTCTTTTACAACAATTATGTGGACAAAGTGTATTGTATAACTCATAGTAATTCTAACAACACAAGATTTTAGCTTTTTATGAATCAGACAAGCTGTAAAGATTTTAGATATTTTTAGAAAAACTACTCACATTAAAAGCATAGCCTATAAACAGATAATAAAACTTATTACAAATCATAGCGAGACGATGTAAATATTGTAAATTCAGAATATAGCTTCTGTAACACTATTATGTTATTTGACCAGAATAAATAAATGTAAAATATAGGCAAATCTACATGTGCATTATCACTAATTGGGGGTATAGGGTGGATAAATATATAATATAATATCACCCCCATTGGAAAATGAAATTCATGAATACAAATTCAGAGTTTGACTGTTGGACCTTATAAATTTCAGAAATGAATCTACATGTACATTTAATAACATAGGCCTGTTTTCGTTTCTGAAATCAGCATTCGGTTTCTGATTGAATCTGAAGCCCAATTACTTTCATCCCTTGTTTCTTCAAGGAGAATTTTAAGGCAGTCAATTTTATTAACTTTAGTATTAAGAAAAAATGGATTATTTAAGACGACAACAGCTTTGTCACACGATCATTATTTTTTTTTTAATTAGTCTTATATAATAAGCCTTTTTTCAATCCACTACTATCAATAGTATCAATAGGCTTTGCAAAACCTTTATATGCAAAATTCTTCACCGTTTTAGTTGACTTCAGTTATGTTCACACAAATGTGCTCTTTTGTTCTTTGGGCATAATTAAAATTAATTCATTACAATACGCAGAAAATATTGTACTTACAATTCAGTATACTTATACTTAAATAACTTCTACCAATCATACCTTCCGATGCTGTAGTAATTCAGACCAGGGAATAATTCAATATAAAATCAAATTAAAGCACGCAATTTATCCATAATCCAAACATCATAGTTATTCCCTCATAGCTTCTGAATTTTATCATCCTTTGTATGATTAAATTCACAAACTATTCGATTTCATCAACATGATGAGCTCCACTTACGTACAGATAATACGGGAGAACCCAGAGAAAACCTCCACGATCCCATTTTGTAAACCACAAATTCTACTTAGGTCACCGAGTTTTGATTCCGGGTCCCAGCGATGGAAGGCGAGCGGTCTAACCACTCGGCCATGGGGGCGGTCTTAAGAACAAAGGATGTGCAGTGAGGCGGTACTGATAATAATATTGGTGTGAAGTCTTGATGACGTGTGGAAAGTACAATGAGCTGGACATCAGTAAAATTCGACGATAGACAACAGGATATCGATGAAATCAGAGTTTAAATTTTGTACAGGCGGAAGTTGATTCATTGGTGTTGCATATAAATACTATGCACACACTGAAAACTTTCCAAGTGTCTGAATTAAGTTTCGTCTTTATTGTCAAAATGAGGCATAATGAAGGCTTGACGGTGTTCATTTCACCAAGGAAATAATGAAAATTAGGAGTGGTTTAACAGAATCCTAAACCAGTTCCGGCTGTTATCCATGTATATCCCTAAGTTCTTTTCACTGTCATCCTTAGACCGGTTTGTATTTCATTCATGATAAAATGAGTAAATATTGTAGAGGACAAGTCTCTCTTTCTATACAGTAAGACAACCGTTAATTGTATTTTACTTCCTTTGTCAGCAAGTAAATGCTGAACGCCTGCTTTAACCAAGAGTCTTATTTATTCCAATTATACACTTTTGGGGTCTTCAAAATTCTGAAAACAATGATGGCAGTAAAATGTATGATCTCCATTAGGCTCATGAAGCTAAATCCTATGAACAGTCCAAGCAATCCACCAGTGCTAGCAACAAAATCGCTCAAAGTAATGAACTCTGAACGGAGTAAGCCATATATTGTTCCGTCCACGAATTTCACAACGGCGGTGGTTCTCGAAGAGCCAGGATGTATAACATGTCTTACACTCCTAGTTTCAACTGTGTATGTTAGATCTTTGCATGGTGGAAGGCAATTGCATGGTTTGAAGTTCATCGTTAAATATGCTTGGACAAAGCAATTTCCATCAGCTGAGTTGATGGGTTCCTTTTTCGTTCCGTACCTGTCTGGCAGATAAAACGGGAACATGCTACAAGTTTTGATTGATTCGTTAATTGCACACTCAACTTTGCAATTCGATGGAGAATAGGTCCTAAAATATTTGAGATATCTCTCGGATTGGTAGTAGCATTTTCTGTTTTCTAACTTCATGTTTCGTAGCGATTCACTTGAATCTATCAAAAGTGGATTTGTTTCTAAGTAAAATAAGTTATCATAAGGTACGGAATACCACTCCTCAAGTTCTGGAGGTTTAGGCACATCTGTAGGGCTGTGCACATAAACTTGTAGTAATTCCTGATTGTTAACATCACCAGGAAATTGTATTTCTACAACTTGCTTACTACCAGATTTCCTTATAGGGACTGAAATTTTTTCCATTCCTGGATCATAACCTTGCTCTATGTTCCAGTCGACATAAGGAAATCTGTCCTTAGCATTAAGTAATGTGCTGTCAGTTAGATTCCGGTACAAGAATTTTGGATGTACCCCATTCAAAGTGCAACATGTATGAGATCTAAATGTAAATGCAGCTTGAAATATGGATAAAGATGGATATACGTTTGTTTTTTCAAATTCTTCACAACTACTCATTTTTGTACAGAAAGTGACTGCAGGAAATGGGATAGACCCGATATTCACAGGTTTAGGAGAAGTTGATATAATGACTGGGTATTCTTTCCACTTGTTGTAGTGAATGTAAATGAAGATAACTGCTGTGATCAGTGATACGATAAAAGCGAATGTCCAACACAGTCTTTCAGCAACATGTGCTCCCTCTCTACCGATGTACTTCAAACCATGAATTGTAGTTTCCTCACAAAATTCTCTTAAGGCATTCATTGGTTTTTTTAATGCATAATGAGTGTCTTTGTCTTTACTGTCCAAAGTCTTTGAGATGCTTTGAATATTAATTGAAGTACTAGTAGCTGGCGGAGTGTCTTCACGTACATTGTTCACTCTTCTAGTGACAGGTTTATTGGTGGCCATTTTCCACAAAGTCAATCGTTGAGGTGGTTTTTTTTCTGCCCAAATATTTATATTCAGTTTCACTTTAATTCGCGAATTTCAATTTACAAGCCTTTGACGGACTGCAAAGTAAAGAGTTTACACAATTATTAGACTCTAAATTTATTTATTATACCTTATTCTCATACTACATACAAGTACTTTATTTCATTTTCTAATAGAGTGTGTTCCTAGGATTAATGTTTTCATGTTTCATAGTTTGCATACTGTTTTATTTTGTTTCAGTTCGTTGAGTTTGTTGTACTACATATCTTTCTACTGTGGTTTGTTTTTCCCTGTTTGTTTAATTGAATGGTATTCTTTGTGTTTTGCAATCTGTGGTGACAGAAAGAAATTAAAATAAATAATAAATTAATTGTAACTTGTTTTGCAATTTCTTTTCCATCATTTTGTTAAAATTTAAGACAAACTTCTGCATCCCATGGGATACTTTGTGACTATAAGAGTTAACATATAAGGATTAACATATAAAGTTATTTGTCTGAAGATATGGTTTTTTTAGTTATTGCATTTCAATTTCTTGTAAGTCATACTAGTTCATTTACATTGAATCTTGTCCGTACACCACTTTAAAATAAAGTATATAGTGGAAGTGAACTAATTAAGCCCCGTACGAAGGAGATGAACAAAGTTCCTGTATGGCTATACTTTAAAGGAATTTCATTTCGTATGCAATTTAATTTCAAAGCTGTTATTGTTATACACTCAAGCTATACGAACTATGCTTGTAACATCTAAGTAAATTTTATTTACCTATGGTTCAGTCCATACTCCGTTATAGTATTATATAAGTTGGGGCAGTGTTTCAAAATCTACGAGAATGCCAGTGGAATTACTACAGAAAATAATAATACAAATTTTCTTAAAAAAGTATTGATTATCCTACTAAACTATTACTTTTTTCATAATTACATTATGTATTTCACAAGACGATATTATAATGTACAAACAACATGTTTTTGAACACAATAAACTAGTCTGTAAAATATACAAAAAATTAGTCTGCCATAGTGAAAGAAGGTAAGAACGTTCCCATGACAGAGGCCTCATTTCCACGTTGAATTGCTACACTTAGCCTTTATTTTAGGAATAACTTTTACCTTTGTTCTCCTGTGACCTCCATCGTGGTCTTGCGGTTAGCGACGCTGACTACAGATCCTACGGCCCGGGTTCGATCCCTGGTACTTCATCAGATTTTACTGAGGTAGGAAGGACTGGAACAGTATGCACTCAAATTGAGGAGCTACTTGTTAGAGAAGTAGCGGCTCCGGTAATGGAAACCACCATTAACGGTCCTGGGTGTCGGCATGCTGACCACATGCCCCCCAATCCGGCCATCTGCCTATGGTAGATGACGAAGCGGTCAGATATATAGCGTCAAGGAGTTTAGTTTAGTTTGATCTCCTGTCACTGTTTGTAGGTGGTTTCCTAATGGATCAATAAAATTGATAGCTTCGGTGCACCAAGGACCTAATGGTTCTACTGAAAAATGAACAAATTTGTAGTTCTGTTCTATTATAGATTCCTATATTTTGCGGATTTGCTGTTTGCCACTCGTGAACCCAACGCTCCAACGCGTCGAAATGAATACTCCAAGTAAGAGGAGGCATGAGTATATGTGCAGGTAGCAGGTATCCTACTAAACTTATTTTTCTGAATCTAACGTTTTGAAGATAGACCAAATATACAAATACACTTTTTACGTATTTTTTAAAAATGTAAATAATTTCAATACCTATTGGCACAACTACGTAGAAGGAATATGGTTTTCCATTTTACAGAATCAAAATGTTCAACGACTGTTGCAAAGAAACATAGCTCCAGTAATGGCAAAAAACTCTATTATAACATTCTCTCCCAACGTTCAGATCTGAAAAATAAAGCTATCCCCGAATTTAAAATTAAACTAAGGAAATCTTCAGAATTAGTAACTCTGAACTTAATTGATATTATTCTAAAATGTAGCAACTGTCTTGTTTAACTATACTAATACTAGATTTACCATTTTTAGTATTTATATATTATTATATAATCCTAAGCTCTTAATTTGTTATATCTCGATGTAATTTATTTGCATGTCCATTTCATTCTCCCAATTTTCGTTGTTATTAATATCCACCTCCTATCAAAAGCATTACTCATTCAGAGGCATTATAATAATATTAATCAATATAACTTCCTTTTTAATAAATTGTAATTGTAATTTAGGAATAGCTTCATTGACTAACATTGATTTTGTATGTATTTTCTCCAATAAAATTGTTTTATTTGATTGTATTTACTACGTATATAGGTGTGTTTTATATAGGTATATAGAAATTAGAATTGTAAGAATTGTATTGGTGAATGGTCCATAAATTGAAATTTAATTTTAAATAAATCTGTGATTCTAGCTGTTGACTGCTTTTAACACACACTGATTTAAATTTTTCAGATACCACTCGTATTGGAAATAACATTTTCTATACTTATATCTTTATGGGTCAGACCCATGTAATTTATAACTATCTCATGCCTGGCTTTCCGTTTAACAGAAATTAATTATTTATATAATTACATTAAATAGCTAATTACGATATATAATTATATTCTAAATAATGCAAAGAAAAATAGTTTTAAGTACTTGGTTAGTATAAAAATTTAATAAAAATTATAACTTACATAGAATCAAAGTTAAATACCAATTATAATCTGAGGAGTGGTTTTTATACAGTAACCCCAAAATAATGTCTTAATGAGCTAAAAATTAATTACTAACCTACAATTCTAGTGTTGATTAACAGCGTTTTCCGGAGAAAGAAGCGAAAAAGTTAAGAAGCCAAGATATATAGGCTACATGTGGAACGCCACCTGGATGTGTAATAAAATAATCCATTTATTCACGTAAACATGTGGTAGGGGATATACAGTGGAGATATATTAAATAATAAATATTCTTTAAATAATAAAACTTTGCTTTTAAGTAAATGGACATAATATTCATCATTTCTAATAAACTTTGCTTTTAAGTAAATGGACATATTATTGATCTTTACTAATAAACTTTGCTTTCATAACCTTAATATACCTTCGGGTAAAATAAGGTTAAAACTTGGATAATAATAAAAAAAAACTTTGCTTTCAAGAAAATGGACATAATATTCATCATTTCTAATAAACTTTGCTTTTAAGTAAATGGACATATTATTGATCTTTACTAATAAACTTTGCTCTCAAGTAAATGGACATAATATTCATCATTTCTAATAAACTTTGCTTTTAAGTAAATGGACATATTATTGATCTTTACTAATAAACTTTGCTTTCAAGTAAATGGACATAATATTCACCATTTCTAATAAACTTTGCTTTAAGTAAATGGACATATTATTGATCTTTACTAATAAACTTTTCTTTCAAATAAATGGACACGATATTCATAATTATTTCTTAAACTGTAAAACAATAGCCTACTAGCGTAGGTGATGGGTTTTATTTTAGGGGATTTTTACTTTGCTATGAGGTGGTTTTACCTTTGACTGATCCCTTATTCTCACATATTAATATTTAATTTACTTATTTATTATAATCATAACTGGCATGGGCCCAATTACAATGTTTAGTGTAACAAAAAAACAAAAAAAAACATAATCACACATGAAATAATAAAACGCTACCATTAACTGTAAATGAAATTTGCTTTCCTCAGACCAACTTATATACTTTGTGTTATGTAAATATTGTTTAAGGCTCATGCTGATGTCCCACGATCCAGTTTTTGTCCAAAGTTCTTTAAACCAAAAAATTGGATCGTGTGACATTGACGAGTGCCATTGCACAGAATTTCATCCTATATTTTTCATCCAATTAATTGTATTATATGCAAAAATAACGTGCAACTAATGAGCGTCATTCTCCCCCCGCGTGACTCTTATTATTTTCTATAGATGTGAATACAAATCCGCTTATTACCTTTTTGCACTAATAATAATAAAACTGTAATTTTGTGAGTTACACTAAATTAATGTTTGTAAAGCTGGAGTTATATTGCAGAAATTGCCCGCAAAATTATATTTGTACCCTTAATGTACAAAGCTCTATATTTTATGAACACATCACGTACTGTTATTCCCTAAAATAATGCATTAAAGATAACAAATTGATCACACGGTAAAAAATACACAGGAAAATTCCTGGGATACATTTCAAACAAGTGAATGTCTAAAATAGTAGCTCAAATTTATTAGAAATTCTGAAACTAGGCCCTTCCTCGCCAAAAAAGAATTGTAAGTTACAGACGATTATTGCCTAGTTTCAACAGTCACCCATTTAGTTTTAGCATCATAATTAATATGGGGCGCTATGTTTCAAAGGTAAAGTAATATTACAAAGTGTTATTTTTCATTAAAATGCAGACGTACCTGTATTTGTTTACAAGTGATAGAACACGAACTACAACCAGAAATTGTTTAAGTAGTTTTCACTACAAGTTAGTAAATTGCCATTAAGTGTATCATTCCGCTGCTGATTATTACCTGCTGATTATGGTAATATTATAGTAATTTTTAGCTGTGTTTTAGGTTACTGATCGAGATGTATGTATATTTTACTTGCTGGTATAACAAAAATTAAAACCATTTAGGAGTCTCTGGAGTACTAGGATAGGCTCCCAAATCCACACACACTTTGAAATAAGCTTCTTAAGATGACACTAATGAATTTAATTCCGATAGTGGGTACAGCTAAAAAATAATGTCTGAGGTAAAAACCGCCTACAAACCGCTATCAAAAACTAGTCAAGGAATAGGTATCTGAAAACGAGATCTATATGTATCAGATAGTGCAAGTATATTGTGAAGCCAAATTAAATTGTGTTTATTAGTTATGCTATAAGTGCTCCCTAAAACATTTATACAAATGATTGGGGATTTTATGCAATATATATTGTGTTAACAATGTCAGAACCATAAAAGATTAAAATGATAAAGGACACATAAAGCAGTCACACTAATCTAAAAGCATTAATACTAAAACATTGTCCACAATGCTCATCATTGTCTATATCGTTTGAAAACTTGCAAATTGGCTTCATTGATAAATATTATATTATTGTTTGCAAACTGCTGTTGTATTGCCTTCTTTTAGTTTCTCGTTTTCAGTGACGTTATACTGACTTAGTTGTTAGGTGATAGGTTAATGGTTTAAAATGTTTGTTTAATTTAATCGATGCTGGTGAACTGTGTAAGTTAATATCAAAATCACATCTGTATGCTCCTCTTATAAACTGTAGACGTAATAGAACATTTAATAAAGATTATGCAAGAACAAATTATTACAGGAATTCTCCCCTTTTAAGACTATGCATTTTGTATATTAATCTTCATAATGAATTTGACACAGACCTATTTCAATCCAGAATAATCTTTAATAGAAATATTTGCAAAATTTATAGAGGTCATACAATCACAAAGCAATGTAATTATTGTTCTTTTATTTGTTAACTTTTCATTTTTAATTATTGTAGTTGAGTCTCTCTCTCTCTCGAATCCTATGTCCCATGTTGGGGCGAAGGGCGAAGGGCGAAGGGCCTCTCAAGTGGAGGTTTCTGTTGTCTCTATGTGAATTTTGTTACGCTGATTTTCCTGAGATGGCAGAGGGACAGGTGGTAAGCCATCGCCCCTTAACCCCCCTCCGGAAACTAAGGTATTACTTGGACGTGAAAGGGCCGGGAAATTTTGTTCAGAGGCTCTAATTTAGGCTTGGAGGTAGTTGAGTCTGTGTTGTTTTAATTTATTTGTTTTAGTGTTCTTTTGTTGTTCTTTATTTGATTGTCAATAAAGTCTACGATGTAATTTTGTAGTTTAGTAGACTTAGAATAAATTTAATAAATAAATAAATGGTTCATTTGATGGGTAAACATGAGATATTTGATGCTTTGCGCAGGTTTGACGTCTCTGGGACAATGTCACAGTACTGCCCAATACTGCGCTTAAAGATGTAGTATCATGGGTTTTAATTTGGTTTGGTCTTAGTAACTCATGTATTTTCTTTCTCTCTAAGTTTATTCACCTAAGACAATTTTATAAAATGCTATGTTGTAAGCGTAAGTCCAGTGGACTTTTGATGTTAAATATTTGATCACTTACTCACCTTGAGACCATTAATCTGCCATGTGAGGGTAGCTGGAGGATTCGACTTCCCTGAGGTGCAATTCGCAAACACCACGTTCCCGACCAGATACGTTGACAACACGCCTTCTATCATCGGGTCTTCTGTGGGGTATGCTGAAACAATAATCACATTATGAAAGAAAACTTTACCTACAGCAAAAGTCGATAAACTTTTGTTAAATCTTTAACAGGAGAGGCTCTGATTGCCTACTCTAATACGTTTAGTCAAGGGAAGCAGTACAGCTCCTGATTGCTGAATCCCCTTCCTAAGTCAGCGCTATTTCCAAATCGGCAATTTATCATATCTTTTGTTTATAATCGTAAACTTTTGATTAAATATTTGAAGTATATGCAGATCATATTATTTTCTTATTATTATTACACAGACCAACAGCCATTTTGGTGCCTTAGAATTTATACTTATTCTTGGGTATACAGTATCTGGGTCGCTGATGCCAAATGTGCCATTAAGTTTTGCCCTATCAGCTTTAGTTTTGTCAGATATGGTATTACCATTATGCATATTATCCCATTCTACGTTTGATAAAATAAAAAACTATGCCTATTTTTAGCTTCTAAATCATTCGAAGAAAAAAGCAACACACTAAAATTACATTAACATTACAATAACAATATAACATGGGGTCTTTCAAAAAAATTGATATCACGTATTGTACGGTCGTTTATGACTTATGAGCTGTCAATTTGAGGGCCAAAAAATAATCCAACTTTTAGTATTTTCTGTACTTCATACAGTTTTCGCCCTACGTGTCCAAATTATGGTCAAGAACCTTCACCAGCTATATTATCAAGCAAGATTTTGTTTTGCTAGACTTAGAGTTCACGAATAAAATCTATATAAAAGTAGAACTGATGGAGAAAAACTGTTTACATATTTGGAATAAGTACACTAAGTATAGCCGAAATCCGGTTAAACACCCAAATATACAATATACAAGTACAAGTAGACCAAATATACAAGTACGTCATACTGGATTATTTTCATAAACATCGTGACAATTACAAGTCAGAATCTCACGTATATAACACGCGAAGGAATCAATTTAATTTATTACTTGAACCAAAAAATGTTACAACTGCTGGAGCTAAACACTGTTCAAGTTTTGGCCCAAGACTATTCAATTCATTTATTACCAACCATCCTGATCTAAATAGCTTAAACAACAAACAATTTAGGTCTAAAATTAGAAAATTTATATAATTATTACTTCTGTTATCGACTATTGCTGTTATAACATTTTTCATATTAAACTTTAAAATTTGGATAGAACTTAATTTCATTATTTTTTACTAAAATTTGAACAAATAAATTGTTATGTATTATTGTTGTATTGCTTCGTACCTTTGTATTGTAATAGAACATGTTCTAACCTTTCATACATAACATTTTGTCATACTTCTCCAAATTATGCATTTTTTTTAAAGTAATTGTTTAATATAAGTATTTCTAATATATAACTGAACCACCCCCGAACACAAGCTCTGCTTCTTCGGGGGTGTATCAACTTTTGTATATATTTTTCGTGTACTTTGGAGTAATAAATTGTAAATTGTAAAACACCCGAGTCACCAAAAGAAAATATATTTTATGTTGGGGTGTGTTATTATTATTATTATTATTATTATTATTATTATTATTATTATTATTATTATTATTGTTTCATTCCGCCTGTGTGGCGTAGCGGTCAGTGGTCACCCACCCACGTTCTCACCATAGATAATACCGGATGATCAGTTTGGAGTGGTGCGAACGTTAGTCGACAGGAGATCCTAATATTTCTTCAATTACGATGGATTATTTTTACTAATTTTAAATGAACGTTCTAAAGGCATAAAGTTATACTGACTCTATTGCATATAGGCTACTTTTAAAAATAGTTTTACATACGTTTACATTATTATTCTGTATAAACAGTTAGAAAATAACTACTTACTTACTTATTTACTTATTTGCTCAATGGCAATAGATAATTCCTAAGCAAGCTAAAGGAATATTAACTATTTTATGGAGCCCGGAGGTTCATTGCCGCGCCCACCATTCAACCCTATTCTGAGCTAACTCCGTCCATCATCCCTCGCAGATCCTACTTCTCTTAAATCTATTCTAATATTATCCTCCCACCTACGTCTAGGTCTTCCAAGTAAACTCATCCCTTCGGGTCTGCCGTCAATATTTTTTAGAAAAGTCACCCATGCGCCTAACATGTCCAGCCCATTTCATCCTCCGTGATTTAATTACCCTTACTATATTCGGTGAAGAGTACAGGTTATGAAGCTCGTCATTATGCAGTTTTCTCCAGTCCCCGTTTTCAAGGAAACAACGATCCTTACAAAAATGGTAACACTTTCAAGAAGATTAATCTGTTAATATGTATTCATACTTCCAAAGATTATTGTTTCTGTTGACATATAAAAATATTTACTCTCTCACATACACGTAGAATAGAGAAAATAACCTATAGTGATTGTGATCAAATGTAAATCGAAAACATGTTCTACTATGCTTAGAAGCCAAAACAAGTGGATTATTTATTTATTTATTTAACCTGGCGGAGTTAAGGCCATAAGTCCTTCTCTACCACTCAGCCAGGGCAAAAACACGAAATACATAATGATAATAATAATAATAATGATTAAAAATAAATTAAAAAAGAACTGATATACATGAATACAAGAAACGAACATTAAATACAAAGAAAAAATTAGAACATATATACTTGAATAATTAAGATACATTAGGATACATTAAATGATAAAAAAGAAATTAATTGTTACAAATATAATTTAGTTATATAAAAGCATTAAGTGATAGAAACTGAAATTAACATAGGACATAAAAAGATTATTAAGTACTACGTATATGTGCTGTTAACTGCGATCTGAAGGTTGACAGTGACCGGAGTTATGAACTCCATCTTACAATTTATTATCAGAAATTGGATAATTAAAAACTTTACAAACAGTATTATTATGTTGTTCTGCTTATACTTTATATTTACTTCAACATTGAACTAATTATTCTTGGACTCTTATTTAAATCCATAGAATTTGGTTTCTATTTCAAAAATATGAAGGATAGTTTTAAGGAAAATTCTTTCTAAATATTTATATTTAAAAAAAAGTTTCTAAGTACCCTTTGATAAACTTTGACTTTGTTAAACTAAAACTAAACTCCGTGGCGCTACATCTCTGAAGGGACTAGGCCTACCACCTGGCCTCTACGTCATTTACCATACGCAGATGACAGGATTGGGGCATGTTTCAGCATACGGATACCCACTTCCGTTAATGGCGGTTTCCATGACCGAATCCGCTATTTCCAAGTAGTTCCTGAATTTGAATCACAAAGCTGAGTGAACCCCGTTCCAGACCTCGCTACCTCAGAAAAATCTGAGAAGGTACCAGCGATCGAACCCGGGCCGACGGATCTTTAGTCAGCTACCCTAACCACGCCGGCAGTCTTAGAACTTTGATAAGAATTTTAATTTAGAGACTATAACTTTGTGTAATAAAATAACTATTATATTTGTTTCTCTTTTACAAACATTATTTAGGGGTGTTATTCGTGCTAAATTTATTTGTTCTTGGCATGCTAAAAATTGATAAAATACGATTTGAATATGATCCAACTAGATAAGTGTATAAATGAAAACAAAACACACAAAAAAAATCCCTTTAGGCAAGCCTACAGGCTGAGGTAGATTTCAAAGTGCTTTTGGTGTAATTTACTGTCGCTGCGTAGCACTCTTCTTCTTTAGCCTTGGCTTGACAAACCCGCAATAATAATTGCAAAAAATTGCACTTTTTCAAACATTCAAATCTCGCCTTAAATGAGAGCTATCGAGAAAATAGCTATTTATTTGTAGAGTACTCATCAAGAGCTTTTGAATGATACCCCACATGACGTGGTTTCAAAAATTTCGAATTTCCATCCCCCCCCACCCCAACCCCACTCGTACCCCCAAAACCCCCGAACCGTTGGTGTCACTGTGAACTCCATAGGGAGTACTCTAATTTATTCAAACAAAGTTTCCCTCTATACTTCATAGAGGCCGAGATAAAAATGTTTTAAAATTTCAACCCCCTCCCCCGATCACCCCTTTCGGCCAATTTTGCTCATTAACGAACTTGTCCGAACTATTGGGCCTAGAAATAACATATTAAAATTTGGTTCAAATATCTTCAAAATTACGGCCGCTAGCGTGTAAAGATATATATATATATATATATATATATATATATATATAACCTAAAAAGTGAGACAGCAATTAGTATCATTCAGAAAAAAGTTAATTCATCAGTACTGTTACAGAGCATATTTTAGTCATGCAAGAGACAGGCTACACAATTTGCTAATTGGTGGTATCAAGACACTTTGCATATAGTTATCCCGGTATAGTAAATTCGCAGAAATGGATGCGTAAGCGACATGATGTAACAAAGCAACAAAATGATAGCAAACAGCGTACTTGTCAAACAAATGTCCAATGGAATATTTGAGAGTGGTGTTCCATAATCGAGACAGGGATGGCATCTGACAAGCGGCTGACTCCACAGAGGAGAGGGTATTCCCTCTGGCTGTGAAAAATATTAAAAGTGTCATCAGCAGATCTGTTTCACTCCTCTGTGCTGCTAAAGTACCTTCCCTCATTTAAAAATCCTTCTCTTACAAGCCCAGGATTAGAGATAAACAACACTCTAGATGCGACAGATAATATGAAATTCTATCAAGCCCTTCTGATTGAAGTATCATGAATCCGTTTACATAAATTAAATAAAAGAACCAATGTGTAACATAACCAAGTTTCTTCATCATGTAATAAGATGTTTTGTATAATCGATTTCCCATCTTCATAATGTAAATATAAATTAATTATTTTAAAATCGTACACGATCTATACTACATAATTTTTACATAAATTTACACAATGTCTGGCACGATTCAAAATAGAAATGAATAAATAAAATCAGTTAAACCGATGTAACAAAGTGCCAGAATACTTTTGTTTAATCAGTGATTATTATGACAGGCAGAAAATAAGTTATTTTTTAAATTGATTTCCGAGTTAAGCTTCAGATCGATTCATTAAGCAGGGCTTACAGAAGAACAAAGGTCTAGTTTGATAAGCATATGTGAAGGAATATGTGGGTAGGGTTATTTGTCAAAGTTAATTGTATTGCAACTTCCAAAGCCGTATATGAACACTGTAAAACGATATGTTGTCATGAGAACTGATTTGCATTTGATTTATTCTTTCTATATATTACCATAAAATAGACACTAGGCATTACTCCGGTACCGGTCAACCGATTTAGTCCAATATCAATAGGCTTCTCCCCATGAACATTATAAATGCGTATACAAAGTTTCATGAAAATCCGATAAACTGTATTTGAGTTATCGCGTGAACAGACCGACGGACAGAATTTCCTACTTTTGAAGTTCAAAATCATGAAATTATTACTAAATTTGATTATTGCCAATTTGATTGTTCAATAATTTTGTTTATATTTACTTTAATACTAAGATGTAAGTATAGAAACTAAGCAAACTGTAAATTAATGAAAATAATTGTGCAATAAGTAAAACCTTAGCATAATGGATGTGGAATAGGGTTCATAGTACAGCTCAGCCGCTTGTTTTTGGCATGTGACCTAGGTTCACTGTTACTGGAAGCAAGATTGCCACGCATGTGCAGTAACAATTAAACCCCCAGTCTTATTGTAGTGCTTCAATATATCGCTTCCTGCTTGACACGTGTCTGCATCCCATGCTTTCATAATAATATTGTCACCTAGAACTTATCTTTTTACAGTATATAGTCTAGAGTTTTAGTACTTTTTTGTGTAAATCACACAAAACAAAATAAGTTAATAATATATAGAATGCAATATTAAAGACTTCTTGATTTATGATCATGTTATTTTAACTAATATCACAACACTTCCACGTGAGCAGCACAACGTACGTGACGTCATCTTGCCGAATTGTCAACGAATGGGGCCGGAACTTCCCGAAGACTATGGACGAATCGATAAATGCCTCGTTTCAAGTAGCAGTGAACCAAAGGCACGGGCCAAAGGCGAGAGGATGAACTGTACTTTTTAATATAATAATAATAATATAATTTTTACTCTCTAGTCTCGTATCATGGGTGCTATAGACGGAGGAAGTTTCAAGATTTCAACAGGTCCCCTAAATAGAAATATACTATTTTCGGAAATTTGCCTGTGTGTCTAACAACAGCATATCTGGAAAATGAAAAATTATGGGTCTTCTACCACTTTACAGAAGGAATATTTGTTTCGGTTCTAGAAAATTTGTTAAATTTTGCACATGGACTACTAAGACCTAAATATTTTATTTGAAACTTTTTCGTAAAATTCCCTGAATTCTACTGCCAATTTTTATCACAAAATTAGTATGGACGGTTGCTATAAACAGCTTTAACACCCTAAACATATATATAAAGTACTATCTACTAGAAAAACCTTTCCTGATAGCGAGAGGCAGTAAAGAGGAATAACTTAAGCGGCCGTTTTTACCTGCCAAAATATTAAGAAGATGCCGATGTGTGTCAACAACTTATTATTCTACATCTACCATTTTATATACTCGTTGTTTCTGTTATTTGTCTACTTTTTGCTGCTTCAGGTGAGAAATTGTTCAGATTTAAGCATAGGACAGTGCAAGTCAGAAATGATTGTCGAACATCAGATTGTTGCGTTACTGTTACTCAGTGTGAACTCATTATGAAAGTTTAGGCGGTCAAAATCCTTGAGTCTACTTTTGCCATGCACGCTCATTGAAGTGAAGAAGCCTTCTTGCTGATTGTGGTATTTAGCAACATTCCCCATTTTGTTTGTACATTCCTAGACGGAGTTAAGTCTCATCTTTCAGTGCGACTGTAGTCCTCATTTGCATGTAAGAGTCGGCAGATAAGCGCTGGTTTACATGCCACTTTCAGTTAGCTCTTGTGCAAACGCTCGTTGGCTGAGTTGCTTGGCAACCAGATTTCCCTCTTCACTGCAAACAAACAAATGGAACATCCTAGATGAGATCCAAAGATTTTATTTCCTATTCGTAAGTCCGTGCCGATGCTATCTAGCCCTGTAAATAAAGTAATTGTGATTTTTTTATGTGCAGTAACCATTCCATTCTTACATTCAGTTTAGTAAAATTCTGCCTTCTCGGCTGGATAAACACCGTTCTTAATACATTCATTAAAGTACTCAATCTATATTTTCACTTCTTCTACCCTACCTAATAAATTATTCGACCTGAAATTCGGTCCTTAGATAAAAGGTTCGTCTGTCTCGAAAATGAATTAGAACTTTATAACCAAGTTGGATACCTAACTAGATTTTTTTCCTTTCTACAATATCTTTGATAACTGTCAATGTTTTTTTTTAATATCAGCAATACCAAAGGTAAGTGCATTAAGGGCTTTGAAAGATATAGCCATAAGCCATCCTTACATAGTGTTGAGAAATTAATGTAACAATCGCTATAAAATTACATAAGAAATTAGACAAGAATAACTTATGATCTATGTTCACAAATGTTTTTAATAACATACTGAAGTATTATTTTGATATAAAAGAAATCACATCAGTTCACACAGTATTCAACAATCAATCTCAATCTTCCTAATGTCTTCCTATACGTGATATATATTGCAATCTCTCAATTCAACAATAACCCTCACATAACCACATAATCGGCTGGGGCCCAAATATAACTTTATAAGAAAGATTGACTGGGTATGGAGATAGTGGAATCAATTTCAGTATGAACTTTTTTTGTTTTTTTGTTTTACTTCTCAGAAAGTAAGAACGAAATTCCTGCTGGAAGCATTGATACAAAATAAGTGTCGTACATAACATTTTTACATTTAAAAGCAATTCATACGTTATGAAGGTATATAACACGAGTAAACGCTCGATTCCCACTGGATGCTACCAGTTTGATCAACGTTGACGTCTGTTTAAAAATTGGCATTATTTTAATAAAGGACATTATTATTATTATTATTATTATTATTATTATTATTATTATTATTATTATTATTATTATTATTATTGATATTAAAATATATAGGTGACCCTACTTTACCTTGAATGGTATATTAGGGTTTTAAAAACTAGAAATTAGCATTATTAACATGAGAACATACTGTCATAACCAATATTTACAAACGGGAATGAACATAATTTGCAAAAAATACACAATCTGCTTTACAACATTCTCTTGAAAATACTATTAATGGCGCTGAAAGCATAGTTTTACAGTAGCTAAGTTTGTATTTGAATTGAAGTCTTTTTTTCAAATCTCTGACATTCAAATAACAGGTGTTTCACAGTTTGTTCAGATTTTCCACTTGGGCAAGTATATTCGCCATCTACTTTTCTTTTAAGTAACTATCAAATTTACTATGATCTGATTTAAACTGAGTTAGTATAAAATTTAGTACAAGTCTGCCGCCATGAGTGTATAAGTAGCACACTCGCTTCCACCATGGCGGTCCGGGTTCGATTCTCGGCCGGGTAGTGGGTTTTTCAGTAACGGAAAATCCCCTCGTTCAGGACTGGACATCACCCAAGAAAATTATAGGCTATATTAAAAGCATTAAATTAAAGTGGTGACTACTGGAATAGGGTATAGGGTATTAACAATAGATCTATTAAGGTCGCAGTGTTGAGATGCCGAATAGCTTACACTACCCCTCATTAATCTAATCTAATCTAATTTGGATTGGATTGGATTCTATGGTATATTGTTGGAAAATAAGGCTCTCTTGTGACAGCTCCTTTTCCGAACGTTTCCCGTCACTATTCCATCGAAATCTAATACCATTTCCTTCTTTGCTTTTTAAAAAATTATATAGGACGTTTAAAGCAGGCCTAAGGTATATGTGGTCCGAATCCATTGAAAGTGCAAATTTTTCCATTTCATGAAGGACATATTAGAATAACCGAATAATTCACCTCTCACTGGAATATTTAACAATTAATTTAAGCATTTACTGCTCCTAAAGCACAGGGAAGACCAGACGTGTTCATGCATTAATTAACCTCAAACTTCTGTACCGTAATCGGGGAGTGACCAAGAATATGTGGACAACGAATGGGTGAAATTTAAGACTGCATTTGGAGATTTATTATTACTAGATCAGCAATAGGCGTATTGAAGTGTAACTTGCTCACTGTTAAGTCGGCTGACACACTTTCCCTGTGTGAGATAAAACTGATAACAGCTCTTTACGGCTTTTCCCGTCATCATTTACAAAATTTGATGATGGAACTATTTGCCTAAGAATATCAGGGACTCTCAAAATCTCAGACAATTCAAACAAAACATTTAGATACCTAACTCAGACCTTTCGCCTGAACGTAAATAATCTTAAAAAATCATAATTGCTAGATTCCATTTTTACTTCCTCTGCCCTTACCATAGATACTATTGGTAGATGAAGCATGTTGTTCGACCCCGAATTTCGAAGTTGAGTTTTTAACGGTCTACGTGTTTTGAGATCCCCTGAATCCAAAAATACTATTTTCAGAAACATGTTTGTGTGTGCGTGTGTCTATGTATGTGCCTGTGAACAGCCTACCTCCAGAATGGAAAATCGTATGATTTTTTTTTTTTTTTTTGCACGATGTAACTAATTAGTGGTACTTACGAATATTCTTGCCGTGGATCGTAACTTGACATTCCCACACGCAATCTGGTTTCTATGAAAACAAAAGAAATCTCAGTGCTCTAAAAATTACAAAAAGCACACATGCCGTAAGTAAAACCATCACAATACAAGCCTTTACGAAGACCGGAACTAAGGCCCCCCAGTTTGTGGCGACTTTAACAGGACAAATATTCAGTCCCCATAACAACCAACATATGCGAAACACTTTCTGAAATATAACATCTATCTTCAATAATGTATATACATAATATTTTCAGCTAATATCTCAATTAATATAATTAAATGATATAAATAATCATCGTGCAAAAAGTAGCATGCAATACTCGTTCCGTAAGCGCATAACGGATCTCGGAAATTGAAAAAACTCGGCGCAAGCGCCTCGTTTATTTAAACTCTTTCCTCGTTCCTTAAGCACCGCTTTTCTGGGGATGTGACAGGAAGATTGTTGACGTCTTTCTCTTATTTTTATGGTGATTTTACATGAAGACAATTTCGTTTTTAGCTATTCTCTCGAAAACGGTTCCAACGATTTTGTTTAAATTTTGTACATGGAGTGCTTATACTAAGGGCTAAAACTTTTATTTGAAACATTTTTTTTAAATCTCTGTGGGGTAGTTATAATCACCCACTGTTTGTAGAAACTCAGTCCATCCTGGTTAACAATAAAGCTTTGCATCAGGTTGAAACAACTGAATACACGCTCTTTTATGGCCTCTTATTCCATATCAGAATATGAAATGAGAAAGGAGTATTGTTGGCCATGCTTAGAGTAAAGTTAGATTTTATTTGAGTTGTGTATCTTTCGGGGATGCGATGTGTACCGACATTCTCTTCATTTTTATAGCCAATTTACATGAAGACATAATAGGTCTATATTATACGAAGAGGCAAACTTTTATTTCGGGGGGGGATGTTATGTGAGTTTCACATCAGATTTTTTATTATTATCGTGTAGTGTTTGATTGTAATTTTAACTATTATTGTTTTCAATATTATTTATTATTATTATTATTATTTTACTTACTGTATTTTATTGTAATTTTTGTATTGTAATTGTAGTTTTTGGAATCCTGGGCCTTATTTCATAAAACTCTACAGGTGTGACATATACAACAATTATGTCAAATCTCACAAATTTGTCAATATGTCATGACAGTTCTTTTTTTCATAAATATTACAACTTTTCCTTACATTACAGGCAAATTAATGTAAATTGCCAGGCTAAAAGAACCCTTTTCGGAAACGCGACAATTTTATGTCAAACCTAAAGATTACTTTAGTACACTGTGATGGCTCTCATATACGTGTGCAATAATCGATCTCAACATCGAATGTGATACCTAAGCAATCGATTATTACTATCGAAAATAATTTAATTATATTTCTCTTTGAAAAGTCACTGAAATTGAAAGTTAGGTTAACCCGCTGTCTAAAACCCCTGCGTAGTCTCATGTAGGCCTATATTTTTTCATCACTTTCACTACTACCAATATCACTACTACTAGTTTTCATTATTAACAAGACAATTTAACAAGTTTATTAACAAGAAAGTTTAAATCACAAAACACAGTTTGCCAAGTTATGCCACACATTTACATAACCTACTGACTTGGCCTACATATGAAAGATTGCCTGTCACTTTTATAATGACAATTCTACATTTTTTGTAAATTTGTAAATATTTCAATAAAAATTAATGTTTTATAAATGATAGGTATCCTAAGATTTGACGTATTTGTCAGACTTTTACCTGTAAACTCAAAAGTTTTGTGAAACAACAATAAGTAAAATTGTCATACAAATCTACAAAATTGTCATGACACTTATGTAAAGTTGTCAGCTTTTATGAAAATAGCAATTGTCAAAATGTTAACTTATAAACAATTATATGCCACCTGTAAAATTGTAACTTTTATGAAATAGGGCCCTGGTAGAGGGGAAAATAAGACCCGATTGTCTTATATCTACTAGGATGAAAAAATTATTTAATTTTAAAAAGCAACTTTAATTGGTAAGTACCTTGTTGTTTGCACAAGAATTCCATGTCTCATAAAGAGGTCAACACGCCAGTAGAAGGTGACGTGAAAAACAGACCAGTGTTCCAGGACTAAAGTGATACAAATCGTTACAGAGAGGAGCGATCGGTTCCTGCAGTGAGGGAAGGAAGATTCTCATCAATCAGTGTAGGCCTACGTGATTGATTACTGGGAGTAGTTTGGCTGTATCAAAGTATAATGTCACTGTATCTCTCCATCTGAGACTGAGCATGTAATTTTTATTCAGAACTTGCTGGAGTGCGTTCACATAAGGAATTTACTCCGATACCTGATTAATCGTTTTTCCTCACCTGTGAGACAAATGTCGGGTAACTTTAGGGCCCGGGTTCGATTCCTGGTCGGGACAAGTTACCTAGGTGAGGTTTTTTCCTGGGTTTTCCCTCACCTATGAGACAAAGGTAAGGTAACTTTGGGCCCTTGTGGTCCCCAGATATCATCTGGCCGGCATTATCATCTTCATCCCATTCTCGCCTTGTTTGGAGTGTGTGTGAATGGTGTGTCTCGTCCTATGTGTTCGTGTTGTCTCGGAGGTGGTCCCGGCATTGGGCTGATCACTCATCCGGAGAGGCCCTCCATGTTCTTGTCTGGTCAGAAAAGTATGTATGTGATCCAAAGGTAAACCCTCTCCCGACAGGTCGCGGCCCTTCAAGGCCCGGGCGACTTGGGTCGCTTTAATCCTAAAAGGGAGAGGTAAAACTAAGATAAAGAGGGAGAGAGATGATGACATTAATCTGAAGCAGGGCCAGGATTTCAACAAAATGGCATTACACACACACACAGCCATAAGTTATGGATTAAAATTTGGCAAGATATAAATTTAAAGATGATTAAAATTACCTAGAACGTTCAGTCAAAATAACCATAAAGAATATTCCTATTTGTATGAGGTTTCAAATAAAATAAACAAATGTTAGGCCTTCTTCGGAACTACAACAATGCTTAAAAACGGCGAAGCACGAAAATCTCCAAGTAATGGACAACTGTGGGAAATGATTACGTCTTAAACCTTGAATATATGTATTCATAGAACCATAGAATGTTGTTTCTGTTGAACACTATATAAGGATACTTCAAGAGAAAAATTCTTCTGATACCAGGATTCGAACTCGCGATCTTCAGTTTTTCTTGCCGGTGGTCTCCCAGATGAACCATCCAAAGTTCGATTCATACTGCCGGATGGAAACTGTTTTCCATGATCAACCTTATTGGTCGATCTCTCTGAAATACATTTACGTCGTTACTGTACAAAAACAGTGGAAACCCGGTCATCACTAAATTAGTGTGTCTCACAATACCGTCTAAGACGTAAGTGTCTTTCACTGAGGTCAACCAATAAGAGTAATCATAGGAGAGACATTCCATCAAGCGATGTGAATCGGTCTCTGACTTAGTTCGGAAAGCATCGCCAAGTAAAAGTCACGAGTTCGAATCTTGGTGTCAGGAATTTTCTCCCAAAATATTATCACAGTATAGTATAACAGTAGCGAAGCTCTAATGAAAGGAAAATGCATCCTTTTGACAGATCGGTGCGACACTAGCACCCCAAGCGGCCGGCAAGATTGAACTAGCAAACAGCCATTTTTAGCATTGGAAAGATACGAATATATGGCTGTATTTCTTCTTATTTTTAAAATTACTAGAACGAGATTATTACCGGAAAGGCATACTGGTGAACTCACCAAATCATAGACTTTATGGTAATATAAAGAAGTTGTAGTTTCAAGATCGATGACATTGTATATCTTATAAAGTATCAGACCGGTTTCCCGGTGTGGTCTAGTATGGATGCAAGCGTGATAATCACAAATAGGCAATTTAATTTAACAAATAACTGTTTTTGCTTACCTCTCAGGATCTTTAGGGAACCTGAAGAAAGATAAATGGAGAGATTCCTTTGGTTCCTTTGGCTGTTGATGCAATTTATAGCACCACAAGCATTTCCATAAAATATTGTTGACATTTTTCCACTGCCTTCTAGATTGTGCATTTTTCATAAGAAACAATGTAACAGATTGTGTTATCTCTCGCTCACCGCTACGAGAGCTGCAGTCGCGCCGGTTGAAAAAAACTGTATGGAGCTTCGCTACTGTTATACTATACTGTGATATTATCATGTGTTAAACCATGGAAATGTACAACACCCATCCTTCAACAGTGACAGTCAAATGTGCTCATAATAGGCCTGTTACAAAACGCAAGTTCCGTAACGAAAAGAGTGGCCAGACCAAGCGAGGTGGTAACATCTTGTACTCATTCGGGAGGTCCCAGGTTCAAATCCCGAGACCGGCCAATTTTGACATGCTTTTATTTTTCCATGGTTTCCCAAGTCGTAAAGGCAAATGCCGACCAAAAATATTGTACCTGGGTATATTATTCAATTAAGAATATGTTCATTTTGTGATGTTATGAGCTTTATACAACCTGCAGGGGAAACATAAACGAAAACTGAGAATATCATTGTTATTATATGACGCTGATTGCTATGAGCAAACTGCAGCTTTCATATACTTGTGTTTTCATATTAAGCAGGCAACGAAGAATTCTCAATTCCCAAGAGCGATGTAAGTAATGTTTCGCAACTTAAAAAAGCGATGAAGTTTTCATACCACCTAATGGAGTCAGATATTAATAAGCAATTGTTGTATATGTTTATACCCCGAAAGCTTAGATTAAAGATGGAAATTCTAAAAAAAAAATCCAGATATTACTTCAAGGTATGAGATCAATTTGGTCGTGTAGTAAGAAACCCACACGCGTAGATGATGTTAGATAAAGCAGCAAGGTGTTTTCCAGAAAGCTAAAGAAGACTATGTAAAAGTTAGACATAGATAAAGAGAGTAATATTAACTCCTAATGACAGAAAACATAGGATAATAGACAAATGGAAGACAGTTTGGTCTTCTGACGTTACGAAGGACGTGCACACAAGTCGCTATGTGAGTTTTTAGACAACAACACACGATATTGGGGATAGGTAGAGTATGCTCGAGCCTAAATATCCACTGTCCGCACTATTAATGTCCCTCTCTTCTCCCCTATTCACTGAAGGCTATATTTCCCAAATTCCTTCCAGAAGCCTACCGCGTGAAACCAAAGTCGAGTGCATTGACGTCACAGAGCATCTTTCTGTCCTTTCCAACAATAGACCAACTAAAAGATGTACCACACCCGGAAATGTCTTGTAATTGCCAGGATGACCTACTGGAGACTACATGCTGACTTGCAGAATAGTGACCCCGCTGGCGACTTCACCTGGAGTAATGATAAGATGACCGAGGACACAGGAAACTAATGCATTCTTGCCGAAAATTAAGCATGATCAGATGCATCCTCCCAACCATCATCATAAAATCCATAAAAGCTCGGATACGACATTCTGCAGTTACTTTTCAAGAAATATATATTTACTAACAGACGAACGAGTGAAAATCATTGTGTTTAGAGGTTCGATGGGTGAGAAATTTAAAGAAAGAAAGTCTGGGTATCTTTGCAGTTGTATTTTATAGCTGCAATTTTATCTTTCTTTTATTATTAGTATTAGTAGTATACAGTAAGTAGTTCAGTAGATAAATTATAGTACATAGTTACAATTGTTAGTGGTTATATAATTATACGATTTTTTACTTTTTCGTATATAAGCTTTTGTAGTATAGAGAAAGAATTGTGATCGTGACAAAAAATCGAAACCGAGATAACACCGGGAAAACATGTTTCACGATGCCTAGAAACCGGAAAAATAGTTTGTTTGTTTAAATTACGTCTGTCTGTTTGGTTATCTGTCTGTTTTATTCAATAGAAATGATTTAATGTGACGACGGGCTAATGCCATTTCCGTAAATAATCTCAACTTTACTTAGACTATTTTTTTTTAATAAACATCACGTTCCTCTTGCAGGGATTCACAGAAATTATTTCAAGACCACTTTCTCTTATATATTTTTTTTTTACCATATGCATGTTTTAAAGGACAAAAGTTATGTTATTCACTCACCCATGACTGTCATATTAGAGCTCTTCACCACTGTTTCAAAATTGGGTCCTTCTGTCGACACTTCGCATTTGTAGTTCCCACTGTTGTTGAACCGAAGGTTCGTCAACGTGACTTTCGTACCATCAGATCTCCGCAACTGTAAACAAAAATAATCTTAAGTTATACAATCACATAACTTTTTCTCCCATAAGCATGCGAAATACGGCTTTTTCATTATTAAAAACGTTTCAAACAAAATTATTAACCCTTATTATTAGCACATGTACACAATTTAAACAAATTATTAGGGCCGTTTTCGAGAAAATCGCGAAAAACTGAAATGTTCTTCCTGTAAAGTGGTTGTAAAAGTGAGAGAATATCGTGATCAGTCTTTGTGTTACATGCCCAGGAGGTAGCAAATACAAAATATGTCAACTTTTGTATTTCTAGTATGTTATATTCGCCAGACAGAAACACATATGTATTTTTGAATTTACGAACCTCAAAACGCGTATAAATGATGAAAACGCGATATCGAATTCCAGAGTGAAATACAATATTTCCTGTATCTACAGTACCTAAGATAAGGCTAGAGAAAGCAAAAATGTAATTTTTACATCCCTTGCATTATCATTAGTTTTATATCAAAACGTCTTCGAGTTAACGCGTTCTTAGATGTATTGCACATCAACGTCTATGCTCAAAGAACGATGTTGAACTGTCAATTTTTTCCATAATGCCCTACCATGCTTGACAATGCTAATACAAACTCGGACATCAGCTTTAATATCACTGCGCCTAGCAGTTTCACCGGCATAGAACCACGGACGAAAATACAGTAAAAGGTAAAGGTAAAGTGGTCTCTGTGCAGACCATAGAGTCTCTTAGGGTACCAGTTGAGGCTACCAGATATTCAGACCATAGGATTAATATTACTAATCCAAATTATCTTTAAATCCTTAATTAGAGGTATAGTATTTCGAGAAGCGGAGGTGGTAAGGTTGTCAGCCTTGCGTATCGGCCGCCTTTACTCCCAGAATTGCTCCTGGTTCTCATTTCTGTTAAGAGACTTAGTCGGCTCGAGAGCCATAGGACTACCAATAGGCCAATAGGCCAATAACAAAATCCCATTGACCGCATCGAGGATCGAACCTGCGACTTTCTGGTCTGTATCACTGTATAACTGAGAAGGCGAGAAAAGAAGCTTAGTTTGAAGATGCGCGGTAGCAATATGTGCTTGTGGAGTAGCTTCGAAGCAGCATTCTCTCGCAGGTCATGATTCATGATATATCTGATCAGTTATACCTAAACGAATTGCGCCACGGCGAACCCTGAACAGAGCTGATCACTCGACAGTGGAATCCCTTCATTGTCCTGCCTAAATATATTTTATTCAGATTGCTTCTTTCTCCACCACAGGCATTGGTCTATATGTCCTCCATAGGAAGCAGTAAAGCCTGTGCCGAAAAATATTGTCTAAAATAAACGTTTTATATTGGGAAATAAATAAAGATTCCTCCGCTATGTTGGTACTATTTCGCTCACACATTATTACTAGCAAGAATTTAAACACAAAATAACATAAAAATCTGATGTGAAATTCACATAACTTCCCCTGCCCTCTGGAACAGTTTTCGAGAAAATCGCGACCAACGAAATTTTCTTCATGTAAAGTCCCCTTAAAAATAAGAGAAAGTCGTTGCCAATCTTCGTGTCACACCCTCTAAAGGTACATAACCCAAATGCAAAATGTTGTTTTCATACGATTTTCCGTTCTGGAGCTAGATTGTTCACAAACATCCACACAGACATGTTTATGAAAATAGTATTTTTGGTTTTAGGGGACCTCAAAACGTACATTTATGTTAAAAACTCAACTTCGAATTCTATGGTACGGGCAGAGGAAGTAAAAATGAAGCTACTTATTCTACAACAGTTACAGACATGATGTACTTGTTAATGTACACCAGGTTTGAAGGAGAAACTTCAGGTTATTGTTACCATTTAACTCTTACCCAAAACACCGTAGGCTATGTAGGGTAAGGTTGCTATCAATGGGTCGGCTCCTTCATTGGGCCACCACGAATTCTCCGCATGTACAGGCAAGCGGCTCGCTCTGTTGACAATAATATGAAGTTCGTCTTGCTAGAGAACCACCATCTTAGTTTCAAGTTGTTCCAGGCAGATACAAAGCTTGAGCACGCCAAGCTAAGATTTACTGAAATTTCTTGTAATGTATTACCGCTATTGAAACAGTAATATCAGTGAAACATTAATTATTGTTCAAAATTGACGGATACTGTCTGAAAGTACGATGAATTCCACCTCTTTTACTGTATCAACAATGAAAATTTACTCTATACAAACAGAAGCATTGACGAGAAAAGCAACAAGAAGCTAGTTGCCTTCGATGAGCCACGCCGAGTTTCCTTCAATGGGCCGGCCCATTGAAGGAAACTCCATGCGATGACATTCTTAGCATTAGTTGTAAAATATTTTTTTGACACATTAGAGAAAATTGTTGACGAGAACCAGCTCGATTCAACGCGAGTCTTCAACGTTGATGAGACAGGTCGTCTACCGTTTTGTACCAGCGATGCAATTTGAACAGATGCTATCCCTGTTGTGGAATCCCCAGATAACGCCGTACAAATCAGAAGGGAAAATCATGAGCCACCTGCAGAACAAGATATGGCATTTTTGGTCTACCAGTACAGATGGCTCAAACTCTCTTCCACCAAGAGGAACAACTTTGGCATAAAAATCCATGCTTCCTTGGGTACCATCTCTCCTCTCCCAGACAAAATCTCTCCTGGGACGAAAGTATTCTATTGCGAAAATTGAATGAAACTCTGAACATAATAAATGTCAATATTTTTCAAAAAGTTCCTATTGTTGTGTTATTTTATGTGTACAAACAAAGTGTAATCCATGACTTTTATTGCATAGGCCTATTTAATTTTTGTAATAGTATTTTCAATGCTTCAATCTTCCGTACACAATGGTTATATATTAGGTTTCATCTGGTAATGAAAACTGGAAAAATGTTTAAAATAACTCACAATGACTTTAGATCCAAACACACTAGCTTCTACGACTATTATTTTGTAAATTTTAACACATATATCAAGTTAAGCAAGTGTCATACAGCGGCTCATTCATGGAAACTGCCTGGCTCAATGAAGGAGACCGGTTTCCTTCATTGAGCCAATCACACTTATTTTTGTTTTTTAAATATTTCTTTAAACCTCAGCAGTTCTTACTTATCTTCTTAACGAAGTGAATTATAAAAGGTAAAGTTTATATTCATTCGAAAAAAAAATTAAAATATTTTGAATTTAGAACACTTTACCTCAGATTTTCCTTAAGTGGCCCATCGATAGCAACCTTACCCTATGTGCTGTCCCTTATTTGATTTTTAATGACAGATAGATAATGAAGTGATCGTATTTTATTTCGCGCATAAACTTACATCTACAGAGATTCCAGAAGTTTTGACGGCCTGGCTCTGTGGATCGTAGTCTGGCATGAACCTGAAGAACTCCGAACCGTCTTTGTACCATTTCACTGAGTATAGATTTCCTCCTTCCAGGTCGTATTCGCATCTCAGGGTGACGGGTAAAGATATGTCCGCCGCCGTTGGCACATCCAGGGAGAGCAACTTTAACCCTTGGACACCTGCGAAACCAAGAATATGCCGTTAGTAACCGTTAGTAACAAGTCAAATGCTAATAAGCAGGGCCCGGATTCTGATGACCTACAATTGTTTGATAAATGACCTATAAAATGACCCTAAATTTTAAAGAAAATGACTTAATAATTATAAAAAAAAATTACCTAAAAACTAATATTTTATTTATAAAAAAATTATTATTGTACACACAAAGTTATAGACTAGTTTGTACATAATTGTAAAAACTGTAAATAACTGTAATGTTGTGAATGTTCTTTTCTCACGGAAATTTATACTGGCACTGAGGCACTGGTGAGTCAAAATTCGGCACATCCTTTTGTGATCTGCCGGATTATCATGTTGTTTGTTGAGGGTAAACAGTAGTTTGTACTCTCAAATCCAAGCAGGTGGCAGACTCTGGTGCCAAATCAATCTTATAACAATAGTAGGCCTAATATAATACAAAATTTTGGCGTTTCTTTGATTCTCACTACCGACTGAGACATGTCAACACTTTAACGCCGAATTTTTCCTTCTTGCATTAAACAAACAACACTTCAAAGACAGCACCGCCATCGAGGAAGAAAGTTAATACACTCAATTTAAATGATGAAAATTACTAAATAAGGAAGCAAATTACACGAAAATGACAAAATAATGACCTAAAAGTGAAATAAATGCCCTAAAAAAATTGCAAAAAATGACCTAATAAAAATGCATTTCTATAATCTAGAAGCCATTATTAGCATTTATCCACAAGTTGGCAATGTCTATGCAGCATCAATCAAAAGACGACATATCATTAGAAACCGGGCCCTGCTAATAAGTCTATTGTTATGACATTGATTGTTATAATAACATAACCAGAGCTATCTCGAATTCATAAAAATTCATCAAATTATCCCTATTTCTACTTTCCATCAAGTGATCCTTATATCTACAGTCTACGTAAGAGAAAAACCTGAAGTAAACAAAAACCAGTATGTCTTTCTCACTCTAGCACATTATTCGTATGGCCTAAGAGATGGCAGACACACTGGTTTTGTTTACTTCAGGTTTCTTTCCGCAAACTATAGAATCCAGAATATTGCAACATATTCTTAAATTTGCATGGGCCGTAAAGGCCTTTAGGATCCCGGGAGATTGAAGATCCAATATGTTTAGACTCTTGACACGTGAAGGTAATATGGTTGACAGCCTTACGCACCGGTTGCCTTTACTCCCAGAATTGCTCCTGATAACCAAATCTGTTAGGCTATAGAATGAGTCGACCCCAGGGCCATAGTGCCACCAGAAGGATTAAGCGAATGGAAATTTCCTAATGAGCCCTTCGGGAATCGAACCCATGACCTTCCGATTTGTAGAGCTGTGCCTGAACCAAGTGCCGTCACGACGTACCTTGCATGAGACTAAAAATTAATATAATGGTCATTAAATCCTTTTCACACCGTTACGATGATTACTAATTCACTGCATGTATTTTACTTTTCGACAGCAAAAATGTAAGAGTAATTCTTTGGGATTCTTACACCGGTCTAAAAAATGCACGTCATTGCTCAATATGCATTTATATTTTCCCCGACTTAAGCTGATGCTTTGACAAAATACAAAATGGAAAGTTTAAATAAGGGTTTTATTCTTTATTTGTATTATTTTACAGTAAGTGAAAGGAAAATAACAAAAATATCACCATTGCTTTATTTTCAATCTAATCCCCCGATATAAATTGTAGTATTATACTCAGGGGATACATCTGATAACTAAAGCGTATTCACACCACTTAAGAAAGGGAATATGAAATGGTCCCTTTAGTGTAGTTAAAGTCTTTTCTTTAAAGTCTCGGAAGAAGGTTGTGAAATAAAAGGAGAAATGGTGACAATGAAAGACATTTTAGCCACCCGAAATCACAGAAAAGAGACATTGGCAAGGCAGCGACAAAAATGGTTTGGGATAGGGAAGAGGATTTAAGACGTAAAGGAATGAGTTTCATTTGCCCTTTTCTTCAAGGCGAGATAGGAAGGTTTGAGTAGGGGGGGGGATAGTATGGGATTGGTCTCCGGATTTATTTCTTCTTCGTTGCGGTGGCTGGAATGGAGAGGGGCCTATTGGTTGACGGCTCTTGGAATGGGTTTCCGACATGGAGTAATTATCTCATCGAACGCCCGGGGGCAGCAGTTGTCTGAGCCCACCCCCACTAAAACTCTTTCAACTCTACTAATTAAGGGCTCAGTCAGATAAACAGAAAGTTTTGCTATGTCACGAGACATTTAGCTGTCTTGTAGCAGTTACAAAAACACTTTCGCGCAAAAACACATAAAACTTTCACAAAATAGCCAGGCGACGAAAACGGTGAGAGCGAGAGAGCTGGGCAAAGTACAATAACAGAGCAGAGAATGAACTCATATATACAATGTGGCACTATGTGAAACAGTGAGGAAAGTTATATTTCCCATAACGCGACCGAAGAGGGTATGGGGAGAGAGAAACTATGATGTTTGAAAACAAAATTGTA
This sequence comes from Ectobius pallidus, assembly GCA_964059195.1. Taxonomy (NCBI): domain Eukaryota; kingdom Metazoa; phylum Arthropoda; class Insecta; order Blattodea; family Ectobiidae; genus Ectobius; species Ectobius pallidus. Next base: position 123,797,524 of record CAXKWD010000009.1, read on the forward strand.
GTCTATGAGCTAAGTTTACTTCATTGTATAGAAATATACATTTAAGGTATATCTGTGAATACACGTATCTAGATTTATATTTATAGAAGTATGAATAGGCCTATGCCCGTTTCTCTTGGCGGACAATCGTATTATTGATCACGTTCTTTTAGCTAATTAGAGTGCATTACAATGAAAATATTTTATGGAATGAGAATACATGTATGGAAATGTTTATTTATTTCTATTCTAAAATATAATTTGAAGTAAAAATTACTTAAGTGGAAAAGTTAATATCTTGTTAAGACATCTTTAATTACATTTAATTGTAATATAGAATTTCGTTCATTTAATAATCGTATAGCTTAAAAAGTACAAAAACTGAGACTATTCGAAAACAGAGTGCTTAGAAAAATATTTGAGCCTAAGAGAGATGAAAATGGGGACTGGAGAAAACTGCATACTGACGAGTAATGAAGAAATAGACATGAGACCACGCAGGGTTTTTAGGCAACGGATTAACCAACTTTCAACTTCAGTGACTTTGTATTCGAAGAGAAATATAATTCAATTATTTTCGATCGTAATAATCGATTGCTTAGGTATCACATTCGATGTTGAGATCGATTATTGCACACGTATATAAGAGCCATCACAGTGTACTAAAGTAATCTTTAGGTTTGACATAAAATTCTCGCGTTTGCGAAAAGAGTTCTTTTAGCCTGACAATTTACATTAATTTGCCTGTAATGTAAGGAAAAGTTGTAATATTTATGAAAAATACAACTGTCATAACATATTGTCATATTTGTCAGACTTGACATAATTGTCGTATTTGTCACACCTGTAGAGTTTAATGTATTAGGGTCCTGGAAGGAGTTAAAGGTGTGGACATTTACTTTGCAATAAAAGTTTTAAAAAATGTGCGTGGAACGCCACGCGACAGAAGTGAAACTTGTTTTAATTTTTTGATTTTTTCATTTTTGGATTATTGGTTTTTTTAATTTTGGATTGTTGGACTTTTTTAATATTGGGTTTTTAGACTTTTTAATTTTGAATTCTTTGATTTTTTAATCTTTTATCTTTTGAGTTCTTTAATTTTGGAATTTTTTATTTTTAAATTTTGGATTTTTTAAATTTTGGATCTTCGATTATTTTTTACTTTTTGAATTTTTTAATCTTGGATTTTCGATTTTTTAATTTTGGATGTTTTGATTTTTTAAATAGTCCGTTCAGTCACATCCCCACTAATTTCGTGACGATTTTGTTCGTAACGCAAGTTTGGGTTAGCTCTCGATTTACTCCTAGCGCGGCTAAAGAAGTTTCACTTCAAAAAGTCAGATAAAAGAAGCAATGAAACCAATTCATTCTAGGATAAATCAGAGCTTAGAGTTGACGATTCAATATATATCAAGACGAGTAATTGTAATGGGATTACAAGCTCAGTCACGTTAAATTCTTGACGCCTGGTAGAACTAGTTTAGAATCCATTGAGGTCAGCTCGAAAAGCTATTCCATTCTAATGATTCCCTCTTGCTTAAGTCTTTCTCTTCAATACACTCGTAGCAAGTTTAAGGAGGAACTTGAAATGAAATCAATGCAGATATCTCTGTCTGAGGATCAATCTGATTCCAGTCTATGAGTATAAAGTCAACAAAGCTTGAAGACTCGCAATAATCCGACAAGAAACCTAAAACCACTTTATGGATGACTGAATGAGACCCTAGAGCGGTTTCTAGTGAAGGAGGAAAAACAGGAGCTTCAGAATTATTCAGGAAGTGTACGTTTCACAAGTTATTATGAGCTTTAAATACATATATACTTAGTTAACTTGAACAAAATTATCTGATATACCGGAATTATTTACCCCTTAATTTTATAACAATAATTTCATTGTAGGAAATTTCTTAAAATTTATTAGTTAGTGGTCAGTGAGTATCTGTATCTGTATCTGTATCTGTATCTGGTACCCTATGATCCCCAGGTGGGGCGAAGGGGCCTCCAATGGAGGTTTCATTACCTATACTAACTATACTAACTATCTACTTATGATAGGTTTAAAATGATCCAATAAATTCATCAACGGGTACATGAAAGGAATATTAGCAATTCTCTCCACAGACTGAATGAAATGAATGTCATATTATGCAGAGGCAGTATCGTAATTAGAACGATGCGATTCAAGTACAAATTAGCTACCACTGCACTGTAAAGATCAGCACAAAGTTAATTCTCCATCCAACGTTCGTTTAATTCCATTGTGAATTTCATGATTCTTATGTTGGCTAAAAATTAAAGTTCCCAGCTCACACTTAATTCTTCTTATTTCGATTCTTGCCTTCAAATACTTGCCTACTTATGTATATTCTATCAAACCCCCTAGATGAGCGAAGTTCGTATTTAGGGGCTTCAATTATCATATCTATTAAATGAGAGAGAAACATAGAAAATTTAAAATAAGTATACACACATATAGGGTGGCGTGCACCCACCAGAAGTAAATTAACTAAAGTAGTAAATCTAAGAAGGAAACCTGTGTTTAATCATAGATTTAAACTTTGTACAAGTTAATTATTATTTTTTTTTGCTGCCAACTTAACAGCAGTTTATTCTATTTATTATTTTTTCTCTAGTTTTTATTGTCAAGTTTACATTTTAAGTCATTGCATTACATCCTATGTTCATTTACTTTCAACATTACATTTAGCTTATCATGTTGGCTTTGGATATCTTTCTTTTGTCAGTTCCTGTTTCTGTAGTCAACTTGATTCATATTACTATTTAAATAACATTCATTTTTCTAGCTTGTAAGCTATTATTCCTATTCATTGTCTTTATTATTCATATTTTATTGTTATTTTCGTATCCAGTCTTCAGGATACACGTCTTGAGCAGTTTATATGCTTTTCATATTCCTCAATTTACTTGACTTCCTTCTTCATCACTTCAACAATTCCATTTTACTTATACATGAAAAGATTCATGTGTTTCTCTGGTGCTTCAAATTATTGAGATATAATTTGTACATCATCTTTCATTCATTCTATTTGTAAGGATAACATATCCTACAGATTCTACATTTCTTCGTAATATGCTTCAAGTGAGCAATTACTTTCGAGTGCATCAAGATATGTGCTTATCTTTCATTCAACTTATGACTGGCAAAATGGCGTTCTTGTGGTGTTTTGATAATTGCTAAATAGCTGGGACATCACGTCATTTATGCTCATTCTTACAGCAGGTAAAGATTCTGCTAATTTCAATTCATACGAGGACATACTTCACTTCAAGTAAGTTATCAATAGTATTACTAGAAGTGGCTTCAATTCTTCATTCGTCTACGCATTTAAACATCGAGCTTATTGTTGAGAGTTTAGCTATCGTTAAATAGCTTATTCATCAGACTCAATATTCAGTCTCTCATCTTGAAATTTACTTCTACAAGTGTCACACTTCATTGACACATATATATTTTTATTCACAAATGTGATTTTATGTGATTTCAAGACTGATTCTTCAACTCTATTATTTACAAATTTTCATTCAAGCTCATGCGTTAAGATTACTCACATATTACATCAAACATAAACTCTACATAACTGAAGATTGTCAAACATTGTATGGATATATATATGCTGCATCAAGAAGACTGTTAGCTGAAGACCTTCTATCTTCGTTCTCAAATTTGTCAACCAAGTGAAAGTGTATTTTTTCGTGTGCTTAGCTTAATTAAATGTTATGTCTTATGTTCAAGATTTCATTGAGTGATGTATTTCATTTCCTCCATTATGGAGGTGGTCCTCCGCCAGAGATCTTGTTAATTGTGGTTGGCACGGAAAGTGTTAATCACAATTAAATTTACAATCTCGTGTAGGTTTTAGGGACTTTTACAGTCCGCTATCAAATATAATACTCCCCCTGATCCTACATATGGTCCTCCGGGCCGGATAGAACTAGTAAGACTGTATTAATAGGCCTAGCCTACATCTAGGATAGAACTAGTAAGACTGTATTAATAGGCCTAGCCTACATCTAGGATATTACCAGCAAGACTGTACTAATAAGTTATTCCTTCATCTGGTCCTTCTGACCATAATCAAACTATTAAGATTGTAATAATACAATAATACTCTTACATCATTCACCCTCTGTGTCACAGACAGACTTGGGTTGCATACAAGAGCCTTCTTGTTTTGCTCATATTCATGTATGCATTATTATTTTATCTCAAGAGATATATATTGATACTTAAGCAATTAAAGATTGACTTAACGTTGATTTGTGCTCTGCCATAAGCATTTGAGCCATATGCCATCACTCATTGAAACTTCAAAGTGTACTGTATGATATATATGTCAATTGTAAACATTGTGACATCATTGTAAGTCACAGACACACAACACACTCTGTCAACAGTACATTAACACACAATTCTCTTACACGAACAAGATTCTTAACGTTCTTCGCAATTCAATACTCATCTTATTGCAAATAATTGCAATCATTCTGCTCTATCATATATTTCATTGTCTTCTTGACAATAAGTTGTCCAGAAGTTGAATCTCATAGGCGGGCAAACGGTTCTGTTCTTCTCGCATACTATTTCACTTGCATTGCTTCTTTGTATCCCGGCAAGCGGGCAAATTCCTACATTGTTTTCATTCTTCATATACCTATCTTTGAATCATGGAAGATCAAACAGTAAGACAGGTCGAAGACCTCAAAAGAAAACGCACTCCTCTTAAGGCACAACTTACACGTCAGTGTAATTATATTACTAATCTTAATGAGTCAGGTGAGCTCAATCACCAACTGTTGTTAACTCGCAAAGACAAACTAAAGGAAACTTTCAATAAGTTTGAGCTTATTCAAATTCAACTAGAAGAATTTCAGCCAACAGATGCTGAAATTAATTACCATGAAGAAGTCGAAAATGACTTTATCGAAGCTATTTCTAAAGTAGAAATATTGATTAAGTTTTCTGAGCTGCAGCAAATCAAAGCTCAACTATTCACTCAAGTTCAAGTAATATCAGATTTTACTGTAACTCGTGAAATCGAGTTACATGCTTTGCTATCTCGTAGAGACGAGGTCAAGCAAACATTTGAGAAATTCAAGTTGGTTCAAACCCAGCTCGAACAACTCCATGCTGCGAATGCTGAGGCCAACTCTCGTGAAGAAGTTGAAACAGCATATTTCAAAACCATCGCTAAAGTAGAAACATTGATTAAGATCGCGGAGTCTAAGGCAGAGACTTTAATTAAGCTCGCAAAGCTTAAACAATTAAGAGTACAGCTCTTAAACGATATTCAAGTAATAAACGAGCTTATGATCGAGGATCAGGCATCTTACTTTGAAGCTATTAAAAGATGTGCTGAACTTGAACAATCATTTCAGCACTATCAAGCTGAACAGTCTTCAATTGAAGACAATGAATCATTCAATGACAGGCAAATTCAACGCTATGAGCTTCAAGAAGCCTATTACAAAGCACTTACTAGACTTGAAGCTTCCATAAAGGCAAACAAGCAAATATACGATCCAGATCCTATGTCTGCGCCTAGTCCGCAACCAGTGCTAACTGAGCAAAACCACGTTTCTCTTCCAAAGTTACCTGAAATAAAATTACCGACATTTTCAGGCGATCCCACTATGTGGCTAGAGTTTCGTGACACGTTTACATCCTTAATACTGCAGAATCAGTACGTGTCTGAGATGGACAAGTTTCAATATTTAAAGTCATGCTTAACCCCTGAGGTTATGACTATTATACATAATATTCCTGTCAGTGCTGCCACATTTAGCATTGCCTGGCAAACTTTGTTAGAACGTTTTGACAATGACAGACTCATTGCTAATGCTCATTTAGAGAATTTATTTTCTCCCCCTTCTATTGATAGAAACTCTGCTGATTCGCTCCAGAGATACTTAGATCATTACATAAGTACTGTCCACGCGCTTCAGTCACTGCACATTGATGTTGAGCTGACTGATCTTATTATCTCAAAAATAATACTGGATAAGCTTTCTCCAGCTATTATTAGAGATTGGGAATCTTCGCTTAAAGCTGATAAGTTTCCATCACTGAAGGACTTATTCAGTTTCCTTGAGGCCAAAGTTCGAGTCATTCAAATGACTGACTTAGCTATCAAGTCCCAGTCGAATCAATCTCCAGTCAAAAATGTGACTGCGAAATCTAATAATAATTCTAACAACAATCGTAAGTCCACTGAAGCTAAGAAAAAGCCTTCGTGGTCTCAACCTATTTGTATATGTTGTAATCGCCCTCGTGATCATGAATTATTTCTCTGTGAAGCATTCAGAGCTTTCGCTTTGCCCCAAAGATTTGAATTTGTGAAACGCAACAATGTATGTAATGTCTGCCTGAGAATAGGTGGTCATTCACAAGCCTGCTCTTCTTATACTTGTATGAAGTGTCAAGGTAAACATAGTACTTTGCTTCATCCTTCAAATGCTCCCATACCAGTAAACCCATGTGCCATGCTAAGAAGTGGTCCAGCTACTTCAAAGATTCTATACCCTACAGCAACTGTGTTAATAGCAGATGCTAATGGCGAGTACATTGAGGCTACAGCCATTCTTGATTCAGCTACGACTTGTAATTTAATTACAGATAGATTATTTCAACGCCTCAAACTTAAACCAACTCCTCATAGAGAATATTTGCAAGGAGTAGTGTTTGAAAAGCGCACTCTCTGCAAGGTAGCATCTTTGTCACTGAAATCTAATGTTTCTGATTGGTCATGCCAAACGAATGCTTTGGTTATTCCATGCATAGCTACTTGTAAGTTCCCTCGTGCTTACATAAATACTGACAATTGGAATATTCCAGCTAACTTGAATTTAGCAGATGCTAAATTTAACCAACCTAAGTACCTAGATTTGCTCATTGGTACAGAGCTTTTTTCACAAATATTGTTATCAGGCAAAATCATGGCTGATAATCTGCCTGGCATACATAATTCAGAATTTGGTTGGTACTTTATGGGTAAAGTCCCTCAACCTGTTACTTCTTCGCAGCATAGTATTCCTATGCAAACTACTGCTTCTAAACATATGAGTGTTTCTAAGCAAATGACTTCTCACAGCAAAGCTAAAGCAGCTAATAGGCGTGAGAAGCCTCGTATCAAGCAAGCTCATTTTAATCGCTCATTTCCTAGTTCTGACTCGTCGATCAAGTCAAACTACTCTGCTTTCTTGCACTCAGAATCAGCTGTGGATGAACAATTAGCTAGGTTCTGGGAATTAGAAGCTGTCAATAATTCTGCTCCATTCCATGATGAATCGGAATGTGAGAAACATTTCTCTCAAACTACCACCAGAGATGACTCTGGAAGATATATAGTTAAACTTCCTTTTACTGCTCCGCCTGAAACATTAGGTAGCACAAAGCAACAAGCTTACAAACGGTTTCAGCTCTTAGAAAAAAGACTGTCATCCAACGAATACTTACGTACTGAATATGTCAAGTTCATGCAAGAATATGAGGATTTAGGTCATATGCAACGAGCTGACCACATTACTAATGCTCCTTGTGAATACATTATTCCTCATCACCCAGTAATTAAGCCTAGTAGCACTACTACAAAGGTTAGAGTAGTCTTCGATGCTTCAGCTAAGTCATCCAATGGAAAATCCTTGAATGACATTCTAGCTATAGGTCCTGTTGTGCAGCCTGACCTGTTCTCTATTTTGCTCAGGTTTCGACTTAATCCAATAGCATTTACTGCGGATATCGCAAAGATGTACCGCCAAATATTAGTTCATTCAGAACACCAACCTCTTCAGCAAATTATCTGGAGAAGTACTCCCACGGAACCAATCAGTGTTTACAACTTGAAAACGGTTACTTATGGTACCGCTCCTGCTTCATTTCTAGCAACGAGATCTCTAAAGCAGCTCACCATTGACGAAGGTGATAAGTTTCCCTTAGCTTCTCAAATAATTAATAATTCAACTTATGTTGATGATGTAGTGTCATGTGCTGCTGATATCCATCAAGCACAAAAGATGGTATCAGAACTTCTTACATTGCTACCTCTTGGTGGTTTCGAACTTAGAAAATGGACGTCTAATGATCCACGTCTTCTGAATAATATTCCAGTCGAATTGCATGAAAAACAAGATATTCATTTATTCGACGAATCTAATGACAATGCAATAAGAGCATTAGGTCTTTTATGGCAACCCTCAAGTGATCTGTTAAAGATACAAACTTCAATAGATCCTTCCAAACCATTTATAACTTGTACCAAGAGAACTCTACTTTCGTGTATAGCGTCCATATTCGACCCCTTAGGTTTGATATGCCCTATTGTAGCTCATTGTAAAATGATCTTTCAATCGTTATGGAAAATGACTAACACATGGGATGAACCCATTCCAGATTGTGTAGCTAAACAATGGCTATCAATCCATCAACAATTACCTGACATTTCACAAATAGCTATTCCAAGATTAGCTCTCCCTTCAGAAGCTATGTTAATTCAAGTACATGGTTTTTGCGACGCGAGTCAAAATGCTTATGGTGCATGCTTGTACCTGAGATCTATTGACAGTAATAATAAAGTAACTACTGTATTACTTTGTGCTAAGTCTAAGGTAGCACCTATCAAACTAGTTACCATACCTAGACTTGAGTTATTAGCAGCTCACTTGCTTGCTAATCTGACTCATAAAGTTGTACCTACGTTACAGTTAAACATTGCTAAAACATACTTATGGACTGACTCTAAAATAGTTTTGAGTTGGCTCAATCATTCGCCCACTACGTTAAAGACTTTTGTAGCTAATAGAGTAGCTGATGTACAAGAGTTAACAGCTGACTATTTATGGTCTCACATCTCCTCTAAAGATAATCCTGCTGACTTAATAAGCAGAGGTTCAACTCCTAATGAGTTAGTTCATAATGCATTATGGTGGTCAGGTCCCTCTTGGCTATCTAAAGAAGATTCCACTTGGTCTCATAGGGAACCTATCAAACCTATTCAAGCACTTCCAGAAGTGCGGATTTCTGCCTTTCTTCAAAGTCAGCCTCCTGAACTTCTACCCTATGTAACTAAGTTTTCATATTTGAAGACTTTGCGTATGATAGCATATGTTCTACAATTCATAAATAATTGTAGGCCTGCTAAAATTAAGCTCACAGGTCCTCTTGAACCTAGTGAAATTTCAAATTCACTCTACACTTGTGTGAAAATAATTCAGCAAGTCGAATATCATGATGAAATCAATGCTTTGACTTCGTCTGATGTCGTTTCTTCATCTAGTAAAATACACTCATTATGCCCATTCATGGATAGTGATGGTATTCTTCGTGTTGGTGGAAGACTGAAGCCTCAGAATTACCCTTTGATGCGAAGCATCAGATTTTGCTTCCAGCTAAGCATCCTTTCACTAAACATCTCATTCGTTTTACACACTTCAAACTATGTCATGCTGGTTCCCAGCTTATTATAGCTCACTTACGGGAAAGGTTTTGGATACCTTCTGTAAGGAGAACAATTCGCTCTGTGATCAGACAGTGCAATGTCTGTTTCAGATTTCAAGCTCAACCCTTTCAGCAAAAGATGGCTGATTTACCATCTTCTCGTGTATCTCCTATTGCCCCATTTACTTACGTCAGCATTGATTATGCTGGTCCCTATTCTATTAAATATGAGTAAACCTCTTTATTATTCAAAGTTTAAATCTACTCTTTTCACATAATCTAATATATTTTAAAATTATTTTCAAGAAAATAATTTTGCGGGCAACTTATGTTTAATCATAGATTTAAACTTTGTACAAGTTAATTATTATTTTTTTTTGCTGCCAACTTAACAGCAGTTTATTCTATTTATTATTTTTTCTCTAGATTTTATTGTCAAGTTTACATTTTAAGTCATTGCATTACATCCTATGTTCATTTACTTTCAACATTACATTTAGCTTATCATGTTGGCTTTGGATATCTTTCTTTTGTCAGTTCCTGTTTCTGTAGTCAACTTGATTCATATTACTATTTAAATAACATTCATTTTTCTAGCTTGTAAGCTATTATTCCTATTCATTGTCTTTATTATTCATATTTTATTGTTATTTTCGTATCCAGTCTTCAGGATACACGTCTTGAGCAGTTTATATGCTTTTCATATTCCTCAATTTACTTGACTTCCTTCTTCATCACTTCAACAATTCCATTTTACTTATACATGAAAAGATTCATGTGTTTCTCTGGTGCTTCAAATTATTGAGATATAATTTGTACATCATCTTTCATTCATTCTATTTGTAAGGATAACATATCCTACAGATTCTACATTTCTTCGTAATATGCTTCAAGTGAGCAATTACTTTCGAGTGCATCAAGATATGTGCTTATCTTTCATTCAACTTATGACTGGCAAAATGGCGTTCTTGTGGTGTTTTGATAATTGCTAAATAGCTGGGACATCACGTCATTTATGCTCATTCTTACAGCAGGTAAAGATTCTGCTAATTTCAATTCATACGAGGACATACTTCACTTCAAGTAAGTTATCAATAGTATTACTAGAAGTGGCTTCAATTCTTCATTCGTCTACGCATTTAAACATCGAGCTTATTGTTGAGAGTTTAGCTATCGTTAAATAGCTTATTCATCAGACTCAATATTCAGTCTCTCATCTTGAAATTTACTTCTACAAGTGTCACACTTCATTGACACATATATATTTTTATTCACAAATGTGATTTTATGTGATTTCAAGACTGATTCTTCAACTCTATTATTTACAAATTTTCATTCAAGCTCATGCGTTAAGATTACTCACATATTACATCAAACATAAACTCTACATAACTGAAGATTGTCAAACATTGTATGGATATATATATGCTGCATCAAGAAGACTGTTAGCTGAAGACCTTCTATCTTCGTTCTCAAATTTGTCAACCAAGTGAAAGTGTATTTTTTCGTGTGCTTAGCTTAATTAAATGTTATGTCTTATGTTCAAGATTTCATTGAGTGATGTATTTCATTTCCTCCATTATGGAGGTGGTCCTCCGCCAGAGATCTTGTTAATTGTGGTTGGCACGGAAAGTGTTAATCACAATTAAATTTACAATCTCGTGTAGGTTTTAGGGACTTTTACAGTCCGCTATCAAATATAATACTCCCCCTGATCCTACACCTGAATTAAACAAAAACCAGTTTGTCTGTCTCACTCTTAAGTCATAGGAGTAATGTGCTAGAATGAGACAGATGTTCTGGTTTTTGTTTACTTCAGGTTTCATTCTTAGATTTACTAACTTACTTTAGTTTGGTTTACTCCTGGTTGGTGCACGCCACCCATAAAATGCATGAATTCAGTTTAACAACTTTTGCAAAAGGAACTTAAAGTAGAAAATTCAAAATTACTAAAAACTATATATTTTGAAAATATATTTATATATTTTAGCCTATATTAAGTGCACGCCACTTATTATGATCACTTCTGGACGCAGCTAATCGAATAATATTAACCGACTGATAACAGTAGCCGAAGGAATTAAATTAAGGTTATTTATTTATTCATATATAAGATAATGCACTACAAAACAGAATTAAAATATTTATTCATAAAATAATACGTAACTGTGAATCATTGAACCAATTATAGGCTAATACAGTAATAGATAGCAGGCAACTATTTTTTCAACCAGTAACAAAGTTTTAATTGTTTTCCTTTAGGAGTCCATTAACCAATGCTCTAAACTCAGTTACGAGTTACGAGTGTTTTTGGAAGTCTATACTGATCCCTGATGAACACCGCGTAGCAAAACATCTAGCGCATTTCTGTTCAAGTCTTTTCATTTTACACTAGCCATCACTGGATGTGAACACTGTTGTCTTCATAAATCAAAAGCTGCAGCTTAACTGTGGGGTGAAACATGTTTTGCTGCTTAAAAGAGAAAGTTTGGTAATACCACCCCCTCGAACTGGTCATCCTGTGAGCAGGGAACAGAATTGCTACCTCCATTACAACACAATAGGTTACTGTTGAATTAGAAACGAAACTCTTGAAAACAAAATATTGAATGACGTACAGTACTTGGAAATAAAGCCGCAAAAAGGAAAATGTGATAATATAAACCAAATCTTTGATAACAATAAACAGCATTTTTCATTATTAATCCGTACGGGACTTCATAAAAGTGATAACATTACCCGATTGATAACATTATTCGCGGTTACATTAAGCGGCGTTCACTATAGAAAAAGTTGGCAGAAATCAATATGAAACAAATGAAATGCAAAAAGTTTGTTATTATTTACTACTAAAGATTTTTTTTTTTTTTTTAACTTAAACCGGTTGACACTATATTTAATGAAATCAGGATTCTCAGCAATAAGAGTTCCTTTTATTCAGCTAAATTTATATTCCTTCGAGCATCGAGACCATATCAGGAGCTCAGGTTCTGTGTAAAAGCCCATGCAACTATTGATGTGCAATTGTTTTCTATTGTTAATATATTTATGCGAAATCTCAACTGATACAAATTTTAATAAAATCAGGTAAACTGATGTAACAAAATGCCAGTATGTTTTTGTTTAATCAGTTATGACTGCAATTATGATATGCAGAATATATATATTTTTTAAAATTGATTTCCAAGTTAAGCTCCAGATTTATTCATTAAGCAGGGCTTACGGAAGAAGAAAGGTCTACCATCTCGGCCACCTGGGTCATTTTAACGGTCTAGTTGGATAAGCGCATGTAAATCAATATGTTTTTTTGTCATAGCTACCTGTATTTTAATTTCCAAGGCCTTATAAGATCACAGTAAAACAATAGGCTATGTTGTCAAGATAACTGATTTTCATTTTTTAAATAAATTCTTTCGAATACGTATATTACCATAAAATAGGCACTAAATTGAGCATTACTCCGAAACAGGTCAACCGATTATATCCATTATGAATAGACGTCTTCCCACGGACATAATAAATGTGTATATCAAGTTTCATAAAAATCCGGTAAAGCGTATTTGAGTTACCGCGTCTTTAAAATATACACTAAATTGGGTTTTACTCCGGTACCGGTCTACCGATTTGGTCCAATATCAGTAGACGTCTTTCCACGTACATTATAAATGGGTATACAAAATTTCAGGAAAATCCAATGAAGCATATTTGAGTTATCGCGACTTCTTATATATTAACATAAAAACACTAAATTGGGCATTATTCCGGTACTGGCCAACCGATTTTGTCCAATATCAATAAACGTCTTTCCATGGACATTATAAATGCGTATACGAATTTTCATAAATATCTGATAAAGCGTATTTGAGTTATTGCGCCTTTAAAGTAGACACTAAATTGGGTTTTACTCCGGTACCGGTCAACAGATTAGGTTCAAATTCAATAGGGCACTTCTCATGGACGTCATAAATGGGTATACCAAGTTTCATGGAAATCCGATACAGCGTATTTGAGTGATGGCGCCTTTCTAATAGAATCTATTAAAATAGGCACTAAATTGGGTATTACTCCGGTACCGGTGAACCGATTTGGTTCAATATCAATAGGGTTCTTCCCATCGACATTATGAATGTTTATACCAAGTTTCATGAAAATCCGAAAAAGCGTATTTGAGTTATGGTGCGTACAGACACACGGACGGACTGACAGACAGACGGACAGACATTTTTTCGTCCACCACACAATCTCATAAAGTACCATACTGGCACTTAATAAATATGATACGGGATAAAAAAAATAGCGCGGATGATACATGCTAAAAAAATATCCGAACTGCCTTTGCGACTGGGGATACCATGAAAAAACTAAACTCAAATTGGCCGGCTATGGGATTTGACCCCAGGATCTTCCGAATGAAAGCTCAGACGCCACCAATCTCGGCCACCTCGCTCGGTTACCCAGTATTTATTATTTATTTCAGTCAAGAAAACCATTCAATAACGGCCACATGTCCCCAAAACTGTCATCTATCTATGTGGTAGATGACGCAGCGATCGGATTTTAGGCCTAGTTCCGCAAGGGATTTAGCGCCATGGAGTTTAGTTTAGTATTATTTATTACTATCTTATAGTTACTTTCATTAAGTGCTGTAATAATGAAAAAAGTAGCTTTTCTGAACTGCCTTTCAGCTTTAATATAAATCCTGGGTTCTATGAGAGTAGCCTACATGCACTATAGTAGCCTACATGCCTACATGTTTCGAAGCGACAAAGAGGACAAAAAAATCTAATGCTAAACACATAACCTCCTCTGCCAAAATAAAATTTTGCCTCTTAGTATAATGTATTATGTGTAACATTCACTTCATGTGAATTGGTTATAAAAATGACGAGAATGTCGTTACACATCGCATCGCAACACCGAAGGATACACAGCCCAAATAGAATCTTATTGATGCACTCACGTAATGTCGTTACACATCGCATCGCAACCCCGAAGGATACACAACCCAAATAAAATCTTATTAATGCACTCATGTAACTTTCTTTACCATAAACATGAGCAATTCTCGCTTCACATTCTGATAGAGAATAAGAGTGAAAAGCGAGCGTATTCAGTTGTTTCAACCTGATCCAAAGCGTTAATGTTCACCAGGATGAACTGAGTTTCTACCAACAGTGGGTGGCTTATAACTACCCTTCAGATAATTGTGCGAAAAAGTTTCAAATAAAGGCTTTAGCCCTTATTTAGTATAAGCACCCCGAGTACAAAATTTAAACAAAATCGTAAGAGCCGTTTTCGAGAAAATCGCAAAAAAAGTTAAATTTTCTGAGTTTAAAATCCCTTAAAAATAAGAGCCATTTCTGGGCACCATTTCTTGTCGATATAATTTTTAGTTCTTTTGTCAGGGCCTTATAGTGGAAATGGGAAGAATAAATGCTTCTGATTTTGTTATGATACATTGTTGCGTCCCGAAAATTTCAAGGTTAATTTGATATTTCTGTTAGGGGCTGAGATCTTAATACAGTACTACCAAAACGATTAGCCCAATTAAACTTCCCAATGACCTCACTGCGATATTGCAGTCTTGGAGCGTGAACCAATTGCACCACCAATATTATTATTATTATTATTATTATTATTATTATTATTATTATTATTATTATTTTATTATTATTGTTATTATTATTGTTATTATTATTATTATTATTATTATTATTATTATTATTTCAATTCATAATTCTAAGAGTTCATTGCTATGGCGTAAGGGATGCGTTCGCTCCTCTCACGCAGCGGGCCCGGGTTCGATTCCTGGTCGGGACAAGTTACCTAGGTGGGGTTTTTTTCTGGGGTTTTTCCTCACCTGTCAGACAAATGTCGGGTAACTTTAGGCCCGTCAATATCATCTTCATCCCATCCTCGCCTTGTTTGGAGTGAGTGTGTGTGTGTGTGAATGGTGTGTCTCGTCCTATGTGTTCGTGTTGTCTCGGAGGTGGCCCCGGCATTGGGCTGATCACTCATCCGGGGAGGCCCTCCATGTCCTTGTCTGGTCAAAAAAGTATGTACGTGATCCAAAGATAATCCTTCTCCCGACAGGTCGCGGCCCTGTAAGGCCCAGGCGGCCCGGGTAGTCCTAAAAGGGAGAGGTAAAACTAAGATAAAGACAGAAAGAAATTTTATGATTGAATCATGGGATACCGAGTTTAAGAGGCGTTAACAACCAATTATGACTGTGTTGCGCGTTGCAATGGGAAGAGTTGCATGCCGCGTTTCACCGCAGGGATCAGGGTTCAGGCCTGTGTGAAGCCAGCGGGATTTGTGGTGACAGCTTGCACACCAGCGGAACTTTCCCTCCAACCCCTATCAATTATGGATGGATGTGCGGGTAGTTTACATCCTAACGGATACCACAGCTTTCTCACGAGATTTCTTTTACCTCTTTGCTGTCGTTATCTTTGAGATACCGTAACTTACTACAAAATCTGCACATCACTTTATTTTCAGAAAGATCATTTCTTACAATTTCATAGAGAGAATATACGCTTGTTTGCTCTGTATTTAGCTGTATAGGCCTAAATAGAAGACAAATTTCCATTTGTTTAATTTACGCTTTATTTTTAAGTGCTCTTATGATTTCGGCGAGTTTTGAACTCATCTGATATGATTAACGCAATTACCTGAAGTTTTAATTGTTTTTATGTTCTTTTTCGCTTGTTTGTCAGTTTGTTTCTTGATAACGAAGCGAGTACGCTCGAATACCAGTAGAATAATAGCTTTCTTTATCATGTTATCTGTATGTAATCCTTTCTTTCATTATTGGCCTTTTAAGAATCAAAATTGCATTAAAATTAACTGTAAAAAAAGTTAAGATCGCTTGCGTAGTCCCGTGGTTAGCGTCGCTGGCTACAGATTCGCAGGCCCTGGTTCGATTTCCGGTACCTCGTACTTTCTTATTGGTTGGTTGATATATGATTATTTAACGACGGGGGTGTACTGCAACTTAGGCCTGTGACCGCAGCTGGTGTGCCGGAATTTTGTCCCGCAGGAGTTATTTTACATGCCAGTAAATCTATTGACATGGGCCTGTCACATTTACGCACACATAAATGCCATCGACCTGAGCCGGGATCGAACCCGCAACCTTGGGCACAGAAAGCCAGCGCGATACTTACTGCTATTTAACTTATTTTGGCATTTTTACAGTTGCTTGAGTGGTAAATGGACCTCCTGTATGGTCTTGTGGTCAGCGTTGCTGACTACAGATCTGTAGTCCTGTATTCGATTCCCGGTACCTCCTGAATTTTTCTGAGATAGGGAGGTCTGGAACAGGGTGCACTCAGCCTCAAACTGAGGAGCTACTTGATAAAGAAGTAGCGGCTCCGGTCACGGAAACCACATGCCCCCAATCGGGTGGTAGGCCTAGTCCCTTCAGGGATGTAGCGCCACTGAGTTTAGTTTAGTTTAGTTAAAAATAACAACTTATTAAGAAGGTAATTATCAGTCACTGCTGATGTAGCCTACACAAAACATAACATCCAAAACACAACCAGAACGGCAATGAGCTATGGTATAACAGAGCAATGAATTGTGGAAAATAAATCTTACGAACTTAAAACCACCGTAGGTTCCCGATTTCAATGTAAGAATATTTCTGCATGTGACCTTGATATCTAACATCTTTATCGCCAAAATGTCAAGAAGAAGCGAGGTGACCGAGATGGTACGTCATGGAGTCGCTTTCGGGAGATCCCAGGTTCAAATCCCGTGGCCGGGATTTGACATGGGTTTTTTCATGGTTTCCCCAGTCGTAAAGACATTCACATATCATGAATCATCCTCACAATTTCATCCTGTATCATATCCATTTAAATTAACATCGGTTGAAATTTACTCCATAAAAAATACACCTATAGTAGAAACAATTGACAAGCAATAGTTCCATGCCCTGCCCTACTGCACAGACACTCCGAACTCCTGATATGGCCTCGAAGCTAAAAGGAGTATAAACACATCTGGATTTTTTAAAAAATGTATGATAAATTGCGGCGTGAAGACAGTTTCCTTTATGTCTGATTGTAGCCGAAAGAAGGACTGACATGTTTACTTATGGCCGGTTTCTATAAACTCGCGAATTACCTATGGGTAAATTATCCAATGGACAGAATTTTCACAAAAATAACACCACACAAACACAAATAATTTAAAGATAGCAATCACATACACTTGTAGCGAGTTTCTAGATCAATGTCCTCTGGATAAATATGAAAATGACAGAAAAAATGTGAAAATGACAGAAAAAATGTTCCTACAAACTTGGGCTAGATCTTTCCAAGGGTAAATCTACGGGTTAATTTATCCTTTCATGGATGGCTGGATAAAATTTAACCTTTCATAGGATCAATAGTAATATTTAAACAATGAGAATCAAAGCCTTCTGAATTAAATTAACTGTACAACTCCAAGGCCTTGCTCATTATATCATTGTAGGTTAAATGGAACTAATTTGTCCATGGGTAATTTACCCATAGGTAATTCACTAGTTTGTAGAAACCGGGCATTAGTGCAATAAAAGAAAGAGCTGAATATAAATGTTGGGGTCATTTCTTCCTGATAAGAGGGAACTTGCTTACAATTGCGTTTCAATTGAATGGAGTAGGTAGACACTTAAGGTCATTGTATTTATGGTTAACTGCGATATTGTGTTAGCTGTGCGTCTGTATACTCGCCATGTGTGCTGGGAACTGTCTCGGGGGGTCAATCAATGTAATGGAAAACAAGAGCCCGCAGTGATGGGCTCGAGTACAAGAGAAACTCTGGAGCAGTTTGCAACGTTCTAGTATAGACTATCTCGCTATAATGGAAAGTGTATCTAGACCCATACCTAGCCTATAATTTACTTTCTTTCTATATAGCCTAGTTTTCGTCTCAACTTTCGCTTTCATTTCAGACTTAAGTTCGAAAATAGCAACGATAAATATACGTGGGTCGTCCAGAAAGTAAAGAACTAAATAATAAGAAAAGATATTTTTGCACTCCTTAGCTAGTAAGTGTTACTTACGAAAGTTGTTTACATGGATCGTAAGTTGACATTCCCACACAATCGTGTTGCTAAGGGCGTTGCGATGAGGTTAAATTACTTACGGTCCAAGCGCCACGTCATAATTCATTACGATACACTTCATAATACAAGCCTTTATGGACACGGCCCCCAGTACAAATATTCGGTTCCCATAACAACAAACACATGCGAATCACTTTCTGAAATAAACATCTATTTTCAAGAATGTATTTACATAATATTTTCAGGTAATATCACAATTTATATAATTAAATTGATATAAATAATCATCGTGCATAAAATAGCATGCAACACACGGGCCGTAAAGGCATTTACGGGTCTCGAAAACTTAAAAACCCTCGGCTGCGCCTCGGGTTTTCAATCTGTTTCCTCGACCCGTAAACGTGCCTTACGGCACTTGTATCGCAATATACTGTAACATAAAACTTTATTTAAAAAGATACAGCTCCGGTACCTTACTCTATTTCTAAACGTAATCGCCATTTCTGTCAAGGCATTTATTGTAACGTGGTACCAGTTTTTCAATGCCGATGTTGTACTCTTCTACCGCCAAAGACCTGAGCACACGATAACATTTTCTTCAAATTGCGGTCTTAAATTACGATCTTTCTCCTTTCCAAATAATTACGAGAAATGAAGCATAAATCAAGGCAACTATTTTTTTTTTTCCGAGTAAGGCGATGGTATTATGAGACATTGTATGTTACGAGATAGTGCGACATTTCTAGTATATGGACATATAGTACATAAATTGGTTGCATTGTGATGTACGAATATGAATAGAGGCTATGGTAATTCAGTTGTGAGTCAGCCGCCGTGATGACAAGATGTGACCTGCATTCTTAATTCAAAGTAGTCACTATCAGAGAGGAAAATGCCAGAGGAGATGATGGAAGCTTTGGGGAATAATGCCCATCCGCACCAAACTTCAAGGGATCATGGGGTGGATATGTGTGCTTTCATGCTTTCAACTATCGCAATACATTAGAGTGGAATGTTGCAATCGCATACGGATGTTTACGGGTATCTGTTTCCTTCACTAACCTACATTAGTGCCCACACTCTGTATTATAGGCTACATTGAATATTCCATACCTTGCCTTTTCATTTGTGTATTTCAAAATTTTAAGATGGTCCCACATTTTCAAAATAAAACATAATTTCCATGACTTATGCTCCATCCCTCGTAGGGGGTTAGCGAGTTAAGTTCATTTTACTTTCAAGGGACAGAAACAAACTTTTAAGGTGATGTACTGTTTTATTTTCTAAGTTACATTTACAGATGAATGAACCCTTCAAATTCCTACGTAATTCTTGTCCAACTCCTGCAGTATGATTGTTACCGCTCTTCTCTTCAGTGCCCTTTTATGCAACCATTCTTGTCTATATTCCAAAGTTTCTCATAGATCACAAGACATTGATGCCGGTTGTCGACCAAGAGCTAAGCTAACTCAGCTTAGCTTAGCTCACATACAGTGAAGGATTTCATATATAGATGTGCCGGATTTCATATGTAGTTTTGTCGGCACAACTACATATGAAATCCCTCACTGTATGTGAGCTAAGCTAAACTAACTTAGCTTAGCTCTTGGTCGACAACCGGCATCATTATTCAACCTTGCACTTTGTATGGTTGTGACTTATAGGCAGAAGACGTTCTGCTGCTTAAAGTTTACACAGCGTAAAAATATGTACAGGTAGAAAAAAAAGCGGACCGACTAAAATATCTAAGTTGTCGATATAAGCCACTGCGCATGCCTAGTGACATTCATACGATAGCAAGGAAAGTATTGAAATTTGTTCTAGCGTCGACTGTTGACTTATTTCACGTAATTTGCATTGCTTGTGAAAACAAACGTTTCCGTTACATCTCTTACATTTATTTACGTATCACAAGGCTCTGAAATGAGCTACAAGAGTCGGTCCGCTTTTGTTTCCCCTACCTGTACAATTAGTCAGAACTGATCCCTTGCATTCAAGTCTGATGAAATAGGTGAATCTTGGGTTCGTGCCTCGAGACATGTGAGAGTCTTGGGTTCGTACATATCACTAGCGTAGTCAATTACAGTCCTTCAAAGTTTTTTTTTTTCGATTCCTTGTTTATGAAAATTATTCTTTTCTATCAAAATATGCTTATAATTTACTTTTAATTCGATTAATATTTTCGTAGAATAAAAGTTATATTCCACATAATAAAACATAACGAAGTATCTCAGATTCACGCTCGATAAAGGCGTACGCCTCTTCTCTACATAATAAATCACTTTAATCTAGGCAAGAGAACATAGCATGGTGCAGAATGTATATAAATTACAATTGTATGCTCCCGCTGTAGATGATGGTGTGGTTCATATAGTAATGTAGGTTACGAGAGACTATGAAAATGGTATTTGAGCGCAGAATAATGGAAAGGAATATTAATAAGTTAAAGCTTATATGGCAAGCCATTAAGCTACAAGTACGTGAGCCCATGGCCAGAAGCCGGGTTTGCTAGTTTGCCACAAAGCCATTAAATAACCAACACTGTTATCCTCGTGTCGCGTAATGGAAAAGAATCTCCTTCCCCACTACCAGATCCTAAATGGAATTTGGGACACACTGTTTTGTCTACGGATACAAGACACGAGTTCTGATAAGAGGATATGTCTCTTTACCAATAACTGGAACTTTTCCAATTTTGCCTAATCTGCTCTTTAATACTGTTGTATATAATTATACTACGATATTTTGATAATACTCTTATCTAGAGGACGCAATAGTATACCGTACTTTACGGACCATAAGATGTTCCGGACTATAAGACGCACCTTGATTTTAGATGGAAATTTAAATAAAAAGAAATTTAATGCGATTCTACGAAAAATTTTGAAGGGAATAATACACTTCATTGCATAAACAAATTATAAACTTGTACAATGAAATCAGTGTAAAACATTTCTAACTTAAAACCTGCGTTGCACGAAAATCTCTTCTGTACAGGTGGCATCGCGTAAATTTTAACAACTGAACTGATTTCTCATAAAATCTAAAAATACTTTACACCCTCTAACCCTCAATTCAGCATACAGTAAGTGTGACAGGACAAGAAGGAGCCAACTCTTTTCGTATTAAAGAACTCAACATTCCTTAATTTTCGCATTGCATACCTGGATTCCAGCTACCCTCATTTTAAGATTGTGAAAAGTGCACTGATGTACAGTCTGTGCCAAAATTTGCAACTAACCTATCCTTACAACACCATCTTTACGATTATGGTATTACTGGCAATATTTACCATGATTTTAATTTTTTTAATGTATTTCGGGCCATTAGACGCACCCAACTTTCAAGGCTCTGTTTTGAAGATAAAAAGTGCGTCTTATGATCCGTAAAATACGGTAACTGTACATATTTTAATAAGTTATACCTTGGATAGAATGTAATACTTTTTATGTCTACCTCGTATTCGGAATTTCTTTTAGACACCATAAAATAAAATAAAATGTGATATCACAATACAGTGAACCATCGGTAATCCGAACTCAATAATCCAATTTTTTTTATAATTCGAACAATTTTTTATTAAAAATGAATGGAAAATAACAATTACGAATCAAAAAGAAAGTCAATGATTTTTTGTATTTAAGAATGAATACAGCACCTTTTTTTTTTTAGTAGCAACAAAATCGGTTATCTTCTCTCTTTTTTTCTATTTCTATCCCTACTCTTTCACAGAGTCGAAAATCAACGGGCCTACTCTACTGCTATATCAAGAGTAGTCCTATTACTAAGAAAGAATTAGGCCTACGTACATTAAGCAGAGTTCTTTACCAGTGCATTTTGTAAAATGTTGACATATTTTAAGAATTTCTTATATCTGTGTATACGAGTATGAATTAAAGTTAAGTATCAAACTTTATACCTTTGTTCTTCCGTAAGCCCTGCTTAATGCATCGACCTGGAGGTTTCTCGGAAATCGATTACAAAAATAACTTACTTTCTGCAGATCATAATTGCAATTGTCACTGATTAAACAAAACCATTCTGGCACTTTGTTATATAAGTTTACTTGATTTTATATTTTATATATAAATTATATATAAATACTTTCAAGTTCAGGATAGGATTGTTCCGATATAAAGAATATTAAGTGATCAAATGCAATTTAAAAAGAACAGCACATATTATATGGTAGGACACATACTGTTATTATTATAATTTATTTTGTTGTACATTACGTTTTCATGCAAATGCAGTTTTTTTGGAACAGTTTGGGACACTAAAATAGCTTGGCGATGGTGTTTGCTAGCCTTGTGGATACCTTTATTTACTGTACATTTACTTTCTCATTTTTGTTATTATAAGCAATGGACGTAGAAATGAAATTCTCATTCGGAAAGAATCATATCATTTTATTTAATACTAGCTTAAAAAGCCCGGCGTCGCTCGGGTTTTGTATTTTGTAAATGCGAAAATAACTTATGAAGGACTTTCGATTTT
This sequence comes from Ectobius pallidus, assembly GCA_964059195.1. Classification (NCBI taxonomy): domain Eukaryota; kingdom Metazoa; phylum Arthropoda; class Insecta; order Blattodea; family Ectobiidae; genus Ectobius; species Ectobius pallidus. The sequence goes on from CAXKWD010000009.1 coordinate 123,820,509, forward strand.
CAAACTATATCTTTATATAGGTATTTAGAATTTGAAATGAGGAAGAACACACAAACTATTCCCTCAGAAAACACTATATATAGCTTTTTATAGCTTATAGCAGATCCCCGCGGCTTCGCCCACGTTAATTAATCGGAAATTAAAAAATTAAGAGCAAAATAATTAAAATATTATATTTATTAACTCCTTGCACACGAAGCATTCATAGGTCTAAACTAAACGATTGATAGGCCTAATTAATGAATCAGCTATAAATCCGGCTTTGAATTCAATTCCACGATTAGAAAGCGCATCATGGGAAAAATAACCTCAGATTTGAGTTCCCTGGCCCAAAAAACCCTGCATAGTGAGTTTCGTCCAAATCGAACAATGTTTGAACATTTAGGCCTGTATTCCCCTATTCGTTTTTATTTATATAGATGAAGAATGGAATAAGCCTACTGAGGCCATAGTTTCTATATTCATTTGTCCAGACTTATAATTCCGTTATATTTCAGGCAGATTTAACGACCCTACATAAGCGATTTTAATTATGATTACATATAGAAATGTTGTAGCCAGGACCCCGAACTAAGCAACCTCCCCGGAATGTTCTGTAAACCATCTTTCAAAAGGAGCATATTCCATGTTAAATAAATGTTTAATATTACCTTATCAACCTCTCTAGCTTTTACAACACCATGAGATTTATCAATAGCCTTCCATATAAACAAACTTTGTTTTTTTCAACTCAGAGTCCCAATTTTTCTGTAAACCGTCAAATCAAATCTCTTTGTTCCCATTAAACAATACATAACAGAAGTAATGATTGTATAGGCGTCGTCAAATGACAGAAGAGAAAGTATAAGTACACATAAACAAACATTGTTAATATATAGAGTTAGATAATTAATTTTGCATAATACCAATATGGAAAATATTATTGAAATTCATAATTTAAAAATTCCTCTATGGTGTAAAAACAGAACATAGTTAAGAGATTCTTTAATGTAGTTTTGAATCTGGATGTACTTAAAGATCTAACTGAAATGGGGAGTTTATTAAATAATTTTATAGAAACACATCGGAAACTTTTTAAGGTTTTTGAATATTGACAATAAGGTTTGTTTATATCACTTTTATGCCTAGTGTTGTGATTGTGAACATCAGAGTAAGATTGAAAGCTGTTCTCGTGTTTTTAATAAATAGTAAACATTGTAAGCTGTTCTCGTGTTTTTAATAAATAGTAAACATTGTAATATACGGTAATGACATAATTCTTGCTGCAATGAAAAGTGGTTTACAATGACTTCTCGGAGGCTTATTGAACATTGCTCATTCTTTCATAAGAAGCATATAAATATTTAATATTACCTTATCATAAACTTATCTGGCGTTTACAATAACTTGAGTTATCCATAAATAAATATTTAATATTACATTATCATAAACTTCTCTGGCGTTTACAATAATTGCCTTCCATAGCGAACGCGATGCTTTTTTTTTCAAAAGTATGACAACAGTAGACAAAGCCTTCTGCAATTGATTTGACAGCCTACTGGCATTGAAATGTATTACTGAGAAATGATGCTTCGAAAATGCAAAAAATACACGTTTTCTGCCCGTGTTTCATTCATAACTCAATAACGAAAGCAAAAACTAAAAATGTAATATGCCGAAAACCTTCCCGGGAATGTACTCAACAACTTCCCAAAGTTTCATGGCGATCGGATGAATGGTGTAGTAATGCATAAAGGACACACACACACACACACATACACACACACACACATACATTCATTTTTATATATATAGATTACGTTTTAGCTCGCCATGACTCCTACAGTTTTTTGACTCCTGTTCAAACGAGAAGCACGCCACAATACACTGACCGAAATTCATTTTTGAAGCTATTTCTCTCTTCAAAGCCAGAATGTTATAAGAAAATATTTACTCGGAAATCCTCTCAAAGAGGAAGGTTATTTCATTTTGAATACCTGTGTACCTTTTCCATGAATACTACATGATCACACTGGCTTGTTTCTTTGTTGTTTTCCATTTCAAGAAGGTAAAGAAAAAATTTCGCGGAAACTGGCTATAGATTATGTTAGCTTCTGAAAAATATATCAACATATCTAGTGAAGTAATATTACCTTTATCTATCATCCAAGGAAAATATCTTAAAAAGCTCTCTTTTTCAATCGGTGTACAGGAAATAGTTTGAATTTTCAAGAGTGCAAGAAAATAAATATAAAGTATAAACAGTATTATTTATTTTTAAACTTATATAAACTTATGTACAAACTTTGAAATCAGATAAAACTTCCAGTACACAAACTTTATTTTGGAATAACTTTAAATTTACACCTCCAAAAAAACCCAAAGGCCAAAATTAGAGATGCTCAACGGGTACCATAAAATGAATCGGTGAAATTTAAAAAAGAAACAGAACTCTGCAATTATTAAACAATAGTTAATTAAAACAGGGACTTCTGGAGATCAAAATTTCTATAATGGCAAGTTGATCAAGCGGAAAAACCTAACAGAAGAGTCTAACAATTTTGACTGAAAGAAAAAAAAAATAGATGCCACAGATACGGGCACAAAAGAAAAAGAAAGCCCATCTCTACGTCCTTTGCTAAGTGTTAGTCATCTATGGATTTATTCACGTTATAAAGTATTAAAAAGATATGATTTTAATTTTTAAAATGCTATATATACCGACTTTTTTTTTTACTGACGTCTGCAAGTAAAATGCGACACACTTCGAAAAAATGTCGACAAAATTAACGAAGCCAATGAACACACATGACATCTAAAGTAATGAGAAAATTGATACTTCAACCACAGGAAATACGTGTACAATATAGCGAAAACCCATATAGGCGTTTCGACTCGTAAAACGAGCGTTTCTTTATTGCAGCCAATTCCATCTGACAAAATGTGGTGACGATCGCTGTCAATTTCCACAACTTTGAGAGCACTGAAAATTAATAAAATACCTACAAACCTCCTCTATTTGTCCTCGCCCATCTTCCACACCCTCACCCCACTTCATCCTACGCCTCTGTTTTACAACGGTCCCCCGATTTCCTCCAATAACATACACCAATGTTATACTTTTCTATCGTTCATTATTTCTACACGTCATCATGTGGAAAAAAGAGGAGAGGAGATCCAGAGAAGGGTTGAACAAAGGAAATTAACCTTTAAAAATCTGCTCCGCTTTTACTGTAACAAGCTGGAGTGTCATTCATCCCTAATTGAAAAGTCTGAACCATCTTTCTAACGAATACTGTCTGTTTTTATTACCATACTGCATTTTAACAGTGGGCAAGCCAAGGCTATTCTTTAGAATGCATCTGTGTATTATAATACAGTAGGTCAAATATTATCGCTTTATTTTAACTTACATAAAAGTTATTTTAAATAGTAAACATTGTTTAACAGAACTATCTTCGTCTATGTAAGGTTGAGCTGTGGAAAAAGGTGGTAGCCCGTTAGCATAAATGTAAAGCTATTGCACTGCCCGTTGTGATACTTACTGAATATATCACTAGATGTCACTGTCTTCCCTTTATTACACATAAATAAATGGGGGAATTGCAGGAAAAGCCTATTTCATGAGCTAGAAGTAATTAAAAATAGAGAGATTAAAATTATGTTCAATATTCCTTTTAGAACCCGTACTAGTGATATATTCAAAATTTCTGGAATCAAACCACTTTCTGTCTCTACAAATGCAGCAATAGTCAGTAATTTACATTCTATCAAATATAAACTTATTAAATCCAACACCATCTTAATTACACCCAAAGATGTTCATCTCCATAACACATGAGAAGTCACTCATCTCTTTGTAACTCATAGCGAATCCACTATGTATGGCCTAAATGGAATATTACCTCATGCTATATAAAATTGTATAACATGTTACCTGAAAGTGTGTCCAGTTCTCTTAGAAATTTTTAACCTAAAGCATTATCATATTTTTTTAGATGTTTACTTTAGTCAGTAGGATAGATAGGCCTATAATATATTTCTGTGAAGTCAAAATTGATTAGTACACATTTATAGTGTATACTAAATACATGGCCAAGAAAGCATTTATGAAGAAGAGAACTCTGCTAACTAGTAGTCTGAACCTAGAGCTACGTAAAAACCTGGTGAAGTGTTATATTTGGAGTATTGCTTTGTATAGATCAGAGACATGGACTTTGAGGAAATTAGAGAAGAAATATTTAGAAAGTTTTGAAAAGTGGTGCTGGAGACAGATAGAAAATATAAAGTGGATGGACATGGTGACAAACGAAGAGGTTCTGAGTAGAGTGGGTGAGAAGAAGTCAATCATACACACAATTCGTCAGAGGAAAGCAAACTGGGTTGGGAACATTCTCAGAAGGAACTGCTTATTACATGATGTCGTAGAAGGAAGATTGGAGGGTACAACTAGACTTGGAAGAAGAAGAATTCAGCTGTTGGACGATTTAAGGGAAAAGCGGAAATATTGGATGCTGAAGGAGGAAGCAGAGGATAGACAGTTTTGGAAAACAAAATTCGCGTACCAAGTTTGAAAACCTGCCGGAAGGCAGAATACTTACTACTAGGCCTACTAAATACTTCTTTGTTGTAATTATTAATTGTTATGCTATTCTTTGTCAATTGGCAGCCTCTGATGTAGAGGAAGATTGTTAAAATAAAATAAAGTGTCTCTTTTTCTGGTATGTAGCATGTTTGTTACTAGTGAATCTTTTTTATAGCCTTGTGATAATTGGAGTACGTATTATTATTTTGTCTTGCCAACCAATGTATGTATGTTACCCCTCGCATGATCTTTGCTCTTTGGGATTGTATATTTAATAATAATATATACAGTATATTAAAATAAATAAAATAAATAATTATCCATTTCCTTCATTTTAGCCACTACAGATACTATAATTCCTACTACTGTTATTATCCTGTATCTGATAATCATTTACTATTCAAAATAACATAAATCAGCATTGAGAATTTGGTCCATAAACTAAATGGTTATATTTTTTGACAAAACACAAACCTAAACCAACACAACAGTTTCGTTTAATACTACTTACGACTTTCTTTTCTCTCCATTTATTAAACTCACGGAACCCCATCATAACGAAGAATTTTTTCAATATTAGTTCGTTACTTACGTTTTCAGTAACTTCAAAAGAGATATCCATTTCTTTATATATAGATCACGATTCATTCTGCTCGGCAAATGTTTCAGGTACTTTCAACCGCTTTCAGCTCTTTTCATGTTTTTATCATAATAAGGTACTAACTAACGTATGTCCAGCATGGTCGAATTATTGCACATTTACACATACAGAAGTTTCAAAGTATACAGAACAGAGCCCTCCACTGAGATGGCCGAGATGGTAAGGTCTTGGACTCACATTCGGGAAGTCCCAAGTTCAAATCCCGAGGCCGGTCAATATGACATGGGTTTTTTCATGGTTTCCCCAGTCGTAAAGAAAAATGCCGAATTTGATATTTACACACCACGAATTATCCTCACCATTTCATCGCGAATCATATCCATTAAAATTAATATGTTGGAATTTACTCTATAAAAATACACCAATAATAGAATCAATTGACTATCAATAATTCCATGGCCTACCCTCCTGCATAAACACACATCCCGAACTCATTCTGATATGGTCTCGCAGTTAAAAGGAGTATAAGCAAAACTGAATTTTAAAAAATTACCGAACTTCTCGAAAAATCGCAGATTGAAACAATGGAAAAGTACATATAAAGGCATTTGTTCTTCCATAAGCCCTGTTTAATGAATCGATGTGGAGCTTAACTCGGAAATCGATTAAATAAATAACTTATTTTCTGCATATCATAATTGCATAATTGTCACCGATTAAACAAAAGTATTCTGGCATTTTGTAACATCAGTTTATGTATATATATAAAAGCTTTCGTGAACCACAGATTATTGTCTCTGTTGGACATTACATGAGAATATTATAGGATAAAAATTCCTCCGACACTGGGACTTGAACCCAGGACCAGCCAAAGGTCCTGGGTTCAAGTCCCAGTGTGGGAGGAATTTTTCTCCTATAATATTCTCATGTAATGTCCAACAGAGACAATAATCTGTGGTTCATGAAAGCTTATACAGTGAGTCCCACGGAAGAGTTGGCCAATGACGCGGGTTTCTGCGTCGCGGCTGGCACAGCTCCAACTCCCGAGCGATCGGGTGAAATATCTACGCAAATAATGCCGCGGTCGTTGTAATGATTCAGGTTCTCACATTTACAGTTAAAATTACAATGAAAATAACCACGTACATCATCATAAGAGATGTTGGAAATGTTCTCCTCTTGCATCCAGACAATACTGGCACCTTTTTAGGAAATTTTCTTTCACGCGCGTAAGTTCAGCTTCCGAGACAGAGTTACTTTCTCTTTTGATAGGCCTATGTGATTTTGTCATTAAGTTATTCCAACAGCATGTAAATATTATTTATGGGGAAACTTGAAAAATAAAGTGTATAGGTCAATTTCCCATACATAAGAAGAACTTAAAGACAATATCACAAGAGAAATTACTCTATCTCGGAAGCTGAACTTACGCGCGTGAAAGAAAATTCCCTAAAAATAGGTCTCAATGTTGCGCGTATGCAAGAGGAGAACATTTCCAACATCTCTTGTGATGAGGTACGTGGTTATTTTCATTGTAATTTTAACTGTAAATTTGAGAACCGGAATCATTACAACGACCGCGGCATTATTTGCGTAGATATTTCACCCGATCACTCGGGAGTTGGAGCTGTGCCAGCCGCGACGCAGAAACCCGCGTCATTGGCCAACTCTTGCGTGGGACTCACTGTATATATGTACATAAACTGATGTTACAAAATGCCAAAATACTTTTGTTTAATCGGTGACAATTATGCAATTATGATATGCAGAAAATAAGTTATTTTTTAAATCGATTTCCGACCAGCCAAAGGTCCTGGGTTCAAGTCCCAGTGTCGGAGGAATTTTTATCCTATAATATTATCAGTTTATATGATTTGATTTTATTTTATTTTATAGTTTTATTCTAACTAAATCATGAAGAAGGATTATGTGTGTCACTTTCAGACCGGAAAATACAGAAGGCGGGAAACTCCCACAACTCCGAAGCCAGCAATGTCATATATGCAAAATTAATTAGAATTAGAATTAGAATTGTTTTATTTTACCTGGTGGAATTAAGGCCATTAGGCCTTCTCTTCCATTCAACCAGGATTAATACAACTGAGCTTTACAATCTTACAATAAAATAAGTATGATACAAGTACAAAGTTACAAATACACAGGAACATCATTATATTATTATCATTTAAGACTTAGAACTAGTTCACTAGAGATAATACAATACATTAAAAAACATGTTAAAATAGTTTGCTACTTACTAAGATTTAAACTATTACTAAAATATTAACTATTACTAAGAAATATGATGTGAAAAGATTTAAACTATTACTAAAATATTAACTATTACTAAGAAATATGATGTAAAAAGATTTAAATTATTACTAAAATATTAACTATTACTAAGAAATATAATGTGGAATAAAAATGAAAAGTTGTGAACAATTGGAAACGTTTTCAGTATTTAAATATGTGATGATTTATTGTTATTAATGTAAAACCAAGTCCCTAACTATGGCATCATTGGTCAGCTTACGCAAGAATTGCATTTGTGTTTGACAGTTCCTACAGTTCTCAGGTAAAGCATTCCAAGATCGCGACATGGAGACAACAAAGGAGCAAGAGTAATGGGTTGTTTTATGACGAGGGATACTTAGAATAGAGTTTCTTTGTGAGCGAGTACCGAGATCATGATGAGAAGATAACCGTTGAAAACGTTCATACAAATAAGTTGGTGTTGAGGACTTGAGGATGTTGAATAGTAGAGTGATGGAATGTGTCAATCGTCGTTCATTTAGTCTAGCCCAGGACAGCATTTCAAAAGAGGGGGTGATATGTTCATATTTACGGATGTTGCAAATGTAACGAACGCATAGATTATGAGCCCGTTGCAGTCGTTGTCCCAAGTCGGTGTTTAAGTCTGTATATAGTACGTCGCAGTAATCAAAATGGGGCATGATTAATGTTTGCACCAGGATTTTTTTTAGTTTAAAGGGGAGGAAATTCTTGAGTCGCTTTAACGAGTGTAATGTAGAGAAGACTTTTCGGCATATCTCAGTAGTTTGTAGTTTCCAGTTAAGATTTTTGTCCATAATGATGCCAAGGTTTTTTACTTGATGTACAAAAGGGACAATTGATGCATTTACTGTTACAGGGGTAATGTTGTTCATATCCAAATGGCAAAACATTTGCTGTCGTCCAATGATGATTGCTTGTGACTTTTCTGCATTGATAGTTAGGTCAAACTTTCCTGTCCATGTGGATATAGTGTCTATGTCTTTATTGAGTTTTTCAATTGCATGGTGTATTGTCTCCGGTCTTGAGTGTATGTATAGTTGGAAGTCGTCAGCATACAGATGATATTTACAGTGTTTTAGGGATTTAGAAATGTCATTTATGTAGATAGAGAACAATAATGGTGCTAATACGGAACCCTGGGGTACTCCCCTCTGTACTGGCCGCCATTTTGAGTTTTGGTTTGGAGTTGATATGCATTGTAGGCGATCAGTGAGATAGGAGATGAACCAGGATACTACGTTGTCTGATAGATGCAATGCAGTGAGTTTATGCGTTAGTAGTTCAATGTTCACTGAGTCGAATGCTTTGCTTAAGTCCAGTAATACTAACACGGTTGTAAGACCGTCATCTAGGGCTAGTCGAATGTCTTCATTTACGTTAAGCAGTGCCGTTGCTGTACTATGACCAGTTCTAAATCCAGATTGGTATGGGTCAAGCAGTCTGTATTTGTCCAAGTAATCTGTCAGTTGCTTATGTACAATTCTTTCAAGAGCTTTGGACATTGCTGGGAGTATGGAGATTGGTCTATAGTCATTAGGGGTTGACGGTGATTTAATTTTGGCTATGGGAGAGATGAATGCCTTCTTCCAGTGGGAAGGATACGTAGCAGTCAACAGTGATGCGTTAAAAATATGTGTCAATATTGGAAGAATGATGTCTATGATTTTATGAATGAGAGTTATGCTAATGTTGTCTGCGCCCGTGGCCTTGGATTTTATGCGTTTTATTGCCGATTTTATTTCAATTGGGGTAACTTGTGTAAAGTGGAATTTGTCACGATTGGGAGGGGGAAGTGCATGGATTTCTTTGATAGTGTTTGCATATGTTTCTGGATCTGTGTGCACGTTAGGTCTTCTATCGATCACGCTGCTCACATCGTTCTGCTGTTACCCATCCGCTAAATTGCAAGGATAACGATTGGATTTGCAATTCGATAGAAGAAGATTCGATAGCTCGAAGTTGATCACACTGTAACTTCGTTCATTCTCCGAGCGCCGCGGAAACCTGGATTGTTATTACTAATTTTTTAAGCTTTGACAGAACGATTCCCTTACCCTACTTGCTACATCAGTAATTCTCTTATGAGAGTTGGAAGCTTAAAAGGGCAGAAAGGTACATCGGCATGAATTTAACAAGCTAAATTTCACTGCTGATGAGATCTGCTGTGCAGTTTGATCTATTTAAGGAGCAAACGCAAATAAAAGAATATTTCTGCTTTTCTCAATTTTCCAATATGGCTGCCTGAGCACAAATTGTTATGCGGACTTTCTAGAATTTCAGTAAGAAGTGTGCATAGATTATGTTATCTTGCTTGTAGGACTGTTTCTGTTTATCCGATGTTTTTCAATTTACGATGGTGGAAAGTTTGAATTTTGAAGTTTGAAGTTTATTGTTACATACATTATTACATTTCATTATTTACATTATTTCAACATTAGTACAGGTAAAAACAAAAACTAACAGAAAATACTAAGTAACGCATAACATTTTTTCTACGTTGGTATTTTAGCTGCGATGTTGAAATCTTCCCGAAATAAAGTTTGAAGTTTGCGTTACAGGTCCAATTTTTGTTTCAGGTGCTGCTATAGCGAGAGAAGCGTGAACTACGTAACAAAGATGGCATGCATGTTACTGTCGTCCACTTTTGAAGAGGAGCGAGGTAAGTACGATTTTTTAGGGATAAAAGACATAACTTGAGTGAAGTTCATAGGGACATGTGTGGATGCTTATGGGCAGGACTGTATGGACCGAAGCATCGTCTTCGGGTGGTATTTGTAGCACTGCCTTAACCAATTGCATTACAGCGTACACCCTACCAATTATACCGTGTTATCTAGCACTTGATTTGAAAGAATTGGATTATGTATGACAGTTCAAACAGTTGTCATAATAGTTTTTACTTACCGGTATTTTAAAATTACCTAAATACATAGATAATATATATGGTACTGAAACCCCGAAAGAGCAGGAGCTCGTGCTCGGGGGCCGTTCCATGCTTATAGGCCTATCTTCATGTTTTACATTATTGAAATAAAATCTTAACCTAAAATTACCTTAAAACTAAATAGGCCTAAACAAAATATTGTGAAAAAACACTAAGGGAAAATACAAAAGCTGAGAGTAGGCCTAAAGGTATGACACAATTGATATAAAAATTAATTATAATGAAAAATAAATTATCATGATAGTAGGCCTAGTAGGTACCAAAAAGTAAACCTATTTTAAAAGGGATGAAAATCTAAGTTATATGAGTTTTTTAAAATTAGATTTAAAGACTCCATAACTACATTTGGCTAAAACTGGATGTAATGTGATTTTAGAATTATTCAGGCGAGGAGGGAAACTAGAGCTAGGCCTTTGTGGCAGACCAGCAGAAGTGAAACATTTGGGTTCTACTAATGTACTAGTTTTATTTCGTCTAGTGCTGTGTTATAATGTAAATATTAAACGTATTTATACAATTTGACGTTATTAATTGTTAGTACTAATTTATGGTTCATCACTGTAGATTAGGGGATACGTTCGCTCTCCTCATGCTCTCCGTTCGAGAGTAGGCCTACTGTAGTTTCCTAGGTGGGTTTCCCTCGCCTGTGAGACGAATATCCGGAAAATTTAGGTCCTCGTGATCTCCGCATATCATGTGGCTGTCATTATCATCTTCATCCCAAATGCGCCTCCTATGGCATGAGTGTGCATGGTGTGTCTTGTTCTATGTTCGTCTTGTCTTGGAAGTGGGCCCGGCATTGCGCTGATCATCCAGGGAGGTCCTCCATGTCCTTGTCTGGTCAAAGGAATATGTACGTGATCCATAGGAACTCCCTCCCCCAGCAATTACCAATTTTGAATATACTGACATCTTGATAACATTGAGCTCTTTGTCCATTATATGACAATATAATATATGCATTGATACTAGCCTAGTTTGGGTAATAGTTTTTATATCAAATTAAGACAATTATATAGCTTATTCCTTGCTAAAATACTGACTTAATAAACGTACAAAAAATCTACTCAATAGACGTGAAGTTGTTTCTCTGATTATATTTTTTTTCTTCTTCAGCTTCCAGCTGTGTTCTAACAAATTTAGTGGTATACTAGGCGGAATCTATTAACATCATTGACTGATATTATACCACTTGAAATATGAAAATATTAATTATTACTAATTTTAGCTTAAAAGATAATAAAAAAATGTATGTTTACGGAATCATAATTAGTTCAGGTTATAATGGAAATCAGATACTGAATTAGAGCTGATGAAATTACAGTGTACCTGGTATCAGGCTTAACATAAAGGTCGCAAGCTGGATGTGTGAGGACACGTCGTGTTTTCAATTTCATGTAACATGAGTTTACTCAGTTAATACTATCTCTCTCTACATAATGGGTTTAGAATGTCCGATGCCTGTGTCCACATTGGTCGTTACTTTAGTCCTGTGAATATTTAACACTCATTTCTGTCCTACATCTGCGCAATTGTTCTTCCATTTTCCAGATCAGATAAGCCGTTGTCTTCTGTTTGCTGCTATTGTTCCCCGATGTCCACTTTGCTTTCGCCACCTCATTTATAATTCTCTCTATACGAGATATTACGACTAACTCTTCTGAGGACTATATTCTTGCTGCATCCAATCTTCTTTTATGATACTCTGAAGTCTCCATGTGTCCATTGTGGAAAGTAAACTTACTTTTTATGACTCTGACTAAATATACGTTTGCTGTGATGCTTGTACATTTTTTCCTTTGGAATATTATCCATAGAATCTCTAACTCTTTGCCAATTCAGATTTAATATGATTCACAATACAATTAACAATTCTGTGCTCTTTTACCTAATGCCTTGATAATAGGATGGCCACAACGAGGCTCGCGAGCCGCCTGCGGCTCTTGAAAACAAGCTAAGAGTAAATATGATAAAGATTTTAAAAAGTATACAGTACATATAATTTAACTAAAATGTATTACGAGGAAGTGAAAAACTTATTTCTGATTTAGCGCAGAATGTATTTAGTTTTCAGAGCAAATTAAGTCCCTTTCGGAAAGACCTTGAGACTAAAACATTCGCTCATTTCAAATGTTTTAAGAAAATTACTGAAAGCCTTCCTGACGTTCAGGCGGAAAAATATTATTTGTGTAAAATATCTGTCTTGCTAAAGAAATTAATGGCAGATTTAATGGTTTGAGAACACTTAAACCTTCATTTTCGTTCCTGGAAAACCCTTTTGCTGTTGATATTGTGGGCGACGGCTGTTCTGTTTCATTACCAATTACAACGTATACAGTTGGAGTAGAGTTGGAGCTACTGGAACTGCAAGAGGACGAAGGACTAAAAGGACTGAAACGAAGTGGAGTTTCGGACATAGAATTTTGGAAGAAAGTTCCAGAAGAAAAATACCTACTAACAAAAGAGTGTGCTAAGAGACTTAGGCCTATCTCGATATTTGGGACTACTTATATGTGTAAATCTTTGTACTGGACGCTTAAGTTCATTAAATCTAAATTTCGATCTGAACTAACTGATGAACATTTAAGTGAACTTGTGCGAACTTCGCTTACCAATTGCCAGCCATATTTCAAACAACTAACAACAAAATGAACACTCGAAAAAGCCCTTCTCAGAAGTAAAATATTATTTCTTGTTGTGTAATTGAACAATAATGTTTATGTATATAATATAAACAATGTGGTTCGCTTCGAACAGCTTCACAAATTTGCTGCTTCCAAAGTTAACGTTAGTGGCCAGCCCAGCCTTAATATGATAAGTGCAGGTAGTCATTATTTTATTTACAAAGCACAATATGATTACTGATTATAAATTACTGCTCATAGAATGTTTTTCAGGTATATTTTATTATATTAAGTGCCAGATTCGTACTTTATGAGATTGTGTGGGGGTCGGGAAAATATCTGTCCGTCTGTCAATGTGTCGACAACTCAAATACGCTTTGTCGGATTTTTATGAAACTTGATATGTTTATAACGCCCATAAAACAAAGCTTATTTATTTTGGGTCAAATCGGTTGACTGGCACCGGAATAATGCCGAATTAGGTGCCTATTTTAGAGTAATATATTAGACAGAATTCAACAGATGCAAGTCAGTTCTCATGACAACAGATTGTTTTACAGTGTTCATATACGGCATTGGAAGTTGCAATACAAAATATAATCGATTCATAGCCTATAAACTTATATGCTTGTTTAGTAAGCCTTCTGGAGCTGCTTTTAAAAGCTGTGGGATTACATACATATAATATTTCAATATTCACGCACATGCGTAAAGGTTAGAGAGTGTTTGATTGCCGGAGGAAGCGTGAGGATGCTCAACAGGAAACCTGACAATGCCGGCTAATGGAGGATGCAAACCGTCACTACGTTCAAAGCAGATAAAAGCCGGACGACATATGATACGTGTAATTTGTCTCATGGCTTAACTTCCAACTTTATGCTGCGAGCTGTTCAATCAGTGCGATTGAATTCGTTACTGCGTTTCTATCTCACTTCTATAGTTATAAAGCAATTAAATTGTATTCCATTTAATAAACGCGTGTGAAATTGACAATCTGATGAATAAACGTAAAAGTAAAATAATAATAATAATAATAATAATAATAATAATAATAATAATAATAATAATAATAATAACAATAATAATGTTTTATTTTAGGGCCATAGGGTTTTTTCTTCCATTCAACCAGAATAAATACAAAATACATCATACCAATATCTTCAAAAAGTACAATAAATACAATATTAATACAATATATACATAGCTCTACTGGAAGAAGTTTTCTGCAGAATGCCGGACGAATACGGAATAAATATTAATGGGAAACAACTCTTTAATCTCAGATTTGCAGACGATATTGTACTCATAACAGACTCACACGAGGAAGCCAAAGTCATGCTAACAAATTTATGCAAATCCAGCAAAGAAGTCGGCCTTAGTATCAATGTCGAAAAAACAAAGTAATGACAAACTACACAGAAGAACCAATCAAAATTAACGATGACACAATAGAATATGTAAAAGAATATGTATACTTAGGTCAAATATTATCGTTTGACAATAAAATTCAAAAAGAAGTTTCAAGAAGAATCTCTTTAGCATGGAACAAATTTTGGAGCTTAAAATTCATCCTATTAGACAAATCCTTAAGCATGAAGATAAAAAAGGATGTGATGGACACTTGCATTCTACCGGTTATGACTTATGGATCCCAAACATGGACATTAACTAAAAAAGAGAAAAACATGCTACAGATTTGCCAGAGGAAGATGGAGAGGAAGCTGCTAAACATCACATTGAAAGACCGAATAAGAAATGAAGACATTAGGAAAGCGACATCTATAAAGGATGTGATGGTTACTGCTTCTAGATTAAAACGGATGTGGGCAGGGCATGTCATGAGAATGAACCCGGAGAGATGGGCACATGCGGTGACAGTGTGGGAGCCCAGAACTGGGAAAAGAAGTGTTGGAAGACAGAAATCGCGATGGGAGGACGAGTTTAAGAGTGTTGTGGGGAACTTGTGGTCTAGGAGTGCCAGAGACAGAAAGAAGTGGAAAACTCTTGACAATTAGTACTATTTTAGCGTTCTCAGGTGAGGCTAGCCTGAAACGTTCTTACTTAACGAGTCAGCCACCCTGGTATGCCAGGAGGCCCTTGCCCGCTATGGGATGCTTGTGGGCTAATTCCTAATATACAAAATTAATACAAAATAAAATAATACAGTTGATATAACTTACAATAAGACAAAAATGTATCCAGTTACCACCGAACTAAATTGATGATAGTTTTTAAGAGAAAACAAAGTGAATTAAAATTGATATGTAATTGTGTGTTTGTGTGTGTGTAAAATGTCTATTTTGTGCATCGGATACATAAATACAATTAAGTGGAAAAAATACTATTATAAAGAAAACATGCTAAATGCTTAACGTATCATAGTCAGTTTTTTTAGCAATGAAGATTAAATCTATATAGTATAGACTATAGATACATATATTTTAATATCTATTTTAAGAACTTCTTATATCGGTGTATACGTATATGAATTAAGACTCGCTTCGCTCATTGGAGGCTCCGCCCCCAAACCCCCGCTGAGGTTCTCGGGAAAGGATTTTTTTAATTTTCCTGTGGGTTACAGCCTAAAAGCTATATGTGTACCAAATTTCAAGTTTCTAGCTCATCTGGAAGTGGGCAAACATTACTATTAGTGAGTCAGTCAGTCAGTCAGCCAGCTTTATAATAGGGATTAAGAATCAAACCTTAGACCTTTGTCCTTCCGTTAGTCCTGCTTAATAAATCGATCTGGAGTAAGAACTCGGAGATCTATTAGAAAAATAACTTCTTTTCTGCAAAGACTTGTCATAATTGCAATTACCACTGATTAAACAAAAGCATTCTGGCATTTGTTATATCAGTTTACCTGATTTTCTTGTCATTATTATTACCGCGTTAGTATATTATTATTATTATTATTATTATTAATGTAACAGTATTATTATTTTATCCATCCACGAACACTTTCATTTCCCCATTTAAGCAACATCCTGGAATCAAGTATCCCTAAATCAGGATTTTCGCGTGTAACGGTAAACTTATAGGGATGACGTAATATTGATAACAAGATATTTCCCTCCCATGGAGGTGCTACGAATTGCCTCAAGACTCGAAATATCCCTCTTCGCGGACATAAGATTGCTTTTTACCGTATTCCACCCCTCTCAGATATGAACAAATCTATCCCCTCAGACCAGCAAGGGAAAAATATAGAATATTACCCCAAGCTGAAGTATGCAATTTCCTGAGTCTATTTCCCTCACATTCGTGTCTAAATCACTTTGTTTGCATGTAGAAATGGATGCTCAGAAAAGTGGCTACGATTTAGATTTCTTGGGAAGGAAATGAATAATGTGAAACGCATTAGGACGTATTCATACTCTATGAGAGATTTTTAACTGTAAACCCATAGTACTGGTTTCTGTTACTAAAGTTTTTCATCCGACCAAAGCAATACGTTAACGCTGATACAGAGTTAGCTCGGGTGATAACCTACATTCCGGAAGTCTTTGGTTTAAGCCTCTTGGTCGGCTTTTCTCTTATTTGAAAAAAAAAATACAAGTAACAAAAATGAATCCACATTTTCTGAAGCTGCTAATGTGAGTCCTGTAGATTCTGGTGCTCTCTCTAAAGATGGTAGAGTAGTTTTGAAATAAAAGTTTGTACCTTAAACAAAAATATTAGAAAATAAGTCTTCAAAATTTCTGATGCTACAGTTAGATAACTGAAGACAGGGGTGCAAGAATAAGATTTTTATGATTTTCACTTTTTCACTTATTATAAAAAAAAAGCTCTATAGATCGGTTAAGAACCATAATGTACCAACCAATGGCTCTAGGAGCTTCCCTGAAAAATTGTGAAAACTGGAGCTGTCTGGTTTTTGCACCCATGTAACTTATTCTTAATTACAAATTGTTTAAAATTATTAAATCTGCAGATTCCTAGTTTACATTAAGGTTACGTAAACACATTTTAAAACAGCAAAAATAATTTTTTGAACTAACTACGAGAAAAAGTTTCTACTTTCATTCTATACGCTAATTGACTCAGACAGTACAGCCTTCCTTTGTTTACATCTGTAGCACCGGTATGAAGATCACCGAGCGTGGTGGCTGAGATGGTAGCGTCTTGGACTCGTATTCAGGAAGTCCCGGGTTAAAATCCCGTGGCCGACCAATATGACTTGGGTTTCTTGATGCCATCTCTTTAGCCGCGGTTTAGCTACTGTCTTGGAGCCGTGGTGAAGAAGGTTGCAGGATCGAGTCCCACCTCGGGCATGGGTATTTGTATTGTATTTAAGAAACAGAAAACAAGGTAGACGAAAAAGGTAGGACAGTTAGCCTATAGCCGGCTAAAATTAAGGATTTTTTTTATACGTAAATAAAAGCACACGAAGTAAAATAAACAGACTCTACTTCTGTTGAAAAATAAAATTATTCAGTCTTGTTATGTTAAAGAAAGAAGCTTACTTCACTTTCAGACAGTAAAACACTTTCGCAGTGTGACACGTGCTGTTTGAATAAGTGTAATAGGTTAAAAGCTCTCGTTTCAGGAATTGCCCGAAGCGTCGTCGGATTCAAACGTTTGTGATGCAAAGGGAAAACGCACTCAAACTGATCAGCAGCGAATGAAACAGAAAAAATATACAACCCATGAGGGCTTAACTCTAATAGCCTCGGAATTCCCTTCCATCAAGTCATACACACAGACACAAACACACAGACTGCCAGGGGGGAGATGCCGCCTCTCTATCATCCATTTGCCACCACTATCATAAACCCTGAACTGTATCAAGCCGTATTGCGTTGACGCTTGAAAACCATAAAAAATATAATCGATAAACCAATCTTGCTTCCATTGCTGGAGGGATGATTTGCACTTTGTTATACATCTCTTATTGCTTCTAGGGGCAGTGGGATTTATCTAGAGAATACACTGTTGCACTGCATAAGAGTCTCCGGATATAAAAATACCCCCCATTGCTATGGTTACCCCAGTGGGGGACCTCCAACTGCGAAGAAAATATAGTAAGAGGGCAAGGGACCAAGTTTATGTAAGGGTGATGTAATATCAACGAGGAGACAACTCCACTTTGATGTCATGCTTTTGTAATGAAGCTCGGCAACAGTAACATTTTATATGAGATATAATTTACATATTACTCCTTCATTTTTGTAGTCCTGTTTATTTATTTATTTATAATGGCGAAGTCAAGAGAGATGAAAATGAGGGCTGGAGAAAACTGCGTAACGACGAGCTTCATGACCTGTACTCTTCACCGGATATAGTAAGGGTAATTAATTCACGGAGGATGAAATGGGCTGGACATGCTGCGCACATGGGAAAGAAAAGACATATCTCAACAGTATTGACTGGGAGACCCGAAGGGAAAATACCACTTGGAAGACCTAGACGTAGGTGGGAGGAAATGTTAGGATAGATTTAAGGGAAGTAGGATTTGCGATGGATGATTGGATGGAGTTAGCACAGAATAGGGTTGAATGGCGGGCTCAGGTAAGCGCGGCAATGAACCTTCGGGTTCCATAAAATAGATAATTCCTTTAGCTTGCTGAGGAATTGTCTATTGTCATTGAGTAAGTAAGTAAGTATAATGGCGAAGTTAATATCCTAAGACCTGAACTTCCACTTCACCAGTAAAACTATTCATATTACACATAATAGAACATTTCATAAAGACGTTGAAATTAAAAACTAAAAATGTTACATGTGTGAATTGTGTAGACAGGTTACTTATGAGAAGGGCCTAGACTTTTATTTGAATCGCTTTTTCGGAAAAGTTATATGAACGGTAGTAAACTTGTACTTTACTGACGGACTTTAGCGTTCTCATATGCTTGTGTTAGATTTATCTGTAACATCGAACGATTTGACCAAATCTTGGCCCTGGCTACAGGCCTGGTTATCTGCTGCTCTTCCATAACAAATTTTCAATTTCTTGAGGTGCGAAAAACAAGGCCTTGCAAGAGACTGTGACAAACGAATGTGGAATGTGCGAGAAAGTGATGAAATTTTTGCAACATTTTAAGTGAAGGTCATTTAAATGAAGCACAGACATTTTGCAACATATTTTTCTGTCGAAAAATCACGAATTTCACATAATATTTTAAAATTATAATGAATTTTAGAGGAGTCTGAAAAATGATAGTATAATACAACTCAAAGGGATTAACCTTCCAACAAAAATAAACGGCAATCCTGTATCCATGTCATGTAAAAGTAAGAGGCAATCAGCTTTCAGAGAGTGCGCTATTGGATTTGGTGAGCCTATAAAAATGTAGCTACTCTGACACGACCTGAATATTTATTAAGTGTAAATGCGATTTCAGGCCGTAGCAGAAAGCAAATGAGACCGTTAGACTGAATGTTTAACACTGGTTTCCCATCAAATGTACGTAAAAAAATAATCAACTTTATTACCATGAAGCCAGAATCCCAATGGCAATCGTAATTGCGCCCGAACGCAAGCTACTGCCTCAATTAATCCACTGTAAAACAGCGCTGCTTATGATTATAATTTGGCTATGGAATGGAAATAGAGGATGTATTAATTGATGTCTTCATAACGATGTCAATTGTGGCTTTAGTAACGCTAATAACAGTAATAGTAGGCCTATATTGTATGGCAAAGTTGAATATACAGAAACAAAAAAATTGCTATGTTAACCCTACAGTACTTCAATGTAAATTAGATTTAAATAGTTCCATGGGATGTAGAATCTACATAGACACAATTTACATAAACAGAAACTAAATGACAGTTTATTTCTACTGTAAAGCAAACTAGCATTGGACTGCAAACTAACATTTACACTATACCTATGTGTATATTGTCATTGAATTCCTGATGTGACGATGAATAATGTTCTCATTAACAGAAATTAATCCATTATTATGTATGATAATGTCGCATATTTTTACCCCTAATTGAATTTATGTAGAGCATTTCAATTTGAGAATGCAGAAAGTCTTTTCAATGCCTGCAGGAATGTTGGCTTGGAAATTAATGCAGAAAAAACTAAGTATACAGTCATGAAACGACAAAATATTGCGGTACAAAATATTGGAATAGTTGGTAAATCATTCGAACAAGTGGAGAAATTCAAATATCTGGGAGCAATGATTACAGATACAAATAATATTAAGGTAGAAGTTAAGTGTCGACTAAAATCAGGAAATGCTTCTTTTTATACAGTTCAGAAACTCCTATCTTTTCGTTTCCTGTAGGAATTCTAAATGAACTTTTTTTTATCTCCATCAAATGTTTTTAACAAATGATCATGTAATGATCATGTCATTTATTCTTGTGTCGTAATATTTACACCCTTGGTGTTACAAGGGTTTTCACCATAGGGTGTATATCCTACCATTACAAACGAATATTAACATAAAAGCCTTGATAACTTATAAATTACTAGCATGTGCCCGCGGCTTCGCCCGCGATAATTATTTCAAGAATTAAAAATTAAGGGCATAATAGTTAAATCATTACATTTATTAACACCTAAATCGCATGGACTACATACCACGATCAGATAGCATCGACTGGTAAAAGCGACCTCAGATTCGAGTTTCTTGGCCAAGAAAACCTCTGTATAGTGAGATTCGTCCAAATAAAACAACGTTTGACCATATTTAGGGCTTACAACATTCAAGCGATCGCGAAAGTTTTGTTTTCAAGGTTTGACAAAAATAGCCAAAGCCAACTGTAATTGATTTGACATTGAAATGTATAACTGAAAACTTATGTTTTGAAAACGCAAATAATGCACGTTTTTTGCCAGTTTTTCACTCATAACTCACGAACGAAAACTAAAATTAAAATTCCGGCTTCGAGGTGCATTTTCCGACCCTTCAGCACACCTATGTTTAAAATTTCAGATCTCTGCGTTCAGTAGATTTCGCTGGACATCGAGGACAATTCCTTTTATTAATACAGATAATATGAATTATAATGATACCTTCTCTAATTTGTCAAACATCCATTTAATTTAATCCAAGCCCACCTGATACCACTGGTAACAATACGTTCTGTGAATTTGTTTTGATAATTCTATGTAAAAAGGGATTAAGTATTTTCAAAAACATTTAAATTTTGGTATTTAGAATCAGAATTTTTCAAAATCCTTTCTTAGTTAGCACCTACATTATGAAGCGAAGGTACTGTCAAAATTCCAAGTCTCTACCTGTTATAGTTTAGGCTGTACGTTGATTCCTGTCATTCAGTCAGTCATTCATTCAGTCAGTCAGTCAGTCAGGACAAAGCCTTTTATATATATAGAGATGGCATCATGGTCTTGCTGTCTGTGCGTTACTTATGTATGGTCCCGCTTAACACTAGTCTAGATTTCATTGACTGATACAATTTTGGGAAGGGAAGCTTTAAAATGAATGGTAAAATATTCCAATCCAATCTTTCACTTATCAGTTTAGTTAAGCTGATTCAACATTCAAATTATTGTCATCCATGGAAATGGCTGCTTTCGAATAGAAGTTCTGCGTTTGTTTTGTTCTCTCATGCATCCAATGCAATGTAGACACGTGAAATAGCATATTTTCAGTTCAGAAGTGTCGTTTAGTTAACAAAACATAGAACGCGACTAATAGAGATTAGTATCGTTCCAGACAGCCATTGTCTCTGCGCTATTTAGATACGAAATATGTTTCTCTTGTATGCTACTATTTGTAATGGGGCTTCTGTAGATGTAGTGATGTTTAGAAGATTACAGTATTCTCCATAGGGTTATAGTGATATTTCCAGAAACAGCGCATGATGCTTTTATAAAAGCAGAGTCGAGTTTAAACTCTTGAGAGAATTTGGTGGTGGTTTTGATGTTGGTGGGGGATGTAGTAAGTTTCTGCACTAGACAAATAAACTTTCTTTGCTTTCTCTTGAGTTCTGTCTCTGCCACCAGTGTCGCGATATGTATAAACTTTCATCGGTTTGCAAACATTCTGAATAGAATTGTATAACAGCATACATGTATCGGATCCTCATAACTAGGGGGCGGATTTCTGTGACCTAAAAAATAGGATATATGCATGCATTTATGACCTAAAAAACATTAAAACATGACCAATCAAATTTTAAATATGACTTTACTACTTATACATTATGTATATATTTTTTAAGTTTCATTACAATTCATTTTATTAAAATATGTTAATTATTTAAAATATCTGTAAATTCTCAAAAAGTATCTGTATAATGCAAAATTTACAAAATATGATATGAAACTTAAAAATTTCTTTAATATGCACACAAATATGCCGAAAATATGACCTAAATATGCATATTCATACTAAATATGCTACAATAGTTGAAAAGTTCCTAAATATGCAGTTATATGCACAATAAAAGCCGTTCCATTTTCACCAGGATGCTTGGAATCGGATTTTAAATTAGTCGGAAACCTGAAATAATGCAAAGGGGAAAAATATGACATGTCATAGAAATCCGCCCCCTACTCATAACTACAATACTAGGAGAAATAAAACAATGCCTTTAATAGAACCAAAATACTTCACCTCTTCTGGCTCTAAACATAGCATTTATTATGGTCCAAGACTCTATAACTCTATAATTAGGTCACATCCAGAAATAGTACATATGAACAACAAAAAATTCAATAAGTTTATCAAAAATCTTATTTCATAGTTCAAAAGTTACTTCACTCTGTACTTAGTAGACAATTAAGGAACGATTTTATTTGTAATAACTCAGGGTTTCAATTTTTGTTCTTACTACTTTCCCTTTTTTCTTTTTACTTTTCTGTTCTTCTTATTATTTTTTAGGTATTTATTTAATTATATTTTCTTTATGTATTTGTAATTTGTATTTGTAATGTAAATGGGTGAACTGTGCCCGAGCACGAGCGCTTGCTCATTCGGGTGGTCTTGTTTTGTTGTGTATAAATTTAAATAAATAAAATAAATAAATATACAAGATGGTTTCCGTTTAAAATTCTTCATGTTTAAGTGTTTTACGCACAGTTTATATTATTTTTTTATTGAAATCAAATTAAATTATAAAACAAAGAAATAAGCAGACCAAACAAGTTATGTTGCATAAAATAATCTGTTTTCGTGCTGTTTAATGGCTACATGTGACGTATTAATCACTGCACGCTGATGCTTACGTGTCTAGTAACGAGGAAACTATTTTACCCGATAAAAATGCCATCCTCCAGATTCCTACAAGAATATTGTAAGATAAACGGCCGTGATTGGTCTATATCCGATGAACTGCTAAATGTTATTAGTCAATATTAAACAAGGGGTGTATGAGTGGAATCTTCGATAAGAAAGTTCTGTGGTAACAATTCTATTTAATATTCTACTCTATAGCGCTATTCCAGGAATAGTTTCATCTGCAGTAATTGTAAATATTTAAAGTTTGTACTGCAGTGTGATAACTGCATTGCAACAGGGCAGCATATAGTTACATACTGGACTTATTAAAAAAACAAGGTAAATTTTAACAGTGAACAGGGAGATATCTCTAAAGTGCAAAGGCGTGTAGACTAACTCTAGTAATATTAATAAACACGGTCGAGAGAAATTATGCCAGCTCAAGTATAATAAGTACAAGGCACAGTGATTTTCTGCTAGACTAACTCGCAAATCCTATTTTGTACAGGTCGTATGAATTGTCACTAATATTATTATTACATTTTTCACTGTTAATCACGTATAAATTCGTCACTTAAATAATTATGTAAAAAGATAAATATAATATTTATAGAGTAATGCTATACATAAAATTTTTATCGTTATGTTACGGCTGTAGTTCTTATAAACAAACTATTCTAATAAAATTTTCTCTATCGGTTTCAAACTTAGATCCCACTGATGATTTTACTTGATGATTGCTTATATTATTGTATAATTTCAGCTTTGCAAGGGTAAAAATATTTCATTTGAATCTGGAAGTCGAAACAGAAAAGAACTCATTGAATCAGTTAGCCCTAGGCTAGTGTTCCAGCTCCCTCAAGAGGCTATAACGAAGATGAATCCAACGAGTTTGGGATACTAGTAACAAGCAATAAGCAACTTTACTTTCCCTAACAGACAGCTTTGAGATTAGATTGAATAAACGTTTTCGTAAGCTTCCTTATTAAGTGCCAGTATGGTACTTTATGAGATTGTGTGGGGGAGGAAAAATGTCTGTCCGTCCGTCCGTCCGTCCGTCCGTCCGTGTGTCTGTACGCGCTCTAACTCAAATACGCTTTATCGAATTTTAATGAAACTTGGTATACGCGTTTATAATGTCCATGGGAAGAACCCTATTGAAATTGGACCAAATCGGTTCACCGGTACCGGAGTAAAACCCAATTTAGTGTATATTTTAAAGGCACCATAACTCACATACGCTTTATCGGATTTTCATGAAACTTGGAATACCTATTTGTAATGTCCATGGGAAGATGTCTGTTGATATTGGACCAAATCGGTTTGCCGGTACCAAAATAATACCCAATTTAGTGCCCTTTTATGGTATCATATAAGAAAAGGCGCGGTAACTCAAATACGCTTTATCGGATTTTCATGAAACTTCGTATACTTATTTATAACAATCATGGCAATAAGCCTATTGAATTTGGACCTAATCGGTTGTCCAGTACCGAAATAAAGAGTAATTATCAGTCAAATTTATTATAATATTTTGGTTCAATTCGAAGCATTTTGATTGGCTCGCGGCCAACCAATCAGCGGGCGAGTCCTGTAACTAAGGTCAATAACTGCGAATTTTGAAACAAGCCTTCATTTCCTGTAGAAACCTTCTATAGTAAAGGAGGATAAAAAGAAGGCACATTCTTCAAATGCAAAATCAATTTCTCGGTTCTTTCTTATAGCGTCATCAATTAATGAGAGCTTATAAAGCTTCCTTCAGTTGCTATGGACAGTTGACATCTATATGAAAAACAAATGTTCCCATATGTACGATTATAGATGAAATGCTCTTGTATAATGACTAATTATTTTGCTAAAATTGATTACAATTGAATTAAAGCATTGAATTTTACTTCAGCCTATGTCAGATTAATAATTCCTGACCTCTTAATAAATAAAAACATTAAAATTTGAGAATTGGTAGGTTGGTAACGCTGCTTCAACAAATGGCCTCATCCTAATTTTTCACTCAGATATCGCGAATATTATAGTACTAATTAATTAAATAATTCAATATTGTAACATAAGAAATCTAGCAGGCACGAAATATAGCCTAATTTCGAAATACGAAGATTTTTCTTTTCTGTGAACTTACGACAAGATAGTATTCCCTAGTATTGGACACTGTTCATTCGTAGTGTGGTTTGGTCTTGGGGTAAGGCGATTGTCTTGTGGATCAAGAGATGTTACGTTCGAATCCACCCTAAACCCAATTTTTTTTTTTTTTATTATTATAAGTTATGTTAAATTGAGTCTATTCCATTCTTGTGTTCTACTTTTGTCAATGTGCTTAAATAAGTATTATATTTTTCTTTAAAAAAAAACTCGGAATTCATTGTCTTTCATTGACCTACAACATCAATCCTAAAGAATGATAACATTAGCCTATAAATGTTATTTCACGAACAGAAACTAGCTTTAAAGTTATTGCGTTGCGTTAAAATTGCATAAGCCTATACTCAGAACACAACTTCATTCCGCTAGGTGGAACTATCCTCTTCTTATTGGTTTACTGTTCTATTTCATTGTCAATGCATTTTGTAAAATGTTTACATATTTTAAGAATTTATTATATCAGTGTATACCAATATGAATTAAGGTTAAGAATCAAACTTTAGACCTTTGTTCTTCCGTAAGCCCTACATGAATACTGTTATAATTATACCAAATAGAATACAAATATACAATACAAATCCTATATTTTATTTGTATAAACAGAAGGTACATTATTGTGAAATAACTGCAATTATAACTGATTTAAAAAGCATACTGGCACTTTGTTATATCAGTTTACCTGATTTTATTATGTCCACGATCAGATGGGCTGCATATTCCCCAACCTATTGACTAGAAGAAGAAACCTCGTCTCTGGCCAGCGCGATCACCGGATATTATCTATTCATACTATAGAGTAAATAAATATACTTGGTTATTGAAACCGCCGGTAGGATCTGATGAGGAACTTCTAGGTATGCCATTCCACGTAAATATCTTATTAACTATGAATTTCATGAAATGTTCGTATACAGTAATCAAAATATCACAATATGCTGTAGTTTTTAATTCTAATTAATAGTCCTGTATACAATCATGTTCATAATACGGCAAAACTGTAAGCATGAAAGATAGCTTCTAAATGTGCATTAAAAAAAATACGCTTTATCTACAGACGACCCAGACGACCCAGAAATAAATTATTTCCAAAGAGTGCTTAAAACAAAATACTTTATTCCATCCGAGTTTGTATTTTTTAAAATAACTAAAATAACTAAATTATTATTGGAGTATATAAAGACCTCACTAATTTGTCGTCCACGTTTCAATTTTGAATATAAATAAAAAGTCTACAATATGAATACAGAAAATCAATTCTGTTGTCATAATCCCAATCGGTATGCTAACAGCCAATCATCCTAATATCATTCACGTTTAAAAATGTAAACATTACTTTAATTAACAAAATATTATTTACCGAGCGAGGTGGCCGAAATGGTAATGTCTTTGACTCGCATTCAGGAGGTCCCAGGATCAAATCCCGTGGCCAGCCAATTTGTCATAGGTTTTTTCATGGTTTCCGCAGTCGTAAAGGTAAACGCCGAATTGGATATTTACATACCATGAATCATCCTCACCATTTAATCCTGTATCATATCCATTTAAATTAATATCAGTTGAAATTTACTCCATAAAATACACCAAGAATAGAAACAATTGACAATCAGTAGTTCTATGGCCTACCCTACAGAATAGACACAGATCCCGAACTCCTGATATGACCTCGTAGCTAAACGGAGTATAAACACAGCTGAGGTAAATATAATTCATGATTGTAAAGATTCTTCACAAGATAAACAGCTGAAAGCTTCACTACGTATTGTTAAAAGAGTTCGATACATCAAACAAAAAATAAAAGTACGATAATAGAACTTTTTATCATTCCTGAAAATTTAACAAAGCTGAATTTGTCCTTAAAGAGAGTAGCCTAATCTTCTGAATATATTTCGTTGCACTTCTGTGGAGGTAAATAGATAGGTATGAGTTATGTACGTTCATCCCACTCCTTGCAGAATAAAATTAAACTCTCCTATCTTAGTAAAATACGGCAGAGTACAATTATTCTCAACGTGGCGCCTAAAATGAATTCACCACACCTAATGACTTGGAAATCCCGCCTTTCCAACATCCTATCATAACTTCTGAGTACGCAAATTGGGTAAGACAGAGCGACAAAGTACTTTTGTTATATGAACTCCTTTTACCACTGTATCCCCAGAGTAATAGAATTTCACATTCATATTAGCTCCAATTTGAATAATTTTTACACGAGTCATGATGCTCTGCTAGGGGGCGAGGGAGGAGGGGGGGAGCTTGTCAGTTTCATGAGGTGAAGGTTTCCAACATCGTTGTTCCTCTCTTCACAGGGATATGCGTTTTACAATTCAGATGCTGTTAGGACCAGTAAAACTTTTCACTACCCCATCCCGTAGTAAAATTTATGAAATGTTATAAAAAGAGAGACATAAAAGCATAGTCTAATACAGCGATTAGATAAAATGTGTCACGTGTCTTGTAAAGAGAGTTTCTGGAACGGAAGAGAAATGGGTTGAAAATAAACTGAATCACTGCCATAGCATTGTCCACCACTTTGGCGTAGGGGATGGGTTCGCTCCTCTCACGCAGCGAGCCCGGGTTCGAATCCTGGTCGGGACAAGTTACTAGGTGGGGGTTTTCCTCGCCTGTGAGACAAATGTCGGGTAACTTGGTACACTTGTGGTCCCCGGATATCATCTGGCCGTCACTATCATCTTCTTCCCATCCTCGCCTTATTCAGAGTGAATGGTGTGTCTCGTCCTATGTGTTCGTGTTGTCTCGGAGGTGGCCCCGGCATTGGGCTGATCACTCACCGGGGAGGCAATCCATATCCTTGTCTAGTCAAAAAAGTGAGTATGTGATCCATAGATAATCCCTCTCCCGACAGATAGCGGCTCTGTAATGCCCGGACGGCATTAAGACTTCTAGCGATTGAATTAATAAACGTGGACTAAGCTGTGGGCACCTGCTATTTATATACAAAAGTTAAATTTTATTATCATACGTGGTTTTTTAATCCGCATGAATGTTTCATTTTTAACTTTTTTTCAGATAAAGCTTAAATAAACTGTTTCCAAAATATTCGTAACTCACAAAATTGCCACAAGTTGTTGTTCGCGACAAACGTTATAGTGCTATATATACCCACACTTTCTGGGAATAAATTGCCAAAATAAACACTGCATTTTTACAATACATTGCCGTTTGTACTTAATAGCCTATATATTTGCAAGGGTAGCGTTTTACTTGATTGCTCAATTCAGCACTAACCTAATAGGACAGTCATTCTCTTTTCTTAATGCTACAAGGGTAAATAAAAAAGTAAAGCACTTTTTTTTTACAAAAAGTTTAATAGGTGCAATTACAAACAAATGAACACATAACGGGACATCATTTGTTTATTTTTCTATGTAATCGCCAAGTTTCCCAAGACATTTCTCCCATCGTGGATACCAGTTTGAAAATACCCTGTTCATAGAAGTCCGTTCGGTTTGAGTATGAGTATGGCTATATAGCCATCTGCGGACAGTTGTTTTCACTTCTGCATCTGACGCAGAACGGCCAGGAATTTCTTCGTGCTGATGTGTCAAACTTCTTCACGACAATGCTCGCCCCCATGTTGCTGCAGCTCTTCGTGAGAAAATCAACAAATTTGGTTGGGAGGTGCTCCAGCACCCTCCATACAGTCCAGACCTGGCACCGTCGAAGTTTAATTTGTTTGGTCCCATGAAGAAATTCCTGGCCGGTAAACGTTTTGCGTCAGATGCAGAAGTGAAAACAGCAGTCCGCAGATGGCTATACTTCATCTACGAACAGGGTACGAACAGGGTGTTTTGAAATTGGTATCAAGATGGAAGAAATGTGTTGAGAAACTTGATGACTATATAGAGAAATAGGCAAAAGATGTTCCTTTATGTGTGCATTTGTTTGTAATTGCACCTATTAAACTTCTTGTAAAAAAAAATATTGTGCGTTACTTTTCGACCCACCCTCGTACATTGCTGAATACAGACATATTTCCTCATGAACGCTCTATAGGATACTGGTTGTTTTGTTGTCACTTAGCAGTTGCACAAGGACTTTGTCAGAAACCGTGAAGAAAGCGGAAGGGAGCTAAGAGCCATTATTGTTGAGAGAAGTCAGAAAGTTGAAGAAAGTTGTAGGGGATTGTGAGAAATACTCTTAGACTGCGGAGTTTATTAACAATTTTGTGTTGAAGGCTCAAGCAGTGCCAAGGATTATTTTCTCCATTCAAGAAGTGTGTCATTATTAATTTTGTAAGTTTCAGCAATTAAGAGTGGGCCGGTGAAAAGCCTATTTTAGAATCTTATTATATTAAAACCAAAATATTAAAAACTTATGATACCATTACCTTCACTAGAGTTGAAGATCGCGAAATCATTCAAGATCTTTATAAATTCCATTTTGAAGTTGTTAACAAGGTATGGAAACTTGAAACTTGGCCTCGTATGAACTATACTCTTCGATGTTATAACAAGAATCTCTAGATGACCGAACCCTAGGCAGAAATAAAATTGTCCCGGTGAAAAGTAAAGACCACAATTTTAAAAATACTCATAATACTGTATATTTTATTGTAATGACAATTGTTAGTGGTTTTTAAATAACAAGCATTTAAATAGTAGTATATAACAGATTCGAGAGAATAGGTCAATCTCGTATATACTGTATGTACAGTATATATATGTAGGCCTATATAAATATATACACTCTTATCTTTTCGTCTTCTGTCCAGAAATCTAAAAATAAAAATTTATAAAAAATTATCCTGCCGGTTGTATTATATGAATGTCAGACATGATTCCTTACTCTTCAGGAAGAACATAATCTGACAGTATTCGAAAACAGGTGCTTCGGAAAATATTTAGGCATAAGAGAGATAAAAATGGGGATTGGAGAAAACTGCATTACGACGAGCTTCATAACCTGTACTCGTCACTGCATATAGCAAGGGTACTTAAATCACGGAGGATGAAATGGGCTGCGCATGTTGCGCGCAAGGGGGAGGAAAGACATATCTCAAAAATATTATAGGGGAGTCCCGGAGGGAAAAGATCATTTGGAAGACCTAGACGTAGGTGGGAAGACAATATTAGTATAGATTTAAGAGAAGTATGATTTGCGAGGGATGGATGAATGGAGTTAGCACAGAATAGGGTTGAAAGGCGGATTCAGGTAAGCGAGGCAATGAACCTTCTGGTCCCATAAAATAGATAATATTCCTTTATCTTAGGAATTGTCTATTGTCATTGAGTAAGTAAGAAAGTATATACACATACACGCACAGCAAGATTAACCTGCAATTATAATTACTTCCTTTTTTTAGCACGTTTAAATTTTGAATATTAATAATTATGAGCCTTGTTGAGTCACTATGGTATAACTTAGAGGATAAGTTAGTTGAATCAATACTAAAGTTGATTTTTAAGGATTCTATGTCTTCTATGTCTGATGTACGAACAGTCATAATTAGAAGTTATTCTCCTTCATGGCTAAATTTCAATAACACTTTATCCCCTAGATGAGTAAATAAACATCCCCCTCCACACGAGCTTCGTGAAAATGTCTCCAGTTAGATGCGAAGAGATTGAGTACACCAAGAACCAGAGGTAGACTGACAATAATGAAGAATATTATTAATCATAAAAAATTATGTTATTTTCTTATCGAATAAAATTTAGAATTATACCCAAAAATCATTCAGTTACATTTAAATTATGAAATCAGTAAAAATGTATCATGTTTATATGTTTCTTAATTCTTAGATATTACTTGGTATACGCATTTATAATGTCCATGGGAAGAAGCCTATTGATATTGAACGAAATTGGCTGACCGGTAGCAAAGTAATGCCCAATTTAGTACCTATTTTATGGGAATATAAATAGAAAGAATCTATGAAATGCAAGTCAGTTCTCATGAGAACATATTGTTTTACGTTGTTCATATACGGCTTTGGAAGTTGCAATACAGTTAGCTTTGACAAATAGCACTACCCACATATTCCTTCATATATGTTTATCAAACGAGACCTTTGTTCTTCCATAAGCCGTGCTTAATGAATCGATCTGGAGCTTAACTCGGAAATCGATTAAAAAAAAATATTATTTTCTGCATATCATAATTGCAAATATGGCTGATCATACAAAAGCATTTTGGCACTGTGTTACATCACTTTGCCGGATTTCATTTTTAATGTAAACTTCGTTTAACGGAGCTTTCTCTTCGTCTATGCATTTTACGGGCTGAGCAGTAAAGAAAAGGTGCTAACATGTTAAGAATAAAAAATAGTACTAGCTCATTATGACACTCACTGAGGATATCACCAGATGTTGCTGTCGAAATTCTTCCCTTCTTTGTCGTACAAGACTACAGTCAGTAGGCCTAACGATAACCAGTAGATCATGCAGCGGGCAAATAAAAATGACTTCTTTTTCTTCTTCTTCTTCTTCTTCTTCTTCTTCTTCTTCTTCTGCCTTTCACAGAATAGGCCTATCGATCTGTACTGGCCTCAGTTCCATCCTTTAACTGAATGTCCTACGTCCCTCTTTCCTTTACGTTTATATTGTAAGGCCATCTTTGGAATCCTTGTTTCTTCCATTCGCTCTAGATGTTCCTTCCATTTTTGTTTATGTTCATCTATTTTTTTCATTTATTGCAAAAATATCCAGTTCTTGTCTAATGTTTTCATTAGGAATCCTGTCCAACTTAGTGCAGCCTTTGACTGCTCGTAAGAATTTCATTTCAGCCTCCTGAACATTGCTCGAATCATTTTTCTTCATAACCCAAGATTCACTACCGTATAGTAGAACAGGTGTAAAAGGACATTGAAAATAATTAAAAGTCAACCTGCATTTTATTGGTTAAAGAAATGGAATGAATAAGGCAACTCAAGTGTCATATTATTCTTATCTCATGTATGTTGATAAACATTTATATGTGGTGAAATTTTCTCGTTGCAACCGCAAATACCAATTGAGAGCAAAGTAATAAAAAATCATTACAGCGGTGTTCCGGGCGCTGTTACCTCATATTTCCCATTCCGCAAAGCCAGGAGGAGCCATTAAGTGGATCAAGAAGCTATCGTATGGAAAATATATTTAAGCATGGTTTGCTGATATGGAAATCCATTCCAGTGCTCATGGCCACCATCTGCATTTATTGCTAGGGGCGAGTCCAGCTGGGACCGCTGGACTATTTCTCCTTATCCCCCCACGTTGTTGCATGATATTTCCCCGTAAGAGGTTAACACAGACAGGACAGTACTATAATGCCAGGACAGATTTTTTTTCCTATGAGCATTTCAATTAGTTTCACTGAGCTAACTCAGCTGAGCACCATTTGTGGGAAATTTCCTTTAAAATGGGGTTAGACTACAGCGAGACTTCTGCTAGAATTACGAGGGGCGTCCATAAAGTAAGTTTTCCCATGGCCGTGTACACAAACAAAATTTCATGGAAATATTTATTGCAACGGATATAGCAAGTGTTCAGCTATTTTACAACGTATTTGAGACAGGAATTGAGACATTTTTCATGCCGTGGGACCAACTCTTGAACTTGTGTCTGGGATTTGAACCATTGTGTGATAACCAGGGCCCGGATTCTAATGACATGTCATCTTTTTATTGATGCTGCATAGACATTGCCAACTTGTGGATAAATCCTAATCATGGCCTCTAGATTACAGAAATGCATTTTTATTAGGTCATTTTTTTTTCATTTTATGCAATTTTATATTTTATGGGCATTTATTTCAATTTTAGGTCATTAATTTGTCATTTTCGTGTCATTTGCTACCTTAGTAAGTCATTTTTATGTATTTACATTGAGTTATTAACTTTTTTTCTTGTCGCTAGCGGTGCTATCTTTGGAGTGTTGTTTCTTTAATGCATGAAGGAAAAATTCGGCGTTAAAGTGTTGACATGTCTCAGTCGGAAGTGAGAATAAAAAAAAGCTAAAATTTTGTATTATATTACAGTACTATTGTTATTAGATTGACTTGGCACCAGGGTCAGCCACCTGCTTGGATTTGAGAGAGCAAACTACTGTTTACACTCAATAAACAACAATATAATCCGGCAGACCACAAAAGGATGTGCCGAATTTTGACTCACCAGTGCCTCAGTGCCAGTATAAATTTCCGTGAGAAAAGAACGTTCACAACATTACAGTTTTTAAAATATCATGTAGAAATTAGTCTATAACTTTGTGTGTACAATATTAATTTTTATAAATAAAGTATCAGTTTGTAGGTCATTTTTTATAATTATTAAGTCATTTTCTTTAAAATTTAGGGTCATTTTATAGGTCATTTTTCAAACAATTTTAGGTCATCAGAATCCGGGCCCTGGTGATAACCTTCTCCGTTTCTCTGTCAATCTTTACCATTCTCTGTCATTCACTGTAATTTCTTGAGGGGTAGGAAAAGATGAAAATCTTTTGGTGCGCGGTCTGAGCTGTAGGGTAGAGACTTTAACACCTCCCTGCAAGTCTCCTGCAAAAGTTCGGCTAGGAGATGTTTCAATATCCACCCTACAGCCCGGACCTCGATCCCAGTGATCTCCATCTTTTCCTACACCCCAATAAATGACCCCGAAGTTCTTCAGGCTTTTCTTTATCATATAATATATCAAACGCTAAACTCCCGTAGAATAAAAATACAACATGGTATTATAATCTGTTCTACTGTATAAGCCCTCTTAAGAGACAAAAATGTAAAAGAAAAGCCCTATTATGTATGTCTGAAAACTGCAGTTATAAAATATGCCTATACGAAAGCATGTATATTTCCGTATTGCCTTAAGAAATATATTCAATTTCATGAAAATCCATGCCGCCCTGTTCATCACATACTACTTGCAGAATGCTGCAGCTGCACCAATGAAGGACGATTCTCAATATTTAAAAAAAAAATGTATTCCAGTATCACCTTATTGATTAAATATTGTTGTTGTTGAAACTCAGCATTTATCTGGAAGCCTGTAAATTGCAAAAAATCTGTAGTTTTATTTTCTAATTTAAAAAAGAGAATATATGTTGTTTCTTCAAACACCCTGTAGTCGATGAAGCAAAAGTTTATTGTGTATTTAACATAAAATTTCCTATTCCTTTTCAATTACATAGGGAATATTGCATGCATTTCTTCTATTTCTTAGGCATGGAAACAAGACATAGATACGAGCGATAGTCTATATCGACATTTTTCAAGAGATTCAGCTCGGAATTATCTGAAGGAAGAAAGCACTTTGCGCTGGCCAAGAGATAGTGGAATCCGCATTTCTGGCAGTGCGTTTAGGTCCGCAGGCTATATCGATGCTATAAATCAGTGGACGGGCGCGGCTGTAAGATCTGATAGAAGAAAACCTTAGTGAGAATGAGGCAGAGGACTGGAAAGGAAACTTTGCCAGCATGGAAGGGAGAAAATAAAAATAAGAAGGCTAAAAAAGATTCAAGATCATACTGGTTCTGTACCAAAGAATATACTTCCTCATTCTTCATTACTTTTGTAAACTTTTGCATACGAACCAAACCTCTACAGAGCACATTAAAAATGTTGCAGTCTCAATTATTCCTTCCTTTCAGAAAAAAATACATGTATAGTTTTACATGAGGAACGTGGATTTTTATTATGAAAATTGGACAAAATCTTGAAAAAGATTTGTTTTTAATATTTAAAGAACCCCAGACCTTTTATTTGTTCAATAATATATTTGTGTTTTTCTATTTAATTATCTATTGTTACTCTAATGCTCTCAAGCGACGTTTTAATGGAAATTTGCGCCTAATATAGGCCTAGATTTGAAATTATTTTATTTCTATTTTAGATTTTCTCCGAAACTATTTTATGCTTTTTCATCGCTCAAAATCGCTCCACAGAATGGAGTTTCTATACTATCTCTTTAAAACTTGCAGTATGATTTCTGAAGAACAGTTGAAGAGATAGCACATGTATGCATTATTTTTGTACTAAAAATATTTGGATAGTTAAGACTACAGATTAATTTTAGGAAATAATCAGGATACTTACTATTTATCCTTTGTGACAGATGTTTCAATTAAATTGCTTGAAATTTGTACAATTTAGCATTTTCAATTATGGGTTCCCTTAGTAAACAATAATCTAACAATGCGTTTTCTTTTCTTTCAAACGTTTGCTCAAATCAGCTTTAAGTATAATTTAAAACATAATTAATATGGCTTCGATTTTTATTGTATGAAATTGCTAATTTGTAAAACACTAGGAGGTGCCCGTGGCTTCGCCACGATAATTCTTTTAAAAATTAAAAATGAAGAGTATAATAATTATTAAAGCATTATATTTATTAACACTTGCACGCGAATAATTCATAAACTAAGCCATTAATAATTAATGAAACAGCTAAAATTCCTGCTTTAGAGTACATTCCACGACATGAAAGCGCCCCCTGGGAAAACTATATCAGAATCGATTATGCAGTTCCAAAGAACCTGTGAACACATAATACGTATTGTTTCTCAGCTGTTTATTGACATGAATATGATGTGAATTTTATTGCATCAATTCAGTGTAATTTTCAGAAATTATATAATGTTTCAAGGGAAGGGATGGTTTGTTTGGATTATTATTATCAGCGATATTTCAAGAGATAAAACCATCAATATTTTACAGCTGTTGGCCCCGGCTTCGCCCGCCATTATTCATTGACTCCAGGATTTTTAAGAAAATTACACTGGTAGATTATTAAAAATGTTTGTGGTTCAGAGCTATGAAAATTGTAAGTAAAAATAAAATTAGAATATTTGTTCATTGTGTTCATTTCACTTAGGCCTTATATAATAAAGAAACTGTTTTCCTTCCTAATTTTGTAGTCGTCATGAAAGTTTAGACTGCGAGAGACGAACATCGCCGAGTATACCCGATCTCTCACGAAGCGGGCGAGCAAGCACGCTATTTAGGGCCGTTGAATTGTATAAGAGTAGATAGATTGATAGATTATGACTAGGGGGCGGATTTCTATGACCTAAAAAATAGGATATATGCATGCATTTATGACCTAAAAAACATTAAAATATGACCAATAAAATTTTAAATATGACTTTACTACTTATACATTATGTATATATTTTTTAAGTTTCATTACAATTCATTTTATTAAAATATGTTAATTATTTAAAATATCTGTAAATTCTCAAAAAAGTATCTGTATAATGCAAAATTTACAAAATATGATATGAAACTTAAAAATTTCTTTAATATGCACACAAATATGCCGAAAATATGACCTAAATATGCATATTCATACTAAATATGCTACAATAGTTGAAAAGTTCCTAAATATGCAGTTATATGCACAATAAAAGCCGTTCCATTTTCACCAGGGTGCTTGGAATCGGGTTTAAATTAGTCGGAAACCTGAAATAATGCAAAGGGGAAAAATATGACATGTCATAGAAATCCGCCCCCTAATTATGACCATGTTAACTTTAATATGGTTCTGTCCGCTGTGAATATAATCATACTCTTTCCTATCGACTACATAAATCACAATAGCAATCATTATATTATCTCTCTAATTTGTCTCATAATCCAAAAGAATAAGATGTCCAATTATTTAGACCTACTTAGTTGTATGTATTGCTCTAAGAAAAATTACTAATATTATATTTTTAACTCCGTGGTTGTAAAATCCTAAATACATCTAAAACTAAAGGCTTGACTTTACTTAATTATAAATAAACAAGAAAAATTAAATATATACATTTTTTCAAAACAAAAATTTCCATGACAGACCTCTTAACTTTCAAGTACTGTACAGTACTTATTATTAAGGCCCTGAAGTTAATGCTCTATCAGAACACGAAATATGCATGCAAATTTGCTCTAAAATTTGTAAAATATGCTCCGGAAGCAATTTAGAAAGATGTGTAAATTACATTTCTAAACTTTTTAAAAAAGCATAGTCAACGCAACAGATTTCAGTAAATTGAAAACTAATTAAATGAAACGTCACTTTTATATTATACAATCAGTTCGGAAAACATTAGGCTAGGTACTTTCAATCATTGTACAGTCAGTTCTCAAAACATTCACTTAGCCAAATATGCTGTAAATGTTTGAATTAACAGGGGTATTCCTAACATATTTTAAATAATGTTAGAAATATCCCGTTAGAAATGTGACAAACAAATAAAATATGCACAAATATTTTAATATCAAGCAAATATGATGCATTATCGTAAAACTAACAAAATTTGCAACAACATGCAAATTTAAACCATCAATTTTCTGCTTTTTCTTTCATGTACTATACATGTGTAAACACTAGCATGTAATAGAGTGCATTATTCTTAGAAATATGATTTTTCGTAACTTCCCTGCCCTACTTATAATAACAAGTTTATAAGGACTTCATAATCTTTAGGGTTTACATAGGATAGGATACTAGCATGAAAACAGCGAAGTTCATGTGAAAGCTGAAGAAAATCCGAGTATTAGTATTGTATCTGGAGCTGTCAGAAAGCAGAATACGGGCATAATGAATGGCTCAGCCCCGGCGTATGATGTGTTGTTCTCCAGAGACATTATCGGAGGCGGAGGTTCGATGGATTAATGTGATACAAGAAGCAGGCAGAGGAAGGGTAATTCTGCTTCAAGTTTCAAAAACTGACAGCTAATATAGAAGGGAAACAATATTGACCTGGAACTCAGCCTCCTGTATCTCATTCTCTTCCTTGAAAGACAACTGACGCTCGCTTTCGTTTCACTGTCGGGTAGAGATTGAACTCTGCTCAGCTTACATTTTAAGAAGAAAAAACTCAATGCCAATATTTAAGTATTGGGTAGGAAAGCCTATTATTAGATATACTATCAGGTGCATACTGCTTTGTCCACGAAAATTATTTCTAAGATTAAAAATTAAGAGCAAAATAATTAAAAAAACATATTTATTAACACCTACACGCGAATCATTCATAAATTTAACGATCAATAATTATAATGAAACAGTTAAATATCCGGCTTTGGAGTGAATTTCACGATTAGAAAGCTCTTCTATTTTTTATTTCCAAGCTGTTACAACAACAAAAAGACAAAGCCACATGCAATTGATTTGACAATTGCAATGTATTACCGAAAACCACCTCGTATGCTTCGATTTCGCAAAAAAAAAAAAAAACACGTTTTCTGCCAGCATTTCACTCAAAACTCGCGAACGAAATACAAAATTGAAAATTCGTCTTCGAATTGCATCCGGCCACCCATCAGTCCAACTTTGTTCACAATTTCAAAACTCTGCGTGCAGTAGATTTCGCTGGGCATCGCGCACTGGCAGACAAACACTTCCTCTTATTATTATAGTAGTTGCCCGCAACTTCGCTTGCGATAATTAATTGCAATATTAAAAATTAACAGCAAAATAATTCAAACATATTTATTAATACTTGCACGCGAAACATTCATTGACCTAAACTTACGATTAATAATAACACTGGTCAACAAAATTTGAACTTTTTTATGTTATAAGGGAAACAATGGGTGTGTCTGACTTACTTTTTTGTGCTGATTTCAAATCTTTTTACAGAACTTTTCCATCACCCAGGGTTTTTGAGTAATCGCATGGAAAACATTTTTCGTGTCTATACATATAGTAGGCCTATTATGATATCTTAACCGAAATTACATTTACTACCTAAAATGTATGTGAATTGGATTTTCGGCTGTACTTCGCTTGAGGAACATCTCTCTTCAGTGTCCAACAGTAGTCTGCCAACATATTTGGACACCATTTACCCTGGTAGCGCTTTTCCATTTCCGCAAAGTCCTGGTGGAAACGCTCCCCGTGTTCGTCGCTCACAGCCCCTAGGTTTTCAGGGAAGAAATCATGATGGGAGTGCAGAAAGTGTATTTTTAAAGACATTTTACATCCCATTATCTTGTAGTTCTCAATCATCTCACTGATAAGTTCTCTGTAGTTATCAGACCTGAAGTTTCCTAGAAAGTTTGTGACAACTTTTTTTGTGACAATCATTTAAATCATCCTGTGTTAGAAAGTGAGGTTCATTTGTAGCATCTTCTTCCACAAAATCTGAATGATTCTGTAATTCATCCTGAATATCAGGAAATTCTTCAGTCATTGTTATGTCATCTGGTGGAGATGGTATGGGAAGTCCTGGCCCATGAAGTACCGGTCGAATTGCTGAATCTAAAGATGGATATTTAACAGTGTGTCTGGACTTCGAACTTATTCCAGATATATTTGTCAAGCAGAAGTAGCAGTCTGTCAAATGGTCCTTAGGTTCGCGCCATATCATGGGGACTGCAAAAGGCATATGACGGGATCCTTTCAACCAGCCAGATAATAGTGTTACACATTTGGTACAACAGATTTCTGGGGCCCATGTCTTGTTCTGGTCTATTTTGTTATTAAAATAACAGTGATAAGCTCTTCTTATTAGAGGAGTAAAGTTTCGTCTCTGCGCTTTGAAAGTCAGCTCACCACACACAAAACAGAAGTTGTTTCTATCATTAACACACTTTCGAGACATGTTTCTTATCACTATACATTTTTACACTACTCCTTATAAAGCATTACTAAGGATGGTAATATACACTTCTATCACAATTCAATTGACAACGGAAGAGAGTACAGAATTAGCTTTTATTCTTTTAAGAAAGCTTCTATTCATCTGCAAACTTTACCTTACAATCACAGTTTTGCATATGATCAAGTAGGCCGTGATGACTAAATAAGGTATTGTAACTCATGAATTCAAGGCAACAATCACCAAACGTTATAAGTCAATTATTGACACAATGAAATGAAATATAAATGTAGAATACTAATTCTAATCAGCATGTTATATACCAGAAATGCTAATAAACAGGATTTTTTAAAAATGGTGGGTGATGGAAAATTACTGACTTCATAAGAAACACCTAAAATTGCTTATGTAACAAAATCATTGTTGACCAGTGTAATTAATGAAACAGCTAAAAATCCGGCTTTGAAGTAAATTCCACGATTAGAAAGCGCAGCATGGGAAAAACGGTCTCAGATTCGAGTTTGCTGGCCCAGAAAACCCCTGCATAGTGAGTTTCGTCCAAATCGATCAATGTTTGCCCATTTAGGCCTATATTCATTATCCCTCTTCTGTCTATACTGAAAATTTCAGATGTCTGCGTGCCTTGACATTATAGACAAATGAATCGACCAGGGTGGGCTTACAAAATTCAAGCGATCGCGATGCTTTTATTTCCAAGGTATGACAAAAATAGACAAAGCCACTTTCAATTTATTTGACAATTGAAATGTATTACTGAAAACTGATGCTTCGAAAGCGCAAAAAATGCAAGCTTTCTTCCCGTTTCTCACTCATAACTCGCGAACGAAAGCAAAAATTAAAAATCCGGCTTCAAGGTGCATTTTCCCACACTTCTGTCCACCTGTGTTTAAAATTTCAGATCTCTGCGTTCAGTAGATTTCACTGGGCATCGCGTAAAGACAAACACTTCCTCTTATTATTATAGATAACACGAATCAAAATTAAGTAAAGTTGAACAGAGCTGCTTTAGATTATTGTCATTTATAAACCGTAAAAGCAATTTCTTATTTAAGATGTAGAGAAAAGATTGCAAGAAAAACTTAGACAAAATACCACCAAAAAGTACTGGATAACCGTATTCACCGAGGTATGAAATAATTCATGAAAGAGCTAAATGTATATAGCGAGTCCATTACTCTGTACTTCGCTTCTACGAATTATACTTGGATACCATTTGCACAGAGCTTCCACATGAAACTAACGAGATTATATGATGCCTTTAATGAAACATGTAATGATAATGCACTCATGCAAACCCTCCCAGCCATCTCTGTGTTATGCATGAATTACTTAGGTTACTACATCTACAGTAATATCAATTTAAGTCTATTCTTCTTTGTCATGGGCTAGACTTTCTCTGACCTTTCCTGCTATACTGAGAAGAAACTAGCATGTTGATATACAGAGTGTTAATGAATAACACCGAAATATTTTACCTGTGTATAGAGGGGGCATAGACAAGCAACTTTTATTAGGAGATTTTTGCTCTATGGATTCAATTTTTCCTACAGCATAAAATCTCCCAGGGCATGGCCACCACTGACTTCTAACA
Source organism: Ectobius pallidus (assembly GCA_964059195.1). NCBI lineage: Eukaryota > Metazoa > Arthropoda > Insecta > Blattodea > Ectobiidae > Ectobius > Ectobius pallidus. The sequence goes on from CAXKWD010000009.1 coordinate 123,861,971, forward strand.
TTATAAAAAAATGCAAAACAAAGGAACTTCGTTGTTAACACTGTAGTCAGTAGTTATGAATAAAGAAGACTAATGCAGTGGTGGCCAGTCATGTGATTAGTCTGTAAATTTTGCAGATTATGAAAACTTTAAATTATGATACACCTGTGGATGAATGATTAAGAATCAGGTTTTTATCGATCACTAGGAAGGGATGAAGACGATTTAATGAAAATTGTAACCCTATTTCGCGTAATTATTGGCTTACAAGCACCAAATTATAATGACTTTAATGCCCTGTAGCACACACATTTTACGCCACAGAGCAAAAATCTCCTAATCAAGGTTGCTTGTCTATGTCCTCTCTATATACAGGTAAAATATTTCGGGGTTATTCATTAACACCCTGTAGTTCACGTTCATCAGACCAATCCACTTTATTATTTTTATAATTATGCTTTATCTTTTTGATGATTAGGCTTTATTATGCTTTATTTTTAGCGCATTTCTTTCATGCAAATAAACTTCTTTCATGCAAATAAATATATATATATTTATATATATATATATTTCTGACAGTACAGTAAGTTTGACTTACAAAAATATTAAGTTATAAAGAATATACTGCTATAAGAGAATACCAAATACGTGAAGAAAAAGGGCTTGTCTTTATTATTTTTGCAGGTGATAAAGCAAATTTCGATAAATGTTGGCTGAATCAAGCATGTGATTGGCTGATTTCAGACTCATTCAAGTTGTGGGTCCAAATCGAACGATTGACGGTATATAATTCACTTAACAGGTTTATTGAGGAAATGGTCCGTCTGGCGAAGAACTATTTTCCTGTACGGTCAGTAAATAATGATGATGATGGTGATGATAATAATAATAATATATTTACAGTCATTATATCAAGTACAAGGCACTGTTCAGGTTATAAAACTGAATTTTAAAAGGTCAGATCGTGCACTCCAGTTATAAAAAAGGCTTCAACGGAGTAAAAAGCCTTGTTTAACAACAAAGTTTTTAAAATGATCTTAAAATGTTTAATTATATGTTTAGTGGAAGGGGGCAACATATTAAAAAATGTGACTCCTATAGATACCCAGCTATGAATTTCGGGAACGAATAGCATAATCATTTATTCTCTCCTTAATAAAAATCAAAGACGAAAAAATATAGATGCACGAAAAAGTTAAAACCTGAGTGTCAATGAAAAGCTGTTTGCAATGATCCATTTAAAATTATGATTGAAAAGTTCTGTACACGTAAACAAAATGTTATTTCTCTAAAGTAATAGGACTATAACATTCGATAGTATGAAGGATGGTACTTTGGTACGACCAGGATATTATTTGAACTATGCATTTATACGAATAGATAGCTACAGAGGTATTACAGAAGCTTGGAGTACATTTCGAGTTGAATGAAGTAGTTAGAAACCCTATTCTGGCGTGTTTGAACTATAGGCTTACATTTGCTCTCTGTGGCTATCATAGGAAGACAGTCAGGCTCGCATATTACGAGTCTAACTGAGAAATCAACAGTGACTAAACAACGGGAGGGGAGGTTAATTTTGAGAGACGAACAAACGTTGTGTCGCTTGACTCTATCAAAGAGCTTTGCTTTTCAAACACATGCTATCACAAAGTTACATTACCCACCGGAGAGAGAGAAACAGACAGAAAGGTACAGAGAATATGGTAAAATTGAGAGCTAGATAGATAGATGAAGAGAATACTGCGAGAACGAAGAGAGAAGGATAATATAGAGAATATATCCGTTTACAGCTACTTTGAGATGTACTAATAAAATACGAAACAACTATTTTAACTTGTTTGCACTCAAACTGTAGTTAAAACGATGTTATATGCATGAAGATAAAGCTACAGAAGCTGCTTCGCATATGAGTATTGTAAAACATGAACAGTTGTTTGATAAAATGGGATATTACCCTGTGCGCATGAGGCAACAACTGGCTTTATTGTTATTTCGTAATATAAATAAACAGTTGCCTTACTTTTATCTGTGCTGAAATGGTACTTTGTATCTCTCTTCTTACACAGAAGACAATGAATATGGAATTAATGGTACAGTTCTACAAGTTAGAAACTATGATTCCTGCAGTAAGAGCATATGCGTTCCCCGCAGGACGCGGAGGTTTCTTTCTAACTTGCAGGACTATAGCAGCTGTGTTTCGAGAATTGTAATATATAATAGAAAATCTAATAAGACATTAATTTGCAGTATTACTGGACAGAATAAAATAATAATTCCTTTATTCCAACCAATGATCAAAGTACGGTGAATGGAGCTCTGGTGGAATGATATAGGCCTACGGCAGGAGAAACAGGAGCACCCCGAGAGAACCTGCCCCGACCCCATTTTGTCCACCACAAATTTCACATGGATCCACCGAGATTCAATCCCGAGACCCAGCGGTAGAAGGCGAGCGGTCTAACCACTCAGCCATGGGGGCGGCACTGGATAGAATAAAAGATAATATGAAGAACTCAAATAAAAAAACAAGTAATTTCTTCAGAATTTTTCATGCATGAAGTAGGCTACATGTCTCGTCGTATTAGTAATGGCACAGGACAGGTAATTGGCTTTTTAAGAAGGCTCCGTACCTTTGTCCATTGACACGAAGTGGCAGTGCATACGGTCCCACAAGCCACCAGTAATGCCGACCCAGAGTTGTAGACAGTTGTAAACCAGGAAGTAAGGCATGTTCGGTTTGTTGGTATATGGTTATTTAACGACGGGATGTACTGCAGCTTAGGCCTGTGACCGTCGCCGGTGTGCCGGAATTTTGTCCCGCAAGAGTTAATTTCCATGCCAGTAAATCTACTGACAACGGCCTGTTACATTTATGCACACATAAATGTCATCGGCCTGGGCCGGGATCGAACCCGCAACCTTGGGCACAGAAAGCCAGCGTGATACTAACTGAGTCACCCAGGCTGACAAGGCATATTAGGACTGTACCGATTAATCAATTAATCGATTAAACACTTAATCGTCGATCAATTACATTTTCCGATTAATCGGTTTAGTCGAATTCGGAAAAACGTTTTTCGAGAAATGAGTCAAACGACCAAACTCATTTCTCTCGCTTCTCCGGCCTTGGCACATCATTTGTCATTCAGCCTATTGTATCCAAACAATTCCCGTTATTCAGAAACCTGAAGGGTAATTTAGTAAAAAAAAACTCATGTGTCTCAAGTCTTGGCTGAAAAAGTAACCGGAAATTTAAGTTATGTGTACATTTTTTTCACTAGTTAACTAATAATGGTATTAATTAATTCAGGATTTCTTCTGATTATCTGTAGTGTAGTAGTTATTAAACGTGTAAAACAATATTTGATGTACACTTTAGTTTCGTATAAAATACCGACCTGTTTGTCGATTAATCAGTTAATTAATCGATTAAAGTCAAGCGTTAACTCAATTAGAAATTTTAATCGATTTTCAGCCGTAATATATGTATGTATGTATGTGTGTGTGTATATATATATACATACATACATGCATATCTAATCATTTCGCTACAGAAAACAAGTAAACATTCAACTTGGAGACAAAACAAGAAACTGTATTATGGTCAATAGACATATAAAGGAAGATGGTAGATACAAGAATATTGGGACAACCACTGTTATGCATCATGCAGTAAAATATATTGCTATATAATTAAGGTGTTAGTCTATCTGATCGTGGGACTTATTTAGAAAGTGACGTAGGTAATAATAATGTGTTTAGGGATATTTTAAACGAGACCACGGAGGTTTGAGGCTTTATTTCCGGAGGGAGAGTTGAAAACTTTTGAGCACAGGTAATGTGGAGATGATTATGCAATGTCAAAGAGCGATACTACTTGGCTTAAAAAAATCTGATGTGAAAGTCACATAACTTCCTCTGCCCAAATAGAAGTTAGCAGAATTCACATATCCTTGTACAGAATCGCAAGACACAATTTTTCGCTAATTATGCTGTAAATACCTCATAGCCCCTCATTTGAATGTTGCGACTAAAATCACAGGCTATGGACAAACTAAAAAAAAAAGAAGAAAAAACAAGTGACTGCAAACGTTTATTGAGCTTTCCGCCATTCAGAATAATTTCCAAAATTTATCGAATATTCCCCTCAGATATTTCTTTACTGTAAGCATGGCCAACAATAAATCTTTCTCACTTCACGTACTCATTTAGAATGAGATGCCGTGAATGTCCGCGTATTGAGTTGTTCACCAGGCAAGACAGAGTATCTACAAACAATGGGTAGTTTACAACCACCCTTCCGAGAATTTTTTTGAAAAAAGTTTCAAATAAAAGTTTTAGCTCTTGGTATAAGCACTCCATGTACAGAATTTAAAGGAAATCGTTAGAGCCGTTTTTGAGAAAATCGTGACAAACGAAAATTTATTCGTGTAAAGTCCCCTTAAAAGTAAGGGAAAATTGTCGCCACTCTTCATCTCACATCTTCAGAAAGTACCTGACCCAAATACGAAATTATGTTTTCATACGATTTTCCGTTTTCGAGCTAGCCTGTTCACAGATATTCCACACAGACACACAGACACACTGACACACAGACATGTTTCCAAAAATAGTATTTTTGGATCCAGGGGGCCTTGAAACGTGTATATATGCTAAAAACTCAACTTCGAATTTTGGGGTCGAAAACAATACTTCCTCTACCTATAGTACCTATGGTACGGGCAGAGGAAGTAAAAATAGTATACATGAATCCAGAGGTTCATGGTTGTAAATGAAGAATTGCGATGTTGCAACATAAACAGTTTCCAGACAACCGATTTTGTCTATAATCACTAGGCTAGATCTCGCGACAAATTCATTTAAACTTATGTTTTATTTAAATTTTTTCAGTTATAAAACATTTATGTCACTTTCATTCTATACACACTGTTTTGTATAATTGTAATATATATAGGCCTACCATAAAACGTTGCTTGAAGTAAATAATTAAGAAAAAAGCCAAAACATGAAGAAAACGTTGAAAACCTGTGAATATTCGTTAAGGTGTTCCAACTTATTACTTAATATCTCTCTGAGATTCTAGTGGAAAGCGTAAAGTTCACCTAGATGTACTAGTCTTCAGAAGCTCCATTTTCAAAGCATCCTTAGGGATTCCGCAAACAAGCATCCGGTAGAAGCATAAGGGAGAAAGCAGTCATAAGTCATAGTAACAGAACACTTCTCATCCGTTAGTGCCCTTGTTCTCAGAAATATGATTAGGGATGGGTATGGCGTATTAATTATTTATTACTTATCATATTACAAAACGATCAATTCTGTTGCCATTCCAAGAACATGGTTCCCCTGTTCGATCGAAATAGTAATAACACCAATAATAATAATAGTAATAATAATAATAATAATAATAATAATAATAATAATAATAATAATAATAATAATAATGTAAACGAACGTTATACAATCGCGGCGACTATCTAATGGGACGAAGCAACATTTTGTTCATTGTCAGAGACAGTAGCTCTTTCTAAACATTTCCCGTAGAGAATTACGGATTACCAGAGGGGTTTCTTGCATCATACAATTTGCATCCTCACAATCCTCATAGACCTCACTGCTAATAGAGGACGCTTTAATAACACAGGCAGCTGTCTCTATTTAGCTTAAGACTCACAATTACTTATTCTGACGTCATACACCCATTTTATTCACCATTGCTGAAAGCTACAGCTGAATAGTTCTTAAGGCCTACACAATTTTTCCATGTGTGAACTACATAACATTCTTTTATCTAGTTAGTGAAGTAATAGATTGATGGATAGATAATATAACTATTTCAGCCTTACATACCGGTATATATTGTGTATAGTAGTCTATCGTCAAACGGAATAAATTCATATGATGATATTATTACATTTTGAATGTAGTAATAGTAGACTACAGTGACATTGTGTAGTACGTCGATGAGTTCAAGGCTTAGTAGAGTGCCAAATATAGCTTTAAGTTACGTTATTCTTTAGCCTATTATTATTATTACTATTATTATTATTATTATTTTGAGTTATACAGGGTCTTTATTATAAGTTGAGACGGGGCGACCGGTGTTTTCACTCACCGCTACGGAGTCCGCATTAGCCGCGGGTGACGCGAGTGAGTTTATCGAACAAATCCTCACACATTGGAGGAGCTGAAAGAAAACATTACGAATGAAATTAGGGGCAGAACTCACTCGCGTCAGCCAGAATGTGGTTTCCAGATACAATGCCTGTATAACACAGGAAGGACGACACTTCCAACATATGTTATAAGGTAAGATATGTAATACTTTATATAGCCTACACTTTAAGCAGGGAAGCCGCGCGCGCGTCACCCGTGGCTAATGCGGACTCCGTAGCGGAGAGTGAAAACACCGGTCGCCCCGTCTCAACTTATAATAAAGACCCTGCATATATATATATATAACTATACAAGGTTGTTCACGAATACTGACAATTACGTATTTCATGCGAGAGATTTCTGACATCGTTAGAGAGAAAAGTAATTGTTAGATTAAGTTACTTGAAGTAGGTTGATTGGTTATTCTATTTTTTCCCCCCGTAGGGGCAGAGGCGGGTTGGGAACTACGGGCCCACTGTGCCAAGTCCTTGGGAATGGGATGATTGGCATGCCCAAAGGCCCCCCGAATCAGATTCCACCGCGAGCCCCCAAGGACCTCCCCAACATCCAGCTAGAACCAGAAGCCTTACCACGTGCACCACACTCACAGGGTCCCTCAGATGAGTCCGTGCGCCACGCCCCCGGTCCCTCACGAAGAGAGCCCGTAGGGTCGCGGCACACCAGAGAGGCCCCAGGTGTGCAGCACACCAACAACAACCACATGACCACAAGCCACGGGGCAGGACGGGAGATGGCCCGAAAGCCGGGAAAGGAAATGAGGGGGAGTTTGAATGTGAAGTAGACAGTGTTGGTGAAATGAAAGAGGGAAACGTGAGGACCCCGAGAAAACCCCCCAAAATCACGGCTTCGTCCACCACGAATGGCACACCCGTCTGCCTCGGTATTTGAACCCGGGACCGCTGGCCCACGCGCTAACTATGATAAACCTTTTTTTTTTTTTTTGTATATTTTGTTCTAGTTGGTTGGTATAAGGTTATTTAACGACGGGGATGTACTGCAACTTAGGCCTGTGTGCCTGTATGCCGGAACTTCGTCCCGCAAGAGTTATTTTACATGCCAGTACTGTCATCGGCCTGTCACATATATGTAGACATAAATGTCATCGACCTGGGCCGGGATCGAACCCGCAACCTTGGGCACAGAAAGTCAGCGCAATACTAACTGCGGTACCCAAGTCGACTACTTGAAGTAGGCTACTATAATGTTAGGTTACAATCAATTCCTGAACAGTGAAACGAGAAAAAAATTTAAAGTTGTTATAAGGTTGTTTTTTTTTTTTTTTAGAAGTGCCAGTTCTCTTAGTGTGTTCTACATTCTTAATATCATATCTCTCCATCTTCCACCAAATTTTTCTCCATTTTTTTCTTACACAAACATAGCTGAATCATGTTTTGTATCGCAAGCTTTAAACAAACGTGATATCACGCAAAAGTCAGGGCTTCTCTGAGGGAAGAAAGGCTGGAGGGAGAAGATATGTAATCAGAAGCTGGTGAAAGAAAGAAAGTGCTTGCACTAAGTTAATAAAATATCAATTTTCTAAGAAGCATACAGCCTCGAGTCACTGATCGTAACTTCTCTTCGCTTTTTCTACAGAAAATACTGCCTTCTGCATAACGATAACACTGCCAAACGGTGCACAAATTTATTTTAAAACTGATATAGCCTAGCAGGGTTAAAGCAAAGAATTATTTCAGTCAGGAAAGAAAGAAAGTATTTGAAATTGAAATAAAAACAATTGCGACAGGCAGAAAGACGTGCGAAACAATATCCTAGTCTATTACAGTAAAGGTAAAGGTAAAAAGGTAAAGTGATCCCTATACAGGCCATGGAGGCCCAGAGGGTTCCAGAAGGTTGAGGCTCCCAGATTTTGGACATTCGGCACATGTAGGTGGTAAGGTTGTCAGCCTTACGCACCGGCCGCCTTTACCCCCAGGATTGCTCCTGGTACTCATTTCTGTTAGAGGCTGAGTCGACCCCAGGGCCATAATGCCACCAGAAGGATTAGGCCAATTGAGAAATCTCAACGACCTCATCGGGAATCGAACCCGCGACCTTCCGGTTTGTAGCGCAGCGCCTCAACCACTACGCTACGGCGTACCCCCCTATTACAGTAAACTGTAGGAAAATTATAGCGCCATAACTCATAGACTACTATGTACAAGTGTTATTTTTCGCCTTTTACCCTCATTTAAAATTAAGATACCAGGATAAATATATAAGTAATGTGGACAACCTTTTAGATAAAAATGAAGACAAATATTTATGATTTGTTCTTTTTATTGTTTATATATATATATATATATATACATATATATATATATATATTAAATTTATTTATTATTACAGCATGCCCCATTACGGAGTAATATTACATGCATTACATGCCATAATTTCAAGTTGAATAATGATAATATATACATTGTTTAAAATAAAGTTACTTAGGATAAATTAAAGTAAAATTAAATAATAAATCCCTACAGAAAATGTTATTTTCATTTTCCTTATATACTGCTCTTCTTCATGTGTTAATTATCTCTGAACATATCCCTATCACAGCCCCAATGAATTACAGAAAGTATGAAATGCTCTTAGAAATATTATGTGTCGTTGTTCTGAGGATATAACAACAGATTTTTAATTGCTATTTTATTCTATAGATCGATGAACTAAAGATCATAATTTTCATTAAATAGTTTCTTTTACCTACATAGTCAAGTCTATATTTTCCCATGTATTAATTTAGTTGAAACTGTACAGATAAAAATGGAAAAGGATAAAAAGAGAGTAGTTTTACATAGGAAATTATACTATGTGATAAAATGATAAAAATTAATCATGAGATTACCTACATAGTCAAGTCTATATTTTCCCATGTATTAATTTAGTTGACACTGTATAGATAAAAAAGCAAAAGGATAAAAAGATGATAGTTTTACATATGAAATTATGCTATGTGATAAAATGATAAAAATTAATCATAAGATTAAATGTACATTAAAAATCACACATATACAATTATAAGTTTTCATAAGTTACTTGGTTGGCTTTTTTTTATCCATAATTGTAAGCCTATTCCATATAATTTACTGCAATGTAAAGTAGTCATAGACGACTGTTCGAAAACAGGGTGCTTAGGAAAATATTGGGACCTGAGAGATGAAAACGGAGACTGGAGAAAATTTCAAAATGAAGAGATTCATAACTTCAACACTTCACCTAATATAATAAGGGTAATTAAATCACGGAGGACGACATGGACTGGACATGTTGCGCTCATGGGGAGGAAAGACATATCTCTAACATATTGACTGGGAGACTCAAAAGGAAGATACAACTTGGAAGACCTAGTCGTAGGTCTTGGAATAGACTTAAGGGAAGTAGGATTTGCTAGGAGTGGTTGAATGGCAGGCTCTGGTAAGTAATAAAATATCCAATATTTCTTTAGCTTGCTTAGGAACTGTATATTGCCATTGATAACAAAGAGCATCTTTGTATGCACATTTAGTCTTCTGATAAAGCATTACCTTCCGTATCATAATAATAATAATAATCTCTCTCTCTCTTTACCTCAGTTTTACCTCTCCCTTGTAGGGATATTTAAGCGATCCAAACCGCCCGAGCCTTACAGGGCCGCGACCTGTCGGGAGAGGGATTATCTAAGGATCACATACATATTTTTTTGACCAGACAAGGACATCGAGGGCCTCCCCGGATGAGTGATCAGCCCAATGCCGGGGCCACCTCCGAGATAACACGAACAGATAGGACGAGAGACACAATTCACACACACACTCCAAACAAGGCGAGGATGGGATGAAGATGATAATGACGGCCAGATGATATCCAGGGACCACAAGGGCCTAAAGTTACCCGACATTTGTCTCACAGTGAGAAAAAACTTCGGGAAAAACCCTACCTAGGTAACTTGTCCCGACCAGCATTCGAACACTGGCCCACTGCGTGAGAGGAGCGAACGCATCCCCTACGCCACAGCGGTGGACTAATAATAATAATTATTAACCTTTTTTATTATTTTTATTATTATTATTATTATTATTATTATTATTATTATTAAATAAATAATTGAATTGAATTGAATTGAATTATCGTTAACTTCGATTATAACTAGACAGAATAGCGAATTCTCCTTTACGCGTCATACTTTCGCTCGTTATTCATGTGATCTCTCTTATTTAAATAAAACAGTCTATCCAGGGATTCATGTTTGAATGAAACGAGCTTTCCAGAAGGACTCATTAGTGCTCGTTACAGCGCAGTTAACAATCATCTCGCTTTATGAACTTTATCATTTATTTAACATAATTATGGCGCACACATACATAGCAGGAGAGATGTTCTTTTTACAATGGTCAAAGCTTGCTATGAATCCTATCTTGTTCGGTTTCGTTAAGCAAACATTTTTTCCATAAAGGAAAAAGTCAGAAGAATACGCTAACAATGTTTAATTTATTGTCCAAGTACTTTCCCTCGTGAAGTTATCTCATTAGAGAAATGATGAAAGGGCACTCTTCGAAAATTCAACTGTAATTAAAATAGTTTCACATTATTTTCCAAATCCGACGAATTAAAAGCATAAAATTTTGTTTATTTGCAGATAAAAATTAATCAAATGCAGGACGTACAATTAGATTTGTGGTCTGATTTGTGAAAGTTTCTTACCTTTTTAACTTTGTACCCATCCCATCTTGTGTCCCCCTTTTCATCGTACTCCCCATAAGCCCCAATTAAGATACTGGCCTTCTGCTATATGTTTTTTTTTTCCTACTAAACCCTACACGGTGTTTGCCAGCCTTCAATTCGTCCTACATGATGTGCCTATAAAGTCTGCATGATTTAATGAATTGATGCGTGGCTTGGTTAATAAGGGGTTATATTGTGCTTTCTACCATTAAAAACATATTGCAATTACAATTACAATCAATCCGTGTTTATCCCTATTGGAGGTACGCCGTGGCACAGTTGGTTGAGACACAGCGCTGCAAACCGGAATGTCGGGGAATCTATCCCCGATGAGGTCACTGGTAGTTTTCGATGGGCCTCATCCTTCTGGTGGCACAAGGGCCTGAAGTAAATTCAGTCTCTAAGAGAAATGAGTACCAGGAGCAATCCTAGTGTAAAGGTGGCCGGTGCGTAAGGTTGACTAACTTACCACCTCCAAGTACGGAATGTCTACGTACTGGGACCTTAATTGACCTATATGGGGACAGCTTTACTTTACTTACTCACTATTGTCCCAAAACCCTACACAAGTATGATCATATTTGTTATTATATAAAACTAAACTCCGTAGCGCTTCACCCAGTAGGGACAAGGCCTACCACTCGACCGCTGCGTCATCTACCATAGGCAGATGGCAGGATTGGGGGCATGTGGTCAGCATGCCGACACCCCACGGCCGTTAATGGTGGTTTCCATGACCGGAGACGCTACTTCTCTACCAGGTAGCTCCTCAATTTGAATCACGAGGCTGAGTGCACCCCTTTGTTCTTCCGTAAGCCCTGGCTAATTAATTAATCTGGAGCTTAATTTGGAAATCAATTTTTTAACTTATTTTCTGCATATCATAGTTGCAATTATTACTGATTAAACAAAAGCATTCTGGCACTTTGTTACATCAGTTGACCTTTTTATTTACTTATTTACTTCATTATTTTTTTACACACATTAGAGGGAATGTTTTTCTTGCTATCCCAATTACAAAGCCCTTGTTTTTTTCAATTCAATATTAATTGTTGGTCTGTTAATTATATTTTGTTCTTGTTCTGATTAACATTACCATCCCTTTATTACCCTGCATGTTCATATATGCGAATATGTACAAAATAAAATTCTAGAATAATATGTTATTTACATTGCTTTGAGTTTCTTTTCCCCATTATCCTTCGTTCTTGCTGAGTTTCATTCATTCTTATTAAAAAGACCTTACGACATAAATATGAATTCATCTTGAACAGCTTCGTTATTTTTATGAATCTGTATGCAAAGGAACTGATGTTTGTATACTGTGTATACTGGTACAATATAGAAAACGAAGAACATGCCGTGCTCTATCAGAATGAGAATCATTCATCAATCAGAATGCTATGTTAGTCGGAATATGAACTTCTCGTATTCAGGTACACGTTGTGTTCTGTAGCAGTTGGAGCGTGCATACAGATTTTCAGCTTGTTGAAACAGCAGAAGTTTATACACGGCTAAATATTTTCTGAACCGTAATCAAAATTTATTATGATATGTCTTACGCTTCGGTAGTTTTAAAACAGTTGTTGTAACTTCATTGTGGCACACAAACATGTTTCTACTAATGCTGACAGGGTTTTATTCGAAAGTTACTATAAGTGAAAATGAAGTGAACTAAACGATAATAATGATTATATTAAGGGGCGGATATTTCTATGACCTGAAAAATAGGATATATGCATGCAATTATGACCTAAAAACCATTAAAATATGACCAATAAAATTTAAAATATGACTTTACCACTTACACATTATGTAAATTTTCTAAAAGTTTCATTACAATTCATTTCATTAAAATATAATGTTAATTATTTAAAATATCTGTAAATTCTCAAAAAGTATCAGTATAATGCAAAATTTACAAAATATGTTATGAAACATCAAAATTTCTTTAATATGCACACAAATATGACCTAAATATGCATATTCATACTAAATATGCTACAATAGTTGAAAATGTCCTAAATATGCAGTTATATGCACAATAAAAGCCGTTTCATTTTCACCAGGATGCTTGGAATCGGGTTTAAATTAGTCGGAAACCTGAAATAATGCAAAGGGGAAAAGTATGACATGTCATAGAAATCCGCCCCCTAATGATTATATACTTCCGTATTCCCTTGGTGCTAAATGTGGTCTAGATCCTCCTTTTCAATTCTATTACAGAGATTCTATGCCATGAGCCCTCTTTGACTTTTATACTTTGTGATTTATGTTAATTTTTATGAACGTTATTTTTCCTAGTTAATATTTAAAAAGCAAACACATTTGCAATGATTTGATCCTAGTTTGAGTTTGATATTTTTGCTTTTAATTAAACATCATTAATTCTAATTAGTGTTCGCATTTATTATTACCTGTATACATTAAATTGCTAATTAATACTTTATACTGAACATGTCTATTTTATAAATCATACAAACATACCGAGTAATTTCTTTAATTGCATGTGATTTTCCATGAAGTTTAAATATTTACAAAGAGACAGAAAATGAATATTTTAAATCTCGTTAGCAATGTATTTAAATATATTATGTTGTAAATTCAGAAGCATTTTAGAGCTTGGCAATTATTTTTGCATGCAATCTGCTGCCGGCTTTCATTTTTGTAAATTTACATAACCATTTCCCAGCCCCCTATGATTGTAACCATTTATCGTCACCCCATATAGGCTACGATAGCTAATCTGTTCCTAATTAGCCACATAAATTACCTTAAAATTAAATGATTCCGTTTTGGAACGAGGATTTGAAAATGCGTTCAACGCGATGTATTATCTAATCGGCATATCGTTGTCAAGCTCACTACACCATCAACCCACTCGAATTAAATCACCAATAAATATTCACTAGACTTCGAACTTTTAGGTCGCTAAAAATGATGTTTTAGGTACCTAAAATAGGCTCTAAAAATTGGAAAATAGGTTCTAAAAATCGTAAAATAGTCTCTTATAAAATCATTAAGTTGTAAATTTTCTGAAGTATCTCAATTGCAATGCAGAATATAATATGTATTGAAGTCATCAATAATCATGATACAACATAGATATAGGCCTATGGTACTGAGTATTATAATAGACCTATTACTAGGGCATGTATTACTACCATAACAGTGAAAACCTATTCCCTGCGCCCAGAAGCTACGCATATCATACTAGCATATTCAATCCCTTTTATCCCTCAGTAATTCAGAGTACTACATTTTTTTTTATACTGGATGTGGGAGTCGGGACAAAAACACTACATTTTCTTGGGAATTCCAAGGAATGTTTCTACTGAAGACAAAACATTCCTTACTATTTAACCACGTCACAAATGTGTCATGTACTGCACATTCTGAGCTAAAAAATATTAGTACGAACTGAAAATAAATACTAGAATTTATAACAAAACATGACTTATTTTGAACTTTAGAGAAAAAACAAGCAAAAAGGCAATATTAGGCTCTAGCGTAAAAGTAAGCTGTTTTAGGTCCTAAAAAAGTATCAGTTTTAGGCATAGTCACTTATGAAACATGCATATACAAGTTTTCGTCCATATATCACTTAAAGATTAAACTAGGTTTTTACCTAAAATCCGAAGTCTAATATTCACAATCCTGCAATATATAGAGTGTGTTTGAACCTTGGGTTAAAATCTGGGTGCTAGATTTCTTAGAATAGGGCACGAAATTTCCAGTCTGAAGGAAGTAGCCAAGCCAATAATTTTAGACGCCGTTATTGTTATACATGGTGTTAATGAATAACACCGAAATATTTTACCTGTGTATAGAGGGGACATAAACAAGCCTTTATTAGGAGATTTTTGCTCTAAAATGTGTATGCTACAGGACATTAAAGACTTTACAATTTGGTACTCATAAGTCAATAATGAATCGAAATAAGGTTTAAATTTTCATTAAATTGGCTTCATGCCTTCTTAGTGATCGACAAAAACCTGATTTTTATTCATTCATCAACTGCTATATCATAATTTAGTATTTCCTTAATCTGCAAAATTTACAGATTAATCACATGCCACTGCATTAGCTTTTTATTCATAACTCCAGTGTTAACATCGAAGTTCCTATGCTTTGATTTTTTTCAAATGTTAGAAGTCTGTGGCAGCCATGTCCTGGGAAATTTTATGCTGTAATAGGAAAAATTGAAATCATAAAGCAAAAATCTCCTAAAATGTTGCTTGCCTATGTCCCCTCTATAAACTAAAACTACATCCTACATCCCTGAAGGGACTTGACCTACCACCCGACCGCTGCGTCATTTACCATAGGCAGATGGCAGGGTTGGGGGCATGTGGTCAGCATGCCGACACCCTCGTCCATTAATGGTGGTTTCCGTGGCCGTAGCCGCTACTTCTCTATCAAGTAGTTCCTCAATTTAAATCACGAGGCTGAGTGCACCCCGTTCCAGACATGCCTACCTCAGAAAAGTCCGATGAGATACCGGGATCGAACCCGTGCCGACGGATCTGTAGTCAGCGAAGCTAACCACAAGACCACGCCGGTGGTCCATGTCCCCTCTATACACAAGTAAACTATTTCGATGTTATTCATTAACACCCTGTATAAGGTATAGCACAGGCCCGGGAAGTAATGCACTGGAAGTGTGAAATGATCTACCCCTACATTCACCCCCTTCCTTATATTTTCTATCTGCCACGCGACTAGTCCCAGAATCAACCGGTTTAGTTGTCTCTACCTGCAATTGAAAGAAAGCAGTAGGGCTACAATTTTGTAATAATAACCGTAACAGTTTGATTACGCTGTGGCTCAGGGGATGGGTCCAATCCTCTCACGCAGCGGGCCCGGGTTCGATTCCTGGTCGGGACAAGTTACCTAGGTGAGGTTTTTTCCGGGGTTTTCCCTCACCTATGAGACAAATGTCAGGTAACTTTAGGCCCTTGTGGTCCCCGGATATCATCTGGCCGTCATTCTCATCTTCATCCTCATCCTCGCCTTGTTCTGAGTGAGTGTGTGTGTGAATGGTGTGTATCGTCCTATGTGTTCGTGTTGTCTCGGAGGTGGCCCCGGCATTGGGCTGATCACTCATCCGGGGAGGCCCTCCATATCCTTGTCTGGTCAAAAAAGTATGTATGTGATCCAATGGTAATCCCTCTCCCGACAGGTCGCGGCCCTGTAAGGCCCGGGCGGCTTGTGTCGCTTAAATCCTAAAAGGGAGAGGTAAAACTACGAAAAAGAAAGAAAGAACAGTTTGATTAATTCTGAAAATAGTAGGCCTATGCAATTGTAGAAGTAGTCAATAAAGAGTATGTCAGATTGCAAGACTGTTGAGCAATTCATTGCTGAGGGAAAAAATAACGAAATTCGCCTATTTCTCACCTATAAATTTCACCGATAGCTGTATGTTTCTCCCTTAATTAGAGTAGCAAGAAATAATAACTGATTTGACTGTTTGTTAATCGCATTGAAATTTATAATGATTCGTGTACAAAAGTCATGACAAAGACTTTAGAATTCGCGTTGAGCATTTACCATGAATAAAGCGACAAACAGATTTCTTCTAAACAGAAAATTATGAAGCTCATTTACTGACGGGAACTTTCACATTGCATACAAAACAACTTGAAATAACATGATAATTGGATTATGAAGGAGAGGAGAAACTTGAAGAGCTTTGTATTTGATTTGACAGTACAGTCAATATTATTTCGCTCCTTCTGAATAATACTACACTGTCTCTCGTTTGCTCTAATATCAACAGACAAAGTAATTCCTTTCCACCATGAGTTCATATTTTGTTAACACAAGAGAAAGAATTATTGCGAACAAATTAGCTGCTAAACGTAATCTTATTACTTCAAAGGGCCTGCCTGAACTTTGTTCAAGACAGTAATGAAAACATTTAAATTGAAATAACCTAATTAAGCAGTGCACTATGGTAACGAATTTGTAACAAACGAACGTAGTTTTTGTTATCTGAATTTTATTAAAAAAATAAATAAATAAGAAACTCAGAGAAAATGCTCAGAATATCGTACTAATAACACTAGATAGCAAACCACAGATATACATAACCATAGACTCACGAAAAAATTAAATAGTGCCATACTCCAAGGCATAAAATCTTAAGAATAAATTATCTGAAAAAATAAAAATGCTTATAATCCACGTTTTTAAAAACAAACTACTACAAATTACTACTACTTCATCAGCCTTTCAATGTGCAAGAATTCATAGCTGCTTTACGAATAGGAAAGTTTTCATTAGGCCCATGATTAGAGCTTGATTGCGTATTATAAGGAGGCATTTCATCACAAATTCTAATTTACAAATTATAATATTATTTCTCTTTGCAATAAACACCTTGAAAATATTATTAATATGCTGTAATAGTTATTTAATGCGTTTATTTATTTGTATATTTAATAGAAAAATTCTGATTGTGTACTATTTGACAAAGATAGGTTATAATGTAGTACTATGTCTTTATATAAAGTTATATTTTTAATTACTCCAATCATAATCTTAGTACGTAGTATTCAGTTTCTTAGATTTAAGTGACTAAGTCGTGCATTTGTAAAAATTGTTTTGGTGAATTAAAATTATTATGATTATGAATAATTTCAGGGCTGTACAGAAGATACGGACACTCGTTTTCTTATAACAATATATGCAATAAAAAAAGGGTTTTCGTAGGAATTTTAATTTTATTTCTGAAACTTGCTTACAGTGGTATAGAGAGTCACAGAAACGGTCAACTCAACATTTCTCCTAGTCTGTAATTATTAAAGTATTATCGAATGCTCCATTTTAATGTTACTTGCCCGACTCAATTTTTAATTTTATGTCTTTTATTTCTTGTTAACCTTTTCAAAGACAAAAAACCCCACCCGGGTAACTAGTCCCGACTGGAATTCAAACCCGGGGCCGAGGAGAACGAACGCATCCCCTACGCCACAAACTGTTTCTACAGAAATTATGTGGTATGCGATAGTAAAAGTGATAATATTAACTAATTTTGAGCAATAATACATGCGATCTTTAGTTCTGCTGACCTAATTCCTTGCTACACGTATCATAAAAAATGAATACTTAGCTTATACGTTTTTCTTTCGATTTGGACCAATTACATAATAAGAATGAGTCTGAAATTAGCCAATCACAGACCTTCGCCGCTCTTGAATTTATCGGCGATTTTCAAGTCACTAGTGGCATGATAATAACTGTTTCCATGGAAATTACGAGGTACGCGTATCGTAAAAGTGATAATTAGGGCAAGACATTTAATGACGATAAAATAGTACAAAAATGCAAAATAAAAAATGCATTTATGACCTAAAAATAGTGAAAAACTGACACAGAATTTAAAAAAATGACCAATAAATTTACCATTATTACTTATAATTACCTTTTTTTAAGTAATAACTTTCTATAGGCAATTTAAAGGATGACAGTGCGTTATATATGAATTTACAGTATAAAACACACTTATTTTATCACTAAAGAAGTAAGTAATTTTATACTACTTGGACACCTTTAGCTAAAAAAAAAATCTTTCTCAACTGGCATGCCCACCAAATTGCCCCTAGCAAATATGTACCATTTAAAAAGAAAGAAAAATAATTATTTATTGCTACAAGACAAACTGCTATGGTGTTTACAACAAACTTGAATTAAAATTAACTATGAACACTTGGCGGAGACTCTCAAATAAAAACGATTGTCTGTTGTCTGAAAGTAACGATTTTTACATGGAAAACTCCTCTCCACCTCCACTGTCGAGAAAGACCTAAAAATGCCGAAAATGACCTAATGATGCCAAAATGACCTAAAAATTACCAAAAAATTATCTATCTCTTGAAACTGATGAAAAATGCAAGATAAAGCAAAAAAAAATGCAAAAACAAATTGACCTTATTTAATCAATTATTTCATGATACACATTTATATATATTCGAGCTATCTTTTAACCTTCATATAAAAAAGATGCAAAAATCATCAAATGTCTTGCCCTAGTGATAATACTAACTAATTTCAGCAAAAATACATGCGATCTCAAGTTCTGCTGATCCAACTCGCGGCATTGCTTGTGATAACGTATCATGCTCTTATAAGAACTGATGTAATATTCCTCACATCTAAGCCTAGCATGTTTGCTAATATCGCAGGATGTGGGGAAGCACGCAAAACGGCGAAATGAAAATTTGATCTGAGCGCGATACGCCAGGTGAATGTTTAATTCAGAGAGTCGCAGTGCAGCCAAAGCACCGTTAAGAAGAATCGTGTGATTCTACATGAACACACTGTAGTGTCTTGTTATGTACTTGAATTTCAAATAAGTTACATACAAACCGTCCCGTGATTAATCTCTGAAGCAGGGTTTAAGCTACGATCGTATTTTTCGCGAAATGCGAAAGTATACTTTAGAATGCGAAAGAAATTGTAGTTACTTTCGCAAAAAAGCGAAAGGGAATTCTTACATCGTGATTGTTAGGGGGCGGATTTCTATGACCTAAAAAATAGGATATATGCATGCATTTATGACCTAAAAAACATTAAAATATGACCAATCAAATTTAAAATATGACTTTACCACTTACCACTTATCACTTACTACTTACACATTATGTATATTTTTTTTAAGTGTCATTACAATTCATTTTATTAAAATATAATGTTAATTATTTAAAATATCTGTAAATTCTCAAAAGGTATAATTATAATGCAAAATTTACAAAATATGATACGAAACTTTAAAATTTCTTTAATATGCACACAAATATGCCGAAAATATTACCTAAATATGCATATTCATACTAAATATGCTACAATAGTTGAAAATTTCCTAAATATGCAGTTATATGCACAATAAAAGCTGTTCCATTTTCACCAGGATGCTTGGAATCTGGTTTAAATTAGTCGGAAACCTGAAATAATGCAAAGGGGGAAAATATGACATGTCATAGAAATTCGCCCCTAGTGATCGTATAGAATAAATTTGTGTAATGTTAATAACATCTTAATGATGAAAATTGAAGGCCCCGAAAGAAAAAGCTATAATTTTAGCAAGCTTTTGAGAAGTGGGCAAATTTGAAACAAAGAAAAGTGTTAAATTCCAAACCCAAGTGTTTTGAAAAAAATAAATTTAATAATTTGCTTTATAGTTCAATTTGTTATTTGTACCATTTTATTTTTCTTATTTTGAAGCTACATAAAGAATGCAGTTAAAATTAACTTTTAGCAATAAATTTGTATTTTAACATTTTGCTAACGCTTTTTTATCTGTTTTCGTTTTTTTTGCTAAAGGTTTTTTATTTTTCCTAGCTTAAACCCTGCTCTGAAGACTTACTTACTCAATAGCAATAGACAATTCCTCATCAAGCTAAAGGAATACTATCTATTTTATGGAACCCGAAGGTTCATTGCCGCGTTTAACTGACCCCGCCATTCAACCTATTCTGTGCTAACTCCATTCAACCATCCCTCGCAAATCATAATTCTCTTAAATCTATATTAATATTGTCCTCCCACCTACGTCTAGGTCTTTCAGGTGGTCTTTTCCCATCGGGTCTCCCAGTCAATACTTTTGAGATACTTCTTTCCTCCCCCATGCGCGCAACATGTCTAGCCCATTTCATCCTCCGTGTTTTAATTACCCTTACTATATCTGGTGAAGAGTACAGGTCATGAAGCTCGTCGTTATGCAGTTTTCTCCAGTCCCCATTTTCATCTCTCTTAGGCCAAAATATTTTCCTAAGCATCCTGTTTTCGAATACTCTCAGAATAGCCTATGTTCTTCCCGACCAGTAAGCGGAAATCCATGTAGACTATATATAAAAATAGGCTACTGAACATCGTAGAAGATAAGTGACGACTAAAATCAGGAAATGCCTATTTTTATGCAATTCTGAAACTTTTACCTTCTCTTCTTATGTCCAGAAATATAAAAATTAAAATTTATAAAACAGTTATCCTGTCGGTTGAAATGAATGTGAGAAATGGTCCCTTACTCTTCAAGAATAGCATAATCTGAGAGAGTTCGAAAACGGGATGCTTCGAAAAATATTCGGACCTAAAGAGAGATGAAAATGAGACTGGAGAAAACTGCATAATGACGAACTTCATAGCCTGTACTCTTCACCAGATATTGTAAGGGAAATTAAAACACGGAGGATGAAATGGGCTAGACATGTTGCGCGCATGGGGAAGGAAAGACATATCTCAAAAATATTGAAGGGGAGATCCGAAGGGAAAAGACCACTTGGAAGACCTAGACATAGACTGGAGAACACTGTTACAATAAATAAATAAATAAATAGGCAAAGAAACGTAACCGCAGTACTACAGTACACTAATTCTCAGGATTTGCGAGGGATGGTTGGATCACCTTGGAGGGCAGAAGTTCAATCTGATGAAGACGTCCAATCGGCGATGCACGAGTGGCTACAGCGTCAACCAAAATAATTTTTCTCACGCGTTATCGAAACACTTCCTATCCGATGGCTTAAGTGCGTTGAACTAGGAGGGGACTAAGTAGAAAAATAATGTACAAGCAAACGTTCTTCCTGCAGATAAGGCTAGTTTACACGACGAAATTAGGTTTCGTAACTGAGTTTCACAACTGTTTTTTACTTGAATGCGCAAGCGCTAGATGTACTGGCGACAATGAGTTACGACACTACGCAGTTTCGGCTGATTCCAACTTTTCACGAAACTATAATAGTAATTTTGAGATTATACGCTTATTTAGCTTGTTCGCATTTCGTAAAATGAAATGGGGAAGTGAGGAAATCGTGAAATGCCTGTATTAATACGTGGTTCAAACGTTTGTATGGATTTTAACAATTTGAACTTCAGAAATAACATGAAATGTGCGGTTGCATTGGAAAGAAAATGTGTGTAATTAGTTTCACGAAATCACTTTCATGAAAGTGGTTACGAAACCTAGTGTCATCGTGTAAACTAGCCTTAAAATAGTGGGAAGAAATTAATTGCTGTTTTCATTTGATTCTCCCTCGTATCTTATCCAAAACCACATCGGCGAGGAAAATCGAAGGTTCGAATTCTCGTGACAGATTAATTTTTCCGAAAATATTGTCAATATTGAGCGGTAACAATATTATGTTGATTCACGAAAACATATCTTACACCAGAAACGTGGACACAAAATCACTTAATTAATGTATCTCACTATACTGTATAAGTTACAACGTGTATTAAGTAATTCAGAATTAATAAGGTCAGGATATTCCAGAAACGGATGGACGGCTGACCTCATAAGTGACGAACTTTCCTTGCCACCTAATGAAGTGCCCCTTTCGGAAGACCTTATAATATTAAATTTGGTTAATACAGTATCAAAGCACGTACACACCACTTAATTATTTAGTTACAATAGTAAAACTTTGTATACAACTTCAGCTATTTAGAGGTGCTCCCAGGTACTACATACAGTTCAAGTTCAGAAATTGCCCATCTGTGGAAGCAAAAGAACCCATACTAGCGATCAATGCAAAACATGGTCAGGTAGTTTTGGCCAAAGAGTTTTCCAAACTCTCAGTGGGATATCAAGTAACCAACTTGTAGATAATATTAGTTACGATTATTCTCACATACTTTACGTATTCTTCCTGCAGATAGACTTAGAATTGCCACATCTATTTAGATCTTTAGTCGGTGAACAATCCAGTATAAGAATATGTGGAATCTCAACAAACTGTAAGTGTCGACCGCTATAATTTTATCGTACTATTTTTATCACTTTCATTTTGTTGTACCTACGAGCAATTGCTTAATACATAAATTCACAAGGGCTGATCACTGAAAGAACGTCATGCTTGCAGCTCCTTCATTTAAAAAATTTTAAAAATTAAAATAAATAAAAAATAAAAATAAAAAAGTCACAGAACATAGCGACTGGGTAATGTATTATATTTTGCAGTTTTCGAAGTCCCCAAGCATTTTGATTGGCTCTCGAAGAGAACCAATCAGCGGCCGAGCTGCCATAAACCGGTAAATGAATTACAGTTTTCAAGGCGAATACTTGGTCATTACGTACATGTGAGTTCTATTAATCAAATGATTTTCTCGTGCTCCGATTTAACTAGTTTTTACACGGTTGAATTTTAATAAATACTTTGCCTAGAGCAGTGTTTTTCAATCCGCGGCCCGAGACTTAATTTTTTGCAATCCTCAAACAAATAATAATTTGATCTGGAATGCCAATATTGGCCATTTAGTGACAAAAGAAATAGTGTCAGCTCACATTAAATTCAAGAATGTTACTGTGGTTTGTGGTATTCGTTAACATTTCAGATTGGAAGACAAAATATAAAACAAACACACATGTATAATGTTAAGTAATCCCTATAGTTATTCTAATATATAATTTATATATTTGTGTTACGTAAGTATAAAATTATTAATAAATCAATGCGGCCCGCTAGTCTTTCACCAAGAAGAAAATGTCCTTTTAGCTAGATTTAAAAAAAAAGTTGAAGACTACTGGGCTAGAGTAAAGTAAGTAAAGTGTTTCCTATTACAGGCCATGAAGGCCCAGAGGGTTCCAGCAGTTTGAGGCTCCCAGATTTTTAGACAATCGGGACACGAAGATTGGAAGGTGTCAGCCTTACGCACCGACCGCCTTTGCCCTCAGGATTGCTCCCAGTACTCATTTCTGTTAGAGGCTGACTCGAGCCCAGGGCCATAGTGCCACCAGAAGGATTAGAACAATTGAAAAACTCAATGACCTCATCGGGGATCGAACCCGCGACCTTCCGGTTTGTAGCGCACCGCCTCAACAACTACGCTGCGGCGTATTAAAATAAAAATTTTGTACTTTAAAGTCGAACAGAACATTTCGTTTCGTTAACTCGACCCGAAGCTCCATTGGAGTTTCATTCAGTGCACAGATTATAATAATGATTTTTTTCTCTCTCTAAGCTAAGAAATAGATCACGAAAGTGGTCATTCAGCTCCAAAATTTCTTGATCTTTAACTAGAAAGGTCTTCCAAGCGTACTGGCTTGCAGAGCTGTAGTCTCCCAGCAATATATTTATAAGCTCATTTAGTTTGTTTTAGAATTTTGGTTCACTGAGTTGCGGCAGGAATCGTACTTTTAAGGAAGAAGAGAGACTACCGCCTCCATGAATTATACAACACAATACAAAGAGATAAGCTCCACGGAAACTAGAAATAAAGTTGTAATTTAGCCGTCTCCTTCCCCATCTCTCACCTTCTTCCTTCCCCCGTCTTCATAATGTACCTTTATGTTTACAAGAAACGTTGCATGTTACATCTTGTACTAATTACACCGCCCCGGCGGTTCACCTTCTCTCAAAATAGAGAATATTTCCTGGAGTTCGTAAAGCGTGTAAGAATAATTATTTCTTATCGCCCTGCCAGAAAATACAGTTTTACGGCTGTCCCTACTGAATATAAAATATAGAGATACATTTTATTCCTTTAGAGACGGTTTTACAACTATACCTTTTTCTTATTTTCATTTTCATAAATTGTTAGAGTTACTGTATACTTTTACCAACCCGCGTGGGAGAAAGCTACACAGCAGTGGCAATTAAAACTTAAATAACTTATATTTACACTGTGTATTTAAACATTGTGAATAATAAATACGGGATACGCCGCGGTTGAGGCGCTACAAACCGTAAGGTCGCGGGTTCGATCCCTGATGAGGTCACTGGAGTTTTTCAATTGTCCTAATCCTTCTGGTGGCACTATAGCCCTGGGATCGACTCAGCCTCCAACAGATATGAGTACCGGGAGGATTCCTGGGGGTAAAGGCGGCCAGTGTGTAAGGCAGACAACCTTACCACTCTCGTGGACCGATTGTCTCAAAATCTAGGAGCCTCAACATCTTGGAACCCTCTGGGCCTCCCTGGCCTGTAATAGGGAACACTTAAAAACATAATAAATATAATTTAAGAGCCTTCATAAAATTAAATTCATTTAATAACTAAGTAAAAATGAACCAAAATGGAATTTTGATTTATTCCTCGCAATATAGTATTTAAACAATATCTTATTACGTTATTATCGAAAAGTATTTAATAAAATAACGCTAAACACCTGATCCCAAGCAATTTTAAAATATCCGCGAGTATAGAAAACTAACTCAAGGCTGAATTTCTATTTAAATAAGTGTGCATTTTTCAGTTTTCCATGTACAATAACTGTGGAATAAAAGTGCAATAATTTACATTTTATTTCTAAGATAATATATTGAGCAACTATAGAAGATATTTTTACAATTATGTTATTCATTCAATATCTTATTCTAACCCTATTATGATTTACTTGTTAAAGTTAAAAAAATGAAAAGTTCCCTTTTTTTTTTTCAAATAGCGAAATAATGGTAGGCCTAGATTTCTTACAGGGTTAACTCCGATTTACTGAAGTTAAGCATTAGTTTTTTGTGAGCGTAAGTTTGAATGTTTATTTTTGCATTCGCACTTGCATTATTTCCGTAACGTTGGAAACGAAAGAATATCGTTCCTATTTTAATTCATATAATGTTCTGACAATTTTCATTTAAGTCATACTTATCTAGTGAGAAAGTAAAACAAAACCTCTTTAAACCGGACACAAGACAATTATAGTTGCCTTCTCTAAGCAGCATTTACCAGCACCTGCTGTAGGATTAAATGTATTATTTACCCAAAACAGATTCAATTATCTTGTCTAAGTACAATGCAAATTGTTCACAGAATAGACCACCTGTAACATATCAAATGGACAAGAATTTTAAAGCAATAAGTTTGCTGAAGACAAGCTATTGAACTGACAGCCATGTTTATTCTCCTATTGTTGGTTACAAGGATACAAAATACATGACATCAGCCAGCGCATTGCTATTCAGTGGATAAAGTCTTCTTTTGTTGTACAAGACACATTGTAACCAGCATGTATCACACAAAATTAAATTTACCATAACACAGTTATTGCACAGTTCTATACGTTTAATTCACAATACGTTTCTGCATTATGGCGAAAACCTGTTGTTTTCAAATATGTTATTATTAAGTGCCAGTATGGTGCACACGCCTTCCATGTGCCTATACGCGCGATAACTCGAATACGCTTTACCATATTTTCATGAAACTTGGTATATGTATTTATAATATCCATGGAAAGAAGCCTATTGCTTTTGGACCAAATCGGTTGACCGGTACCGGAGTAACGACTAATTAAAGGTCACATGGTTTTTAAATGGTAGATCATGACTATATACAAAGACACGCTGATAATCACTGAGGGCCTTAACTACAATGCAATCAGATGTTTGTAAATTAATTGCATCACGCCTTGCTTTAGATGTGAGTTTAACTCGGAAATCGATTACAAAAGTAACTCTATTTTCTGCATATCATTATTGCAATTATCACTGATTAAGCAAACTCATTCTGGCACTTCGTTAGCCAAACGAACCAAAATAGCATACTTTTATTTTGTGTGTGAGTATTTTTTTTTTTTCACTTTTAGGCTTTTATTCTCTACTAGCCTTTTTAGGAAATTTTCATTCTATAATTACATTTTCCCTATTTTGTCTTCAGAATGTACTTTTTCAACATTATAGACAGAGCGATCTCATAATTCCTTAACTATGAGTTCATTAATAAATACAATAAACTTAACAATAATAATAATAATAGAAAACTATAAAATACCTAAATCTGGTCCTTTATTTATTATCATTTACAATCTATTACTGTATTTTCCCTTTTTTAAATGTATATTTAGAAATATTAAGTATTTTTTATGTAATATTTCATAACTTTAAGGCCATATTATAGGACATTTTTTAGGTATTTTTAGGTCATCAATTTCCAATCCCTATTTATTAATCTATCAGTACAGGCACAAAATTAAAGCAAACCAACGCTGATAGTGATATCGAATCCGAGAGTACAATATTTCATGCAATTTCAGATCGGTTATTGTGTGAATACTCTGCCTCTTTTTATTACTTTTAATTAATTTTAATAACTTTAATAAATGGATGCCCTAAGCTGCCATTAATCTAAAGAGGGTTCAGAAATTCGAGTTTCATTAAGGGGAAACATACAGCTTTCGGTGAAATTCATTGTTGAGAAATATGTGAATTTCGTTATTTTTTTCTCAGCAATGAATTGCTCTACAATCTTGCAATCTGACATACTCTTTAATGAATACTTCTACAATTGCAAACTATTTTCAAAACTAATCAAACTGTTACATTTACGGGTAATTATCGTTTCAAAATGGCAGCTACGTTTCATGCACTGAAATTGCGCCGTTTCCTTGATAACTTCCACAAATATCAATATTTCATAGAGCTTATTTTTCTGTATATTTGTTAATGTCATATGAACAAAACATCTACAATCATTCATTTAAAAGTAATAATTTATTTAAATATGTATAAATGAAAAAGAAAATTAAAAAATTATTTTTTTTTAAATACTTATACTGTAGACAATCCAACGATTGTACATGATGTTGTTTATAAGATGTTTGCATATAGACAGAAAAAAAGAATCACTCGAAAATATTTGGAAATTATCACGGAAACGGCATTTTAGTGTATAAGAAACGTGGCTTCCATTTTGTAACGATAATTACCCAAAACTGAAACAGTTTGATTAATTTTGAAAATAGTATGCAATTGTAGAAGTAGTCAACAAAGAGTATGTCAGATTGCAAGATTGTAGAGCAATTCACTGCTGAGTAAAAGAAATAATGAAATTCACCTATTTCTCACCTGTGAATTTCACCGAAAGCTGAATGTCCCTCTTAAAACGATTATTTAGCTAATTAATAAAGTGATAAATCCTGTATTATACGAGTATGTGGGATTTCAACCAGTCTTTCGTCAACCTATAAACCTGAACAATATAACTCGTAACACGTAGGCCTGTAGACTTATATGATAATGTTTATGTGATATGAGGGCACCATTTATTTTTATTTTACTCCAAGGTTTAGTATGAACTGTATCTCCTCCAACGGTAAGGCCTATGGACTCAACAGTCCAAATTTGATCCCTTGCAATAGTATGAGGTTTCTTCCCTGTTGTGCATAGAACCGGATAAAATTGACTCAGTCCCCTGTCAGAATGAGTGGTCTACACGGGAAGTTTTATTTTGCACAAACTTCCTCTATAGAAGGGATAGCCTGAACGGGATGCTGACCACACAGCCTCCACCGTGTGCCGATCGGCTAACTTCTGAGGGGGCCTACCTCATGGAACCCTAAAACAATTTTTACTTTCACGAGGATAGTGGAAGCATTGTGAACGACCTCGGGAAGTTTTACTGACATAAGTTTCATAAAAGAATAATACAATTTTCAATATGATTGTGTGATAAAGTCGACAGTAAAATTGGTTTTTATTGTTATTTAACGACAGGGGTGTTCTGCCACTTAGGCCTATAACTTTCGCGCATTTAGTACAGTATAGATAATTTCTTCCATAAAAAATTAGTCGAAAGTATTTCCTCCTTGAAATTGATCCCACGGACTAACCAGCCGTCAATGCAATAAAATCCTTTATAAAAACGTAAGGTTCATCGCGCGTCTGCAAAAAATGAATCTACAGTAAAATTAAAATTTCACTTTATAAGATGTACTTACTTGCTGCAAGAAGAAGTATTAGAAGAAAAGACATCTCGTTAACCATTGTTGTCAACTTCATTGCTCCTCTTCTATTTGGTATTTACATTCATGTTAAAACCAAAATATATTTAGTTCCGAATGATTGAAGTTTATTTTCACTCACACCTATGTTTCCATAAATCTTTTCGGGATGATCGGAAGGTCATTTTATTCATCCGCTTCATTCAAATTTGGAATTACAAAATTTTGATACGTCAATTTATTACTAATATAACGTAGAGACTGAAGCTGATCGTGTATCTTCTGTCCTACAAGCTAATTTAATTTTACTGAAGATCTATGACAAACATAAACTTTATGATGGAAATATAAACAATGTATAATATATCAGTACGCATGCTTGTCAAAAGAAAACATGATCCAATATGCAGTGATATATCCACGTGGGAAAACGAGCCTACTCCGTTGCTGAAAGTAAACAAAGCATCTAATTGGATTTCAACATGAGAACAGAAGTGTTGACTTGTCTGAGAGGAAAGGGGAACACTGGTTGCTATGTTACATCTCGCTCGTGGTATGTCACTTGTTTAAACAACAGACAGGAATCAACTGAAGTGCAGAAGAGGCCACCACAGAAGAGAGGCAGCAGCTATAGAGATCACCCCGCTAGACTTGCGCAATAGTTACCCATGCGCGACCTTCCCAAACAATATAGCCCCAGTAATCGCAATATTCAGGGTGGAAATATCTGCGGCAAAAATCTCATGTGAAATTTTTTGCCAGTTCCCACGTTATATACATAAACAATGGTATTTATAAGAAACTAGCTGAAAAGGCCCGGCGTCGCCCGGGCTTTGTATTTTGTAATTTGAAATTAACTTATGGAGGACTTTCGATTTTGAAACTCTAGGTCCTTATAGCCTATAATATGTATGTAAAACTTGAAATGAAGAAAAAGATTTATCAAACTATTCCATCAGAAAACGCTAGATATAGCTTTTTATGGCTCATAGAGGATGTCGAATGCTGCATTCCGTTGCTTCTACAAATCATGCCTGGGAGGGGTTTAAATAAGAAGAAACATAAATTACAGAAGATTGTATTGACTTGACAGAAAATTTTATTTCTCATTCTCATGTTACAACCCTTTTGGGGCTGAAATAAAATAGAAATGCAGTATCACTTTCATACTTTCCTCCCCTAAAACCCGGGACATAATATACTGCGAGTATAGGACTCAAAATGTTCCATCCCATGCTTAGGGCCTATGATAAATCTCAACTAATACAAAGCCTACAGCTATGGATAACTGACTATTTACCGACTTCTGATATAGCATACTCACACACTTAAGTTGTACCTGCAATACGACCTCTTATTCTACATCAAAATGTGAAGTGAGAAAATATTTCTTATGTCTAGGGTAGAGAAAGTTGTGTGACTGCATCACACTTTGCTTTATTTTCGTGTAATTCATTTTTCAGTAATTATTTTCGCCAATATATTGCATCGATTCAATCATAATTCGTTAAAGTCCAGTTGCCAAGGCCCAATGTTATCAAAGTAAACAATACACGGTTGTCATGTGAACTGAACAGCATTTCTTTTTTTCAGTATAAAATTCTCAGAAATTATATAATTTTCAAGGGAAGGAGTATTTTGTTTGAATTTTAATGTTGACCGCTATACTTCCCGGGCTTAACTGGGTATGTGTGCAAAATTCCGTGTAAATTGGTAAAGAAATGTAGATTTGTATAAGGAACAAACATACATATATACATACATACCCACAAACACACATTCGACTTTATATATTAGATGCATCATAATAATAGAGATAGGATTTCAATGTAATTACTATAGGCAAGGCAATTGATTATTGCGCATCTTTTTATTAAGTGCCGGTATGGTATTTTATAAGATTGTATGGGGAAAGGGGAAATGTCTGTCCGTCTGTCTGTCCGTCTGTCCGTCCGTCCCTCCGTCCGTCTGTCCGTACACGCGATAACTCAAATACGCTTTAGGGGATTTTCATGAAACTTGGTACACATATTTATAACGCACGTGGAAATAAGCCTATTGATATTGGACCAAATCGTTTCACCGGTACCAGAGTAATGCCCAATTTAGTGCCTATTTTATGGTAATAAATTACAAATAATTTATCAAATGGAAATTAGTTATCATGACAACATATTGTTTTACACTACGGCTTTGGAAATTGCAATACAGTTAGCTATACAAATGACACTATTCTTTCACACGTGCTTATCAAACTCCATCGTTAAACTGAAAGAAGTTCCCGAGGTGGTGATGTCTTGGACTCGCATTCTGGAGGTCCCTGGTTCAAATCCTATAGCCGGCCAATCTTGTCTTTTTTCTATGTGAATGTGCGAATGTTAACCTGATTTTTTTTAAAAAAACTAGACATTTGTTCTTTCGTAAGTACTGCTTAATGTATCAATCTGGTGTCATACTTGCAATTATAACTGATTATTATTATGACACTTATTGTTAGTTACATCAGCTTACTTGACTATATTTGATTAATGAAATATAGCTGATACATATGTATGCATCATGAATTAATTTATTAAAATTAAGGGTAATTGGTTTTAGCTACATTTTGCATTTTTGCATTTTTCGTCATTTTCAAGAGATAAGTAAATTTTTTCAGATTTTCAGCATTTTTATAGATCTCCATAAAATGAAATATTACTGACTGGTAACTAAATCCTGGAGATATTGCTTGTTTTCAGTATGCATCAATTTTTTCGGGGAGGTAGAGCGGAGCTTTCCATATACAGTACAGAAAATAATTTTAATTTGACAATTGAAATGTATTACTGAAAACTGATGCTTCGAAAGAGAAAAAAAAATGTACGTTTTCTGTCCGTTTTTCACTCATAACCAGGCTTTAAAACTTAGTGCCCGATCGAATATGTTAACAGCAACTGTACTGTACAGACTTTGCTCGGCGTATGCGGTAGCTACCATATGCTAGTTCACGTGATAGTAAACAAAGCGGATTACAGGTATAGAAAGACCACAAAATAACTTCTCATTCTCTAAACTCACATTACAAGCATGCAAAACGTTACGTTTTCCTGTTTGTGTGTAATAGTCCCTCCCAAATGTTTCAATATATGTTTGCGTTTTAGAACACTTTACTTTCGGTATTCCGAACACGTATTATACATTTATAAACACGCATAATGACAAGGTACACTGTTGACCAATTTGAGAGGCACCGTACTACGAGCGTATTGACTTCTCAGCACTACCATCAATGACTGTCTTATCAGCCTACGCAATCGCCCCCACCCCCTATACTCAGGTTGTTGGTAACCGGAATCATCTCCCTCTGTGGGTTCGGGCACTAAGTTTTAAAGCCTGCTCATAACTCGCGAACGAAAGCAAAAATAAAACATCCGGCTTCAAGGTGCATTCGCCCATCCTTCAGTCCATCTACGTTTAAAATTTCAGATCTCTGCATGTAGTAGATTTTGCTGGGCATCGCGTACTGACAGACAGATCCTCTTATTATATAAATATCATATTATTATTCCGTCATTGTTAGAGAAAACATCTGTGAGTTTTGAAACCAGCCCTATATTATATTTAGCTCAGTAATATCAGCATAGCATTGTATATGCGCGGAGCCTTTAGGCTACCCCTGAGGGTCAACGTGAATGCATGAATATAACTAAATGGTAAAAATAAACAAACTGGTTTATACAAAAATATTTCTACTTTGCACAAAACGTCTGTATTAAACCTCAGCTATTGGATACTGCTGATTATTTCATTCATACAACGCGTATTTGATATTGACCTATAATGTTTAGTAGGGTTCGTATGTTTATGACCTTAAAAAAGTGGAAAATATGACCGCAAATATGCCCTTAAAAATTATTAAATATGACACTAAAGTCCTAAATATGACCTAATAAAATAACTCATTTTTAAAAATTAAATGTTCCAATTTAAAACGTTTAATGCCACTAAATTATTACATCACATGAATTCAATGAGATAATAACTTTCTAACAATTTAGTGATTTACAGTTTTACTTGTAATGAACTTCTATTTTTAAAGAATTCGCTCCTATTCGCTCGCTTCATCAGCTCTAAATACTTTGTATTTTGTAGATCTTGCGTGTCCCTATAAAATATGAACAATTGCATTAATTTTAAAATTTAAGTTACTTATTAATTTGGTATAAACATTAAATTAATGAAA
Organism: Ectobius pallidus; assembly: GCA_964059195.1. Lineage (NCBI taxonomy): Eukaryota > Metazoa > Arthropoda > Insecta > Blattodea > Ectobiidae > Ectobius > Ectobius pallidus. Next base: position 123,894,699 of record CAXKWD010000009.1, read on the forward strand.
TAAATGTCAAATTTAACTCGACCATGTAGTACATAGCCTGCACTGTGGTCTTTTACCGAATTTATAACTGAAATATGATGTTAAATTACAAATATGTTCAAAATATGACCAAGGGCATGTAAATGACCAAAACATGACTTTATATTCAAAATGAAAAGGGTCCTGATAGGATAACAAGCGTGCAATCCATGTTTAATTTGTGTTTGCTGCGATAACGGAGATAAAAATACATGTAATCAACATCCGATCCCTAATGTATAGCCATGGCTTCTATATTCATTCATTTGTAGAGTCTTGACTTATTTCCATTACCGGAGGTTTTAGCAAGTGACCATCCATAAGACTGACTGCAATGACTTTAGCACGTCAAGAAGGATATCAGGCCGCAAATTAATCGTGTTATAGCCTATGTATAAAATCATCAAACTGCGTATTTCCATCCAATATAATTTAGCTAAAGAGAAGTATTCTGGAATGTTACAGCTTTCAGTTAGGAAGCGCCGCAAGGACACAGCAGTTTGAATTTAAATACAGAACAACCACACAATGGCAGACACTTTAATAGTACAATAGCACTGAACGTTCCGGAAATGAACCGAAGAGCTCATCACGTGAAAGCCCAGATGAAAAAAGTTAATTAATTCCCTGAAAGCCTCTCCTTCCGGGTGACGTCAGGTAGATATAATCATCATTACATGGGGGGGGGGGGATGGCAAAGAACTAAGGAACACAACCAATGGAAAGAATAGGAAAAACTGGGTTTTAATTCTCAGGTGGAAAATAAGACATCCTTAGGACATTAGATACCGGTACCAATAACCATTGATAAATTTCATTGTCCGTTTATGGTTAATATAGTAAATTTGTATGATATGAGGACCACCTATAGCCTACCACAAAATAACACAGTTATTCCGAAAGATCAGTTGGTACAACGTTTATTGTGTTGTTACAGATTTATCTCATATATTATGTCATCCCCTACATATAACATATCTTTCTAGAATTATCATTTATCATGGTAATTTTCATCTATATACCAGTTTCACCAATGGTAATAAATCATAGCATTGATCATATTTTATGTTATCATTCATACACATTAACTATGTTCAACTATTACACTCAGTAACGTCATTCATAAAATGTACAGAGTGTTTCAAAATACTTTTACAAACTTCGGGCATGGGTTCCTTACCAAAAGATGGAAAAAAAGTTCACATGAACATATGTTCCGTAATCCTTGTTTTCTCGTTAGGAACTGTTCAACACATTGGTACACTCATAACACCTCAACAAATGCTCGAAATGTCCTCCTCTTGCTTCTAGACATGCATGAACTCATCGAATCATGGACTGTCGCACCCTTTCGAGCATTTTTTATGAGTTTTGTGTGTTGGCATGTTATGACTGTACCTATGTGTTGAACAGTTCCTAATGAGAAAACAAGGATTATGGGACATAGGAATGATAATACAGACACAGGCCGTTTGTCGGCTAAGATGGAAAGATGAAGTCAGAATGAAAAATGCAATGCCATAGCCGGGATTTGAACCAGGGTCTTCGACTCTCCGTGCCGATGCTCTAACCAACTGAGCTACCATGGCAACGTGCCGGTACATTATGGGACATATGTTCATATGAACTTTTTCCCTTCCTTTGGTGTAAGGAACCCATGCCCGAAGTTTGTAAAAGTATTTTTGAAACACCCTGTATAGTATAATAACTGCTAGCAGATAATGATATGAATTCTTAAAAAATAGCATGATACATGATAATTTTACAAAGATACATTATACGTAGGTGATGACATAATATATGTGATATATACATATTTCCAATAGGGATGCACACGGGGTAATTCTAACTAGTAACATAAATATCTCGCATATAATATATTCTACAACCCTACCATCGGATTTTCATTCATAATCAGAATTTACTGCAACACAGGGTGACTTTTGCTCAGTTCTAGTCACTAGCATCTAGCTAGGCATTTCGTTAAGCATTCACTATCTTCAAAGCTAACTACAATTTAGACTGACATGGATGTACAGTTTATAATTATTTTTATTTTATAATTATAATAATTACATAAATGACAGGTTGGTCCTCGAACCCCCAAAGATTCAGGTCCAGTGTTAAATTTATGTTTTACAATATAAGCATAATATTGACCTAATTGTTTTAAAACTAAGAAATAGACAAATGAATATATTTAAGATGCAGAGGAGTAAGGTAAAAGCTGAGAGTAATGGCATGACTTCAGTGATAAAAGTCATAGGCTAATGGTTATAATAATGAAAAATAAGCAATAATTATGACGATAGTAGTACCTGGACGACGGAGCTGAGCAAGCGGCCAACAAAACTAATTTAAAAGGGATGAAATTTAACAAAATTTTGTATTCAATAATGTCTTCTGGCGACTATTTTATGTGACGCATATTTGAAAATGACCAGCCGCATTTAGGAATTCTTCGAATGTCAACCAATCGTTGTCGATTATCTTATGATATGCTTACAAGAATCGCGAGGATGCTATTTTATCTGAAAAAATAAGTCAGCTCATTACTGGATATTTCAAAAATCAATATGTCGTGATTAATCTATTAATTAATAAGATCGCCAATGAGGTTGCAATGACTTTGTCACACAAAAATAAAACACACTACCAGACGGAAGACACTTGGCCTAGATGTTGCAATACAATACTTCGATGTTGGAATATGTGGTCCACGTAATAGTCTTTGTATTTAATTTCCACTAAAACTATATATTTCTTATTTTATCCACTGCTGATGTGAAGAGAATCAGAACAGAACGGCTAATAGCTACCAAGTAAAACACAGTCAAATTTAGGGATGATTTTTTCTGAGAAAAGCAGCCAACTTTCTTGGTTCAAAAATAATATAAATACAAAAATAATATTGGATTTTTCTGTGTATTTTGTACCCAGGGAACAAGGAATTAAAACTCCACAGTTATACCCCTACCACCTATAATTATATATTATACCCCTATAATTATATCTTATAATTAAATGTCTTTGAGCCTTTTTTTCAAAATTAATACTACCCTGTTCAGTAATAAAGATAATTTTGTAAAATAAATTTAGAATTGATGAGGCGTTGATGTTTTATAATATCGCTTATGTTTCCATACCACACAGAGCAATACATAATGACACATGAAACAAAGCTATCACTAACCATAAAACCCCGTTCTATATCAGTAATCCTGTGTACTTAATTACTTTTGTAAAACGATAAAACAAACTGTAAATTGTTAGTACAAAATAAAGGACAATCGCCATCATAGCAACAGCAATTTCAGGTAATTACTACTTTGACAATCAGGGACAGAGCAACAATATTTACATAGTGTTGGTCGACTTTTAATTAACAAAATAAACTTCCATTTAATTTTGGTTAGATTGAAGCATAATATAACCCCGACAGCCATTGAGTGTTTTAGTTTAATATCACACACAACTGACTGCAATGAAGCAGCCAGTGTAAACTCTAATTTCGTATGAAGTCTGTTAAATAATATATAATTTGGGAGGTACCACAGGGATCAATTTTGGGCCCATTGTTTTCCTTTTTTACATTAATGATTTTGCCTTGCACCTTTCTGATATCGAACTAATAATGTTAGCAAGCTATTTTATTTCAATTATTATTCAAGGCAAATCGCTTGATGAGATCAAAATTTCAGCATCTCATGCAATGTCACGTTTTAATTGCTGGTGCAAAAATGATAGTTTAGTTATTAATACACATAAACTAAATTTGTTATTTAAATCTAGATTTTTTAAATAAAGCTATTAATAATTGAATGGTACTTAACAATATGGAAATTCAAGAAGTTACAAACCTCTAACTTGTAGGGTTATTTAAATTGAAAATGACATAGACACATTTTATGTCTTTTTTTGCTTAGTTATACTTATTTATTTGTTAAGCCAGCATCTTATTGTAGGCCTAATAACAAAACACTTCTACAGCTAAGTAGGTCTATATTCTAGAATACAATATAACATTATTTCTTATGGAGCAGCGAATCAATTCCTCACTCAGAATACATACCATTAATAACGCCAAGGCCCTTGATTGCTGCAAATCCTATTTAAAACTCACAGTCCCATGTATTATTTTTTGAAGATGCCCTTTTCGCTGTTTGTTTCAGGGAAACCTTTCCAAAAGAGAATCTATCATTCTTATAGAGCAATTCAACTTGGAAGAGGTCTGACACCGGTAGTGGGGAGAGTGAGTGGAAGGGTAAGTACCTATACCATTATATTGCTTTGCACGAAGCCAAGATCATGGTTAAGGGGAGAGCATGCGCGATCAAATGTCTTCCTAGCTGATCAGCTCTTTACAACATGTGAAATAAAAACAGCATACCATACTCTAAATACTCTACCCTTATATTAGAATCATCTCCATACCGCATAGCATAGTCTAAATAATCTTTCCATCTACTAGAATCTTCTCCACACTACTTTTGTTCCAAAATATTTAATTCACTTCGCTCTCACATGGCACTCAAAAGTAAGGTGTCGTACATACAGTATAGACAGTCAACATACCTGGTTTAATGTGAAAATTAATAATTATAACCATGTAGGCCTAATCCTCAACAGAAGAAAAACAACTTTAAATTAAATAACAAAAAGTGTGTTAATATAAAATAGAGAAAAGTGTAATCCTAAAATAATTAATAGCTTTTCCATTAATACTGATATAAGTATATATATATATATATAATTTTTTGTAACTTTTTAGGGAAAAAAGCTCTCGGTTAAAGCCAGTAAACACACGAAAACTGTACTCAAAATTAATATTTTACCAAAACATACAGGAGATCTATAAATAAATTAATTCCTTCCGCAGAATAATACAATCACCGGAGTTTGAATTTCTATATCAAGTCTCATTCTTATTAATTTATATTTTTATAGGGCTACTTTAAAATAGAAATGTCGTTTTCCAAATTATTTCAGTTTAAAGAATATAAATAAAATAGACAGAGATGAAGGAAATTATGTTTAAATTCTTAAAGTTATGATATCGACTTTGGACCTCAGACAGAATTTTTCCTCCAATATCAGGAAGAATGCAATTTCTTCCACATTGCGTCCCGGTATTTAATATTGAATCTGGGTGCTTGGAGCATACAAAAGACGACTGGATATTGAAAGTTCTTATTTATGATTAAGGCAGAAAGTCTGAGAACAATCCTACGGACATGGAAGTTGTTGATTCAATTTTTATGAATATTGTACACAGCTATTCAGATTCCCCTGCTTTTCCAGACAGCGGAAAAATATGAGCAATTTGTCATCTTCCAACCCAGAATATTTCCTTTCTCCGTTTCTTGTAAGCAACAACGTATTCAAATACAAATAAAAAGGCTGCAAGAATTTGGTTGACAGATTTACAGCCCTACAAGTATTTTATATTCAAATAACCATATATCCTCAAATTGGACAAGCACACCAACCCTAAAATAACAATACATTGAATCTGAAAACAGCGCTTCATGTTCCGTCGTGAAAACAGTTAAAAAAAATGCAGGGAATAATAAAATGATTTTAAGCCTATATTATAATGTAAAAATATTATGAACAATATAATGTTCGTGCCATTTTAAGCAGACCTCTCCCAAACCATCGTCTATCTACAAAAGAATATAATAGCAATGTTCTCTAATCCAAAAATCTGCACAGACACCGATACCGACAAAGAACAGGTGCTCTTGTAGTCGCGTGGATTTCTCCAGTGTTGCCGCTGTCATTCACTACTTCTCAAGTGAAGCAAACGTATTGTGGTACGTATTTGGCAACATTGTACTGGACTGCAGACAAGTGTGAAAACACCTAATTACCTTTCTATTCACTGATTGACAGGTCGAAGAGGATTAAGGTGGCAGCAGTTAGAGGTACTTCTTAGGAAAAAAACAGTATTTAGAAGTGGTACCCACAATATGTCACAATTGATACTTGTGGCAGTTATATTCCAAATTTCGTTTCCGTAATCCATGATAACGATCAAAGGGTGAACCTTAAGAGAACAAGGTACACTTCTTCTGGACAGTACTAATAAGTGGCTATTAGTAAAAAACTGTACATGTTACTCTTGTTATGTTTGGAATTATATTGATTATTTGTTTATGATAATGCCTTCATTAGTTAAAGTTAAAAATACATATTTTATACCAAAAAAAGGGATAAAAGCATGTAAAAACTGGGCAAGTTTAAGTACCCTGATCTCTGAAATTACTTTAAATAGTGGCTTAAAACTTTCAATGTAACTCATTCCTGTAGCATATTTATGAATATTAAAAAATCCGTCTCACAAAAAATAGTTGAATTTACAACATAAAAATAATCCAATACTTATAACAAATACAATATCAAAGTTTATCTGCTACCAATTCTTTACTTTATATATTAAAGGAGTGTGCAAAATTTCAGCAGTCGGGCTGGGCTCACAGTCTGAGATGAGGGTACAAACGTATACGAAAATTTAGTTTCGCGATATTTGCGTTTGAAAATCTAACAGTTTTCTGATTTAGCCTACATCAATGTATTCCAGGATCATAATCATTATCATCTTCATTCACCACCATCATCACTATGCTATTATTATTACAAATACTTTATCATTATTATTATTATTATTATTATTATTATTATTATCATCATCATCATCCACAACCTTGATTTACTGTAGTTGGACCTATGCACTAATGTAGTGCACTGACATGACTTTTCTACCCCTTACAATTTCACAGATAAGCCTTCTATTCATATAAAATGGAATAGACTACATCCATCGCTTTACCTCCATTACCTCCATTGACTGGAAATTGTTTCAAGTTTAGTGGAATTAATTATTCCTACATGCTTATAGTAATTTAGTTTAGATTTATGTGTAAACAAAATTTCCAGAGGGGCAGCGGCCCTACCCTGCCCCCCCTTCCGGACGGCCATGCTTAAGTCTTATTAAGAATGAACGTTTAATTTCTAACATTTGCAAGCAGATACTGTATAAACAAAACTGTGCAGTGCCCAGGTGTAACATTATCTTTTTTTTCCGGTCGCAAAATAATAAAACGTGCTCATAGAAAATTAGTTTTCGCTGTTTCATAAGGTGTGAAGTATAAATTCATATTTTTGCTTACTCCAATGCAGATGTGGACATATTTATTAGTGCACATAATATGGCGAGAAACTGGTGGAATGGGAAAGAGATAAATGTGCACGCCCAGTCAACTGCTCATTGTACCGTCAACAGTTGAGCCCGTTCCCTGTTCCACGCTCTCTCACCCCCAAAAAATTCGTTACAACATGTATTTCATAAAAACCCTAAATGTTAACGCGCCTTTTAACAGGTAGCGTCCATCCCATAAATATTCATAACTCATTCTGAAATGGCAGAGTCGTTAACAATTGTACAGCAAAAATTACTTCTCCATGTTGCTGGAAAGCATTCGTGACAATCTGCTGACAACGTTCGTCATGTTTGTTCTGACGATTCACGAATATCCAACCCTCTATTATAGAGTACTCTTAGAACTATTCAGCTATAAGCTGTGATTATTCACTAGTATTTAAATCTTCTGGTTTGTGAAACCTTCTCCTCACACACAGAGCTAGAGCGATTAAATAGCTACATCCATTCTTTCTTTCTTTCTTTCTTTCTTTCTTTCTTTCTTTCTTTCTTTCCTTCTTTCTTTCTTTTTTTCTTTCTTTCCTTCTGTCTTTCTTTATCCTAGTTTTACCTCTTCCTTTCTTGAGGATTTAAGCGACCCAAGCCGCCCGGGCAATATATCCATTCTTAAGCAAGGATGTTTAAAAAAAATCAGGTAAACTGATATAACAAAGTGCCAGAATGCTTTTATGTAATCAGTGATAATTGCAATTATGATAGGCCCATGCAGAAAATAAGTAATATTTGTAATAGATATCGAGTTAAGCTCCATATTGATTCATTAAGCAGGGCTTACAAGAGAACAAAGGTCTAAAGTTCATTCTTAACATTAATCCATACTCGTATAACACTGTTATAAGAAATTCTTAAAATATGCCAACATTTCACAAAATGCACTGGCAATAATATTATAGATGTAAAGTGTAGACCTACGATTCGCTGACATGTTTGTTTCAGGTTTAAAGCAGCCAGTATAGGTTATGAATGAATTAAATTCATTTTGAAATCTATCTGTGAGGAATTGCATTAAATATATTGCTTGCACAGGAGCATTTAAACGGAAAAATACTCACATTAAAATATAATGTAGATATCGGTAGCCATACATTTCGATAGAATGCACAGTATTATACCAACGGCAGTTGCGTTTAATTATTTAACTGCTAGATGTGTTTTAAATTTGTATTTATTTTGATAAGCATATGTGAAGGAATAAGTAGTAGGCTATAACAATAGAACGAAATTACAACAAATGCCTCACATCTAAAGGTTCATTGCCGCGCTAACTCTATCCAATCATCCCTTGCAAATCCTACTTCCCTTAAATCTATCCTAATATTGTCATCCCACCTACGTCTAGGTCTTCCACGTGGTCTTTTCCCTTCGGGTCTCCCAGTCAATACTTTTGAGATAATTTATGTTTTCCTCCCCCATGCGCGCAACATATCCAGCCCATTTCATCCTCCGTGATTTAATTACCCTTACAATATCCGGTGACGAGTACTGGTTTTGAAGCTCATCGTTATGCAGTTTTCTCCAGTCCCCATTTTCATCTCTCTTAGGGCCCAAATATTTTCCTAAGCACCCTGTTTTCGAACACTCTCGTACACACATAGATAAAAACCCTTTTTTTAAAAGTATTATTGCATTAATCTCAATTATATTTCGGCTTCAAACAATGTTTTGATGCCACATATTTATACGTTAGTAGCAGTGAAAATATTGAGTGTCTTGAATGTATAGGCTACTTACGTAAAGCAGAAACAACTTTGGAGCGCACGAAAGTTCGCCTCGGATATGAAGGTGGAAAAAGAATTATAATGCTATTTCCTGGGGAAATTTCCTCTATCGAATTTCATGTAGTGCAAGTAAAATGTCTTGGCTGGTGAAATACAACACGGTTAAACAGGAAGGAGGTAGCTTCGCAGCTTAAAATATGGCTGTAGAGAAGTGGGAATAGCAATGAAGGAAACAGGACAAGAGAGAGGCGTGGATAACCAAAATAAACCGTTCGCTTGGGATTTAAACTAACCCAACATAAAACAAAGAAACCAACTTGGCTACAACACTACTGTCTGAATGAATAACACAGAAAATATAATTGGAACAGAACAATAATATTAATTTTCCTAAGTCTTTCTAATTTCTCAACAGTGCAGTGAACAGATCTTGACGCGGGTGCACAGCAAATAATGAGACTATGATAAAGTGTAAATTAGTAGTCTGATATACAGTATGCTCTTATATATGCATGCATCTAGAATTGGACTGGCCATACGGGCATTCGGGCAAATGCATCTTGCACCGTGCCACCCTAATTTTATTTGACAGGTTGACAGACGATTATTATTATTAAATTCAATCTTATGGAGTAAAAATATTTTACACAGAACCAAAAAATTAATATAGGCTATGAGGCATTACTCCAAAGTACAACATTATATGGCGCTGAAACTTTGACCATAAGTAGACAACAAGCAAACAAATTAATGGTATTAGAAATGGATTTTTGGAGGCGTTCAGCAACAAAATCCAGGAAAGAAAAAAATCGAAATAATATAATAAGGGAAATAATGAAAGTTGAAAAGAATATTTTAGAAATTGTAGAAGAAAGACGCTTGAAATGGAATGGACATGTACTCAGAATGACAGAGGATAGAATACCGAAGAAAATGTTGGATTGGAAAGTAGAAGGAAAAAGAAGAAGAGGGAAGCCCAAAGAATGCTGGATGGATGGCGTGAAAAGGAGTATGGAGAGAAAAGGATTAAGTGAAGAAGATGCTATGAACAGGGACTTATATAGGCAAAAGATTGTTGTGGGATGAAGGAAAACCATTGTATTGTGGAATATTCCTTAATAAAAAAAATTATTATTATTATTAATATTATTATTATTAAATTTTTAATTTGTTTGGGGATCTATTTCAGCCGAATGAGGGAAATCTCTTTATTGACAGTCTACAAAATAGGTGACCAAAATTAAGCAGTATTTATTATAGGCCTACTAAAAACTAAATTTTATATACTACAAAAGTACATTAAATGAATTTCAAAATGGCGCTGAACACTATTTCTACAACAACACACTATCAACATTCCAGTTGTACTTCATTGTACACAAATGGTTTGCCACAATATGTACGGAGTCTTTTAGGACTGTTAAACAAATTGTCACAGATTTTGTTGCTAACTGTATCACGCATTAGGCATTCGTAATTTTATACTTTTAAATTTCTATGGCCAATAATATCTGGTTATGATGTAAGGACTTATAAAAACCATTCATTACCACAGAATACTTAATAAAAGCTTAGAAGCTTTTAAAATAAAATAAAAAATGAATTAATGAGCACGAGCTCCTGCTCTTTTGGAGTTTCAGGACCAACCCATGTATCATTACTTATCGTTTTTATTGACTAATATTAATTCAGTTGTATTTGTCTAATTAAATATTAATATGTTTGTTTTATGATCCGTATTCTTCGTGAGTTTTTTAAATAATTGTATTTATATAGTGTATTGTATCTATAATAAGAAGAAGTGTTAGTCTGTGCGCGATGCCCGACAAAATCCATTGCACGCAGAGATTTGAAACTTAAACACTGATGGACTGAAGGGTGGCCGAATGCACCTCGAAGCCTGATTTTTAATTTTAGCTTTCGTTCGCGAGTTATGCGTGAAAAACTGGCAGAAAGTGGTGAATTTTTGCGCTATCGAAGCATCAGTTTTGCGTAATACATCTCAATTTTCAAATCAATTGCAGATGGCTTTGCCTTTTTTTTGTCATATGCCCAACTTGGAAATAAAATCATCGTGATTTTTTTCAATATATCGCATGGAATTATCGATTGTTTCTGTTCTGTGAGCTCACCCTGGTCGATTCGTTTGTTTAGAATGTCAAATACAATAGAAGTGCTTTCTAATCGTGGAATGTACTCCAAAGCCAGATTTTTAGCTGTTTCATTATAATTATTAATCGTTTAATTTATAAATTATTCGCGTGTATGTATTAATAAATATGTTTTAATTATTCTGCTCTTAATTTTTAATGTTACATTTATCGTGGGCAAAGCCGCGGCACCTGCTAGAGGTATAATAAATAAATAAATAAATGACCTTGAAAAAACACTTCCAACATTTATTCGCGTTTAAATACATTACTGTAAATAGAAATCATGACTGTCTCGTGGAAATCTCACCTATTAATCTACCAATTAGGAGAAAAACTCTAAGTATCAACTTTCCTACAGCCTTTTTATGACATCATCTCTCTCATGCAATATTCTACAATTAGTAGGAAGAATATGGAGATGTTTTCCAGACTTCTTTAATCGTAATAAATTTTCATCCTGGTCTAAAGAGCTGAACACCTTTCCTTCTTTCAAGATATTTTTTTTCCTAAATCACGAGAACTCTTCTCTTTAGTTTAATTTGTACTAGCTCGCGTTCTTTTCTCATCAGCTGCCTAATATTCATCCCATTTAGAAAATGAGATGCCATTTTCTTTTCAGAGTCGAGGCGTTGGAATCTCTCTTACGTCGCTTCTGGTGAAGTCCAATTAAATGAATCCCATTAGGGAGCTAGCTAGCGAGCCAATGGCTCGAATACACTGTGCAGAGGGCACGTTCTTCATTTGTTTTAAAAGAATACCCACATATATAATACACAGTTTATTCATTTAAATGTTACAATACCCGAGTTTTTTTTCTCTCAATAGTGTCAAGCCATAACATCGCTTGAATGCAGCAATGATATCCAGCCGTCGCACACGGGTTTAGTTGAACCGGATGTTAACTAATAATTTATTTGTTTTCAATGACTGGTTTGTAAATAGAACCATTTACAGTGATTAAACTCACACTTTATTAATAATGGTATTAATACTTGTATTAACGACATAACTGACATCCTGAACTTCTTCACTACTAAGTATTTTTCTCAAGATTGTTGCAATCACACGACTTCTTAGAAACGAAATTCGGATTGATAAATTTCATAATTACCTTTTGAGTGTCAATTATGATTGATTGATAAAAATTATCCTTATTCCCTCAATTTTCTACTTAAAATGAAAAAAAACACAACTACTTGGATTACTTTGAAATTATAGCATAATGATTTATTGTTAACCATATAAAATAGGCGTATGTAGTAGACTATTCACTTGTACGACTAAAAATTAATGTTGAAAATTGCCAATAAAGTAATTTCCACTCAATATTAATTAATCATAAATTCGAAAATTTTCCACCTCTTCACAGGCCCCGAAAACAATAAAAGCATCTTAACAAAAACATCTAACAGGACAATTGATACTATGCGTATGCGGCCCCTCAGTTACGAAATATGTCCCCCTAAAGTCTTAGGCGAAATTTATAAATATGTGATTAAAAAAATTAATGTCAAATAAAATTTGCCAAAAAAGTACAAAAGGCAAGTGTCTCGTGAAATTCTGGTATAGTTCAGTGCCTGTGCAATAGATCATTCACCAGGAAAGCACTATGCCCAAAACTATAAAATGGGCCAGATTTCGAAATTCGTAAACAATTTTATCCGTTCCAGGAGACTGAATCAACATCAGTTTTATACTTTGTTTGCTGATTCAATAGATAGTGAATTTAAGAGCTTGTAATGCTATTAAGAAGCTTGCTGGCTTTTTTTGTCATCAAGTTTTAAAACGCTTATGATCCTTCTTGAAGAAATTAGTTTTCTTTTTTAGAAACGAAAGGGGAATCGCCGATAAGCTATGTGACGATAGTAATTGGCTTGAAGATTTGACATTCATGGTAGATATTACAGGGCATTTAAATGACTTAAAGGGAAAAAAAACAAACATAAGGTGCACCTTCGCATGAGATATATCCCGCCCGACCCACCCTCAGTGAAGCAGTTCCTTTTATACCACGATCTAGCGAATTCTACGAGGATGAACAGGCTGACGAAACCGTTGGGTACAAGGCAAACCTGTGGGTACAAGGCAAACCTGTGGGTACAAGGCACTTACTCTTGCATTTTTAATATTTGGTACGGTCGGGAGTGTCGGCGACAATATACAAGGATGGTTGGTCACCCTGCTTCGCTGAGAAACAAAATGTGAATATCGAGTGGACGGAGCTTAAAGTGCACCTTGTATTTAGCTTTCGACGACTTAAATTTAAAATTACAACTACAAGGGAAAGATGTGTGGCTAACCTGTGTAAACAATTGCCGTGTTTATTCCGTGATTAAAAATTGTGTGTTCTATTAATAATTTCTAGTCACCTTAAAAAGTTATGGCATAAAAGAGTAACATAACAATATTAATATTATAGTGAAAGAATGTTTTTGATTAAATTGACGATCAGCTATCGGAACAAATGGCGAACGCCGTGCGAGTGTCTGCGCGCGTACCAGGATTGAATTCGCTAGCGTTTACATGGAATTGAACGTGACTTGAATCCGATCCGTGCCTACATTTGCAGAGGATCGGATCGAAAATTCATTCCGGACTGGGTCTGCGTTTATATGACGATCTCAATACGGAGATCGGACTCAGATAGATCTGAATCCTTCATGTAAGTAAGTAAAGTGTAAAGTAAAGTGATCCCTATACAGGACATGGAGGCCCAGAGGGTTCCAGGAGGTTGAGGCTCCCAGACTTTGGGCATTCGGCACATGAAGGTGGTAAGGTTGTCAGCCTTACGCACCGGCCGCATTTACCCCCAGGATTGCTCCTGGTACTCATTTCTGTTAGAGGCTGAGTCGACCCCAGGGCCTTAGTGCCGCCAGAAGGATTAGGCCAATTGAAAAATCTCAACGACCTCATCGGGAATCGAACCCGCGACCTTCGCAGCGCCTCAACCTCTACGCTACGGCGTCCCTCCGAATCCTGCATGTAAACGTACTAATTTTAATTTAGATATCATCATCATCATCATCGTCTTCAAGGATTGGATCTATTAGCCCGTTCCGTCTCACAATTGTTCACGCCAACTTTTTCGTGGTCGGCCTACATTTCTTCTTCCTTTTGGTGTATAATACAAAGCAGCTTTTACTAATCTGGTATTCGGCATTCGAAGGAAGTGTTCTCTCCAATTCATTCTGTATTTTTCTATTAATGTAATAACTGGTTCTTTGTTCAATTCCTGTCTGATATCAATACTTCTTCTGTGATCCAATAAAGTATTTCCTACTACATAGCGAAGAAATCTCATTTTTGATGCTTCAATGCGTCAATTTAGATATCGCAAAGAAAATAAATAACCGCGTTATTAGGAGACTTCACATAAGGAGACTGTACATAATCACTAATCAGTAGAGATTTTCGGATTAGAGAACAATGCTGTTGTATTGTTCTGTAGAAAAATATGTGAAGAAGTCGTCTGAATGTGGATTTCACATGACTTTTAAGTTGTGTTGTTGAAAGAAAGTGAGAACTTCTCAGTACAGGACACGTAAGGGATCTTGTTCGTTTCTAATCCGTGCCCCTCCTATAAAACACCCTCATCGATCTAAGTACGAAACTGAATTATCCGTAGCTGCACTACCTAACGAGTAACCATGTGATAATGAGAGGATAATTCAATCAGGCAGCCACAGTTGTTATGCCTGGGGAGTGCGCTATATCCTGCCACGGTGCATTTCATGTTGGGATTTCTATATTAAACAGAATTAACGTACTAGTTCTATGGTATATGTACTACACCTTTTCAACCTCAATTTCGGAAAAAGTAATTTCAATTTCGGAAAAAGTAATTCCAATTTCGGAAAAAGTAATTTCAATTTCGGAAAAGGTAATTTCAATTTCGGAAAAAGTAACTTCAATTTCGGAAATACGAGAACTATGAAGAGGGTATAGTAAAGTTGGTACCACGCTAGGACAAATGACTCAATCGGAGCGAGTTTACGTAGAGAGATAGCTAGAAGGTGTACCTAAATGTTCCAAATTAAACAGTTTTGATTTTCACTGTGGTTTTCATTTTATGCCCCATCGAATGTTTTAAAAAATAGCCCTCGTATTTCCGAAATTGAAGTTACTTTCTCCGAAATTGGGATTACTTTTCCGAAATTGAAATTACTTTTTCCGAATTTGAAATTACTTTTTCCGAAATTGAAATTACGTTTTCCGAAATTGAGGTTGAAATGGTTAGTTCTAATAAACAAAAGAAACCGAGACGAATTTTGCCTTCTTCTACTCGTGTTAACCGGTTCTTAGAGTCAAATGAGACATTTTATACTGGATCTTACAAACATTCCTTTCATTCTGCCTTTTTCATTTTATGTTTCGAATGGATATTGACTCTTATTGTATTGTACGAGTGACGTCCATAAAGTAAGCTTTCTTTGGGCCGTGTGCAGAAACAAAACACAATTTCATGGAAATGTTGATTGTAACAGATACAGCAAGTGTTCAGCTATTTTTAAACATATTCGCTACCGGAATTGAGACAATTTTCGTGCCGTGGAACCAAAGTTTGAATACCTGTGTCCGAGAAGTGTGCCGCCTGGGACTTGAACCATTGTGTGGCAACCAAGTCCGCCCCCTTTGTCATTCTCTGTCATTTCTTGAGGTGTAGGAAAAGATGGAAATCAATGGGAGCGAGATCCGGGTTGTAGGGTGGATTTTTTAAACACCACCCAGCAACTCTCCTGCAGAAGTTCGACAAAACCGAATACAGAGGGATCTTCAGTTAGTAACACTTGCCAGCTATTTTATTTATTCAGCAGACCACAGACTCACAGTTTGGTGAGCCGTGAGATCATGTAAATTTCATGCATCTCCCTTAAATTTGAGTTTTAAATTATATACCGCAAAGTAACATTTTAATCTAAATGTATTACTGACAATTTAGCTCATGAATCTGTGACCAATCCAATATAAGAATATGTGGAATTTCAAGTGACTATCTCACACTTTTATCGTTTTTTTTTTTATCGTTTTCATTTTTATGTCAATTCATAAGGACCTAACGCTAAAACATCTTCATTTATATAACTATTTATATAAATAAATCTATCATTGAACACAGATGTTGGGTGTATTCTCCATACGGACTAAAAGAGACATGAAATTAATGTACAATAATTTTACGTGTTGTAAAATCATTATTATAAATTTCGCCTAATAATTATTAGACATAATAAATAGGCGAAGATGCCAAACACATCTGAGCGAAGATGCCAAACACATTTTGATTGAATGCAACAGGACTGGTAACTTTAGGAAACAGTTTCTTGAATATTATTTTAGTAATATTAATAAGATATTGCTTATTTCAAAATAATCAACATAGATAAAGCTGAAATCCTCAGACAAATAGGAAAATACCTTTTCAAAGTCAAAACGATATGGGAGGCATCCGTCAAGAATGCCTAAACGGGGTCACTTCCTACTAGGTATTAGTGGAATTTTATTGAGTTTTATTTTGTTTTGTTGTGTGTATTGTTTCTTGTTTGTTGTATGCTTGGTTTATTTTTGTTTTTATTGGAGACGTACAAACATCCCTATAAGTGCCTACGCTACATCAGGGATGCGAGTTCCAATGTATGTAAATTTATGCTTGACAATAAATATTATTATTACTATCTCTATATATATAAAAGGCTTTGTCCTGACTGACTGAATGACTGACTGACTGATTGACTGAATGACAGGAATCAACGAACAGCCTAAACTATAACAGGTAGAGACTTGGAATTTTGACAGTACCTTCGCTTCATAATGTAGGTGCTCACTAAGAAAGGATTTTGAAAAATTCTGATTCTAAATGCCAAAAATTAAATGTTTTTGAGAATACTTAACCCCTTTTTACATAGAATTATCCATTCCAAATCACAGAATATATTGTTGCCAAATTTTATATGATGGGCTTGGAAAAAACAATTGAAATGCACTTTTGAGAAATAAGAGAAGTTATCAAAATAATTCATGTTATAAATAAATATTACAGAATGAAATCCACTAAAATAATGGAATCACATAACTTTCTCTACCCTGGACATAGAGAAAACAAAACGAGGTAGCCTATGGTAATGTGTATATTATTATATTATATCGCAAGTTTTTGGAGAGAAAAGTATGAAAGTGATAATGCTTTCTGTTTAATTTCATCTCCAAAACGGCTTTATGGTAACATAAGAGTGGGAAATTTCCCGCCTCGATATTACAATTTAATGTTACAGGAATTTCTGTTTCTTCTTATTTAAACCTCTACCAGGCTTGCTGTGCACTGTACAAGCGATGGGATGCAAAATTCTAGATCCTCTATGAGCCATAAAAAATTATATCAAGCGTTTTCTGAGGGAATAGTTTGAGTGTAATAAGTCGTTCTTCCTATTTCAAATTATAAATGCCTATATAAGGACCTAGAATTTAAAATTGAAAATCCTTCATAAGTTAATTTCCAATTACAAAATACAAAACCCGGGCGACGCCGGGTCTTTTAAGCTAGTACCTATATAAGGACCTAAAATTTAAAAATCGAAAGTCCTTCATAAGTTAATTTCCAACTACAAAATACAAAACCCGGGCGACGCCGGGTCTTTTAAGCTAGTTACTAATAAATAGGCTTACAATAATAAAAAATAGACTCTATAATAGCAAAACATCTAAAGCAAAAGACAAATTTTCTTCAGTTGAATTTACTCGTTATATTACCTATAATAAACTAAATTGTTCAGGATTCTGATTCACAAATAATCTTTAAAGCTTTGTAGGTAAACTCATAATGCAGTAGTTAAAGATCCCAGATATACTGTATAATGCCTTCTGTATAACAGGAACTTGAGCCTCAATTCTCATATGAGTTCAACCATTAGCTAGTAAAATAATCCAAGCTCATTCCTCTATTCGGTTGAAAGAAACTGCTGCCAATGTGCACAAAGACTTCGGACTGCTTCTGGCCTCCTTAATTATTCGCAAATGAAAGTTTTCCAAAGAGGCGGTAATGGTTATTCATTCTTCTCAAGCCTTTTATATTACTTTGCTCTCGCTGGCACAAATGAGAAGTTAATTCCTTGGCCCACCTTCAGAAGTAAAGTTCCAAAGAACGTGATACGTATTTTTCGACATGGATCAATTGAATATCTTTCTTTGAACAAAAGTTATTTATTGTGGATAAAGTTCGGTTCCGCTTCTCCTGTTTCTACATAACACACTGAAGAGAATATTAAAGAACGCACCAGTGGGAAATACTCTTTAATGCATAAGACTTATCCCCCTAATTACTGCATTATTTGGAGGAAAAAGTAACCCGGGTTTTTGTACATTTGTTTAGTGTGCAGATGTCACATTCTTCTTTTTTGTTTATCAATAAAGACCCCAAAGAGCAATAATGCTCATACTAACTGTCATTCTCTGACTTTTTTTGAGGTGAAGGAAAAGATGGAAAAGGATGGAGGTGTTTCAAAATCTCCCAGTCAAACTTCTATAGGATACTTTGGGAGGTCTTCAAACATCCACCCTACAGCTCGGAACACGCTCCCAGTGATTTCCTTCTTTTCCTACACCACAAGAAGTATCAGAGAATGAAAGAGAGCGGAGATGCTTGTCAAACAATGATTCCAATCCTAGGCGGCAGACTTCTATGACACAGGGATACAAAAGTTGGTCCCACAGTATGACAAATGTCTCAATTCCGGTGACAAATGTGTTGAAAAATAGCTGAACACTTGCTGTATCTGTTGCAATAAATATTTCCATGAATTTTTTTTTAGTTTCTGTAAAGGCCATTAGGAAAGTTATTTTATGGACGCGCCTCTATGACAAGTTTATTATTTATTTATTTATTTATTTAATATAAAATTTCTTTTAGCCCTATTTCACCATAAGGTACATTAAGGCTATAGTTTTATGTCAATTACAATTTATAATGTACCTGTTATCTTGTATACTAGAGTAGCCTGTTTTGCTAAAGTTTAAATAAAATTATCGTAAACTCTTAAATATAGAACATATGAAATAATGGAATTCTCTACAACAACAATCCTTGCTAAAAATGTTTAAGAGTGGTTTACCATATTTAACACCACAATAGTTTAAGTGTCCTGTTAAAGAAAATTTTTTCCTTTCAAAGAGTGGGCAATCAAAAAGTAGATGTTCTACGGTCTGGTTTTCTTTACAAATACATAAATAACCATTCTCCCTTATAATATTAAACCTTTCAAAGTAAGAGCCAAAAATTCCATGACCTGACAAGAATTGGGTTAATACAAATTCAGGTTCAATTTTGCTTTGAAGTCGGGTTTCAATATTTGGAAAAAATAATTCTTTTGTAATTGTTCCTTTAACACTACAGATAGCCACTGATTGTTCCACCTAGTTCTATGACAAGTTTCGAATCCCTTCTCTAGTCAATAGTCTAGGGCAGATGCTAAATTTCGCGAGTGTACTGTACAAGGTTATTAATGGTTTATGAACATGCGCGGTTGTTGTTCTCTCGTGTAGTGATGCCTGTGGGAGCAGTAATGTCTGATGTGTGTTCACATACCGTTAATGATGCAATGTTGTTGTTCTGCGTAATAACTCAATGTTAATTGGAGACGTGTGTCTAGTGGTACACATTATTAGGCTCCTGCATTGTTTCTCCTTCCTACTAGGTGCAAATTATCGTTAAGGTAGCATTCTGTAAGAAAGGCCGTTCACAGCTTCCTTCCGTTTAAATTATCTAGTAAACTGGTGTGGGCAGTGCTTTAGTTGGGCCGGTACGCACCGGTACTGCGTACCGGTATAAAATTATTTTCCTTCTATCATACCGGGAAAAATATGTGCTCCGGTACGTCGTACTGGCAGTCCAGGAACGATATTGTCCTAAAATACTTATTAAATGTCCAATTCACGAGAGTGTATTTGTTAATAATGACAAACACTATTAAATTCGCAATAGATATGCGTTCTAATCTTCACCTTCGTGCGCATTTCTACAATAATTACTTTCTCCTTAGATTACATGTTGGCTATCCTGATAAGATGCTCGGTTTTTTAAAACTCTTTTGTATGAGGCGATATGGAAAATTTTGAAGTAAGGTGAGTACCCCCATAAAATATTTTCCAACTAAAGCACTGGGTGTGGGGGACCTTTTTGAAGTAAAGCTTCTTTAGTGGCGGTAGAGGGTAAATCTGGAAAATTAGTCACACTAAAACCGTTACGAAATCAGTCACAAAATCAGTCACACTCTTACTTTTTTCGGTGCGGACTGCACAGAAAACAATCAACTCAATGATTAGGAGTAATCAAAGGAAATTTTTCAGACCTTACTTCCTCAATGGCAATAGACAATCCCTAAGCAATCTAAAGGTATATTATCTATTTTATGGAACCCGGAGGTTCATTACCGCGCAAATCCAAAATTAAAAATCCAAAATTAAAAAATACGAATTTCCAAAATTTAAAAAAACAAAATTATAAATTATAACATCCAAAAATCCAAAATTTAATAAATAATAAAATAAAAAATTTAAAAATAAAAAATTTAAAAAATAAAAAAATAAACAATTCAAAGATCCAAAATTAAAAAGTCCAAAGTCCAAAATCCAAAATTTAAAACGTCCAAAAACCCAATATGAAAAAGTCCAATAATGCACTCTTTTCTTTAGTTTCCTTACACTTTCGTCGTATTATTATTTCATTACCGCTTTAACCACAGACTCTCTTATAACTAAGTTGTTTAATTCTTGTATTTTATGTAGGCTAGGTTTGAGTATCGATGGCCGATGTTTTCATGTCGATGATCGATGTTTTCTACATCGATGGAAAACAACCTACGTTTTTGCTACATCGAGGTTTCTCCCGGGTATCGATGTTTTTTTAGTATCTAAAGTTTTATTCATTAATTTTGATAAGTTAATAACGAATTGACAAACTGAGTCGGGCATTGAGAACGCATTGAAAGAAAATATCCCAAAACATCGATTTTTTCATCTATAGATTCCGTGAAAATATTTCAGTTTATTTATGCATTTTGCCTAATTTTCTGAAAAAGGACTGTTTTTAATATGCATCGATGTTCTGAGGTCGATATTATCGTCACATCGATGGTTACCGCCGATTTTAACATCATCCCTAATGTAGGCCTAGAGAAGGCTCAACCAGGTCAGTTTTACTGCAAACAGAGTTCAAAGAACAGCAATCCTGAATAACCTATCCTTTTTGGTTCTGGTAGAAAAGTAAGAAACTGGATAAACAAAAAGCCCTAGATTAATGTAAGGGACAGTAAATACGTTGGTATTTTTGTCAATGTTTTATTGAATATTTTACATATTGCGACAAAAGCGAATGAGTTGGGAAGCTATGTTAAAACAAGTTGTGCCGTCGCTGTCACATTATCATGCTAATGGCTTAAACTTGTTACCTTAGTTTTCACTCCAAGAATGGAGATGAAGGAGACACAATGCTCCCTTAAATGATATCATGGTGAGACACATTTCGCCTCCTTATGTTTTGGAAACAAATGCAAATATTAATTCAAATAACTTAAATATTTTATAAAGGATGAACTTAGATCTGATTTGTCCAACTGGCGGCCCTTGGGAGTTGTTAATCTTCTGTCCGGAAATATAAAAATTAAGAATTATAATTATTAAACTTCATCTTGTATATTAGGGTAATTTATAATAGGAGCTGTAAGACAATTTTTTTAGCCGAAACCCTCAAAAAAGTTAATCAACTAATGAAGCGAAAGACTAATAAAATTCGTGTATTATTTATAAGATATATGAAAAGTTATATAATTATGATACTAAGAACATAAAAATAGAAAATTGAAGTGAACTATTAATAACCGCGTATTTTGTTATATTGTCAAGTATTAATTAAGATAGTTAGGTTAGAAAAACCTGTTGGCATATAGGATTTTTAAAATACAAAGATATATTTAATTACGTATAAACGTTAATATGTCAGATTAAACGTATGTAGTATCATAATAAAATAGACCTAATATTTATTAGTATCAATTAATTAATACTTGAAACAAAATACACGGTGATTAATAGTTCACTTCAATTTTCTATTTTTCTGTTCTTAGTATCATAATTATATAACTTTTCATAGGCTATATCTTATAAATAATACACGATTTTTATTAGTCTTTCGCTTCATTAGTTGATTAACTTTTTTGAGGGTTTAGGCTAAAAAAATTGTCTTACAGCTCCTATTAAGAATTATAAGATTATTATCCTGCCGGTTGTATTATATGGATGTGAGACATGGCCGCTTACTTCTCGGGAAGAACATAATCTGAGACTGTTCGAAAACAGGGTGCTTAGGAAAATATTTGGGCCCAAGAGATATGAAAATGGGGACTGGAGAAATTGCATAACGACGAGCTTGATGATTTATACTCTTCACCGGATATAGTAAGGGCAATTAAATCGCGGAGAATTAAATGGGCTGGGCATGCTGCGCGCATGGGGGAGAAAGACATATCTCAAAAGTATTGACTGGGAGACCAGAAGGGAAAAGACCGTGTGGAAGACCTAGACATAGGTGGGAGGACAATATTAGGATAGATTTAAGGGAAGTAGGATTTGCGAGGGATGATTGGATGGAGTGAGCACAGAATAGGGTTGAATGGCGGGCTCAGGTACGCGCGGCAATGAACCTTCGGATTCCATAAAATAGATAACATTGCTTTAGCTTTCTGAGGAATTGCATATTGCCATTGAGGAAGTAAGTTTACGATTCAAAATAACATAAATATAATAATACTGTATCTGCGAATTGGTCGCACGTTATTGATTAATAACAAAAGTTGAATAACTGTCAACAAGTATGATGGTGAGAAAGCGCACATACAAAGCCAGTTTCATAATTCTTTTAGTCCAGGTTTTACTTTAGATGGAACCCTTCTAGCACAACGAAGGAAAAATGTTGCTTTTTTATTGGTCGATCCACGATTTTTTATTTGGCAATTAGTTCACCACAAAATATGGAAATTAGTTCATCTTCCTTTTTTATAAATCATCGTACCATGGTAAATTAGAATATACAGTAGCTTTTCTATTAGTGGAAAGAAAATTAAATGATGTAGGTGATAAATTGTCCGTGTGACAAATGGGAAGCAGAATTTCATTTATTCTCTGTGAGAGAAAAAAAACTACACAACGAGGATGAATTAAAGAAACGATAAATATTATTCTAACTCTGCCAAGCTTATAAACTCAAAAGTGGATACTTTTATTCTTACGTATGTATATTCTTCAATAACAATACTGAATTTCTGGCTAAAGGGATGGCCCGGTATTATGTAAGTAAGGAAATGCAGGTTAAGTTAAACCGAATTTAAAGTTTAACTCCAGATGCCGTTTTATAATATTCAGGTAAAGTTAAACCATAGTGCAATAGTGTTGGTAAACCTGTTGACTGGAGAAGAAGACGATAATATAGTAGAAAATGTTTGTTAACGCAGAAAAAGGAAGATCGATTTTGTTTGTTTATACAAATAAATGATGGAAAATATGTTGCACAAACTTTCTCGCATATATGTGTTAAAGGCTAGCACAGAAAAAAGTAAATTATAGAGACACTTAAATTTCATTTTTATTATATTTTCATAAAACTAACAGGTATCTAGAACGGAAAGCATCAGGGCCAATCTTTATGTTTAATACTTTTACCATAATGAATAGAGGAGAAAGTGTGATGACTGAGGTAGTTCACTGGTTCCGCCGCTAGGTAGCAGTTACTCTGCTTGTGAGTCGCGGGAGCAAGATTACTACGGGCGGTATAGGAAAAATTGCAAACATTATTAAACAAAATAATACATTAATCTATTTCAAAATGACTCGCCTTATCTAAATTGAATTGTTAGATACTTCTGACAATTTTCGGGCTGCTTTACACGTCTTGGAAGATCTCATCTCCAAAAATAAACATGGCCGTGTGTAACAGTAATTTCTCAGATTCCAAGAAGCTTGACCGTAACATTTCGTTCCACATCTTTAAAAAAATCGAAGATGTTCACAAGCAATGAACAATTATATAATATAGGTATGAAACAGCTAAGGGATGATTTGATCTAATATTTTATTGCCTAGAAAATAGGGTAGATGGTATGTTAGTATAATTTGATGAGAATTTGTTAAAGAATGTACATTTGTATAGAAATAACAACGTATAATTAGGGTAGAAAACAGCTAAGGGATATTTTATAAATTAATATTAATATTACATTGTATAGAATATTACTGAGTATTAATTTGTATTAATATTGTATTAATAGAAATATTATTTATAATAATATTAATTTTCTCCTGGCCGTATGGGGTAAGTTATGTAGGTGAAACGCGGTCAAAAGTGTAGATATGTGTACAAATTATGTGAACAGAGATAATATAAACTAAGGGGTGGTTTGTGAATTGCAGGGCACGGAAAATTTCATAAGCAGCACTACAAAAATAGGGCGCGTGATCTTTAAAATTGGCGTTTCAACATCCGATAAAGACGCACATACGCAAAAATTGTTTTGCAACGCATTCTACATATATCACACAATATTTCAAAGCATTTTCCCTGATTTTTTCATAAACAAATTAAATCCTCTTGCCTTAACTACAGCCCGCTATTTGCTCAAACCCTCGACCATTCGCCGTTCGCTGTAAATTATGTGCATCTTATGTTGTTAAATTATATTATTAAAAAAAGGAACAAGATATTAAACTAATAAGACATTTGTTATGATAATTATACATAAAAATTACTAACATAAGTGAACAGAAAATATGATAAATAAATAATCCAATAAATGCATAAATAAAAGTAGTGCAGACTTACTAAGTTAGAAAAAAGCTTCATTCACTCCCTTCCTCAGCGGGTCAATCTTGCAGTATGGGTACAAGTAGTTAGTTAATATGGTATTATTATTGAGACCACGAATAAATTATGTAAATTTTTTTACATTATTGCTGGTATTTTATGGAAAAGATGCCTGCTAATACCTCAATACCATTCTGATAGCTTTAGCTTTAGAGTATTTACTATTACTCGTTAACCATTATAGATATATAGGTGGTACTCAATTTATAATAAGATCCAAATATTTCACTAAACCTTACACCCTTAATCTCTTTCTGGACACAAAAATAAAATAATAAATGTCGCATAGTCAAATTTGCTTCACCCTCAACATTTCACGATCGTCCCACATCATTCAGAGAGCTGAGCGCCCGGAATAATTACCACTCAATTACTCGTAAACCATTCAAGATATAAAGGTGGTACTGAATTTAAAATAAAGTTGAAATATTTCCCTAAAACTTTCTCGCTTGAAGTTTTTACGGGACACAAAAATGAAAAAAATTGTCGCATAGTCAAATTCCGTTTCACCCTCCATGAATTTTGTGTAATTGGTGATGTTTATATAATGAAATAAAAACATTTATGTCCGCATTTTTTAAGTTTCTGTTTTAACCATCAGAAGGACTGTGTTGTGCAGATTATTTCTGCACAAATTTCACAGAAATAGGACCAAGGGTTAATTAAAGATTGCGAGTTTAATCATAAGATGCCAAACTATCATGACGCAGCATTGAGAAGTTGAAACGCAAACGAAGGTGCTGCCAGTGTTTCGGTGGACCGCCGCTCTCCCTATACCTACCATTGTATTAGCGGCGAAGTCATCACACTTTCTCATTCTATTCATTATGCTTTTACGTTTAATTGCATAAGTCAGCTTCGAAGCCGTATTCTAAGGATGGGTTTCTATTGAAGATATCAGATTTGGCATATTTCACTGCTGTCGTAAACCACAACTCATCTAACTGGTTTCATATAGGTTTCGCCCATTAACCCCTAACCCTTTCATGCAATTTCTCCATTGCCATCAGTGTTACTGGGGTCTACAGGCAGTTGTGTCGAAAACCCATTCCTATTTATTTACTGACGATAGTTTCGATGGTGGCCCAATTTTAAAACTGTTTTGCGGTATGGAAAAAGGAGGATGGTTCATTTGAATACGTATAAACACGAAACATAATAGTCGTCACTATTAAACTTGTACCCAACAGTACAATACAATCGAAGAGCTTTTAGCAAAAACAACCTTAGTCCAAAAATTTGAAAATTGAGTTTTCTGTGCCATTGGGTGCTACAACCTACTGGTCATTGTTTAAACTACATGATATGGCAAAATCTGCCATAGTCCCTCAAATATAGGATTAGAAAGTTTACCAAGTTTAGCAAAACAACCATTGTCCATTCAGTTTTTTGCAAATACCTAGTGAATTTTCTGATAGAAGTTGGCTATCATGCAGAAATCTGTTTCTTAGAATCAGCTGTTTCATTGTTGTGTAAAGCATTGTCTCCTGTGATAACAGCAGTGGAATCGAGGTTCCATAAACATCCTAGCTCATACAATAGCTAATATTGATATTTTTCAATAACATTAATAGTGTGACGTGTAATTAAGAATTTGAATAACATTTTTCTTGTTTCTTGTTTGATTTTGTATTTTTTCTTTGCATTCTTAAAAATTTCTTAGCTAGTGGATTAAAATTTGTTGGCAAAAACAGCCATAGTCCATGTCTCTTCAGTTTTCAGGTCTGCTTTTAGGGCACTGAAGTTACATATAAAGGAAAATTATTATATCAAAATATTTCTGCATATGTTTACTTAAATGTACAATAAATTTTAAATTCATGAAGTAATAAAATCAGGAAAACTGATGTAAAAAAGTGCCAGTATGTTTTTGTTTAATCAGTTATGACTGCAATTATGATATGCAGAATATGTTTTTTTTTTTTTTTTTAATTGATTTCCAAGTTAAGCTCCAGATTTATTCATTAAGCAGGGCTTACGGAAGAAGAAAGGTCTACCATCTCGGCACCTGGGTCATTTTAACGGTCTAGTTGGATAAGCGCATGTAAAACAATAGTGTTTTTTGTCATAGCTACCTGTATTTTAATTTCCAAGGCCTTATAAGATCACAGTAAAACAATAGGCTATGTTGTCAAGATAACTGATTTTCATTTTTTTAATAAATTCTTTCGAATACGTATATTGCCATAAAATAGGCACTAAATTGAGCATTACTCCGAAACAGATCAACCGATTTTATCCATTATGAATATACGTCTTCCCATGGACATTGTAAATGTGTATACCAAGTTTCATAAAAATCCGGTAAAGCGTATTTGAGTTACCGCGTCTTTAAAATATACACTAAATTGGGTTTTACTCCGGTACCGGTCAACAGATTAGGTTCAAATTCAATAGGGCACTTCTCATGGACGTCATAAATGGGTATACCAAGTTTCATGAAAATCCGTTACAGCGTATTTGAGTGATTAAAATAGGCACTAAATTGGGCATTACTCCGGTACCGGTGAACCGATTTGGTTCAATATCAATAGGGTTCTTCCCATCGACATTATGATTGTTTATACCAAGTTTCATGAAAATCCGAAAAAGCGTACTTGAGTTATGGTGCGAACAGACGCACGGACAGACGGACGGACAGACAGACAGACGGACAGACATTTTTTCGCCCCCCACACAATCTCATAAAGTACCATATTGGCACTTAATAACTGCCAAAGGGAGAAAGTTTTTTGCTTCTACTGAAAAATTTGGTTTTTGGACTACGGTTGTTTTAGCTAAAAGCTCTTGAATCCTATGCCGAAATTTTAAAGGAACCGAATATCATGCTTTATTGTGGAAAGGTCGAGGACAAGAGTGACATAAGGAAAGTATCGCTAGGTAGTCTGTCCACCAGGCGACTCCTACATGAACTGATAGATAGATAGATAGATGGAGGAAAAAATGAAAGGCAGATCCACGATAAACTAAGCCTATAAGAAAAGGGAGTCAGCGAGTGAGGGACGAAGAGAGAGGGAGAGATAAAGTGACAAAGAGAGAATATACTTCCATGTTATTGGTTAGTCTCGGCGAGCAAATAGAGAGGAAGACAGAAAATGTATGAGAGTTGGCAAGTGAAAACCCTTGATGGAAATGGAAATTTGAACGATGTTGTAAAGTTGGAAATTGAGAAAGTCTTCACTCTCTACTCGAGCGAAGTTTTAATGAGTGTATATTTCGTAAGAAACTTTCTGAAACAGGTTTAAGTATATTATTTTATTACGGAAGAAAATTACCAAAGACACTTGTGTGGTAAGTATGATACCTCAAAATGAACATAGAATCAAATGTCATGTTTGTAAGCCAAATCAAGATCTTGCAAAAGGGCAGATATACTACCCCGTTTACAAAAAACAATTTAACACATATTTGTTATCGGGTAGGAACTGGTCTTAATTACTTTCTTCCCTTCTTTCTTTATCGTAGTTTTACCTCTCCCTTTTAGGATTTAAGCGACCCAAGCCGCCCGGGCCTTACAGGGCCGCGACCTGTCGGGAGAGGGATTATCTTTGGATCACATACATACTTTTTTGACCAGACAAGGACATGGAGGGCCTCCCCGGATGAGTGATCAGCCCAATGCCGGGGCCACCTCCGAGACAGCACGAACACATAGGACGAGGCACATCATTCACACACACACTCTCACTCACTCCAAACAAGGCGAGGATGGGATGAAGATGATAATGACGGCCAGATGATATCTGGGGACCACAAGGGCCTAAAGTTACCCGACATTTGTCTCACAGGTGAGGAAAAACCCCAGAAAGAAACCTCACCTAGGTAACTCGTCCCGACCAGGAATCGAACCCAGGCCCGCTGCGTGAGAGGATCGAAGGTCTTAATTACTGAAAACTGTAAATAATTGAAATTAATGCAATAGGCGACTTTCAGTCAATTATGGTTTTGATTTTTCTCATGCGGTATCGAAGCTCTTCCTATCCAATGTCGTAAGTGCATTTTACTGGGAGGGGACTAAGTAGAAAAATAAAGTACAAACAAACATTCTTCCTGCAGTAAAATAGTGGGAAAAAATTAATTGCTGTTTTCATTTGATTCTCCCTTGAAAAAAAAGTTTTTATTTTATTCTAGTTCATGCCTGCCAGTACACTCTGGCGAAAAATGAATGAAGTTTAAACGTATTGCAATATGCTTTGTAAAGAATTGAGTAAACACAGAATATTCAATAGCAGTTAATATTTGCAGTTGAAATTACATGGCTGTGCGGCTGTGCGGAGTGTTAAACCGCACATATCACTCCGTCAAGTGATACAGCACCACAACCTGGCTCCCTGGGGTAAACAGCATTCAAATATTCATGCATTACCACTGCAAACAACATTTTAAATGTTCATTCTGCGGTTATTGCCATGATTTTTGGTCCCTCAGAATGAAACCGGTTCTCTTTCATATTCCCAGTGTCAATAACTGGTTGATATTCCTAAACCGCTCTAATTTACTGGTACTTTAGCTGGTAGTCCTTTGCAATGATTTAATGTGCTGCATCACACTATAAATATATAATTTTAATCCTGTATAACATTTTGAAATTTTTGGATGACGTTGTGAGATCGCATATTATTCTTCGGTTGGATATGTTATTGAAGTGAAACTTCTTTAGCCGCAGTAGGGGTGAATCGAGAGCTTGTGTAACGCTTAAAAATTGTCACGATTTTAGTGAGGTGTGACGGAACGGACTGCACAGAAAACAATCAACTCAATGATTAGGCTTATCCAAAATTTTAAAAATCCAAAAATTAAAAATTAAAAAATTAAAAGATCAAAAATTTTAAAAATCCAAAATTTAAAAATTTAAAATTCCACAATAAAAAGAATAAAAAGATAAAAATTTAAAAAATCCAAATTTTTAAAAAATCCAAAATTTAAAAATTCAAAATTCCACAATAAAAAAATTAAAAAGATAAAGAATTAAAAAATTCAAAATCCAAAATTTAAAAAAGTCCGAAAACTCAATATTAAAAAGTCCAACAATCCAAAATTGAAAAAATCCTATAATCCAAAATTGAAAAAATCCAAAAATTAAAACAAGTATCAGTTCTGTCGCGTGGCGTTCTACGCACACTTTTTTTAATTATTTTTAGACCCAGGGACACAAGGGTCTGGACCCATCCCAGCTGAAATATACGTTACTGGCTATTTGACTGAGCTCGGCATTTCGTCCTTTTGTCAGTAAATTTGTGTGTTGCATAGTGTTGTAACACTACGACCAAAAGTTCTCTTCGATTTGGTTCTAACTTGTCATGAATGTCCCTTGAGGTCAGAAAACGAACTATGTGTAAGAATTTTTATTTTTACTCGTTTCTAGATGAAGAGCAAATCTTATTCTTTTTAGACGCGAAGTCTACTCTTAACAGAAATAATAGTTTGTTATACTTATTAACTATTATGTTACTGAATAATAATTCTATGCATATGGTCTCTGAATACACTGAGTACCGGCAGCCTATTTTTATTGTTAAAATAATTGTATCTCCTGAACTTGTGTTTTGCATTTGTTTCCCAAGTAAAGATCTCAGACTGATTTTTAAGTTTATTAAATTCTAAACAAAGAAGTTTTTATATACATACACAGACATGCCATTCCCTTTACTAAACCAAACTTTAGAACTTTTTTCATATTCTTTCCATGATTTCCGTTTGTAAAATTAAAAAAAGACTTGCTTTTTTAATCTTGCTTTAACAAGTTAAGACAATTTGGAAGTACCTTATGAATAGACCACTATTCCCCCTTGATGGGTATGTAGTAATATATAAGATAGCAAGAATAACGTTTATCGAGAATAAGCCTATTATCCGTTAGTCAAAATAAAATCTGGACATGTACTTTTCTGGCTTGGATATTTTTGTTTTATTAATACTGGATTCCATTCTCTATTTTCTACGGGACTTGGTAGTCAAGTATTTGTGAAGAAAGTTTATTTATGCCTATAACAAGATGACTAAGAAGAGATGAAGAATGCGAGAAAAAGAAAAGAGAAAAAGAAGATGGCAAAGAAATGAAAAATGAAATAAAGAAAGAAAGAAAGAAAGAAAGAAAGAAAGAAAGGAAGATGTAATATAAATTTTTAAATCAAGATATCTCTCTAGAGGGACAGTAAATGTCCAGAAGCTTCGCAAACTAAATAGATTGCGTTGAGCTAAATGTAGGCCCTACAAAAATGTCTCAACTGAACGAAGTCTTGATAACCAATATGCAAAAATCTGTAAGCAGTACATCAACTTCAACTCAACATCGATTTAAGCCTTAAGAGATATAAGCTTCTTTCTGTTCCTTTCTCTTTTTTTTCACTCATTTCCTAAGTCTCTCTTCACATAAAGCTGTTAACAGTATGAAATCCCTTCTTTAGGTTTGAAGTAAGTTTCTGAAACTCAGGACGAAAGCTATTAAGACAAATAACATCCGATCCCCTTTCAGCTAATCTATGCCCGGTGTCAGGTAGAAAATTCCCATCAAAAGTTTTTATAGCTGTTGAATAACATTGAAGAAAGAAAAACCTGAATTTCCTATAGTAACTATTGGCATGGGTCTACGAGACGACATGAAAGTCCGTTAACTTACAATACGACTGATAAGAACGTCAGCGTTTTATAGCTTTTAAGATATAAGATATATCTACGATTTAAAACCCATGTGGCTTCTCGTTACCCTTTTTAATAGTTTCGATCATCTACCAAAAAAGATTTTTTCACTGAAGAACGTATGACTCTCTCTCTCTCCCCCCCCCCTCTCTCTCTGTAATATTATTTGTAATTTACTAAGTACGAGGGAGAATCAAATAAAAACCGCAATTAATTTTTTTCTCACTATTTTACTGCAGGAAGAATGTTTGCTTGTACATGATTTTTCTACTTAGTCCCCTCCTAGTTCAACGCACTTAAGCCATCGGATAGGAAATGCTTCGATACCGCATGAGAAAAATTTTCTTGGTTGACGCTGTAGTCACTTGTGCACCGCCGATTGGACGTCTTCATCAGATTGATGGACCCAAATTTGGCGATTATGGCGGATATCGTCGACGGTTTTCATTGTTCCACGAGGAGCATGAGTACGGGCGTTATCATGTTGAAGCAAAACACCTGCACTCAGCAATCTCCTTCGCTTTGGCATTATCGGATTTTCACATCTTTGGGCCATTAAAGTAGCACCTTTAGTGGAGGGTTTTACTCCGGCACCTAAAGTGAGCATCTAAAGTAGTGGAGCACCTAAAGAGCACCTAAAGTAGTGGAGGGCAGAAGTTTAAGTCTGATGAAGACGTCCAATCGGCGGTGCACGAGTGGCTACAGCGTCAACCAAAAGAATTTTTCTCACGCGGTATCGAAGCACTTCCTAATTCCCATCCGATGGCTTAAATGCGTTGAACTAGGAGGGGATTAAGTAGAAAAATAATGTACAAGCATTCTCCCTGCAGTAAAATAGTGGGAAAAAATTAATTGCAGTTTTCATTTGATTCTCCCTTGTATGTGTGAACGGAATGTGCGCCCAAAAGGAACTCTTTAGTTCTACGCTTATAATCCTTAATAATAAAATTAATTCAATTCACTTCTATTCTCTCTCTCTTTTTTTATTCTGTCATTCCTTAGATATTTCATTTTGTCCGTCCCTGCATTCATCTCCCACTGATTTTATATCAAACTCCACATACTATCAAGAGGATTGTGTATTCGTTTTTTCCCCACTTTTTTTTTTCAAATTAATTATTAAACACAGCTGTCCATTTGTTTGACTTTCATTTTCTGAATCACGACAAAACGACTCTATACAAATTAAAGATAGCATAGTTCCTGATATTAAGTTATTAGTTGTCATTTCTTGAGGGACAGGAAAAGATTAAAATTTCTGGGTGCGCGGTCCGAGCTGTAAGTCTCCTGCAAAAGTTCGGCTCGGAGATGTTTCAACATCACCCTACAGCACGGACCTAGCTCCCAGTGATTTCCATATTTTCCTACACCTCAATAAATGACAAGAGAAGCGAAGATGATTGTCACACAGTGGTTCAAATCCCAGGCCGCAGACTTCTACGACATAAGTGTTCAAAAGTTGGTCCCACGGTATGACAAACGTCTCAATTCCTATGGTGAATATGTTGAAAAATAGCTGAATACTTGCTATATCTGTTTCAATAAATATTTTCATGAAATGTTGTATTGTTTGTATAAACGGCCATAGGGAAACTTCTTTGTGGACGGCCCTCATACTATTCGGGAATATGAAGAAGCATGTTAAGGGTAGAAAGAGTCTGTTGAAAGAGTCACATAATATTTATATAATATAGCTCAGATTTAGGAGATATGTAATTCAAACATTTTCTCCATTGCTTAAATCAAGACTTCAGAGAATATTACATCATGATACACGAAAATGTGTCTTTTTCCTCAACAAAGAACTGTTTCGTGGTGAGGTTGAACATCGTCTGGTTGTTGCTCCTTTTGTGCAGAAAGAATCCTTTTGGTGTGAGATAATCCCATTAAATCTCATTAGTACCTCGCATTCTAATTAAAACACGCAGATATAAACTAATTAAAAGGAAGAAGGCTTTTAAAGGCTTCCAAAATGGTCTTGAACACAAAGGAAGAAAAGAGAAACTCAAATATCATTCCCTTTAGTGACTTCACTAGCACAATTCCTGTTATAATCTAACGTTCCCTAAGGACCTACTGCCCTTTATTAGAGTTAGGTAAAATCCTCAGAAAATTATATACCGCTGACTATAAAGTTTCTTAGCAGACGCAGAAATAGTAAAGGGGAATAGAGCCGTGTACTATAAAATAAGCTACTAGATTAAAAGTCCCGACAACACCCGGGTTTTGTATTTTGTAATTGGAAATTAACTTAGGAAGGACTTTCGATTTTCAAATTATAGGTCCTTATATAGGTATTTAGAATTCGAAATGAAGAAGAACGACTTATCAGATTCAAACTATTCGCTCAGAAAACGCTTGATATAGCATTTTATGGCTCATAGAGGATGTAAAAGTTTGCATCCCATCGCTTCTACACACCAAACCTGGTAGAATTTGAATTAAGAAGAAAGAAATTCCGGAACATAAAATAGTGTTGTCTTTGCGGAATATGTTATTTCTCACTCTCATGTTACCATACAACCGTTTCGGGGATGAAATTAAAAAGAAATTCAATATCACTTTCATACTTCCCTCCCCAAAAACCTGCGATATAATAATATACATATTACCATACCTCGTATGGTATTCTCTATATCCAGGGCAGAGAAAGTTATGTGACTGCAGCACGTTGTGCATTATTTTCTTGGATTTCATTCTTCAATATTTATTTATAACATGAATTATATTGATAGCTTTTCTAATTTGTCAAAGTCCCGTTTCATTTATTTCCAAACCTACCTGTGACCACTGCCAGCAATACACTGTTGTCATGATAATTCTGTGCAAGAAGGTATTATGTCTCCTTTAAAACATTTGATTTTTGGCAATTAAAATCAATCTTCCAAAATCCTTTCTTAGTGAGCACTTACATTATGAAACGAAGGTACTATCAAAATTCCAAGTCTCTACCTATTATAGTTTAGGCTCTACGTTGATTCTGTGTCAGTCATTAGGTCAGTCAAGACAAAGCCTTTTATATCTATAGAGATACCTTTCTCCGGTCATAGAAACCACCATTAACGGCCGTGGGTGTTGGAATGCTGACCACATGCCCCCCAATCCTGTCATCTGCCTATGGTAGAAGACGCAGCGGTCGGGTGGTAGGCCTTGTCCCTTCAAGGATGTAGCGCCACGGAGTTTATATACTTTTTTCAAGCTCCTTTTCGGAAAATTAATTATATTTTCGATAAAAGCAATCTGAATTTAGGAAAATTAATTTCAAGTTACAATAAGTAATTTCAGTTTTAGAAATTTGAGGAGAGAATTATTCAAACATGTTTATTTCTAGATTTCACATATATGAAAGTAACAGAAACTGGCACTTCGGAGAATTTATTAAAATGAAAAGTGACCGGGAAATTTTCTACCAATTCCTCTAATTTGATGTATTCCTTCGCTTTTAATTTGTAGTACAATCCACTTTTTCCGGACCCAGATCGATGGTTCTTTTTTATTCGTGACCTAAGTTAGAATAAATAGACTATAATAATCGTCCAGGCAATGGGCTTACTACCTGTCACTCCGCCTCTATAGTAAATTCCACCAGTTTGAATGCATGGAATCTGGTACAGAGTCAGTTCTTAGGAGAGGGGACGTACAGATTTGGGTACTGAGAAATAGGTGAATTTTCTCTCTCTCTCTCTCTCTCTCTAACTCTCTCTCTCTCTTACACTCTCTAACTCTCTCTCTCTCTCACTCTCTCACTCTTACACTCTCTAACTCTCTCTCTCGTACACTTTCTAACTCTCTCTCTCTTACTCTCTCTCCAGCTCTCTCTAACTCTCTCTAACTCTCTCTCGCTATCTCTCTCTAATCCTCTCTCTCTCTCTAACTCTCTCTCCCTCTTGAAATCCTCTGTAACCTTGTAATTTTAACATAGGCCTACTCTTTATTGATTACTTTTACAATTACACACTATTTTCAGAATTGATTAATACGGATAATCATCGTTCCAAAATGGCAGCCATGTTTCGTGCACTAAAATGCCATTTTCATGATCAGCTCCACAAATATCAATATTGTTAGTGATTTTTTCTATCTATTTGTAATTGCCATAAGAATAACATTAGCCTATCTAAAATCTTTAGAATATCTACAGCATAAGTATTTTTTTTTAAATGCGTGAATAGTATTTTTTTTTACATTTTCTTTTACATTAAAACTATTTTTTCAATAAACTAAAATAATGAACTATAAAACCTGTATGTAGGGGTAGGCCTCTATAGTCCGCCGACGTCTAGCGACGCCCCAACTCCATCTTAAACTAATTTCAGTTAGGCCCTCTGGACCATCTTGGCTATCATATGACACCACCCCCACCCCTCTACCACACCCCAAACCATAATTAAGCCCAAAAATAAGATTAGGTCGGTAAAGCAGAGACCTGCAATACCAACCTTGAAACAATCAATCTAAACACAATAAATAAAATTAACAAAAATAAATAAATGTTATACAAGAGAGTTAGGCCCTTATGAATTAATTTTTAACCCCCTAGAGGGGTATTTAAGAAATAAAAAATATATTTTTTTTAGAATCTATTATTAATTTGTATATCTGACAGAGTAGTAACAAAATTAAATAAATAAATAACTGTTATACAAAAAAGAGTTAGGCCCTTATGAATTAATTTTCAACCCCACCTGGATGAAGAACGAATTCGGATTAAATTTTCACGTCTACCAGTACATGGGGTTATCTAATTAGAGGATTGTAACAATCCTACCCGACTCGTGTTGATTATGGTGTTCGTGGTATGCCAAGCACGACATAGTTACAAACGAGGTTCCAACACTGTATGAGGAAGAACAAACAAGCCCGTTTCTTAATGCTCTGTGCTGACTGCATCATCTAATTCTTAAGATAGGCATTCACTATCAGACTCCGGAAACTAAATTAAAGGTTTCAGCATTCACTTCAGGGCTCTTACTTTCTTGAACCTTTATGGCAGCAACCTTGTTAACAGCGAAACATGTAAAACTTGTTTAAAATTGTCGCAGAATTAACCCGCGACTTAAAGAACTCTCGGTGGGATCCATGCTAAATTCTCCTATTAAAATGGCCTACTTGTGAAATTAAGAAATTCTGCATTTTTATACGGTTTTCTTCATTTATTTACAGGACCCTGGAAGCATTTACCATAATAAATTCTCAAATTTTCTCTCATTTTCTCAAATGTTAGAACTTGAGAAAAATATAGGTTTTGTTATTTTATTGAGTTTCATAGCGGTGCAGTTTTCAAATTTTTGGAACCAAATTGCACATTCATTTACGAGAAACAGTTGAACATATTTTTACTTAATTCTATTAAGATTGAATCATAAACACTATGTTATAAGGGCACAACTGTTTTTAGTTAAATATTAATTTAGTAAGTTTTATTTGCAGAAATATGCAGATTTTTGAAAATTTAAAAGTAATTTATTAAAATTTGTATGCAAGGAGGAATTTGAATAAAAAAATATGCATGGGGAGGGGGATGTTACGAGAAAAATCAACTTTAAAATCGAGATACAATTTTTGCTTTTGCCTTCTCCATATAGTGTCTAGATCTAAAGCATCATTTTATTAGAGTAATAGCCTGGAAAATACGCGAAATCCTTTTCAACATTACTTTGAAAATGACTGGAACTGGAACTGTAGTTTTAAATATCTACTTATAAAATAATGTGTTTTTTAATAAAAGGGTTGCGACTTATACAGATTATCAGCAAGTGCGCAGGACTTTTTTTTTCTTTCTTTTTGAGATCGTAAACAGCATCTTTCATTCTGTGTAGAATATTACATGCCAGGATTACTCATATTATAACCTTAAATTAGAATTAATTACAAAGATATTTCTTAGAGCTAAATATGATTGAGAGAGTTCATTGGTATTCTATGTACTAATATTACTGTAGAAAACTCTACAATCGTTCAAGCATCGTTCAGTGTGATACTGTTTACAAATTTGAAAAAGCCTTCCAGAAAATTATTAACTAATTCGTGCTTTGGTAGCGGCCAAGTTCTTCCTTTTTCTGTGACACTTCTTATTAGTTTAGTCCTCTCTGTGTCGAAGTTCTGTGTAGCAGTAGGTGGTCTGTTGACTCTTCACCTTGGTTATAAGGGCATGTTGCGTCTTCTGTTATTTTGAATCGCAGGACCCTTAAAAGTCACTTTATCGGCTTCCAAATGCATCTAAGCTAAAATGTGTTGAATTATTTTATCAGCCAAATACTTGTGTTAATTAACTAGCACAAAAAAAGATATTTCAGATTATTTTCACAGATCAGTCCCCTTAAAAGGAAGAGCCACCTTCAGACAGGTTTGAACCAGCGACGCTTTTATTCGTGCAAAACTCTGCAGTCAGCAAGATTGACCACAGAAACCAACTGCATTACGATTTTCCGCAGGTGAATGTAATGATCAGGGCCCGGATTCTGATGACCTAAAATTGTCTGAAAAATGACCTATAAAATGACCCTAAATTTTAAAGAAAATGACTTAATGATTTTAAAAAATGACCTAAAACTGATATTTTATTTTTTTAAAAATTATTATTGCACATACAAAGTTATAGACTAGTTTGTACATAATTGTAAAAACTGAAAATAACTGTAATGTTGTGAATGTTCTTTTCTCACGGAAATTCATACTGGCATTGAGGCACTGGTGAGTCAAAATTCGGCATTTCCTTTTGTGGTCTACCGGATTATATTGTTGTTTATTGAGGGTAAACAGTAGTTTTCACTCTCAAATCCAACCAGGTGACAGACTCTGGTCCCAAGTCAATCTACAGTGAAGGCCATGACTCAGATGGTTACATCCAAAGCATTAGCTCTGTTTGATTTAAAGTTTTTACTGAATATTAAAGCTTGTTTTAAGTTAACCTATGTTTCATTTTGTTCTTTAAATACTGAAGTCTTGCTTGAGGATATTCCATGGTGAGTTAATGACTTATTGACTGAGACAAAGGTCTAAATATATGTGTTATAGCAGTTGTGAAGCTCGTTGCTATAAACAAACTTTTCATCAAATGTCTTCATATTTATTATTTTACTGAAATGCAAGTGAATTCTCAAAATGACATCACTTCGGACAGTAATACAATTAAATGTCCATTATGTGAAGGATTCTTCAAACAAAAAAGGACTAGCAATTCACATCTCCAAGACCCACGCTTCCTCTGCAAGCCAGACAATAGCAGGACGCTATGCTGATAGCTACAATGTTGACGGAAATGGATTTACATTGCATAGTAAGTCTCAAAATGCTTCTAACGAAGATACGGATGATCCAACCCATATTCCTCAACGAACCAGTTCTCTGGATGATGATTCTAATAATGTAGTAAGTAGTCCTGTTAATCCAAGAGAATCGGCATGTAGGAATGAAGCTATTCCAGACAATCTTAATACAAACGGTCAGTATATGAAGCCAACCACATCTTCAGGTGAACACACTCAATCTATAACTTGTACTATCTGCCATAGACAATTTACGAAACGTGGCATTAATATACACATAGCCAGAAATCATAACTCACTATCTCAAGACTCGTCTGTTAGTGTCCTCAACCGAGACTCTGACTGTATTAATGATGGTATCACTACAGAAAGCACAACAGAGTTTCTGAATGATATATGTAGTACAGATGATTTAAATTATGATCTTACTCAAGAGCAGGCTTCATCTGAAAGTGTTGGTAAAAATCGGACTCCTTGTCCTCATTGTGGTCAACTATTTATCCGTGTTAGTACTCATATCAGCAGAGCTCATCCTGAGCATTTTCGACAAACATTAGTGGATCGACAGCCCAGTACCCACTATACGATATCTGAAGCAGCAGATAAGACGAAACCAGAACGATGTCAAAATCATAATTCTGTTAGACAGGACCGTACTAGGCCTTTAACTGGAAAGCTAATAGATAATTACAAAGATAATCTAAAAGTATGGTATGATCGTTTTGCCCAAAATCTACATGAAAATGACTTTGACAGTTCAGTGACAGAATTTGCTTTGTTCCTCTCTAATTCTACTGACTCTCTGCCAGGCCCAAAACATCCAGCAAGAAAATACTATAAGGCGAGAAAGCAACAACGGGAAATCAAAGTTCAACAAACTTACCACCACCATAGCAATCCTCAACGGGCTACTAAAAGAGATAGAGAAAAGAGGCGAAATAGATATAAATATGAGGAGATACAATATGTATATTACAATCAGAGGCGGAAAGCAGTGAGAAAAGTTATGAATGATAACAACCAGCAATGCACAGTTGATATTCAAGAAATTTTTTCTTATTATTCTCACTATTTTTCAAATCCCAATGACTGTGTCAGGAAAGAGTACCGGGACACTTTAGCGGAAGCAGAGCGTGCTGTCCTAGATGACACAGAAGATGATATTATTTCCAAAGAAGAAATAGTACAAGCCATACACGGAATAGCAGTAGACACAGCTCCAGGCCCCGATAGAGTCCTAGTTCGAGTAATAAAGGATGACCTCGCCGCTGAAATTATAGCAAAAATAGCTACCAGAATGCTAAAATCTGGCCAGGTTCCAACACTATTCAAAAGAGCTCGCACCATTCTGATATACAAAAAGGACGATAAATCAGACTTGTCAAACTGGCGTCCAATATCCATATGCAGTGTCCTGAGAAGGGTGATAGAACGAGCTTTAGATGCCAGACTCAGATGCTTCGTATCATTTAGCGAACATCAAAGGGGTTTCACCAAATCACCAGGCACGACAATCAATACATCACTACTCCGTTCTATTCTGCTTTCTTCGAAAGTTTTAAAGAAAGATTGCACCATTGTTTTCCTTGACATCACTAAAGCATTTGACAATGTAGGACACAGTCATTTGCGTAAAACATTAGCATCATCAATGGCTCCGAATAAACTATCTGATCTTATATG
Organism: Ectobius pallidus; assembly: GCA_964059195.1. Lineage (NCBI taxonomy): Eukaryota > Metazoa > Arthropoda > Insecta > Blattodea > Ectobiidae > Ectobius > Ectobius pallidus. Next base: position 123,935,300 of record CAXKWD010000009.1, read on the forward strand.
CAATCTACAGGAAAATAACACTACACAAGTGGAAAGCAGATTTAAGAAGACGCAGCCAATAAAATTCCTTCGTGGAGTTATGCAAGGATCTCCCTTATCACCGACATTATATAATATTTCCACAGACCATATATTTCACGAACTATGTGAAAAGGAAATTTTAGATCATTATGGATATCGACTAGATGATGGATTAGAACCCCTAACCATTCTAGGTTTTGCTGACGATACTGTTCTGATTGGTAATGGAATGTCGTCTGCCAAAGAACTAACATGGATGACGCTTCAGAGATTTAAAGAAATTGGTTTAGATATCAATCTTCAAAAGTCTGTAGCGATAAATATAGTCTGTGGTAAAATAGTTAATGAAGAGTTCAGGCTTTCCTCCGATATTAATATTCGTTGCATTTCTGACCATGAATGTATAAAATATTTAGGGGTAAATTTTTCCGATGACATCGTTCTGGATGGTAAAAAAGTATTGACTGACCTCCAGGAGAAGTTGGATACACTGTCGTCTAGTCCTTGGTTAAATTCTACCCAGAAGTTCCAAGTATTGAACTCTGTGATTTGTCCATCTTTAACCTATCGCTTTATATCCATTCCATCCGAAAAATTCCCTGAAAGATTTTTGTTAGACACAGACAAAATGATAAAATCTACATTAAAACAAATATTATGCCTTCCTACGGATATTCCCGATTCAATGCTGTACAGTAATAGGCAAATGAAGGGCCTTGGATTATTTCGAGCCAACTGGGAAGTTTTCCTTCAAGGAATAAATGGAATAAACATCCTGATCAAGTCAGAAAATGAACACATTTTACAAACAAGGAATCTTGATGATGAGTTGTCAAGATGCATGAACAAACTGAATGTCTCTATATCTGAGTTGCTGAAAGATCGTCGTGGATTTTTTGATACCAAAAAAATCAGGCATTTTCTTCAGGATGAGGAATATAAAAACTGGTGCAGTCTGAGTCATAAAGGCAAAGGCGTTTGTCTCTATAAAGAATATCCTCCTGCCAACAGATGGATAGTAAAGCATTCTGGCCTGTCTTCATCTGAATGGAAGGAGGCTCTGAAAATGTTAGCCAACACAGCAGCAGTGCGTGCTGTTCCGGGTAGAAGTCGGGACGGAAACCGTTGCAGAAGATGCAACGAGATTGAAACTTTGCCTCACGTCCTTGGCTTTTGCCCGTTTAGCGAAGCACTGCGCAATACTAGACACCACACCATAAGATCAACTATTGCCAGTGCCCTCCGAAGTAATGGCTTCAATGTCTTTGAAGAGGTTCACGGTCTTGCCACCAATGGCAGCTGTAGGAGAATCGACATTATCGCCATGAAACCAGGTGATAGTAAAGGATACATCTTGGATCCTACTATAAGATTTGAGACTCATATCGACCAACCTCATGAAGTGCACTTAGAGAAACAGGAAATATATGAACCAACAGTGCCCTTTTATAAGGAAAAATATAATTTAGAAGACATTGAAGTACGAGGCATAATGGTGGGTGCAAGAGGCACTATCCCTCTAAAGTGTGTCACTCTACTTCAAGATCTGGGAGTTCCAACATCGCTCTATAAAGAAATTGCCTTACAGGCTTTAAAGTTTTCTGTACGAATACTCAGATACCATCTGTATTCGAAACAATAGACTTCTTATTTCTTCTTCTTCTTTAGAGTTAACCCAATAACACATTTATATTGTATACTAGGCCTATATACTTCTTTGTTGTAATTATTAATTGTTATGCTATTCTTTGTCATATGGCAGCCTCTGATGTAGAGGAAGATTGTTAAAAAAAAAAAAAAAAAAAAAAAATGTTGGCGTTTCTTTGATTATCATTTCCGACTGTGACATGTCAACACTTCAACGCCGAATTTTTCCTTCTTGCATTAAAGAAAAAATACTTCAAAGACAGCACCGCTAGCGACGAAAAAAGTTAATGCACTCGATGTAAATACATGAAAATGACAAAATAAGGAAGCAAATGACACGAAAATGACAAAATAATTACCTAAAATTGAAATAAATGTCCTAAAAATATAAAATTGCATAACATTACAAAAAATGACCTAATAAAAATGCATTTCTATAATCTAGAGGCCATGATTAGGATTTATCCACAAGTTGGCAATGTCTATGCAGCATCAATAAAAAGATGACATGTCATTAGAATCCGGGCCCTGGTAATGATGAATATACACTTTCATTAGCACAGCATTGAAAATATCTGCTATACTTGGCTCAACCATGCGTATCTATCCGTCCCCTAATGACACAGTCAAAGTCTGTTTTATTAGTTTCAAAGCTTGCCGTATGCAATCAGAATCAGTTCATTATAGTCGTCGATATCCGCAATATTTATCATTCTGCTCAGTGAACATTGCATGCGTTGATACTGATCGGAACCTATGGACTTTATTTTAATTTTGTATACTTATTTGGATACAAGTCAATATTCCCATGTGCAAAATCGTGAAAGGTTCTTTTATAAAACTAGTGGGTGGAGCTGATCGGGTGAAAGGAATCCAGACACGCACTGGAATTGGATATCGCATAACTGGGATTTGTCTTCTTTCCACATTCGACGGCCTCTTTTCTGGCGAATACGGGAGGATGGGATGTTCTGTGTAGAGAGGTTTAGGGACTTCTTAGCTGCGAAGATTGAGGCAGCAAGCCCTGAATTAGTAGATGAACATATTTTACATAAAATTGAATCAGGAAACAGAACGTAAAACTATTGAAAACACCTCTAACTAAAATTATAAATTATTATAAATGGGTATAGCCCAGCTCGATTGTTGAGAATACTCTTGTCATCCACCGATACATTAAAGATATAGGCAAGCTGAGGTCCCCAAGCCTCTCTACCCAAGTGGACCCCCGTTTGCGGTTGGTCTCACCTGGGCAGTGGTGGTGACGAACACATGCAATATTATATTGGAAAGGTGTAAAACCCTGATCGACAATGAAACAATGCCACCTATTAGTCAGTGAAGAATCGATATCAAGGGAATATCTTAGAGTCCATGTGACACGTGTTTCCTACGTCCCTAGAAAGTAAAAATGTGTTATTGGAATGTATTAGCTCAGTATTGGAATGTTCTACCTCCACTTTCTGTGAAAAATGAAAATAATAATGCATTATTTCGAACTTTTAACAAACTAAAGCTTCATACACACGTCAGTTAATATTCTTAAGGTGGCCGGACAGATGAAATGCGAGCGAGTAACTTACGTGTGCATTTAAAGTATAATGCTAATTCTGACACCCTTCATTTTGAGTTGTAAAGTCAAAATTATCTTTTTCCCCTTAATATTATTGTTGTATGGTTTGTTTGACAAAAATTATTTCGAAATAAATAACTAAGAAAATAAATATGTATTTCAATTTCAAGTTGATATAGGCCTAACGCTTTGACGGCAAAGATTATTTTTAGACAGTGGAAGATAAAAGAATGGCTTTTAACGGTAGATGATATTAACTAAAACAGAAAATTATGCCACTGACTGGTATTTAATTATAACATTCCAGGATAAACAACTTTGATTGCTACGTAAGGATAATACTCTTTCAGTTAAAACAGATGCATAGTTTGAAAAAAATTGAAGATTTTAACCTTTCTCTCACGGTGATTGCAAAAATCAAGTTGTCCTTAAGTTGACAGACCTGTACCAGAAAATCAATAACAGCTGTCTGCGTGCTCCAATATGGTTCGCTCCACGGTGCATAATTCATTACAATAAATCTAACATTTATTATTATTTCGGACCGCCGGCGTCGCTGACAGATCCGTCGGCCCGGGTTCGATCCCCGGTACCCGGATTTTTCTGAGGTAGGAAGATCTGGAACGGGGTGCACTCAGCCTCGTGATTCAAATTGAAAGTAGCTGTAATTTAAACCACCATTAACGACCATGGGTGTCGGCATGCTGACCACATGCACCCAATCCTGCCATCTGCCTAGGGTAGATGACGCAGCAGTCGGGTGGTAGGCCTTGTCTCTTCAAAGATGTAGCGCCACGGAGTTTAGTTTAATTTATTATAATTTCACAAATTTTAAGGACTTTCTAAAAATACTGTATGATACACGTGATAAAATGGTTTTATTTTGCTCTTAGGATCGCAATACTCGTCCTTGTGGGCTCCTTTCACAAACCTAACCTACTCCAAAAATAAAATCTAGTTCTTAACACTTTGATCATAAATGTTTTAACACTGAAACAAATAGAAGTAATAAAAAAAATCATAAGACAAAATTAAAGGGAATAAAACTGACTTCAAAAGGGTGACCGCTCAAATGCACACAGTCGTCTGAAGAGCATTGATAAGGACTTTTACACTGATGATAAGCGTAAATTAATAACGGAATGTAGTAGCCGGATCTATAAACACAATGCAAACGCAAGAAGGTATTTTAAATATTTTTTTACAAAATTTTCACATACATTATCTCCTTAATTTCACAAAACATTTTATGTTCTGCTGTCCGGAATCCTAAAGTGATTGTAGGCTATAAGTTCGACCTTACAAGGTTATAATCGAACTTATTTCAACGCTCTCTGTTGACCGGTACTCTGAGCAGAGGGGTAACAAGGGGGGGTTTGGGGGTTTGAACCCCCCCCCCCATTGATTAAAAAAAGGAAAATTGTATAATTTTTTAAGCCTGCTTATAAATTACTTAATACGAGTATAAAGCGTAGGAAGCTTAAAACTCGTTATTGTGCATCTTAATTTTTAAAATTTTCCGGGGGAGGACCCCCGGACCCCCCTCTCCCTGGGAGGTATTCCATACCCCCCAGACGTTATAACCCCCTCATATGGTCGGTCTGGTTACGCCTATGACTCTTAGTACACTAGATGGATAGGTACAGTACGTCTGTCAATTGTCATGAAGTACAGTACACTTGCATTATTGAAATTACGTATTGAACTAGATCTGCATTATCATAATTGCCAAAGGAATATCACTATCAAAGCCCCACAAAGCTTCTGTATCAAAATCCACCCATCCTATGCGGATATGCAACTGAAATGTCATTTTGCTGTCATTTTGTGGCAAGTTTCTGTCTCTCCCCCTATCGCCGACACCACAAAACATGAAGGAGGGGGTTACACCTAATCCGACAAACCACTTGCACCACTTTCAACTTCTCTCTCAGTTCTCTCCCCCGTGCTGATGCTGCTTGTGAACGTAATTAAAATGATGGTTACGTTCTAATGTGCGTTACTGGAGGGGTGTTGAATAGTAGGAGGATAAATGGAAGCCAAACTCAAATTATGTTTCACTAGCAGGTACCCGCCGTTTCGCCCACCATAATTAATTCAAAAATTAAAAATTAAGATCATAATAATTAAAGCATTATACTTATTAATACTTACACGCGAAACATTCATAAACTAAATTATTAATAATTATAATGAAACAGCTAAAAGTCCTTTAGTTTTGGAATCAAGTGAAGATCGCTGGGAGTCAGGTCAGGGCAGTAGGGAGGATGTCCAAAAATGCCCCACTTAAAACGTTGAGCAGCCGAATAAGGCCGAGCGTTGTGAATCAAAAACACTTTTTCACACCACTTTCCACGTCTCTTGTTTCGAATAGCGCGTCTTAGTCGTTGAAGAGTTGCACAATAGGCCATACCTGAGCAACTTAGGGGACACGTTTTAGCCCCCCATCCTGCTGTGACGTATGAAACCTGCTCTTCATGCTCAGTGTCACGTCGAAACTGCTTTATGCTGACGTCAAGGGCGACTGTAGTGGGAGACATTACCCCACCTCACAGTGGCACAATGTTCCACAGATGCGCACCCGTGTCTTAGGCGGTAGAAGAGTATAATATCAGTAGGGACCGGATTCTTAGGTTTTTACCTATTTTTTTCCTTGCTTCCAAAACAAAAAGCGCTCATACACTTTTTCGAATCATGTCCGTAGGATTCACCCACATTAATTCTGTGGCACCTAAAAATACCTAAATGGGGTATAAAAACCTAAATATACCTAAACGGGATATAAAACCTAAAATATCTAATTTAGGCTACTTGTTTTTGTCTTTTTTGGTTGTCAGTTGAGGAATCGATATTTTGCGGAGAGACAATAATTTTTGTCGGGTTGAAATTAATACCACCAGCGTTTCGTTCAACCCATTGTCGCCTAGGATGGATAGTATCAAGAGAGGAAGTGTAGAGTACCGGCGTATTCCTTTTAAAATATTCGTACGAACAACCATTGTTGCCGTGTATGAACAAGGGTATAGAATTCTGTGTTTTAAAGCGTTTGTTTGCCTTTAGTACTGTCTTGTTATTCACACTGAGTGGACACACTGTGTTTTAAGAAGACGTGTTAATGATGTATTGAATCCTATGTAGCACATTCAAATTCATTAAACTAATTATTCTACCCGAAAACGATATTTTGGATAAAAAAACCTAAAAAAAAAACTATTTCACCTAATAGAAAACCTAAGATCAGAAAGAATGAAGAAATACTGGGCACTTAGAAAGGAACATCACACAAAGAAATGACTGGTTCAACGTACCCCAAAGAGGGTGAATCGAAAGAAGAAGAAGAAGAAGAAGAAGAAAACCTAAAACAGTGTTTTTAAAAACCTAAAAATCCGGTCCCTAAATATCAGCATTGAAAAACTGGTACCACGTTACAATAAATGTATTGGCAGCCATGGCGATTGCTTTGAGAAAGAGTAAGGTACTGTATCTATAAATAAAATTTGTGTTGATATCTTTCGTTATTATTTAGTTATGCCAAATCGTTCTTTACTTTCTGGACGACCCTCGTATTATAATACATAATGAAATCCTATTTTGGACAAAACCATACTCATTACCGGCTTGTGTTGATATTAATGTTCCCGGATGTTTAGAGATTCGTAAGTTTCCAACTGTACAGAAGTTCATTATTTCACTATATTCATTCGTGTACTTCCTTCAGTTTCGTATTTCAGACCTCTTTCTTCGTCTTTAAAATTGTATTATTTTTTTGTAGCATAAGTAAAAAGTTACAGGATGAGCTTCCGAGTGCATTAATGTTTTAAAGGTCCTGCTCGAAACTCAACCCATGCATATGATTTGATTTTAATGAAATTCTTGAGGAGTTGGGCGGGGTCGGAGATATTTTAAAGAACTCTTGGACGTGTTTAAATGTTTCAGGACAAAATTGTTGAATACGTATAACTACCACATCTGTAAGTACGAAAGCGGTCCATAAAGCAAGTTTCCCTGAGCACGTTTACAGAAAAAAACACAATTTTATGGAAATGTTTATTGCAACAAATACTGCAAGTGTTCAGCTATTTTTCAAAATTTTCGCTACCGGAATTAAGACATTTTTCATACCGTGGAACCAAATTTTGAACACCTGCGTCGTAGAAAACTGCTGCCTGGGATTTGAGCCACAGTGTGACAACCATCTCCGCCTCTCTGACATTTCTTGAGTTGTAGGAACAGATGGAAATCACTGGGAGCGAGGTCCGGGCTGTAGGGTGAATGTTTAAACACCTAGTAATCGAACTTCTTCAGGAGGCTTGCTGGGAGGTGTTTAAAAATCCATCCTACAGCCCGGATCTCGCTCTTATTGGTTTCCATCTTTTCCTACACCTCAAAGAGAATGACAGAGAGGCGGAGAATTGGTCTTGGTTCCCCAGTTGCAAAGGCAAATGACGGATTGAATGTTTAGCCTACTTACCATGATTCATTTGCTAATTCACCCACTACCGTAAAAATTAAAATTAAATACTGTATCAATCAAAATGACAATAACGACGAATGAAAATCAATAGTTATACTGCTTACTGGTATTTCCATAGTTCCTATATGTTACCTATTTGAACTTTGTAGTTAACGCACGTATAAATATAATCTGAAATTACAAACAAGCAAATCATTTTCAACTCACTTAGAAAATAAAACAGACATGAAACCCAAATTTCATTATTATTTTATTGACTAAGCCTCTCGATGAGTTTGCAACTTTTTAAAGGTTTCTTGTATTGTAAATATGCAGTCTTACTAATAATCCAGTTGTAACATTTATACCAGGAATATACACAGCTGAGGAGAAAAAGTGTACTAATAATCCTTGCATAAGGCTGATTGTGTGCAACGCTTTACACAGCCTGGCCCGTTTGTATAAACTTGACGTAAATAATCAAGATGGCCGATATCCGTAACAGCCGTTCGTTTCGTAGATGTCTGAGATTGAACTTTGAGGCTATGCATATTCTGAGCTGCTTTTACGGAATTATAAACATTGTTCCTTGTTAGCGGGACATATTTCCATACTTGTACCCATGATTACAGCTTTCTGAAAACAATATAATGAAATACTGAAACTAGAATTACTCTCGGCAGACTCGGGATCACTGTTTGCCCGCTGCTCCGACACATGGCTTTCAGCAGTCCTTCATAGCCAGAGGCTAGTAACGTCATGAAAAGCGTGACGTGTTTGATGACGTTCACGTACAAACCCGGTGTAACCCTCGGCAGTTACTACACTGCGTTTATTGGTAATACGGCTTATGTATAACTTGCGCAGAGAACAACCAAACAACCGTTTTTAGCAGCTTTTATTAGTAAGGCGATGGTGTATTAAAAGTTTAAACCAGCACAGTTTCTTCTAGCATTGCCATTATGATATTAATGTGCAACGAGCCTCTATTAAGTTAAGAGTACGTTTATGAAATGAGCAAAGCGAGTATCTTAATTACTAGAGCAAGGCATTTAATGACCATAAAATAGTGAAAAAATGCAAATGAATCAAGTGGGAGGTATGGCAAAATCCTCCATACAGTCCAGACTTATAAGCTGAAAAGGAATCTCGGTGGACGATGGTCCCGAAACGATGAGGAGGTGAAAGCAGCTGTCTCCAGGTGGTTATGCCCGCTATGCGACAAGGATGAGACAGCACAACATATTCTCTTTGAATGTGAAGTCACTGAGATGCTTAGGCAACGATATCTGCCAGACTCTTTTGTCGTCTCTAGAAGAGATCACATGGCGATATTCGAGCTGTTGAGTGATACAAAATTCTCCGAAGGGGTGGGGAAATTCATGTCTAAAGTCCGATAGCTCAGGGTAGAAAAGAATGGGAGGGAGGGGCAGGGGGAGTAATCTTTGTCTGTGTATTATTATGTATTATATTGTATTATTATGTATTATATTTTATTATTATTGTCATATATTTTCTGTCATTAGTACTTTTTTTTCTTTCTTTCTTTCTTTTCTCAATCTTTTTGTATAGCATTACTATATTATAAGTTTTCGTATTATATTGTTTTGTATTATTAGTGTTACTTTTTTCTTTGTCGAAAAATGTGCATAGTTAAAGCACGAACGGCCGTCTAGGGCCGTGCGTTGGATTTATTCTATGGATAATGTATTTAATATGTATGTAAGAATAAAGATGCACCTTACCATACCATACCATACATAGTGCTTAAGGTGATTTCTACGCATCCGGAATCGAAAAGTTTGTTGACCGTTCCGAGAAATGTTTACAGTCTCTTGGGGACTATGTGGAAAAGTAAACGTACATTGTATGTTGTCATAGCCGTGTTGCCTATGTGTAGGTGGTGTCATAAATGGCCATAACTTGGAAGTGTAACTTACTTTTTGATTCGCCCTCGTAATAACGTATTGTAGTATGGTCGAAAAAATATTTTTACGCTTAGTTATTGCTCGTGTGCCAGAAAGCTTCTTACAATGTGACGAAATAATTACAGTAGTGACGAAATAAATTACAGTAGTGACGAAATAAATTACATTTATGTCACGTTTATAAAATGAGATAGCTACTGCAATTAGTGATTATAATTAATCTGGAATAAGTACATGAGAAAGAATGACATACATTTTTGATCACAAATTTATATAAATCAGTCATCCAAACAATAACCATAACTCAGAGTCTACATTTCTACTTTTACCAACAGATATCTTGTTCATACATTGTTGAAAACATAAATACACCTATAATCTTTTGAATTATTTTGATATGCACACTTTCATAACTTATTAATTTATTTTTCTTTTATCTGACATCAATTCGTCACAGTTCTGGTATCAAATGTTATAAATAATGACTATTTTCGCAGACGGTAAGCATTATGTTTGTAAAATTATTGTGAGTTTCAATTTATTTTGTTCAATTGAACGACTAAGTTATGCATCATGATGACCACGTTGATAAGAGAAAAGTTGTCAAGAATAATAAAGATGATGCTGCTAATGTGCCTGAAAAACAAACAAATGTGGTATAAGTTTGTTGCCACTCAAACCTGAAACAAAATGTATTACTGTTTATTATTAGTGTTCCTGTCTTATTGAATCAGTAAGTACTTTCAATGTAGCATCGGAAGGATTCAGTTCGAGCCTCAGTAGCCCATCCGATGTGAATTAAACAGGGTGATCAGGCGTCCCGATTTTACGGGGACAGTCCCGATTTTTAGCATACTGTCCCAGTGTTCCTGGATAGTTGTTTAGCAGAGATACTCAATTACAGTTTGTTTTATCCCATTTCATTTTAGCATGAATAAAAATTTCTCTATTTCCTTAATGTCCATATGTTTTTCATCGTTGTTAAATTCTGATTGCTTCTTCATTTAATTCTAGGAATTTTTTATTAAAACATTTGTTCCTAATCGTCTCAATTTCCGGACATTTTCAAATTATGTCTTCGGCGTCTTCTCTACTTAGATATGCAGAAAATTTTCCTTTTTAAAAATTACCACTTGTCCCTCTAAGTTTCCATATCCCTAACCGCCACCATGCCAGACCAATTTTCTGTTTTTCCATTCCCCACATTCATTTCATTTTAATGTAAAACACTAATGATTTATTTCCCCACATTGCATCTTCTGTTAACGACTTTAGTGATCATATTCCTGTTTTAGTACTGAGTTTTATAACAATTTTATTCCCATCCCATCTAATAATTTCCTCTGTTACCTTTTTAGTATGTATTATGCAATTTTATCTAATAGTATGTTTCTACCTTGAGAGTTCTTCAGCCTCTCCTGGGCTAGCTTGTTGGAAGTAAGAGCTCTTACAAGTGTGGGATACACGGCTTTGTGTCTCACAGAATCTCCCACCGTGGACGTGCAACGGATTTCCATTTGAGGAATGAGGCCACCACCATTACTTGTGAAGTGAGAACTCAGGATCTGGAAGTGGAGAGACACGGTCTTGGTATGTAGCCCCTGTGAGTCCGTCACCAGAACTCCGTCGCGGTCCCAAATCCAAGTGTCTGGCTGCAATCAAAAGCATGTCTTTCAATTAACGCATAATCAAACTTTGCAATAAATAAACGACTGGAATATCCAACATAATTATCTATTCCGCGTTTAGTGTACGAGTGTTGGAGTTTAAGGGGGGACATACAGCTTTCGGTGAAATTCATAGGTGCGAAATAGATGTATTTAATTATTTTTTCCTCAGCAATGAATTGTTCTACAATCTTGAAATCTGACATACTCTTTATTAACTACTTGTACAATTGCATACTATTTTCAAAATTAATCAAACTGTTACAGCTATGCGTAATTATCGTTACAAAATGGCAGCCACGTTTCGTGCACTATAATGCCGTTTCCGTGATAATTTCCACAAATGGCAATATTTTTTTGTGATTCTTTTTTCTATCTATTTGAGAACATCGTGTGAATAACATCATCTACAATCATTAGAATATTATACAGTACAAGTATTTTTTTAAAATCAATTCTTTATTTTCTTTTTCATAAAAATAAATATATGTATATTTATAAATATATTTAAAAATATTTTATATATTATATAAAAAACATATATGATATACTTACATATATATTATATATATTCAATACTTTAAACTATTAATGTTAAATGAATGATTGTAGATAGTGTTGTTCATATGATATTAACAAATAGGCCTATACAGAAAAATAATCACTCAGAAGTACTGATATTGCCATAAGTTATCAAGGAAACAGCAATTTCAATGCATGAGACGTGGCTGCCACTTTGAAACGATAATTACCGATAATAATTACAGATTGATTGATTTTGAAAATAGTATGCAATTGTAGAAGTAGTCAGTACAGGGTATGTCAGATTGCAATTTTGCAGAGCAATTTTGCATTGCTAAGGGAAAAAAAATATTGAAATTCATTTATATCTCACCTATGAATTTCACCGAAAGCTGTATGCCCCACCTTAATAGTGGCAACTCATCTACGAGCTGAATTACAGGAAGTTCAAATAGCTTTTCTTGAATGTTGGTTGGATATCCAGCATACTTCAAAGCAAATAGGAACCTTCTGTCACTACGAATGCCTTCACACTAACCTGAAGAAATTGAGCTGGCTTTATTAACTGGTCTAAAATGAATTTTGGATATGACAGAAAGCCTATGATTAAAAATAATTCAAAACCTTAAAAATATCCTTGATTCACAATAATATGAAATAACAGAACGGAGCAAGATGGGCCAAAGCCCTCCTTCCGGCGGAGGTTCAATCATGCGTTACACTCAGTCACTCATCATAATGAGTAAAAAAATGTTAACCAATCTTGAAAGACTTCATTTGTGTGAGGATATTAGGTTGTATATGAAAAATTAATAATATTACCAACCCTCCATTGACATGAAATCTATTAATGATAATTTAATGTTGTTATGTAATCAACTAACTTGTTTTGCATAGTACTTGATAACCTGATTAGACATAATGTGTATTCAATTAACTAAAAGATGTCCTGTTTGGTTCCAACCAATCAGAAGAGGTTCTCTCATTGTCTAAACTCTTTTCTTTGATATTATACAGGGACTCAATACTTTTTCTATAACATTATAAATAGATTGCTTTCGTATTCAGTGAAAGGATTTCTGCTCTCGAAATATGTTTAAAGCCGGTTGTCGACCAAGAGCTAACTTAGCTTAGCTTAGATTAGCTCACATACAGTGAGGGATTTCATATTTAGTTGTGCCGGATTTCATATTTAGTTGTGCCGGATTTCATATGTAGTTTTGTCGACAAAACTACATATGAAATTCCGCACTGTATGTGAGCTAAGCTGAAGTAACATAGCTTAGCTCTTGGTCGACAACCGGCATAAAGATCAATATTATTCTAAATGTAAACAATTTAAATCTCACTTATACAATTGCAAAAATCGTGAACACAAACACTATCAATTATAAAGTAATCAAATGCAAACTAATCGAAGGCAGTTTATTCAAATAGATTACGAAGTTGGTAAAAAAAAGGCTCGCATAACACGGTTTCTAAACTCTGTTCAAGAGCGGCCCAACTAGGGAGAGATCTGGTACCGGTGAGGCGGAGAGTGAGAGGAAGAGAAGTCTGCCATTGCATTGCACGGTACCAAGAACGCATGCTCGCCCAAACGTCTTCCTAGGTGGACAGCTGGCATCTTGCTTGCTGTATCAGAAGCAGAAACACAATGACCTTTCTAATCAGTGATGCTCTTGCGAAACTAATGGTACCTATCTGTGAACTATTTTTCAACACAGTTTATTATGCACATTGTAAAATAATTTTGACTAACGGACAGTATCGGTCCCAATCATTGATTAATTATTTATGAATATTATACTTACTGTCACACCATTAATATGCCAAGTGAGAGTCGGTGCGGGGTTTGACTTCCCCGACGTGCACTTCGCTCTGACGTGGTCTCCTATCGAGTAGGTAGACATCACGCCTTCTATCAGAGGATCCACAGACGGGAACGCTACAAAGAGTATTGGATTATAGACCCATCAGTTAATTTGTATTATTCAAACCTAGAACTACAATACATTACATACAATTTCTTTCCAGAATATTCTTATAATAATAAATGTATTGTTTTATAGTCCTGTGCAAATTTTACTGATAGATTTAAAGCAAAGGAGGAGAGAAATCAATTTCAATAGCATGTTAATGTAGGCCTATAGAGTGTTGATTAATAACACCGAAATAGTTTACCTGTGTATAGAGGGGACATAGACAAGCAACTTTATCATGGGATTTTTGCTCTATGGATTCAATTTTTCCTGTTACAGTATAAAATCTCCCAGTGCAAGGCCTCCACTGACTTCTAACATTTGGGGAAAAAATGCAAAACAAAGTTACTTCGTTATTAACACTGGAGTTATGAATAAAAAAAAAAACAATGCAGTGGCGACCAGTCATGTTATTATTCTGTAAATTTTGCAGATTATGGAAACTCTAAATTATGATATAGCTGTTGGTTGGTGACTGATTAAGAATAAGGTTTTATTAATCACTAAGAAGGCATGAAGTCAATTTAAAGAAAATTTTAACCCTATTTCGCTTTATTATTGACCTATGAGCACCAAATTGTAGCCTAATGACTTTAATGCCCTGTAGCATACACATTTCACGTCATAGAGCAAAATCTCCTAATAAAAGTTGCTTGTCTATGTCCCCTCTAGAAACATGTAAAATATTTTGGTGTTTTTCATTAACACCCTGTTTTACGCCCAAACAGAAAGTCTAATAACTTGGAAAGGGCAAGACTGGCAATCGACCCCATGACTATAAAAATCAGTAAAAAATATATTTTCTAAACATAACACAGCTTTCTCATATAACATATGCAGGTGAAGATTTGTACAAACTATTACTGACTTTCTAGTAGATTATTTATATGTTTTTGTTGTATTAATACTATATAGTATACTGCGGTACAAGAGTCTCGATCAAGAAAGAGTTTGAAAGACAATCCGAAGGCTTCTTCTTAATGCTACACTAGTACGAGAGCCATTCAATAATTAAAAAGACAAACTGACCTGGAGGAAAAAAAGTTTATTTTTACAAAACAAAACTTTTCCTACTTTTCAACATAATCCCATCAACTTTTATGCACTTGTCCCAACGGGTTACTAGCTTTTTTTATACCGGTTGCAAATAACTCTTTGTCTTGGTGTCGGAACCAATTTACCACAAATTTCTTCACATCCTCGTTATCCTGGAACTTCTTCCCACGTAATGCCTCCTTCAGTGGACCAACGATTGGAGTTTCAAGTGAGGAAGTTGCAACTTCAACAGGCCGGCCAGAACAGTGTTCGTCAGTCATGATTCTCGACCACTTTTGAACTGTTCTACCCACTTGTAAAATTTCCACGGTTCATACAACTTTCACCATACACTTTAGTCATTCTAGAGTATATTTTAGCTAGTTTTTCACCTTCAGGAATCGAAAAATGAATCACAGAATGTTGTTCAACCAATGTGGAATTTTCAAGAAGACCCGACATCGTTAAACTTAATTTTGAGGTTATAAACAGAGCAATGTTAATCCATCAGCTGATTAGAACTCATTCCAGTGATGCCAACTTAAAATCCTAAATGTATCAAACTTGTACTACCAACCGTCTTTTCCCCCAGACCTATTTGTCTCTTTAATTATTGAATGACCCTCGTATAAGTTATTAGAAGATAAAGGTTACTAACAACACGGGTAACTGTTACTACTTACCCACGACTGTCATATTAGCGTTCTGGTTCACAGTTTCGAAAAAGGGTCCCTCTGTGGACACTTCACATTTGTAGTTCCCGGAATTGTTGAACTTGAGGTTTATTAAAGTCACTTTACTCATGTCAGACTTCTGCAACTGAAATGGATACCCAAATAAGAAAACTGTCGAATTTCATGTTATAGAAACAAGAGGTTATTCATATATATATATATATATATATATATATATATATATATATATATTGAGATTGCATAACACTATAATAGTCTAAATTATATTATTAAAAAATTGCACTTTTTCTGCTTATCCTTGCTGATATCATAATTTACACATAAAACACACTTGTGACAGTAGAAAGTTCAAACACTCGCAAAGATGGCGTCGCACATAAACAGGACATAAAATACATGAAAAATTGATTTAACATCAATATATCTTCCTGCTGATGTCTTCTTAGTATAAAATACATCCTACCAAACCATTAGGGAATGCATTTGACCCACAGTTAGGTCACCTTCAGTCCTTAGTGACATTGTGCAGATTTTGTGGCCGAAATTCATTTCCTTATACTTTGGGTATAGAAATTTTCACTTCATTTATTTGTAATTTTTTATTTAATTTCATGGATCCATGACGATGTTGTTCTTTTCACAGATACCTCATAATAACAAAAAACCGATAGGCTAACCCAAAAGTGATGTGTCTCTACATAATAACTAGAACTGGGATTTTAGGCTCTAAAAAAATTAGTTTTAGGCACCTAAAACAGGCTTTTAAAAGAAGTAAATAGGCTTTTAAAAGATAAAATAGGCACTTGAAATATGCTTTAAAAATGTGTAAATAGACTTTAAAATATTACAACATACACTTAAACTGTAACATGGTCTCTTTTTATAGCCTACTGAAGAAACGTGGTATACCTATTCTTAACAGAATTAACGGCAAAATTAAGCATCACGAACTATTTTCATTTAAACCGATGTTCTTTCACTGGTGACTTGACACAGTAGTCCTTCCTTCTTAATCCTCCCCCTCCCCCGTCAGTCAGCATTCCTTCAGCGATAATTGTTTGGAATAATCAAGTTTCTGCGAAAAAAAAAAAAACACCTCTGCTGTTCTGCTTTTCATTGAGGGATGTCCACTATAACATTGTAAAAATTACAGAAGTTGAATTTTATTTTAAATGTACAAAAGAGGCATTTCAGGCACTAAAATAGTAAAATAGGCTCTAAAGGTCCAAATAGGCATTTTAGAGCACTATAAAGCTCTATAAATGTGATTTATCATGAAACATCCACATATTTAAACATTTTCATGTTATTTCATAAGGAACAAAATAGGCATTTACCTTAAAATCCCAGGTTTAATAATAACTTATAAGTAGAACTGTATGTGTTCAACAATAATAGTGTTTTAATTTAACACCTTATTTCCTCAATAAAATAGGTAAGAGAGTATTTTGCACACACGAACATACGGTAGTTTAATATATATAAATTGAAATTGCATAACAATACAATAGTCTCGATTATATAATATAAAATTTGCACGTATTTCTGCTTATCCATGCAGACTGGCCAGCTATACGCAATACGAGTACTGTACATGACTGCTTTCAGCGCATTCTTTAGTCATTATCTTGCGGTAGCATTTCAATTATGGGATGTAATAAACAAATTTGGACGCCAGCCAACCGTGCCTCATTAACGCGGAAGAGAATAGCTGCTTTATATTTTACTTGCATAATACAGAATTGTCCACATAGACCATTACACTGAGACCAGAAACTTCTTCCTTAACAGGGTGTTTCACAATCTATATACTTCATCGATTTCAGTAGAAGATAGAATTAATATTTCCTGTTAACCCAGAGTTTCTTCAGTCAAGGGATAGCCTACACTCATGATATGAATAAGGGTGTCCTTGAGGTTAATTTGAAGACGTTCTTTAAGCTCAATTAAATACCAGTAAAACTATCAGCACTTAAGCTTATGGTATTAGCGTACTGTAGATAATAGACTACCTGCTGAATGTTTCGCCTGAAAATAGCTTACACGTCTCTCTCTCTCTCTCTCTCTCTCTCTCTCTCTATATATATATATATATATATATATATATATATATATATATATATATATATATATATATATGTATATATATGTATATGTATATAGCCTATATATATATAAGAGGTTTTGTCCTGACTTAATGAATGAATGACTGACTGACTGACAGATAATCAACGTAGAGCCTAAACTATAATACCAAGAGAGTTGGAATTTTGACAGTAGGCCTACCTTCGTTTCATAATGTAAGTGCTTGCTAAGAAAAGATTATGAAAAATTTTGATTTTAAATGGCAAAAATAAAATGTTTTAGAGGAGACATAATACCTTATTAATTCCATGACAACAGTGTATTGTTGGCAGTGTTCACAGGTAGCTTTGAAAATAAATTAAACGGGACTTTGACAAATTAGAGAAGCTATCTACATAATTCATCTAATGCAGAATGCAATGCAGCCACATAATTTTCTCTACCCTGGACATAGAGAATACCGTACGTGGTAATAGGTATATTATTATATCTCAGGTTTTGGGGGAGGGAAGTATGAAAGTGATATTGAATTTCTTTTTAATTCCATCCCTGAAACGGTTGTATGGTAACATGAGAGGGAGAAATAAAATATTCCGCAAAGACAATACAATTTTATGTTACCGGAAATTATGTTTCTTCTTATTTGAACCCCTACTAGGCTAGGTCTGTAGAAGCAATAGGGTACAAAATTCTACATCCTCTTTGAGCCGTAAAAAGTTATATCAAGCGTTTTCTGAGAGAATAGTTTGAGGTGTGAGAAGTCGTTTTTCCTTATTTAATATTCAACATACCTATTTAAGGACCTAGAGTTTGAAAATAAAAAATCCTTCATACGTTAATTTCGAATGTCAAAATACAAAACACGAGCAACGCCGGGCCTTTAAGCTAGTATGATATAAATCACGTTTCTTCGGTTCGTTTTTAAGAAACCGTCGTGCATTGAGAGTGGCATATTCAGTAATGATAATAGCCTAATAATAATAATAATAATAATTTCTACCACAGGCACACTATTTTTGTGTATTTAAAAACATAAAATTATTTCTGTGCTATTTGAATATTATAACGCAATAAATGATTTCTCTGGCACAGAAAACGTGATTTTCTAGGTGCCCCCCCCCCCCGTAAATAATTTCCTTCAACTTTGTTTGCGGAATGTTGAAAGATGGCAGTTACTGGTATGTAAATCCTCTTTTCGTACCGGTACTTGTTTATAAGTAAAATAATTGTTATTTTATATACTTCTGCGAAGTCAAATATTTTCCAATCCCTTATTTTCAATCCCTTATCAATAAAACAGCAATGATACCCGATCATTATAGTGTTCATTAATCCTAATGCATACATACGTCTACAGTGATTCCGGATGAAGCAACTGCCATGATGGATGGATCATAATCAGGCATGAATCTGAAGAACTCCGAGCCATCTTTGTACCATTTCACTGAATACAAATGCGTGCCCTCTAAGTCAAATTCACACACTAATGTCACAGGAGAAAACATGTCCACCGTTGGTGGAACATGTAGGTATAGTAATTTCAGACATCTGGTACCTGAAACAAAACTTAATGTCAATAATGTTTCGTTTACATATACAAGATTATTATAGACAACAACAACAATAATAATAATAATAATGTTTTATTTTGCCTGGCAGAGTTAAGGCCGTAGGACCGTATGGCTGTAGGGCCACTCAACTAGGATAAATACAAAATGCATTAAAGGAATACCTACAAAAACAAATAGAATAGATACCATACATAATAATAACAAAATGCAATCAATAGAATAATAATACAATTGATATGCCTATATTAAAACATAAGACAAAAAGGCGTCCAATAATGTAAAGAGAAAACAAAGAGAAAATTTAATAGTTATTAATGAAACAAGTGGTAAAAACGAGATTTTATTTTGAGAAATGACCGTAAGGGCAAGTGCAGCAACCCTAAGAGCAAAATAAAATCATTTTATCATGAGTATCAAACACTATCTTTTAGACAGCCTTTAATAATTGTGAAATAATAATTTTATTACGTATCGTGCAGCCATTTTGGGAGTTTTCCAGGTGTCCTGCTATTCAGCATGCATTTGTGCAGGCAGAGATTGTTGATTTTTTGGTACACGTCTGCCAACATAAGACATGCATTGGACAACACTTTTCATAGCACTTGTGCGATAATGTGCAACTTTTCCTTTGTGTCTCTTGTTAATAGAAGTTAGACTTCTGAATCAAGCTGTCTAAAAAGATAGATTTTAAATTTCCTACAAATTTATCAAGGAAGTCGAGAAATACGAGTTGTATTTTATAAAGACTATTTCATGATTGGAATGCATCCTATTGAAGAATGTAACACTGTATAGAACAGCCTGATTTATTATCAATGAATTTCATCTTCAGACAGGCTTGAAATAGTTATAAAATTAAAACCCTTGTCGTAGCACTTATCTGGGGCCACTTATATAATATAAAATAAAAATAATAGAGAAGGCACACGCACACATTAAAAACAATGTTGTCATAATATTAAAACCTTCTTCTTGGCCCCAGATGCGTCCATATGAAATATTTTTTTTTTCAAATAAATTTATTTGAAATATATTTATTTATTTATTTGAAATATTTTTATTTTATTTCAAATAATGGACGCATCTGGGACCAAGAAGAAGATTTTAATATTATGACAACATTGTTTTTAATGTGTGTGTGTGCCTTCTCTATTATTTTTATTTTATATTATATAAGTGGCCCCAGATAAGTGCTACGACAAAGGTTTTAAGGTGGACACTCTTTCAATTTTATAATTATAGCCTGATTTATATTAAGCATAGGCTGCATGTACTGTAGGGACAAGACAGATAATATTTTCTCAGATTTATTTAATTAAACAATCTATATTGTAGCAGTAGATTGGTTTCTACCAGAGGTGTACAAATCTCGATTTTAGCTTGCCCAAACCCGCTTGAACGCCAGGCAAGCAAGTTGCCAGCGTCATAGCTAGGAAGCAGGCAGGTTTCTTTAAGCCCGATGGGTCAGGTCAAACCCAACCTAGGCAAGTCAGAATAAGCTTGCGACATTCCTATCAGCAAAACAACTGTAGTTGCTGAGTGTAGGTAATACTTTCTTGCTTTTCTACATGCTGGTAGAAGAAATTCACCATGCAGATAAATAAAAGGTGGATAAAGTATTAAAAATCGTTTTAGCGTCTTAACACAATTATTATTTTATTATTTTTCGAAGAAAAATCTACCTAATGACTTTCAAAAAATTCGTTCATATCGTTACGTTTCATGCCTCCCTAAGTACGAAACCACCGCCTGTGATATTTATATTTATATACAGTATATGTATATGTATATATATATATATATATATATATGCATATATATCTTTACACGCTAGCGGCCGTAATTTTCAAGATATTTGAATCAAATTTTATTATCTTATTTCTAGGCCCAATACTTCAGACAAGTTCGTTAATGAGCAAAATTGGCCTAAGGGGGTGGTCGGGGGAGGGGGTTGAAATTTTAAAACATTTATATCTCGGCCCCTAGGAAGTATAGAGGGAAACTTTCATTGAATAAATTAGAGTACTCCTTATGGAGTTCACAGTGACACCAACGATTCGGGGGTTTTGGGAGTACGAGTGGGGGTGGGGGTATGGGGATGGAAATTCGAAATTTTCGAAACTACGTCTTGTGGGGTATCGTTGAAAAGCTCTTGATGAGTACTCTACAAATCAATAACTAGTTTCTTGATAGTTCTCATATAAGGCGAGATTTGAATGTTTTAAAAAGTTCTCTTTTTTGCAGTTATTATTGCGGGTTTGTCATGCCAAGGCTAAAGAAGAAGAGTGCTACGCAGCGACAGTAAATTAAAACAAAAGCACTTCGAAATCTACCTCAGCTTGTAGGCTTGCCTAAAGGGATTTTTGTTATTGTTATTAATGATTTTATGATGTTTTCTCGAAAATGTTTGAAAATTTTTCCCATGCCGGACTAGTACTTTTGTTCATTGATAATTAATTAAAACTGTCCACATTTTAGTTTCTCCTCGGCTTCCTTCAGGGTAAAATTCTCTAAATACATCTGAAGTTCCTCAACTACGTAACTGCACGACTTACCAGTGCGCTGCTATACCCAGTTTCATATTCTTTCCGCCAGGCCTTGCAGTTTCCTTAGGTCCTGAGCAACCCACCAAGTTATGAAGAGCTTATGACTCATAGCGACAGTATTTCTTATCATCGTTGTAATCTGGCTTGCTTTCAAGTCAAGCAAGTTAAAAGCTGTGACTGGTTGCAGAATTTCAAAGGGGCAGGCAAGCTAAAATCAGAATATGTACACCTCTAGTTTCTACACAGACAATACCGTGCACAAAGTCTATATATTTAAAAAAAATTAAAAGTTGAAAATACAATTATGATTAGACCTGCATTATTATTATTATTATTATTATTATTATTATTATTATTTTAAATTTTAGGTCCGAACATAATATTTTTCGATAAATTACTCAAGTATGATAGGCCTACATGTAGACTTTGCTTTTACTCTCCCAATCCAATTGACTTTGCAGCCTTTCTGGAAAATTTGATTGATTCATAAATCATAATATAGGCAGTTAAATGGGGAACTTATTTGTATGGGACAAGATTTTATAATTCTACTTGTAATTTCACCAAAACCAGATTTTTTTAATTCTATACAGATCTTACTCTTATCATTTCTCGCCCAGTTGCTGGAAGTAGAGTTGGATTATTCCCACAAAGTCTCTGGCCTTGAAGACAAACCCAGCCAGCGAGCTTCTCGTTACGTCTCGTTACCAAGATGCGCGAATTCGGTGCGCGTAAGATCAGTAAGCTACCGCTGGGCAGAGAGTGAACATCATGCAGCGTGTCGCCAGTCGTAGAAAATACTATAATAGTTGAGTGGAGGGGCAATGCCGCTGCGAGAGAGACAGACAACACGTGGAGTGGGATAGGAGAGCTGATCCAATCAGGGTGCAGCTACCTCCCCTAGCCAGGAACTCTACGAGCGGTGAGACTCGCTCCTAAGGTATACACGTAAAAACCCAGAGACGTTGTTGAGGTAATCCTACTCTAAGTCGAAACCAGGTATTTGAACGATGATTATAAGACCTGTGAGGCTATGTGAAGGCTATCAGTAACATTAAGAATTAATTCTTAATAGCTAATTATCTATTAAATTAGCTTGCAATTTTAGTACGTCGTTTAACTTTGCGTTGTTTATGTTTAACATCAGTGGAACAGTGTTTTGGAAATTACTATTTGCCTTAATTTTAATAATAGGCCTATTCCATATTGATTAAATTTTAGTTCTTGATCTACTCATAATTTTTGTAATGTTGTCTTTATAGCTTTAATATCTCTTTTCTTACATGAAGTTCTGATACACTTAGGCCTACTCATCCAACCATTTCTATGGTTATTATGACTAATAGTTTTAATTCTAATGGGAAATCACTCTTCAACGTAAGTCTCAAAAGTTCTTATGAATGCGTTAAACTTAATGTTAACATCAGCAGCACTGCATTGTGGATGTTCATACTTTATAACAAGCTGACAGCTTTGACTATGAATTAAAAGACAGTCTACCAGACTAGGAATCCTTACAAACTTTGTAAGAAACATTTTAATAGATTTCATAGGTACTGTGGGTGCCACTTCTTAAATACTTTTTTTTCCAAATACTGCCTCTGCCTTATGCCACCCTAATCCTCTTCGACCTATCAATCAGTGAATAGAAAGGTAATAAGGCGTATTCACACTTGTCTGCAGTCCAGTACAATGTTGCCAAATACATACCACAGCGCGTTTATTTCACTTGAAAAGTGGTGAATGACAGAGGCAACACTGGGGAAACCCACGCGACTGCAAGAGCACCTGTTCATTGTCGGTGTCGGTGCAGATCTTCGGATTAGGGAACAATGTTATTATTAGGGGCGGATTTCTATGACATGTCATATTTTTCCCCATTGCATTATTTCAGGTTTCCGACTAATTTAAACCCGATTCCACGCATCCTGGTGAAAATGGAACGGCTTTTATTGTGCATATAACTGCATATTAGGAAATTCCCAACTATTCTAGCATATTTACTATGAATATGCATATTTAGGTCATATTTTTAGCATATTTGTGTGCATATTAAAGAAATTTTGGAAGTTTCATAACATATTTTGTAAATTTTGCATTATACTGATACTTTTTGAGAATTTACAGATATTTTAAATAATTAACAATATATTTTAATAAAATTAATTGTAATGAAACTTAAATCAAATATACATAATGTGTAAATGGTAAAGTCATATTTTAAATTTTATTGGTCATATTTTAATGTTTTTTAGGTCATAAATGCATGCATATATCCTATTTTTTAGGTCATAGAAATCCGCCCCCTAGTTATTATATTGTTCTGTTGATTATTGATGGTTTGGGACGAGGTAATTTGCGGGTAATAAACCCTATGAAGCAGTAGCATGTCGGAGTCACACTTCTGCAAGCAGACTGCTTGATACAACATTAAAGAGATGAATTAATTGTTTGAGTCACTATGGTCTACTTTTTCAATTAACAATTGCTATTGTCTCTGATCCGCAAAGTGGAGAGTACCGCATACAAACCATTCTTAGTCCCCTCTTGTATTCCGTTCAAGGTTACACCACTTAAACTTTGTTAAAGCGAGCCGTTGTTAATTAGAGTTAATTCATACTTTTGTGGCGTGTTCGAAACTATTGCCATAATACCATACTACACATTCCAGCAAATTTAAGTAACAGAGTAAAAAGTAAAGTAAAGTGTTCCCTATGACAGGCCATGGAGGCCCAGAGGGGTCCAAGAGGTTGAGGCTTCCAGATTTTTAGACATCGGCACATGAAGGTGGTAAGGTTGTCAGCCTTACGCACCGACCGCCTTTACCCCCAGGATTGCTCCTGGTACTCATTTTTGTTAGGGGCTGAGTCGACCCCAGGATCATAGTGCCACCAGAAGGATTAAGCCAATTGAAAAACTCCAACGACCTCATCGGGGATCGAACCCGCGACATTCCGGTTTATAGAGCAGCGCCTCAACCACTACGCTACGACGTACCCCTAAGTAACAGAGTATAAAGGGCAAAAAAATTCTATTATAATTTTATAAAAACAATAATTGTCAAACTATTATTGTAAAACATATAGGCCTAATACAATGTGGATATACGTATATATATATATATATATATATATGCAAACATCGTATATGCAAACATGAACTACAGATTATTGTTTCTGTTGGACATCACATGAGAATATTATAGCAGAAAAATTCCTCTGAAACTGGGATTAAGTCCAACAGAGACAATAATGTGGTTCATGAATGCATATAATATCTTGAATGTTAATATAACAGTGGAAGACCGGTCAAAAAACCACTAATTAGTGTGCCTCACAGTACTACATATGACATAACTTGTCTGTCAGTGAGGTGATCATTAAGAGAATTAATTATAGGAGAGAGGTTCCATCTGACGCTGTGAAGTGAACTCTGGCTTAGCTCAGTTGGTAGAGCAGTGGCACGGATAGCCAAAGATCCTGGGTTGAAATCCCAGTGTCACAGGAATTTTTCTCCTATAATATTCTCATCGAATACAATTTTAATGGATGTTTATCAAGGTATCGTTGATCCAATACAAGTCATGTTTACAAAAATATTACAAAATTAATAGATAAAGCGGCAGATAGTTCTAGGTTAGCGACAGGTAGTTTTAAGTTAATGGCAGGTAGTATATATAAGCTAAATTATATATATATATATATATATATATATATATTATCTAGGAACAAGTGAGCTAAGAGACACAAGATCATTAATTAAAAGTGAAAGGCCACATGTTATTTATAGGTTTGTTACCATAGTCAATTCATGTACTGTAAAGTACCACGACGCACGCGCACATTGTCAATTTCCTGCGCGATGTATACGAACAATGTGATTTTTCAGCCTATTCACAATGTGTGCACGCATCGTCTTATGTGACAGTACATGACTTAGCTTTAGGAACAGACATAACATTATTTCCTTCTATTAAAAAACCATGGTTCTTTAATTAATTTCATTTAAAATAAACATTTCAGAATAAAAATATCATGTCTTATATTTAACCTAATGATCGTGCACACCACTTTTTTACCCTAATTTTCATTAATCCTCATCACCACAATATAGTATGGGGACCTTAGTCCTCACCACTGTTTTTAATGTTCCTTCCATTACAAACTTATCATAAGAAGTTAGAGATAAGGCGCCATCCCTGAACACTCATCTCAAGTAACACATTTCTCTCCTTTAATTTCGAAAGTTCCCTATTTTCACTCTGTCCCTATATAATCCCTGTAGGCATGAGATAATATCCCCTAAAGGGTCATCTCTGATACCTCTAGCAACAGACTTCACTCTCACCATTTCATTTTCCATTTTATTGTCATGCCGTCTCATCTCTTCTCCCTGAAATTGTGTTCTTGATGTGTACGTTGAAAGGGTCTTTTTATGAGTCACCTTTCTGCAAACACCCCTTGCAACTTTACTGTGTGTTCAGTACAATATACAGGGTGTTCTGAGAAGATTTAGCTGGATGAACGTCATTATAGTATTTTTAAACAATAGACTGAGATGTATTAATTTATCGTAAATGAATATGAAACAGTATGCGATTTTGACCTCGCTCATAAAATATATTATGGAAAAATATATAGCATTCCCCGATAAAGTTTTCTTCCATATCTTTGATCCTGAGCACTGCATTATTGAAATGTATGGACTGCTACTTCCAATGGTCTGGAAATAATTTGGCTAATCTTACCTTAAATACTAGAAATTGCACTATATTACAGATACATGGTAGTACTTTATAGCTCCTGATCTTGGGTTTGATATAATGACGCACCTGTGCGGTAATGAGCGCGGTAATGAAAACTGTAATTTAGATTGCTGGAATTGGGTAAGTTACTGGAAATTCTACTTCCCACCATGATAACATGGACGCGAAATGGATGAAAAAACACTGTCGTAAAAATTAAAGTTATTTACTACTTCACTTATAAAAAATCTTTTATTATTATTTATTATTCTATCATTATTTCTTTTTTTTCAATCAGAAGAAATTAAATATTTGGGTGTCCACATTGATCGTCCTTGGACCTGGAAAAGGCATATAAGTACCAAACGCAAGAAACTAAATCCAAATTCAGCAAACTGAACTGGCTCCTATGACCCAATTCAAGGTTATCAACTACGAACAAACTTCCAATTTACAAATGTATCCTTAAACCAATACGGACATATGGAATTCAATTTTGGAGTACATCAAGCAACTCCAACATAGAAATTCTAGAACGTTTCCAGTCCAAAACGATACGAACTATTGGTAAAATTCCCTGGTACATCAGTAACAAATAGGTTTGTTCGCAAAGCAAATCCGTGACCGCTTGAGAATTTGTTGTACTGCGCATGTCCAGTCTGTAACTTACCCGTGATTTGCACTTTGCGAACGGTTACAAGAATTTGGAATCGATAGTTTCTGCGTTTAATCGATATGATATGCAAATAAAATATATATTTCCCTTTGACATGTTATAAATGCAATATACATCGACAATATAATCTATATTTTGGGAAACTTTTAATTATCTTCCATTATTCATACATATAAGTAGCCTATGTTTATAAATCTGGCTCAATGTTATAGGAGGGAGGAGTCAGGCGCGTGAAAATAGGTTATTGCGCATGTCTCTGATAACAATTCATGCTAGAGCCTGCAAACTTTTCTTATAGTACAGAAACTGTCCGTGAGAGCTTTGCGAACAGAAGATTGAAATCAGAATCACGGATTCTCGCTTTGCGAACGCGTGTGGAGAAAGAGCGCATGCGCGAACGATATGTTCCTGGTTTCTGACTGCTTTGCGAACAAACCTAATATATTTATCAAGATCTTGAAATACCAACAGTAAAACAGGAAATAAGTAAATACCATAATCGTCTAAACAAACACCCCAATTCATATGCAGTGAATCTCCTGAACAATGGGATAAACACTTGTAGGCTCAATAGAAATAAAGTATTGGACTTGATCTACAGATTTAATTAACACGTCAACCGGATTTGTTATGCTACGCAAATATTAGCCACTGGGCTATATTTGTAACATGTTCATTCTTATTACGTAGGCCTACTGTTCATTGTAGAACAGATTGTAGCGTTGAAGAAAGATAAAAAAATTATTTCATACTCGTAGTTTTACTTCGGTGAACCTTTACTTCTCCCCTTTTAGGAAGGGGAGGAATTATCCCATATCCAGGGAGCGACCTTGTCGGGAGAGGAATTATTATCTATTGATGACACGTAAATACTTTTTTGACCAGACAAGGACATGGAGGGCCTCCCCGGATGAGTGATCAGCCCAATGCCGGGGTTACCTCCGAGACAGCACGAACACATAGGACGAGACACACCGTTCACACACACTCACTCCAAACAAGGCGAGGATGGGATGAAGATGATAATGACGGCCATATGATATCTGGGGACCACAAGCGCCTAAAGTTACCCGACATTTGTCTCAAAGGTGAGGAAAAACCCCAACTAGATAACTTGTCCCGACCAGGAATCGAACCCGGGCCCGCTGCGTGAGAGGATTGAAAACACTGCTGAATTAATTTTAAAAAAGTTCTAAGACCATTGTTTGATTGTTACATCGATGTCATTTCCACTGTGTGTGTGTGGCCAGTTTAATATCATAGCCTACCATGTTTCACATGTTTTGTTCCCTAGCGGAGATAGGTAGCATTTCAGCATGTAACTTCGCTAGTCCAATTAGAGGCCTCTGTCCTTTAGAGTGATGTAATTAATTAGCAATCCCGATGTCCCGATGAAGACCAGCCATGCACTAGTGCAGCTTCACTAGTCAAGGGATTTCACTCAAGTTTCACAGTTTATAGCTATTAACTGGAACAGCCATCATGTATCTTGATTGATTGCCATTATAACCACTACTGATAATGTTGTTGACTGTGATGCACAGCATTGCATTAGTCCAATTCTGACGTCTTCATTTAGCCCTAGTAATAAAACCAAAACAACTAAATGCCCTCCCTCTTCCAAACAAACTGTACAAATCCTATTATTGATTTTCATGTTCGTCTAGGGTTATGTTTTTCTTTTAGAATATCGTTATCGGCCTTGATAGCCTATATGTATATAAATTGAATACATTATGTAAAAAATGTTCAAGGTAAAAAAAAACAACGTATATCATGGTCTACAAGTATGAAAAAGATAGAACAATGTACATTACAAGTTGGTTATATTTGAAGAACTCAAATAGATCTCAATGCCACATCTTCAGACCCTTAATAATATTGGAAACTGTTCTCAACTTGCAGAAAAAAATAACAATTAAAGGACTTTTTTATTAGTCACCATTTTAAAGTACACCCTTCTGTAGAGGTGTTGGGTCTTCAAATATAATTTAGTGCCGGTAATATAGACAGTTAAAAATAGCCAGATGTCAATTTTGTCTGTCTAGCTCAAGTGCCGAAGTCTAAAATTTTGGGAGACTCAACCTCCTGGAACCCTGGGCCTCCATGGCCTGTATAGGGAACACTTTACTTTACTTTACTTTACTTTACTTTACTTTACTTTACTAGCAACTAAGAGTATCGGCACAGTATATACTTTACTGTGGTATTAGTTTCAATACAGATCAATACTTAGAAGTAAAAATTGTATGATTGAGTTCAGTAGTAATGTTTGAGAAAAGCAATATCTTGAAGTTATTGTGAACAGATATTATTAATGTCGCTGATTTTCGTCAATTCTTCTCGTAGGGCCTTATTGGAATTGTAGCCTAGGTATTCATGTACATGTAGACATGCGCATTTCGGTAAATCATACCATCATTAGTCCTTAAAATGGAAGAATAATAAAGGGAAATGAGTAAAAATGGAAAAACAACATGACACACCAATTGTGATTCTTAAAACTTTAACTTTGGTACTTAGTGGTGATTAGGAGGAAAATACTCGACCCTCTATTACCAATATTTTAAGCCTACTGCGCAAGGTTATCTTACAGTATAGGCCTATATATATATATATATATATATATATATATATATATATATATATATATATATATATATACACACATTAGGGATGGGTCCTCGATACTTTCGATACTTGCGTGGTATCGGCATCGAGCGATACTTCAGAAAACTAGCTCGGTGCTTTTTCGATATTTTGGTAATTCTGCGATTTAAGGAAATGCGGTATGTCTTTCTGCTTTTAGTAGTCTACTAAATATAGTAAATACTTCTATTTATCCTTGAAATGGAGAAAACCACTCTGTTTCTTTTGTCTAGTGATAAATAAAGACTTTCCGACTTTTAAAATCCAAACAGAAGAGATTCTTAATTGTTTCGTTTCCTGTCAAACGTTTAGTTTTAACGCAGAGTTTAAAAATAAATATACACTTCTGATGATATTAAATTTTCTCTCATTAAATATGCACACTTAATTAATTTAGCTGGTATTACACAGTTCTCTCAACTTTTCATTTTTAATGTATCTATTTATTGAAACTGGAAATGTTGACGGTATCGAGTATCGAAGTATCGAGTATCGATGAAATATCATGTATCGGTATCGATTATCGAGAAAATCTGGTAATCGACCCAAGGCGGGTACAAGGCGGAGAACGGTATTGTAAAAGAAAATCTTAGCTCCTGCTTAAGAGAATGAACACAACGTAGTGCCAGGAAATTGAAATTTGGCTTTTTTACAACGACTAGCCTCAACCAGCAATGAAACCTTTGGTACATACGCAGAAGGGTTGTTTGTCGATGGCGAGGGGAACAATTCTTGGTCTAGTTTGGGGTGGACGTCAGTAATGGAGTATCAATTAGAGGTGGCGTAACATGCTAGACTGAATCCACATGACATGATTGACATGGGGATGTTGCTTACAATCACATTTCACGCCTTCATGGCTTGATGACCACTTGTGAGCGTTGTATTACATTTACATCACTTCCACATGGTATGCTTCAAGCTATGTAATCTGAAGAATCAAATCCAAAATATTCAACATGACCTATTCCTCTCTCTAACGTCATATCGTCTCATCAAGAAAATTGTAAACACTTTCCATGAGCTAATTAGACGAGCAAATGATGTCACAGCCATTTCATAAAATATGGGAATTTTTTCCTCAAAGAGAGAAGTTATAAAATTATTGTAATTGGGTGGTCAAAAATAAGTTTAAAACCTCAGATTCTCTTAATTTTATGGACTTGGGTGTATCTGAAGTGGTTGCATATGTAAAATCTGTCGATTTACTTATTTACTGCGTTGAGTAACTTTTTTTTTTTTTTTTTGCCATTTTTAGCATGATTTTAACACTCTTTAAAACCAAGTAGTCAACAGTAATCAGCTATATCCATTTTCATTTGAGAAAATATACATCTTAAGGTACAATTTGGTATAAGATTAACTTCAAAAAATATGTGTGGTTAATTACTATTTTAAATAACAAACAAGTGACTTTTTGTCCCACTCGTAATGTCCTACCCGTAATGGTGCTAGTTTTGTTAAATTATTATTGATGAGTTAAGTAAGTGTTCTGACAACCTGGAAACAGTTTATAGGCCTAATTTGCATTTAATCCCTCGTACTTTCATTAATAACATTAAGACCCCTAACAGCAATAGCAGAACAGCAAATGAACTTTTGTTTTGCATCATTAAAATCAATGTCCAAATTATGTCCCACCCGTAATAGATTTTGAAAAACAAATTTAAAATATTTAAAATAAATTTTAAATAATGCTTTGCATGTAGTGTGGAGGAGAAGGCTGTGTAAATTTTACAGGATGTGAAGAACCAATTCTAGTTTATTATTTATGATATGTAATAAACAAAAAATTGTTTTTATAATGTGCTAGAATGTCCCACCCGAAATTATGAAATGGCTGGTCAACGATTAATTCTTCAGCTGTTATGTATTTATTTTTTTATGTAAACGATTATTTCTTCAGTCTCTTACGTATTTATTTATTAAGTGCCAGAATGGTACTTTATGAGCTTGTGTGGGGACGGGAAAATTCTGTCTGTCTGTCTATCTGTCCGAGTGTCTGTACGCGCGATAACTCAAATACGCTTTATCGTATTTTCATGAAACTTGGTATAGGCATTTATAACGTTCATGGAAAGAAGCCTATTGATATTGGACCAAATCGGTTGAACGATACCGGAGTAATGCCCAATTTAATCCCTACTTTAATGGTAATATATCAGAAAGGTGCGATAACTCAAATACGCTTTATCGGATTTTCATGAAACTTGTTATACGCATTTATAACGTCCATGGAAAGGAGCCTATTGATATTGGACCAAATCGGTTGAACGATACCGGAGTAAAGCCCAACTTAGTGCTTATTTTATGGCAATATTTTTAGTAAGTTAGCTTTGACATATAACACTACCCACATATGCCTTCACATATGCTTATCAAACTAGGTCTTTGTTCTTCCGTTAGGCCTGCTTAATGAATCGATCTGGAGCTTAACTCGGAAATCGATTAAAAATAACTTATTTTCTGTACATCATAATTGCATTTAATAATAATTAAGGAATCGCGCACAATGTGCATTATCTTAACCTAAGACTTAACCTACTGACAAACACCCAGTCCTGAACCCGGGAAAGGGATTTTTCACTACTGAAAAATCACCGACCCGGCCGGGAATCGAACCCGGGCCGCCGGAGTGAAAGGCAGGTGCGCTACCGACTCACCCACGGCGACGGACTATAATCACTGATTAATCAAAAGCATTCCGGCACTTTGTTAAATCAGTTGATTTTTAACTGCTATTGACGTATAAAATTGTCGCCTCCAAAATTATATTAAAAAACAGAGATATGGGATTACAATAATAATTGTTTATGTTAAAATGTAAGGATTTTTATACGCTTATTATGGTCTCATTCATGTAAACAAGCTATTCCAATTAAATTTTCCTCATTGGTTTTGAATTGAGAACCCACTGATGATTTTACTTGATTAATGGCTTATTATCAGTGCATAAATTCAGCTCTAAAAGGCAAGGTATATAAAGCTAAAAGGTTGAAGACACTCAAAGTATCCTTATCGTTTTTGGGGGGCTTTATTGTACAAGACATTGAAAATAAATACACTGGGGGGGGGGGGGGGGCTTTATTGTACAAGACATTGAAAATAAATACACTGAAAACACAGTCAACTAAAAATCTATTGAGACCATTTTCAAATTTGTATCATACAACTAAATTTATAAATTAATTGTTCAGAATGACAGCTACTTATTATGACAGAATTTATCATTCCTCCCTGAACTGAAAATACTTCAAATTTATTTGTGGACGGTTTTATCCATTTTAAAGCTCAAGCATAGATAACTTATTACCACCATCAAGTCTGTCATTAGATTTTCTTTATGCATAATTAAATTTATGTAACAGATTTTCAGCGTATTTTATCTCTAGGCCTAATTAATTTTGTTGCAGATAAAGGTCTAAAAGAGAATGCTGGTTGCA
The DNA here is from genome assembly GCA_964059195.1 of Ectobius pallidus. NCBI lineage: Eukaryota > Metazoa > Arthropoda > Insecta > Blattodea > Ectobiidae > Ectobius > Ectobius pallidus. Next base: position 123,968,534 of record CAXKWD010000009.1, read on the forward strand.
GTCAGTTCTGTACACTAAGTACGCCATTATTTCCAGCAAGGTTTTCATTTCATTTCATTTTCATTTGTGAAAAATGCAGTTTGCAGGAAAAGAACGTTAAACATACAACGCTGAATTACACAGATGGCTGATGGACGCTTCTTAGCGAAGTGCAGTCTCTTCCATTTTAATGCAAAACTAAAAGTAAATGTGGATATATAATTTGTTATATTATGACGATTTCTTTTCCTAGAACTGCCTTTATAATCTTACACTAGTTTACTCCCTCCTCTAAGACCCGTCAGTCAGTAAAAAAAATTATGGTATGGGAATTCATTATACTTAAATAATTTTTTACCAAAACGAACTTAAAAAGTATTGCTGCGATTTTAAAAAATAATTTTCAAAAATGAATGTTGAATTTGGTAAGCTGTAACCGTTTCATTAACTTGGAGCCTAGAAATACCTGCCAGGATATCAGCTATCAGCTGATAATTTTAAATGGATCTGTGTACAGACCAGTGAATTTCAGAAGGGACCACGGTCCAGGGAAAGTCACGTTAGTGGCAATAAATTCCAAGATATAGCTAAGTCTTTCTCCGGCATGTCTTTCTGGGGGTCTATGTCTTGTTTTCTACTCAATCATGATTTTGGCACTTAGACCCTTATAAAACTAAACGCTTCAATTTGTTATGCACAGTAGTTGTGTATTTCTTTGTTTTAAGGGATGTACCCATAGAAACATCCAACAATGAGCAGGTATTGTTCTGAGTGAAACTGGAAATGAAGCTAAACAAAGTTGACACGTCGCAATGTTGTGGGGTGCAGCAATTGAAGATAACGGCTGTTGAGGGGAATTTAACAAGTTAGAGGGGAAGGAAACGGTCGAATTATGACACATCGTGCAAGCTACAATACTTAATACTGTATTATGAACTTCACTTCTCTCGCTCTCTTCTACTAGCACACGGATGGAATGGAATTGAATTCATAATTAACAGAGAAAGAATTTGATGTATAAAGATTGTAAAATATATTTTTTAAAAGTTTTTTAATAAATTTATAATTAAATATGAACTGAAAATGGCAAAGAAAAATTATAGCCTCAATGCCTCATATCCCATATAGCAGGGGTGGCCACGACGAGGGTCTTAAGCCAATCTCGTGCGGCTCTTGAAACCAAGCTAAGAGTAAATATGATACAGATTTTAAAAAGTATGTAGTTAATATAATTTAATGAAAACATCTTACGAGGATGTGAAAAAACTTATTTCTGATTTAGCGCAAAATGTATTTAGTTTTCAGAGCAAATTAAGACTCTTTCGGGAAGACCTTAAGACTAAAACATTCGTTTTTAAAAAATTACTGACAGCCTTCCTGACGTTCAGGTGGAAACTCAGCTATTCTCTCTTTAATATTGCATTTGCACCTAAATTTATACTGTAATTGGTACGCTACAAATTGGTAGGTTAGAATGTTGTAATAAGTAATCGAAGTTATTGTTTTCTTCTCATGAAAAAGAATAATAAGAAAAAAATTAATGCTTATGATATCTTAGTGAGCTCGAAAATGGCTTTGAACCTTTACGAATACGGGAAATTTATTTTTATGAATATGCAAAATTAGACTGTTAGAAAGCACTAAAATTCTTCTCTTCTGTCTTTTTCTTAGTTTTACCTCTCCCTTTTAGGATTTAAGCGACCCAAGCCGCCCGGGCCTTACAGGGCCGCGACCTGTCGGGAGAGGGATTATCTTTGGATTACATACATACTTTTTTGACCAAACAAGGACATGGAGGGCCTCCCCGGATGAGTGATCAGCCCAATGCCGGGGCCACCTCCGGGACAACACGAACACATAGGACGAGATACACCATTCACACACTCACTCCAAACAAGGCGAGGATGGGATGAAGATGATAATGACGGTCAGATGATATCTGGGAACCACAAGGGCCTAAAGTTACCCGACATTTGTCTCAAAGGTGAGAAAAAAAACCCACCCAGGTAACTTGTCCCACCCAGAAATTGAACCCGGGCCCGCTGCGTGAGAGGAGTGAACGCATCCCCTACGCCACAGCGGCACTAAAATTCAAATTTTAAAATGTTAAATCCTTTTAATTAGAAATTCAATACGCAAACTAATATGTAATTATATGTAAAAAAACATATTTGTTTGAAAATAGTACAGTAGAAACACTATAATGTCGTGTTTATCTTTCGATGTGCACTTGCACCCCAGTTGGCACGCCGTGTATAATTTTGATATGATTAATTATCTTGTATTGGAACATCTGTTCAAACAGAAGCACAAATTGCCCACTGAGTGGTCAACGTCTCTCCTGTCACGGTTCCCAAGATTGTCCACTACATAATTGCAGCTGCATCCGTAGGCGTGACGCCCGCTAAGTAAACTGTACAATTATACAAACATTAACTCATTACTCGTGTAATAGGATATCTCGTTACTACAGTACTCTGCGACCGCCCGCGTAAGTCTTTTCACAAGGTTTTTACATCAAATAAATCTATACGTTAACAATCTAGCTCGTATTTTTTTCTTCATACTTTTTTTTCCACGAGAAGACACATCTGGTCGACAACCACAGCAGACAAACACGAAGGTCCAGGATACAAAACACAATACAAAAAATCAAGTAACAAAGTTACGAAATTGTAAGGTAGTGAATAGCCTTGTTATAAATAAAGTTCTGTTCACATACTATGAAGTAGGCCTACCTTCCCATGCTATTAGAGACTGTCGAAACGTGTCATAATAGACTAAAATAATACTATTATTATTATTATTAATTATACTATTTATTATTATTATTATTATTATTATTATTATTATTATTATTATTAACCTGATAGAGTTAAGGCCTTAACATCTTTCCTTAGATTCAATTAGGGGTCTAACTTCTTCTTTTCCTTAGTTTTATCTTTCCCTTTTAGGAACGTTTAAGCGACCCAGACCATCCGTGTCTTAAAGGGCCGCGACCTGTCGGGAGAGGGATTATCTATTGGAGAATTAGTTCTTACTTACTTACTTAATTACTTACTCAATGGCAATAGATAATTTCTAAGCAAGCTAAAGAAATATGATCTATTTCATGGAACCGCGCTTACATGAGCCTGCCATTCAACCATCCCTCGCAAATCCTATATTGTCCTCCCACCTACGTCTAGGTTCTCCAAGTGTTCCTTTCCCTTCCGGTCTCCCAGTCAATATTTTTTAGATGTGTCTTTCCTCCCCCATGCGCGCAACATGTTCAGCCCATTTCATTCTCCGTAATATAATAATTACCCTTACTATATCCGGTGACGAGTACAGGATATGAAGCTCGTCGTTATGCAGTTTTCTCCATTCCCGATTTTCATCTCTTTTAGGCCCAAATATTTTCCTAAGCATCCGGTTTTCGAACACACTCAGATTATGTTCTTCCCGAAGAGTAAGCGACGTCTCACATCCATATAATACAACCGGCAGGATAACCGTCTTACAAATTTTTATTTTTAGATTTCTGAACAGAAGACGAGAAGATAAGAGTTTCTGAACTGCATAAAAACAGGCATTTCCTGATTTGAGTCGATACTTACCTTCTACCTTAATATTATTTGTATCTGTAATTATAGCTCCCAGATATTTGAATTTGTCCACTTGTTCGAACGATTTACCGGCTATTCTAATATTTTTTAGCCCATTATTTTGACGTTTCATGACCTAATATTTAATTTTTTCTGTATTAATTTCCAATCCAATATTCCTGCAGGCATCGAAAAGACTTTCTGCATTTCTCTCGATTGTGTTTATGTCATCGCCCAGCAGACAAATGTCTGTCATTTAATTCTAGGCCTACCTAAGAGCATAATAGGCGATACACTTTTGAAACAATCGGTAGATATAAACTGAATCAACTTGATCAGATAATTATAATTGTCGCCTACTATCAGCTGTCTCGTTGTTACGGTAACACTATAGATCAGACAATTCGTATGTTCTGTGCTTTACTAAATATTGTTATTTCATTTTCAAAATAATGCTTATGAATGCCTGCAAATAAAAGTTAAATATCATCTTAATCGCTACATATGATTGGAGTTATAACCCTCTACAGCAGGCATGTCAAACTGAGGGTCCCCCCTGGGCCTATTGCGTCAATTTTGGTTTTGTCATGAGTGCCACAAACAACTAATTGGACGTTATTGCACGATATTTTTATTACTTAATCTTAGAAAAATACAGCGTGTGGTCTAGTCACATTCTTCAATGCAAAATATTGAAGCAGTTAAACAAAAGAAGACAAATAGAAATTTTAAATGGCAACATATGCAACAGCAACGTGTACATTGTACAAAAAATTAAGTTACGTTTGAAAATGAACGTCTATTTACGACTACTTTTGTTTTTTGTCACACTTCTTTCTAATGACAATCTTTGGTGTCTGGTTGAAATGTTCAGTTCCGATTTCTATCAGAGGTGACAAGTGTTGACCATTCAGAATGATCTCTGAGGAATTTTTGTTGATTTCGTATAGGAACTGTTCACACTCAAAAGTAAAACAGAACATTATCGTAATCCTTGTGGCAAACTTTCTGAAGTTTTAAACTTTCCAGGAAGGTATGAAAAGAAAACAGGTATCCCTAAAATCGGCGGTTAAAAAATGAAAACGAATTTAGGTCAGCTTATGTAACCTTTTCTGCGTGTTTGACAAGCCTGGTGTAATACAGCAATTAAAGTTCTTAACCTTTAACTTACCTAAAGGAACCATCGCGAGAAGAAGAACGATAAATCCCACGGGTTCTGAAGAGCACTTCATTCTTGAGGTCGTTATGAGACTTCGAAATTAACACTCATAATTGTCGCTTTATTCGCAAGAATTTCTTATTTAGATTCGTAACGATACCTTGTATTTAAAAAAAATTAGGCTATTATATCACCGTAATTGATAAAATTGAAACTAATTTATGTTTATGCCTATTAATCACTTTGAGATGCTTAATTTAAGACTAGTATCAAAGATTACAGATATGTTTTCACGTGTGATGATGACACTTGACGATGGAATAGTCTGTCACTGACTGAATGGACGGCATGAGTTGTTTGCTCCTCCGGCAGCTGGACAGTCTTGCGCAAACACTATGTTTGATCATACTCCCATGCTATGTACTGCCATGATGTTGAGGTCCTCATTTAACACAATGCTATGGTGCAAAGAGTTCAAATCTGGCAAGGACTTCCGACTTTCATGGAGACGTAAGCAGAGCTAGTGGTTCATTCTCGTGAGTCATTCAACTCATGGCTTCCTGTTCGAGACTCGAAGTTGTTCATTGGTCTCAACTCTTGAAAATCTTTCTTTCTTTCTTTCTTTCTTTCTTTATCTAAGTTTTACCTCTCGCTTTTAGGATTTAAGCTACCCAAGCCGCCCGGGCCTTACAGGGCCACGACCTGTCGGGAAAGGGATTACCTTTGGATCACATACATACTTTTTTGACCGGATGAGTGATCAGCCCAATGCCGGGCCACCTCCGAGACAACACGAACACATAGGACGAGACACACCATTCACACACACACACTCACTCCGAACAAGGCGAGGATGGGATGAAGATGATAATGACGGTCAGACGATATCCGGGGACCACAAGGGCCAAAATTACCTGACATTACCAATATCAAGTTTCTGAACAATTTTTTAAAGGTTTGTTTCCTTTTACCCAATTTTGAAACAAAGGCTAAACATTTTCTGGAGCACCACCCCTACTAATTTTAGCTATGAGCCGCCACTGAGGCTACGTATTTATTTGGCAAAGCTGCGAGACAGGTCTCTGTGAAGTTTAACTTGCAAGAATTAACATGTTCTCAATTTCATGATTATCTAAAAGCCAACAGATCATCAGATAAATGCGTATAGCTAGCAATGGATAAGAATGTACAGTGCTTGCCCTCAAACTGAAAGCAAGGATGACATCACAGACAGAGGCGGCGGGAATTCGAATGCAAGCGAAATGTGCTAAGTTGAAAACATTGACAGTATCATGCTAGTATACAATGTGGTTAACTACTGTAAATCGTGTGGAGCCGTGGACTGTATTTTCATGGTGGACTCCATGCATGCGCACTGGCTTCATGTTCAAATTTTAACGGTCACGAAGCTTTCAGATTCCAGGCAATCTCTGTATACAGAGTGTCTCAAAAAATGTACTATAATGAGTATAAAAACATTATTTATGAACATAGAGACAAGTTTAAAGGCTTGAATTACAGAAGAAACATGTAATTAAAGAATCATGTTCGCAAATGTTCAAATTGATTACCGTCATTGTCCAGACAAAGCTGATAACGCGAACCAATGGATTCGCAAACGTCACGACACAGTTCGTTTGGAATTTCGCGACATTGTCTTTCAATTTCCAATTTCAATGCATCATGGCTTGGTTCTAAAAGGGCCAATGTCAATTTCTTGCAAAAATGAGAATTATGCATTATTGAGCTCGGCTAATCTTTATCTTTCACATATTAAAAGTACCAATGTTGGTTGCTATTAAAAGACATAATACAGAAACCTTAGAGGCCAATGTCGGAAGTTCTCAGCAAAAAATGTTACTTCTATAAAGGCTTCAAAGTCAGTTATCTCAAAAGCAAGTTTTATGACATTGGCCCTCTTAGAACCAAGCCACAGTTGTTCTTGGTTTTGTGCAATAAACTCTGTCCTTGAGGTATCCCCATAAAAAGAAGTCCACTGGCGTGAGGTCTGGGGAATGCACAGGGTATTCAATGCTACTCCATCCAATCCATGTGTTTGGATAAGCTGCATGGAGGTGAGCTCTTACATCACAATGGTTGTGTAATCTGTAATCTGTACATCTGTAATTCAAGCCTTTAAACTTGTCTCTGTGTTCATAAATAATGTTTTTATACTCATCCAAAGTGTTAGTACATTTTTTTTTAGACACCCTGTATACACAGGATCAGATACATTAAATTAAAATTGTCAGATAAATGTAGGCCACAAAACAGAGCCAATCAATAATTTTAATGTGCCCTGTTTTGTCCTGTCTTTTTAGTCTCAAATGCGCTCCTTTCCATCCATAACCATCGGGTAACCCTAGGTCAAGCACAATATTTCCTATGGTACGGGCAAAGGAAGTAACAAACACTTATTCCAGCATTGACAACAATGTGATAAATTGTTATGCTGACTATTTAGAATTTTTCAACGCATCACTGTCAGGCGTATGTCTGTATCTACAATCACAGCAAGGAAAGAAGCAACTTCTGACAGTTTTCCTATGTGTTTTCCTATCCTTCTCATCATGGGCATGCGGTAAGGGGGGGTTCAGGGGGTTGAAACCCCTCCCGAAATATCTGCTATATTTTGAAGATTATAAATCGTACATATCAAAGCAATATTTAAGATTTATCATAATTTATTTTAAGATTTAAATTTCAAAACCTCGTGGTGTTGATAGTTTTTCAGCTTAATAACAGTGATGTATTACTAATAAACAAAAATCCCTTCGGAATCTGTCGAATACTCCCGCTAAAATCCATCAACCTGTTTGTAAAGCCAACAGTAATCACGAGCTCATCACAAAATTATCATGAAGTGATCGGCATTAATCGGGCTTTTCCACCGGGGGATTTACAGATGACTTTAAAAAAGTGCCCTATGCACCAGTCTTATGATAATTTTTCAAAAGAAAGTTTGTATTTATAGACTCTAGCTTAAACGAGAAATGGATAGAAATCTCAAGAAAAACAGTTTCACAGACTGAGCTGTATATTAATTTATTACAGTGTATTAATTACCACAATACAACTGTTTAGTAATTTAATAAAGTAACAATTCACAATGTGTGCAAGGACATGGAGCTGAGACGACTTTACATTGAACCCCTCCCGAACAAAATTTCGCCATACGCCCATACTTCTCACATTAGGATGAGCCAGATAAAATTGATTTTACTACCCATCCATCTTTTTTGACCTTTCGATCACCACAGGAGACTGCATGGTGTAGCAGATGATGTTCTTTGCAGGTTATTTTGTGTGACAGTAATTTCAACAGCAAACTGGACATCACAGAGACGTTTCTTTAATAGCGGTAAAGGCTTTAGAGACAGAATAAGACAATTCATAGCTATTTCTCTCTCCAAACTTAAGTCAGTATGTTGGTGCATTTTCCAGGTCTGTGAATTTTTAATATATTCATTTAATGTTCTGCACATTCTAGAACTTGGAGAGTACGGTATATCAGTTGTTATACCAAAACTATCAATTGTAAAATAATGTTAGCTACAAACAGAATAATCTCGTTCTGCATTAGCGATTACACTGACCTCGTTTGAGGGACTGAAAATCGCACTCTAGAGAAAATAGCAATAGGATAGAGAAAGTCATGTATTTCAAAAGCTGGATTCAGAGGCGAGTAAATTGCAAAATCTTTCGTAGAAAGTCTTGTGTGAATGTTACAAGAGGTGGGAAAATAATAGATTTTAATGAGTACAGTAGAGAAAGCTGTATGTTACAAGACCTGGAAAATATGACAAAATAAAGAGCATGTTAGAGTTTGACTAAACCTTTTTTTGTTTGTTTGTTTGTTAAGAATACAAAAACAAGAATTATTAAAACATTCAAATTCAGCGGTGAAAAGCATTTCTCTTTTGACTATGGTAGTGCACTCCTGCGATCCTATCATCAGATAGTGAACTATAAACAAGACAGCTGTGACAAAATGGTTACAGCATTTAAATATCACTAAAATACACTAGTATTATTAAATAAATCCTTAAGATTTTTGTAAGTAATGGCTCTCTTTTTGGAAATCATTTATTAACTAGGCAGTTATTCTCCTTTATCAGGGTTTTCACTTGGAAATTTTCGTATTTTTTTTATACGTGGATTTCTTTTACATTCCGGTTCCGGTACCGTATTAATTTTAGAGGACAGCTGGTACTGTAGATTTTTGTAAGTTATTAGGAAATGGATTTTATAAGTATATTGATATATAAACATACTAGAATTTTTGTTTTATAGAAACATTTCAAGAAGAATTCTCGAGAGAAATTCTAAATTTCAGCATTCGTTTGTCTTGGCGTCACATCCGCAGCTAAGTGTTCTATCCAGAGGGGATAAACAATAAATGCGCACAATGTGTCAAGTTGAAAAAAGTATTTTATAAATGGCACAGTTACAACAAAATAATACACTAATTTACAATTTTCGAAAATTTGTCTGTTTATATGTGTACTAGCATGTGCCCGCGGCTTCGCCCGTGATAATTATTTCAAAAATAAAAAATTAAGAGCATAATAGGAAAAACATTATATTTATTAACACCTAAATCACGTGGACAACATACCACGATTAGATAGCGTCGCCTGGTAAAAGCGACCTCAGATTCTAGTTCCTTGGCCCAGAAAACCCCTGTATAGGGAGTTTCGTCCATATAAAACAATGTTTGACCATATTTAGGGCTTACAACATTCAAGCAATCGTGAAAGTTTTATTTCCAAGGTATGACAAAAATAGCCAAAGCCAACTGTAATTGATTTTACATTGAAATGTATAACTGAAAACTGATGCTTCGAAAACGCAAAAAATGCACGTTTTTCGCCCGTTTTTCACTCATAACTCACGAATGAAAGCTAAAATCAAAATTCCGACTTCGAGGTGCATTTTCTGACCCATCAGCCCACCTATGTTTAAAATTTCAGATCTCTGCGTTCAGTAGATTTCGCTGGGCATCGCGGACAGACAGACAGACACTTCCTTTTATTAATATAGATAACATGAATTTTATTGATACCATCTCTAATTTCTCAAACTTCCATTTCACTGAATTCCAAACCCATCTGATACAACTGGTAACAATATGTTCTGTGATTTTGTTTTGATAATTCTGTGTAAAAAGGGATTAAGTATTCTCAAAATCATTTGATTTTTGGCATTTAAAATCAATTTTTTTCAAAATCCTCTCTTAGTGAACACTTACATTATGAAACGAAGGTACTGTCATAATTCCAAGTCTCCACCTGTTATAGTTTAGGCTCTGCGTTGATTCCTGTCAGTCAGTCAGTCAGGACAAAGTCTTTTATATATATAGAGAAGAGAAGATGTGAACAGCATAGCTAAAAATATACGTACATATATATATAATATATATATTTGGATTACGCATTCTTCATTCCGGGCTGTGACGAAAGTTATAATGACCACTTTAATTTGACTTTCCATGAAAAAAATCATTTTTGGGGGATTTTATAGATCGACTCTCTAGATTTTGCTTAAATTCTGTATACAAAGTGTATTTTTTTACGATTTTATTTGAAATATTTGTTCGTATATATTTTCTGAAGGTTAATTATAAGCTAGATATAATATGTATGTTACTGATTGTATTTCGATGCAGTTCAAAAACATAATAAATCTTGAATCTTCAACAAACTCTGATATTCCAGATTCTTTCCAATGAATCCGGGGGCACTTCCGAAATGCTATGGAAGTAATTATTTGATAGGAATGGATAGCTTATTTTGCATTCCACTTCCTACAACAAATATATCAGATTTATATCTTTAATAGAAAATAAAATAATCAATAGTTCTGGACAGATTTTTATTTTAAATCAACACAAACATATGACAGCATCTTCCAGCTTTCAGCGGAAAAAAGAGGTCAACATTATTTTTTAAATTTGTATAAGCAGATGCTACATAAACTGCAAACGTTATTGCTTTATTTGTAACTAAACATGCATGGTCTTAATTATGAAGTAACGTAGAAAAAATGTGAAAATATGCACGTCATTTGGTCCAAGGTATTTAAGTTATGTTGTGCATAAGTGTAACTGTCCCACATTACGATCAACGAATTCGGTACCAGTAACATATTTTCATTTGTTTGTGGAAACTATGGAAAGATGAAGGGGGTCAGGATGTGAGAAGGGGGAACAGAAAAGTGTTCAAGTAAATCAAATAATTTGCCCCGGAAAAAATTGACTGCTGAAGAAGATGAGTAAACGGGTCGCTTCCTCAACATCCCTGGATGGATCAGAGGGACTGGAATTAGCAACTCCCCCCAAGCGAAGCAGCCTAAAATGGAAATGCCTTCAGACCCCAGGTACTGTAATGCTAAGCCATTGCAACGATCACTGATGGTCTCAACTCTTGAAAATATTTCTTTCTTTCTTTATCTTAGTTTTACCTCTCGCTTTTAGGATTTAAGCGACCCAAGCCGCCCGGGCCTTACAGGACCGCGACCTGTCGGGAGATGGATTATCTTTGGATCACATACATACATTTTTGACCAGACAAGGACATGGAGGGCCTCCCTGGATAAGTGATCAGCCAAATGCCAGGGCCACCTCCGAGACAACACGGACACATAGGACGAGACACACCATTCACACACACACTCCGAACAAGGCGAGGATGAGATGAAGATGATAATGAAGGCCAGATGATACCCGGGGACCAGAAGGGCCAAAATTACCTGACATTTGACTCATAGGTGAGGGAAAACCCCGGAAAAAAACCCCACCCAGGTAACTTGTCCCAATCAGGAATCGAACCCGGGCCCGCTGCGTGAAAGGAGCGACTTAAAAATATTATAGGAGAAAAATTCCTCTGACACTGGGATTTGAACCCAGGACCTTTGGCTATCCGTTCCAATGCTCTACCCCAACAGAGCTAAGCCAGAGTTCAATTCACAGCGGCCACAAGAATCACTAATTAGTGTGCCTTACAGTACTGCATAATATGACATAACTTGTCTGTCATTGAGGTAGATCATTAAGGCCAATCAGTCATAGGAGAGAGGTTCCTTCTGGCACTGTGAAGTGAACTCTGGCTTAGCTCAGTTGGTAGAGCATTGGCACGGATAGGCAAAGGTCCTGGGTTCAAATCCCAGTGTCAGAGGAATTTGTCTCCTATAATATTCTCAGGTAATGTCCAACATTGACAATACTCTATGGACGGTTCATGAATGCACGCACACACACACACGCACACACATATATAAAAGCTTTCCCAGGGACGGCGTCCAACGGGGGGAGCTTGCAATAAATTTTGGCGACGTACTGAGCTTTTCATAAAGCGCTAGCATTCGCGTCTGTCACCTATCGCAAAAGATAACGACGACGAGAACTGATTGCCGAGGACAATCCGTTGTCTCCTTTTGTTTGATGAGTCTAAAATCTCAAAACTTTTAATCATGGTCGTACAAAACAGTTGCATGAAGCTTGCCTGTAATGGGAATTAAGATACTCGTATGAAAAACTCGTTCCATACTCATGTCTTAACAAATAACTTTATAGGCTCATAGGCTCGTTGCGAAATGTACGAGGGCGATTCAGAAAGTCTTTGTCCCTATTTTTTATTAGCCAAAATAAGGTACATACAGGTAATTACAGATATATATACTATTCTACAGACCTTACACTAGAATAATATAGGAGAAAAATTCCTCCGACACTGAGACTCGAACCCAGGAGCTTTGGCCATTCGAGCCAATGCTCTAACCCAGCGTTTCTCAACCTATAGTCCGCGGACCACTGGTGGTCCGCGAAGATGGTGCAGATGGTCCGCAGACATAATTAAAAAATATCATAAAGCAAGTGAAAAGTAAAGAAGTAAAAATTTTTCACAAAAAATGGACACTAGATGTCAAAGTTTTTAAAATCTTCGAAAATACAGGTCCTATTGCAAGTTTCCTTACTTTTGCAGTTACGAACCACAGTTTGAAACCCCTGATGCACTGATGTCGATGGTTCCCTCTTTCATTCAAACCCCTGATCTTCGACTAAATTTGACTAATATTGAGCCAGATATCCAGGAACTCTGTAAGAGGCAACAAGCTCAACCGTCTCATTAAAAGTGAGTAATAACATAATTCCTAATGATATTATCAAATTGGTAATAAATATGAAAGGTTATTCAAAATATAATTTTACTGCCAATAGTTTACTTCCAATTCAATAACTGTTTTCGTAGAATTAAAAAAAAAATAGTGTTTGGAATTATTTCGTTATAATGACCTATAATTAATACCCCAAATATTAAGAATATAAGCCTACATATAGCCTACTTTTAAAAATGGGATGTAAAATTAGGGGTCCGTAAAAATGTTTACACATTTTAGAGGTCCTCAGGTTCAAAAAGGTTGAGAAACGCTGCTCTAACCAACTGAGCTAAGCCGGAGTTCAATTCACAGCGCCAGACGGAACCTCTCTCCTACGACTGATTGCCCTAATGGTCTACCTAACAGACAGACACGTCATGCCATATGCAGCACTGTGAGCACACTAATTAGTGATTTTTGTTACCGGGCTCCCACTGTTATTGTACAGTTAAGATAGATATATAAGCTTTCATGAACCACAGATTATTGTATCTGTATGTATATCTGTAATTACCTGTATGTACCTTATTTTGGCTAATAAAAAATTGGGGCAACGACTTTCGGAATCGCCCTCGTACTATCACAGGGTCTATTACTATGCATTCCCATTAAAGAATTAATACGTTTGAAGAACAATATTCTGAGAAAAATCGTTATTGGTCTTTACTTTACTACTTCTAGATTAATGAATATCTAGAATGGACATTAACATAGAGATCAGAGAAAAGATGCCAAGAGCAACGGAAAAGTTGGCTTTACAAACGCCAGAACGAGGCATAAAGCCAGTTTAATATGCGCATAAAACTTCTTTTGTTTTAATTCGAGAACAGTACAGAAGAAAGAGGAGAGGACGGCAGGCAGCATAAAACGGGCAGCCAAACTTAAAGATAAAAATCAAACATTTAAAGTCAATATAAAGAAACATGTAGGCCTACTTTTAAAGTGACCGACTCCATCTGGCACTTATTTACATCAGTTTACCCGATTTTATTTCGTATAGAATAATATGATGGTAAATGCAGGATGACGAATAAAATTAGTATTGGCAGGCGTTACCTACTATTATTATTATTACAAACAAAGGCATTGGACTTCTTAGTGTAACGATGTTTTACGAAAGGTGTGGAAGGTTAAAAAAGCTTCTGCAATAGGGTAAGTAGTACAAGGCTAAATTCTAGATCAGTGACATGTAGGGCCAGTGATTGGTTATGTTAGGTTAGGAACAATTATATTAGTTTAGTATACTGAATAGGGCGGGGTTCGTTATCGGCCATTTTGAATCTCTTCCTGCGATGGGAAATTTTACCACGGCAACAGTCGTTCCTCTTTTGTTTTCCGCTGCTCGGAGGGGCACGGACGGTAGTGGCGGAGCATACGCTGGTATAGTGCAGTTACTCATTGGATGGCCAGTCGACTTCAAAGGTTTCGGTGTTTCTTTATGTTAATTGATCTGACTAAATCGGTCTTGGGCTTCCGCTATCCAAAACAAAAGCAACGTTGCAATATTCTCTCATTGTTATCACTGACCTCAGTTCTTCCTTCGCTTTATTCAATTCACACGTGTTATTGTTTACTGTAACTTGATCTTGCAACAACGCATTCACTCCACGCGGAGTAGACGAGTAGCTGTCAAAATCGCCACAGGACTTTCTTAGATTTTGATTGGCTGGGGTAACTAGCTGATTGGTGCGGTAAAACAAAGAACATGGGTTGAGCTGTCGGCAAACGTTTCCTCCTAACGAAAGGAAGCCGCCTGGGTATGCAATGAGTAACTGGACTATAGCTGGCTCCCTTATTCTGGAGGAGTTTCCTTCTTTACACTTCATTCATGTTTCTTTTCTTATCTGTCTTTTCGTAGTTCTTGTTTGTTTGCTTTACTCTTTTGCTTTCTTTTCTGTTCGCCTTATTTTCGTTGATTTATTTATTCTTTTATTTATTGGATTCATATTGTCTTCATTCTTTCTTCATACATTGATAATATTATTGTCACATTTGATATTCTAAAGTACTGGTCATACCTGTCAAAGAATTTTGATAGCGATATGTGGCGTATTAGTATTCATCTTGATAGATGGGAATTTGTCAGTTGCTTCATTTTCATATTATAATGAGGAATGCCGAACTGTCAGAAACTATGACAGCATGTAACGTTGCTTATGGATAATGCCACCACAGTTGATATGAGAATTGTGTCACGTGGGAACTGAATCACACGTCAAGACAGCAGACTAATGTGGAGCGTAAATAGTAGCCTAACTCACATTTTTTTGTAATTATTATTATTAGGTCTATCAATGTTCTTGTTATTATTATTATTATTATTATTATTATTATTATTATTATTATTATTATTATTAATATTAATATATATAGATTATTAATTTATTAAAAACTTGAATAAGAACACTTAAGAGGTTCTCAAGAACCGGATAAATCTATCACTTTCCTTTTCATTGTAATATCACTGTTTTAAGGGGGGGGGACATATAGCTTTCGGTGAAATTCATACATGAGAAATAGACGAATTTCATTATTTTTTCCCTCGAGACTGATTTGCTCTACAATCTTGCAATCTCACATACTCTTTATTGACTATTATTACAATTGCATACCATTTTCTCAATTAATCAAACTGTTACAGTTTTGGCTAATTAATGGCATCCACGTTTCGTGCACTAAAATGCTGTTTCCGTGATAATTTCCACAAATTGCAATATTTTTTCTAGGGTATATATTTGCAGACATCATATTAACAACATAATCTACAATCTTGGAATATCTATAGTATAAGTATTTTTAAAAATATTTCTTTATTTTCTTTTTCATTTAAATGTATTTTTTAAAAAAAACAACTATTAATGTTAAACGAATTATTGTAGACAGCGTTTTTCATATGATATGAACAAAAACACAGAAAAATAATAACTCGGCAGCAAGTTTGAAAATACATAATGAGATGTATATCTACTAGTCGCAAGTAATGGGCACAATACTCGTATTGTCAAGTAATGGGCACATGCGCGAGATCTGTCAATTACATGAGTTTTGTTGCCACAAATAACAAGTGACACACTCACAAGCGTAACAAAGGTGAAGGCACGAATAGCCACGTTTGTAAGTACTTCTTAAACAGCCTAAGTTTACACATTAGTTAAACTATTTACCTAATATTTTCCTTTTCATTTGGACAGTAACATACAAGGTATGAGTCTGAAATGAGCTAATCACAGGCATAAGTCAATTAATCTTCATCGAATTTGCTTTAACACCTCCTATAAAAGTGATATATGCACCTCTTCTTTTTCTTAATATTATGTGTCGCAGAATCTCTAGACAGTGACTTATGCACACACACCATTGTCAGGTACGTTAAGATTTATTCTGGAAATAAAGTGAATTACGCTTCCATCTGTTCGGGAATCAGCATAATATTTTACGAAAAATGTATTCCATAGTTCAGCAATGTTGGCATTTAATTGTAAACATCTCCTGTAAGCAATATAAAGACATAACTTCAACAGTAAAAAGTAAAGTGTTCCCTATTACAGCCCATGAAGGCCCAGAAGGTTTCAGCAGTATGAGGCTCCCAGAATTTTAGACAATCGGCACATGAAAGTGCCTTACGCACCGGCCGCCTCTACCCCCAGGATTGCTCCTGGTACTCATTTCTGTTAGAGGCTGAGTCGACCCCAGAGCCATAGTGACACCAGAAGGATTAGGACAAATGAAAAACTCCAATGACCTCATCGGGGATCGAACTCGCGACCGCGACTGGTTTGTGGCGCAGCGCCTCAACCACTACGCTACGGCGTACTCTATAACTTCAACAGCCATGAATTAAATACATCCGTTCCTACGTGAAATACATCCAGTCCACCTCGTGATACTAATATGATTAAGAAATATATTTTAAATTGTTGATGTACAGTTGTCTATGTAGACACTTTTTATTTTTACATCTCCCATATGCTAAAAAGTAATTAAAATTGAGATTATCATGTAGGCCTAATACATCGTAAAACGGGAAGTAAAATGAATATAATTTGATTAGTTAAAAACCTAGGCTTATAGTGAATGCATTTATTTCTTCGAAAAGCAGCAGTAATGTTTCTGTTTAATTTTACAGGTAGCGAAACAATTTCTGATACATTTTCATATTCATCAGCCAATTTAATTGAATTATAGTAGTTCCAGGCATGTATTCTCAAGCGAAGAAATATGATTTTAATTGGAATCCGAAACGGAAGAGAGCTATTATGAGCAGTGTGTATTTACAACCTCCAGAACAAATTGTGCATTCCAACCACAAACACATGAGCCCGATTGACGTTATTAAAGAATATTGTCAAGAAACAACTCTTCATGGGATCAGATACACTATGAGAGAAAATGCCACCTTCTTTGACAGGTATGATCAGTATTTTAGAATACTATGTAAAATTTTTACCATGCACGTCAAACTCATCCAGAGGGAGAAACCATAAAGGTCATACAATTGAACAATTATTTATCAAATGCTGTTAATACCTCCATTTTTGGGTATGCTAACGTTTTAAAAAAAATCTGATGTGAAAGTCACATAACTTCCTCTGCCCAAATAAAAGTTTGCAGCATTTACGCTAATTATGCTATAAATATCTTATAGCCCCTTCTTTGAATGTTGCGACTGAAAACGCAGGCTATGGGAAAAATACAAGTGACTGCAAACGTTTATTGAACTTTCCGCTGTTAAGAATAATTTCCGAAATTTATCAAATATTCTGCTCAGATATTTCTTTACTGTAAACAGGGCCAACAGTACATTTTTCTCACTTCACGTGCTTATATACCGTAGAATACTATGCCTTAAATGTCCACGTATTGAGTTGTTCACCAGGCAAGTTGGTAGGTTACAACCACCCTTCAGAGAATGTTTTTGAAATGGTATAAGCAATCCATGTACAAGATTTAAAGGGAATTGTTAGAGCCGTTTATGAGAAAATAGCAAAAACAAAATATTCTTCATGTAATGTCCCCTTAAATATAAGAGGAGGTTGTCACTAATCTTCACAGCCTCGGGAGGTACCTAACCCAAATACAAAATTTTGTTTTTGTACGATTTACAAGAAGCCGTATTGCAAAAAGCACGTATTCACTGTGGGTTGCTTATAACTACCCTTCAGAGAATTTGTTCGAAAAAATTCTTCAAATAAAAGTTTTAGCTCTTGGTACAAGCAATCCATGCGCAAAATTTAAAGAAAATCGTTAGAACCGTTTTCGAGAAAATCGCGAAAAACGAAAATTTCTTCATGTAAAGTCCCCTTAAAAATAAGGGAAATTTGTCGCCAATCTTCGAATCACATCTTCAGAAGGTACCTGACCCAAATACGAAATTTTGTTTTCATACGATTCTCTGTTTCGGAGCTAGCCTGTTCACAAACTTCCACACAGACAGACAGACACAAACACACACGGACACACAGACATGTTTCCAAAAATAGGATTTTTGGATTCAGGGGGCCTTGAAACGTGTATATATGCTAAAAACTCAACATCGAATTTTAGGGTCGAAAACAATACTTCCTCTACATATAGTACCTATGGTACGGGCAGAGGAAGTAATTACATTTTTTATTAAGCGCCAGAATTGTATTTTATGAGATTGTGTTAGGGACTTGAAAAGGTATGTCTGTCCGTCTCCTCTCTGTCCGTCCGTCCATGTGTCTGTACGCTCGATAACGCAAATACGCTTTATCGGATTTTCATGAAACTTGGTATACGCATTTATATTGTTCTTGGGAAGAGTGCTATTGATATTGAACCAAACTGGTTGACCGGTACCAGAGTAATGACCAACTTAATGCCTATTTTGTGGTAATATATTACAAAGAATTTTTCAAAAATGTAAATCAGTTCACATGGCAGCATATTGTTTTACAGTGTTCATATACGGTTTTGGATGTTGCAAACTTGCAATACAGGTAGCTTTGACCAATAACACTACCCACACATTCCTTCACATATGCTTATCACACTAGGCCTTTGTTTTTCCGTAAGCCCTGCTTAGTGAATCGATCTGGAGCTTAACTTGGAAATAGATTACAAAAATAATTTATTTTCAGGATATCATAATTCCAATTATCACTGATTAAAGAAAAGCATTCTGGCACTTGGTTCCATCAGATTACCTGATTTCATTTTTGACGTTTTAATTTCATATTAGAAATAAATATTTTTATGTTAAAATAACTTCCTCTGGTAAGAATATTATAGGAGAACAATTCCTCCGACACTGGGACTTGAACCCAGGACCTTTGCTCTACCAACTGAGCTAAGCCGGAGTTCAATTCACAGAGCCAGATGGAATCTCTCTCCTATGACTGACTGCCCCAATGGTCCACCTCACAGACACCTCTCCTATAATACTCTCATATAATGTCCAACAGAGACAATAATCTGTGGTTCATGATTGCTTATATATTCCTCTGGTAAGTCTAATTATTTTAAAAATCACAAAATTTGGTCAACAAATGTGGAATTTACTTCAAAACTTATATAACTTACATACCTTAAGTCCGCATAGACTAATTTAAATTTGAATAATTATAATTTAATATGACTTGAAAGAAGGCTAGTTTGTTCTATAAATGAATTGCTATTGTTGAAGTTAATCTTATAAATAATTATTTCATTTTCTGAAATCATATATTTGTTATTATAAAAACAAATCCAATCCAATTGTCTGCATATCTTGCAAAAAAAGAAGTCAAATAGGTACTAGGGAGTTGCAATATTATCGAACTAAATAATATTTGAACCATGATAACCAGGGCCCGGATTCTAATGTCATGTCATCTTTTTATTGATGCTGCCTAGACATTGCCAACATGTAGGTAAATCCTAATCATGGCCTCTAGGTTATAGAAATGCATTTTTATTAGGTCATGTTTTGTCATTTTATGCAACTTTATATATTTAGGGCATTTATTTCAATTTTACGTCATTATTTTGTCATTTCCGTGTCATTTGCTTCCTTATTTTGTCATTTTATGCATTTACTTTAAATAAATGACCAGGTTACTATAATGCAACTTTTTTTAGAATATACTTTAAAAACAATTTTCTTATTTTTCTTCTCAAATGTATCAATCAAAAACAAAGTTTTTAGACCTTCAATATCCTTTCCACATTTACAGTTTTTAGAATTATATACAAATTGGTCTATATCTTTGTGTGCACAATAATAATTGTTATAAATAAAATATCAGTTTTTAGGCCATTCTTTGTAATTATTAAGTCATTTTCTTTAAAATTCAGGGTCATTTTATAGGTCATTTTTCAAACAATGTTAGGTCATCAGAATCCGGGACCTGACGATAACTTAGAAAGGTTAAGTCAATTTCATCTGTACGTTTCAGATTGAGCTGGGTGGTGATTCTGGTCGTGTGTGCGATTTTCGCTGGTTTGTTTGTCAACGATGCCTTGGTCAAATATCATCACAGTCCCACAGTAACGAGCGTGGAAACCACACATTTTCCTCTATACATGGTGCCGTTTCCTGCCATTACAATTTGTCCTGCTACCAAGATTAACAAAATACGTGGTCTGGACATCTTGAAAGAGTATGTAGCGTTGAAGTTCCAGTAGGGCTGGTTCACAATAAATAGATAACATTTTTGCCATAGCTTGACATTGTGTTCTTAATAAACTAGACTTTAAAAACTAAATTTAATTTTTTAAATGATTAACGAATTTACATATAAAAGATTTTTAAAAAATAAAATACCGTGGATATTTGCACACGGATTAAATTTCGGTATTTACCTGTAAGTATAATTATTATTATTAACATTATCATCATCATTATTATTATCATCATCATAATCATTAATGCTATTTGGGGAGACAGGGACAATTTCGAAATTCTGTGCCAATTTTTTGCAACATTTTGGTATACTGTCTTCAGCCACATTACAGAAATTGGCCTTAAACATTCTTCAAGACTAGCTCCACATTGTCCATAACCATCTGTATTCAGAAATTTGTAATAAATAGAAAGAAAGTCCTTTATTGATATCTGCTTTAAAATTCAATATAAAATATATTAATATTGAAAATAGGAAAAATTTCTCATCTAAAAAGTATAAAGTTCTTAGAAATGTTTTGATTTGGTTGCGTCCTATTGGCACCCTTAATTTATGGCAGCTATCCTAACAAGATTTCCCCTTATTTTTCTTCTTCTTATTATTATTATTATTGTTATTATTATTTACACTTTATATCCCTTCAATATTTTATTTCTTTTCGCTGATAAATGGAAAAAGTACCATCATGGCAGTTCATTGGCCCCTTAAGTTCGCCTATTTCACTTCCGTCTTATGTATACAGAGTGAAGGAAGATGGAAAAAAACAGTAATGGTTTGCTATCTCTATCATTCGTCAATTTGAAGAAAGCATAGGCCTACACATTCCTTTATAATATTATATTATGTGACATCCAGAAAATGTTTCTATACACTCGCTGTAATTAACTTTCTCAGTGAGTAACCATTGCTGCTTCGTAGATGATCTCCAAGCAGGACCGCAAATGTCACGAATATCATGTGTTGTCGAGTAACAGAACTGTATTTCAATAAAGGTATTTTAAAAGTATTTAAGGTCAATATAAATAATATAAAAGTCAAAACATTTTGTTACCAAGAAATATGTTTAAAACATCAGATCTAGCAGTAGGCCTATAGTCCTTAAGATGGCAATATAGGCCATCACAATTTACGGTCACAGGCCTCTATAATTTCTTAGGGGTAGGAAAAGATGAAAATCTTTGGGTGCACGGTCCGAGCTGTAGGGTGGACACTTCAACACATCCCTGCAAGTCTCCTGCAAAAGTTCGGCTAGGAGATGTTTCAACATCCACCCTACAGCCCGGATCTTGCTCCCAATGATTTATATCTTTTCCTACACCTCAATAAATGACAGTGAATGACAGTGAATGACAGAGAATGACAGAGATTGACAGAAAAACGGTTCAAATCCCAGGCGGCAGACTTCTACGACACAGGTGTTCAAAAGTTGGTCCCAAGGTTTGACAAATGTCTCAATTCCTGTGGCAAATATGTTGAAAAATAGCTGAACACTTGCTATAGGCTATCCGTTGCAATAAACGGCCCTAGGGACACTTACTCCATGGATGCGCCTCGTACAGTGAAACTTATACGTGGAATATGTAATATTTTCAGGTATCTGGAAGTGACTTCCCTGAACAGCAGCATGGAAACTGAGTTGGAACATTTAATGAGCGCCATGTCTATGCTGCAACACCCGTTCTACGACCGCATGGCGTCGCACCTGGCAGCCGTCCCTCATCTCGAACGCTTCGATGAACTCAACATCACCTGGTTCATGCTCGCTGTGAGATATAAGCTTTCTTTTATCGTATTTATTAACAAAACAACTCAACAAAAGTATCTAATATTACAAAATATTTCCTAAGTATTTTCTTTGATAAGCTTCCGGATCAGTGGTCTAGCCAGAAAATAATTTCGGGGAGGTTCAAAACTGCCGGGAGGTTTGGGAAGTATGGAGTACCCCAAGAAATGGGGGGTTTGGGGGCTCACCCCCGGAAATCTTTTAACTTATTGAACTAATGAAAATCACCTTTTACGCTATTTTAACACTGGAAAACTAGTTAGCAAATTTGTTTACCATAGGCCCTACTCTCAAGACATGCCAACTTAAATGACATTAATATATATCTTAAACAAGAAACCGTTACCTAAGTTATAACACTTATTACCAGGGTTCGGATGTTTATGACATGTCATATTTTTATCCTGACCTCCTTTCTCGCCTTAAACACGAATTGCACATTTGTTATCCTGGTCGGACCCTTTTTATTTTGCATAAAAGGTCATATTTTGGTCATTTTCATTGTCTTGGTCATGTTTCGGTCATATTTGTAATTTAACGTCATATTTGTAATTTAACGTCATATTTCAGTTATAAATTCGGTAAAAGAACACAATTATGCAGTAAGTGCACTAAATCGTCGACTTAATTTTTTTTTTCAAAAAGAGTCATGAATATTTTTGTTTTACTGCAACTGAAATGTGAAGGGACAATAACAAGTAGTGGCACAATTATCTCTTCCTCTTTGTAGTTAACAACTTCCAATAGACTTATTCTAAAAATATTTTCAGTTCACATTTGCAGTGGTACATGAAACATTGACAGATTAGAAATTATTTACAAGTAAAACTGTAAATCGCCTGTAAAATTGTTAAAAGTGATTATCTGATTGAAATAATGTGATGTAATAATTCAGTATCATTAAACGTTTTAAATTTGAACATTTATTTTTAGAAAATACATTTTTTATGAGGTCATATTTAGGATTTTTAGGTCATAGTTAGTCATTTTTCAGGTCATATTTGCAGTCTTTTTTTTTTCACTTTTTTAGGTCATAAAAATCCGAACCCTCCTTATTACTATTTATAAGACAAGTTAAAAAACACATGGAACAGTGGAAATAGTAGGCCTACATTTACAAGTTCAGTATTTTATTTTTAATTAAATAATTAAATATCTGACAAATTAGAGCTTAAATAACTTGAATAGAATTTTAGGTTTTGATTTCGGGGAGGGTCCGAACCCCCCCCCCCCCTCCTTCCCTACGCCACTGCCCCGGATAAGCAAAGCACGTGTTTATGGACTGAATTATCATAATATGTTAATAAGAGAGAGTATAAATCTACAAATGTATACAAAAATTAATACATGAACTAAAAACAGTGAAACAATTTTTACAAGAAATATTTAAAATAGTAAATTTAAATTTACAAAAATAGAGCTCCATTTGATAAATATGTTTATAAATTATTATTAGTAGGGCAAGACATTTAAAGATTTTGTATTTTTTTTATAAAGAAGGTTAAAATATGGCTCAAATATACATAAAAGTGTAACATGAAATAAATTATTAAATAGGGGAAATTTGTTTGGCATTTTTTGCTTTATTTTTCATTTTTCGATAGATAGGTCATTTTTGGCAATTTTAGGTCATTATCGGCATTTTAGGTCATTATCGGCATTTTAGGTCATGTTTAAGTGGAGGTAGAGAGGATCTTTTCCATGTACAAATCGATAATTTCAGACAATAGACAATCGTTTTTATTTGAGAATCTCCGCCAAGTATTCATAGTTAATTTTAATTCAGGTTTATTGTAAACACCATAGCAGTTTGTCTTGTAGCAATAAAGAAATATTTTCTTCCTTTTTAAACGGCACATTTTTTCTAGGGGCATACCAGTTCAGAAAGAATTTCTTTTTCGCTAAGGCTGTCCAAGTAGTATAAATTGACTTACTTATTTAGTCACAAAATAGTGAGTTTTATATTGTAAATTCATAACTTATTTAACGCACTGTCATCCATTAAATTGCTTTTAGCATTTCATTACTTTCTTAGTAATAATGTTAAATTTATTGGTCATATTTTTTTTTAAATTATGTGTCATTTTTTCGCTATTTTAGGTCATAAATGCATTTTTTATTTTGCATTCGTTTCACTACTTTATGGTCATTAAATGTCTTGCCCTAGTTATTAGAAATAGAAAAAAGTGTAAGGAAATAAGATGAAGTAAATGAAAGGCAAAATATTATAATCTATATCATATGTTATAATTAGGGCTCGGACTTTTAGGTGCTTATAAAAACGAAAATATTTATTTTTTTATGTGGTTAAAAAGTCGAAAATATGTTTTTAAAAAATGAAAATATTTTAATTACCGTAATTTCTTTAACCAATATTTACAGAAGTACTCATCTAGTCATTCTTGTCAGCAGGTGTAGAACTGTTGCAGTGAACGACAAAAGTAGATCGTTGTGCATTTTAAAGCTGTGACGATTTTCACGGGACAGAGACTTGTATCTTGAAAATGTACGTTCAACATCGCAGGATGTTAATTTTGCATATTTGTAACACGCATTGTCACTGACACTCAGATGATCCATCTGCTTCAAGTTCACTACCCCGTTCCCCATTAAAATATCTGAAATCTTGCGCAACACTTGTAACCCTTCATTCTTATTTAGGCATGACAGAAATTGTTCTTTAAATTTTTTGCTTTTGAACCACTGATTTTGTTAAGTTTGTTTTCAATGTGTTTGATTTCTTTTATTGATTCTGTCACAATTGTTTTGTTTCCAACTTAGTAATGCAGTGCTCAGGAAACAGAAATTTGCACTAATAAAGGCCAAATCAGCCCTTTTTATTGTCTGACTCAACATAACAACGTAACACATTGAAAATATGTCGCAATTTTACAAAAACAGTCAAAATATTCATTTCTAAACATGTTATGTGCTAAAATATGAAGAAAAAAAATTAACTCACCAAAAATATTTATTCAAATAAGAAATATCGAAAATATTTGTTTATATGTGATATGCAACTCAGTATTTTGAATCCAAAGTTCCCAACCGGAACTTTGATAAAGTCCAGAAATTATAAGTAATAGCAAAAAAAAATATGTATTTACCTAAAAGTCCGAGGCCTAGTTATAATTATAACATCTTATTATTAATATTAAGTAGTTTTTTATTTTAGTTTTTATCTTAAATTGATTGACACGATATTTTATAAAATATAGGCCTATCCCTTCGTTGGTTAACATGAAATTTATCAATATGAATACGAATGTCCTGCTCGACGCCTCTTATTCTGCATCGTGATGTCATACAAGCAAGTTAATTGTCTTTGATTAGGACAGAGAAATTTAAGCGTCCATTTTAAATCTTTTTCCTTACACAGGTTCTTCCAAGATGTAAGGACCTTTTCAGCCAATGTTTTTGGCTTGGAAGAGGAAAAAACTGCTGTGATATTTTCAGACTACAGCGCTCAGAAAACGGTTTCTGTTACTCCTTCAACTCTCTGACGTCTGAAACAGCTAAAGTTTGGTAAGTTCTCATACAACAGACAAAGCTACACTTTAGTTAACATTGTTCCCTTCGCCGAATCCTAAGTCCTGGATCAAAGTAATACAGAAGGTACAAAAGTCTAAACTACGTTACCTTAAAGTAAGGATCACTTGGTCAAGTTAGGCTTGTGTCAATAGCTTTTCTAAGTTAGTTCATTATACAGAAAACCCGTTGCCCATCTCACTATGCAATTTTTAACATTTGTGATTATTAGCTTTGTTTTTCCAACCCACTTGATCCTTTGTAATTTTTATAAAATTCAGTGAAAATACTTGGTTGTTTAAGGAAAATAATAAGTGTAAAAATATTAATTTAACAGTTATTGTTGTAATTAGGTTCCGAGAAGAAAGAAGGTACCGAGCGGTACACTAAAAACATTATGAACCAACATTTTGAGAAATACCGGCATGGTACCTCAAATTAGAGAAGCTGTGAGCAGCCCTTTTCTTCTTTAAATTCTGGTTAGATTTTCATATGCAGGATACGGCCCGCAGACCGTATTTTGGAGACCCTGCCCTAGTACATTAGGAGAAGCAACTATTAAAAATGGAATGGAATGGAATGACAACGTACCCCAGGTGATCAGTAATGAAATCCAGAAAAGGGTCTAAAGTTAACAGTCTAGACCAGTGGTTCCCAAACTTTTCAGTCCGCGGACCCCTTGAAAAAAAATGAAACTTTCGCGGACCCCCTCTGGGTTTTGAAAAAAAAAATGAAATAAATAGCCTACTTTGATTCAAATGTATTAAATTCAATAGACAAAATAACAATGTCAATGGTGACAAACAGAGTTTACTCCTTAATGTGAACAGTGAAGCTGCTTTAGAAGATATGTAATTTGAGAAAATTACGAGATATCCTATTTCTTCTTACACCGCCTGCGGACCCCCTGAAACACCATCGCGGACCCCGATGGGAATCACTGGTCTAGACTCCTTCACCATCTATGCTAAAACTCAAAAAGTGCCACATACCCAGGTACTATAATATAAATTTATTTGTTCAGGTTCTTATTGTCCGTTATTTTCCATTTTCAGTCCAGCTCGGGAAGAGGTGGAATCTGATGCAGGTGAGACAGGAAAACCTCCACTGACAAACAAAGAGTGTATGGTTCACAGTAATACTGGAGCTGGCACGACTACAGGCCTAGAGGTATTCCTCTATCCTGCTAAACAAGATAGCCAACTGAGAACAGGGCAAAGAGACATGAATGGAGCGAGGGTAAGATAATACATCTTGTTCAAAAATAAATTATAGCGGAATAACCTCTTTGTTTCTGCCAAAAACAATTTGGCCTCACAATCTTGCAGTTTTCTGGATTTTTTTCAGAGCATCCCTCCTTTCACTCTAACGGCTGTTTTAATATTGCACCATCGAAACCTGAAACCTGAAGGGCCACTCTCATTAAGAGACTGTCCCTCTCAGGGGACCAATATTTTCCAAGAATCGATGTGATATCTTACAGAAACCAATGCATTTTTATCTCCATTCCAAGAACACCCCTCTTCCCGAACATCGAATGGCAGTTTTCTTAATTTTAGTCATTTTAAGAAACTAATTTTCAAAATTGCCGTTTTAAATATGTACAGTACAGAATTTAACGTGTCATTTGTTTCTACCAAGCCTGCCTATCTAGCAGTTGGTGATTCAAAGGCTACTCTACCTTCCAGATAGCCTAATTGGAGGATTTTTTTTTTCAGATTGCATTTAAAGGGTAGTCGCAGTGCATATTTCGAATCTAATTTCCATTACATCTAACACGCAAACTACCGGATAAGTTAGACCTAACTATTAACCAGAATTAAACATATAATATTAGTGTTGTAAAACTGGTGTAATTAGTATAAAAGAATGTTGTAATTGGGCAATGAACTTCTTATCTCTCTTTTTCGCAGTTTCACCTCCCCCTTTTAGGATTTAAGCGACCCAAGCCGCCCGGGCCTTACAGGGCCGCGACCTGTCGGGAGAGGGATTACCTTTGGATTACATAGGCCTACATACTTTTTTGACCAGACAAGGACATGGAGGGCCTCCCCGGATGAGTGATCAGCCCAATGCCGGGGCCACCTCCGAGACAACACGAACACATAGGACGATACACACCATTCACACACACACTCACTCACTCAGAACAAGGCGAGGATGAGGATGAAGATGATAGTGACGGCCAGATGATATCTGGGGACCACAAGGGCCTAAAGTTACCTGACATTTGTCTCATAGGTGAGGGAAAACCCCGGAAAAAACCTCACCTAGGTAACTTGTCCCGACCAGGAATCGAACCCGGGCCCGCTGCGTGAGAGGATTGAACGCATCCCCTGAGACACAGCGGTGGACACAAAGAAATAATAAATAAATAAAATAATATATATTCTGCTGGGTCAACAAATATCGCTATAGGGCGGTTTGACTGTAAAGTTATTCGTTGTCCAGGTCCTGATTCATCACCCACTGCAATTCCCAGAAGCAGGGAAAGGACTCTTCATGCCGGAAGCGACTGGAGATGTGTTCACTATCAAAGTGTCTCCGTCATTAACGGTGACCAGCCCGGAAGTCCGCAATCTGGACCCTTCTGAGAGAAACTGCATCTTCTCCGATGAGGTCAAGTTGACCATATACCACACTTACACGCAACAAGCTTGTCTCACCGAGTGCAGACTCAAGTTCATCGCACAAGAGTGTCAGTGTGCTCCATATTACTTCGACATTAATCATGGTACGTTAAAAAAATTGTAATAACTAAGAATTTATTTGTTTTGTCTTTCATCTTTTGTTTATTTCTTTATTTCAGTCATTTGTATTATATATTATTCAAGTACTTATGTTCGAATTTTTTCCTTGTATTTAATGTATGTATCTTGTATTCAGATATATTATTTATTGTTAATTTATTTTTATTACAGTGGACTCTTAGTAATTCGAACCCCAAGGGGAATCAGAAAAAAATCGAATTATCCAAATTTCGAATTAATCAAAACTGTGACTTTTTAAACGAAAATGCCGTCAAAATGTCAAAAATAAACTCAATGCAATAAATAATAATTTATTATTGTATAGTTAATCTTACCCATTACTGCCATCCCGTTGTTAGGATGTTAAATGAAACCATTTTTTCCACACTAAAACCGTAACCCTAAATTTAATAAAGGAACTGGTGTATGCTCTACGCTTTGACATTTTCAAACACAGTCACACTTGGAGGATAGAATGAACACTAAAATTTTCACAGAAGTGTTGAATCCCTCCAAGACTGTAGCGGACGGGGTGAACTTCGCATTCCATTGAACATCTATTCAACAGGAGGAAGATAACGGTGGTTAAAAATAACTTTAGTACGGTACCTGCTAGCTGCTACCGACTAGTGTTCTTCAGCGAAATAGAGAATTATTCTTGTGGAATTCCTGGAAGCAATGAACTCTTGGAATCCTTACAACATTAACTTGAGACAAATATTGGCTTCGATTTATCCAAATTAAGCTTAAAAAATTCGAATTAATTGCAATTTTTTAACATATATTTATATAGGAATTTCAAGGGGAATGAGTATTTATTCGAATTATACAATATTTCGAATTATCCAACGTCGAATTAACCAAATTCGACTGTATTATGTATTTCATGTTTTTGCCCTGGATGAGTGGTAGAGAAGGCCTTATGGCCTTAACTCCGCCAGTTAAATAAATAAATTAATTAATTAATTAATATAGGAAAGTGTCTTAATTTATTTAGTTCCAAAATACAAAACAAATACCTTCAATTTATTGCTTAGACCACTAATGGGTCGCGGATGGGTTACAGGTGGGTCGCGACTCGATTCTAAAACCATCAGAAACCATCGAATAAACCACCAGAAAAGATAAGAAAATTCGAAACAAATCAAATTGTGTTTTGATTGTTTTCTTGGTTCTTGATTTTTTGCATCCGGGGCAAACAACAGAACCATTACATCCCTCCCAGATGTAATATTGTATTCTTATCTAAAAACAGCAATTTTGCCTGAAAAATTAAAATGTACTTTTATAATTGTAGTTTTTATCTTGTAGTGAGTATGAAACCACTTGTTGCATATATTGCAAACTTATATCTATTGTTAAAAAAAATAACTGTTTTGCTACAAAGTGCTTATATTTTGTCAACCATTTTTAAATCAGAACACTAATTGTTTATCCATAATCAATCTGTATCTTCAAAAAAGCATATATAAGATTATATATATTTGCAATATTTGATGGTAAATTATATATACATAAGGAAGGGATACGAAACAAATAAGGATTTTTACTCCACCATGGACCGATGGACCGTGGAGGAATTCTGATAAGGAATGGTGGGTCGCCAGCTGAAAAAGGTTGTGAACCACTGGCTTAGACGATTAAGGGAGGCATACAGCTTTCAGTGAAATTCATAGGTGAGAAATAGGTGAATTTTATCCCCCCCCCCCATCAGCAATGAATTTCTCTACAATCTACAATTTAAATGTCCCGCTGTCCCGAAAGTTTCATTGGGGACACTCAAATGTCCCGCTTTTTTGTCATTATGATTGGCCAGTGTGTTTCACGCCTCATTAATAAAAGTTATTACAGTGAAGGTCTTGCTCATTGTCAAAACACACTTAATGGAGTAATAGGTGCTGACTTTTATGATAAATTATAAGAAAAAAACGCACTTCTTGATGGAATACATAAAACTGACTATGAGGCATCTGTTTCTGTGGAATAAATTATCTAAATCAGTCTGCAGAAGAAATTTAAGAAGTAGGCCTAATTTTGAATAATTTGTGTTCATGAGACAAAGGTAAATTGTAAATATTCCCTAAGTTTCGTGAATTAAATTTTTGTCCCCTTTTTCCTTAACTGTCCCATTTTTTTAAATAAAATGTTCCGTTTTTATATAAATATTATATGGACGCTCAGGGATATGTGATCCAATAACTGTCTCCTTCCCTATGGGAAACTGAGGGTAAGACCCCTGAAAGAGGAGTAAGATACGGAAGAAAACTGAAATTTTAAGATGAGTTTTCAGTTTCTTAGCATGTTTATCATTGTTTTGTTTTCTTACCAAAAAATTAACTCTTTTTTTTTTTCAGAACAAATCCCGGAATGTACCGTCAGACAGTTCTGGTGCATTACTAACCATAGCCGT
The DNA here is from genome assembly GCA_964059195.1 of Ectobius pallidus. NCBI lineage: Eukaryota > Metazoa > Arthropoda > Insecta > Blattodea > Ectobiidae > Ectobius > Ectobius pallidus. Next base: position 123,999,512 of record CAXKWD010000009.1, read on the forward strand.
AAGTCCTCATATCTTATTCTACATCTCTTCTCTATATATATAAAAGGCTTTGTCCTGACTGACTGAATGAATGACTGACTGACTGAATGACAGGAATCAACGTACAGCCTAAACTATAACAGGTAGAGACTTGGAATTTTGACAGTACCTTCGTTTCATAATGTAGGTGCTCACTAAGAAAGGATTTTGAAAAATGTTGATTTTAAATGCCAAAAATTAAACGTTTTTGAGAATACTTAATCCCTTTTTACACAGAATTACCAATTCCAAATCACAGAATATATTGTTGCCAAATGGTATCAGATGGGTTTGGAAAACAAATGACATGCAAGTTTGACAAATAAGAGAAGTTATCAAAATAATTCATGTTATCTATATTAATAAAAGGAAGTGTCTGTCCTCCGTCTGTCTGTCTGTCATCCGTCTGTCCTCCGTCTGTCCGCGATGCCCAGCGAAATCTACTGAACGCAGAGATCTGAAATTTTATACATAGGCGGACTAAAGGGTCGGATGTGCACCTCGAAGCCGGAATTTTAATTTTCGCTTTAGTTCGTGAGTTATGAGTGAAAAACGGGCAGAAAACGTGTATTTATTCCGTTTTCGAAGCATGAGTTTTCAGTAATACAAATCAATTACACTAGGCTTTGGCTATTTTTGTCAAACCTTCGACATAAAAGCATCGCGATCTCTTGAATGTTGTAGCTCACGCTGGTCGATTCATTTGTTTTTAATGTCAAGGCACGCAAACATAATGTGAAATTTTCAACCTACACCGAAGAGGATTATTATTATTATTATAGGGATAATCAATATTAGCCTAAATATGGTCAAACGTTGTTCGATTTGGACGAAACTCACTATACAGGGGTTTTCCGGGCCTAGGAACTCGAATCTGAGGTCGCTTTTACCAGGTGACGCTATCTAATCGTGATATGTAGTCCACATGATTTAGGTGTTAATATAATGATTCAACTATTATGCTCTTAATTTTTAATTTTTGAAATAATTATCGCGGGCGAAGCCGCGGGCACATGCTATCTTAAAATAATAAAAGGACGTGTTTGTCTGTCTGTCCACGATGCCCAGCGAAATCTACTGAACGCAGAGATCTGAAATTTTAAACATAGATGGGCTGAAAGGTGGGCGAATGCGCATCGAAGCCGGATTTTTAATTTTAGCTTTCGTTCGCGAGTTGTGAGTGAAAAACTGGCAGAAAACGTGATTTTAGCGCTGTCGAAGCATCAGATTTCAGTAATACATTTCAATGTCAAATCAATTACAGTTGGCTTTGGCTATTTTTGTCATACCGTGGTAATAAAAGCATCGCGATCGCTAGAATGTTGTAAGCCCACGCTGGTCGATTCATTTGTTTAGAATGTCAAGGCCCGTAGACATATGAAATTTTCAACCTACACGGAAGAGGGGTAATCAACATAGACCTAAATATGGTTAAACATCGTTCGATTTGGACGAAACTCACTATACAGGGATTTTCTGGGCCAAGGAACTCGAATCTGAGATCGCTTTTACCAGGCGACGCTATTTAATCGTGGCATGTAGTCCACGTGATTTAGGTGTTAATAAATATAATGATTTAACTATTAACTTATGCTCTTAATTTTTAATTCTTGAAATAATTATCGCGGGCGATCGCTTGATTTTGTAAGTCCATCCTGGACGATTCATTTATTTAGAATATCAAGGCCCGAAGACATGAAATTTTCAACCTACACGGAAGAGGGATAATCAATATAGGCCTAAATATAGTCAAACATTGTTCGATTTGGACGAAACTGACTGTACAGGGGTATTCTGGGCCAAGAAACTCGAATCTGAGGTAGCTTTTACCAGGGGACGCTACCTAATCGTGGAATGCACTCCACGTGATTTTGGTGTTAATAATTATAATGATTTAACTATGCTCTTAATTTTTAGTTTTTAATTTTAGAAATAATTATCGCGGGGGAAGCCGCGGGCACATGCGGGCACATGCTGTTTGTCTGTCTGTCCACGATGCCCATCGAAATCTACTGAACGCAGAGATCTGAAATTTTAAAGATAGATGGACTGAAAGGTGGGCGAATGCACCTCGAAGCCGAATTTTTAATTTTAGCTTTCATTCGCGAGTTATGAGTGAAAAACTGGCAGAAAACGTGATTCGCGCTGTCGAAGCATCAGATTTCAGTAATACATTTCAATGTCAAATCAATTGCAGTTGTCTTTGGCTATTTTTGTCATACCGTGGAAATAAAAGCATCGCGATCGCTTGAATGTTGTAAGCCCACGCTGGTCGATTCATTTGTTTACTATGTTAAGGCCCGTAGACATATTAAATTTTCAACCAACACGGAAGAGGGATAATCAATATAGGCCTAAATACTGTATGGTGAAACATTGTTTGATTTGAACAAAACTATACAAGGGTTTTCTGGGCCAAGCAACTCGAATCTGAGGTCGCTTTTACCAGGCGGCGCTATCTAATCGTGGTATGTAGTACACGTGATTTAGGTGTTAATAATTATAATGATTTAACTATTATGCTCTTAATTTTTAATTTTTGAAATAATTATCGCGGGCGAAGCCGCGGGCACATGCTAGTAAATAAATATTACAGAATGAAATCCACGAAAATATGCAGTTACATAACTTTCTCTACCCTGGACATAGAGAAAACAAAACGAGGTATGGTAATGTGTATATTATTATATTATATTTCAGGTTTTTGGAGAAAGAAGTATGAAAGTGATAATGCTAAGCGATGGGATGCAAAATTCTACATCCTCTAAGAGCCATAAAAAACTATATCAAGCTTTTTCAGAGGGAATAGTTTGAGTTTAATAAGTCGTTCTTCCTATTTCAAATTATAAATACCTATATAAGGACCTAGAATTTAAAAATCGAAAGTTCTTCATAAGTTAATTTCCAACTACAAAATACAAAACCCGGGCGACGCCGGGTCTTTTATGCTAGTCTGTTATAGACTGTTACTTTACTTTCAACTCCAGGTTTAATTTGCTAGTTAGAAACATAAAGTCTCATCTCGAACAAAATACTGTAATTTTATTGTAATCATGTTCTAAGCAGGGCTTATGCGAATTGTTTCGAAAATGTTTTGCAATTGTGACATGAAAATGGTAGAGGCTAAAGTTCAAAATACAAAAATTCCCTTTAGGCAGGCCTACAGGCTGAGGTAGATTTCGAAGTGCTAAATCTCGCCTTATATAAAAGCTATCGAGAAACCAGTTATTGATTTGTAGAGTATTCATAAAGAGCTTTTCAACAATACCCCATAAGACGTGGTTTCAAAAATTTCGAATTTCCATCCCCCCACCAACCACCCCCACTCGTACCCCCCAAACCCCAAATCTTTGGTGTCGCTGTAAACTCCATAGGGAGTTCTCTAATTTATTCAAACAAAGTTTCCCTCTAAACTTCATAGGGACCGATATATAAATGTTTTAAAATTTCAACCCCCTCCCCCGACCACCTCCTTGCGTCAATTTTGCTCATTAACGAACTTGTCCGAACTATTGGGCCTAGAAATAACATAATAAAATTTGGTTCAAATATCTTCAAAATTACGGCCGCTAGCGTGTAAAGATATATATCGATTTTTCTTCGAAATCTACCTAAAAATATGCAGAAAAAGTTTGTGTTTTTTTTTTTCCAGCTTTTCATAACAAAAGTTATATATCATAAAAACATGCACGCATGTTTTAGTGTATTAGTGTAAAATAGAATTAGTGTCGTTTTTCATATAATTTTCTCAAATTAGCCTTGGAATCGACGATAATTCCTATTAAAAACTAAACTAAAACTAACTCCATGACGCTACATCCCTTGAGGGACTTGGTCTACTATCCGAGTGCTGCGTCAACTACCATAGGAAGAGGGCAGGATTGGAAATATGATGGTTTCCGTAACCGGAGCCGCTACTTCTTAATCAAGTAACTCCTTAGTTTGTATCACGAGGCTGAATGCACCCCGTTACAGACCTCGGTACCCCAGAAAAATCCGAAAAGTTACTGGGGCCTACGGATCCACAGTCAGCGACGCTAACAACGAAACCATGCAGGTAGTTAGAAGTGCCTGTTAGGTACATTATGACAGTACCCGACTCTTTCACGTTCTAATAACACCTAAGTTTCCTCCTAGAGGGCTGTCAAATCGATGGGTCCACCAATAGTTCTTTGCACTTTTCTTGAATACAAGCATAGGCCTTACTATATAAGTTACGTCTTTGTCAATGAAACTTCCCTCAGGAGGAACTGGAAGCAAAATGATAAACACAAAACCTAACTATTGTGGAAGCCACTTCTTAAATACTTTTTTCCCCCAAGAACTGCCTTTACCTGCTGCCACTCTAATCCTCTTCGACCTGTCAATAAATGAATAGAAAGGTAATTAGGCGTATTCACACTTGTCTGCAGTCCAGTACAATGTTGCCAAATACGTACAGAACGTTTACTTCACTTGAGAAGTGGTGAATGACGGTGGCAACATTGGGGAAATCCACGCGACTACAAGAGCGCCTGTTCTTTGTCGGTATCGGTGTCGGTGCAGATTTTCGGATTAGGGAACAATGCTATTATATTCTTTTGTAGATATACTGTGGTTTTGGGACGCGGACTTCTTAAAATGGTACATACTGCACACTATAACAAGTTTTCTTTTTCCCCACAGAAGACCTAAGGTTCTTCAGACCACCGGACGGGACAAGAGGATTCACAGAGTGGTCGAGCCTCAACTGTCTGCATTGTATGCCTACGTGTTATGAGACAGTATACAATCTTGAATCCAGTCTGTCCCGCGACAACAATCCCGCTCTGAACAAGTCCACTGGATACCTGGACGTGTACTACAAGGACCTCGGCGTAGTCAAGTACCGTCGTACCCCCATGTTCGACAAAATGCAATTACTGGGTAAAGCAATGCATATCACCTTTGGCTGAAAATACGAGGGCCATCCACAAAGTAAATTTCCCTGGGTCTGTTTACAGAAAAAAAAAAACACAATTTTAAGTCAAATTATTGCAACAGACACAGCCAATGTTCAGCTATTTTTCAACTTATTCACCACCGGAATAGAGACATTTGTCACACCGTGGGACCAACTTTTGAATACCTGAGTCGTAGATGTCTGTCCTTGGGATTTGAACCACTGTGTGATAACCATCTTCGCCTCTCTGTCATAATTTGTGATTTTGTGAGGTGTAGGAAAAGATGGAAATCACTGGGAGCGAGATCCGGGCTTTAGGGTAGGCCTACATGCTTAAACACCTCCCAGCCGAACTTCTGCAGCAGACTTGCTAGGAGGTGTTTAAAAGTCCACCCTACCGCCCGGATCTCGCTTTCAATGATTTCAATATTTTCCTACACCTCAAGAAATGACAGGGAATAACAGAGAATGACAGAAAGAAGATGTTTGTCACACAGTGGTTCAAATCTCTGGCGGCAGACTTGTACGACACAGGTAAAGGCGTAGAGAGGGGGGGTTTTGGGGGTTTGAACCCCCCCCCCATTGATTAAAAAAAGGAAAATTGTATACTTTTTTAAAGTCTGCTTATAAATTACTTAATACGAGTATAAAGCGTGGGAAGCTTAAAACTAGTTATTGTGCCTCTTAATTTTAAAAATTTTCCTGGGGAGGACCCCCGGAAGCTTAAAACTCGTTATTGTGCATCTTAATTTTTAAAATTTTCCGGGGGAGGACCCCTCTCCCTGGGGGGTATTCCATACCCCAGACCCCGCGGATGTTATAACCCCCCCCCCCGATATGGTCGGCCTGGTTACGCCTATGTATATAGGTTCATGACATTGTGTTTTGTTTCTCTAAACGGCCCCAGGGAAAGTTAATTTATGGATGCGGCCGTATGGTCGAACAAAAACAATTAATTTATTATTATTAGAAAAAGCATAGTTCCTATATAATGATTTCGTTGTGTTTTTCTGTTTCAGTTTCGTTTGGTGGTATAGCCAGCTTGTTCCTGGGAGTGAGTCTGCTCACCGTGGTGGAAGTCTCGTACTATGGAGTCAAATTAATGATTGCTTGCTTCTATCGAGTCACTTCCAAACACCCTGATGTAAATAAACCCCAACACCACTGGTACCCGTCAGAGATCGCTCCCTCTGGATTTCTCGTCCAACAACGCAGCCTTTACCGGCTAACCAGGAGACCTCTTCGGCTAATCGTCAAGTCTAAAGATTAAAGACGCTCTCCATCTATCTTACATTCTCGATTTCTACAGAGTGGACCAAAAGTCGCGATCGGATAATGTTTATATTGAAATAACTCATTTTCCGAAACCGAAAACTAATTAAAAACTATTCATAGGCTGAGAGGAATATTTATCCCAATCATATACTTTTTGTAGGATTAGTTTGTCAATTTTCCGATAGAGCAAGGACACTGTTAAGTTTTAGTGGCAAGCCAGAGTTTTCTTGCGCGCGGGTTTATTAGGTGATTGTTGTCGATGTGCAACGCTGTGTTATGTTTCTGTTGTAAGCAATGGCGGATACAAGCAAATATACGATTGAGGAACGTTTCATTGTTAGTGTGTGGGTTCATGAAAAAGAACAAACTGCCGAAACGTACGAAGAAATCAGAGAGAACTTCTTTCTTCGTTTCAATAAAGCAGCTCCCACTGAAGCCAAACTACGGAAACTAGAAAAGAAGACTTTCTCAAAAGGCTCTGTATTGGATGCAAAAATCAGCGGAAGACATAAAAAAACATTGCGGTGATGATGTCAGTAATCGTCTGAGTGAATCACTGGAAGGTTCACCGATGAAATCAACAAGGAAGCGATCGGCAGAAATGCAGATCCCAAGAACTTCGTTGTACGACAACTGGCTCTGGTCCTTCTTAGAAGAAAATCTTGGGTTGGAATGATTCGGATGAGATCATCCGTATCTTCAGAACGATCACTCCTGAAATGCTGAGGCGGGCAAGCAGAAGGACATGGCGGCGCATTCAACCGTGCGCGGAAAACGATGGTGCACATACCGAAACTTTGGACGTTTAACAATGAGCTGACAGGCCCAGGGAACTTTTTTTGCCATATTTCCATCCCTTAATACTTGCTACTTAAATAAATAAAGTTTTTACGTCAATTGTGGCATTTTATTATTGCATCAACTAACATACAAAATATCCGATCGCGACTTTTGGTCCACTCTGTAGATACACAGGCCTGTCGAGTAGTACTCCGAAGGTGTGAAGTCATTCCCTACTTCCCCTCCCTTAGTGACCTCCAAAACGTAGCAATTGGTTCAGTTGGAAGCAACTTATTTGTTCATTTAACCAATAAACCAATAACCAATTTGTCTGAAAATTTAGATTTTTATACAAAGTAATAAACCTATCACTTAAAAGTATAAGCAAATATTATTTAAGCCCCAGAGTCAATAAGTTGTTCCTATAAGGGAGAGGTAAAGCTACGAAAGAGAAAGAAAAAGAAGTAAACAAGTTCTAACTAATTACAAATTGATTAAAGGCTATCTTGTACTTTTGGTTAAGTTAAACAATGCATTGACTTTCGCTTTAAGAGAACTGATATTTATGTTATAGAATGTTTTTCCAGTATGGAAATATGTATAGGCCAACCCAAATATAGTCAAATATATAAATGTAATCGTCGCAAATACTTATTTATTATGAACTGGAAAACAAATCAGAAAAATATGTTCGCATTATTTATGATCACTAGGGCAAGGCCATGACTATAGAATGACCATAAAATGGTGAAAAAATGCCAAATAAAAAATGCATTTATGACCTACAAATAGTGATAAAATGACACAAATGTTTTTAAAAATGGCCAATAAATTTACCGTTATTACCTACAAAGAGTTTTTCTTTTAAATAATTAACTGCTAAAAGCAATTTAATCGATAACAGAGGGTTACATATGAATTTACAATATAAAACACACTTATTTTGTAACTACAGAAGTAAGTAAATTTAAACTACTGGGGCGGCCTTAGCGGAAAAAAATATATATATATATTTCTGAACTGGCATGCCCATCAAATTGTCCCTAGAAAATATGTCTCATTTAAAAAGAAAGAATAAATGTAATTATTTATTGCTACAATACAAACTGCTATGGTGTTTACAATAAACTTGATTAAAAATGAACTATGAACACTTGGTGGAGATTCTCAAATAAAAACGATTTTCTGTTATCTGAAAGTAACGATTTGTACATGGAAAATCTCCTCTCTACCTCCACTGAAACATGACCTAAAACTGCCGAAAATGACCTAAAAATTGACTAAAATGCCCAAAAAAATTACGTATCTCTTGGAAATGAAGAAAAATATAAAATAAAGGGAAAAATGCAAAAACAAATTACCCTTATTTAATCAATTATTTCATTATATATATATATATATATATATATATATATATATATATATATATATATATATATATATATATATAATGAAATAATTGATTAAATAAGGGTAATTTGTTTTTGCATTTTTCCCTTTATTTTATATTTTTCTTCATTTCCAAGAGATACGTATATATATATATATATATATATATATATATATACACACACACACACATGACATATATATGTATATTCGAGCTATCTTTTTTTTTTTCATATAAAAAAGATGCAAAATCATCAAATGCCTTACCTTACCGTAATCATCACCTTAAAATTCTTCGAGTGACTGCAGGGGACTTCGCTATATCTAAAATGTTCATCTCAATATGAAAGTATTACCTCTCTATTACCGATGTTCTACAGTAATAACCCCACCAAACTTTCTGTTTTATTTGGTTAAAAAATTAAGATAGGCATTATAAAAGAATCCACAAACGAACATAGAAGAATGATAGAAATAACAATGCTGCTGGTAGCAGGTGTTAAAAGAGAAAAGGTACGAAGCAATTAAATTAGAAAGAACGATCGGTTCGGTCAAGAAGACTGGAATGGAGAGAACTTGCTAATGGAAAAAGGGGGCTCATAGGAAAAGAAGTTTTATCCAGCCAGCTCAATTAAGCTAAGAGAACAACGAGCCAGATCGCTTTTATATCGTCTCTAATTTCCCTTAGCGAACTGTTCTGAATTATATTCCACGAAAGTTGGGTTTTACAGAACTTCTGAGTTCACAAATTCCTCAAAAAGCAAGTATACAGTAAGTAGCATATACTTAAGAATATTACATTTCATATCCAGCGTACATGATAACTGTAGGGGGCGGATTTCTATGACCTAAAAAATAGGATATATGCATGCATTTATGACCTAAAAATATTAAAATATGACCAATAAAATTTTAAATATGACTTTACCACTTACACATTGTGTATATTTTTTAAAGTGTCATTACAATTCATTTTATTAAAATATAATGTTAATTATTTAAAATATCAGTAAATTCTCAAAAAAATATCATTATAATGCAAAATTTACAAAATATGATATGAATCTTCAAAATTTCTTTAATATGCACACAAATATGACAAAAATATGACCTAAATATGCATATTCATACTAAATATGCTACAATAGTTGAAAATTTCCTAAATATGCAGTTATATGCACAATAAAAGCCGTTCCATTTTCACCAGGATGCTTGGAATCGGATTTAAATTAGTCGGAAACCTGAAATAATGCAAAGGGGAAAAATATCTCATGTCATAGAAATCCGCCCTCTAATGGTAACAAACATGACAATGACCGCCGAGTGTATTATTTTTACCTGTTCTTAACGATTATCTATGAAGGCTGCATTTTTTTTTCGACCGTACTATAATACGCTTATTACATGTGACGTAATGGTATCATAATGATACTCATTTGAAAACTGTTTTTCATTTTGACATCGGTGTGGGTATCGATTTTTATTGAATATGGAATGATCTTGAGAGAAGCAGCTGAAAACTGCGTAGTAAATAACCTGAATTTAAAATAAAATCAATTCTGTTCGTGTTAATTTTAATAAATGAATTTTAATAAAATGAATTCATTTCTTCTTATCAAAATCAGTGGCGGACGCAGAATTTTTTTTCGGGGGGGGGGGATTGGATTAGGTAGAAAAAATACTAAAAAAAATAATTAACTTACATATATAATTGTCGGCCGCAGTGGTCTAGAGGTAGCGTGCCCCCCTCTAGATCCGCAGGGCGCGGGATCAAACCCGGCCGCGGTCGATGGATTTTTCAGGACGTAAAAATCCTGGGCACGGAGTCCTCCGGGAGGGACTTTAAGCTGGGGGTCCCGTCTCGTAGATTTACGGCACGTAAAAGAACTCCAAGCCTAAATTAGAGCCTCTGGACAAAATTTCTCGGCCCTTTCACGTCCAAGAAATACTTAGTTTCCAGAGGGGGGTTGCGAGGCGATGGGCTTACCACCTGTCCCTCTACCCTCTCTCGGAAAATAAGCATATCAAAATTAGTATAGGTAATGAAACCTCCCTTGGAGGCCCCTTCCCCCCACCTGGGGACCATAGGGTACCAGACATATATAATTAGTAGGGCAAGGCATTTATTGACCATAAAATAGTGAAAAAATGCAAAATAAAAAATGCATTTATGACCTAAAAATTGTGAAAAAATGACCCGAAATCTTAAAATAATGACCAATAAATTTACCATTATTACTTATAATTAGTTTTTTCTTAAGTAATGAATTGCTAAATACGATGCTTTATATATGAATTTACAATATATAACACACTTATTTTGTTACTAAAGAAATCAGTAAATTTATACTACAGTACTTGGACACCCTTAGCGAAAAATCAATTCTTTCTGAACTGGCATGCCCATCAAATTGCCCCTAGCAAATATGTGCCATTTAAAAAGAAATAAAAAAATATTTAAGTTATTGCTAAAATGCCGAAAATTACCTAAAATGCCAAAAATGATATAAAATGCTGAAAATGACCTAAAAATGCCGAAAATGACCTAGCAATTGCCAAAAAATGACCTATCTCTTGAAAAATGACGAAATATGCAAAATAAATCAAAATAATGCAAAAACAAATTGCCCTTATTTAATTAATTATTTAATGATATACATTTATATACATTGGAGCTATCTTTTAACCTTCATATAAAAAAGATGCAAAATCATCAAATGCCTTGCCCTAATAATTAGTTTATAAAACGGGCCACTTAGAGTGCATATATAGCTTTTTTTCAAATTTCAGGGGGGATCAATCACCCCCTCTGCGTCCGCCACTGGTCAAAATCCGTTAGTTTCAAGAAAACAACCATAACATAGCTTCGATTTGACCTCGCCCAATAGTCATGGAGCAAATCTCACTGTTGACTGGCTTGAACGTTGTAGAGCTGTTCCAACTTTAAAAATCTCTTCAGGCAGGCCTACAGGCTGAGGTAGATTTCAAAGTGCTTTTGGTTTAATTTATTATCGCTGCGCAGCACTCTTCTTCTTTAGCCTTGGCATGACAAACCAGCAATAATAACTGCTAAAAAGAGGAAACAGCCCGTTTTCAAACATTCAAATCTCGCCTTATTGGACAGCTATCGAGAAACTAGTTATTGATTTGTAGAGTACTCATCAAGAGCTTTTCAACGATACCCCACAAGACATGGTTTCAAAAATTTCGAATTTCCATCCCCCACCCCCACTCGTACCCCCCAAACCCCCGAATCGTTGGTGTCACTGTGAACTCCATAGGGAATACTCTAATTTATTCAAACAAAAGTTTCCCTCTATACTTCATAGGGGCCAAGATTTAAAGTTTTCAAAATTTCAACCCCCTCCCCCGACCCCCCCCCCCTTTTGGCCGATTTTGCTCATTAAAGAACTTGTCTGAACTATTGGGCCTAGAAATAACATAATAAAATTTGGTTCAAATATCTTCAAAATTACGGCCGCTAGCGTGTAAAGATATAGGCCTATATATAGGCCATATATATATATATATATCACAAAAAATTTTGAACGGGCGGTGGTTTCGTACTTAGGGAAGCATGAAACGTAAAGATTTGAAAGAATTTTTCCAAAATCATGACATGGTATCGATTGCAATAGGTAGATTTTTCTTCGAAATCTACCTAAAATGCAATGTTTTAAAAAATGTAACTTCTCGATGCTTAAATGTCTAGTTCTACAACGCCATCGATTCTATCTGTCTGCTTCTTTATAGTTTCAGAGAGGCGACATTATTCTCGAATGTTATATTATATCCGTTTTATTATTGAGCAATATTTTCGTAACTAAGGCAATAAATTCATAATGAATAAGGCGGAATGCCTTATTTTTTATCTAGTTTGTATAATCAAAATTTGATTGACTTCCTAACCCCTAACCAAACATGGCAGCTAATAAATTTACAGGAGGATTTGACGTAAGGTACACAAGTTTCTGGAATGAACGGATGAATAAAGAAATAGAAGTGAAAAGGAAATGGTTTGACAAGTATTATCAGAAAATCCACGATGAACGACCGCCAGAGATGAGAAGCAGTAAGGCGACCGAGCTGATGGAAAAGCTGACAGAACAGCGGAAAGTGAACCTTCAGGCCTCTCACAAGCTGAGGGAGTATGTACGTCACCCTCCCCCATTGCCTCTGCCTGAGTCCGACCCAACAGTGAACCTGGCCGTCATGAGACCTGTGTCACCAAGAACGCGATCTCTGCTGTACAAAGGGATAAGTCATGAGAATGAAGGAAGAGACGCATACCTCAAGAAACGATATGAGCTGGAACCTAAGGAGAGGTATGTTAGGTTTAGGGATGGGTCGATACCAGATTTTCTCGATACTCGATACCGATACATGAATTTTTCCTCGATACTCGATACCGTGAAGATTTCCAGTTTCACTAAATAGGTACATTAAAAATTAAAAGTTGAGAGAACTGTGTAATACCAACTAAATTGATTAAGTGTGCATATTTAATGAGACAAAATTTAATATCATCAGTAGCCTATAATTATTTTTAAGTACTATCAAAAAAACTAAAATTAGTTTTTGAAACAGTCCACTTACAAGTTTTTGTTCAGAAATTACTATATTTAGTAGACTACTAAAACCAGAAAGAGATACCGCATTTCCTTAAATTACCAAAGTATCGAAGAAAGTACCGAGCGAGTTTTTTGAAGTATCGCTCGATGCCGATACCATGCAGGTATCGAGAGTATCGAAGTATCGAAAGTATCGAGGACCCATCCCTAGTTAGGTTATAAAAGAGGTGCTCATAATAATTGACCTAACGAAGTGAGCAAGGCGAGGTTCTATTTTAAGGGGGTAAATCTATAATAATAATAATAATAATAATAATCAGTGTTTGTCTTTCTGTCTGTCTGTACGCGATGCCCAGCGAAATCTACTGAACGCAGAGATCTGAAATTTTAAACATAGATGGACTAACGGGTGGCCGAATGCACCTCAAAGCCGGATTTTTAATTTTCGCTTTCGTTCGCGTGTTATGATTGAAATACGGGCAGCAAATATGCATTTTGCGCTTTCGAAGCATCAGTTTTCAGTAATACATTTGAAGGGGCTAGTTCCATAAGGGCGTAAGGCACAAGAGCATAGTTTTGATAAATCTTAATATTTTAAAACAATGTTACCACTCACGAGCACAGGTCTTTTCTTATGACTGAGCAGAGGGCACAAGTATAAATTGTTTACTGAGTATTTAAGAGATATGAGAAGGCATAAATGTTAAAAGCTCAAAATTCAAGATGTGTCTTACGCCCTTATGGAACTAGCCCCTTCATTTCAATTATCAAATCAATTACAATTGGCTTTGCCTATTTTTGTCATACCTTGGAAATAAAAGCATCGCGATCGCTTGAATTATGTAAGCCCACGTTGGTCGATTCATTTGTTTACAATGTCAAGGCACGAAGACATCTGAAATTTGCAACCTTTAATTACTTTGCTTGTATTTAAAAATAAATGTTTTGCTGCAGGTATTATTTTCAAGAGACCACTACATTTGGGTTCGGGTGGCAAGAACCCAACCCAGTTCTCATGGCTGGGCCTCACTTTGGAGTGAGCAGCGCTCCAAGAGCGGACTTCTACCGCAGAAATGGCACCCGTGCAGATCCAGAACACTGGCGGTCTCCCCATTACAATAACTACACCTATATGTATGAAAGACTCTAGCTTTAATTGCTGGCATAGACACACATCAATAAAATCTAAATCATGTATGTTAAATATAAGTAGACTTCGGACTTTTAGGCCGCTATTAATGATGTTTTAGGTACCTAAAATAGGTTCTAAAAATCGTAAAATAGTCTTTTATAAAATCGTTAAGTTGCCAATTTTCTGAAATATCTCAATTGCAATGCAGAAATATTATAATTATTGAAGTCACCATTAATCAATAATCATGATAAAACACAGGTATAGGCCTATGCTACACAGAATTATATAGACCTATTATTAGGACCTGTATTGGCTACCATAACAGTGAAAACATAATCCATGCGCCCAGAAGCTATGCACGCTATCATATTCAACCCTTTGTGTCCCTCAGTGATTCAGAGAACTAATTATATATATATATATATAAACTGGATGTGGGAGTCGGGAGAAAAACACTACATTTTCGTGGGAATTGCAAGGAATTTTTCTAATGAAGACTAAACATTTCTTACTATTTAACCACGTCACAAATGTCTCATGTAGTGCACATTCCGAGCTAAAAATTTAGTACGAACTGAAAATAAGTGGTAGAATTTATAACAAAAAGATAACTTATTTTGAACTTTATAGGAAAAACAAACAAAAAGGCAATATTAGGCTCTAACGTAAAAATAGGCTGTTGTAGGTCCTATAAAAGTATCAGTTTTAGGCATAGTCACTTATGAAACATGCATATACAAGTTTTCGTCCATATATCACTTAAGGATTAAAATAGGTTTTTACCTAAAATCCGAAGTCTAAATATAAGGTTTGTTCCCAAAGTCAAAGTTACTGTCAAGCACGGAAACTTTCCGAATAGCTGGTACTGAATATCCGTATCATCTGTGTTCCATACCAGCCCTGAGTGAGCCAATCTCTTATTGGTTTAAATTCAAGTCCGAACACACGAATTTGCCTATGAGCAACGGGGTCGTGCCCTTTTGCGTCCCAAAGCGAGTGGTCGCTGCATCAAAACAACCCTCGTGCGTCCAGTTTTGAACAAGATCGATACATCAACAACAGCTGTAAATAATTCCATTCAAAATTGAATAGAATGGTTTATCACTAGCGCCCACACCTATTCCAGTTAATCGAAGCCTTGAAGAATATACAAGCAGAAACATATATTCATACACGGTCAACAAGGGCGCCCATATAATATTTTCTAGGGGGGGGCCAAATTTTTAGTTAATTCTTTTTGTCCCTTTAACTTCTTGGGTTAGCTTGTAACATTACATTAATAATATAATAATGTAAGTGCAACAATGAAGTAGCCACAAAATAATTTCGGGGAGGATCGAAAGTGGCAGGGGATTTGGAATACCCCCAAGCAAGGGGGTCGTGGGTCCATCCCCAGAAAATTTTAAAATATTCAACTAATTAAAATCACTTTTTACGCTATTTTAGCACTGGAAAACTAGTTAGGAAATTTGTTTACGTGCCAATATAAACAAGAAATTGTTACCTAAGTCGGGGGTACACCCCTGGAAAATTTTTAAATAATGATCTAGTTGAAATCACATTTTACGTTATTTTAGCTCTGAAAAACAAGTTATTAAATTTGTTTACCATACTTTAAGATATGCCAACTTAAACAAGAAATTGTTACCTAAGTCGGGGGTTACCCCTGGAAAATTTTTAAATACTGAACTAATGAAAATCACATTTCACTCTATTTTAGCTCTGAAAAACTAGGTGGGAAATTTGTTTACCATACCGTACTCTAAGATATGCCAACTTAAACAAGAAATTGTTACCTAAGTCGGGGGTTACCCCCGGAAAATTTTTAAATACTGAACTAATGAAAATCACATTTCACTCTATTTTAGCTCTGAAAAACTAGGTAGGAAATTTGTTTACCATACTCTAAAATATGCCAACTTAAACGAGAAATTGTTACCTAAGTCGGAGGTTCACCCCCGGAAGATTTTTAAATACTGAACTAATGAAAATCACATTTTATGCTATTTTAGCCCTGAAAGCTAGTTAGGAAGTTTATTTACCATACTCTAAGACATACCAACGTAAACAACCTAAGTTGGGGGTCCACCCCCAGAAAATTTTTAAATATTTAATTAATTAAAATAACATTTTACGCTATTTTAGCTCTGAAAAACTAGTTAGGAAATTTGTTTACCATACTCTAAGACATGCAAACTTAAACAAACCTAAGTTATAATACTCATTACTATGTATAAGAAAAGTTAAATAACACAAGGAACAATGGAAACAACAGGCCTACTCATTATGTTATGGAAACAAAATAACTGCTATATCATATTTGACACACCCACAAAAATTGTTTCATTTATTAATTATTTTAAAATACAAAAACAGAATTTTAGGTTTTGATTTTTGGGGGTCCAAACCCCCAGGATCCCCTTTTCTAAATCAGTGTGGATTCTGCTTCCATGGTGTCGATATGGTAAAACTTCTGCAAACTGACTTTCAAATAATTGTCTTAAAAAAAAAAGACTATAATTATTAATATAGAATTTTTTCCTTTCCCTGAGAGCTAGGGGGGGGGCCGCGGCCCCCCCCTGCCCCCGGGTATGGGCGCCCTTGACGGTCAACAACCGTTGTCAATGCCAAGAAAAATTAAAAAGAGGCCTACTTGGTAGAAAAAATGGTTGAATATAGAACTGAAGCACTCAGCAGACTGGAATATGTGCGAACAGTATAATTTAAGTAGGCTACCTCCCAACCACAAGAAAGTAAACTGGTGGTCAAAAGACAAAGAGTAACTTCATTTTCCGCTTCAGTTTTATTTAATATTGACAGTAATGCAAGGATTAAAATTTTTGGCGTGTGTAGCAGTTCACCTCCTTGCGGTGCACCCTAGGTAATGCTAAACGAATTGCATGGTACCAATTATTAATTTTACCTGTGTTCCATGGGACGCATTTTGGTCATTGCCCTAGAGAGACCCGGGACGCAACCGAGTCAATGGATCTGAGAATCTCTGGACGCAAAAGTCCTAGTTTAGTGGTTTTGGGACGCAAAAGTCCAGACCCCGAGCAACGCTCAAACCTAGGTGAGCGGAGAAATGGGGGTGGATTATGGAAACATTTCATTTGAGTGGTTAGAAGGCGCATCAGCTCCTCGTTTGCCTCGTATTGGTTTGATATAAAAAGTCTGGCCCTCAAATATTAACCTATGAACAAGGTTAAGAACATGATCTGAGCAGGGGTGGGGAGTGGGCCTGGCCAAGCCGGTTATATATTCCCTTACTAACATAAATCACTGCGCATTATATCGGAGACTCTGTGTCCTTGAATGTACCCGACGCATGCTCACATTGTCAGTTTCGCTCCACGTATGCTCAAAATGTCATTTTTGCACGACGTAACTAATTAGTGGTACTTACGAATATTGTTGCCGTGGATCGTAACTTGACATTCCCACACGCAATCTATTTGCTATGAAAACAAAAGAAATCTCAGTTCTGTAAAAATGACAAAAAGCACACCTGCCGTAAGTAAAACCATCATAATACAAGCCTTTATCGAAGACCGGAACCAAGGCCCCCCCCCCAGTTTGGCGGCTTTAACAAGACAAATTTTCAGTCCCCATAACAACCAACATATACGAATCACTTTCTGAAATATAACATCTATTTTCAATAATGTATATACATAATATTTTCAGCTAATATCTCAATTAATATAATTAAATTGATATAAATAATCATCGTGCAAAAAATAGCATGCAATACTCGTTCCGTAAGCGCATAACGGATCTCGGAATTGAAAAAACTCGGCGCAAGTGCCTCGTTTTTTCAAACTCTTTCCTCGATCCGTATGCACCGCTTACGTATGTAGGCCTACGATCCGTATGTACGCATTTGATAGTAGGCTATATGACTGACTTGTTAACTTTAGGAACAGACCCACGCACCACGTTTCAAATCGCATCCTCGAAGAATACACAACCCAAATAAAATATGATGTAATGCACCGAAGAAAGTTTCTTTGCCCTAAGCAAAGGCAATACACCTTCCTCGAGTTACGTTTTGGTATAGACTAAGATGTATTGCAAATAGTACGCATTAAATTGATTCAGCCTGATGCAAATATTTTAGTTCGTACTACAATAAATACCCCATGTACAGGTAGGGGGGAAAAAAAAGCGGACCGACTAAAATATCTAAGTTGCCGATATGAGCCACCATGCATGTCTAGCTCCTTTCACAGGATAGCAGGGAATGTATTGAAATTTGTTCTAGTGTCGATAAATTGCTTGAATTGAGAAATAATTTCACGTAATTTACATTGCTTGTGAAAACAAACGTTTCCGTTACACAACTCTTACATTTATTTACGTATCACAAGGCTCTGAAATCAGCTAGAGTAGGATTACTTCCACAAAGTCTCTGGGTTTTTACGTATATACCTTAGGAGCGAGTCTCACCGTTCCTAGAGTTCCTGCCTAGGGGAGGTAGCTGCACCCTGATTGGCTCAGCTCTCCTATCCCACTCCACGTGTTGTCTGTCTCTCTCGCTGCGGCATTATCCCTCCACTCAACTATTATAGTATTTTCTACGACTGGCGACATTCTGCATGATCTTCATTCTGTGCTCAACAGTAGCTCACTGATCTTATGCGCAGCGAATCCGCGAAAGACGTAACGAGAAGTTCGCTGGCTGGGTTAGTCTTCAAGGCCAGAGACTTTGTGGAAGTAATCCTACTCTATCCCAATTTTTTTTTTTCACTCTCGAGTGTTTAAGCCGACAATCGCACACACTTTTTGAAAATAGCTTTTTTTTCAGGAGACCTCAAAACGTCTATTTATGTTAATTTTATGTTACTGTCGGGGTCGTGCACATTATTTCCTCTTCTATAGTACCTATTGTCCGGGTTGAGGAAGTAAAACAGATCACGTCTTTAATGTTTTTAAAGGTATTAACAAGGAAAAGGAAAGGACTGTACACAAACAAGAACACGGTTGAAAGTACTTTTTTCGAATCGAGATTATGCATTTCATCCTTGATATTAGTTTGAAATCTGCAAGTGATCTGATTTCATTCAAATCAATATTTCCAGTTTTTTTTAAGTTAAAAATCGATATCATTCACAACTCAGGTGTCAGATTAATTGGGTTTTACCTTGTAGGCGTTCAGTGGCGTACCAAGACGGAGGCGGGAGGGGCGGTCCGTCCCAGGCTCCGCTTTGAACACTGGTTCCAAAATTTTAATTTATTTATTTTTACTAAACCAGAGATGAGTCTTGGTTTGAGTGAATAAACAGTTGTCTATTAAACAATATTAAGTTATACATTTCTAAACAATGAAGTAAATTAAAAACAGGATAGAAACCACATCGGAAGTACTGTAGGCCCAATGTAATATAATATAAACCCCGACGAGCAATCTCGTTTGCCAAGCTTAGCCCTAATATTAATTGAGAACTATTTCGCAAAACGAGTAAATTTTTATGTAAAAGCAAAATTTGTAAAAGGGAAAACCCCGCATGAAATATTTTAAATTTATGTAGGGCCTACTGTTTGGTTAATTATTAATCTACTTTTTAAATTTTTTCTCTTTGGATTCTCTTTCTTTTGTATAAAAAATAACATTGTGAAATCACAACTAATTAGCTGACCGTGGCCGAAGGAATTGCATTCTAACGTGGATTTCCTCCGGCCATAAGTCAGTAATGGTACTCTTAAACTTATGGTAAAAAAAAGTAAAGTTGCCTAATGCATAATAAACATGCGAATCCCAAATGAAAAATAGTAATCTATTATTTATTCAGAGTCCACAGAAATGTAATGAACTACAGTCGTATGTTTGTGTAGACTGTGTGAATAAATAATTGTGAATATTGGGTAAGCCCACATATGCTAATGATTAGCGCCCCAGGACCCCATAACTGTTGGTACGCCACTGTATGTGTGTTATGTACTGTGGAGCAGCTTGAAAGTCCGCCACTTTAATCGGCTGATCAGCTATCCTAACCTCATTCTCTTCCGTAGGCTTGCGGCACTCAAGAGCTTTACTACCCTTAAAACGTCAGCATTCCTACTACAGTATTAGGTTTTTCTTAGTGGCCGGTTTCAACAAGATATAAAGTCTTCTAGCATGGGATCATGTAACACAAATAAGGATATGAAGGGGGTGGATGCGTTAGTTGTATAACGCATGTAGGCCTACGTCTTGATAGCGGCCACCACGAAAAAAACCAGACACTATAACATACTATTAACAGAATTGATTACTCACCCTCCTTACATTTGGTGTTGAAAATCCTGCCCTGCAATGTCTATACTAACTTTGATATGTTTTTTCTTGACGTAACTGGGCTACCAAGAAAGGTACGCCATGTGTCTCCTTCTGCTACCCTGCTTTTTTCAGACATATATACGAAGACACAAATAATATCTCACTATTGCACAACACTACTTCACTATTTACATAAAGCTCTGCATAACAGGAATTTATTCCACTCGCAAGTCTAACTACAGATACTATAAACGTACAGCGCTGCATAACAAATGGCGGCGATTGGATGTGGGTAGATCCACCAGCCGGCCGATCTCATTTGCGGGTTCTCGTAGGGGAATATCCTAACTTGCCAATGTTAAATTCCAAGATTTCATGTTCCTTTATCTCTTGAGCTACTAATCACATAGAGATTGAATTGCACCCACATTTTTAAATAGGTTTAACAAGTACCCATGAGCCATTACAGAACTAAACTAAACTCGTGGCGCTAGATCCCTGAAGAGACTAGGCCTACCATCGAACCGCGTCACCTACCATAAGCAAAGGGCAGAATCAGAGGCGTAACGAGGAGGGGGTACCCCCCCCCACTGATTAAAAAAAGGAAAATTGTACAATTTATTTCATTATTGTGATATATCACCTTTTTTAAAAATCTGCTTATAAATTACTTAACATGAGTTTAAAGCGTGGGAAGCTTAAAACTCGTTATTGTACATCTTAATTTTTAAAATTTTCCGGTGGAGGACCCCGAATCCCCCTCCCCCAGACGTTATAACCTCCCCATATGGTCGGCCTGGTTACGCCTATGGGCAGAATTGGGGGGGTATGTAGTCCGCCGTTAATGATGGTTTCCATGACCAGAGCCATTACTGCTCAATCAAGTAGCTCAATTTGTATCAGTGAGGCTGAGTGCACCCCGTTCCAGACTCCCTACCTAGGAAAAATTTGGTGATCGAACCTGGGCCTTTGGATCCGTAGCCAGCGACCCTAACCACTAGACCTCGAAGCATTTACAGATATTTAATTAAATTGATTTAATTTTTTTTCTTTGTACGATTTTTTCCAAGAAGTGCGTTACATAATTTTTATTAGGCCTACACGCTCTCTAAAACAGCTTCTTATCCAACGCCGAAAAATTGCATTTTAGCGACCTAGGCCGCTAAAATTGCATAAAACTGCATTTAAAAAGCAATTTATCAGGCTAGGATGCTAAAGTCGTCATGGCATCAATAACCAACATCCAGATGGCATTGACAGTCACACCAATTTTAACATGGATTTAAGCATATATTTGGTCATAAAACAACAAATTTAAGCAAACATTTTTCTTTATGGTAATCAGAAATTTTACCAGGGTTCTTCACAAAACACGGTAGCCTACTTCATCATATAACAACAAAAATAAATCATCAACTTTTCACATCTTGGCTCACAAGAGAAACATTGCTTACCATGGACGCACCAGCATTTAAATGCAGTAATATATTCCT
Source organism: Ectobius pallidus (assembly GCA_964059195.1). Taxonomy (NCBI): domain Eukaryota; kingdom Metazoa; phylum Arthropoda; class Insecta; order Blattodea; family Ectobiidae; genus Ectobius; species Ectobius pallidus. Next base: position 124,021,353 of record CAXKWD010000009.1, read on the forward strand.
TCTCATAGTCTACTGCTGCCATGAAGTTACTGGCAGCAGCTCCAATTCAATGTTTCTGGCTTGGATTGAAATTTTCTCGGGATTATCATTCATATTTTCAAAAGCATTTCATAAATACTAGTTCGTATGCATTATTCTTTACAAACAAGCGCCTCATATATTATGCATCTACGAGGTGCATCCATAGTTTGGGCCGTTTATACAAACAAAAGAAAATTTCATGGAAATATTTATTGCAACAGATATAGCAAGCATTCAGCTATTTTTCAGCATATTCGTCACAGGAACTGAGACATTTTTCATACTGTGGGACAAACTTTTGAACACTTGTGTCATAGAAGTCTGCTGCCTGGGATTTGACCCACTGTATGACAACCATCTCCACTACTGTCATTCTTTGCCTCTATTGAGGTGTAGGAAAAGATGGAAATCACTGGGAGTGAGGTTCGGGCTGTAGGGTGGATGTTGAAACATCTCCTAGTTGCACTTTTGCAGGAGACTTGGAGGGAGATGTTGAAGTCTCCACCCTACAGCTCAGAGATTTTCATCTTTTTCTACCCCTCAAGAAACGACAATGAATAGCAGAGAATGGCAGAGATTGACAGAGAAACAGAGGTGGTTATCACATAATGATTCAATTCCCAGGTATCAGACTTCTACGACACAGGTGTTCAAAAGTTGTCCCACGGTTGACAAATGTCTCAATTCCTGTTGCGAATATGTTGAAAAGTAGCTGAACACTTGCTATATCTCCTGCAAGAAATATTTCCATGAAATTTTATTTTGTTTGCGTACACGGTCCTAGGGAAATTTACTTTATGTACGGGCCTCGTATATCTCATTATGTATTGGTACGGTTCATTGTTGTTCTGCGATTCAGACGGCTGTGAGAATATGACGTTAACAAATGACTGACTACCTTTCATTATATGGTATTTTTATTTCATTCCATATGATTTAGAGTTTTTACTAAAGATATTGTATGCACCATGTACGCAAAATCTTTATCAGACTCATCCAGTATACTAGATACTATATACTAGAATTGTAGGCTAAAGCATTATTTTGCATACTTCATACACAAATAGCTATTCTGATCTCTAAATATACCACCACCTCAAACTAAGAATATTCTGTATAATTTCTTGCTTTTTAACCCTAGGACTTCCAGGTATTTTCTGTCGTGGACTCCAAAGAGAAGGTTTCATCAAACCCACTAGATGAAAATGAGAGGAAAAATTTTGTGACTTTGGATTATGTTGCTTAAATTGCTTTACTTTTAACTTCTTTTTTTTTTTTTGGCATTTCTTATTTTGTTTCTGTTGAACCATAGTACTATTTTTAATTGCAATAAAATAAAAAACTTGAATTTGACATTAATAATTTATTATTTATATATTTTATTCCTTCAGTGATTAAATTTATACAGTATTGATGAGACAATCATTAAAAAGAAAATGGTTATGAAACAGTAATTTGAAACAAAAAGAGCAAAATAAAAAGATGTGGGTTCAACAATTCCCCCTTCAGAGTCCTCCTCCTTGAATTTAAGTATAACACTAGCATTTATGAGTTTGCCCAAACTTTCATTACTAATCTGTCAATCAGTGCATAGCATCTTAACTTCCTCATTCTCAGGAAACATTTACTTGTTATTCGAATGTTCAGACTGGCAATTGCATCGTGTTACAAGATCTACAGCTATTGGTTCCCACTAGGGTTACGATTTTATGACATGTCATATTTTTACTCTGACTTCCACGCTTGCCGCAAACACATATCAAACATGAATTGCAAATTTATCATAATTGGACTTTTTACTATCCATATAAAGTCATATTTTGGTCATTTTCATGGTCTTGTTCATATCTGTAATTTAACGTCATATTTCAGTTATACGTTCAGTTTAAGAGCACAATTATGCAGTAAGTGCACTAAACTGTCGACTTAAATTTTTTTCCGACAAAAGGTTGCAAATATTTTGGTTTTACTGTAACTGAAATGTCAAGGGACAATAACAAGTAATAACACATTAATGGGTGGAAGAGTAAAACAGGCTGTGCACACGTCCCCATTCCACTCAATATCCACCTCGCCGCTTCCCCTATCCCGCTGGCCGCTCCTAGCATGTCTTCTAGACACCAGCTGGCTGCTGCTAAAGGCCAGTAATTATATTTCACATTAAAAAAATACCCTTACATTAAACATATTTTGCACAGCCTGTTTTATTTTTTTCCCTAAAAAAATACCGTTGCACCATACATATTTCGCAATTATAAAAAACACCATAATATGGCTTAATTGATGCAAGAAAATTCCCTTGCACCAACAATGCTCTTTTCATAACAAAACCCCTACTTTCCAGGCTGGTTGGAGTGGGGGACTCGTGTGCAGCCTGGTTTACTTTTTTCTCCAATTATATCTTCCTCCTTGTTGTTGACAACTTCCGAGAGACATGTTTTTAAAATATTTTCAGTTCACGTTTACAGTGGTATCTGGAAACAATAACAGATTAGAAGTTCTTTACAAATAAAACTGTAAATCACCTGTAAAATTGTTAAAAAGCGATTATCTGATTGAATTAATGTAATTTAATAATGTAGTGTCATTAAACATTTTAAATTGGAACATTTATTTTTAGAAAATAGATTCTTTTATGAGGTCATATTTAAGATTTTTGGATCACATTTAGTCATTATTAAGGTCATATTTGTAGTCGTATTTTACACTTTTTTAGGTCATAAACATCCGAACCCTCTTCCCACCCATTTGGTGAACCACAAGCCATTCAAGCAGTGCTGTCAGATATTGTGTTAATCTTATAGTAGATTTTCACAGATCTTACCAGTTTACTATTAACACTTGCCTGTAGTGTAGATCAAGTGGTTAACGCAACTAGTTAACATCGGTACATGCACCTTAGAAAACAGACAGAAGAAAATCATAATATGAATGCACAGATTATTCATATAATTTTTTATTCAAAATTGTATTGTGTTTAACCTTTATAACAGAACAATTACACAATTCACGACTAGTAAACAAATAATATAGTGATTGATTAAGCAGATTCATTTACCATATTGTAAAGTTTCTAGTAGTGAATTTAGAAAACACTCTGATACTTCAATACGTGGTAAATAAATCATAAGCAATGGCACAGAAATAGATTTAACAAAACATCTAACTTGCCACCAATGTAGTTTTAAGAAATATATTACAATTATACCTGCTATTAAGCAAGCTAAGAAATACAGTGTGACACACTAGTCTCTTGACATGTAATTTAAATTCTCTTATTGGGAATGACTCACATTTTTGTTAAGTAGGCCATGAAAAATAATCTCTCAGCACATTACAACAAAGGAAAAAACACCCAATTAGAAGCCATCCTTGAATTCAAGGGGCACCTGCCTTTTTAACACTAGGAAAATAAGTTGCGCTTCAAATAATTTTTTAAAAATGAATTGGTTTGGCATAAAGAGCTGATGGCATAATTTAGAAGGAATTTGTGTATAAAATAAACTGCACTGGCAATCATTGAATGTATGAACAGGTTTATTTCTTTATTTGCAAAGGATCTCACTATCCTAGTCCCCAACAGTGTGGTCTTTGCAGTGTTATTTCTTTAACCCTTTCACTGCTGAGATATTGGCAAGCTGACATAACCTCCTTGCTGAGATATTTTCACTGTCACTCGGCGCTAAATCCGAAAAATAAGAAGGCAGTTTTAAAATACGCCAGAACTCCGTCATCACGTTAGAAATGTTTTTCCTTGCTCGTGAAAGCAATGACTGTGTTGAAATTGAACATACCATGGCCTTGATGTGATTCCCCGCTTGTCATATGACTCGTGAGTTCAATGGCTTCTTCAGACATCACAACATTGTGCAAGGCTTCACATTTTCGGCTACAGATTGCACCACAGGGCAAGGAAAGCAATGAAAATCATTTCTATCTAACCCCAAGAGATGGCAGGACACTATCCTTTCGTTGAAACCATGTTAAAGAATTCTATTCTACGAGCAATTGTCTAATTCGTAGCACTATCTTCGCGGCAACATTGTGCAAGGCCTCAGATTTTCATCTACAAATTGCACCACAGAGCAGGGAAAGCAATGAAATTAAGTTCTATCTAACCCCAATAGATGGCAGGACAATATCCTTTCGTTAAAACCGTGTTAAAAAATTCCATGCCTTGTGGAATCGTCTCGTTCATAGCACCCACTTCGCGGGCGGAACAGTACCGTCAATAGCACACGTAGGTGCCATTCTCCGCGCCGTCACAGTTCCGTCGTTAGCAGTGAAAGGGTTAATGCAAGGACACACGTGTCGAAGTTTATTTACAATGTTGCCAAGTGTCAGTCAGAAACGAGAAACAAAGAGACTCTGAAACCCACCATGTGCTTGGATTTGATAGTGTAAACTACTGTTTACCATCAATAAACAATAATATAATCTGGCAGACTGCAAAAGACATGCCGAGCAGGGACATTAAAAGATTTTACTTCCGAAAATCATTGGCAAGCCTGTGTGATGGTTTCAAGGGTGACCAAAGTATTAGATTCATAGTGATGACTGGCCGTTTAATCCAGGTCATTTTCAGAAATTTATGTGGCTGTTGACCGAGTGAGGCCCATTAAAGGGAGGGGATTTTAACACAGGCTTTATGGGAAAATTAATCAGTTCCACAAAAAAAGGGTCATTTACAGACGTGGCCACTAAATAAAGGTGGCCGTTTAGGCAGGTTTGACTGTACTTCTGAAGCTGTTTGCTAAAATTAGGTTACATTATATTTTCAAATTCGGAAATACTGAAGATCACAAAGAAAAGAAGAAAAGCAGTCAATGTTTTGTGTTAAAACACTTAAGACGTTAGATATACAGTACTTTATGGAATCAAAAAAGACTTGTTATTAATCTACTGAAAATAAAATAAAAAATTACATCATTAAAAGCACTTAAAAAAAAAAGTGAAATATAGCTGCAATACTTACAGACAATATTGTAAGATTGCTAAAGAGTAAATTTAAGGGCAGTCACTTCATCACTTTCAATACAGCAACACAAGAAGCTTATGGGTGGCTTGCTTACCACCAGTAAAGCTCGTATCACACAACTATCAAAAGTAGGCATTTAGCTTTGTGACTTTTATTAAATTTATTAATTGGGGAAACATTCTACTTCACATAACTGTTGTAGCTAAAAACTTACCAAATTAGAATGTACATTTCGATGGATTCCCCATCATCATCAGTTAATCTCTACTGACAGGCTGATGATGATAGGGAACCTATCGAAACGTATGTTCTAATTTGGAAAGTTTTTACTTACAACAATTATGTGAAGTAGAATATTTTAAAATCTATTATATAAACTTTGTAACTTTGTTTAACCTAAAAGAGTCTGATATTATATCAAGCAACTTCTGTGTCACACTGAATTATTTTATGTCAATACTGAAGAGCATGGTAAGTTCTCATTTCTATACCATTACAAGAAAAATGAACTTAAAAATATGGTGAATCATGAAATTTATAAGAAGTTTATATAGCGAAGTTAATAAATATATATTAATACTTGAGATACACCTCAAGTATTAATATATTAATCTCAAGTATTAATATATATTAAAAATGGTAACCATAATTTCAATAATAAGTTACTTATGAAGAATCAAGAGAGAATTGAACTTAATACAGTGAAGCAACAAATTAAGTAATTAACTAAGTTGTTGACTATTAAACACTTTAGGCTTCACTTTTCCTTACGTCCTGCAAAAATGTAAGGAAAAGTGAAGCCTAAAGTGTTTAATAGTTAACAACTTAGTTAATTACATAATAAGTTGCTTATCTGTAATAAGCAACATTAAAACAGTAGAACCTTAAAATAAATTGCACAAATGAAACTACAAACGCTGAAATGGGATCTAATCTTAAGGAATATATTAGGAATGATCTTTAACCCTTAGAATATGTTGGCAGACACACTGTCTGATGTTACTGCATTCTGTGGAGTTTATTAGTAAGTTTGTATTCTGCCAAAGAAACAAAAGGTATGCAGGAAGTTACTTGGAATTGTCCTCGATACACAGTTTGACAGACATGACTCTGTCGGCAGGGGGACCTGTACTGAAGAGCTGAGCAGATTCGGTTCGCAAGTGGAAGGAATCTCCTGCAGAATAATATACGGAACACCTCTCAACATAACAGTGGGTAGCACGACAATATGTCATCATCCTCTTGGCAGGATCATCCTCAGCTGGTCCAACCTACAAACATACAAATATCTCAATACTAGCATGAGTAGGGAAATAGCACAGTGAAGTGTTTACTCTAACTATCCAGATCACTTCAAAAGCATTTCAGAAAGCAGGCCTCTTTCAGGGCCAATTATCATAGGAAATCCCACGAGAGTTTAATAGTTTATAGATATCGCAGCAGGAGCTAATTTATCTGATGAAACTCGTCAATGCTGCTTAATGGTAGAATATGGTGTATTAATCACGGCACATTGATCTTACGTGTCCAGTAACGAGCAGACCATTTTATCAGGTAAAATCCCTTCCTCATATCAATAGCAAGCCTTTTATAAGATAAACGATTGTGATTGGCCTGTATCTGAGGAATTGCTAAACGTTATTGGTCAATATCAACTCGTGGCATATTCTGAGAAAAAGCAAAACTTTTAGCCAACAAAATGGACAATTGGTCAGCAAAACAAATGACTCTGATCGACATGTTACAGATGTGACACTTTATGTAAGTACAGTACTGTACAATTTAGTGTTTTTTTTTAAAGATATGATCTTTTTTCATGATTTATGCAATTATCCGGATATCTGATTATCCTAATCGGGTCCGGTCCCAAGTAATCCGGATAACTGGAGTTCTATTGTGTACACTTCACTATTACGGTACGTATATTTATCCAGAACAACTTTTCAAAAGGGATACCCCTTCATCATCATGCTATCAGACATCAAAGACAAAATCCCACTAAGTAATAATTCAGGCATTTATGAAAGTGACTGCAATACCTGTGAAAAAGTATACATTAGCAAAACTAAGAGAAATTTAAAACTAAGGTACAAGAAACACAGAAATATAGAATAAAATAAAAACCGATAGATAGAAAGATCTTCAGCGGCTCAGCACCTCTGGTCTACAGGTCATGATTTTAATAGTGAGGTCAAATTACTGAAATGTGTTCAGAAACCACTTGATTTAACCATTTGGGAAAAGTACATGCAGTAGAACAAACATGGGAGAAACAAACTCATCGGTAGTACTCAACTGATGATGAAGGGGATACTCTTTGAAACATATGTTCTAATTTGGTAAAATCTTACTTACAATAATAACTATGTGAAGTTGAATGTAAAAGCCTACTTACAGTTAGTTTGTAACTGTACTGAGGAGCAAAACGTGCTGGCCCAAGGAATAGGACACAGCCAAAAACTTGAACGCGTCCTCCACGCACTGCACCCAGATTTACACGGAACAACTTATCAAATGTCGATACAATCCAGTTATGACTAGACTGTTCAGTGAAATCACCCAAACGCATTTCCAAAATCTGTGGAAAAACAAAGAATAACATAACAGCAATAAAAAATTTGTCCATAAACTAGAAACCAGCAGTTTAAATGTACAAAACACAAACGTAAGCCAACACAATATTTAATTTTGCTCAAAACATTACTTCCAACCTTCATTTTGCCCCATTAATTCATCTGCAATTCCTTATCATGGCAAAGAATTTTTCAATATTAGTTCGTTATTTGAATTCTCTATAACTTCAAGGGAGATATACATTTATTTACACATAGGTCAATCTTTTATGCAAATGTTTCTGTGATGTTCAACTGTTTTCATACGTGATTTGTACCGAACAAATTGTTGCCAACCAAGAGCCTGAATTGTGATACATACTACAGGGTGCGGCATTTAAAGTTTCCCATTTTCAATACCATGTAACACCTTTATTTAACAAAGAAATAAACTACATTGAACATTTTTAAATGTCTTTACAGTCTTGGATTTACAATTCTGGCCTTACTTTTTGAATATGATTTCCTTGAGATGCCCTCTATTAACTTTAACACATTACTGCAATCTCCCTCGTACACTGGCCATTGCACGGTGTGTGGAGTCTTGCGTAACATTTACAATTTTCTGCTGAATTGCATTTTTAAGACTGTTAATGTCAGGGAGGGCATGAGCGAAAACTTTAGACTTCAGATAGTCCCACAGAAGAAAAAAAATCTGGTGCAGTAAGGTTGCAAGATATGGAGGGCCATTGGATATCACCAAACTGGAAAGAATTCGGCCGGGGAAAGCAGCATGAAGGGTGTCCATTGAAAGATGTGCACTATGTGCTACAACACCATCCTGTTGAAACCACAATCTCTCAATATCCAAGTTACGATTTGTCAGTTCTGGTAGGAAGATAGTTTGCAGCATGTGATTGTAACATTCAGAGTTGACAGTCACCGAAGCACCATTATCGCTCTCAAAGAAATAAGGGCCAATAATACCCTGTGCTGCAATGGCACACCACACCACGACCTTATGATTGTGAAGTGGCCGCTGATGGATTATGCGTGGATTTGCAGGAAATTGCAAATGTTACGCAAGACACCAACATCGCGTAATGGCCAGTGTACGAGGGAGATTGCAGCAATGTGTTGAAATTAATGGAGGGCATTTCAAGGACATTATATTCAAAAAGTAAAGACCAGAATTGCAAATCCAAGACTGTAAGGCATTTAAAAATGTTCAATGTAGCTTATTTCTTTGTTAAATAAATGTGTTGCATGGTTTTCAAAATGGGAAACGATAAATGCCGCACCTGTACATTACCAAAAAGTTTTTTATTACTATTCTAAACACAAGGGATCTGAAATTATTTTCCTTTTAAAACATACAATTCAAGTAATGTAAATATCATGCGGTCTGTCCATTATAAGAACTTAACAGGCTCACTCGAATAACAAAATTGCTAGTACTCTGTTATTAACTTCGTGCTTGCCCGCTAGGTTCTATATAATGCTCCTACATCACAAATAATGATTAAACTATCTATCTGTGTATTTTACAGCCCAGCCATTAACCATTTGATCTTTCAATCCTATTTGGGCTGAGTTTCTGAAATATTAGATATCTATTAGATTGCATTAATTCATCGGTAAGATTCATTAATTACAATGGTCAATTTTTAAACACTTGTAGCTCTACTTACGTCACAATTTTTGGACTAGTTTCGGGGAAGACTTTCATCCCCATCATCGGCAGTTGGTACTATGCCACCAAGTTAAATCTGCACGGCGATAGGGGAAGTGTTTTAGCGCTAGTGTCGTCCAGCTACCACTATACGGAAGGGATGTAGGAGAAGCAGGTGGCAAAAGATCATAACATGGTTGCCAGATTATTCATTTGGACAGTGACTGTCTTAGGTGTCAGGTCATTTAAAAACACGGTAATTCTCAGCGCCCCTCTTCCAGCCAAATAACCCAACACAGTGGACAGGAAGTGGCAGCGTGGCGGCGGGGTGGAAGAAGGGACAGCTCATTTTCTCCAGTTGGGACATGGTTGCCAGATTATTCATTTCAACGGCGATTGCTGAAGAAGAGAGTTCATTTAAAAACACAGGAATTCTCAGCCCTCCTCTTGTAGCCAAATGACTGAACTCAGTGAATAGGAAGTGGCAACGTCAAAGGAGGGAGATCGAAATGCAAGGCACATTCCTTACATATTTTCTGCATGCAGAGATAACTTGGTGGCGTAGTAGACTGGAATTCACACGGCTCTGGTTGGTAGTGCTGGTCTGTCTAGTGATGCCATCTTTGTTTCTATTGGTCATTCTAATGACGTTGTCTACTGGCGGAATTTTGAAGTTCATAACATTGTCTTGGTTTTTCAGTATGAAGATCTTTTCCCAAGTATTGAGGTCTTGTGGTGTTTTAACATGTTTCAAAAGTTTGATGTCTTTTTCGATGTGATGGTCACATATCCAAGAGTGGTGTGCTACTGCTGATTTTTCTTTCTGTATGAGTTTTACATTTCTCAAGTGTTCTTTCATTCTAATATCCAAATTTCTCTTAGTCTGCCCAATATAAATTTTGTTACAATCTTGGCATTCCCTTTGGTAAATTCCTGATAGTTTTGTAATTCCAGTCTACCAACTGCCGATGATGGGGATGAGAGTCTTCCCCGAAACTAGTCCAAAAATTGTGATGTAAGTAGAGCTACAAGTGTTTAAAAATTGACCATTGTAATTAATGAATCAATAGCTTTACTGTTTTATACCACTTCTCCCGTTTTATATATTTATTTCATCGGTAAGAGTTTCTGAAACATCAAATGATGGTTATCCATTTGATGAAACACTCAACAAATTATCGGTAGAAAGATCATTAGAAATCTCACAAAACGTTAGATAAACATTCAATATGGTGGGCATGTGATACATTTATGTGGATCAACGTTTTGTTATCATGTAAGCATTTTATCCTACAAGCTAGTAGCGTGTTACAGGTATGGTATTAAAAATTAATAGTAATGATGTTGCTGGCATTGGTTATTAATTTGTGTGTGAAATAATTCATAACAGGAGAAAAATTGTATGTTATCGGTTAGATGAACCTTGTTATAGCCTAAGCTATTAATGTATCCAACTGGTATTAATTTCATTTCCTGTTGTAACACTTTTGTGAACAACATACTGCCTTTTCTTACAGCAGGAATATTAATTCATATCATAGCCTTCTTGTTCATCATCTTTATTGTCAGATCTTATAAGCCTAGGTCTATATGGAAGCAAATATTCCCTGAAGGAAATACAGTAATCACATCGAAAGGTACGACGATATTCAGTTTCGGAAAAAATGTAGGTTATGTATAATAATTTCATTCTCTAGTGTAACACTTTAAAGAAGAAAATATTGCAGTTTTGCAGTACGAATATTATGAAATAATCATTGTAGTCTTCCTCGTCACCTTCATTATGAGATGATAATTAGGCCTAGAGATATATACAGCACAAATACAGAGTCCGCCAGAAAAATGTATACACTCTTTGTCAGACTGTATCGGGATATTCTATCGGAATATTACCAGTATAATACCAGTATGTTGTAGTATGGTCTTTCACTCAACAGATGTAGTTACTTTCAACACGATAGTGACAAAATAAAATGGCTGGAGAACGCTTAATGTTCGAGCAGCGAAAATGCATTCTGAAGTGGTTTATCAGGTTTGATAAAGCCGTTGAAGTGCAGCGTCAGTGGAGGTGGGAGTTTGAAACTGAACTCCCAACCCGCCTAACAATTAAACGCATTATTGGCAAGTTTGAGGCACATGGAACGAGTTGTGATATTCATAAAGGAAGATCAGGAAGATCGCGTACAGCTACAAGTCCTGCTTCGTTGGATCTCGCGTTGGAAAAGTTTGTTACTTCTCCACAAAAGTCTGCTACGCAATGTGTGCGTGGAGTGGGGATTAGCAGTACAAGTGTGCGATGAATTCTGAAAGGTGCTAAGTGGAAACCTTACATTCCACGATTACTGCATGTGATTAATGATGACGATCCTGATTGGACGAAGAGGGCCCATTGAGTTCCCTCCACGGTCGCCAGATTTAACCCCCAAGGACTTTTACTTATGGTGAACCGTGAAAGATCAAGTCTAACGACGTAAGCCACGCACGTTGGAGGAACTTCGCCAGGAGATTACAGCGGCATGTGCTGCGATCTCCATTGAAACATTGACCGACGTAGCTGCGGCGACCGCTCATCGTTCAGTAATGTGTCTGGCCACCAACGGCCAACATTTTGAACATCTAATGTAACCACTGAACTAAGAAAGTACTACCGGTACATGTTTGATTAGTATTTAAATTAAAAGAACAAACCTAATAAATAGTTTCGTTCCTTAAAGTGTGTATACATTTTTCTGGCGGACCCTGTATTCCCTGAAAGAAATAATCTGAAATACAGGCGATATAGAGTTTCAGAAAAGGATCAGGCTCTAAAAGGAACAACTGGAGGCAAGCCTTTCTCAGTATTAAATAGGCCATCATTAAGAATTGGGAACAAATTGAAGCATTCCTTTCTTAGTGGTAAATCAGCTATCATTAATGTGTTACATTTTATGCATAACATTTTCAGATTGTGATGGGTGACATTTTCTCGAATGCACAAGTCCTGAAGTTGAAAGTGCTGTAGTTTCACATTTTACATTCACTTTATCAGAGAAAAAAAAAACAGCTGACAGAAAATTCAGCCATTTTGAATGCAATAGTGAGAAGTGTTTCCATTGGTTGTTGTGGCTCTCTACTCAATCACAACCAATTTGATATTACACTTTGTATCGTGTCTTCATCTCAACTCATGGGTGACAGATGGCTGCTCAACTCATTTATCTGACAGATGGCTATCTAACAAGCATCTAACCAGCAGATGTGATGTACAGAACAGATAGCTGTCGAATAGATATCTGAAGCTTTATGCAATGGGACCTCAGTCAATTAAATTAGTTCCACTTAATAAACAGTATCTTGGTGGAACTTTTTAACAGTGAAGCACTATACTAAAGTATTTTTCAAATGAGAAGCCATTTCCTTCGCCGCCAATCATGTGAACGAGCTAACAAAGTGCCGCTAGCAGTAAGGGTCTTCCCTCCGCCGTCTCGCCGTCTCTGATTGGACTGCGTATCTAAGTAGGAGAAAGACAAACGGCTTGTCATCTGCAAAACACTATAGAGTTGACTAGCAGTTGAAGATGCAGAAAAAGTCTGTGAAACGATCGTCCTGCAGAATACAGGTAAAAGTGAAGTCTAAAGTGTGTTAAGGTCAACCAATTTGTTTTTGAAAACATAGTTCCACTTCATAATATATTACGTGGGATTTTTTACTTGTTTCTTTTCTTTGAAAAGAAAGAAGTAAGTGAAGTTTGAGTTTAAACAACCGACCATATACTACATTATTTATAGTTCCACTTGTTTGTAGATCATGGGCAGTGTGAAAGGAGCAGGGTGCCACCATATGACTTGCTCAGACATTTGCAAGGAGTGCTGACAAATTTGGAATTGATGTTCCAATTTAAGCTTAAGGTGCTTTAATAATTTTGAACTATCAGACTTTTAGACCCACAGTGCAAAGTGCTCCCAGAGTAACTATGCTGGAGAATTTTTTTTTTTACTGAACAGATCTATGACCCTTGGCTGATTTGAACTGATGTCCCTTGGAAAGCAGCAAGCAACCAAATGAGTCACCAAGGGCAACAATTTATTTACAGTAATTCAATTTAATGTTTCAATTTAATATATGCATAGTCTAATTTATTCACATTTATGAACATGACACACATGATAATTCCAGCTCCAGTGTTTGAATGTTTTCAATGCTTGAATGATATACATAGGTCTTTTAGACTCAATGAGCTGGGCTTTATATGAGATAAAAGCAAGTTACGTCGCTCCATTGCCCATGGTACACTGGACCTGAGAACTCTTGCGCAATTATGTCGCCTATGGAAATGAAGGTGTTAAGGTATTTTTGCTAGATTTTGCAAATATAAAAAAAAATAAGCTCTATATTACAGTACTGAGATTAATTGGCAAGGACCAGCAAGTGTAAAAAAAATTATAATCTCTATATTAGTGAGAAATTAACTGACGAGTACCAGCTTTATTGAACAAGTTAAAACTTCTCAGAATTTTACTTTACACATTTTGTGTTTTCAATACTCACATGTTCAGGTCCCTTAAGAAGTGAATTAGCATGAGCCTGCTTCACATGAGTCAGTATATCACGATGTTGCCCTTTCCATTCACACGGAGGTACCATAATGCAACGATAGTTCCTATAAAAGCAGTTTGCTTCATGATCATCTTTATCACGAAGCCGGAGAGTGAACAGGCATCCCATGTGAGCATTCTTGCAAGGATAATGCAGTTTGTCTGCAACCTAATAACAAAAATCATCAAAGGTTCATTACACAATCCCTAATAAATTCATTATATTAAAGAAATAGGGGTGCACTCAGCCTCGTAATTCAAATTGAGGAGCTACTGGATAGAGAAGTAGCGGCTCTGGTCAAGAAAACCACCATTAACGGCCGTGGGTGTCGGCATGCTGACCACATGCCCCCCAATCCTGCACTCTGCCTACGGTAGATGACGCAGCGGTCAGGTGGTAAGCCAAGTCCCTCCAGGGATGTAGCCCCACGGAGTTTAGTTTAGTTTATCAAAGAAATTATGAACTACTTGATAACTAAGCTCCCAGCAACAAATTATGGAAAAGAGTACCTTATTTACTGATGTATAAGACCCATATTTATGCCTTTTTTTCCCCGCAAAAAGCAGCCGGGAGAGATGCATAAGATATAAGGAAAAGTAGTCAGCAAAGTAGTGTACTGCTTTACTGAGCCAAAGAGGTCAACAGGTTGGCATTCTGCATTTGGCGAGTAGAGGGCAGATCAGCTGATCTCTCATAGGTCCCTAGCTGGCTCATGTTTCTGACTAACTGATTTAGTAGTTCTCATGCCATGTGGGAACTTAAAAAATATCTTAGGCATCTAACAATATCACAGTCAAACTGAACAATTCTTTTTTTCTGACAACAAACCCTTGAAAGTAAGAGCCTATAATATATGAGTAAACATAGTATTTAAAATTCTGGTGCTTGCATGAAGAAAACTGAAACCTTAATGCAATATAAGGATAAGTTCACTTTATTATGATATTTTATTTATTACTTTTTTATTTTCTAAAATTAAATTAAATTTTGAGTTGTCAGTGATACGTGTAAAGAATTAAAAATTAGACTAATTATTTTTCAATTAAAATGAAAGTAATAGGCTATGATTAGGGATAGTCACATTTTGTTAATCCCCAAAACACGAAATTAGTAATAGAAGTTCAAATTACTGTAATAAAATCATTTCTCATGTTTTTTTATTCAAAATATGTATTTATTCATTTGTGAAGTTTTGCAAAATGTGTACTTTTTGCAAAATACCCGATTTTTAAGGTTTTATCCCGTTTTTACACGAAATACGGGCAAATGTAAAAGTGCTACTTTAAATTAACTCATATTTGAATATATTGTATTTATTTATTTATTTTTTATCCACGGAAAATATTTTAATTAAAAATGTGAGCTGTTGATGAAAATGTGAGTCGTCAGCTTGATTTGGAACGCGAAGATGTCAAGGTCAACTGAAATGTTTTCAATCGAGCCAGGGTGACCAACTTATGATTGTTGTAGCTCTGCCCTCTTCCTACTCCATTTGTTTTGCTAGCCATGTACCTAATATTTCTTAAGTAACAAATTTTATACAGAGAGTCTAAATAATGCATAATACTATCCACATAGCTAAGAGCGCAAAGCAGAGGTGGCAGCCAAAGCAGAGCGCAAACATGTTAATTGTAGTAGCATATTGAATTGTGTGCATCTTCTGTTGGTCACAGCAATTCATCGCTAAACAACGTCACACAGGCAACGTCCAATCATGCAATCTATACAATTAATATGGTGGAAATATTGCTACATTTTGCCATTTCGTACTATAAAAGAAAGTGTACTATTTAAGGTGGGTGGGTTGAACTAAATCACTCGTGAAGACATCTCCTCTCCTGAGAATGACATGTGTTGAAATCCATGTGTTTTAAACTGTTTTATGGAGATAATTTCGTGTTAAAATATGGGAGAGTTGATATAGAATTTTACCACATTTTAAGCTTACCTTCTCCATTGCAAGGTTCCGTGATTCTGTGAATCGAGATCGGCATGTTGGGCAACTAGGTAATTTGGGTTTACAAGAAGAGCATACAAGATGCCCTCGGCGACACTGATGAATAGGTGGGGCCATATACTCCATACAAACTGGACATTCCAGTAAACCAATCAAACTCTGGTTAAGCACTGAATCCTCATGACTGAGGCCTGAATCCTCTCTTCTGGAAAAATTGCTTTCTTCTTCTCTTATTCTGCAATAGAAATTTAACAAGAATAAATACTAAATTTGGAAATAAAAACAAATGAAAAAGACTCTTTTCAGAACAACTTCACATAAATGCAAGGCTTACTTTATGTACTCAAAACCTATTAAGAATGCAATGCAGTATCCAGTTCTATTATTTTTTAATTTATGTTTGTCGTTAATATTTTCCTTCAGTTACTGTCCTTGCTAATAGGCGAAAGTATTTCTTATACCAATTATAGAAAGGGATTTCACAAAATTTGTTGTTGCTAATTAAATGCCACATATATAAAATATCCCAACAATAGATCTTGTTTTGGTAAGTTCTTTTCTACAGAACCTTTGCAAGTGTGAACAGACACACGACTGAATTTTTGTTTACTTTCTTCTCGATATCACATTCTTAGGGATCCTCATGATTTGGTTCAAGCAGAGAGAAAGCCAACAGGAAGACCGTTGGAAACTGCTATATATCACAAATGATTGATTTACTGGTATTTGATTTTTTCATCATTCGATATACAAGAAATCATGGTTTTTTCAAACTCACATCTAATACAAAAATCTTAAAGGTAATATATAAACTAACAATTATAAATTAATAATCCTAGAATTTGTAGGAAGTTTATATAGTGAAGTTATAATCAAATTGAAACTTGAGATGGAGGTTTAACATACGTAACTTCACTTAATTCAAGTTTCGAGCAAACTTCATGACTCATCATCAGCTATACTCCATCATGAAGTTTGCTCGAAACATGTTCAGGTTAGTGCTTGAATTAAGTATGTTAAACCTCCATCTCAAGTTTCAATTTAATTATAAATTAGTTGTACAAGGTGCGGCAAAGGAAACGGACTTTTTCGAATAACCATAACTCAGAACATTTTCAAGTTAAACAAAATTTAATTACACAGAAATGTAGCTAGTATAATGCAGTTTCTGTTGACTATTTCAGAATTACCTCCGAAAAATAACGTCCGTCAAGTGACGACCTTCTATCTGTATACACTCTCATAACCTCACTTTGAAATTCTGCATTGCTCTTCTCAACATTTCTTCCTCCACATTAGTGACTTCTACACGAATGAACTCTTTTAGATCTTGGATGTTGCGGTGTTTGTTTAAGTAAACCTTTGATTTGAGGTAATCCCACAAATAATAGTCACATATGGACGAGTCAAGGGTGCGAGGCAGCCAATGAATGTCGCCAAAACGGGAGATCACATGTTGAGGAAACATGTCGCGAACCATTTGTATTGATGCTCTCGCAGTATGTGCTATGGGACCATCTTATTGGAACCAAATTTGCTGCATGTTTACTCTTCACCTGCGTAGTTCCGGAAGCAGGAACCTGTTGAGCATTTCAATGTAATGTGCTGAAGTCACTGTCACTGTGGTATTGTCCTCTTCAAAAAAATAAGGATCGATGATTCCAAATTCAGCAACACCACACCACACTGTTACTGGGTATACCCAGAAGAAGGCCACAACATGAGGGCCGAAACGTCGGTTCTAGACATGGAACACGGCGCCACCCGTACAGTCAAGGTTATTATTAATGAGATTGCATGTTAGATAATTCCACTGTTTCGTCACTTGATGGCATTTATTTTTCGGAGGTAATTCTGAAATAGTCAGCAGAAACTGCATTATACAAGCTTCATTTCTGTGTAATTAAATTTTGTTTAACTTGAAAATCTTCTGAGTTAGGGTTATTTTAAAAACATCCGTTTCCTCTGCCGCACCTTGTATTATTATTACATAAAATAAGAAAGAAAAATTTCAATCATGTTCTAACAGTTCACAGAACTGATAATTAATCTATATAAGGGGAAGTGCTTCTCTCCTCTGTATGTCTGTGTGTCTGTGATGCCCAGCCAAATTTTGGGCATACAGAGATCTGAATTTTTAAATAGATGTACTGAAGGGTGTCCAAATACACCTGGAAGCCAGTAAGTACATTAGACAAAACTTACTTTAAAGTATTAAAAATAGTATTAAAATATATTATAATTCACTTTATTTACAGTGGATATGCTTTTAAGGCGTAACTACAAGACATTTCGATTCAGCCCTCAAATCTTCCACAGGGCTCAACCAAAACGTCGTGTTGTTATGCCTTAAAAGTGTATACACTGTACATAAAGCAAATCATAATATATTTTAATACTATTATTAAAAATACAGTGGAAATCCAGGGCCAACCACGATGAATTGTCTTACTTTAAAGTTTAAAACCAACCTCCAAATCAATGACTAGCTAATAAATACAGTAATTACCTCTATACCTTTCTACAAAATACAACATTTTATTTCCAATGAATAATAATATATATATTTTTTTTTTAATTTTTACTTTACTACAGGTATAGTACATTCACTTGATTTAAATGAAATAGGCGTATAAGAAAATTTGTACCCGACATCTCACACTCATAGGTCTATCAATCTTTTACAACACAATATACATAAATATAGGCCTACTTTACTTTATACTATGTTGTTACCATTTTACTTATGATGTTATATAATAAAAAGTGTATTGTAAGTTAATGGCAAACTTCAAACATTAAATTCAGAAAGACACAAATCTACAATGGCAGTTCATTTTTGGGAAGAGGGACATGAAATAGAACAGGATGTAGAATTATTAAAACCAGTAGAAAGACCTCAAGAATTAACAGTCTGAGAAAATATTTAAAAATAAATAAAAAAAACACACACACAGATTACTGAATTTTGAGATACCAGCAAAAGACAAGTCTAATCAGAAGATACATTCAAACACCAATAGATGGCATCCAGCAGCCGGGATTGGTTGTTGAGGGGAAAAGCCCTGCCAATCAAATTTCAGATGTAGCTGAGGATGATCACAATAGTGATTGAAACTTCATAGTCCTAAGGTAATAACCATAAAAAGTGAAGTTTAAGTGTGTTTAAAACCATAATAGGCCTATTCTAAATTGGGTATTCCTATATTACATTATACTAATAATGAGGGTATAAAGAGGAAATTTATCTCCCTAATATTATTTCCCTCATCGAAAAAAAAGAAATTTATTAATACTCTGTTGTTGGTAAGTTTCAAAACAGCAGGTAGCAGGTACAGATTGTGTAGATTGCAAACCAAAGCAACAGTCTGTGACAAATGTAGTTGAGTTTGGTTAGGAAAGATAAGAAGCTCTGTAATGGTGTAGGAAAAGACCAACGATTATTTCTGTTAAAGTATATGCAGGGCTAACTGTATTTCTATTCATTTCTATTATAATTTTTCCAAATTTTTAATACGTTACTTTGTATACAATCAATACCGTATTGGCCCGAAAATAAGACGACCTCTAATATAAGACGGCCCTGAATGTTTGAAGAGTAGTTATGGGGGGGGAAAAAAAAAACTTATTAGCACATTTTGCTTCACATAAAACAGAATTTTGAAGTTCATGTTGTAACTTCTTCTCTCACCTTTATTTACACATTGAGACAATGAAGACGCTTTCTTTCCCACATGGTCTGCCATGACTGGTGGTCAAACAAAAGCTTTATGCGTAGAGAATAGAGACGCCAAGCAAGTAACAGTGCAGTCAGGATCAGAAGGTCCTGGTGCAGTACAAGCAGAAGCACAAATTCGGGAAAAATTAAGTTTGGCTAAGTTCGGTGAATTTCCACACGACTTTGACCTTGGGTTGGACGTACGTCATTTGCATGGGGATACCCACTACACACGTGCACAGCTGCATTCATGATTGGAGAGTTGTTGAGTCTTAGGCTGCGCGTGTAAGATGAGTATAGTTTTTAAAAGCACATTTTCAGGGAAAAAAACATTGTCTTATATTCAGGTCAATATGGTAATCTGAATCACCCTTAGTCCCAATTAGTTTGTATAAGTGACTTCCACTGTATATCATAAAATAATGCAAACACTCATACCGTGGTAAGCCTGTGTCTGCATTTTCCTTTGCAGGTTGATTTTCTTGTTCCTGCTGTGGTTGCTGCCTTCCATCAGGTGCATTTGAGTCTGTTTGATTCTCTGTAGTAGATTCAGGCCGGGTAACATTTATCATGATCACATCATCCCCATCTTCTACCATTCTCTGAAGGTTTGTCTGGGTCTCCTCTGATGCAGAAGCCTCGCCAGGTTTTGATTTCTTTTGCGGAGTTCCATTATGGTAGCAAACTGAGTGGGTTCTCCTTGGGGGCCCTGCCATAGATAGTACCTGAAATCAATAATAAAGCTGATGTAAGACATTTTCTTCATTAAGGGGAGGACATACAGCTTTTGGTGAAATTCATACGTGAGAAATAGGTGAAATTCATTATTTTTTTCTCAGCAATTAATTGTTCTGTAACCTTGTATTATGGCTTTTTATTGACTATCTCTATAATTGCATACTATTTTCAGAATTAATTAAACTATTTCAGTTATGGGTAATTATAGTTACAAAAGGAAGACATGTTTTGTGCAATGAAATGCCACTTCCATGATAATTTCCACAAATGGCAATATTTTTTAGTAATTCTTTTTTCAATCTATTTATAAATATCATATAAACAACATCATCTACAATCTTTGGAATATCTGCATTACAAGTATTTAAAAAAATCAATTTTTTAAATTTTCTTTTCCATAAATATTTATATATTTTAAAAAAATTAACTATTAATGTTAAATGAATGAATTCAGAAAGTGTTGTTCATATGACATTAACAAATACACAGAAAAATAATCACTCAGAAATATTGATATAACAGGATTTCAGTGCATGAAATGTGGCTGCCATTTTGTAACGAAAGTTACCCTGTAATAGTTTCATTAATTTTGAAAATAGTATTCAATTGTAGAAGTACAGTGCACGCCACTTACTGTGATCACTTCGGGATGCAGCTAATCTAATAATATTAACTGATTGATAACAGTAGCCAAAATAATTAGTTGAAGGATATTTATTCACACATCAGATAATATACTACAAAAACAGAATTAAATGCTATTTATTTATACATACAAGATAATACGTAACTGTGAATCATTCAACTGCTCATTACAGCCTGCAAACAACTATTTCCACAGCCAATAAAAAGTTTTTATTGTTTCTGTTTTCCCTTTGGGTTCATTGACCAATATTTCATACTCATAGTGTATTTTGGAAGGTTACTGACCAGTGGTGAACACCGCTTAGAGGCTGCCTGTTCAAGTCTTTTGATTTTACACTAACAATCACTGCATGTCATCACTGTGACGTTCAGAAAAAGTTAGGGAGTACCACACCCTCAAACAGGTTGTCCTATGAGCTGGGAACACTTAAAACTTAATACTTAATACTTCTAATACAACACAGCAGAGTTGAGTTAGAAACAAAATCCTTAAAAATAAAATTTTGAATAACCTACAATACTTGGAAATAAAGCCTCAAAATGGAAAGTGTGATAACATAAACCAAATCTTTGATCACAATAAACAGGATTTTTTCAATGTACAAGTATTAATCCGGCTCTCTTCCTACTCCATTTGTTTTGCTAGCCGGTATACCTAACATTTCTTAAGTAACAAATTTTATACAGAGAGTCTAAATAATGCATAATACTATCCACCTCTGCTTTGCGCTCTCTCTGGCTCAGTTGAAAACAAATACATCATGCCGACATGTGAAGAAGCCATATCGCGACGATGGGGGTAGTTGTTATTGGATTATGCCCAAAATGTATTTGGTATTACTAATCAGTAGTTACTTCCAATAATTATTCTGTATTCAACATTAATGCTTGAGATGGAATTTTACTTAAATCAAGAACTAATCTGAGCATGCTCATCCTCAGCTATACTCCATCTGATGGACTGCAGCATTTAACCTTTTCACTGCTAACATTATTACTGTATTCACTGTGCAACTAGTGGTGCTGAATTAAATTGAAAATTTCTTTTGTATTCATAACTGACAAACAATTGCAAATAATTTGTCAGTTTCCTCTAAACAGCACAACACACATTTCTTGAAGTTTAGACTGATTTTTGCAACCCTGGGTTAGCCCACATGTCGTCACAACACAGCAACACATTTCAATGCATGGTGCAATACATTCCCTGAAATAATAGCTATAGATGGCATCTCAAGGCAAAGAACAGGGAACTGATGGTGTCAAGATGTTAACAATAGATGACACTGGCATAATTAAGGAAAAAATCACATTCATAACATTTCGTAACATTTAAAATTTACCTTCGTGACATGCACAAAGTTTACCCAAATGACTTGAATGAAACATCCATATCGGTCCCAAATTTCCACTGATACAAATCCAATAAAAAGAAGTGTTTAAATATATATTTCAAGTCAGTGGATAAAATCTTCAAGTCACCTGAGGAAGACTCCAGGGGAGAGTTGAAACGTTGTGTAGTGATTTTAACTTTTATCCACTGACTTGAAATACATATTTAAACACTTCTTTTTATTGTCTTGAATGACTTCTTAAATTTCTTCTGCAGACAGATGTAGATAATTTATTCTACAGAAGTAGATGTCTCACTATCAATGTACTTTAACTTTTATGTATTTTATCAAGACATGAATTTTCTTTAGATACTTCAGTCATGAAAGTCAGCACATGATACTCCATTAAAGTGTGTTTTGACAATAAGCAAGGCCTTCACACTTGTAACTTTCATTAATGTAGTGTAAAAACACTGGCCAGTTGGAACCACGAAAAAAGAAGAATATTTAAGCATCATCAATAAAACTTTCAGGATAGCATGACATTTTCCCAAAAACGGGACTGTCCTGGAAAAAGTGAGGTTACTTTATATGGAAAAGTGGTACAATTTTCTATAAAAAGGGAGGTTATTTTCATAAGAAACATTATTATACATCATAACAGGCCTAAAATGAGACATCTTTAACACAATTTATCCCTCAAAAGAAAACATTTTCATTGTAGCTACGTTTTGCTCTATCAAATTGGGTCGTAGCCACTTTTTGCTCTACCAAATTGGGTCATTTGTCTGTTGAAACATTGTTTTAATTTGAAAGAAATCTCTCTAAAACTACATTACTTGAAGGAAACAAAGTGGCTCTTCCAATCATCAAAAAAAATTTAAATAGTTTTTTAAAATTTTATTTAATTTTTTTAATCTGCCAAAGCACCCTTGAGAATGGACCTGTTCAAGGAAATCATCGAAGCTGAGATTGGCAATATTAGTCTGTAAACACGGGTCTCATGAGCATGAAGGAAGGTTCAATGGAGCAGTTCACTGTCACTTAGATGGTTTCTAAACCCTTACTGCCATTCTAAAACTCATTGTTGACAGCTGATGTAAATCAAGACTGAAAAGTGGTACAAAAATTGTATTTTTAAAAACAAACTACTTAAAAATAGTATTTTAAATGTTGTCTAAATTTACATTTTTTGCATAAAAACTTGTTTTATCCCAAATGCAAATTTTACATATCCCTAGAATTCATCCACCCACTTTTCCGAAACAAGTATCATCCCATTCCTTACATACATTAGAAGCATGAGATAAATATGCATATATGATTACAATTTAATTTTTAATTAAATTTGAAATGTGATTTTTATGTGCATTTGATAACCCAAACTAAATGAACCTTGATCCCATTAGTTCAGGTTATCAACCAGTTATTGAAATTAAATGTACTGCAATGAAAATAATAATTACTTCTATGTCGCCAGTATCCTCTGATGAACATGGTGATGCTGGACCTCTTGCTGGGCAGGCATATGTTGATCGTTCTCCTGATCCTGCAACTGTTGGCGGACCTGAAACTGGTGCTGATTCACACTCCCTGTCCACATCTAAACGATGAAAAAGAATTGAAAAACAACATTTCGAATAAGGATATAGAATTGAAACTTGAGATGGAGGTTTAACATACGTAACTTCACTTAATTCATGAATTAAGTGAATTAAGTGAAGTTACGTATGTTAAACCTCCATCTCAAGTTTCAATTAATTATAACTTCACTATATAAACTTTCTACAAATTCGTCAGCTACATCTGAAATTTGGTTGGCAGGGCTGCTCTCCTCAATAACCAATCTCGGGTCCTGGATGCCATCTACTGCTGAATGAACGTATCTTCTGATTAGACTGTCTTCTGCTGGTATTTCGAAATTCAATAATTTGTGTAGTCTAATCAGAAGATACATTCACCCATCACTCGATGGCATCCAGGAGCCGAGATTAGTTACTGAGCCGAGCCTTACCAACAGAATTTCAGATGTAGCTGAGGATGACCACAATGATTATTGAAACTACGTAGTCCTAAGGTAAAAACTAGAAAAGTGAAGTTTAAGTGTGTTACAAACCATAATATAGGCTATATGAAGATTTAAATTCAAAGATGTTACACTGATGACGTGACACTTCCAGCCAAGCTTGGAGGAACTTGTAGATGCCAAATTATATTCTGTCATTGATTGTTGGACTATTTGAGGTAGATACGATTCAACAGTGGGAAAAAATATTTAAACACAGTATATATTAATATACACTTAATAAATATTTGAACGAAAGATACTAAAATGAGGTCCATTATATCGAGATTGAACTGTACTGGATTGATCGCTGTTAAATAGTCATAGTAACAATATTAAATTGTATTGGAAGTTAACACAGTGAAGTTATATAACATATGAGAATGATGCGAGTTGACTACACACTATTTTCTCCACTTACCAAATTTTTTTGGTAGAGCATGTTTTGCATATGTTCATATGCATCCTCAACTACTTGTCAACTGCCGAGCCTTGCTTGCTAGGAGAATCTCCATGAGTCCCTGGTGGTGGTTTTATGTATTTCCTGATCAAATTATCTTCAGCGGGAATTTCAAAATTCATTAGCTGGTTTTCAAATTTTCTCATGTATATTTTTTCCCAGACTAACAGTTCTGCCGGTGTATGGACTGATTTCAATAATTTTGCTTCTGTATTAATTTCATGACCCCCATCCCAATAATGCACAGCAACTGCTGATTTTTCAGTCTGTTTAAGGGTCATAAAATTAATACAGAAGCAAAATTATTGAAATCAGTCCATACACCGGCAGAACTGTTAGTCTGGGAAAAATATACATGAGAAAATTTGAAAACCAGCTAATGAATTTTGAAATTCCCGCTGAAGATAATTTGATCAGGAAATACATAAAACCACCACCGGGGACTCATGGAGATTCTCCTAGCAAGCAAGGCTCGGCAGTTGACAAGTAGTTGAGGATGCATATGAACATATGCGAAACATGTTCTACCAAAAAAATTTGGTAAGTGGAGAAAATAGTGTGTAGTCAACTCGCATCATTCTCAAATGTTGTTACACTCCACTGTGGACGTTCCGACCAGAGTTTTTTTAATTATATAACATAATTATATAAGAGTTGAATTTTACACAAAAACTTCACTTTTGGTATAGTTTACCTGTACTAGTTTCAGCGCCTTCACTGCCACTGTCAACAGCTATACTTCAACTGCCATGGCACCCTCCCGCAGACATGGTACAAACTTTGAGATGAGGTCCTCGTTGGTCGATATCGAAGTTCAATAGATGGTTCCCCTTCTTGTGAATAAAAATCCTCTCCCAGAGCGAAAGCTCCTTGTGGCCATGGACAGATTTTAGTAGTTCTGGATCCCTGTCAACTTTATGTCCATCGTCCCAAAAGTGTGCCGCTACAGCTGATTTGTCTATATTTTGATATCTGATGTGTCTTATGTATTCTTTAGTTTCGACTTCTATGGCATTTTAGTAGAAGAGGTCTTGGTAGACAAAGGCACCAAAATTAGTACAGGTAAACTATACCAAAGTGAAGTTTTTGTGTAAAATTCAACTCTTATATAATTACTAAGTTACAGTTAACATTCATTATGATACTAGAATTCATTAATATTACTTGCTCTAATTTAAACAGTCATAGGAATGAAGTGTTAATTTTAAATGAGATGTTTAGACCTAAATTGTTGTCGTAGCTATAAAAAAATAGTGTAACAGAATTGAATTACCACTCAACTTCACTACTACTTACAAAAAAGAAATCTCTATGTTCAGCAGAGATGTTAACTTCCAAAATATTGTTGAATTTGTCAATAGATGTCTTGAGGTAGGCCAAATCAACCTCAAAATAAGGTTGTTGTCCTTTGAAATCTAAAAATTTAGAAAGTTATTTCTGTTTTTCTTAATGACTTCTCCCAAACTGTTTCAATAATCTTCAAATCTCAATTCTATGGTTCAAAAATGGTCCACATCCTTTTTTTCTTGTCTTTACATTTCAATTCATAAATGCCTAACAGTGTTTGCTGGAGTTATATTAACCATCTCCTTTGATTTTAGCAAGTTCTTTTTATGCTGCAATTCATTAACAGGACCAATCTGATAATTCAGGTGTAATTTTAATAACTAATATACGTGGGCTGTAACATTAATTGTAGCAACACTGCTGTGCAAGCGAAACCAGATGGAGTTAATTGTTCTAACTTCTGTCACATGTTAATATGTGTGTGACCAACCTCACATTAAATGGACTCGTCCGTACGTCTCAAAGCACATGAGCTTTGGAGATAGGAAGTAAGTCTCCTGTGAGTTGCCGCTCTAAGCTATTGTGTTGTGTTGTGTTTCGCCATGTTTACAAAGGAGGAACAGCGAACTTGGCTGAAAATTCAATGTGCCCGTGGTCGTACGGAACGACAATGTCATGAAAGTCTTGTGGAAGCATGTCAGGAGACGGCATTGCCATACAGGACTGTGGCGAGATGGGTTAGAGCCTTCAACGAGGGGCGTGACTGCGTGGAAGAAATGGCTAGGCCAGGTCGTCCCAGTATTAGTGAAGAGGACGTGGAAACTGTTTCCGCACTTCTAGACATGGATCAACGACAGACTGTACGTGAGTTAGCCCAGGAGATGGGACTGTCGCATATGACTGTTTTTCAAATTCTAAAGAAACGCCTGGGAATGCGAAAAATTGCATCTCAGTGGGTTCCCTGGAATTTGACAGAGGCTCAGCTATGGCTACAATATGACTCTGCTCAAGCTCACCTGCAGAGTTATGGTCATGATGGTGATGCTTTCTTACGGCGCAATATTGCACTTGATGAAAACTGGGCCAGGTCATACGAGCCTCTACTTAAGCACCAATCCAATGAGTGGCGTCATCAGGGGTCACCGTGAAACAGTGGTAAGTCGTACCCCTACAAGTGTCAAAGTGATGGTTATTCTTGCATACGACTGCGATGGCATCATTCTAATACATGCCGTCCCGCAAAGACAGAATGTTAATGAGCAGTATTTTCGTCATTTTTTGGAGAATAATCTGAGACCAGCGCTACGAAGGAAGCACCCACATTTTTTGCAGAACCCTCCAATCAATTTGCAGGATAATGCTCGGGCGCACACGGCACACCCTACAGCTGATCTGTACAGTCGCTGGGCGGTGGGAAGTGCTTTTCCATCCACCACATTCACCGGACTTTAATCCCTAAGCTGAAGGAACCACTTCGTGACATTAGATTCCAGACTGTTCCCAAGATTCTGCAGGCAGTAACATCAACAGAACAAGGGCTGCTACAGGGATACTACAACTTCCAGATCGCTGGCAATGAGTTGTAGACATTGCTGGTACTGTAGAAGTTTCATAGGTGTGTCACATATATACTAGTAATAAATAAATAGTTGCCACAATTAAAGTTACAACCTAAGTATGTACCATAGTTTTCAAAGACAATTACGTTCTATGTTTAAAGCAGAATAAAGCTCTGATTATTACCTCTAACGTTTCCTCCAGTTGTGATATCAAGAACAGTGTTATCAAATCTCACTCTCTTATTGTGGTTTATCGCTCTTGTCTTTGGAAACCTGTTGGACAAAGTGAACTTTTTTAATTTCTTCATATTTACACATCTTGAACCATAAGTAGCAATACTGATACAGTATCACCCCCTACTGAAATGAATACTTTGACTCAAAATGTTATCAACTTCATAAGCATGAATTTGAGAGGAACACAGTTTTAAGAGAAGCATCAAAGCAAACTGGGTAAGAAGAGCATCGCTAACATAGGTGAAGCTAATTAAAGTGGAAATATGGATAATCCACATAAAACAGCAACGAACAATCCTCATGAAAATTCATCAAAACAGACAATATAAGAACCATGTTGTACTAAATATACTGCAATGCAAGATTAAAAAGAGAAACAGAATGTTGCAAAGCAATCAAGGAGAAAAGAAAATTAAAAAAAAAGAACCTGTTATTGCTTTTCAAACAAGCCCTTCGGTTTAAACAATTACCTAGAGCAAACAAACGTGAATTAGCAGAGGTCCCTTATTTTTTCATAAATTTGCATTTAATCAGAAACAGAAAGAAGAAAGAGAAAGAAAAAGAAAGAAGAAAGAAAAAGAAAGAAGAAAGAAAAAGAAAGAAAGAAAAAGAAAAAGAAAGAAAGGAAAAAAAGCAGAAATTTGCATACATTAAACAAATCCAACTATACATACCATCTGTTAGGAGTAGCAGCGCGGTTAGATGGTCCTGGTACAGCCTCCACATCATTGTCATGAGCAGGATTGCCTGCAGATTGATCTTGTGTACGTGTTTGAGTTCCATCAAGAAGGTTCAAACAACCTGAACATAAAATACAATGATATTCACTTATAGTGCTTTCACATTCGCCAGAGGTTTCAAGGCCACAACTTCTCACGTCTAATATGCCCCCACTGCAGTGCACTGATCAGCAGTCAACTGTATTCCCCTTTGCGCAGAGGAGCTGCGCTGTCGCACACACTCATACGACACCAAGGGGGAACTCCCTACTGGCTTGTCATGTGATGGCATTGGAGGGGTATGATGTCATATGAGCACGGTAAGTGGGGGTATCATAGGCTTGCTACGTTTGGCCTTGAAACCTCTGGCGAATGTGAAAGGACTATAGTACCATGTATTGGGAGATATATGTCTTTTCTTGCTACATGTATAACTTGAGGAGGTTTACACAGTAAGAGCCAGCATCGTAGTTCTCTGGTGGCAGAGATGCCAAGGGATTGACCTACTAGATGTTAGTGGACCCCACAAAAGGGGAAGGGATATGGAATGTAACTGTCATACAAAAAAATTACTATATTTACCACAATCTAATGTGCATGCTACATGCTACAGATCTGCCAGAGGAAGATGGAGAGGAAACTGCTAAACACTACATTGAAAGATCGAATAAGAAATGAAGACATTAGGAAGGTGACATCTATAAAGGATGTGATGGTTACTGCTTCCAGATTAAAATGGATGTGGGCAGGGCATGTCATGAGAATGAACCCGGAGAGATGGACACATGCGATGACAGTGTGGGAGCCCAGAACTGGGAAAAGAAGTGTTGGAAGGCAGAAATCACGATGGGAGGACGAGTTTAAGAGTCTGGTGGGGAACTTGTGGTCTAGGAGTGCCAGAGACAGAAAGAAGTGGAAAACTCTTGACAATTAGTACTAAAACTAGAGTCAATTATATTAAAATTCGGTGTTCTCAGGTGAGGCTAGCCTGAAACATTCCTTCAATGAGTCAGCCTGGTATGCCAGGAGGCCCTTGCCTGCTATGGGATGCTTGTGGGCTAATTCTTAATTCTTACTGTGCACCATTTTTGTTCATTCTAGGCCTTGTTTCAGAGAATTTGCTAATAATATTAGTTAATAATATTAAAGCATGTAATATTGCCATATTTACCTGGGTAATAGACACAATTTATTATTGACCATCTTGTTATCTGGCTAATGGTTAGTGTTGGGCTATGGACCCACTGGACTGGAATTGATTCCCAATACCTCCTTGGTTTTTCTGAGGTAGGGAGGTCTTGAATGGGGTGCACTCAGCCTTGTGACACAAACTGAGGAGTTACTTCATAAAGAAATAGTAGCTCCGGTTCAGTACGCCATCAGTAATGGCCACAGGAGTCAGCATGCTGACCATATGCCCCTAGTCATGCTATCTGCCTGTGGTAGAGGATGCAGCGGTCAGGTGGCAGACTTTGTCCCTCAAAGGGATGTAGCACCATGAAAATTAGTTTAGCTTTTAGCTGGTTATCTGTCCTTCAAATGGGTGATAAGTATATTGCACTGTTTTTAGTCTAACCCAAGAAATATCATGAAATAACCTACTTCATTTTGAGTGTACCAAAATTGATCGTTATTTTCATATGAGGCTTCTATTTCACAACTATAACCTAAAAATGGCTAATTTTGGAGATACAACATCCTTGTACATTAGGGTGGTTCAAAAAAAACCGAAGTCTTCAAAATGAGCAACCTACCCACCCAAGTCATTGTCACTTAACCCAAAAACACTAAAAAATTTTATCTCAGGTCAATCTGAAATTTCTGGCCATGGCCCATGCCTTTGAAATTTCCCATATGATGTACTAAAAACACGTAGCCCCTGCTAGCCCGATTTCGCACTGAAAAAATGCTAAGTCACTTGTGGTACATTTCTCAAGAACTTGTTACGTTGTCTCTTTTTGACCCTATTGTACCTCCATCTGTCAAGAGCAAAATAGTGCATAGAATGTGTGATAGGGAAGCCTCTGAAATCAGAGAAGTTACGTTGATAGTCTATATGAAAGAGATCAGCAAAACTTGGGCTAACAAGTCGTTGGATGACTTTGCCTTTTTTTTTTAGTTTGAGAGAGACTTGAGTTGCCGAAAACGTTTTTAGAAAAAAGATGTGAGGACTGGAAAAATGACAAAGATTTCCAAGAGGCATCGTGTATCGTAAAACATACTGCTCAAGTAACAAACGATGCTGCTGAGAGAGCAGTTAAACTAATGAAAGACAAGTTTACTAATGAAGAAGAAAAAAGCAAGCAGCGTTACAAATGGTAGCCTACCACCACAAAAAGTATCCGTCTTAATAGGCCTATTTCTAATGTTCTGTAGGTTAGAAAACAACCTGTGAAATATCTGTCGTCCAAACTATCAGCTGACAATACTGTTTTAAAAAGTGACTTTTGTTATTGTAATATGTATACAAAAAATAACTTATCACTGTGAGGATAACCTTTGGGCTGTTTGTTTTATGACATTTATCTCATTACCTCCCTTCTAAAGCAGTCGGGAATAATATATTGAGCGATAACTAACCAGAAGGTAGTTTTTACAGATTGCTGAATTTTTTGATATGTTTCATTTATGAAAATTATAGAATTGCGTGGGGAACGGTTGGAAATCGTCTGATCAAGCTGGAAATGGTCTAAAAAGTAATTTAATATCAATTGGAAACCTACTAGGGGGTGAGTTGCAATTTTTTTTTTTTTTTTAAGGAAAATGTCCACTTTTTGGACCACCCTATTGTACATCTTTGTCGGTTCTAGCCCTCACTGGAAACTGAGGATTTATTTATTAACTGTTAATTCAAAATTTTCAGCTTGAATTTATGGGAATATCAAACTATCAAGACCTGAAATACTGAGACTCTACAGTAGATATATTTTTCATGCTTATACTTAAATGCCAGGCACATTCCAACTGAAAGAAAAAACAGAGAATTTCAAATATTTATACCTGTAATTGGTGTTGGACCATTTTCAACATAGTTTGATGAGTCCGCTTGGTTTGCAGGATGATCACGTAGTGGCCTCTTCATCATGGGGGGATTTAAAATGCCCCTATTAGTAGAAAGAAAACTCCACCTAATTAACAGAAAGTTATTTCATTAGGTGCAGTCAACTAAACTTGACCTAATTTTTTTTATCTTCCCCAACTTGTGAGGTTACCTTATGACATGGCTACAAATAAAATATAATTATTACATAATAAAATTTACATTATTTTAATCTAGAAGAACAAAATTTAGAAATACTGGAAAAATTATAATTTAAAGCAAAAAAATAAAAAACAAGTATTGTTTACATGCTATTGGATAACATACAACAGGTGTCTCAATATATGTATGGATGACTTTAGAGATTCCAGAGCTATCTCCTTAATTGTGCTACAGGGAATTTGAAATTTGCAACAGAAGGAAACAAAAAAGCTGGCAATTATTGTTCCTCTGGTGCCAATAACTTCAATTTCATTGAGGTGGTAAGTCTCCTTGTAGTAACTGATGGTTGGCTCGTAGACAGATTTATTTTCAATATTAATTACAGCTTCCGCTTGCCCTCTATGAGACACAAACTCGATGGTTGGGTCAACTACATATCCTTTTTTGGATTCGGGTTTGACTGCAATGATGTCGATGTGACGCACGCTGCCATTGTCTGCCAAGTCTTCATGTTCGGTGAAACTACTGTTTTGTAAAACTTTGGTGAAGGCTGAATGGATCTTGTAATTTCTGCTATTTCTAAGAAGTTCACCAAAGGGACAGGAACCCAAGAAATGAGCAATGGTTTCAATCTTGTAATGGCATCGCCTACAGCAATTACTGTTATGGGTCCTGCCTGGTGGAGCATGCACTGGGGCTATCTTGGTCGTCATCTTCATGGCATCTTTCCACTCAGAAATCAAAAGGCCCTTATGATGTCTAATCCAGCTACTGGCTGGAGTATAATCTTACAGACCCCTTTACCTTTCTGAGGCAGTGAGGACCATTTCTATACTCCTCATTACTTAGGACCTTCTGTATTTTGTGTGGGACGAACCTCCCTCTTGTATTGTTCATATCTTCAGGGGTAATGTTGGGATTATGAAATGGTAGCTCGGTGATAGCTGCTAAAGTTCAGCTTCTACATCCCTAGTGCTCTCAATACAAGCATTTCCTGAAACCAAATTAGGACCTGGCAACTATTCATTTGCTGGAGAACTGTTCAATTACAAGAATTCTCTGTTTGACATTATTTACCGAGATCCCTGCTAGAAAACTTAACAGTTTGGCTGGTGTTTATTCATAAACACTAATTTTATTTTCTGAAGTTGTTATTTCATAGAAAACTAGTTTTAATTAATAAGGTGCATAAAATCAATTATTAGGCTACTTCCAGGTCTGTTCAAGCTGTTTGGATATATCATTCCATGTTTTAGCTTTTATTCTCGTATTCTTGTGGACTGGGTGTTTCGTATAATACAAAAATATTTTTCTATGAATGTTTCAGTCCCTGTAAATTCTTCCCAAATTCTGACTTGCCTGCCCTTTAAATCTGTATTCAAACACAACCTGACTGCTGCCCGCCACAATCAAGACTTGTCTGCCATAGTAGCCTCCCTTCTGTTTGACAGGGAAGATGAAATCCTATATACAGTAATACATTTTCAATTCTTGTCTATCATAGCCACAAGCCACTGCAATGAGCCCAAATTTCTGTGTGACCATGCATTTAATGTTATGAAATGCTTGATTTCAAAACAACAATTCTAAACCCATAATCACATGAAGCTAAAAATCACAATTCTTAAACCTTTCTGAGTTGAATTTATAATATACTGGTAAGAGCAATCATCAAGTGAAATTGTGAGTAGAGTCTAAGTTTGAAATCAATGAGAAAAATTTCACTGCAATAGTTATTCCATGAATGACAATTACTGTAAAACCGATACTTGGATAAGCATTAATCTATTAATCTTATATCTCTCTCCTTCTACTTCTTTTGAGTTGATGTATTTATACATCAGTAGCAGCACAAGAGAAAAGTTAGTGTTGTAAACTAGGCCTATGTTATACCATTACGAAAATTATTTACTAACAGTCTTAATCCATGTGTATCATTTATACCAGGAATGTACAGTCGGTCAAATAAAAAACGTCGGGCAGTATTTGATTAAGTATCACGAACGAGCATATGCGCATGTACAGGAAGGCTTAAGGTTAGATTCACATCTGCCTCTTGTCTATCCATGTATTTTCTTGATTATTTAGTCAGTTTTGTTCCAAATGAACATGTATAGCAGGCTGTGGCTATATGTCTCACATCCGCCATATTCTTGGTTGAAAATTCTTATAATATTAATAATTAATAAATTCGCAAGGAATATGATTATTCAAGGAGCATTTTTTAAAGAATTTATTTTATAATACCGGTATTTGTAGTGCAAAATCAATAACTTACGTTCAACCAATCTAGGATCGAAATACGCGGCCGGCCAGATCCCTGTGAAAACTTCCGGTCGCATTATAGTGAAGTACCCACCTCTTTAAGAAATATGGAACCTTCTCACTGCTTCGGATGCCAAAAAATGCAGGTGAATTACAGCCCTAACTACACTTTCTCTCAAGCTAGCATTTGTATATGGCGCCATAACACAAAGGAAAATGAATTATGACAATACATTAAGTTGAATATCGTGTGTTGCGCTTTCCGCGTTTTTCATTTTTCCCTTGTTATTCATTTTTTCCCTCCTGTCGCATGGCCTTATATGTTCCGAAAATGAACTGTATTTTATGTTTTTTATAGGAAACTTGTGAACTAATGCGTTAAAACTTTAATTTTAACTGCATACGAGTCCCGACGTTTTTTATTTGACCGACTGTACACTACAGAGAAGTAAAATTACTAATAATCCATATGTAAAAGACTGAATGTATGCAACACTTTACACAGCCTAACATCCCTGTATAAACTTCACTTAAATAACGAAAATGGCAAATAGCTGTAACAGCCGGTCATTTGGCAGATGTTTGAGACTGAATTTTGAGGTTATGCATCCATTCTTAAGGTAATTTGTTTTTAAATATTTTCAGCTGCTTTTTAACATTACCAATAATTAGAGCTTTCTGAAATCAATTTAATGAAATAATGGCACTTGACTTTCTCACTGCAGAAGGCATATACTGCTGCTTGTTCACTGCTCGGATAGATGGTGACACTAGCAGTGTGCAGCCACATACTTCCTTCACTGATGCAGGCAAGAAATGTCATCCCCGGGGTGATGTGTTTGATGATGTTGCATCCATGATGCAACCTTAGCAGTTATACAGGGATTATTAATGAAACGGCTTATAATGTAGAACTTGCGAAAGGATGAACCGAACAACCATTCAACACACATAATAAGCAACTTTTATTACCAAGTCTGTAGTTTAAAAGTGCTGATTTTCACAATCTCAATGAGGCTTCGCTTGATTGTAAAAAAACATAAAAAACATATTTAGATGCTCAAAAATGTGCCTCACATAGGTAAAAGATTAGGTCCTAGCCATCCAGCACAGTAAGGGTTAATTAAAAAACAATTCTTACCTATCATCGTTTCCATTATCTTCCCCATGTAGATGACTGCTGCTGGAAGCTGTGGAAGCTAGGACGTTGGTATTGTCGGAATCTGGGATGGGGCCTTCTTCAGAAGTACTGACTGCCGAAAAATCGCACGTACTTGTAGAGGGAATGCAGAGGTTGTTACTGTAATCTATTACTGTATTTGTCATCACTTTTCTTTTGCGCTGTTGATGGTCAGAGTTAGAAAAATCATGTGGTTGTAGTTCAGTGGGAGAAAATGGAATTATTAAATTATCATTGTTGTGCTGAACATTGTTTACTTCTCTTTCTGCATAATCATGGTGCAGAAGGTGATTGAAGGTGTTTGTTAGAGAAATAGTTCTTGTGCTTGACTCCTGAAACAAAGGAAAACATTTTACATGAAACATTCATATTACTTTCTTTCTCTATATGAAGCATGGATCTTGCTATTACCGTCAACTTTGATAGTTGTATAAAAAAGATCTGAATGGCTGTGGTGAGGTTTAAAATCTCAGTGAGATATTTTCAAGAACACTGTTGATATCCCTGATCATTCTAGTTTTGAATTATGTACACTTTATACTCCACAGTAAATTTAATATGAAAGAAAAGCATTGTTGTTTGAAACATTGCATTCTTGTAAAAAAAAACTGTGCTCAAACTTCTAGAACCCCAGCTAAAATTTATAACCTTAATAAGATTTTGATGTTTAATTATGGAACAATACTAATTCTATCTCACTATTTCTGCATAAATTAGGTAATGTTTTGAATCAAACTGGTTTATTTATAGACTATTTCTTTCTATGGGGTCACTCCGATACCAACGTTGGGGTGGCTTTGATAGTCTACATCAGCAATCAATCTTCATGCTGGTAAATATTGTATTTCTTCCTGCAGTAAGAGAAAACTTATTCTTGAGTATGACAGATATAATACGTTAAAAAAATGTGGGGAATCCAAGCTGAAAAGCCATGCAAGGCCCGTTTTCCCATCCCTTCATAAGAAAACACTTGATGAAATGGACAAGGTGAAGAGTGTTGATGGATACTTAGAAGGTACTGCAGTAAAACAAAACTCTCAGGTGCTTTTGAGGCAACTGGTATTTTACCAGTCAATCCAAAGAAAGTTCTCAAATTACTTAGAGCGGAAGACTTGCAAGATGTTGAAACTGCAGTTGCCTTTGACTTACAGTAATTTCTTATAGAGAATAGTTTTAGACCAGTTGAGAAGGAAATGTCTTGGAAGAGGAAGAGAATAGCCTGTAGCGCCAGGTAAAAGCATACAATGACTCAAGATACGAGGATTCATTATAATAAAATATTATGTATCTATTGTGTGCAATAATGGGATATGGGTTTTTGCATCTTGCACAAAATGTGTTGCTGTATACCATGAAGCTCGAAGCTCAAAACTAAAAATTGTCAATTTTTTGGATAATAGGTTTTGCTATCTTGACGATGATTTGTCACTTAGTGCAATACAGCGATACATTAATTTTGTTTCCTTTATAGTAATGCAAATGTAAGACAATGTTTGAACAAAGCACATCCTTGAGTTAATTTGCATTTTTTTTTTTTTATTTTGCTTTCACCTTGAATTAGAAGACTTTTTGACTTGCTCTGTCAGGTGTTTAATTTCTGTACACTCATAGAAAATTAAACGGTCTATAGATGGTAAATTCAGGAATTTCAGTAAATTCAAGTAAAACTTCCTGTTGAAATTCATCTTCAGCCAAGCCTTCGTTTCCTAGATACACAGTCAGAAGATGGTCCCAGTTTTAAGCAGATGCAGTGTTATAAAATTCAAAGGAAATTTTTCCACTAAAAATTATAATATAATAATAATAATTATTATTATTATTATTAATTATATAATTATTATTTGTACAACTGAACAATGGGACAGGCACCAACTGGGGAATGTGGAGCGCTTGTTCCGTTGTTTGGCCACACAATTCAGACTGTCAGTTAAACAACTGGGGAATAAACGCCAACTGG
Organism: Ectobius pallidus; assembly: GCA_964059195.1. NCBI lineage: Eukaryota > Metazoa > Arthropoda > Insecta > Blattodea > Ectobiidae > Ectobius > Ectobius pallidus. The sequence goes on from CAXKWD010000009.1 coordinate 124,058,474, forward strand.
GGAATGTGGCACCTGTCCCATTCTTCGGGTACAAGATTCAAATATCTCCAGTTCAATTGCTTTAGTACAAATTAAACTCCTTATTAATAAAATTAGCATTGTAGTACATACTTTTTCATAAGACCGTACATGGGATAGCACCTGTAATGATTAATAAACCTGTAATGATGTTCGTAGAGGTCTAGAGGAATACCTGTGTAGATCTGGGTAAGTTCTACGGTAGCTTGGTGGTTTAAGTCTCTATTCACTAAACAGATGGATCTGGTTTTATTCCTGACTCAGTACAAAATGTTGTCCAAAAAAAAAAGCAATAATCTAAATCTCTTGAATAAGATATCAAAGATTTTTCATTTACTGAATACAATACAAAGAAGTTTTTTTAAATTATTTAAAAACCAGTGAATAAACATTTTAAAAAAAGTTAAAACACAAAGTTTCAACTCTACACTCCTTATGATTAGTATTGTTTGAGGTGTCACCTAAGGAAGACTCAAGGGTAGAGTCGAAACGTCGTGTTTCAACTTTTTTAACGTTTATCCACTGGTTTTGAGATAATTTTAAAAACGTCTTTTTATTGTATTTGACTCAGTGGAAATTAGGACCAATATGGATATTTTATTTACTGAATAATTTACATCAAATGCTTTGTTATAAACTAAGGTCTTACAAATACCAGACAACTTACAAGTTCTCAATAATGTAAAAATGTTCAAAAACGTTATATTATATTTAAAAGATATCCATGTTTATAGTAAAATTTAAATGTTATATCTTCTTTTATAAAATTATGCAACCATACACTAATATTGTTCTAATATGTATTACTGGTTATTATATGTAATGTAATAAGTAATGTTGTTATCTGTACAGTTGTGATTAGACTTCTGTAAGTCAAAATGTATTACTGGTTATTATATGTAATGGGGTCATTCCATGTAAACTGGGAATTGTAAAAAAAAATTATTTTTTATCGGAATTCTTTCCCCCTTGAAATATTTATAGTCAGGATATCAAATTATATTGGCATGGCTGATTTTTCCCTCCAAAACCAGTTGTTCACTTCTGGCAGCCATTGTTTGGGAGAGTGCATGTTGCGTTTGTTCACGGTGAAAATTTGATCACTTTCAAGGTAAGAGAACATCTCAATAAATTACCACAGTTATTACGTCATGTACATTAATTGAAAGAGTATAGTTTCTTCTTCTTTTCTTTCAATTTTTGAAAGCATATCTTTAGGCATGTTGAATAGAGTAACTTTTAATTAACCTAACTTCCAATATGTAACGTGAGTTACCAAAACCCTCATTTTTTAAAATTTTCACAAATATATTAATGAACGTCAATCTATATGCCACTTTTTTCCTTCTCACAAATATGAGTGATGATTGGATATTTTTAAAAAAAATCCATCTTATAACCTTCTCCTAGTATCGGGGATTTTATTTATGTAACGTGAGTTACCATCATGTGCGTAACGTGAGTTACCATTCTTTATGTAACGTGAGTTACCATTGTCATATTCCGAATTGTTCTAAATTTTTAAAAAATACTTATTTAACAATTTTTGCAACAGGTTAATGTTCATTTACCTTTATATGTTACATAAAGGCCTATATGGGGAAGAAGCTATTTCAGTCAGTCTGCTATTACCTACTGGTAGTCATCACGAATAAAAGTGTGTTCCAAATCTGCAGCTGGAAAGATGAAAAGAAGAAGAGAAAAGATAAAGAATGAGGGAAAATATAAGGAATACAAAAGAAAACACAAGGAGACAATGAAAAGATACAGGGAGAAGAAGAAGGAACAGGGAAAACGTTTGAACAAAGGGGAACATAAAAGGATTACCATAGAAAAGAAGCAGTGTGTAAGAGAAAGAGTAGCTAAATACAGAAAGCAACTAAAGGAAGCATCTTGTGATAAAGTAAATACCACACCAAGCAGATCTGGAACTCCTCTGTTTAAAAATATGTCTACCTTGGGGAAAGCCACCTCCAAAGTAAAACATGCACTTGCATCGTCACCCAGAAAAAAGAGCACTGTTATTAAAAGGTTATATCATACATTTGTTGTACCATTAGCAATGGAAAGACCTAAAGCAAAAATAAGTGCCGTAATAATTAGTGCAGTTCAAATTTCTATGAAAGGGACGATATCAGCACAGCAGACAGGCTTCAGGACGGAAAGATCTTGTGACTGTAAGAGATAAGAATGGTAAGCATAAGCTGTAAATACCACACTTAATGTTTTAATTGAAAGAAGCTCATGCATGTTTTGTAAAGAAAATGGCAAAGTGATTGGGAAAAGTAAGTTTGCAGAATTCAGACCAAAGCATGTGATGCTCTCCAACAAACTTCCTCACAATGTGTGTCTTCGCAGGCGCAGATATCATGAGAACCTCTTACCCACCTGATAAATCATTGTTTTACAACAGGCACATTTCCAGAAATATTAAATAAAATAATTGTAAGACCTTTATACAAACAAAAAGGTACAAAAAAGTTTTTAGAAAATTACAGACCAATTTCGTTATGTTCGGTATTCTCAAAAATTATGGAAGGTCTGTATCTCGAACAATTGCAAAATTTCTGCAATAAATTTAAAATTATGTCAAATCAGCAATTTGGTTTTCAAAAGAAAAAATCGACATTACTAGCCATTAGTAAAGGAAATGATGTTATAATTCAGGCACTACATAATAGAAAACATGTAATCGCAATGTTCTTGGACCTGTCTAAAGCCTTTGACTGTGTCAACAATAAAAAATTATTGGATAAATTAGATGGCTATGGTATAAGAGGAATTTCAAAAGATTGGATCAAGGAATACTTAAAGAACAGATCTCAAAGCGTAGAAATTAAACATGAAATAAATAATAACATAGTTAAGTACAGATCAAAATTTAATACAATAAAACAAGGAGTGCCACAGGGTTCAAAGCTTGGCCCTTATTTATTCTTACTATATATAAATGATTTGTTTCAGAAAGTCGAAGATGTTGGGGGAACTGCAATAGGATATGCAGATGACACTACAATTATAATCACAGACGATACATTAAAGGGTCTAGAAAATAAAGCAAACTCAATAATTAACATGGTTGATGAATACTTCAAAAATCTAGATATGGTAATGAATCTCAAGAAAACAGTTTGGATGAAAATCACTTTGAAGAAAGAAAAAACTTCTAACATCAAAATTAAAATAAAAAATGAGGAACTTCCAGAAGTCAATCACTCAAACTTTTTAGGCTTGGTTATAGATCAAAATTTACGTTGGTATTTTCATATTGATAAAATCAGGAAAAAAATAAATAAAGGTATCTACATTTTAAAACAGACGATGCAAGTTATGGATAAAGCTACCCTAAAACAACTATATTTCGCTTTCATTCACTCTCACTTAAACTATGGCATAATTCTTTGGGGGTCTTCATCAAAAAATAAATTATTAAGTATATTCAGATTACAAAAAAAAGCCATTAGAGTCATAGAAAAAATACCTCAAATTCAATCTTGTAAAAATATATTTAAAAAACTAAAAATACTTACAATTCCTTCCCTATATATCTTTGAAAACATCAAATTTGTAATAATAAACTACATTCAGGACAAAAACCAAAACATGCACTATCACTACACAAGAAACAATAGTAATTATTTTAAGAAATCATTAAGAGGTTCTTTAGGCAATAAAAGTATAGAAATTAGAGCAAAAGACCTTTACAATCACTTACCGACCTCATTAAAAACCATTTCAAGCAATAATCTCAAATTAAGAAAAATAAAATCTTTCCTCTTAGAAAAAGCCTACTATTCATTAGAAGAATTTATAAATGAAAAGAATTAGTCATATATATATATATTTATAATAAGAAAGTGTGCATAAATTGTTGAGTGTTTAAAATTCTCAAAATTTTGTTAATTAGTGTCTCTTCTTATGTGTATTAGGGTTTTTTCTTAAGTGTATTAGTGTATTTTTCTTAAGTGTATTAGTGTATTATCTTAAAAGTTTTATTGTATTTTCTTAAGTGTATGTTTTTGTATATTTCATTCTGTGTATTTAATCTCTTGTATTATTTCTCAGCCGTGTACACCTGGTACAACTGGCTAACAATAAACAATAAACAATAAAATGAGAACTTCATCAGTGCCATAAATTCTCTTCACAATATAAGTCCCTCAAATGCCTGACACTACCAGCAACTTGCCTGCATTTTTTGTATGTGTAGAATCTACAGCTGATTGCTAATTAGGAAAGTATACAAAATGTATCAATTTCATAGAAAAAATAAACTTTGAGACTAATGTAATGGTATACAAGAAATTCATTACTTGGAACTCAATAATGGTGAAGTGATAGGACACACTACTTCATCTGATGCACAATTAAATAAGAACAAAACAAAGAAATCAAGACCTGATTTTCAAGTGGATGATTGGGTGGTGGTAAAACAGATGAATTTCATTTCCCGGGAAATATAACACAAGTTATAAACAAGGAGTATAAGGTTAATGTTATGGTGAAAGATGGTCAGTTATGGAAGTGGCCTCAAAATAAATGTGAAATATTCTACATTAAGGACATGATAATCAGAAAAGTGGATCCCCCAGGTGTAGTAAATTCTCATGGTTAATTTAAGTTTGAATGTGAGTTGTGACACTGTAACGTGAGTTACCATATGTTGTAACGTGAGTTACCGGATTTCTAATATTTTTTGTTTATTTGACTACAGTGTGGAAGTTTTTATTTGTGTTAAAGTACTTATAAGATCTCTTAGTATTATGTGTAAAATTTCCACCAACTACTGACTTATAGTAGAGCAGACTTTTGTGATTCTTTATTCATATGCAGAATGTATATCCTGGAAATGTAACGTGAGTTACTGAGAATAATCAAAAGTTTTTGTTTGATAAATATTATAATTTATTAATTGTTGTGATCCAGATTTGTAAAGCATTCCTTATTAAGGGTATTAACAAACAAAAAAATGCCATGAAATTCTTTTCTTCCATTAATAGCCTGAATCTTATAAGCTATTGTCTGTCACTTTGTAACGTGAGTTACCATGGAATGACCCAATGTAATATGTAATGTTGTTATCTGTTCAGTCGCGATTAGACTCCTCCTATAAGTCAAAATGTATTACTGGTTATTATATGTAATGTAATATGTAATGTTATCTGTACAGTCGCGATTAGACTCCTATGAGTCAAAATGTATTACTGGCTATTATATGTAATGTAATATGTAATGTTATTATCTGTACAGTCGCGAATAGACTCCTACGAGTCAAAGCGACAATAAATAAATCTTTTAAAAAAATATATATAAAAAAATTGCAATCAAAGTTAGATGCTTCCTCACAGGAGTTCAGATGTGCAAACATCTGCAGGAAAACATCTGTAGGAAGTCTTTAGGAGTCTAGAAGACTCAGGTCTAATTCCCAACTCACAACAAATTTTCCTCTAATGAACTACAATGTAAATATCTTCAGTGAAAGTAACTGAAAAAGTGTAATTAAAAGTGTTTCAAATACACTACCTTTGAATGATTAAAGAAGCTGAAGACATTAGGGCTGTTATATATCTGTGCTTTCTTTTCACCGCCAGTCATATGTGAAAGGAATGACCTTTGTTCCTTCTTAGACGAAGAAGCACCACCCAAACCGGTGTCAAGACGACCAAAATGAAAACCGTGCATCCCCAATCCTACATCCGAATCTGCATAACACAAAATAACACAAATTAATATTTACCTAGATACTAAAAAAGATGCCAGTAAAAAAATTAAGAAATAAAAAATTGGTTTCCCTTTCTGGAGAACTTGCTGTCAAAACATTGTAGTCAGTCAAAGTTCAGATCTACTTTCAAATCTACAATAAGACAGCAAACGTATCCATCCATTGTATGGGTCCTAGTGATTTTGCATATAAGGAAGTTCAAGCTGTCCACAGCCAGAAAGTAAAATGATACTTTTTCAAACTATATTATGAAAGGATTGCCTCATCACAGGATCACCCAGATTATGTAAATTAAATAATATGTCAATGCCCATGTAAAGATATTATTCTAAGGCATGTACATAAAAATATGAAGGTGTTCATACTGCCAAGACACACTGCATGTGTCAAGCTGTCAATTTTAACGCATAGCTTCTAGGACTTAGACCTTGATCCTTACTATCTCTATTCGTGTTCATTTAGATGTGTTACACCATGTCTTGTTTGGGTAACACATGTTGAAAATAGCTGCACATCAACAATCCTGCCAGATGTCAATATTCAAAGATTGAATCAATGTCCACGACTCAAGTCCTCATTTAAACAAATGATGTCACTGCTGATTCATGTCGACTCTCTGAGCCAGATTTCATTCAGTTGTCAACCAAAAGCTTCCTAGCAACATAAAAACCTACGCCTATCTTTAGTGGTTACTTTTGCATAATGAAGAGGAAGATATAAAAAGTTTTAATTATATACTGTATATAGGCTACTAATTGAAATTACATTGTTTTCCTAATAGTGTTATTTGTCATAGCTAACTGTATTTTAATTGCCAAAGCCTTATAAGATCACAGTAAAACAATAGGCTATGTTGTCATGATAACTGATGTGCATTTCATAAATTCTTTCGAATACGTATATTACCATAAAATAGGCACTAAATTGAGCATTACTCTGAAACAGGTCAACCGATTTTATCCAATATCAACAGACATCTTCCCATGGAAATTATAAATGTGTATACCAAGTTTCATAAAAATCCGGTAAAGCGTATTTGAGTTACCACGTCTTTAAAATAGACACTAAATTGGGTTTTACTCCGGTACCGGTGTACGAATTTGGTCCAATATCAGTAGACGTCTTCCCATGTACATTAATGGGTATACAACGTTTTAGGAAAATTCAATAAAGCATATCTCAGTTATCGCGACTTCTTATAAATTAACATAAAAGGCACTAAATTGGGCATTATTCCAGTAATGGCCAACCGATTTGGTCGAATATCAATAGACATCTTGCCATGGACATTATAAATGCGTATACGAAGTTTCATAAAAATCCGATAAAGCGTATTTGAGTTATTGCACCTTTAAAATACACTAAATTGGGTTTTACTCTGGTACCGGTCAACAGAATAGGATCAAACTCAATAGGGTACTTTTCATGGGCATCATAAATGCGTATACCAAGCTTCATGGAAATCCGATACAGCGTATTTGAGCTATGGCGCCTTTCTAATATAATCTATTAAAATAGGCACTAAATTGGGCATTACTCCGGTACCGGTGAACTGATTTGGTTCAATATCAATAGGGTTCTTCCCATGGACATTATAAATGTGTTTTCCAAGTTTCATGAAAATCCGAAAAAGCGTATTTGAGTTATGGTACGTACAGACACACAGACAGACGGACAGGCAGACAGAGACATTTTTTCGTCCCCCACACAATCTCATAAAGTACCATACTGGCACTTAATAACAGACAATGTTGCATGTGAGAGTACTTCTGTGGTTAAAGCAGGGAAAGCCCCTTACAAGTAAGGAAAAGATATAGTTTTAAAAATATGTAGTAAGTTCATAGAATTGAACCCAACTTCACATATGTGGAACAGATAACCAAAATAACTTTATAATTTACTGGTGTTCAATGGAATTTAAGTAAAAAACTGGCCATTCTGAAATCTCCTTTGAAAAAAACGAATATGAGTAAATCCGGTGTTGGATCAATGTGATTACTTTGGGATGGAATTTCCACTTTATCCAAGAATGCTAATCCCACCAAAGGCTTCTCCAAGATTTTTTTTTTTGGGGGGGGGGGGTTGTAAGTCTAATATATTATTATTATACACAATTAGGCTGAATCTTCACAGATTAGAATAACATAACTATACAGGACACTGAAACAAAGTATGCAATATTGTTTGTTAATGTGTACATCACAGTCATGCATTAATTTAACTAGAGGCACTGAAGCTGCTGAGTCATAGAACAAAAGTAAGTTTATTTCCTTTCCCACTATTTGAAAATTTATCAAGCACCATTTTAACTACTGCTTGCTTTGCTCCTGAGACTGGTAGGGGCAGCAGTGTCAGCTTGATTAGCTGTTATTCTCTATCCCATTTAAGAACGATCCTGTTCAAAACAAAGAGGCGTGGCTGTCATAGCCCGCACATGAGAATGCACGTGTTCACCTGTTTATGTTAGTTTGTTTATTCTCAGTACAACTGACCCGCAGGGTCGTTGTGAACAATGAATCCTTTGTTTTGTTTGTTAATTGATATACTATAATGATGACGATGCCAGTGAGAGTTTGTTATTTCACATGTAAATGTTGATATTATTGTTGCATGAACTTAAGAACACTCGTTAGCCACACCCTGCTAATGGCGCATGCTAATGACATTAACCAATCACGTTTTGTCACATGATGCGAATTTTCCGCGAACTCTCTGTGAGTTCTCCTCCCCTTCGTTTTGACTAGGATCAAACTAGAATGGGATCAATTATAGTAGCTAAGCAAGCTAAGCTTCAGTAGCTTGAGCAACCTGCAAAAATGCAACGTTAGGCTGAATTTTGTGTATACAGAAAAAGCTCTATTTAGCACTATCAGATTTACCATGGATTTGGATTTAATGCAATGCAAATCATGACCCCCGAAAAATACACAAAGATTATTTAAAGATTTATTTTCCCCCTCCCATGAACCTGCATAACACATTTCTCCCAGTCATAGTCATAGTAACAATATTAAATTGTATTGGAGGTTAACACAGTGAAGTTATATAACATAATTATATAAGAGTTGAATTTTACACAAAAACTTCACTTTTGGTATAGTTTACCTGTACTAGTTTCGGCGCCTTCACTGTCACTGTCAACAGCTATACTTCAACTGAAATGGCACCCTCTTGCAGACGTGGTACAAACTTTGAGATGAGATCCATGTTGGTCGATATCGAAGTTCAATAGATGGTTCCCCTTCTTGTGAATAAAAATCCTCTCCCAGAGTGAAAGCTCCTTGTGGCCATGGACAGATTTTAGTAGTTCTGGATCCCTGTCAACTTTATGTCCATCGTCCCAAAAGTGTGCCGCTACAGCTGATTTGTCTATATTTTGATATCTGATGTGTCTTATGTATTCTTTAGTTCCGACTTCTATGGCATTTTAGTAGAAGAGGTCTTGGTAGACAATGGTAGCAAAGGCACCGAAATTACAGTAGTACAGGTAAACTATACCAAAGTGAAGTTTTTGTGTAAAATTCAACTTTTAAATAATTACTAAGTTACAGTTAACATTCATTATGATATTAGAATTTATTAATATTATTTGCTCTAATTTAAACAGTCATAGGAATGAAGTGTTAATTTTAAATGAGATGTTTAGACCTAAATTGTTGTCGTAGCTATAAAAAAATAGTGTAACAGAATTGAATTTCTCCCAGCTAAGCTAGCAGGAGTATGGAGTGGCTGACAAACTACAACTGCTAGCTAGGGAAGCTTGGTTGAAACAAGATGGCAGCACTCCGAAACTTCCTGGCTACCTGAATTTCAGAAATGATGCTGGAAGATTTAATTTACACAAAAATTTGGAAGGACTGTTGGACACACTGGAAATAGAATTGCACAAATCGATTAATGCACTTAAAACGATATGTTCTTATGTAATTTAATTGTAAAAATACAAATCTGAGCTGCTGTACCTAGCAGAGACCTACCGAACTACAACAAACACACCTCTTTGATCAACGAGCTACGGACCATTTTACAAAATTTTACTGCGTTCTTGTCGTTAGCAGTTCAGCGGTGGTATTACAAGACATCTTCCAGTTAAGCTATCTAGAAGTCACGTATCGGGAGGAACTGTTGGCAGGTGGTAATACAGGCCCTAAGAGTAAGTACAGTAAATGTCACAAAATAATTTTAATACACCCTATCAAGATCCTGGTGGTAAGTTGATTTCATGGAATGACCTCTAATACAACTCATACTTCTAGGCCTGATCACATGAACACTAAAATCTCAATATACTGGTACATTTAGAATTTTCAAAGCAGACATAATGAGAACATAAAGAGTTTGGAAACATTCAATTTAAATTGATCCAAATTTAAACATAACAAATATGCTATATCTATTTGAGATAACCTACTGCTCCTTGAATTTAAGATCTGAATAAGAAATCAGAAACCAGTATGTTGTAAATTTGGATTTCAAAAAATAAAAGAACAAAGGGGCACATAATGGGGAATGTGCTAAGGTAATATTTTGTTTGAAAACTTGGCTAGCTGGTTTTAATTTCATTTATATACTCATAAAAATATGGATTTGAGAAAAATAATATGACTGAATGCAAAGAAGAGGTTCAGGAAACCCAAAGAGGTTGAAACTTAAACAATACCTAAAAAAACTACATCAAATCCCAATTTGTTACTTACCGAAGCTAAGTAAAAAACGTTGCATAAGGTAACCTGTGGTCAAAAGGGCAGAGAAATAAAAAATTAGCACAAAAAATAGCCAACAAAAATAAAAACTGTGGGAAAATGGAGTCATTTACATGAAGTAGTCAAAGATTTAAAAATGAAATAGAGCCTGGATCTATTTTTTAAAGATAAAGGGATTGTATGGATGCTCTATAAAAGGAAATAAGGGGAATAGGATTTCAAATAAGAAATTCTTCATTATTCTATTTTAAATATTATAGTTGTCACTGAAGTTTCTGTCTAATTTAAGACTAAATCATCCAGTTTAAAGCCCTATATGCAACAAGTTAATAACTGTGAGGTAGAATTAGTGAAAAAAAAAAAAATATATATATAGTATCTGTATCTGTATCTGGTACCCTGTGATCCCCAGGTGGGGCGTAGGGACCTCCAAGCGGAGGTTTCATTACCTATACTAATTTTGATATGCTTATTTTCCGAGAGAGGGTAGAGGGACAGGTGGTAAGCCCATCGCCTCGCAACCCCCCCTCTGGAAACTAAGTATTTCTCGGACGTTGAAAGGGCCGAGAAATTTTGTCCAGAGGCTCTAATTTAGGCTTGAGTTCTTTTATGTGCTGTAAATCTACGACACGGGACCCCCAGCTTAAAGTCCCTCCCAGAGGACTCCGTGCCCAGGATTTTTACGTCCTGAAAAATCCATCGACCGCGGCCGGGTTTGATCCCGCGCCCTGCGGATCTAGAGGCGGGCACGCTACCTCTAGACCACCGCGGCCGACATATATATAGTATAAGCTATATATATCATTTCAGACACAACTACACGAAAACAACATGCAAGAAATCATCAAGTACAGTATAAGAAACTAGTCATGCGTAACGATGTGTGCCTAATAATAATGACATATGCGTGGTCCAGGATGTAAATAAGTTACCGGTAACATTAAAATGAAGGGTTTCAATATGTTAAACGACTTTACCATAGTGTCATAATCTTATCTAACATTTGAAACAAGTGATTTGTTGAAGAAAATATATACAGTGTGTTTAACATAAGAGTTGGCCAATCATGTGGGTTCCTGCATCGCGGTGGCCACACCTCTAACTCCCAAGCAATCTGGTGAAATATCTACGCAAATAAAGCCCCTAACAGTGTAATGATTCACGTTCTCAAAATTACAGTTAAAATTACAATGCAAATAACCATGTACCTCATCACAAGAGATGTTGGACAAGTTCTCCTCTTGCATCCACACAATTCTGGCACCTTTTAAGAAAATTTTCTTTCACGCGCATAAGTTCAGCTTCCGAGATAGAGTTAATTTCTCTTGTAATATTGTCTTTAAGTTCTTCTATGTATGGGGGTTTGACCTATACATTTTATTTTTCAAGTTCCCCCATAAATAATAGTCATATTACTGTTAGAAGAACTTAAAGACAATATCCCAAGACAAGGGTGCCGACTAAATGGGTGCTCCGGTGCTCAGGCACCCATTCAATAATTTCAATGACTATTGTGTTGTTCAGACGATTCACAGTTGCTGACCAGGCAAAAACACGTTTAGTACGCATGCGCTAAGAGTGAGGAAATTCGCAACGGCCTGCTGTATGCTGAACAACAATGATATCAAGTTTCCCTCCTTCCCGGTGCGTTTGTTCATTGTTGTCATTTTTCAGTTTATCTTGACTTCTTGTGTCTTATGTGTGTACTGTTGAGTGTTGGCTGTTGTCATATAAAATGGACAAATTTGTAATAAGAGTACCCTTAGCCAAGTGTAAGTACAATGAGGCTGGTGCTTCACATGACTATACAAATATTCCTCAAGCAAGTAACAGTGAAGTTTTACCATAAGCTGAAGAAAATAAACACAAGTCGAAGTAGGCCTACCTGTCGAAAGAACTGGAAGGTGTTTTCAATCAAAGTGGAAATTATCCTATTCGTGGATTGATTACAGTGAACAAGCAAAAAAAAAAAAAATGTTTTGTGCTATTTGTGTGAATGCCGTTAAATTCAATGCAAATCTTCCATTATCTACAGCAGGAGATAAAAAGACGTATAGGCCTAGTGCTTTCGTTAATGAAGGTTTTTCTGCATGGCAAAAAGCTATTGAAAGATTTAAGAGTCAAGAAAAGAGCTCAATCCTCAGAGCAGCTGTTTTAGCATGCTCTTCAATGAGAAAAGGAGTGAATATATCAGCATCCATCTCTACTCTCTAGTAGTAAGTTGACTGAAATGAAAGCGGCTAGGGTAGCACTTCTTAAAATTATTTCATCAATTCAATTTCTTGCTCAGCAAGCATTGGCAATTCGAGGACATGACGAATGCAATTAAAACATGTCTCAGTTGCTTAGTCTCTGTGCAAGAGAATGTCCAGAGCTGGAATCTTGGCTCCAAAGAACTGGACATCCACGACATTCTTAACGAAATTCTCAGACTTATGTCCAGTGGAGTTCAGAACGAATTGCTAAAACAGGTGAAAGACACCATGTTATATTCAATAATTCTTGACGTAACTTGTGACATTTCAACAACAGTTCAACAAGTACCTGTTTGTTTTCGTGTTGTAGACACAAACCTAAATGTGAATGAACTTTTTATGGGATTTTATGAAACATCCAATACAAACAAACACTTTCTTTCTATTCTCAAAGACGTATTATCTCAATTTGACATTGATATATCATATTGTCGTGGGCAGTGTTATGATGGAGCAGCCAATATCAGTGGTCACCTGACGGGTGTGCAAAGTAAAGTGTTAGAAATTGAACCAAGGCCTCATGTAAGCCTATTAAAGTTTCCCAAACTGAGATGAATTTTCTCTTCACTCTACAAGTAATGTTCCATGACATAATGGTTAACTTTTCTGGCCATGATGCTAGAGGCTCCACGTTCAACTACCTGTCTAGGGGTAAATTTGTAGGATAGGTATAGGTCCCCAATATGTAGGGTAAGGAATGAATGAGAGAAATGGAGTAAGGAGGAGAGAAAGGAGAGACAGTGAAGAAGAAAAAATGAAATTTTCTTATGTCAAGCTTTTCCCAAAAGGTGGCATTCCTAGTAGTACTGCAAATGGTCAATAGATGTCGCCCTAACCCCTTCTTCCTGGGCAGATCCCATTAGTGAGTTGTTCTGTGGGCATGACAAGTAGCATATTCTATTGTTTTCCTGGGCAGATCCCATTAGTGAGTTGTTCTGTGGGCATGACAAGTAGCATATTCTATTGTTTTCCCGATCCAGTACTAAACAAATGATTTTGGTATAATTCCAGTATACTGGACCCATTCACGTGATATGCATGTTTGTGCGAGCGAAGTGATTTTTTTTTTGTTTTTGATAGGAGCAGGATGACCAACTGTCCTTCATGCACATCGAATATCAGAAAAAAAATAGTGTTAGGTTGTGCGCTAGGCTCCTCCCACCAACTCTTTAATGGGACCTGCCTGGGAAGGAGGGGTTAAAGGTTACGAATGTCTCCTCTTAGATGGCACAGGCGTAGCTAGTAATGCAAAAGGTGAAACTAGGAAAAATGTATTTTTCCTTTAAATTCCCTTTCCTTTTCATTTCTCTGGTCCTCTCTTTCTAACACATCTTCTCCTTGCCCCTCCTACTATCTGGGACCTATTCCTAACACTAAATTTTGGATTGACTGGGATTCGAACTCGTGACCACTAGCACCTTAACCCACAGCCTTGACCACTACACCATGAGCCGTGAAGAGAAAATTAATCTAGCCCTATTTAAGTTTAGAGAGCATTATAGTACATGATGAGAAATAACCGTTTTGGTGAAAGGGTCATTTTCGGAATATTTTATTTTATTTTGTGTACCGGTACTTCTGATATGGTGCAAGGGTCATTTTTGTTATGCTGTGAATTTGTATATTTTTATGCGTATATGATGAAGGGTACAATCATGGCTTCCTTACAACAGTAAGATGTGCGCACAAGACTCGGAAGCAAGAGTAAGCAGCTGGCAGCCGAGAGCGGACGGAGCTTGGCTGGTATGAGACCTAAATATCTTTTGCCAAATATCAGTACCATCACAGCAGACAACATGTGGCAGAGTTGGAAGATGAAACTGTCACCCATGAGTAGGGGTTCTCTTGCCCTCTAGTGGCAGTGTTGGAAGTACAAATGGCTCACACAGTCCCCTTCTCATTGAATTCTAATGGAGTAAGAACACAAATGGTGCATCTTTATTTCATTGATTTCTCAGCTATTTACCAGCGGTTCACACTTTTTATGAGTGATTTACATGTGGATATGCTTAGTGAACATTTTAATACTGGCACACTGAAGAATATGCTATTACAACGCCAACTTCCCTCTCTTATCCTGGTAAACTTTTTTTTATAACATGATCTAGCGAAAAGCGTAATTTTTGCCATATTTCTGTCCTCCAATCATGAAGAAATTCATGATGTGACATTAAGTGTGAAGTCATACTACCAGAGCAGCTAGAATTGTGGGCAAACAGGTTGGCAAACCTCGCAGTAGATATAATATGGCACATTTTCAAAACAGGAGAATTAAGCAGGCCTATGCCCTACTAAAGTAACTGTTGACTCAGTTTATGATACGTCATTCTGCAATGCGTTTGTGCTCCACTACAGCTGCTGCCTCCGCTTCATTTGCTTAACTATGTGGATAGTACAGTGCGCCCGAGAATAGTCTCCGCAGCGGCTACTTGTTGGAGAGTCAGCTAGCTGCAGCAGTTAAGTTGGCACTCACCACTGCCGATCATTGCAGGTGCTGGAAGTGCTGTCACAATATTCAATCTAATTGCTTGCACACTGCAATATGTACTGATTAGTAATTAGACAATGCACCCATTGATAAAGTGACAATGACCTCTGCCTGCCTGCATACACAGCTGGCGGTTTGTTTTTATAAAAGCTCGTGTTGCCAACGTAACTGCTGCAGCTAGCCCTCTCTCCAGCAAATAGCAACTGCGGAGACTGTTCTCGGGCGCACTGTATTATGCATTACTTAGGGCCTGTATTACCACCTGTCGACAATTCGTCCCGATACGTGACTTCCAGATAGCTTAACTAGAAGATGTCTTGTAAGACCACTGCTGAACTGCTATCGGGAAGAACGCAGTAAAATTTTGTAAAATGGTCCTTAGCTGATTGAGCAAAGAGGTGTGTTTGTTGTAGTTCGGTAGGCGTCCGCTAGGTGTGGCAGCTCGGATTTGTATTTCTACAATTGAATTACACAAGAACATATCATTTTAAGTGCATTAATCGATTTGTGCAGTTCTATCTTATTCATAAGTGAGCATAAAATGACATTTTTGTGTAAATTAAATCTTCCAGCATCAGTTCTAAAATTCAAGTGGCCAAGGACGCTTCGCCGTGCTGCCATCTTGCTTCAACCAAGCTTTCCTAACTAGCAGTTGGAAATTTGTCAGCCACTCCATCCTCCTGCTAGCTTATCTGGAAGTTGTCTTGCCAGACAGATTTTGTCAGGAGATCACAATACGCAATTCTTGGCCAACTTCCAGATAGGTTTTCTATCTGGCAGACAAATATGATATCAGGTGTTCGTCGTACAAGCCCTTAGACTAGGCCTATGTGTACAAAATTTCACTTTGTACTGACATTGTTGGCAGAGTTCAAAATATTACCACTGTTTTAGGTTTTCCATTAGGTCAAATAGTTTTTTTTAGGTTTTTTGTCCAAAATATCGTTTTCGGGTAGAATAATTGGTTTAATGAATTTGAATGTACTACATAGGATTGAGAGGGGGGTTGCGAGGCGATGGGCTTCCACCTGTCCCTCTACCCTCTCTCGGAAAATAAGCATATCAAAATTAGTATAGGTAATGAAACCTCCATTGGAGGCCCCTTCGCCCCACCTGGGGATCATAGGGTACCAGATACAGATACATAGGATTGAGTACATAATACTTGTAAAGTTTAACTTAACAAATTTGACTTAAATTTGTGTAAACTTGCTTTAAGACATTATACAATTGAAGGAAGAAAACATAAACAATCAAAAGAAGCAGGAAAATAAGATTGCCTCACATTTCCTGGTTACAGTATATCACTAAATATCTTTCAAGATTCTCAAATGTGAAGTTCTTCCTGTTATCTCTTAGTTAATAGTTAATACTGCATCTAGACACTACTCTTTTCAGGATTCGAATCCGATACTTCTAATTTAGTGAGTAAAATACTTTATGGTTGGATGTGGATAATGTGAAACTGATTATTTTCCTTTTTTCGGTTGTTACGCATGCTAACCGCAAAACAGATCAACTAGGGACGAAAACTTCCCCTTTTCTACGCCCGGTTTCATCGACAGGGGTTAAGAATTAACCCCGGGTTACACGTTCTAAACTCTCGATTTGACAAAAATTTTGTTTCATCGACACGAGTTAGTTTTAACCCCTCGGGTTAAGTTAACCCCTACCTTCCCTTGGGTTAAAAGCCTAACTCGGGGCTAAAATGGCTTCGAAGTGAGCTGATTCCTCAAACTTGCACTCTCCAAGGGTATTAAGCAATTGATACAGAATTGCTGTATTTCCCTATCGTCCCGGAAATATATTTAAAAGTTTAATAATAGCATTGTTTTATCAATAATAATGTTACAAGTATTAGTAATAATAATAAACGAGGAAATCTGTTTTTTTCACGGGTTCCTGAGAGCTCCTTCTCCCGGCAGTAATTGCAACGAGTCCCGGTAACTGAGCGAGCGCACAGTCCGCAAAAAAATTAGGCCTATACAGACGTATTCCTATTCCGTGAATACTGCTTAATTCTATTCATATACTGTTCTAATTTCTCCTATTTCATCAAACTTCTCAGAAAGCATGCCTACATACTTTCTTGGTAGTTATTCAACACAGAACTTGTTTCCTTAAAATTAATTACAATTTTACATACCGTACAGTGCTTCTGTCTGAGATCGGAATATCGGGGTATATTACGAATTTTCTCCGCACTTTACCAAGATCATCTTTTCTGAAATACGTATGTACCAAAAGATTTGTCATAGAATTGCCTACAGAGGAGGAAGTTGAACAGAATCAGGTTCACAGATGAAGAATGCGTGTGTTTAGGCCTAAAATCAGATTTCTAAGAAAGTGTCACGACAACGCTTCTAGCTCCAGTAATGTACAAGTTAGCACAATAATATTTGATTTTCATAGGTAATGGCCTAGGTAATTTTGAGAAATTTAACAAACCTATCCCTTTGTACTGCCCAGTACATTTAAGACAATACAAGCTATTTAAAAAGTTAATAAGTAGGCCTACAAATATTCTGTTTTCTATTAATTGTCACAATAATTTAATTCCCTCCTATAATAGCGTATTTTTTCACGCGCAGTTTCCTGATTAAGATTTTCAGTCTCCTGTTCCATTTTTATTAATTAAAACTTATTTCATACGCATATTTCTTTTGTGGAGAGTTTCTCTGTCTTGGAAGTTATCACAGCTGGCCTACTGTAAGGGAGCAGAAGAGTTCAGTGACCTTCGAAGTCAGCTGATTTCTCAAACTTGCACTCTCCAAGGGCAAATATACATTTCCGATGTATAAATGACACTTGGAAGAAGAAGACAAAAAAAAGAAGAATGTGTGAAAACAGATTAATGCTGTAATTTATTGTATGGTATAATTATTACAGACAAATAATTAATGGACTGAAGAAAACGTTATAATCACAAACAGGACCATGTTAATGCTATTAAACTCCCTCGTCATTTTCTTCCAAGCATCATCCTTCTCTTTGACTGACTTGTACTTCGTCACAAACGGAATTAGTAGAGACTTTTTGAAATAATTGATAAGTTTGTCCATCGATTTCTCTTTTAATGTCTTCCATTTTCGTGTATGACGTCATTCGCCACTACAGAAAACAAAAGAACCGCGTAATTAAGTGCATTCATAAAAACGAATTTTCAGTCACTGCCTTCTAGATTACTACTGTTCCTATTTCCTGCGAGGGTTAAAATGGTGTTAGTTAACCCTCTGCCGAAAAAGCATGGTGAAACGTGTGAGTCACAAGGACGAGTTAAAATTTTTGCCCGAGGTTAACAAACTCGGGGTTAGTGTATTTTTAACCCCTGTCGATGAAACCGGGCGTTAGAAAGGTAAATAAGTTAATACGTGTTTCTGGAAGGCTTGACAAAATATTACTTTGCCATCTGTAGTGAAATTCAGATCGCCGCCAATCCAGTGCCGTAATAAACTCTATTTCATTTGTTTCGACATAATTAACACGTCTTCTTAAAACTCACAGTGTGACCACTCAGTATGAATAACAGGAAAGTACTAAAGGCAAACAAAAAACAAGCGCTTTAAAACACAGAAATCTATAATATCCTTGTTCATACACGGCAACAATGATTGTTCGTACGAATATTTTAAAAGGAATACGCCGTACTCTTTTCCTCTCTTGATACTGTCCATCCTAGACAACAATGGGTTGAATGAACCGCTGGTGGTATTAATTTCTACCCGACAAAATTTATTCTCTCCCCGCAAAATATCGATTTCTCAACTGACAAACGAAAAAGACAGAAAAGGAGCCTAAATTAGATATTTTAGGTTTTATATCCCGTTTAGGTATATTTAGGTTTTTATACCCCATTTAGGTATTTTTAGGTGCCACAGAATTAATGTGGGTGAATCCTATGGACATGATTCTTAAAAGTGTATGAGCGCTTTTTGTTTTGGAAGTAAGGAAAAAAATAGGTAAAAACCTAAGAATCCGGTCCCTAATTATGACCGCTATTTACTTTGTGTATTTTTTATTTGATGCAAGGGTCATTTTCATAATAGCCTATTTTACTTTACTTTTTGTATTTTTGATATGGTGCAAGGACGAAACTGTCACCCATGAGTAGGGGTTCTCTTGCCCTCTAATGGCAAACTTGGAAATACGAACGGCTCACACAGTCCCCTTGTCATTGAATTCTAATGGAGTAAGAACACAAAATAGAGCGTCTTTATTCAGTCAATTTCTCAGATATTTACCAGCGGTTCACACTTTTTATTAGTGATTTACAAGTGGATATGCCTAGAGAGCATTTTAATACACTAAAGAATACGCTATTACAACTGCCAACTTTCCTCTGGGAAAGTGGCACATTGCCACTCACCCGAGTTCCCCACTCCTACTCTCAATCCCTCCCCTAGTGGCAGCATTTGAACTACTAGCAGCACTTTCCTTAGTATATTACAATGTTCACTAGGCATTTCCAGTTGTATATCAGTAATTAAAAGTGTGAACCGACGGTAAATAAGTGAGAAATCCACGAAATAAAACTGCACTATTTTGTGTACTTACTCCATTAGAATTCAATGGAATCGTACCATTGCACCGCCAACATTAGCATAAGTTATCATGGCAGGGGTCACTGCCTAGCCCTAATACGTGAGATAGAGATTCTATCATCATTACTTTGCATTATCTTGCGGGCAGTGGTAAAAAGCTTCTGCATTTAGTTCACTAATGATAGGTAAATTCTAGGTCCGTGACAGGTTTTGTTAGGTTAGGAACGTTTATGTTAGTTTAGTATATTGCTCCTAAACTAACATAAACGTTCCTAACTTAACAAAACCTGTCACTGACCTAGATTTTATTGGAGGCTCTACGACGTATTATTAGGGAGGCAGTGACCGCCGCCATGATGAACATTGTAATATACTACGGAAAGTGCTATATTCACCGCCAATTTCACTGCTCTACCCCCACTTTACCATTTAGGGCAGTTGGGTTAGACCAAATCATTGAGCAAAGCATCTACTCTCCACATAACTATGTAGGCTATAACAAAATACATTTGATGTTAGGTGTTTTATGAAGAGAATCTCGGTTTTAAAAAATGGGTCCAATATAATGGGATTTTACCACGATTTCTTAAAATTGCACTGACTCTCTAATTGCAAAGAC
Source organism: Ectobius pallidus (assembly GCA_964059195.1). Lineage (NCBI taxonomy): Eukaryota > Metazoa > Arthropoda > Insecta > Blattodea > Ectobiidae > Ectobius > Ectobius pallidus. The sequence goes on from CAXKWD010000009.1 coordinate 124,078,820, forward strand.
TAACAAGTTGAAATCTTTTTTTTTTTTTACCAGCTTGGATAAATTTGGCAGCTTGCAGTTTCTGTATATTATTGTTATAACATGGATGTATTTTTTGATCTGACGTGTTCTATATCCTTGAGCCCCGCTCAACACAGGATCTACAGGACGAGATATCTACATCTACATCTACAGTTTTATGGAGATAAATGGGGAGACATGATACTGGATTTTACCCTTAGTTATGCAGCGTGGCTAACCCTATATGGGATTTTACCGCCTTGGTTATGAAAGCTACAAGTATTAGGCTACTAACCAGAACTCCAGTCCGAAGAGTCGGAATCTCCAGCTGGTTCAATAATTCTTTTCCATTTGTCATGGCTTCGATGACGTGAAGGTCTATCTGGATTATCCATTTACTGAAAAATACCAAAAAACAAGCAATTACAACAATGAAACAGCAATTAACCAGTTGCAGAACATGACATTTTCTTTACGTTATTATTCCATGCTTTCTCGGGCGAACGCCCATCCAGCGGGACGATGGTAAAAACAGTAATTGCTTTTTAAATTTTTAGAATTTTCTACATGATATCTAAGAGTTATTTACTTCTAACATTCTTACCTCAAAAGAAAGAATGGCGGGAAGAATTCCTATAATAATTAAAGCGCCACACTTTACACTACAGAACAGCGACACTGGAAACAAAATTACAACAGCAACAAATATTTATACCTCATTTTCTACACGTACTTCATAGTCCACAATCTTTGCAAGGAGTGGGGGGGGGGGTGTAAAATAATAAATTTCATGAAAAATCGGAGTAATTCGAGGGGGAAGAGCCATGGAATATTCAAAAGCATGATAGTTTCTATTAATACTGAATGGATCTAACAGTTTGTTTTATCTTCCTAGTAACAATTTTTTTTAAAGAAAGGACTATTTACTATGCGCAATAAGCAAAGATCTTGGCAATCGATAAACAACGCGGAGTTAAAGACACTATACAGTGGGTACAATCGCTACACGAGAAACGATAAAGTTTTCTCGCAAAGAATTGATTAGTAGCTCCAAGTTACCAACGTTAGCGAAAGTAAAAAAAAAACTAAAATAATCACTTCAATTTATTTATTCTCTTACTTCTCTGACCATTCAAATGATGTGAGACATAACATGCGCCAACTTTTGAGAATATCCCTCAATAGCATTGCACACCTAGAAGTTAAACTTTACAACAAATTACCCAACCCTTTCAAAAAATTAGAACCCAAGAAATTTAAATGCAAAGTAAGATCACTATTAACGGATGTCATTCTTTAGTGTAAATGAATTTCTTCAGTTCTCCTTTAAAGATTCATAATTCATCTAATTTCTCCTCTATCACATGATTCAATCACTATCATTTTCTATCTACTCCCATTTTTCCTGCTGTTTACCATGTAAGTTCTGTGATCGTAGCCTACTTCACAATCCTAAATCGGCATGTGATTTTCAATCTAGTTTCTAACTCAATTACCTTTTCTCGCAATTCTATTAATATGTACAACAAAATTATCTCCAGAATTATCTACTCTGTATTAGCCTACACATTAATTTTCAACTAGACTTAGGATTTGACGTATTTTTTAGACCTAATTATATGAATGATGACAAAACCATGTATTTTACAAATACCAAAGGTGAATAAGATTATTATTATTATTATTATTATTATTATAATTATTGGGTGAGCTCAAAGATTTTAGAATTTTCATATTCGCACTTCCTATTTGGGTCATGAAATGGACTTAACAGTCCTTACTGATAGCCTACTTACTTACTTACTTACACTCTTACTCAATGGCAATTCCTAAGCAAGCTATTATTGACGAAACCAAAAATTTGTAAAATTTATATGGTGAATAAATAAATACAAAAGAATATTATCTATTTAATGGAACCCAAAGGTTCATTGACCGGCTTACCTCAGCCTGATTCCCACCTCTTATTTTAGCTCATGAAATGAACTTAAACAGTCCTTACTTACTTACTCAATGGCAATAGACAATTCCTAAGCAAACTAAAAGAATATTATCTATTTAATAGAACCCAGAGGTTCATTGCCATGCTTACCTCAGCCCGCCATTCAACCCTACTCTATGCTAACTCCATCCAATCATCACTCGCAATCCTTCTTCCCTTAAATATGTCCTAATATTATCCTCCCACCTACATCTAGGTCTTTCAGGTGGTCTTTTCCTTTCAGGATCCCAGTCAATATTTTTTAAATATCTTTCCTCCCCCATGCACACATGTCCAGTCCTTTTCATCCTCCATTATTTAATTACCTACCAGTAATGGTACCTTACTAACTTACATCCAGTGAAGAATATAGATTTTGAAGCTCGTTGTTATGCAGTTTTCTCCAGTCCCCATTTTCAGATTATGTTCTTGCCGAAGAGTAAGTGACCATGTCTCATTATAGTAGGCTACAACCGGCAGGATAATTGTTTTAAAAAATTTATAAGATTTCTAGACAGAAGACAAGAGAAGATAAAAGTTTGCTTCGAAACAAGCATTTTCTGTTTTCAGTTGACACTTAACTTGTTAACTTATATTGTCTTAATATTGATATTACCAGTCACTCTGGCAGAGTGCAAATTAACAGGGGGAAGGGAGAAATTTCTTGCTCATCAAACTGTTTCCCTGGCACACAACAGCAATATTTTTCTGGGCCAGGGAAAATTATTTTCTCCCTCTTACACTGTAAATTTTATTTAATATCAACTATTGCCAGAGAGTATTGTAACCAGTGGCGGACGCAGAGGGGGGGATTGGAGGATAGATCCCCCCCCCCGAAATTTTAAAAAAGGCTATATATGCACTCTAAGTGGCCAGTTTTATAAACTAATTATATATGTAAGTTAATTAATTTTGTTAGTATTCTTTCTACCTATTCAAATCCCCCCCCCCCGAAAAAGAATTCTGCGTCCGCCACTGATTGTAACTACTGGTAAACATACAACTACAGATGCTTGCTATTGTATCGTATATGGTGTAGCAAGGGTTATATTTGTGTAACTAGGAGATATTATTTACTTTTGAATTTTCAATGCCCGAAGAAGAACACGAGCTAAATGTTTCCCCCTCTAATGAAGAAGCTTCATTCGCACCCTGGATATTACTATGGATAAATATAGAACTGTAAACCTACAAGAAACGATTTCATTGTTTGCAATAACAATCACACTTTGTAATTCAACCACCAAGAAAGTGTTCCTAGTTAAGGGAAATTATTTAAAGTTTATGATATTATAAACTAACTTTTAATTAACTACTAAAGTAATAGTATATTGCAATACAAGTGCCGTAAGCAGTGCATACGGATCAAGGAAAGAGTTTGAAAAAACGAGGCGCTTGCGCAGAGTTTTTTCAATTTCCGAGATCCGTTATGCGGTTACGGCATGAATATTGCATGCTATTTTTTGCACGATGATTATTTATATCAATTTAATTATATTAATCGAGATATTAGCTGAAAATTTTATGTATATACCTTATTGGAAATAGATGTTATATTTCAGAAAGTGATTCGCATGTGTTGGTTGTTATGGGGTCTGAATATTTCTCCTGTTAAAGTTGCCACAAACTAGGGGGCCTTAGTTCTGGTCTTCCATAAAGGCTTGTATTGATGGTTTTACTTACGGCACTTGTGCTTTTTGTAATTTTTACTGCACGGAGAATTCTTTTGTTTTCATAGCAACCAGATTGCGGGCAGGAATGTCAAGTTACGATCCACGGCAACAATATTCGTAAGTACCACTAATTAGTTGCATCGTGCAAAAAATAAAATAAAACCATTCATGGACTCACTATTGTATGTAGCACGGCATCTTGCAAAATGTGTTTTTCCCAACAAATTTGTCACAAGCATTATCATTCTCCTCTTCTTTCCTTAGACTAGTAGCTTGTTCTCCCTAACCATACCCTCTTCTATGTTGACAACCCAAGGTCCAACAATCCTGTGAAAAAATTATCATTCACTTCTGATAACTATATTTTTCAGCTATTTTCTTGTCAACTGTATATTTGAAAAATTTATTTCCCTAAAAATATTAGACAAGAAATTAAATTCAGTAAGTTATTAAACCATCAGCATCTAGATTCACTGATTGTTTTTGAGAATGGGGATCAAGCTTGTCGTGGCTTTTGACTCCTATTTGAAATCACTGTCAGTCACTGTTGTTGATTCAGATTTATTCCTTCAGGTTCACTAAAGTCTATTCTTTGATACTGTTAGAAGATGATGTGGTGGTTACATCTGCCTTGATTCATCTTCTTTTTTTATTTAGAGGAGCTTATTTGCTGTAGAAGTACATTTGGATGATCTATGAATGACTGCATGAATTGTAGAACTAGTTTATTAGTGAATTCTTCTATTGATTTGATATCCAATATGGAATCAAGACCTTATTAGGGGCTTATATTATATAATACTAGCTGAAAAGGCCCGGCGTCGCCCGGGCTTTGTATTTTTTAATTTGAAATTAACTTATGAAGGACTTTATGTATGTAGAACTTGAAATGAAGAAAAAGATTTATCACACCCAAACTATTCCATCAGAAATCGCTAGATATAGCTTTTTATGGCTCATAGAGGATGTGGAATGCTGCATTCCGTTGCTTCTACACATCATGCTTGGGAGGGGTTGAAATAAGAAGAAACACAAATTACATAAGATTGTACTGACTTGACGGAAAATTTTATTTCTCATTCTCATGTTACTATACAATCGTTTCGGAGCTGAAATAAAAGAGAAATGCAGTATCACTTTCATACTTTCCTCCCCTAAAACCCGGGACATAATACACTGCGAGCATAGGACTCAAAATGTTCCATCCCATGCTTAGGGCCTATGATAAACATCCCTATTTCTCAACTAATACAAAGCCTACAGGTATGGATAACTTATCAGCGGAAAGGATTATTTATAGACTTTTGATATAGCATACTCACACACTTAAGTTGTCCCTCTTATTCTACATCAAAATGTGAAGTGAGTAAATATGTCTTATGTCGAGGGTAGAGAAAGTTATGTGACTACATCACACTGTGCTTTATTTTCGTGGATTTCATTTTCAGTCATTATTTTCGCCAATATATCGATGGAATCATAATTCGTTAAAGCATTAGGCTATATACTTGCCAAGGCCCTATGTAATCATAGTAAACAATTTACTGTTGCCATGTGAACTAAACAGCAATTCATTTTTTCAGTATAAAATTCTCAGAAATTATATAATTTTCAAGGGAAGGAGTATTTTGTTTGAATTTTAATGTCGACAGCTATACTTCCCGGGCTTAACTGGGTATGTGTGCAAAATGTCGTGTAAATTGGTAAAGAAATGTAGATTTGTATAAGGAACAAACATACATACATACATACATACACACTTTCGATTTTATATATTAGACTAGCTGAAAAGGCCCGGCGTCGCCCGGGCTTTGTATTTTGTAATTTGAAATTAACTTTTGGAGGACTTTCGATTTTGAAACTCTAGGTGCTTATATAATATGTATGTAAAACTTGAAATGAAGAAAAAGATTTATCACACTCAAACTATTCCATCAGAAAACGCTAGATATAGCTTTTTATGGCTCATAGAGGATGTCGAAAGCTTCATTCCGTTGCTTCTACACATCATGCCTGGTAGGAGTTGAAATAAGAAGAAACATAAATTAAATAAGATTGTATTGACTTGTCGGAAGATTTTATTTCTCATTCTCATGTTACCATACAACCGTTTCGTTTCTGAAATAAGAGAAATGCAGTATCACTTTCATACTTTCCTCCCCTAAAACCCGGGACATAAAATACTGCGAGCATAGGACTCAAAATGTTCCATCCCATGCTTAGGGCCTTATTTCTCAACTAATACAAAGCATACAGCTATGGATAACATATAAGCGGAAAGGATTGTTTACCTACTTCTGATATAGCATACTCACACACTTAAGTTATCCCTGTATTACGACCTCTTAGTCTACATCAAAATGTGAATTGAGAAAATATTTCTTGTGTCGAGGGTAGAGAAAGTTATGTGACTGCATTACAATGTGCTTTATTCTCGTGGATTTTATTCTTCAAGAATTATTTTTACAAAACGTTAGCATCAGAATTCGTTAAAAAGTCCAATGTTATGTAATGTCCAGAGCCCTATATGAACTGTGTAAACAATACACTGTTGTCTTGACAACTGAATGGGATTTCATTTTGTTTGCATAATATTCTCAGAAATTATAAAATTTTCAAGGGAAGGACTGATTTGTTTCAATTTTAATGTTGACAGCTATACTTCCCGGGCTTAACTGGGTATGTGTGCAAAATGTCGTGTAAATTGGTAAAGAAATGTAGATTTGTATAAGGAACAAACATACATACATACATACATACACACTTTCGATTTTATATAATAGATTAGTTGATCTATTATTTAGACATATTAAGTTCTTTAGTGCGAGCACAAAACCCAATTTGAAATATCCGAGAATTTGGTCCCGCTGCAAGTGCTCAATATTCCCAGCAGAGGGCAGATGTCTGGCATTAGAAAACAACAACAACAACATTTAGTTAAGGCTGAAAACCTGTAATTAGTAAGTTAATGGCAGTAAAGGTCTAAGTTACGGTAACTTTTAACCCCAAAATAAAATAAATATGTGTATATAGAGCAACTTCGCTACAATGTAGATCTGCTAACATCTGTAGTGAGATTGCTAGGGTTCTAGAGGAATATTTGGAATGGTACTGGGTACATTCTTCAGGAGCTCAGTGATCTTGGCGTCAATTTACCAACCTTAAATCCTAAAATTGGTTTCTGTCAAATGCAAATCTTTATTTTCAGGATATAATATATATCTCTTCGGTGGATAAGGCTGAAATCCTGACTTTTAACTATTAAGAGTAAAAAGCCTTGGTTAAGGAAAATCCCTGTAATAAAATAAGCATCAGAATAAATTGCATCTTTGCTACTAGAGATGTGTGAACATCTGTAGCGCAGTTATTAGGGGGTCTAGAGAATATTTGGAATGAGATGGGCTTGCCCTAGAGGGAGTTGAGAAGTTGAAAACTCTCCCAAGACAAAATTCTTCTTCTGAATATAATATCAATGTCTTCAGTGAATTAAGTGTGAAAACCTGCCATAATGATAGCGTAGATTTATTTCCAATTTTTATTAATACGAGTTATTTCAGTAGGTCGATGTTAATACTAGAATGCAAGAGACTTCAAAAAAAGCAGAAGGCCCTAATAAAATTATATGGTAAATAGAAAAATACCCCCCAAAATAATGAAATTTAAGTATCTAATGTATGTCTTAATTTGTACTTGTACAAAAATATATGATTTGTACAAAAGTGTTTGTATTTATTTGGTAACTGACTGCTATTTAGAATTTCAGATTTCGGTGTAGAAAGATATGGAATCAAGACCTTATTAAGGGCTTATCAGTAAACCTACTTTCTTATTAAATTATCAGATTCAGTACCACATGATCAAAAGTAGGCATGAAACAATAAATTTCATCAGCCAAATACTGTATGCGGAAAAAATTATTTGTATAGTTAAGGGTAAGACCAAATATTTATTGAAAAAACAAGTCTTATTTCAATACTGCAGGCTTTTAGCTTTACAAAAATTAACTTTATATTTTTCATGACTTTTCTTAAAAATACATAATAGGTTGACATTCCTGTGGGATTACCTATTTTTACCTAGCATAAGATGCATTTGAAATGAGAATTAATGTTAAATGAACTAACAGAAATAACATACCTTTAAAATGTGTTCATAGTAGTTTATTTATAATCCAATATCATTTTAGTAACTGTACTTCACAATGTTCTGTCACATCAAAATTAAATGCAATATACTGGACGACAGGCACTCCTCTTCTACTACAACAGCATTCTCATCAAGATCAGAACTCGGTATTTATTTATATTACATACTACATTTTCTAGTATGCTTTAATTATGCAGTTACATACAGAAATAAAATGGTAAAATGATTCCAACTTACAAATACCTTATTGAGCTCATCTGTAGAAATAAGTTCAATGCTGGAAAAAAAAGAATTGAAATGTCTTAGTCAAGGGATCGTTCAATTATTAAAAGTCTTACTACCTAGGTATATTATTTACCAGGTGCAGTATGTATTAGACAAAATATGGCAAAACCAAATTCTCATTCAAGGAGTAAGAAATATGAGAAGGTATTCGTCTAGTGCTTGTAGTTATGTGGAATATTTATACCTTTGGTTCGACTAACTTGAAATGTAACAATGCTTAGCAAGTGTAAACAGAACAATTGATTGTCGTTGCCAATTACACAGAAATAATAACCAATCCCAACTATAAATCCTGGGCATTGAGTCCTCCGGGAGAGACTTTAAGCTGGGGGGCCAATGCCATAGATTTATGGCATGTAAAAGAACTCCAAACCTAAATTATAGCCTCTGGACAAAATAAGCAAGACAAAATTATTATAGGTGCTGATACCTCCAATTGGAGGCCCTTCGCCCCACCATGGGGGTTACAGTCAGTCAGTCAGTCAGTCAACCATAATAAAATAAGTGAAATGATGAAGAATTGAACAACACATAGGCTGATTGGATCCTTGGGCAGAATCAGAGGATGACAATCACATCTCACCCATGGCATACTAGGCTAGGTAGCACACCAGTGGTTCTCAGTTGCCTTCTGCAGGACGGACATGAAGGGACAACACAACACCCAGTCCTGAACGTGGCCACTGGAGTGGACTCATCTGTGGCAGGGAATGTGATGTTATAGTATTCCAGAATTGACTATGTGAATTAAAAAAATACTGAAATGGATATAGATCAGATTTATAGATTGCTGCCAGGAAAATTTAGACACAAAAAAACTGAGAAGCGATTTTAAAATTTGCAGAAGCTGAAGGCCATTACGGGCATATACTCTGTATTTATCATTTTTAGTAGCTCACCATGAATGAATTAAGAAGCTCACAATACTATCCTCCAAATCTCTGTAAAATACAAAAGCGATGGAGGAATTGTTGAGTATTGAGGTTGTACAGTTGGTTGTAGTAATTCCAATGTTGATATTGCTCAACTATGTTGCTGGAGGTCCTTTATTATTCTGTGTCAGGCCATTAATCAAGGAGAATGAAGCCTACCTCCTGTTAGGAGATGTTTATTATTTCTTTACTGTAAATAACATTCATTTTAATGAATGACTTGAGGTTTTCCTGAGTCTGAGTATAATGTTCTCAGGTTGCTAGCCAGGTGGGTGATTGGAAGAGCTCCAACATTTCGGAGGAACACGCTTCTTTCATCTTCAGGGAGACTGGAGTGTCGAGTGGGTAGATGGGCTGAGGGTGCCGATATTTATACCCGTAGACATGGAAGAGTCAGCTAATCAGGTGAGATCTCGAATTTTCTACAAGTGAGGAGGGTCAGCCAATCAGGAAGCATCGAGATGATGGGTCCCCCAATCAAAAATTTTCTTTGTTCTGCAGATAATCGGGCTCCCTGAAGATGGAGGAAGCATGTTACTCTGAAACATCGGAGCTCTTCCAATCACTCACCTGGCTAGCCACTAAAGAACATTATAAGTTACACAACATTCATTTTAGTGTAAAAAATTATTTTTTCCAGACTAAAATCTGTTCGAAGTAAGAACCTATTGTTTGTAAATAGCATGCATGACCTTATTCAAGAGAACTGTTGTAGTAGTCCATGTTATCATATCTCAAAGTATGTTAGACATTATTCTGATGTTTCAAGCCCTGTATAAAGACTTAAAGTTTGTCTTAATAACAACAATATTATGACACACATTATTATTATTTTTTAAAAGAAGAGTGCTGTAAGAAAACACATTTCTTTGTATACATTATGTACAGGCAGGGACATGGCCAGAGATTGCCCGAGGAACCTCCCCCTAAAATAAAAACTAAATTATACAGTGTACATAACAGCCAACAATGAAATTTGAAGGCTTAATTAAAAAAATAAAAAATAAAAAAATTGGGGGAGCACCTCCAGAATTCCTGGTGGGTCCCTCCAGGAACCAAATTCCTGGCTACATCCCTGTATACAGGTCTCAAGTTGTACAGCAGCAAGTTCACGAAAGTCAAAATACATATCCATGTATAGTACCAGTGTTAGATTCATGGGTCAGACTTTTTTTTACGTGGCTTTGAACTTATTTTTTCTTTGGGTCTCTAAAATTGAATGAGATGAATGTACATAAGGCATACAATCACTGTATCAATCGTTTTTAAAATGAGTACAAGAAAACATCACAATTTACATTTATATTAAAAATAAAATAAAGAAAAATTAACAATAGCTGCAAGTTATTTTTAACATTATGCTTGTATTATTCCTTATATTAATAACTAATACTGACATTCAAATCATAGTATTACACAGTGGTGAAATGTGATATAATAGGTTTGTTCGCAAAGCAGTCAGAAACCAGGAACATATCGTTCGCGCATGCGCTCTTTCTCCACACGCGTTCGCAAAGCGAGAATCCGTGATTCTGATTTCAATCTTCTGTTCGCAAAGCTCTCACGGACAGTTTCTGTACTATAAGAAAAGTTTGCAGGCTCTAGCATGAATTGTTATCAGAGACATGCGCAGTAACTTATTTTCACGCGCCTGACTCCTCCCTCCTATAACATTGCGCCAGATTTATAAACATAGACTACTTATATGTATGAATAATGGAAGATAATTAAAAGTTTCCCAAAATATAGATTATATTGTCGATGTATATTGCATTTACAACATGTCAAAGGGAAATATATATTTTATTTGCATATCATATCGATTAAACGCAGAAACTATCGATTCCAAATTCTTGTAACCGTTCGCAAAGTGCAAATCACGGGTAAGTTACAGACTGGACATGTGTAGTACAACAAATTCTCAAGCGGTCACGGATTTGCTTTGCGAACAAACCTAATATTTGGGTAAGCTCAGAGATCAGAGTACCGGTACATCAAAGGTTCAGAACATTTAATATGTCACGCTAATGCTCAGAATTAAATGCATCATGCAAGTCTCTCAGGCCCATGCATGTACACTTAGTGACTTGCTAGCTTGGGTGTTCACCTCATATGCTCACATAAAATATTAGAAAGATTAAACTTTACCTTTGTTCTTTCTAAATGATTTTTCTCTCATGGTCGATTGCTAAAACAGGTCCTGATCATGGTTTGAAGCAGTGGATTTCAAGCCATGGCCGAGGTCCAGATCTCTATGTGATTTCTAAAATGAAGGCTAGGCACTGTCAGTATAAAAACCAAAGTCTCTTGTTTTACAAATAATCCTTACTTCTTAGTGTAACATCAATATATTGCTGTAGAAACAAAAGATTATGAAGATTCTTTTTCTTGGAATCAGGCAGCCAGACATAGCAAAAATTGTTATTAAAAAGAAGTTTCTAGTTTCAGGATAAAACACGAAAATAGTCGCTAATAGATGTTCATTTTGAAATGCTGTGATTTTTGTACAAATATTTAATGCTGTTGCATACAACTCTATGTTGCAGTTCAAAATTTTAAATACTTCATTACTTCGCATTGACAAATGTGGCTACCCGCTAAACCATTTGTATGTACATGGTACATTTCTAAGTTTAAGTAACAAAAATATTCTGCAATAATTTTAAATTAGTTGTGTGGTCCTCATGACAAAACAAATCTTATACATATGGCCCTTAGGGACCCTTAGTTTGATATACCTGGTGTAAATGTTCTTGGTTTCGAACCGTGGCTCAGAAGAATGAGAGAAACTTTGTTTTAGCAATTCTAACAAGCTTTCAAACCATGTTCGTAGTTAAAACCTAGTTTTAGCAATTGACCCTCAGAGTCTGGGATAGCTAAATCCTGCCCATCTTGAAACTTCACCACTAGTATTACATATAGCAAAGCTTTCATAACATACACAATAATTCTAAATGTACAAGGAGAAATGATATCAACCATAGCCTAAGGAATTAAAACATCATGTGGTACGCCTGACCCATCAATTGTTGCTATATGAGCATTTTGCTCACATTGTGAAAAATCAGTAACGACTTTTTGCTCCTTCTAGCTGACTTTTTTTTAATAACAAAAATATGCCAACTTAATTATAACACATCAGTACAATCTAGTTGGGCCAACATGATTAAAGTAATATAAAACATACTTTCATGTAGTTGTCCATTGACAAGTCTGATTTGGAGGTGACAGAATTCTATAGCCATAGAACAGTGTGACATTTCTGTTTCACAAGTGAAAGCACTTTCCTCATTAAGCGACAAGCCGCATTATGAACTGTTGTAAAGTGCATCTTTTTCTGAGTTAAAATTTTATATCTAGTAGAGTATTATTTTGTGTTTTGCAATGACTTATTTTTATTTACTATGTCTATATTACTATACTGACTATATTTCATTGATGTTTAGACAGTTAATAAACAAAATGGAAATAAAAAAATGGTTCTATTAGCCTTACAACAGGCTAAAGAGGTACCACAAGGCATTTTTATCCTAATTTTTACTTATAATAAATGCATGTTAATACAGTACCATATAATTTTAAATATCAAATTCCCATAGGATGCGGGTCAAAACCTGGCTGAAGGCAATGGAATTTTTTAGGTGATGAAAGTCAAAACCAGGTCTTCCTTTGAATGGGAAGTAATATGTAGGTTCTGTGACATTACCAATTCTCTGCACCCTCCAGAATGGTTATTAATATCAGACAAAATTTAATTTATATAATCAAATTTTCTAATATTCCTAATAATCCTTTCAATTGAGTATAATTAAACCTGTGAACAAAATGCTCAATTGTGACAAACCGTGTAACAATAGTAGCCATAATTGGCTGGTTAGCTGTAATTATAACTGCCCCTCGATGATTTTGGCTATGTTTAAAAAATAAATCAAACCGCAAGAATGATTTTCCAATTTTATAACATTTAATTCGCGGATGCAGGGGCAAAGAGAGTTAAGTCCACTATCCTCAAAAATTGCGATATGTCCATAGAGTTATAGATAAAAATGTTCTCTACATTTGTGTTAAGTCCAGTAAGTCATATTAAAAAAACGTAAGGTAGTTTATTCATCTCTAAAGAGATGTTGGGCGGGTAAAGTGTGTTAAGGCACTCTAATTCTCAGTAACAAGATAGTGGACTTAACTCTCTTTGCCCGCGCACCTGCAAATTAATATCATATATAGCCCAATATTCAGATTTAACTTGATTCCTATGAGTTCCATGATTATCTGCTGCAACGAATTAGTTATTATTCAAATAATTATTTCTCCTTTAAACCTCTGTCCTGAGTAAATAATGTGATGCAAACAGAATTCTCAAAAGATCTGATTCCATGAGAAAACTTAACTTAGGTATTTAAATGACCAGAAGTAAAGTATTTAGTTTAATGCTAACATACAGTTTAAAATTAATGGTAACTACAGTATTCAAACACATGTAATTCAAAAGATTTTCTTCATTTATAACAAATTGTACTTGATATTTACAAACACCAGAAGAATATTAATATGAGCTCATTTACTATAAAGGTCTATCCACAATGTGAAGTCAGCCTTCAGTGTAGTAGATAGTTGAATGTTCATAATTTAAATAGGATGTCTGATTAACTCTCTTGCTGCCAGGTGCCAATATGATCAGTTTCCCCTATTGACCTCTTGCTGCCAGCCCTTGTATATTGGTTCTACCTGCTTAGAATGCCAGAGATTTTTACACAAAATACACATTTGTTGAAAATATTCACAAAGGACAGAGTTATGCCCCCAAATGATTGATTCTTCATTCTGATTTAATGGAATGTTTCCTAACCTCTACAAGTCAGCTCTTAGTTAACCACCAGTATCCAATATCAAACTACCGGTACTTTCTACCAGTAATTAGTAAATATTTAGGAACTCTCACTAAACTCCAGAATTAATTGGTGCATTATGTAGAACATGTTTCTGGAAGATTTCTGCTCATTTTCAGCTAAGTTCCAACTGAACTGAACCAGGGTTATTGATAGCCCACTGCACTATTTCATTTTCCAATAAAAGTTACTATATTAGAATAGGCCTGCTCACTACCAACTACCAACTGCCAACTTAACATTGTGAACAGAACTTAAAATATTCACAAATTACTGGTAATGATACATACAGAATCTTAACTTCAATTCATGTTCTGCAAAGACAACATAAAATAAGCTATTCAGAGTAATTTGAATTCTAGAATGTTATTGTTGGTAATAAATGTTGGTAATGTTATTGCTTAATAAATGAGTTGCACTCGAAAACCACTTTCATTGTTGTATTAATTTTTGCTCAATTTGGTTATCCTAATATCATGTTAAGCCCTTATTTTGAAACCAGTGAATTGCTCTATTTACTTCTAGTAAGTATTGCTTGGGTATTCTTTTTAATTATGGTAGAAATCTAAAACTCAGCCATGGCTACTGATGAATGGAAGCGTGGAGGCTACGAGTTACGTCACATAATGGTCAGATTCGCATCATAAGCTATGTGGCATTCAGAGATTTCATTTAGCCGATGTGGAAAATCCTGTGATAGATACCAAGCCATGACCTGTAGACTCAGAAGTGAATCGTTGAAACAATTCTGCCTACAAGACTAAAATACAAGGAAAACTAATGCACATTTGCGATATTCCATTATCATTCAAATCTAAAACTTGGCAGAATTTTAAAAATAGGAAAGGCAAAAACCCTTGTAATTTTCAATATCTATTAGGTACCAGAACCATTGTCTAACTGAATTCAGAAGACAGAGAATGACTTGTAACATTTCCTAATAAAAGGTATTTTATGTGATTAAAAAAATCTGGAGACAGTAATGGTCTAACCTACAAGTCTATCAAATGGAGCATATGAAAGAATTCCTCAGAATTTGAGAAAATTCAACAACAGAGTAATAAAACATTATATAGAAAATTATGGCACAATTGGTCAAGACATTGTGATAACAAAATAGAAGATATATATGTTGTATCCACTGTTGCGATTTTTAGTTTCCTTGGCCCTTTGCTGAGTTATTTAGACTTTAATATAAATGCAATCAGGCTTCAGAAAGTTCTGTCACATTCTTAACAGTGTTACCATTATAACAAAACTCACTACTATTTTTGGTAAAGCAGAACATCAATAATCTGAACAACAATTGTCCACACAATCTTTTTATTTATTTTTATTATTATTTTTTTTATTTACTTATTTTCATGATATGTGTCTCCCTTTGCTGGTGCTTTCAAGTTACACATCCTATTGACGAGTGAATGTTTTTGAAGTGATTAAGGCCTTTTAGTGTATATAAACCCTTAGCAAACTGACAATTTTGCATTCATTGTTGGTGTGGATTTCAAAGTGAAACAACAGTCCACTGCTAGGAAGTAAAAAGTGTAGTTAAGTTTGGTAAGTGAAAAGTGTAAACGAGTTGTACAGAACTATATTGTTATTAGTTTCCAATTTAATACTTTTTCCCAAATTTTCGTGTGTTATTTTGATTATATTCAATGATCCAAACTGAAAATCCAACCGAAGTCAGTCCCAATTAGTTTGGATAGCTGACATTCCAGTGTAATTTGAAAATATACCGGTAGTGAGTGATATTGTAATGTTAACAACACTAGTTAAAATTATTTTTATTAGACTTCTGGTCAGAGATGGAACTTATTAATTTCTAAGGTTTTGGAGCTTAAACATCTTCTCTTACATAGTTAGTGATGTTTTTGTAATTACTGTGACTAGTGAAAACATACTTTCAAAATGCATTACCAATAGTAACATCCTACGATAGCCTTGTAATATTGTGCTGTTAATCATAGGCCTACCATGAAATAATCAATTTTTTGAGTTGTTAAAAACATATTATACACATCCTACTAGTATACAACTTAAAACTATCCACATTGACGTTAATGCAAGCTCAAAATAAGCTGAAATGGTATAAATACAACAGAGCAGCATAAATATAATATGTTGCAAGACAGAAATTCAGATCTGACAACATTTTGTACTTTTAAAAAAATATATGTGCACAAATATTTCAAAGCAGTGTTCTGTGATCAATTAAGTCTTTGTGTTAAATTTCACACAACACGGGAAGTCATCTAAGGCAATACACTACACTCCTCTTCATAGTATTTGTTGATCACTATTAAATGACTAGTTACACAAAACACTTAACTGACAAAAAAAATTCTTCCAGCCGTGATGAGAGAGCTTCTACGTCTTCAGCAGTCCTTCATATAAAAAATGCACACAATTCTTTTATTCATGAACTATAGCCTTCACAGTTTCTTTAGAGAGAGCCTCAGTATCAGTCATTAGAGTTTCAACTTATAGTGAGAAGTTGTTATGGTCAACCCCCGCTCAAAATGTTTTAAGAATTGCTTGAAAAGTTATTATGAAACAAGGTGCTTCACGTTGCAAACAATAATTTTCACCACACATCTTCTAGAACATAACCACATATTTGTTTATATACACAACGCAGTCTTAGTTCCTCAAAAAATTGTCACTGAAATGCAAGCTAAACTGGGAGGAATATATTTAACATAATCTAATATTTATTATTACTTAATGTTTTAATAATTTAATTTGCACAAAGAAAATTTTGATGAAAGAGTGAAGGAGACATCAATTTCCATCTACACCATAGCAACACACTTTGCTGAAGATGTCCCTTGCTATAAAAGATATGGAAATGCTTCTTCATCTTCACTGGATTCCTGACTAGAAGGTGGCGTATCCAACTGGGGTAGTCCCAGATCTAAATATTCCTGGAAATTAAAAATCACGTTCTGAATTATACAAATCCCTGACAACGGTTATTAACTTTGTTATTAACTCATTAGTAGTCCAGAACAGGAAATTATTATAGTTTATAGAAGAATGTTATTACTTACTTACTCAATGGCAATAGACAATTCCTAAGCAAGCTAAAGGAATATTATCTATTTTATGGAACCCGGAGGTTCATTGCCACACTTACATGAGCCCACCATTCACCCCTATTCTGTGCTAGCTCCATCCAACATCCTTCGCAAATCCTATTTCCCTTAAATCTATTCCAATATTGTCCTCCCACCTAGGTGTAGGTCTTCCAAGGGGTCTCTTCCATTCAGGTCTCCCAGTTAATATGTTTAAGATACTTCTTTCCTCCCACATGTTTCCTCTTCTTCCTCTTTATATGCCTATAACCTGTTTATCTCATTTCATTATAATGGTATTCCATGAGTCTTTTTATTGAGTGCTCATGAGGTTGATGGCTATCTGATATCCTGTGTGCTTTACTTAATGCTAACAAAAAATGTGGAAGTGATATGACATCATACTCTATTGGGATTAGTAAGATACCGTAATTTAGACATTTTTAATAAGTTTTGTTAATTACTGCTAAAAATAAATAAGGCATTACATTACAAATTACTGCTACCCTGCAAGAACTTGGACACAGAGAGGACTACAATGTAACTCAATTGTAATTAAGCTGCTAAAGCATGTAATGTCGCCATGGTGATGGGGCATGCTGTTAATTAATAAAAAATAAAAATAAAATGAATAAATAAAAAAATAAAAAACAGAGAGGACTACATTAGAAGTGTCACTGAAAAGGAAGAACTTGGCCATTACCGAAGCACAAACTAGTGGAAAATTTCCTGAAAGTCTTTTGTAAATTTGTAAATAGTATAACATTAGAGGACGTTTAAAGTGTTAGTTAGATTTCCTACAGTAACTTAATATTACTACATAGAACATCAACCATATGGAGCTTTATGAAACATTTTAGTAATCCAATGTAATTAAATCTGTAATATGTGTAATATCCTAGCATGTAATACTCTGTAGAATGGATCATGCTGTTTATGATCAATTAAAAAAATCAAATGTTTAATTTGCAATATGTGTTATCCAGCAATCATTGACGTTTTCACTAAGAAATAGCTCGTTCCTTGTACCATATACACGATATACTTGTAATACTACAATATTCCCGTTATGACATTAGTTCAAGTCAGTCCAAGTGGAACAATAAAACATGGTTATTTAAAAAAGACACACCCATCATTTTGAGGACATTGTAAAATTGACATCACAGTTCACTGATAAATCTACCAAAAGTATTTGGAGAGTGTTGTGAGTACAGAGATCTCCAGTTAATGTATGTAATTATTTCACAATAACATTGGGAAAAGAACAGGACACCCCTGAAGCTCCTCCCACTGAACTGACGAGAGACATCTAGGTAACAATGGTGGAACTACTAATTTGTTTTCCCCTTTCTCCTCTTCTTTTCCTCTTTCTACTATTTAATCACTTCTCTCCTTTACCCTACTAAATCCTACTATCACCTAACAGGATTTGAACACGTGACCGCTAGCATGATAGCCAATCGTCATAACCACAATGCCATCGAGTGATCATTGCAGGGTGAAGCAAGAATTCATGTATTTAAGTTTAGAGAGCTACATAAAATAGTGGAGATCGATATTAAGTTAATAACGCTAAAGAGGTCCTGGTGATGATTTGGTGCAAGGGTTAATTTCATATTCAGCATTTGGTATTCGTATTCGGCACGAAAAAAGTGGAGGATATGGGAGTAGGGTAAGCAGGCTGTAGCCATAGCAATGCAACGGCCAGAGCTTAAGGGACGACCATTCTTCTCTTTCGCCATAACATTTAAGTTTGGTTTTAAATTTATCACTTGACAAGCAAACTTTGATTTACCTTTGGTAATCCGGACGGCCGTTTCGCACTACTTTAGTGCTTCATCAGCGGTTTTCGAACTGCTACTGGTGGGTGCCTGTGTTGTACGCCTAGGTGGTGTGGGTGTTGCGTTGGACTTGAAGTGGGAGTGGGAGTATTTGGTGGTGTTTGAATGTCAAGTATCGTGTCAAAAAGTGTGTGTGATTTGAAGTGTAGTTGGTCATTCAGTATAGATGTGGGGTGATTTTTTGTGTGTTTATATATTTCTAGTTGTTCTATTGTGTTTAGTTTGCGACTTTTGTGGAGTGTGTGGAGACTAAACACAATAGAAAAACTAGAAATATATAAACACACAAAAAATCACCCCACATCTATACTGAATGACCAACTACACTTCAAATCACACACACTTTTTGACACGATACTTGACATTCAAACACTACCAAAACTCCCACTCCCACTTCAAGTCCAACGCAACACCCACACCACCTAGGCGTACAACACAGGCACCCACTAGTAGCAGTTCGAAAACCGCTGATGATGCACTAAAGTAGTGCGAAACGGCCGTCCGGATTACCAAAGGTAAATCAAAGTTTGCTTGTCAAGTGATAAATTTAAAACCAAACTTTTGTTAAAGCAATCAAGAATGGACACTCAAACATACAGTTATAACATTTAAGTGTAATTGTGTAATAATATTTATAAAGCTTCAAAAGTCTTTGTGTTTAACGAATGTGCACCAGCTGTCAATACACATGACAGTATATGGGAAGAGAAGACTTACATAAAGCCGATGTCCCATGTTCCCCATCACTTTTAAAATCTTAGGTAAAGAAATAGAAATTAAACTTGAGAGTCATGTAACACAGCCATGAGGATAAAGCCATAAACATCGTTTCATCTTACCTCATTTGCAGTGATGGTAAGAATCCGGTCAAGGTCTTCCACTAGTTCTCCAAACATGGGTCTTTCGTTTGGTTGGTAGCTCCAGCAATCTCTCATCAACATATATCTAAAATGTTGTAAAATAGGTTTGTTTCCTTCATATAGAATTTACTTCATATCTATTTTTAGTGAAATTAGAAGTGAAATTTTCCCAGGCTTCTAGCCAGGTAGTTATTTGGATAAATTCTGATGTTTTGGTGCTGATCTGAGGCTCCATTGTCAAGGAGAATGACGTGCTGGGACTGAATAATATTCTATTTATAGGATTAGGGCACCTATGGGTTTCCAGATTGGAGAGGAGAATTGTTGGGTACTGATCAATTAAGAACCAGACTGTGGACTGAATGAAGTGAGGGCCAGATGATATGGAGTGTAGAAAAACAATCCAAGTGAAAGAACAGAGATTTCTTTTCTCCTAGTCTAGTGTATGGGGAATAAGTCGGAAGTACAGAAGCCTGGGAAAATAATGCAAAATACATTTCAAGAAAAATTACATAAGACAACATGTCAAATCATTAGTAACCTAATTTTTTTAAACAATTACTACTATTTTGTTTAGATATTCTTTTAATAATATTTTCTCAAGATATATTTTATATTAATCCTTAACTCACGAGGTGTGGAACCATGGACAGCACGAGAATTTTTGAACTCACTCTCCAAGGCAGTTTCAAATGGAAAGCTGCTCTGCTCCCCTTAGGGCCTGTACGACGACCACCTGATATCATATTTACCTACCAGATAGATAACTTACCTGGAAGTTGGCCAAGAATTGCGTACTATGATCTCCTAACAAAATCTGTCTGGCTAAACACATCCCAGATAAGTTAGCAGGAGGATGGAGTGGGTGATGAACTACCAACTGCCAGTTAGGGAAGCTTGGTGGAAACAAGATGGCAGCACTCCGAAGCTTCAAAGCCACCTGAGTTTCAGAATTGATACTGGAAGATTTAACTTACACAATAATGCTGTTTTAGGCTTACATATGAATAAAATAGAATTGCACAAGTCAATGAATGCATTTAAAACGATATGTTCTTAGGTAATTTAATTGTATAAATACAAATTCGAGCTGCTGCACCTAGCAGAGGCCTGTCAAACTACAACAACCACGCCTCTTCACTCAACGAGCTAAGGATCATTTTACAGAATTTTACTGCGTTCTGCAGTGCTATTACAAGACATCTTCCAGTTAAGCTATCTTGAAGTCACATATTAGGAGGAACTGTCAGCAGGTGGTAATACAGGATCCTTAAATCACAAACCCAATAATGTTTAAAGGTCAGTAACTTTCTTGCTGCCCTGGATTTATGTTGTCACCTGTTATGGCTTTCCTAGACCGGACTTTGTGAAATATACAAGTTAACTCCATTAAAGTGCAAAATTTGTTCACGAGAACTTATATTAGGCCTATATATATTGTTGATGAAACTACAAGGACATGGCTGGTATGTGGCCAATAGATGAGTCAAGAAGAGACATTATTTGGTATGTCATGAGCCAAACAGATTCGACATCCTTTTTTTGAACCTTCGTTTCGATGACCATCAAGAAAGACCTGAACGAGTGGCAGTTGAACCAGCACTGACTAATAGATATACAAGCATTCATGAACCACAGACCATTGTCTCTGTTGGACATTACATGAGAATATTACAGGAGAAAAATTCCTCCGACACTGGGACTTGAACCCAGGACCTTTGGCTATTCGCGCCAATGCTCTACCAACTGAGCTAAGCCGGTAGAGCATTGGTGCGAATAGCCAAAGGTCCTGGGTTCAAGTCCCAGTGTCGGAGGAATTTTTCTCCTGTAATATCCCCAGCACTGACTATTTGCTAAACCTGTTGAAAATTGGTAGATGGCATACACTACATAGAAATTTATGGGATACTATATGAGTAGTAATTGTTGGTCAAGGTGGTCTGGAGGTAGTGTACCTGCCTCTAGATCCGAAGGTCGCAGGATCAAACCCGGCCATGGTCAATGGATTTTTCAGGACATAAAATACCCTGGGCACCATAGTCCTCCAGCAGGAACTTTAAGCTGGGAGGCCCGTGACATAGATTTACAGCATTTAAAAGGACTCCAAGCCTGAATTAGAGTCTCTGGACAAAATTCCTCAGCCCTTTCATGTCCTAGTAATACCTTAGTTTCCGGGGAGGGCTGTGAGGCGATGGGATTACTACCTGTCCCTCTGCCCTCTCTCGGATAATAAGTGTAACAAAAATTCACCTAGGTAATAGAAACCTCCAATTGGAGGCCCTACACTCCAACACTAGGGGAAGTAGGAAACCAGAGAGAGAAAGATATGAATACTATGACTTTCAAAATGTTTATGCCCTTATTTCAGGGTTTAAGCATAAAAGTCCCACAGACTGCACCTCCTGGTATATGTTACAGATTCATCGCCTAGTGAGTCAAGGGTTTACACTATGATTTATCTACTTGTTTACAAGTGCACTAATTATAATATGAGTTGAACTCTGACACTTATGCTTCACTTACCATCTTTTTGGTAGTACATGTTTCAAGAACCTTTGTCCCCATCCTCTACTTGTCAATTGGCAAATCCTGCTTCTGAAAATCCTGATGTGCCCCTGATGGAGGTATGACGAACTTCTTGATCAGGTATCTCAAAATTTGAGGATCAAGTAGCTGAGGATGGGGACTATAGGCATTGAAACACATACTACCAAAAAATTGGTATGTAAAGCATAAGTGTCATATTGCAACTCATTATTATTTTATAGTTGCTTCACTGTTTAAGTTCCATCAATTTCATGATATTTGCCCTGATATATTCTTACATTTCGAGAGAGCAGCAGGGAGGCTTCTCCATGCGATGACCGCTACGAAGAAGCTGGAAAAGCTTTTCTACACTCGGTACTGAAGGATACGGTGTGCCACCAAGAGTCATGATTTCCCAAAGCAGTATTCCATATGACCAGCTGTAACACAACAAAATATTTTGTAAAACTCTGATTCTTCAAAAGTTCATAATTATGGAAAGAAGGTGACTGATGCACATTAAATTCCCATATCTCATATAAAATTCTTCTAAAGTTTACTTTATAGGCTACTGATTGAATATTTACTTTGATGCAGATTTATATGCACTAAAAATCATGCAAATATCCTTTAAATTATGAAAATGTGCACTAAGAATATAAAATATGCATAATCTAAAGTTAGTGTTTTATTCTTTATCAGTGATCATTCTTCATATTTTGAGGCTGCATACTCTTTTCACTTCTTATTGCTACAAAATTCGATACATTTCTCTGAGTTCTCATAGGCTGCCAGCATAAATATTCTTAGAGACCTGAATCTTTTCCAGCTTGGTTGAAGGCTTCTCAGGAGACTAGCAGGTGAGAATAAACTGGCATTCATTATTTGTTTCTGACTAGGAATACAGTTTGTAACCGTACTTTGTACTCAACACAGACGACAATCTCATATATAGCCCCTGTACGATTGACAATACGCACCCTACTGTTTATACTTCCACACATAACACCTAACTTCAAACATTCATTCCCCATATAACACCTAACTTCAAACATTAATTACTCCATTAAGGAAAAAGCGACAAGGAAACCAATTACACCCATCAACAGCCAATAACAGCCCCTACAGTTTGATATATTACACATAACTTTTTATTAACCCGTTCCATCATTTTAATATAAAAACCTTAATAACTCTCTTCATTTTTATCACACCCACTACAAATTAATACCATTGGAAGCCCCGTAAAATAGCCCATCAGGATTAAATAACCAGAACTATGATAACTTTCAGTTATCAGAGTTATTGATAAAAACATAAACCTAGTAACGCCTACTTCCTCTTGAGCCGTCCGGCTGGCGCCTAGCCAATTTTGACAGCTCAAGTAATTAATGACCGATGCAACTTGCCTGTTTCAACGACGAAAAACGGTATATATTTCAAATCGGATAGCAGAAGAAACTACCTTACCCCAATCAGAGCAGACTTAGACACGGACACAACCAATTGGAACTACTTACCCCCACTACCCCTTACAAAGATATTAGCAGAAAGCACGGACATCTCGTCATCTATTGATCACACGACAGCTTAGACTAAAGAACTTCAAGACACACTTCAGACAAAAGACCACGTTAAACATTATTAAACTCAAGTAACTTTGCAATATATTGATATTTAAACGTTATAATCCGCGCGATAGAAATAGAAGTTATTAGCAGCGTCGAAGCGCGTAATTTATATTATTTGGTAAAGACATTGGTTTTATTATTACGAAACCTTAATTGTGAACGTAAGATTGAATATTATTATCCGCGCGATACAAATAGAAACTACGAGAGAGTAAATGTGAAAGTAAATAGAAGTGTTCAACGGCGCGTACAAGTGAAGTAATTACTATTACAATTTAGCAAGTTACAAAGTGTTACTTACGAACCTTAACGACGTACTAAATACTACTAAATATCAGGACTTACATCATCTAATAGAACTAAATCGATTAATTCAGCATTTCAGCAAATACTAAACTTTGGAAAATATATATTAATTTGAAAAGACGACTCAACTTTTAGTTACCATTATTCCTGACACCGCCCTTTGACTGTTATCTCGATTTTCTCTAGCCACTTCCCTAGATAAGAGTTCTCTAGCTTATAACTACCCCTGAGTACTACGCCCGGCACCCCTTATTTTAATCAGAACTCCAGAACTACTATACATCTAAAAATCCCACCTACAGTTATAAATCTTCAGGAGAGCGACGAACGGTGATAAATGGCGACCATCGTGATTGCTTGAATTTGAAGATCGAGGGACCAGTCAATAAAATTTAATTTTTCAACAATAAAATTCAGGAACATTACACTAAACCACACACCACCAAGTTTTAAATTCTGTGAGAAATTTTACTAGAGTCAGCACACCATTGGATTATTCATCATTTCATCAATACCCCCCCCCTGGATCTTCATCTACAACATTTTCCCTCATCACCTGGGCACCTGGACATCACCTTTGGCCTGCCGCTGGACATCTGGACTACAAAAGGGTATCGTTAATCCAACTTAAGTGTCGAAAACTGAATTTTGCTCCTATTTTTATTTGAATTCAAAGTAAATTTTTTCAATTTAAATTTCAAATTTTTTTTTTGCATTTTAATTAATTTTATTTTTGTAAATTCAATTGTATTATAGTAGTTTATGAAATTAAGGAATAATAAAGTATTCCAAATCATGGAGCCAAATTCTGATACTCAGATATTATGTTCAGAACAGAATCCTACTTCTGAAAACAATGAAAGTGCCTCTGTTCCTATTTCTGAAAACTTAGAAATTACTCAGCATGAAACCGAAAGTGACCTTGCTAGCTTGCCTGTTACACAAACCCCTGTTAATATCCCAGCTGTGAGTGCACCCACCCCATCGACTTCAACTCAGAACACCATAAATTTAGACCCTAACCTTCCTTCTTTCAGTTCAGATTTTTTGTCACAACTACAGACAATGATAGTAGGAATCTCTACACAGTTAAACTCCACACTTGAAAGTCAAAATCAACAAATGACTACAATGAACTCCACACTTGAAAATCAGATTGCTAACATGAATACTACACTAAATTCTACACTTGCTACTCAAAATCAACAAGTAAGAGACGAACTCGCTATTCAAAACCAACAAATTACAACAATGAACTCTACACTGACAACCTTAATCACTGAACACCGCACTCAGGTTACGTCTGAATTACAAAATTTAGACAGTAGAGTCACAGCTCAAATAGCTACTTCAGAACAAGTGTTGACAAATCATATTTCCTCAGTAGAAAGGGTAACCGCTAGCAATTCTACGAAATTGGTATCCCTTCAATCAGAACTAGACCGACTTAGGCAAAGGGTAAGAGACCAGGAAAGCCTAATCGAACAAACCAGGGAAAATGCTTTGATCCCTCATGTTTGTAATACCCCCTCAACATCTGCCTCTACTTCTTCCAACCCCCCTGATCCGGTACCTCAAGCCCCTGAAATACCAGAACCACCTGCACCATTACCCAGAACCAACAATGGATTGGATCAACGAGCTGCCAGCACTAATCAAACACCCCAAAATGTTGTAAACAATAGTTTTTCATTGCACAATTCGGATTTTCCATTACCGTATTTTGAAGATACCTTGAAAACAAACCCTGTCAGATATTTAAAGGACCTAAAAACTTATTTTGCTTTACGAGGAGTCCCAGAACATCTAAAAATGATTTTTGTGAATCAATCTTTGAAAGCTAACGCAGCTCGCTGGCTCCAAGTCATCGATCCCAACAACCTCCTGTCCATAGGTCAGTTTGAGGAAATGTTTTTATCTGAGTATTGGAGCGAAAGCGAGCAAAGCCGTTTGAGATCGCGAATATTTCAAGGTAAGTACGACCGTAGCCACGGCCAAACCTATCTACAATATTTCATTTCTTTGTGTGAAAGCCGCCAACTGCTTAAACCAGAAATTTTGGAGCAAGATTTTCTAAAGGCACTCCCGTCTCACTTTCCGCCTGTAATAAGGAATTGCCTTGTTGTCGCATCTCCTCAATCCACCACTGAGATGTTAAAATTACTAAAGTCAATGCAGGACCTAACTTACACTTCCACTAAACCATCGCACCCCATTGTGTCAGCTAACCAAACTCACCGGAAAAACATTAATCTGGTACAAACTTCTGACAATCAGGAAAATTTCCAGATTGGGTCGCGGACAGGAATTTCAAATGAGGACCAGCAAAACAATGATTCTAGGGACAACAGACCTTATTGGCCCCAAACAGAGTACGTGCGAAACGCCCGCAATAATTGGCAAACCCGTGGTTTCCGTTTCAGGCCGTATGGCAATTACAATAATAGGCAAGGGAACAGTTACCGTGGTCAGAACAGACGTGGCTATGCAGGAAATAGGCCTAACTGGTTTAACCGTAATCAGTATAACCAAGGTTTCTTTCGCCCCTACTATAGAGGCTGGAATAATTTCAGGTACTCCCGCCGTAACTACAATAATCAATATGAAAGGAACAATTCTTATGAAAGCCCGAGAAATAGACCTAACAACAATTCCCCGAGTAACATGGAAGACAGACAAGGAAATAATGACACATCCCAGAATGAAATAAGGACCCCTAACCCCCACGACCAGATTGATAGATCATAATTTTTCTTATTTTTCCTTCGCTAAATAACTCAAAACGAAACTTCCCAAAACAGCATAGAATGTTAAAATTATTCCAGGAAATGTAAATATCAAAATGAACCAGCATTACCTTATTATAAATAAATTTGAATGTTTGCAATTTTATAAACAACAATAATTTAAAGAGAATAACAATGCCAATGCCAACAATGTGGAAGGCCTGCCCATTGTTGACAACAATTTAATTGTTAGTAGTGTTATTTTTCCTTTTAGATAATAAATAAATTGAAATTTTGTTTGGAATATTAATTAAATATTTGACCACAGTAATAATATTCATGGAAATTGAAATTTTTTTGGACACTTATGACTTAAGAAGTTTATCAAATTAAATTAACATTTTGTTAATAGTGATGACATAACCACACCCCTTAGTTAAGATGTAAATAATGTATATATGTGTAGAATGTCACCCCTATTAATTCAGTGAATATTTCAGAAAATTTCCCCAATTTTATTTTAACCAACATGCTCCTTGGAACCCAATACAACGCAACAGATATTGTAAGAATTTAGAAAGTTTATTCAAAGAGAACAAAATCCCATTCAACTCAAGTCTCCCCTTAGCAGGTTACAACTCATTGTACGACCGACCCTTGGCCGGAAACACCCCGCTGTGCTGTAAACTGGTAGTAAACATTGAACTTCACATGTATAATACCAGGCAACGACCCCAATACAAACTGTTGAGAAGAAATTCTTGTAACCTACAACAATCACCTGTTAGAACTATATTATGTCATGAACCCCAAACAGAAATGCCTAAGAAAGTTTAAAGCAGAAGGAGAAGTAAAAAGGATTATCGACCAGGACTCAGGAAAACGTTTTATCAGACTGACATTGTAAAATGATTAGAGTGATTCATACTTCTCAAATTAATGTTTTACCTGACGTTATATATAACGAATGTGATACTTACAAGGTAGAGTGTAATTAGCCTCCCCGTGGTTGTTGCAAAGACTATGATGAAATGATTCTTATTCTATAAAATAGAGTGAGACATCACAACAGCCATTCCACTACAGATGTAAGTGCAACAAATAAGCTTATTGCCATTGTTAGTGAACCTTTGTATATATGTAATTTTAAGATAGGCCACTCCCTTTATTTATTCAACTGAAGAGTTAAAACATTCATTTGACAAAGGTAATCACACTATTATTTGAAGTAGTAAATAAGTAAACATTGAAATTTCGACATATTTGAATTTTATTGGAGTAGTACACAGAGTAAGAATAATTAAATTTTGTTAATTTTTCAAAAAGAAAAATTATTTTACATAAACAATATGGACAGGAAATAACCCTCTCCCTACACTAATTAAGTAGAATTGTATAGCAAAAGTGAAGTAAAAGAATGATCAGAGTTAAGTAAGAATTTGAAAGTGAAATAGTTGTTGAGAAATATGTGTGTTAACAAATAAGAATCTTGAAGGTAAAACAATGAGGAATATAACAAAAGGTAAGAAATAAATGTATGATAAGCAAAATGAGTGAATAATTAAGATGGTACAATATATGTCTACTAGGAAAATATGAAGTAATGATAGTTATGAAGTGAGAAATATGAGAATAAATGAGGAAATATGATAACTAGTATTAAAAGAAATATGAAAGAAAAGAATGATAATGAGTATTGAGATTAATAAAGAAATTGTGAAGGTAAGACATAAAAGATGATTTATGAAGTTAGAATAATGGAAACAAGGTAAAAGAATATTGAAAGAATGAAAAGGAACATTAAGGAATGATTATTAATGAGGTAAATAGATAAAAAGGAGTAGGAAGAAAACATGTGTAATCTGAATATAATATCAGTGTATTAAGTAGACCAATGAGGAAGATTAGCGTACTCCAACGTTTGACATCAACAATATATGGATTAGCATCAAAAATCAGCGTTATGCGAGAAGCTATTGAAATTAATATTAATATCAAGAAATTCGAGTGTATTTTATAATTTTATTTGTGTATAAGGTATAATTATGATTTTGTTTTACTAGTTAATCAAATGGACTATGAACTCAGCAAAATGTGTACTACGACCAAGAAGAAAAGTGACCAATTCAAGGTAAAATTATGTTAAAAGTGTATTTTATTGATTATGAATTTATTTGTGTATGTGTAATTACGGCAGAATTAATCAAAAGTATAGATGATGTAAGGATCTAAATTTTTCAAGAACAGATATTGAAAACAAAGACAATTGATCGAAAAGCTAATATCAAAGTAAACCACAATAGATAAAATCCCACGAAATTCTTTTAGCCATGGAAAAGTATTTTAGGGAATCGAAAAATTAAATTTCCATATTTCAAAACACCGCCACTCTTCAAATTCCAGATTGGGTATTATAATGATCATAAAATCCCGCTTGTATTGACGTCGACATCTCTACATCGTGTGAGTTTTCTAATCATTATGCGGACATCTTGTAACCGTACTTTGTACTCAACACAGACGACAATCTCATATATAGCCCCTGTACGATTGACAATACGCACCCTACTGTTTATACTTCCACACATAACACCTAACTTCAAACATTCATTCCCCATATAACACCTAACTTCAAACATTAATTACTCCATTAAGGAAAAAGCGACAAGGAAACCAATTACACCCATCAACAGCCAATAACAGCCCCTACAGTTTGATATATTACACATAACTTTTTATTAACCCGTTCCATCATTTTAATATAAAAACCTTAATAACTCTCTTCATTTTTATCACACCCACTACAAATTAATACCATTGGAAGCCCCGTAAAATAGCCCATCAGGATTAAATAACCAGAACTATGATAACTTTCAGTTATCAGAGTTATTGATAAAAACATAAACCTAGTAACGCCTACTTCCTCTTGAGCCGTCCGGCTGGCGCCTAGCCAATTTTGACAGCTCAAGTAATTAATGACCGATGCAACTTGCCTGTTTCAACGACGAAAAACGGTATATATTTCAAATCGGATAGCAGAAGAAACTACCTTACCCCAATCAGAGCAGACTTAGACACGGACACAACCAATTGGAACTACTTACCCCCACTACCCCTTACAAAGATATTAGCAGAAAGCACGGACATCTCGTCATCTATTGATCACACGACAGCTTAGACTAAAGAACTTCAAGACACACTTCAGACAAAAGACCACGTTAAACATTATTAAACTCAAGTAACTTTGCAATATATTGATATTTAAACGTTATAATCCGCGCGATAGAAATAGAAGTTATTAGCAGCGTCGAAGCGCGTAATTTATATTATTTGGTAAAGACATTGGTTTTATTATTACGAAACCTTAATTGTGAACGTAAGATTGAATATTATTATCCGCGCGATACAAATAGAAACTACGAGAGAGTAAATGTGAAAGTAAATAGAAGTGTTCAACGGCGCGTACAAGTGAAGTAATTACTATTACAATTTAGCAAGTTACAAAGTGTTACTTACGAACCTTAACGACGTACTAAATACTACTAAATATCAGGACTTACATCATCTAATAGAACTAAATCGATTAATTCAGCATTTCAGCAAATACTAAACTTTGGAAAATATATATTAATTTGAAAAGACGACTCAACTTTTAGTTACCATTATTCCTGACACCGCCCTTTGACTGTTATCTCGATTTTCTCTAGCCACTTCCCTAGATAAGAGTTCTCTAGCTTATAACTACCCCTGAGTACTACGCCCGGCACCCCTTATTTTAATCAGAACTCCAGAACTACTATACATCTAAAAATCCCACCTACAGTTATAAATCTTCAGGAGAGCGACGAACGGTGATAAGTTTGTGGTTTAATCTTTTATGAACAAATTTAAAAAAAAAAAGGCTTCATTATAATATAATTTCTCTGCAACATCTCAAAAATGGCTAAAATGTCATATACAGTAGAGCCTTGCAAACTCGACACTTGATACCCCTGCAGTTCGGATTACTCAGCGAACATAATGGGAAAAGTAAACAATTTTTTGGCAAGAAATTAGGTAAACTATTTTCTTGTAATTGATTGACTCATACCAGTATGATGTTTGTTTCATAGAAGAGTAACTATATTCATATTAACAAGTTTTATCATGATCTTTAAAGGTGGTTGTTATATGAGAGGCCAATAAACACATTTTTAATTTTTGCAATGACAGTTTTAATTTTCAAGCCCTTATTTTCGATAACTCACTATTTCAGAAACTCGGCAGCCTTTTGTTGAGTTTGTGTGACCCTAATGAAATTCATCAATACAATACCAGAAATAAAGAAGACTATCACAAGACAATACATACCAAACAAATATCAAATAAAGATGTCAGTGTGATAGGAGTTAAACTGTACAACAAATTACCAACAACATTAAAATCACTATCTGGCACAACTTTCAAACGCCAACTTAAAAAATTTCTTATTAATAAATGCTTGTATAATATTGAAGAATTGTAAAAATAATTAATAACGATAAGTTGCTACAACAGATAGAATTGTCATATAACTGCAAAAAAATGATAATAGAATTAATGATAAATATAAGGTTAATCTGACTAATTTTGTATACTGAATTGTCATTGTATTATATTGTAATTGTTTTTTATTGTATTATATTGTAAGTTAATGATGAAGCTGAAATGCTACTTATAGCTACCAGCACTATTGTTCTAACATTTTTATTATATTATATTGTAATTGTTTTTTATTGTAGTATATTGTAATTTAATGACGAAGCTGAAATTCTTAAGGAATCTACAGCTAATAATAAACTGAAACTGAAACTGAAACTAATGTATTAATTATAATTAAAAGAAAGCAAAATTTTATTTACAATTTATTTTAGTACTCCATACTCTTTTTAATGCTTTAATATATTGCACTTATTTTTTGCAGATATTACTTACACATCTGACTGCGTTGTGTATACTCGATGGAAGAGTGCCTCTGGAGCCATCCATTTCACAGGAAGTCGTCCATCAGTTGTCTTGCGGTAGTAATCATGGCAGTTGATATCTCTTGCCAGCCCAAAATCAGCAATCTTGAGGACATAGTCATCACTCACCAGGACATTACGTGCTGCAAGATCTCGATGAATGCACTATAAAAATATAAAATTAATACTGTAACACCAATTCACTATTTCAAATTATAAGAATACGCTCTACAGTATCTATATTTATTAAATTAAATTAATTTATTAAATTATTGCTACAGTTTTACAAAGGTTACTTACCCTCCTTGAAGCTAAATATTCCATTCCTCTGGCAACCTGGTAAGCAAATGATACAAGATCCTTTTGAGTAAGGGTTTTTTTCTCCTTGAGATCTGTGCCAATGGCAGGTTCATAGCCTGACGATGGTCGATGCTGACGTAGAAAGTCTCGTAAGTTACCATGGGGAGCATATTCTACCACTACATACAATGGACCATCTTGAGTGCAGCAGCCCAGGAGGTTGATTATGTTGATGTGCTTTCCAATCATCTTCATCATCTCCATTTCGGACACCAGGTCCATCATCTCTGTGTCAGTGTGGCCCTCTGGAAGCAGAGTTATTCATCCATAAAAGAACTTCTCTAATACAAGCTTAGATTTTTGAAAAGGTAATCTAAGTAAAAAAGGAAAAACAACTGGCAGTCTACAAAAAGAAATCAACACAGGTCACACCTTGTGATGCTTCCAAAATATGGACTGTGCATTTTCAAACCTTAATTTTTAAAGGTATTTAGTGTTTTATTACTTCCTTTATCCTCATTGTAGATATAACAGGCATAGTCCAGTTTTTCATTACATGGCCAGGTGGCATCAAAGGAATAAACCATGAGGTCGGTGTTTCCTTATGATGATTGATCTGACTAAATTGGTCTTTGCTTCTGCTTTCCAAAACAAAATCAACGTTGCAATATTCTCTCATTGTTAGTGGTGATCTCAGTTCTTCCTTCAATTTAATTGATCCACACGTATTATTGTTTACTGTAACTACGAGAATATCTTGCAACTTTGCTTTTCACTCCACGTGGAGTTGACGAATAGCTGTCACAGCTTTCACAGGACATTCTTAGATTGTGATTGGCTGGGGTAACTAGCTGATTGGTGCGGTAAAAATAAAGAAATGGCTTTCGGCAACCTTTTCCTCCTAACGAAAGGAAGCCGCCTGGCCATGCAAGCAGTGAATTCGGCCATGGAATTAAGTTCACATTTTCACCGACCAGAAATATAAATTTTTGTTCGACCTTACTATAATATGCTTACATAACAGTATTACAATGATATCCTTTAATATTTTACTTTTATTGAATTGAGTTCATATAACATCTTGACAAAGATATTGGCACACCATTCATTTTTAAGTCCTAGAAAGGAGCAGAGCTTAGGATCATGTTTTGCATATGATCATGTGCAGTGCTTCCTTTCTAGGGCTTAGAAAATGCCAGGGCTCCAGTATTTTAGTCTAAGACAGTACATGCAATATAAAAAATGTATTATACAGAACAAGAATCTGACATGTCCCACATCATGTAAAATGATCAAAGGACGAATAAACATGCATACAAAATGATATTAACTGTGAATAATGTTTACTATGCTTTTTTCCCTGGAAAAGTTTAAATTTTTCTCTGTGCAAAGGAGACTGAAACACCAGGCCATGTGCTCGGATCTTGTCCCTTCAATTCTCTCCTGATTACCCAGAGGCACCACAAGTTGAAGCATGCACTTACCACCATGTTAACAAAACAAGGATACGAATGCTTTGAGGAAGTCCATGCTATTGATGGGACAGGATCCAATCGCTTTGCCGACATCGTGGCTTTTAAGAAAGGATCACATGAAGCTTACATCCTTGACCCCACAATAAGGTATGAAAATAATGCTGCCGACCAAGCAAACAACGTAGACCGTGAAAAAAAGGATATATATGAAAGCTGTATTCCTTTCTTTAAAGATAAATATAGGAGGAATTTTGGTGATCGGCATTTTACTGTCCATGGACTTTTATTTGGAGCAAGAGGTACTGTATACCGATCGGTTGCTGATGTACTTAGGAAGCTGGGACTGGACTTATCATCCTTAAATCAGATGGCAGAAAACATCATTGCTGACTCAGTGGGCATATTGCACCACCACATATATAAGAATATATAGTAAAAATTGTTTACATGTTTTATTTAAACTATTGTTTATATGTTACCCATTTTTTTACCATCATTTGAACTATTGTCAAAAGTGATTGATTGGTATGCTGTGTCTATGGCAACTTGCTTGAAGCAAGCAGCTCATTTTGTTCAATAAAATGTATTCTCTTTTGAAGCTTGAAAGTTTGTTTATGGGAAGAAATGAAATATTGTATTACTGCACACAACTTTACCTTTCAACATTTTAACAGCAACAGTAGTGTTTACACCTTGTTTCACAATTCCTTGTCCTTCGGCCTTCACTACTTTTCCAAAGGCTCCTTCTCCAAGAGACTTGCCCAGAGCAAGCATGTCACGAGGAATCTCCCATTCAGTGTCAAGAGGCAGTTCATACTCTGAGATCATGAGGTCGGATCCTGAAGACGTAGTTCCCATCTGGCTGTGAGACTTATGTTTCTCAATTTTTACTATCGGCATCATCTGTGCAAAAAATTAAGGATATTAGCAAGCAGTGATGATGGTTTTAAGGAGATCAAATTTACAATTAAGTTCTGCTGTCAGTACAATTTAAATTTTCTTTCATTTTCCTCAACCAGACAAGAAATCCAGCAAGTGTATTCATCCACCACCTATTGCCGTAAATGGAAACTAGCACATGTATTCACCCACCATCTCTTGCCGTAAATTGAAACTAAAACCTTCACCCTCTTCCTTGAAGAAACATACAAAAAAATTGGCGCGGGTGCTTAAACGCCAGCTGGCATGGACAGGAGGCTGGCCTTTCTTCCAAGCCATATGGCGTGTGTGGTAGCGAATGTGTTAAACAGTTAGGGATGTATACCATACACCAGTGGTGACTAGTGTATAGGCACTGTGGAACTGCAGCACCCCCCATTTCCACTTGATATTATCAATTACATTTAATATAATGAGTCCTTTCTTTATACTTGTACAATATATAATCCTTAAGCTTAATGCTATTAGCCATCCTCCAGTTTATTAAAAAGATAAAAGAAAATCTTTGTATGGAACTATGCGCTTCATAGTCGGATGTGGTGGTCTAGAGGTAGCGTGCCCGCCTCTAGATCAGAAGGTTGCAGGATCAAACCCGGCCGCAGTCGATGGGTTTTTCAGGGTGTAAAAATCCTGGGCACGGAGTCCTCCGGGAGGGCTTTAAGCTGGGGGGCCATGTCGTAGATTTACAGCATGTAAAAGAACTCCAAGCCTAAATTAGACCCTCTGGACAAAATTTATCGGCCCTTTCACGTCTAAGTCATACCTTAGTTTCTAGAGGGGGTTGAAAGGCGATGGGCTTACCAAGATTGACTAATAGCAACCCACCTGTCCCTCTGCCCCCTCTAGGAAAATAAGGGTAACAAAATTCCCATAGGTACAGAAACCTCCACTTGGCAGCCCTTCGCCCCAATATGGGGGTATAGGATTATAGAGAGTGAGAGTGCGCTTCACAGTTCCAGTGGTGTAGTGTTTGACTATTGTGTGCATGTGGATATAGGAAGGTGCACGCCGTGGCTGGCATGCTGGCTGCAAGTTGTTGTTGGTTTTTTTTTTCTTCTTTCTTTTTTCTTTCCCCTCTGCTCTGCGTATGTTGTGCTTAAAAACCATGTACCATATTCTTGAATGTGACAAAGTGTAGAATTAGATTACTATCTTGTTTCCAGCTATTCTATTTCATTCATTTTTTTGGCTTTTTTATTTAACAGAAAACTTAAACCATAGCAGATCAAGGGGAAAATTATTGATATTTTCGAAGAAATTAAAACAAGAAGAATGGATTAAATACATTATCTTGAAGATAATGTATTTAATATTATTTCACTTCATTGTGTCTTCCCATTCTAAGTGAATTTAATTAAGAAGAATGGAATTCATTTTTTAATTAATATTTCAAGCTTGAACTGTAACAATTTAGTTTATAGTAAATACAAATTTTTTATTTTGTTCTTTTAGGTTTTTATCAAGTTTCTTCTACAATTTAAAAAAGGGCTTACCATTTTCTGGAGCAACACCCCTATTAATTTTAGTTATGAGCAACCACTGCCATATGCTGTTTTTCTATGATGGTACAAAGTTTATATTGAATAAATATTTTCTACGCTATTTTCTAAATAGAGAAGTTTTAAAGGTAATGATTTCATGGCGGTCTGAATCTGCAATCATCAATTGCATTTATTTAGGTTTCACAGTAATGATATCATTGCCAACTTAAGCAGCAATAATCAATTACTAATGAACAAAAATTGTTGAACTCACCAGTGCATCGTGTGTGTTCTGAGCATTCGCCAGGTTTTGCTTCTCCACTATCACCTTCTTTGTCCACTGTGTCACCACTGCTGCCCGTGCTGTTTCGATTGCAAGAAGTTTCTTCATTTTCTCCCTGAAAATGCAAAAAATGCACTGAATTTCTAAACAGTACAATAATACAATATAGAGAATTGGAGGTTAAATCTGTGGCTTTTAATATGTGAAATTAAGTTTCTCTGCTTTTATTTTTAAGTTTTTTTGTTGTTGTAAATTTTTAGGTGGATTTATTTGTACTATGTTAAGTAAGAAGTAAATTTCAGAACAAAAATATGCAAAATAGATTAAATTATCTTATGCTTAAGTTTCCAATGTGTGATAAAATTAAAGACTGAACAATGGATTCTTGGGCTTCCAACCAGACGTTTAGGATGATTGTTTCCAAGGTTTAGGCAGATTGATTTATTCCCATCTTCTGAAAATGATGCTTGTTTAAAAACAGCCCTTCCCAAGACTCATCTTACTTCCTATATTTATTTTAAATCGGTTATGGGGCGTCAATGGAAGCTCTGGAATTCTGGAAGTGCTGCCTTCCTCTAATTTTCTCTTAAATATTCATACCTTTGATATTATTCTTGTTTATTTGGTCGTATTAATTCTAAATTAAAAGCTATTTTAGATGCCAACAAAGAAGATCAGCTGTTCAAGTTCTGGCAGTGTAGTCCCCTTGCAGTGTAAAGTGGAACACTCTTGAACAGTTTTTGAAGAATTACTAAAATTGGCTCATGATATGCACATTAGGCCTGACAATATGTAACTCAATAACATATAAACATCTGTTCAGCATCTGTTTTCACTAAAGTAAGGACATTCCAAACAATTTCACAGATCTGAATGTGTATTATGGTACTTTATTCCTTAACTTTGACATTTTAAAAGAGAAATTTGGTGAAGAAACAGTTATTAATAACAAATACGCACACTTCACTGATAACAATACCAGTGCACATGACTGTACTGACAATACCAAAACCCCTGGGAAATGAGAAGGTTGCCCCACTGAAGAAGTACCTACCACAAAATGTGAAAACACGTGTCCTTTAAAACAGCAACAAGAAGGCAGGAACATTACAGAGGTTTGGATAACTTATTTCAGTAGTGAGAGAATAGAGAACTGGGGAACTGCTTCCCATCCACCCTACCCAGTTTTATCCTAATCATACGTGGTTCTATCTAGGCTATAATTTTATTCAGACTGCTTTCATTGTAAATAGTATATTAAAAACCACAAGCTACTTTTAAAAAATGCTATATAAATTTACAGTAAATTTAAAAATTGCAGGCACCGAATAACATTAATAAATTCATTTTCCAATAAGGGTATATTAGACATTTAAATTTTGAAAGAATGCACAGTTTTAAACCTCTGACTTTGCTTGTCTGGATTAGATCACAATTCAGCATCCATAAATAAATTTATAAAATATAGAACATTCATTTAAAATTAAAATTATAGTAATTGATATCCGGGTTAGGCCGCGTCGTGTTTATGGTGTCTTCTGACGTTTCGGACAACATATCGTGTCCTTCTTCTGAGAAAGAATTGCAAGAAAATAAGTGCCTGTGATTAGTAAA
The DNA here is from genome assembly GCA_964059195.1 of Ectobius pallidus. NCBI lineage: Eukaryota > Metazoa > Arthropoda > Insecta > Blattodea > Ectobiidae > Ectobius > Ectobius pallidus. The sequence continues at coordinate 124,116,767 of CAXKWD010000009.1, forward strand.
CAGTCGCAGTTGTCATGACGTCAGTGTTATTGTTTCACGTCAGATGTCACTAATCTTATAACCATCTTCCCTGTTTATGTTATGGGGATGTTTAATGATTTCTATTGCTTCTGTGACAAGTCTAGGGAATTTTCTGTTTTCATTTTTAAGAAGAGCTATGTTATCGAAAAGTATTTTGTGACCCGTTTCGTCCGAATGAGATGCTATGGCGGAGAAGTCAGTGTTGTTATGTTTCTGGTGTCTTATATGTTCTTTTCTTCTGGCATCCAGAGAGCGTCCAGTTTGTCCTATGTATACTTTTCCACACATACATGGAATTGAGTAGACTCCCGCTTTATGTAATAGAATTTATTAACAATAAATGATGCTTGCTGGATAAATCTAAGTTGCCTTCTAGATACAGTAAACCCATCTATCCTTAAGGATAAAACTGTCAAAAAATGAATTAAACACATTATATCAATGTTGTCACAATCTTTAAAAGTCAAAGTTTATGAAGCTGTTAAGTTTTATTTCTTCTCCATGGTTCCCAGACAAGAGGACAACAAACTCCTCAACTAGAACTGAAGATGGCACATCTTGGTGCCAAAATGCATCTTCAGTGAACGCATATGACATGTCTGGGAACCATCGAAGAAGAAACAAAACTTAACAGTTTCATAAACTTGTGACTTTTAAAGACTGTGACAACATTGTTTTAATGTGTTTTTATTTGTGCTACATTTTATTAATTTATTTATGAATGCTGAATTGTTATCTGGTCCCAGGCAAGCATGGTTAATGGTTTTAAGGTTGTGCATTTGTCAAGATTTTAACCAAATAATTGTAAGGTATATAAAGACAAATGGCAAATTAATTACTATTTATCATAGTATTTTTGCTACTGATGTTGAGTGTTAAATTCAACAATTATTACAACATTGTTGTCTAGTTTCATATTTTATATAAGAATGTGAAAGTCAGAACTTTTTAACAGAAAAAATACCTCTTGATCTTGAGTCTGTGGAATATCGCAATCATGATTATCACCCCCACCAGGAACAGGGTGCACAACACAATCGCTACTATGTTCACTAGCGTTGGCTGCAGCCTCGGGGTCGGCGGTGGCTCTTGGTCTAGACCTGCAAATAGAAGCACAATAAGATACCTACTCATCTCTCCTAAAGGAATCAGGTCATTTTCTGGGAAAGTGAGGATTTTGGAATGTATTTAACACAATTTAACTCAATTGTTTTAAAGACTAGTGAGAACTATCCAGTAACGACTTTTTGCATGAAGAGAGTGAAGGGGAACAACACCTAATTTTTAACCTCGACTTATATTTTTCATTAAAATAGCTTTTAATGAAGACAACTTACACATGAATGCAATTTATGATAATAAACTTCTATTTGTACAACGATTTACTATTCACTCATGGATATACGCCTTTGTGGTCCAATGATACAGTTAATTATCTGGAAATCGATGAGATGGCACTAGCAACTCTCTTGGAAAAATCAACTGTGAATACACACTGGCCAAATATAAAAGTGACGAAGGAGAACCAAACACGTTTTTCTTGGAGGTTGTCTCATATTATGGCGATGTGATTGTCAGCATTGAAAATCTTCTGAACTGGGTGTTAAAAAGGAAATCTTCAAGTGCATCAGTTGAAAGAAGCCATTCTTGCCTCAAAGAGGTCTTCGTGATGACTTCTTTCTTCGACTTGTATGGGGTGGTGCTTCGAGAGTATGCACTTCAAGGCACAACCTTTACCAATAAATGCTGTCAGGATGTCCTCTGTCACTTTCGTGTTACTGTGTGATGCAATTCCTAATTCCCTGACATCACTCATTGTAATTTCTGGCTAGTCCCCAGATTGGAAAAGCCCAGCTGAATTATGCTGACCATACGCAACATTTTGAATGGGCCAGTGAGACTCTCATCCATTATCAATGCCGGGAAAATCACATAATTAAAATAATTAAGTGAAGTGATACCACAGGAAGACTATTATGTGCATCTTCCTTGCCAAATTTTGAGGCCAGCATGCACACGGTTGTGCTAGGAGAACAGAAGTTATATTGAGCAGAGCGATGCAAGGCAGTCAATTCGACTGAAACTGATATGACCTGAAGCATTGCACAGTGTTTACAGCATAGCCTGTAAAACTCTGGTTCTGCATAACATCTCAATCTGCAGAATGAGAAGATTCACTCAGTATATTACACTGTATAACTTAAATTTATATAACACTGAAAATAAATTCTAAAATCTGGTGCTAGAAAAAAAGAAAGCTTCACTCACATAACCACACCGTAAACTGCAAGAAAACCTGAAGCTTTTGTGCCCAAACAATGATTAACATTTTAGTCAACCAGGAACAATCACCACACACTCAGAGGTTGGGGTTGGGGGGAAGGTTAAGCCTGGAGGACAATGGTGTATTTAAAACAGTAACTCCGTTCTCCTTCTAACTACTCAAAGCGGCTAATATTCATTAATTCTTGTCAATTTTTGGCAGGAAAGCAACACTCAATTAAAAGCATTCTCACTACGGTAATCTGTTTTCACTGTCTGAAAGTCTCATGTGTGTTAATTCCCGTTTTTTAAACACGTATTTTTTCATAATCTTTAATGGAAAATTTGTCCTGATCTGAGAATCAAACTCACAATGTTCTACTCAATATGTAGTCGCTCTATCACTGAGCTGCACCAGAAATTGAACTTATTTATCCAATATTTCCTCTAGATCACTTCAGACCTCACTACAAACATTAACACATCTACGATGTTATAAGGAAACATTTGAATTTTAAGTTGCTTTATTGTAAGGGATATAAGTTATTCTTTGACTGGTATATTGGTAATATAACATTTTCTCACTGAAGAGATTTAAATTAGTGATTTCCATGTATACCTACAAAATTGCAATGATCATTAAATCCTTAAGAATAATCAGCATGGGAATTAGATGATTTCTCTTATTATGGAATTGTTAATGTTGCAATGAGGTCACTAGGAATCTAAAGCGAGATATGAATAGGCTGTGGTGATACAGCAATAGAGCATCTGCATACCAAGCAGAAAGCTTCAGGCTTCATTCCTATTTAAGGATAAATTTTCAGTTAAAAATTATCTATTTCCTTGTTTTCAATTTCAAACCCAGATCTCTATCCCTTATCTACTTCCCAGCAGTACATTCCACACTACTTTTTCTGCTAAAGCAAAAACTGTAAAAAGCCAAACGTTGAGCAGGGCCTGGGCATGCCCTTGTTGCGCTCACCCATTGGGGTAGCACGGCCATTTGCAGGGGAACTTTCGCCCGAGGATTGCGGCAAGAAGACAAAGGGAAGTGATGGCGACCATGGTCCTCCAGGAGAATAATGGACATGAAGTGGTGGTGGGACGGACTGACACTGGCACAGGGGGCTCAGGCTCAGGCCATGCTTCATCTACGTTCGCCACACCGCAAAGAGCATCGGCTGAAAGAGAACGGATTGCAATTTTGGTTGCGACTAATTCATTAGTATTACTTATCAAAATGGGATGGGAGAAAATGGTACGTATGAGAATCCTCATTGTATCATTCAAACCTACTGCCTTTAAGCAATCAGTCGATGTATTTAGCCCAGAGAATGGTAAAATATGTACAAATATGCTCATATACAAATATACAAGGGTTTTTTTTTTAAATTCTGGCAACTATTTTATTTCTCCATACATAGCATACGTATATGGTTCTAAGTTTTATAGGCCTTTGATGTAATCTTGGCAAAAGCCAAATACAAGGTGCACTTTAAGCTCCGCTCACTCGATATTCACATTTTGTTTCTCAGCAATGCAGGGTACCAACTATCCTTGTAAATTGTCGCCAACACTCCCGACCATACCAAATATTAAAAATGCGAGTGTGCCCCTTGTACCAAACATTAAAACTGCAAGAGTGCCCCATGTACCAAACATTAAAACTGCGAGAGTGCCCCTTGTACCAAATATTGAAAATGCGAGAGTAAGTGCCTTGTACCCACAGGTTTGCCTTGTACCCAATGGTTTGTCAGCCTGTTCAACCTCGAAGAATTCACTAGATCGTGGTATAAAAGGAACTGCTTCACTGAGGGTGGGTTGGGCGGGATATATCTCATGCGAAAAGTGCACCTTAAATTTGTTTTTTCCTGTAATCACCACCATTGAGTACAACATGTTCCCAGTGATGCGGAAGTCTTTGGATCTCATTGGCACTGCCTAATGTGTTGATGGTGTGAAGAGAGTGATCGGTTGCCTGTAAAACATCTTCAACCATACGAAAACGAATCCTGCAAAGTGGCTCCTTCGTCTTAAGAATTAGATCAAAGTCACAGGGACTTAAATCTGGAGAGTACAAGGTGTGACAGAGCACCTTCCAGCCCCAGCGAATGAACAGTTCAGACTCAACTCCTGCTGTATGTGCCCAAGGCTTGTCATGCAGAACGATGGGTGGATTAAAGCATCACTGTATTCTTCTTGGAGCTACTAGCAGATTGTTTTGCAAAAACGAGCAGTGCTACTCCACAATAATGTTCTGCCTTGGGGGAACAGTTTGTTTTTCGATCATACTATTCCAATCACGTTTTACAGGCAACCAACCGCTCTTCACACCATCAACAGATTAGGCAGTCCCAACGGGATCCAAAGACTTCCGCATCGCTGGAAACTTGTTGTATGCAATGGTGGTGATTACATCGAAGGCCTATGAAAGTTAGAACCATGTACGTTTGCTATATGTGGAGAAATAAAATAGTTGCTACTACTAAAAAATCGACCCTTGTAAAAGCGATATTTTAAAATCCAGTTGACTGTACAAACAATTACAAGATGTTATGGAAACTGTGGCTATACATTCAAAATGTTCAAGGTAGATTATTCTTTCCATTGTATGCACTTTCTAGGGTGAGCAGTCATCCTAAGTACTCGTAATTGGGACTGTCCTGTTTTTGAAGACCAAAAATTAATCCAGGTTTATTTTGGTAAAACGTGCCTGCTATCCCTATTTTCAGTGGCAATATATAAAATAGTACTGCGTAAAATAGTACTCCCAACTATTGACATAAGCAAAAATTCATCCTTGAAAAGTTCTGAAATTTAGTTTAGGTGCAGTGACTTTTATAATATTATTTACTTGATAAAAACCTAACGTATTTAATTCAGTTGGGACTTTATGTAAATATGTCTGGAGGGATAAACCTAAATAAAACTCTATCTACATTCAGCATAGGTTACTTTTGCACCCATTCCCCCTTTTTTCCCCCTTTTGTTGAGCTGCATAATATACAATTGAAGATCTTATTATGCACCCACAGCTCTATGTGACTAATCACATTATGAATAACGAGCTGTGGCATATTTAGGCATAGGCAATATAGGCCCAGGCCTAGGGCGGAACAAATTTTAACTATACTCAATTTTATAACATAAAAAATGTCTTTTCACAATATCACTTAGATTCAGCATTCACAAGCAAAAATTGTTTATTTCTTATTGTAAGTTTAATCTGTATGAATACTGGCATATAACATGTGATCTAAGTCGTCTCCAGTTCCAATAATAACACCTGAACAAATTTCCATGTTATTTCTGTCAGTAATTTAATATACAGTAAAAATCACGGCTAGGAGTTCATAACTTCTCCCCTGTGCGTAACGTGTCCAGCAATACAGGTGTACCATCCTTCATCTTCATATGACATGTTGTTAAGAACCAGCACTTCAGGTTTATCCCTATGAATTGTGACTCATTAGTTCTTAGATGAGAAGTTAATGGTTTAAAATTTTTGTATAATTTAATCCATGCTGGTGAACTGTGTAAGTTAATATCAAAATTACATTATTCTGTGTGCTCCTCCTATAAACTGTAGACGTAATGGAACATTTTATGTAAATTATTCACGAACAAATTATTACAGGAATTCTCCCCTTTTAAGACTATGCATTTTGTACAATAATCTACGTAATGAATTTGATACATATCTATTTCAATTCAGAAGTCTTTTAAAGAAATATTTGCAAAATTTTTAGCATGCATTCATAAAATCACTAAGTAATATAATTATTGTTCTTCTATATGTTAACTTCATTAATTTGTAATTATTGTAATTGAGTGTGTATTTGTTTTAATTGATTTGTTTTAGTGTTCTTTTGTTGTTTTTTTTATTTGATTGTCAATTACTATGTAATTTTTTAATTTAGAAGACTTAGAATAAAATAAAATAAAATAAATAACATTTAAATAAAATAAAATAAAATAAATAAATAAATAAATAAATAATAATAACTTAGTTGTCGGTATTTATCCCTTCTTACAAAAGTGATGACAATGGAAATGGGTGCACAAAGAATCATATTTCATGCTTTTATACTATTCATACCTTCCTGTCTTTTACTATTTTAAATGTAATCAGGATTGCTGATGTGTGACATTCTTCATCACTGACTGTAATATTAAATAGTAGCTGGGTTCAGTTCTTCAGTTCTTTTTGAGTCATAAAGAAAATATTACCGGTATATCTATAGCCAACAGTTATAACTTATAAGCATGTTCTTTATTATGAAGGGCAGCATTTATGTCAGCCTAGGAACGAGAAATTTCTAGATACTCCATTAGTAAAAAGAACTGTATTTTGTGAAGTAGAGAATAACAAACAATGCACTCTGGCCTGAGTATAAGAGGGGTATGAACAGTACTCCAGGCCAAAAGTGATTTTTAATTTATTCATTAATAGAACCTATTGGTCAAAGAGCCAAAATATTCAGCTAAAAAAAATCAGAAGTTACTGTAATTAACTTTTTGACATTCCTATAAAAAATGTTAAATGGAGTATCACAATACCTTGCTCAGCACTCGGAGAGTTAGTATCCTTTGAAATTGAGTTTTATTAACTGGACACAAAATAAGATGTCAAAGAACTGTGAATTTTAATGCTTATTATGTTAGTTGGTGAAAATGTTACTAGAAATAGTTTAAATCTTTAAAAAATCATAAGGAATATATAGCTTACTGTCAACAACATGTAGATAAGCGCTAGCGTAGGTAACTCCAAGACTGTTCCCAGCAATACAGGTGTACCATCCTTCATCTTCATATGACACGTTGTTAAGAACCAGCACTTCAGGTTTATCCGTATGGATTGTGGACTGCTAAGAAAAAAGAAAATTACATATAGCCTTGATTGTAGATTATTATAATTTTTAACATTCATATTAAGAAGTAAAGAATTTATTAACCACACTCGAATCCAATACGACAAATTCATCAAATTTCAACGAACATTAAAAAAAGTATATCTCTATAAGGTCAAGCAATTTTAGATATTTTATTATGTAAACTTGATGTGAAGTGACAAAATGACAGATCACATGAAGCTAATTGGTCTTGGTATCAGTGTGCCAGCTGAACACCTGAATTTGATTCCCATCTAACAAATTTTCATCTATAAATGTATAAATAAATGCCAGTATAATACGATAAGACTGAAATTCTACCAGAAATTAATATCAGTAAAAGTTTTTAAAAAATTATGCATCCTCATTGCATTGTAGATATATGAAAACAGAGTTTCGATATCCACCCAGGACAAAGTATGTTATCAGAATGTACGTTGAAAATAAGTTTACTAAGCACGGTACTCGTTTTTGAAATGAATCACATTGAACATTATTCAATCTAAAATGACCGCACTGTTACCTTGACTATAAAGATGGAATGTTAAAAATTAATTAACTTACATGTTCCAATAACATGCTGTTATGCGACAAAGAAAGAATGTGAATTGTGAGACATTATACCTTAAATAATTGTGTAATTATGAAAACATCATGATGACAATAACGAATAAAATTTCACCCTATAAGAAAATAATATCCTAAACATTATCTGCATGCATAACTTATATATAATTCCAAGAAAATTGACTCCACCCTTATATCAGCCATTCCAGATTAAAACTGTTTTATCAATATTCTAGTTTATCTATTAAATTTGAGTCATACAAACTAGAAATCGAAGAAACTTATATCGGCACATTTTACTGCACCATAATATTTCACCACATATGAAACTGACAAATTGCATTATATTTTTAATTTTACAGCATAAGTTACTCAACCAAACTCAAGTTTACCATAAAACAACAACAATAATAATAATAATAATAATAATAAAATCAGGTAAACTGATGTAACAAAGTGCCAGTGTGTTTTTGTTTAATCAGTTATGACTGCTATTATGATATGCAGAATATGTTTTTTTTTTTTTTAAATTGATTTCCAAGTTAAGCTCCAGATTTATTCATTAAGCAGGGCTTACGGAAGAACAAAGGTCTAGTTTTTTTAATCAAATTAAAATCTTCCAGCATCAGCTGAACTGTACAGATTTGTGATATCTTGACAATCGCACACTCACATAAAAATACAAAGAAAGTCAAATTGGCCGGTTTCGGGATTTGAACCATGGAACTCCAGAATGTGGGGCCAAGACGTTACCATCTTGGCCACCCGGGTCAGTTTAACGGTCTAGTTGGATAAGCGCATGTAAAGCAATAGTAAATTTGGTCATAGCTAACTGTGTTTTAATTTCCAAAGCCTTATAAAATCACAGTAAAACAATAGGCTATGTTGTCAAGATAACTGATTCGCATTTTTAAATAAATTCTTTCGAATACGTTATTACCATAAAATAGGCACTAAATTGGGCATTACTTTGAAACAGGTCAACCGATTTTATCCAATATCAATAGAAATCTTCCCATGGACATTATAAATGTGTATACCAAGTTTCATAATAATCCGATAAAGCGTATTTGAGTTATTGCGCCTTTATTATAGACACTAAATTGGGTTTTACTCCGGTACCGGACAACAGATTAGGTTCAAATTCAATAGGGAAATTCTCATGGACGTCATAAATGTGTATACCAAGTTTCATAGAAATCCGATATAGCATAATTGAGTTATGGCGCCTTTCTATGGTGCGTACAGACGCATGGACGGACAGACGGACAGACAGACAGACGGACAGACATTTTTTCGTCCCCCACACAATCTCATAAAATACCATACTGGCACTTAATAAACTTAACATTAATATAAATAATAATGTTCAACAGAGACATCCATTAGCAAAAATACTTCAACGAAAAGTTGTCATTCAGTTCATGAAATATACTTGTTCAAGTTAACAATCACAATCAAAAGCATGAAATGAAAGAAAAACAAATATGTTTTCAGACTAACAAGTGTGATCTAAATTTCAGCTTTGTATAACTTACATTAGATGTTTAATATTTCCATGAACAGCTTAGGAATAAAAGAGAAAAAAGTTAATATTTTGTTAGATTTTAAAATTTGTTACATTTACATCCTTCACAACAGATAAATTTGAATGTATGTTATGGACTTCCAATGATGTGAGTACAAGGACTGATTCAAGCTCTCAGCAAATTGCTTCGCTGCCATCTTTCTGGGAGAAGTGAGCTGATCACAGGAAAATAAAAAACTAAACTAAACTAAACTTCGTGGCACTACATCCTTTGTGGTACTAGGCCTACCATCCAACCACTGCATCATCTACAAGAGGTAGGACTCAGAGGAGGAGGGGGAAATATGGTCAACATGCCTACACTCGTGGCCGTTAATGACAGTTTCCGTGACTGAAGCCGCTACTTCTCAATCATGTAGTTCCTTAATTTGAATCACGAGGCAGAGTACACCCAGTTCCAGACCCCCCACCTCAGAAAAACCCAAGAGGGTACAAGGGAAAGAACCTGGGTCTGCAGACCCATAGCTAGTGACGCTAACCATGAGACCACAAAGGTGGTCGGATCATGGAAAAATATCTGTGTTATATAGGGGAGTCAGGAAGTGCTAGGTGGTGTGGGGCCTAATAAGAAAATCGGCAAGTGGAACAAATAGACTGAGAGCTCTGATTGGTTAGGAAGAAAGAACCGAATCTAATACTAATACTAATACTAATACAGATTAGCCAGGCCTGGCCTCACTCCCAAAATGAGTACTGGCTGTGAAAGAAATGATTGCACATCTCATACTATTATTGATTTCAAATTTTCCCTCCTAATCATCACAGCTCTGTTTAATTGCTCCACTTCTCCCAGAAGATGGCTGCAAAGGAAGCTGCCAAAAGTTTGGAATCAATCCTGCTAAAGGGACATAGCCTGAGCCCCCCCCCCCCCCAAAAAAAAAAAAAACTACTAAAATTGTAGTAAATTTAAACATACTTCAAATTTTGTATTAATACATGAATTGTTTTATTACCTTTTGTGGCATTTTATAATAGATCAAGAGTACTTATTAACAGCTGTAAAATGAAGCTTTCAAATTTCATTTTATGCCTTTTCTTTCAAAATTTTATTATTTTGGAACAGTTAAAAGTGTGGTATGTGTTTGAAAAAGGTTATTCTCTTTGAAACCAAAAAAAGATGTTAATATGAGATTTGAATGCTTAATTTTACAAAAAATCGGGGGGGGGGGGCAAATCTTGGCTATGTCCCTGTTCTGCTACTCTCCCAGTTGGAAGCTTCGAGAAACCATTATAATGTACATTCTCAACATTGAGTACATATTGTTTATTACTTGACAGCCTATCATACAAAAAAGACAATCAAAAAGCACATGAAATTATATTAAATAAATTGTGAAGATAGGTACGTAAGAGTTAAAATAATCAAACACTGTAAAGAGTAGGGGTGGCCACAACGAGGCTCGTGAATTGCATGCAGCTCTTAAGCCAATCTCATGCGGCTCTTGAAACCTAGCTAAGAATAAATATGATACAGATTTTAAAAAGTATATAGGCCTAGTTAATATAATTTACTAAAAACATATTACGAGTAAGCGAAAAACTTATTTCTGATTTAGCGCAGAGTGTATTTAATTTTCAGAGCAAATTAAGACTCTTTCGGAAAGACCTTGAGACGAAAGCATTCGCTCATTTCAAAAGTTTGAAGAAATTCACTGAAAGCCTTCCTGACGTTCAGGTGGAAACAGAAGATTATTTGTGTAAAAGTCTGGTCTTGCTAAAGAAATCAATGTCAGATTTAAAGATTTGAGAACACTTAAACTTTAATTTTCATTCCTGGAAAATCCTTTTGCTGTTGATGTTGTGGGCGATAGCTGTCTTGTTTCATCACCAATTACAAAGGATACAGTTGGAGTAGTGTTGGAGCTACTAGAACTGCAAAAAGTCTAAGGACTAAAAGGATTTAAACAAAGTGGTGTTTCGGCCACAGAATTTTGGAAGAAAGTTCCAGAAGAAAAATACCTACTAACAAAAGAGTGTGCTAAGATATCTCGATATTTGGGACTACTTGTGTGCGTGAATCTCTGTACTGAACGCTTAAGTTCATTAAATCTGAATCTAACTGATGAACATTTGAGTGAACTCGTGCGAACTGTACTTACCAATTATCAGCCAGATTTCAAACAACTAACAGCAAAAATGAACAAAACGAATAACTTCATAAATTTGCGACTCTCAAAGTTATGGTTAGTGATATCCACATGAATCGGATAAATTATCAAGTTGAGGAATGGATCATTCTTGCACACACATCTTCAATTGTAGTCTACCAATAGATATTAATTGACTACATATAGTGTAATCTATTATTTTCCCAATCCATGCAACAACAAAAAAACTTGTAAATGTGTTCAAAGTATCTATAATAACAAAGTACACATTGAACTAAATACTATACTACTTTAACCCAACTGTATGGGGAAAACTTTCTTAAAATAGTGACAACAAAACCTTACTATATTGTGCACGAGCATGCAAAGCCAATGCCAAGCTGAATTCAGCAATTTACTCAGCCTAGAAGAGCCATAAGAATTAGAGTCTGCAAGGAGCTGTGGAGGTACTACACAAGCATGTCCCCCAGATTGCTAAGAGATTGTGAGGAGGTAGGCTTACCCTGTCATCTATTCTGAAAACAGTGGTTCATGGAGACTTGTGTGATATGTTAAATTCTAAGCACTAGTGTTTGATATTAAATATACCTATCCTTTTATTAACACTGAAAACTCAGCCTATGCCACAGTACATCCTACTGTCACAGGGCAAATCTAATGTTGAATGCAATGTTGAAAACTACAGCTTGTCCAATATGCTTGAAGCTTTAATATTTTGTTGCCGTTAGAGCAGATATATGTTCATTTTCAAATTATACAGCTCTGAGAATTTTTTAGATGGTTTCTATAATCTTATTGGGATCCAATTCCATTCATGTAGAGTAATTTAACCCTTTCACTGCTACAGCCGTATCCCATATATGCATCAGCGCGCATCACTGCTGGCCATGCTATTGACGCATATATATGACTTACCACTTTGCATACTTGGGGTATGCCATAGCATAGTGGTTGAGGCGCTGCACTATAAACCGGAAGGTCACGGGTTCGATCCCTGATGAGATAGTTGGAGTTTTTTAATTGGCCTAATCTTTCTGGTGGCACTATGGCCCTGGGGTCAACTCAGCCTCTAACAGAAATGAGTAGGCCTACCAGGAGGAATCCTGGGGGTAAAGGTGGCTGGTGAATATGGCTGACAACCTTACCACCTTCATGTGCCGAATGTCCAAAATCTGGGAGCCTCAAACTCCTGGAACCCTCTGAGCCTCCATGGCCTGTATAGGGGAACACTTTACTTTACTTTGCATGCCTAAAGACAAAAAAATTATCTGTGAGAGTGATTCAAAGTGTGTTAGTGTGCACTGTAGCATAAACATTTTACGTCATGGAGCAGACATAATTTGTTTGTCAGTGAGGTAGACCATTAAGGGTAATCAATCTTAGGAGAGAGGTTCCATCTGGTGCTGTGAAGTGAACTTTGGCTTAGCTCAGTTGGTAGAACTGTGGCACAGATAGCCAAAGGTCCTGGGTTCAAATCCCAGTGTCAGAGGAATTTTTCTCCTTTATTGTTCTTGTGTAATGTCCAACAGAGACAATATTCCGTGGTTCATGAATGCATATATATATATACATATATATATATATATATATATATATATATATATATATATATATATATATATATATATATATATATGGGCATCCCCAGGGTTGTGTAAATTGTTTTAACTTCAAAATTTCTGTGATGTGCTCTTGTTTCGGAAGAAACTGACAAATTATTTGTAGTTGTTTGTCCATTTATGATTACAAAATAAATTTACCACTTTGCATAGAGAATAATATGTTAGCAGTGAAAAGGTTAATTAAATTCATACATAAGTCAAGAGGAAACATTACTTTTAACTTAACATGCACATGCATTCCAAGACAAATTCATGCTGCACCCCAGTACAGGAAGTATAGTATACCTTCACCACATTACTAGATTCTGTATCATTAAGAGAAGTGTAGTAGCCCTGAAACCATTCGACATGGGGATGAAGATCTGACAGAACCTCACACCGAAAAGACCCATTATTACCCACAACCAGTGTGAGATTTTTCGGTGCTTCTGTTAGGATTGGCCTGTGATGAAGACGCTCTAGAAAAGAATGATACATACTGGTAGTTAGATAAGATCATTTTAAAGTTAAGAATCGTATTCTTAATGCTGAGGAAACAGAATGCTTTATGTACCACATTCAGTGATATTTCATAAATTTTGAGCTAAGACAAAATTATAAAAGATCCCATTAATATTTTGAATTAAATTTAACCCACAATTGATCGAGCTGTTAGGAAAATCTAATAATTGTAGATATCATTTCCAGGGTGCGCGGGCAAAGAGAGTTAAGTCCACCATCCTAAAGAATTGAAATATGTCCATAGAGTTATAGATAAAAATGTTCTCTACATTTGTGTTAAGTCCAGTAAGTCATATTCAAAATTGTACGGTAGTTATGGATGTGTGCCTCATAGGTTTATCCATCTCTAAAGCTATGTTGGGCTGGTATAGTGTGTTAAGTCACTCGAATTCTCAGTAACAAGAAAGTGGACTTAACTATCTTTGCCCGCACACCCCGGATTTAATAACTTGCTTATGTCTTACATGAGAAAGTTGTTTTACCACCAATGCACTGTACAACATGTATACTTTATTATCTCTGCAACTGAAATGTCTGTCAACAACATATTATTTCAACGCGGTGCAGAGTGTTATATTTAATCTAACATGGAAGTGATGGCATTACACTTCTGGTGTATTGTTATTTTAACAACTCAGCAATCCTTGCGATAAACAATTGCCTATATCAATCGTGCAAGCTTTTAGTGTGAACTTGTTATTGAAGGTTATTGAAAAATATTATTTTGGTTCTATAAACTTTTCTGCACTTTTAAATATTATAACAACAACAAAACTAATAATAATAATAATAATAATAATAATAATAATAATAATCAAAATAATCAAAATAATATCTTCATTAATAGGAACAATATAATATAATGGTTTCATTATTATTACTACATTATTGTGTCATCGTGTCTAAAATCGACATTTTAAGCTCATTCAAAATGTGTTACTTCATTATTATGGTTGCAATTATTGAATATTTTGTCCTAATTGATGTTACAAACATTACTTGAAATGTGTTATTTCTAAAATATATTCAGATGATGAGTTATTGCTGGGATAAATCTGCTAGTTAGGAGATATAGCCATCAAGCTTAGGTGTTCTTAACGTTGTTAATGTTTTTATCATCATCATGAATACTCAGTATTTAGAAATAGGTGGGGAAAGTGAGTTTTGAGTTATTTTTTCACAATATAAACAAAAATTATGAATTTCCCGAGGGCTTAAAAAAGGAAAATATTTAGTCTAACAGATCTGTCATAATAAAAATTACATCATGAACAGATGTGGAAATAATCTTCCCCAAACCATTTTATCCTCCCATTATACATCATTATAAATATGTATCATCATACAGCATGGTGCTTCCTCAGCATAGAAAACATAGAACACAAAATAAATTGAATAGTTGTCCCTTCTCCATTACTCCTGCAATATCACCATCACCATCACCATCACCAACAATAGTACCATCTCACCTTTATGACAGTGTTATTTGCTGCATCTTCTGGGGATGATTCGTCATCAATCCTATAGGCTGTCTTTATCCACTGTATATGAGGCTCAAGATCTGAATATGTCAAACACTCAAACTTTGCTGAGGTGTTCACCAAAGCTGTCCAATTGCGAGGGTAACCCTCCCTCACATAAGGCTTATGAGGAAATCGTTCTGGTAGAAATTAATACAAATTAACACTTAAAACCCTAGTAAATAATAAAAATCAGGTAAACTGATACAACAAAGTGCCAGAATGTTTTTGTTTAATCAGTTATAATTGCAATTACGATATTCAAATAATAAGTTTTAAAAAATTGATTTCCAAGTTAAGCTACAGAATAAATAATTAAGCAGTGCTTGCAGAAGAACAAAGGTCTAGTTTTAAAACAAATCAGATTAAAATCGTCCAGCATCAGCAGAACTATAGTCTACAGATTTGAGATATAATGACAATCACACACTCACATAAAAATACAACAAAAAATGTCAAATTGGTCAGCATCAGGATTTGAACGAAGGACCTCCAGAATGTCAGTCCAAGACTTTACCATCTCGGGCACCTCTCCTAGTTTAACGGTCTAGTTTGATAAGCACATGTAAAGGAATAGTGTTATTTGTCATACTTAACTGTATTGCAACTTCCAAAGCCGTGTATGGAAATTCTAAAACGATATGTTGTCATGATAAATTCTTTCTAATCTATTACCATAAAATAGGCACTAAATTGGGTATTACTCCAGTACCGGTCAACCGATTTGTTAAAATATCAATAGGGTTCTTCCCATAGACGTTATAAATGCGTATACCAAGTTTCATAAAAATCTGATAAAGCGTATTTGAGTTATCGTGCATACAGACACACGGACAGATGGACGGATATACGGACAGACATTTTCCCATCCCCACACACAATCTCATAAAGTACCATACTGGCACTTAATAATCAGAGCGAAAAAGTGAGTCTTTCAGTTACTAGTATATAAAAACAACATTCAGTGAGCAATTATTTCAGTATTTAGAAAATTATAACCAGTTATTACATTTTTCCTTAATACAAATATTAAACATAACCTTTACAGTAAATTCCTACAAACTTGGCATTCAATAATCCGGCAGTCCTTATTACTTGGCAACCATCACAATGGATTACTCGGCAATCATGACAGGAAAAATAAAACAATTTTTGGCAAGAAATAAGGTAAACTATTTTGTTGTATTGAGACATAGGCTTAAAATTTTTGTTTCATAGAAGAGCAGCTAGGCTATATTCATATTAACATGTTTTATGATTTTTTAACTGTTTGTTATATTTGAGGCCAATAAACAAAGTTTTAATTTTTGCAATAACAATTTTAATTTTTAAAACTTTACTCTCGGTAACTCAATATTTCTGCAACTCAAAGCCCTTTCAGCCTACATTAGGTGAAGTTATCAGACTCTACGACTGCCTGTGTGGTTGTGTGGTTAGCATCGCTGACTACAGGTCTGCAGGTGTGGGTTTGATCCCCGGTACCGCCTTGGATTTTTCTGAGGTACGGTAGGGATGTTTAGTACAGGGTGCACTCAGCCTCATGATTCAAACTGAGGAGCTACTTGATAGAGAAGTAGTGGCTCCGGTCATGGAAACTACCATTAACAGCCGTGGGTGTCGGCCACCTGACCACATGCCTCCCCCCCCCCCCAATCCTGCCATCTGCCTATGGGAGGTGAT
Source organism: Ectobius pallidus (assembly GCA_964059195.1). Classification (NCBI taxonomy): domain Eukaryota; kingdom Metazoa; phylum Arthropoda; class Insecta; order Blattodea; family Ectobiidae; genus Ectobius; species Ectobius pallidus. The sequence goes on from CAXKWD010000009.1 coordinate 124,133,531, forward strand.
GCTCTCGTAGGATTATCTATAATTATAACACTAAAAGCTAACACTTTTATTTGGATAGAGGAAGATTCACAACAGATTTATTTAAATACTTACCAATTATGTCCACCTTGTAAGTGAAGTTGATGCACCCATGTATGTTGCAAACAATACAAGTGTAATTTCCAGAATCTGACACAGCTGAGTCCTCTAATGCAAGTGACCAACGTCCATAGCGAATAACTGAATAGTCTCGTTTAGGAACATTGCCATCTTTTATCCAGGTAATGTTAGGTTCTGGGTTGCCTGTAAGAAAAAACGAAGTACAGTATTGATTTTAATGGCGGCAAAGACTATGTAACTAAATGCAGACTTCATTTTTCTGTCAACTTCCAATCAAATCCTCCAATTATTTGCACTTAAACAATAACTGTCCCCCCATGGATAAAATAAGGAAATTTGATTAATAACAATAAATCAAAGGATGTGAAATTGATTCTTAAAAAATCTTTTTATCATTTTTCTAAGGCAAAAATAGCACACACACATTCCATTGTATATCAGAGAGCACTTTTAATGAAATATAAAACTGAAGTTTGAGATTCTGTTATACAACACTTCACACGTAGTGAAGTCAAGTTTTTCTATAATATGGAAGAAGAAGAATAATAAGGTAGAATAAGTGACAATAAATAGAAAATATGGTAATTAATTATAATCAGCTGTTCTCTAGTTGGCTTGGTTACGTTATACCAACCTTATAAAACTACATTCGGTAATGACTGATAAAACGATGACTTTAGTGCATGCGCAGGCAGTAGCAGATACAAAGCCATCATAATATGGTTGCCTGGTGAATTATGTTGAGTAAATATTTGAAATAAAAATAAAGTAAAGACAGGTAAGATTGAAATAGTAAACTTCAAGTAGCAAATATGATTATAATCCATACCTGTGATACTATATATAAGTATCAAAAGTTGCAGGCAAATAGTTGCGGTAAATAGTGCAGTAAGTTAGGTGACTGGCACTGATTATAACTATAAGAAACTTGACTTCCCACCACCATAGCATGAATGAGAAACGGATGGAAAAACACTATTATAGTGAAAATAATTAAGGTGTAATATTAGATGTGCCAACAGTTTTTTGGTCTTTTAAAATAGGCGGTAACTAATACTTCTAGTCATGAATACAAGACCTAAAATGTTAACAAATTTTTTAAAGATATTTCACACTTGATACTCTTATGAATGTTATTCACAAGTAACTTCCATTGAAACTACATGTTAATTTATTTTCAAATAGATTCCAGCCATATTGACACACATGTCACAGCATTTGACGAGCTTCAACATTCTGCAGTCGTAGAATTCGGCTGCCTGTGACTGAAGCCATACTATGATGCTGGTTTTCAAGAAGTTTAGAGAAAGGAGTTAAGGCACCCATCTGGCACAAAATTTCCGGTAGCCCAAATCTTTGGTGATCACTTTGCACAGAAGAGTATGACAAATCTGTGTAAAGTTATCAGATAGCTCCGAGATGGTGAATCTGTGCTTTTCTCTAACCCTTTCGTCAAGCTTTTGAATCAGATCTGCATTTAGGATACTCGGTTGACTTCTTCTCTCTTCATCATCCATTTTTTAACATACGCCACCTCTGTCACCTTCACTCATTAGCTTCATATGTTGGATTTAGTCGCAGGCAGCTGAATTCTATGACTGCGAAATTTCAAAGCTTGTCAAATGCTATGACGAGAGTGTAGATTCAAAATATTGTAAAACAAATTCTGTAACTTCATTCACAATTTAAAAAATAAATGAATAAACAGAAGTTACTTAATGAATAACCCTTGAATTATCACATAATACTTACCAAAGGCTGCACATTTCAGACGAAGCATATTTCCTGCAGGTTTTGCTTCCACTCGATTCATATTGTTAGGTTTTGTGAAACGAGGAGGTCCTTGAGGGATAGTTGTATTAACTTCCCCTACTGTTCTGCTAGGTGGCTCATTCTCATTTGTGTCCTCTTGATCATTTGAATGCATAGACAATGAAGGTAAGTTTTCTGGAAACAAGACGCTCTTTATTGTACACTTAAGAATCCATACATTTTCAATAGAGAAATATGAAACATTAAAACCTAGTATGTTCCTTTAACTCTTTCACTGTTACAGATATGCACCAGTTTGTATCACTGTTGGCTGTGCTATTAATGCACCACTTTGCATGCTTATAGATGAAAGAAATTATCCGTGAAAGCGATTCAAAGTGAGTCAACGTATGGTGTCATGTGTTGTCTACATCCTGACACCATCAGTTCCCTGTTCTCTATCATTTGCTGCCATCTGTAGCAATGTATAGCACCATCCACTAAAATGCAGATTAACTCAGTTGTGCTGTGACAGCATGCAGGCATAACCAGGGTTGTGAGTATCAGTGTAAACTTCAAGAAATATATGTTGTACTCTTGTTTTGGAGAAAAATGGCAAATTATTTGCAATTGTTAGTCCATACATGATTACAAAAGAAATTTGTAAATAAATTCAGCCCCACCATTTGCACAGTGAATAATATGTTAGCAGTGAAAGGATTAAAATTAAAAGCTTGATTTTGGATTATTAGCAGTTTAAGTGAAGTCAAGATGGCGGCTAGAATGGCAATGAAATTCATTATAGTTAAGAAGAGAAATATTATGACCCACCCATATATGAATGAGAAGAATCAGAAAACTAAAAAATTATTCAACAGATCAAAATAGTTAAGAACTTGAACTTAGTTTTCACCTAAGCAAAATATCAGCCCTCGAAGTTCTCTTCTGATTTTGTACACTTCTCTGATGGCAATGGCATAGCATATTCGTTTTCTATTTCAAAGCCCCTGCACTAAGAAAAGCAGCCTTCTTTCAACATTTTTTACTTTTGTGGAAATGGTACCTAATATGAGTCCCCACCATAATGAGAAAATGGTCAATGTACATGTACATGTTCACCTTAAGCTCCACTATAATCCCTCAAACCATGTAATTGACCTTTAGGTCCACTCTGTATTTTCTTTTGTAAGATTCAAGATTTATTATGATTTTGAACCGCATCAAAATACAGAGAACACGAGATAACCTTTTATAGACGTAGTAAATATGACTACCCCCAAGTAAGTTAGATATGAATATATACATTTATACTTACCAATCACTTCAAGTTTTGTTGTATAGTTTATGCAACCCACGATATTACAGACAAGGCACGTATAGTTCCCAGCATCTGATTCATTAAGTTTAGCCAACGTAAGAGTCCAATGGTTGAAATGTGTTATGTTATGAGGACGAGAAATGTTTTCTCCATCTTTAGTCCATACAATGCTGGGTTCCGGGTTACCTGTAATTATAACAATAGCATGAAAACTGAATTTTAACAGTAACTGAATCTCAAAGGACAATGTAAATGCATTTTGTTTGTATCAAGGGAACTTCTAACGGTAATTATGGAGGGGCAATTTTACAGATATCTAAGTTGTGGAATACTTTTATGGTGAAAGTATGCCAAAATTGTTAATTCTCAAATCAAAGAAGGAGAATCATTAGCATTTGAAGCTTTCACGGAGCCATGTAAAAATTATAATAAATAATTTAAAAAATAAGGCTCGAGATTTCGGTCATCTTCATTCTTTGGCCTTCCTCAGGAATGTGTGTGTAGGGAAAGTGTGTCCATATTTATAGGATGCTCCTATAAATATGGACACACTTTCCCTACACACACATTCCTGAGGAGCATCCTATAGCATCCTATAAATATGGACACACTTTCCCTACACACACATTCCTGAGGAAGGCCACGGAGTGAAGATGGCCAAAAGCTCGAGCCTTATAATTTTGACATGGCTGATAACCCGAAAAGCCATCTTAAGAGAATCATTAGGGTACTTGTGGTGTTTTATGAAAGATTCACCATAAATAACTTTTCAGCCTCATGTGTGTGTATATATATATAAAAATCCGCAAGTGCATGTGCTTACCTTTCGCAGGGCACCTAAGATGGAGATCACTGCCTGGAGCTTTGCGTACAAAGGAATTCATATTATTCAGCTTGGTGAAGCGAGGGTGAACACTTTCTCCAGCTACATGATCCTCTTCCATTTCTTGTACCAAAGACATTGGTGTGAGGGTATCTGAAATATAATTATCATTATCATCGTAATGTATCAGAATCATAAATGAAATTTTAACAATTTGAATTTTCAAAGATACATTATGTTGAAATATTCAGATTAAAAAGTTTATATCACTATGAATCCTAAAGCCAAAAATATGAAATCAACCAATGAGCATCATTCTATCCCCACATGATCTGCATGACGTAGAAACATGACTTCTTCCTCCATACAGCTGATTCTCTCCACTGCCAGCGCTCACTCAACCAGCGAATATAACCAAAAAGATAAAACGATATAATCTTAAAGTTAAGAAGATTAACGGATGCTAAGACTTGGAATTTACAACAATATTAACAATAACCATTATTACAACTGGCATAAATGCTGAGGTTTTCTGGAAATTATGATAATGATACCATAAAAAATATTACTTGTGTCAAATGTGTACTTATTGACCGTCACGTGGATTGTAGTAGCTACCGATTTCCATTTTCGGATTACAGCTAGCTCTGTATATTGGGCCAAAATGCACTCTCGTGTGCACAGCCAGAAATAATTGTATAGAAATGCTACTTGATAAAAATTTTTCAACCAACAAATTGGATCGTGGGACATTGGCTTAAATACATGGATTACATAGAACAGAGTAATTAACAAAGTATGAACAAAATATAAAAGAAATCAATACATATAACAAATTTTATAAATTATTACTATCATACATAGAAATGTTTATAATCATCTATGGAGTACAAGACGTGATCAAATAGATATGTTTTAACTTTGGTTTTAAAAGAAGATATCTTGATAATTCCTTTTATGGAGGCTGCTAATTTGTTATGCTGTTTCACTCCCATATGCATTGGCAAATTTTAGTGTTAAGCCTTTCAAGATGTAGATCTGATTTTTGTCTTGCATTGTAAGAGTGGATTTCCATGTTACTTACTTACCCAAAAGGGTTGTTGTTATTCATAAGTTTCTTTAATGAAAAATAGAAATTCTTAGATTTAAATACATGGGAGAGGCAGCATTTTTAACATAACTACAAAAATGGAATTAAAAGCTATTTCTTCATACATACAAGATAATATATAAATGTGAATCATTGAACCACTCATAATACAGTGTCAGACTGCAAGCAACTTTCGTTGCAATCAATAAAAAAGTTTTGAAGTTATTCTGTTTTCCCTTTGGAGTCCATTAACCAATATTTCATACTCACAGTATTTTTGGAAGTTTACTGACCTGTGGTGAACACCGCATAGCAAAACATCTAACGTCAGTCTATTTTACACTCGAGTTTACAGTCGAGTACCATCATTGCATGTCAACACTGTGATCTTCACAAATCAAAAGCAAAAGGTAAACTGAGTGGTGAAACATGTTAAGGAACACCTCCCGGCCCCCTCAAACAGGTTATCCTGCGAGCTGGGAATGCTACCCTTACTTCCAGTACAATACAATACAGTTTAGTTAGAAACTCTAAAAAATGAAATTTTTAATACTGTAATGTACTTGGAAATAAAGTAGAAAAAAGGAACATGTGATAACAAAAACAGAATCTTTGATCACAATAGACAGCTTTTTTCAATGTTTGAGTATTAATCCATATGGGACTTCATAAAAGTGATAACATTACCTGACTGATAACATTATCCATGATCACATTAAGCGGCATTCACTGTACCATACTTTAAAATATAGAATAGACATAAGCAAACTACATGTTTTTTATTGTATTCATATATATATATACATAATTAACAAGTGACACAGCAAAGCTACTGATATGATTAGATAAAAGATTTCTCCAAGTTTTTATTCATAATCGGTGCCATGAAGATTTATCTGCTGGAGAAGAGTAAACGAGATCAGAGTTTGTACACTGGGGTACAACTTTTGATCGGTTGAATAGTGTACAGGGTTGCTTGCTCCAGGGATGGTGGAGGGCCAATTCCAGAGGGACTTTTGAATACCACTGTAACTACACTGTAATAAATATTTAAGTATCAAACAGTTTATATTATTTTGAAAGTGTCAGTTAACTTACTTCTGACCATTATTTTTACAGAGTCATTAAACTTACCTCTGATCATAAGATTGTCATCGTTTTGTACTCTGTCATGATCCAGATCATAATTGTAGCTGTCATCCAATGAAGGAACCTCTTGTTGATGTTCAACTACTTCAGGTACATGAGCTGCAGCCACATTCTGAAGAGTGTCCAATTGTTCATTATCATCTGAATCGTATATTATTAATGTGATGTTATGTCTCTGCTCTGTTCCATCCTCCTTCTTGACGTGGCAACTGTATCTACCTGCATCACTCATCTGTAGAGCTCTGAACTTTAGCCTGAAATAAATGTTACATCCTAATAAGTAGTTTCAAATACTGTACACATCACTGTCCTAAGGTTTTAAATTTTTCTGTTGGAATATCTGGAACCAGGGATCTAACATGGATTTTGTTTTGAGAGGGGCCCACAGATTTTTTGGTAAAATTAAGACTTCCAATTTCAGTCTGACTGCCAGCGTGGTCTTGTGGTTAGAATCACTGAATACAGATCCATGGTCCCGGGTTTGATTCCCGGTACCTCCTCGGATTTTTCTGAGGTAGGGAGGTCTGGAACAGGGTGCACTCAGCCTTGTGATTCAAATTGAGGAGCTACTTGCTAGAGAAGTAGCGTCTCCGGTCATGGAAATTGCCATAAATGACCGTGGGTGTTGGCATGCTGACCACATGCCCCCAATCTTGCCATCTGCCTATGGTAGATGACACAGCGATCGTGTGGTAGGCCTGGTCCCTTCAGGGATGTAGCGCCATGGAGTTTAGTTTTTAATTTCATTGCTGGCATCTGTTTACATTAATCGTTGTTCTGTAGGAACCGCGAATGTTGTATTTTCTTTCTTTGGTGGGTAATAGTTAATTCCATTTCCATGAAAGTAAAAGTTCCGCTTAATTTTTTTATACTACAATTACAAATGTGATTTTTTAACTTTTGCACATTCGTGGTTCTGGCATAACAGTGATGAATATATGGACCAGCATAAATACAACTTAGTATAAAAAATAATTATACTCTAATTGATTTTAATTTGAAGCCTTCCCTTTTCCAATATGTAACCAAATATTCTGCTTCAACTTCTGAAAGCCGGCTAAGAATAGCAATAATGCCTGTGGTACAAGAAGAAAGTAAAAAAAATTAAAATTACATTTCTTAGAACCTCCACTCTCTTATAGATTGGGAGAATGTAAGGAAAAGCTCATGTGGAAGAGAAGATAAGTGAAACATGTCAATCTGTACAACTTACGCCTGTCTGGTTATCTTGAGCTTGGGTAGCCTGGGTTGTAACAGAGTGCCTCCCTTATACCACGTTACATCATAACTAGAATTACACCGGAGTCTCAGTTTTTCACCCACTGCCAGCTTCTCTGTCAAGTTTGCACCTTCATCTGTAATAAAGAAATTCTCTAATTAATATTATTATTATTCTCAACACATTAAATTAATATGCTTAATGCTTTGAGTACAGCAAATGGAATACCATTAGTGACAGCAAGGGCCCAGAAGTTAAAATCATATTTTTAATAATGCACTCTATTACATGCTAGGGTTAAAATGTATATGTTACGGTCAATCTGATTATTCAGGGCAGTTTTCATAATGCTTGGTCATTATAAATAATGACCGATAAAATCGGGCAATTTAATAATTTTACGACAATTAAGGATAATTTCTTACACTGTCCGGTCAATATTACTCGTAATACTGCTACAATTTCTCTGGTCACTTTAATAAATTGACAGCAATTTGGCAACATGCGTCTGGTGTGATTCTCCCTAACCTAACCTAACCTAACCTAACCTATGTAACTCGAAATGTCACCAAAGTGGAAGCTGCTCTAATAAATAAAAACTCTTGGATTTGACATTTTGTGTGTATATGTATGTATGGTGTTGTGTTGTGTTTTTTTTTTTTTTTTTTTTTTTAGGCGTACGTATCTTTCATACTTTTTTACTTTAATATAATATCCTCTTATTTTTGTATGTAGAGAAATATGAATAACAATTATTCTCTCAAATTGCCCATTCAATTTCCAGCATTATTCATAATGCCCGGGCAATGTGTTAATTTCTATAAAATTTATCATTTTGTCACATCCCATTGGGCACTTTTTAAATTGCCCGGGCATTATAAATAATGCCCAATTGTTTACATTGACCGTATCATATACAAGACATAAAAGAAATGACAGAAAATTGATAATTTCATTTCGCATATTGTTGCATATTTGGTTAGTTTTGAAAAAATACAACATATTTGCAAGTATTTGTGCATATTTTATTAATTTATCATGGCATATTTTGGAACTGATTGTAAAACATTAAAGCGACCTTTGACTTAATTAGTTTCCAATTTACTAAAATTCATTACATTGACTTTATTTTTAAAAAGTTTTATCATATAATTTATACAACCTCATTTTGTTGTTGTAATTTATAATGTAATTCAGCTAAGAAGAGACCGTAAAGTATTAAAATTACTTAATGATAGAGCATAATTCATTGATTTCGGAGCAATTTTGCAAATTTTTGCGCATATTTGCATGCATGACCGCCTTGGAATTTATGAATTTTGGGAATATTTCCGAAAACATTCCCTGGGAATATTTCCTCGAGTTTAAGTTTCCGGGAATTTTTCATCACTGGTCTAATTTGATAAGTATATGTGAAGGAATATGTGGATAGTGTTATTTGTCAAAGCTAACTGTATTGCAACTTCCAAAGCCGTATATGAACACTGTAAAACAATATGTTGTCATGAGAACTGATTTGCATTTGATAAATTCTCTCTAATATATTACCATAAAATAGGCACTAAATTGGGCATTACTGCGGTACCGGTCAACAGATTTGGTCCAATATCAATAGGCTTCTTCTCATGGACGTTATAAATGTGTATACCAAGTTTCATAAAAATCAGATAAAGCGTATTTGAGTTATTGCGCGTACAGACAGACAGACAATCCCATAAAGTACCATTCTGGCACCTAATAAACAATGATATTATTACGAACCTAGAATATAATCTTAGGAGTGGATTAGCTCACAAATAAGGGCCCCCGTCCCCACATTGTGTTTTTGTGAATAGGCCTATTCTGGTATATTGGCAGAAGTGGAAATAATGTTTTGGTTTTATTTACACAGAAAAGAAAAACATGATTGAATCAAGTGTAATTCTTCATAATTCTATGGTTTTCTTCCGTTCAATGAAAATATCAGATTCCTCTTTAAAAGTTTTCCATTTATTCAATACCCTCATAATTACATTTAGAGGCTGGAGTTAAGTAGGTTTAACACAGCTTTGATGTGATTCATTGATGATGGCTTAAAAACTGTTCACAGTAGATTTCGTCAATCAAGAAGCACTACAGAATGAGATGTCACTTGGAATTTGAAGTGGTACATAACAGATCATCTTCAGAATACACTACGTATATCTATTTATTAACACAGGATATGGAGTACGTGAAGGAGGGGACTATCAGGGGAATTTTGTTGGAGGTTTCTTATCATGGCCAGCATTTCACAGGAAATGTCTTAGCATAGACAAAGATGTATGAAAATCATTGACAGCAGCAATGATGTCAGCAACCATCAATGTCTGTGCGTTTAAGCGAGGAAAAACAATAGGACGAGTGAAATGATAGTCTCCTTCGATCATTCATGCGAAGCACAAGTTGAGGTATCTTTATACGTTTCAAGTGAAATCTGCATTTTTCAAACATGATTTATATATATATATATAGTGAATCAGATATCATTGCAATATCAGTTAATTGCAATATCAGCTAACCAAAAATAATTTTACTGTGGTCTAAAAAATTATTTAGAAAAATAAACATGCAAATTTTTAAATACTTATGTTTTGCTTAAAAGACGTGCAAATTAAGTGCACAAATTATGTAATGATTCATTAAAATGTGGGTGAGATCTTGAACCTAAGTTATTGCTAGCATGCCCTACAATAAATAAGAAAAAAAATTCTTATAACTTTGGCGGGTGAAAAAATTTGTTCCTTTTAAACTCCTCACAACTTCAATTTTTAACATATTCTTCTTCATTTAGGTTCAGGCTCTGATTTGTTTTATTAGCTTTCATTTGGTGCAAAAATTAATCCTCTAGCTGGGTGGTAAAGTTGTCAGCCTTATGCATCGGCCGCCTTTATCCCCAGGATTGCTCCTGTTAGAGGCTGAGTCGACCGGAGGGTCATAGTGCCACCAGATAGATTAGCCCAATTGAAAAACTCCAAGGACCTCATCGGGAATCGAACCCGCAACCTTCCAGTTTGTAGCGCAGCGCCTCAACCACTACGCTACGGCGTACCCCCTTAAAATTAAAAATTATCATTAATAATGAATTAATAACGTACAATCATGGAAATTAAATTGATATAGAATTCATGCAGAATTTCAGAATAACGTTTAAGAAATAAATTAAATACCTGTAACTAATCATTTTCTTTTCTTTGCAGTCTGTCACAGTTTTATAAATTGTAAGAGAAATTAGGGAATAAACACCACGCACAGTTATTCTTATCACTTTATTGTTTAGAAACTCGTAAGGTAGTAATTAATGTAGTTAGTAAGTAAGGTAAGTGGCCCGGGGGTAGGTTCGGTCTCTAAAAGGGATGAGTGCCATGAGCAATCCTGCGAGTGAAGGCGGCCGGTAAGGCTGACAACTTGACTATCGTCATGTTCAAAATGCCTAAAAACCTGGAAGCCTCAACCTTCTGGATCCCTAAGGGCCTTCCCTGCCTGTATAGGGATCACTTTATCTTTTAGTATGGTAAAATGACTTTTATATTAATTCTGAAATTCAATAACATTTTAATAAGTAGTAGTAGTAGTAGTAGTAGTAGTAGTAATAACAATAACAATAATAATAATAATATTAATGATAATAAACAGCGTTTTAATATTAATTTTTGGTTTAATCCAACTGTAGACAACGAGAAGCAAGGACTGTATTCGTTTAACATTGGATGCACTCTATACATAGACTATGCATTAGTTGACGTCACTCAGTTCGTAAATTACTGGCGTCTGGCTCCTCTTATTTTTTGTAATGATAAAGTATTGATACTGTAAACTTAGCCCGTTCTCATACCAGACTTGTGATGCACCCAAACGATTGAAACATGTCATTTATGATGTGCATAACCTCGTTAGTACAATGACAGCTATGACACATAAACGATGATGATAATGATAATAATAATAATAATAATAATAATAATAATAATAATAATAATAATAATAATAATAATAATAATAATAATTGACTAATAGTAAAGACGAAGACATAAAGGGAATATATTGGCGGGCAAATTTAAAAAGTAACTCCTACGCTTTCGAAGTTAATAAATGAATATTTATTTATTACTGTTTATTTTTGCTAGACGAATAAAAGACAATAAATAAATTAGGCCTACTTTTCTAGTATACCCTAAAAGAAAATACTTCTGTTCAGGATGAATTCCGCATAACATATTATAATAACTAATAAGGCACAAGAAAACAGGTAAAAAGAAACCAAATTAAATTATCATCATTTTGCTTTAAACAATTTAAATCATCATTTTGCTTTACAAAATTTAAGTTGCATATAATGAGCTAAATTTTATTTCTAAATGTATTAAAGTTTTTATACTAAATGTAATTAATAGTGATTAAACTAATGAATATTGATTATAAATTTAATTCTGCTAGGCTAGTAACAAGTAAGGTTAAGAAGCTCCGCTTTAAGCTTCTTAACCCTATTTGCTTATATGTTATATTTTATTTTTTAAGGCATTTATATCGGACTTTTCCAATAAAATAATATTAAATAATCTATTAATAACCTGCTACTTTGTTTAAGACCAGAAGTTGTAAAATATGCAGGCTCAACTGGACATGTAATATCATATGTTACCAGTTTAATAAAAGCAAACCTAACGAAATTTATTAATAAAACTAAATAAATCGATGAAGCATTAAAAACTTAAATCTAAATAGAAAAACTCTGTTGGGCAGGCTTTTATTAAACGAAGTTACATTATTAGGCTATGCTTTGTAGCATCGTTCGAGGTTCGAGGCAACTCTTGGAACAACCTTTCTACAATAGCACTAAGTATTAGTTATTTATACTGTATTATTTTGTTTTCATTTTCTTTCACTATTCTTTTATTTCTACTTCCATTATTTCTTTATTTACTTCTTCCTTTCACATCTTCTCGCGCTTTGCAGACCACAACTTGGGTCGCAATGAGTCTACTGCCTAAATATGCAAAGTAATCAAATTAACACCTGGAGATATCTACAGTACATTTGCGTACTGTTTGTCAATGAAATTAAACATTTTGATAATTTCATTTTTTCACTCTTACTTTTCAAAATTACAGAGAAAACGGATTTAAAGTAGTCAAATTACAGGTTTCCGTAATATTTATAATATAAAGTATTACTAACCATAACAATGGCAGGCTATCGGCTAAACTACACTTCTATGACAACAAAATAATAAACTCCTCTAAGACTAAAAATTTCAAGTCTAAATAACACTTAGCCTATGTTTTAAAGGAAAGTTATACACAAAAGTTACAATGATTCATCCTTTAATATGGTTAATATTTTCTGATGATTAAATTTAAAAGTAGGTTTATATTGATAATTTATTAAGTTCCAAGGACACAAAACATTGTACGAAAATAACTCTTATCCAACAATATTTTTATGTGCAATATGAATGATAGATATGTAATGGTATTTTAAGTCATCTTAAAAAAAAATACAAATTGTTTTGAGGACGATTCCGGGGACAACATCTGTAAGTCGGGAACAGTCCTCGGAAACCTGGTCAGCCTATTTTATACATTTTCTGAGGGTAACACATTTTGCCAATGTCAGCAGCAGTGAAGAGCTTAAACTGCGTCACATTTTGCAGAGATAATGAGAAAATGATTTGTTTTTACCAGAGAAATAAGGTAGTACAGTACTCCAAAATTAATTTAAGGGGGACATACAGCTTTCAGTGAAATTCATTTTTTTTCTCAGCAATGAATTGTTTTGTAACCTTATAATATGGCATGTTCTTTATTAGCTATCTCTATAATTGCAAACTATTTTCCGGATTAGTTAAGCTGTTACAGTTACGGGTAATTATCGTCACAAAATGGCAGACACGTTTCATGCACTGAAATCCCGTTTCCTTGATAACTTCCACAAATATCAATATTTCTAAGTGATTATTTTTCGGTATTTGTTAATATCATATGAACAACGCTATCTACAATCATTGATATAGCATTAATAGTTTATTTTATAAATATATGTAATTTTTTATGAAAAAGAAAATCTAAAATAAAATTTATTTTTTTAAAGTACTTGTAATGCAGATATTCCAAAGTTTGAAGATGATGTTGTTCATATGATGTTTATAAGTAGATAGAAAAAAGAATCAGTCAAAAATAGTGACATTTGTGTAAATTATCACGGAATCGGCATTTCAGTGCACGAAAAGTGGCTGACATTATGTAACAATTCTAGAGTGATAGGGAAAAAGCGAATAAGTCAAAATACCAAAGGTTTAGGAGAGGGAAATAACCATTTATTTTCACAGCATTTTTACAATATTTAGATCAGTCCACCCACATATTTTCATAGTATAAGATATTGTGTAAAAATATCTGATGGACTGAACTAAATATTGTAACAATGGTGTGGAAATAAATTGTTTTTGTCGTTACTGAAACTTTGGAATTTTGACTTATTCGCTTCTTCCCTATAACTCTATAATTACAGAGATAGCCAATAAAGAACATGCCATATTAGAAGGTTACAAAACAATTCATTGCTGAGGGGGGGGGGGGGGAAATGAATTTAATCTATTTCTCACCTATGAATTTCACCGAAAGCTGTATGTCCCCCTTAAAGAGAAGCTCGCCTCAGAAGCCTACTGTATGTTATGCTTGTCATCCAAGAAGCTGCCACAGGAGATAAACTGGACATCTGGAAAACTGTGGGAACGGAACACAAGAAGCCGAGGTTAGTTTTTGCCGCTTCACCCTATCTTGAGTCTGCCCACCCAGATACCTAGCTACAAACGTCGTAATCAATTACAGGTTTCTCTCCTAACAAAATATGATAATGCACTGCATAATGCAGCCCTATATTAAAAATGATCACGTGCTGACTTAGCAGCCTCTCTCCACATGGGGGTGGTATGATATATTTACTCCTTGGCAACGGGTCAGGTCAGAAAATAATGTTCGCTCCAAAGAAGCAGGTGTCTTGGAGAATACCATGAGCTTATGAACGCGTACATTTAATATGGAATGATTCCAGGAAACGGGGTTGGGTATAAAGTAGGGTGACCAGATTTATGAACTTAAAAAACAGGACATTTGACAAAATTTACGTTAAAAAAACAGGACAAAACAGGACACTTGGATAACATAGAGTGCAAGCGTTCCTTCTAAGTCTTGCAGTTACAATTTAATATTAGATAACTTATTGCTATAAATGAGACTTCGTTGTCATCAAATATCGCCATTCTGAATTAAAAGCAGTCTTACAAATTCAAGCTTTTTCAATCCTTTTGTGACTGAAATTACATTTACGAGTACAACTGCCAACAGTTAAAATTGTTAAAAATAATAATCTGTCATATTATAGTATAGTATAGAGGATATTTGAAGAAATTAAATCGGATACATTTAACAGACATTTGTTGCAAGTTTTGGAAAAAACATTTGGCGTCCCGTTAAAAATTTGTCGGGACACCGGGACAGTTAATGAAAAAAAAAAGGACAGCTATGCCATCTTATCTGATAACCTGCTAGTCGATGCGCCTGCGTTTATGTGCGCTAGTGATTTTCTACATATGTATAGCATAATTACTGTTCGCTCTATTTTAAGAAGACCTCGTCTCAAACCATCGTCTATTTACAAAAGAATATAGTAACATTATCCCCTAATCCGAAAATCTTCACTGACAAAGATCAGGTGCTCTTGTAGTCGCGTGGATTTCCCCAGTGTTGCCGCTGTCATTGATCACTTCACAATTGAAGTAAACGTGCTGTGGTACGTATATGGCAACATTTTACTGGACTGCAGACAACTGTGAATACGCCTAATCACCTTTCTATTCCCTGGTTGACAGGTCGAAGAGGATTAAGGTGGCAGCAGGTAGAGGCAGTTCTTGGAAAAAAGTCTTTAAGAAGTGGCACCCACAGTATATGTAGAGAGATATAAACACACACACACATATGCATATGCTATAGGCTATATACAACCAGGCATAACAATTAAATATTTTATGTTATTATGACTCGTAAACATTGTTTAACAGAACTCTCTCCGCCCATGTAAAGTTCCATTTTACGGGCCCAGCCCGTTAAGAATAATGAAAAGGTTTTAGCACGTTATAAAGATTTTTGAGGCTATCACCAGATGGCACTGTCGTTATCTTCCCTTTTCGTACAAATAAATAATCATTATTGTCCATTTCCTTCATTTCATCTATTACAAATACTGTTATTGAGTCCCGGTGTGATCACGTATCTATGTAAGGCATATGTGTTGATTTGATTATCACGACTTGTTAATGAAGTATGAACTAAACTTATAAGCAAGTGCATTTCCTTGCCTAAATTGTTTCAACTGCATTATACAAAGAATACAGTCCTTAGCCTATGCTTGAAGTACTTTAAAGACGGTTATATTTCGAGTAATCACTGTACTCATATTCTTTGCATTTAATAAAACATAGCGTTTAGTAGTTTACTGATAACCCGAATATATTACAGTAATTTTCAAAATATTTCTGTCTGGATTGTTGTTTGTGTCTTTTCCTTTCTTGGCCTTTTTGTTAATACTATTTCAAAGCAGAATGGCATACATATTTCTTCATAAATGTAACTAATAATAACTAAGTTAGCTCTAAGAAATCAATAAATCTGCAGACACTTATTCAAGGTAGCAATAGGCTTATGTGTTAAAATCTAACCTCGAATCCTAAAAACTTGTTATGATAAAAATTCCTTTGATAGCCTATGTAAGCCATCTACATGTTTAATGGCGACAAGAATAAACATGGATTCTTCAAGTTCCAGTAGGCCAGAAGAGAAATCAATAAGATAGCTTAATTTTCCGCAAATTTAAGATCACGAGATCTGAATTAAATGGGTTTGAGAATAAGTTATCGGTCCAAAAACACTTACAGAAAAATACCTAATATTATCAGTAAATTTTATTAGTTCTTTAGTCTATGAAACAGTCTACTAATAATATTAGCAATATTTAATAATAATTTAGAGCCAAAAACCTCATAACTAATATTATTAGAAAATATTCTTATAAAACAGAACACTAATAATATTATAGTTCTATGAAACAGGGCCCTGGAGCCATGAAATCAGTTATTCTTTACACACCCAGGCGGCTTCCTTTTGTTAAGAGGAAAAGTTTGCAGACAGCGCAACCCATGATCTTTATTTCTACCGCACCAATCAGCTAGTTACCTTAGTCAATCAAAGTCTAAAACGTCCTGTGACGGTTGTAACAAACAATTCAAAACAAATGGGAGAAATTGTTATGGTATAAATGTTATTGTACTTTAGGTCATTTATTCCTCAAGCACTTTAGTCTGTATATGTGGGAAAGCTGAAGACCACATTTTGAAATGTATTTCCGTCTTAGGTAAGACCACGGACACTAATACACACATGTGCAAGGCACGTGTGGAGAAAGGAGACAGCAACAGTGGCTGTGTTTTCAAAGATTGTATCCACATCTCCCTAGCAGCCGAGCAGAATTTGGAGACACACCACTGATTAAAAATAATCTTCCCTGTTGACTACTGACGCGCTTTTTCTCGTGTTGACAGACGTTATATTCAGATGCAGAGTTGATTCAACGAACCTCTCAATTCTCTTATTTACAATACAGCGCAGTTTTAAATTACGTGCTCCATCATAGATTGACAGGTATTTTGGAACGAAACGTTTGGGGAAAAACCTCATTGACACGGCCTATATCCCGAAAAATATGTCTGTTAATCAATATTCCGGCCGTGAATGCGTAAGACATTAGATGGTCTTGTTTTTGCTTTAAATAATAAGATTTTACTTTAAGAGGACTACCCGTACTTATATATTCCTCGAGTCTAGATTTTCAAATGGTGAATCTATAGGCGTCCACCGGCGTGGTCTTGTGGTTAGCGTCGCTGACTACAGGCCCGACGGTCCGGGTTCAATATCCAGTACCTCTTCGGATTTTTCTGAGGTAGGGAGGTCTGGTAGGGGTCCACTCAGCCTCGTGATTCAATTTGAAGATCTACTTGATAGAGAAGCAGCGGGGCTTCGATAATAGCAAACCACCATTAACGGCCGTGGGTGTCGGCATGCTGACCACATGATCCCAATCCTGCCATCTGCCTATGGTAGATGACGCAGCGGTCGGGTGGTAGGCCAAATCTCTCCAGGGATGTAGCGCCACGGAGTTTAATTGAGTTAGAACCTATAAGTAATCCTATAAATTAGAAAAATAAATTTGATGTAAAATTGTACGTTTATGAAAAACTGTATATCTAATGCCAACCCCGTTGGTACATTTGGGGGTTCTTTGAAAAACTGTTGAGCCAAAAAAATTAAAGGACATTCCTCGTTTCTCTATTATTCCTGCATTGATTTCCTTCCCTTTTTATATGTTGTGACTATTTTTATATAAGAATTCAATCTTTCACGGCGCGAAAAGCAATAGCAAAACTCTGCGGTTTCAAATTTGCCAGAAAGAGCCTTGGACGAGCCGTGGTCATCATCCCATGACTTCGTTCCGGCTCTGGATCTGCCTTATGGCAAAAAACTCATTACCACCAGCCGTGTCAATGTAATGAAGTTCGAGCTTTCGACCAATCTTAATTCCGTGCCCATATGACACGGTGATAAAACTTGGCACGCCGTGATGGCGTTACTACCCACCTGACGGCCGTGTTATGCATGTAGTTTGCACTTCAAAATAAAGGGGTAATCCACAAGTAAGATAAAGGGCAGAGTTTGAATGTGTGTACCAATAATGTTAAATCATTGAAAATGAAGACTACTGTTATTACGTAGACTACATGGGCTTAAATATTGAAGCTATTTTACACAACGTCGAATGACTAAAACATCTTTATTGTTAATGCATTTTGTTACGTTTGATGAGCAATTCATCTAACCAAAACATTCAGCAATCAGATGATTCTTCAAGTTATTTAATTAAACGAATTTCTGGAAAGGTAGAATCAGACGGAAAAATTCAATGCCGTAACCGGGATTTGAACCAGGATCTTCGGGTCTCCGTGCCGCTACTCTACCATTGAGCTACCAATGGCATCATGCCGGTACAACATTAAATTCTCGAACTGACTCATATGTCCTGGTATACCACCAGACGTTTTCAATATGAGATACCAACCCAGTGGCGACTTACAACATATAAGTAGGCCTACTTTAAGGCTCGGGCTTCACAGTAAACCACTAGTAGGTCACAGTGGAATGATGATTAATTCTTTCACACTGGCCGTGTATAGGCTAAGATGGAAAGGTAGAGTCAAACTGAACGGATTTCTGTTTAAGTGATTTAGGTTAGTAGGAAATTTATTAAAAAGTAATTTCTCTATAGCGAGATTCATAAACATATTCGCGTTTTAATGAATGCCATTATAAGCTCGTTGTATATTATACTACAGTATGATGCAATGCGATGTGCAAACTCAAGATTAGGAACAAGGAAATTATACACCTTATGAGTGTGAAGATGTCGATAGCAACAATTGTGTTTTTGGACAACCGTTCACTCAAACATATGAAAGTGTATGTCACACCCACAAGTGAAGCTGGCTGAATACATTTGTTATTCCTACAACATGTGCCTGATGAACAGACCGTCCAAATGTAGTTTGGACGCAGTCCAGAGATCTCGGGTCTATGAATGGACGAAGCTTTCTGGCCCGGTGTCATAAGCTTGTATCATTCACCTCGGTGTGATGATCTACTTCTAAATGAGAGTATTAGCATTACCTTCCATATGTCGAATTTGGTCGAATTGGATCATTATATTAATGCATGCTACATGGCGATCCAATTCTGAATTACTTTAGCTGGTTTCGAGTTCTCAAATAGGTTATTCACTGCTGTCAGAATATACATATAATACATACACACACACACACACACACAAGTATAAATGCAGGCATTTGACAGTTTACAAATAAAACACATGAAAAATTACAATATTTCCCCAGGATTTTAAAGTTTAAGAAATTCATCAAGAATAAGCCTATAGAAGCGATTTCTTATTAAACATCTGTAGGGTGCCAGATTTATTTTATATCATGGCACGACTTAGCCCACATGTGATTTCTAGTTTTTTAAGGCTTTGTTTTGAGGATTCTAAATGATACTTTGTGTGTGTCTTACATGCGTGTTTGTATACGCTTTTGTATGTGTTCAAAGGATAGGCCTATTTCAGAATTAATAGTGTATTAACATTTATTGGCATCTACGCGTTTAAAGTCATTTTTTTTTTCAACTCTTGCTTTGTAAATAATTAGTTATAGGCCTACTCTTATTTTACTTATCACCATAGAGCGGGTATTTTCGGTCGTCGACATTAAGGGGACATACAGCTTTGTGTGAAATTCAAAGATGAGAAATTTGTGAATTTCATTATTTTTTCCCCTCAGCAATGAATTGCTCTACAACCTTGCAATCTGACATATTCTTTATTGGCTACTTCTACAATTACATACTATTTTCAACATTAATCAAACTATTACAGCTATGGGTAATTACCATTTCAAAATGGCAGCAACGTTTCATGCACTGAAATGCCGTTTCCTTTATAACTTCCATAATTATCAATATTGCTAGGTGATTATTTTTCTGTGTATTTATTAATATCACATGGACAAGACTATGTACAATCATTCACTAAACATTAATAGTCCATTTTTAAAATATATTTATATTTTAATGAAAAAGAAAATCTTAAAAAATTGATTAAAAAAAACTGTAGATATTCCGAAGATTGTAGATGATATTGTTCACATGTTAGCAATTAGAAAGAAAAAAATAATTACTAAAAATATTGCAATTTGTGGAAATTACCATGGAAACGGCATTTTTAATGCACGAAACGTGGCTGACATTTTGTAACGATAATTACCCACAACTGTAACAGTTTAATTAATTATGAAAATAGTATGTAACTGTAGAGGTAGTCAATCAAGTAAATGCCATACTACAAGGTTACAGAACAATTGATTGCTGAGGAAAAAAATGAATTTCACCTCTTTCTCAACCATGAATTTCACCTAATGCTGTATGTCCCCCCTTAATGGATATTTCACTAGCGAAATAAGATCTATGTTGGTAGTGGAAAACTCGTACTTACCACTGCTCAAAGTTACTAGGACAGAATGAAGTAAAATAAAGCCGTACAATTGATTTACAGGAAGTTAAATCTGATTCATGTGGTCTGGGCATGAATGAGCAATTGCAAGAAGCATAAAGTATGTTTTAAAATGCGGAATTTATGCAGTGCTAAGTGTGGATGTCTGTACACCAGGTGGCCGAGATTTTGAGAGGACTCTTCAAGAGAGACTTTTCGTTTGGTGTGATTTAGTAGAACGACTTTCAGGAACAGGAGTGTATTTTTAGTTTCTACCGAGCAAAGACTGACAGAATGATTCTGAAAGAAAGACAGACAGAGAGATAGGGAGAGAGGGTGAGAGAGAATTAAATAATGTCACTGTGAGACAGGGTTAGTAGTGTTTCATCTGAATATCGGCCGCACAGGAAACAGCAAGATTGTGGGGTGAGAAAGACAGGTGGCCGACTTGGGCCGGGGCACAGAGCCAACACAAAAACCACTCCACTGATTTTAGTTTCCACGAACTAATAATTAACACCGTACTTTTAACAATCTTTGAGATATAAATCACGGGTTTCAAAACATTAAACTGTCCCAAAAAAAATCCAGTTCTAAACTCAGAATTGTAAATATACACAAGTCACTATTCGTCTTTCTTTTTTCAGTCTATTTCTTTCATTACCGTAATATTTACTTGAGTAATCGCCGACGTTCCTTCTTCGTCGTCATCTACTTCTTTGTAATCTAATACGAGACCTATTGTTGTTATTTTTATTAGTGTGGTTAGTATTACTCCAAAAGTAGGAAGTGCGTTTGTAGTTTATACAAACTCTGATGAAATCTTTACGAAACAACTGAAGTTATCGTCCCAGTGTTCGATTTTTCAAGCAGAGTTAATAGCTATAAGAGAAGCTATTAAGTGGTGTAACAACAAAGGTAATAACATATGCATACACAGTGATTCTAAATCAGCAATATGTGCCATAGATGACAAACACAATGTACACCCGATCGCTCATGAAATCCGCAGATTTTTAAGAGAGTTTCCTGGTCACATATGCATATCTTGGGTTCGTGGACATTCTGGGGATGAAGGGAATGAGAGAGCGGATGAATTAGCCAAACTGGCTGCAGATTCAAACCTTATTCCTTGTTACACCCTCTGCCCTATCTCGCATATAAAAAATGTAGTAAAGGTCCACATCATTGAAGAATGGAACGCCCAGTGGCAGAACAGCGAGAACGGAGCTGTAACAAGAAATTTATTTTTCCCATCTGTGCACGACAGATTGAAATGTAAACAACTGGTACCAAGTTATGTTACGACACAGTTTTATACAGGACATGGGAAATTCCAACAGTATCTTCACCGATTCCACATAGGTAACAATGCTGTCTGTAGATGTGGAGAAAGTGAACAATCAGTTAACCACATATTATTCTCCTGTCCGATCCACACATTAGAAAGATTTGCACTCATCTCTTACCTGAACCAACTGAACATTCAGTACACTATCCCCCTTCATAACATACTCTTTAATAAAGCAAGATACAAATTTTTCACATCTTTTGTTAATAGTATATATTCAAAAATATGACTTACATTCACTGCTTTCACTTTTATATTATTGTTATGCTTGTTATCTCCCACCCTATTTTCTTTCACATCACTTCTGTTTTAATGTATAGACTAATAATTTATGTTAATCATTATTATTGAATTTCTTTGAAGACAGTGCTCAGATTAAGACTGTATACGTATATTGTAAACCTGTAAGTGTATCATATCTCTAACCCTAATATACCTTCGGGTGAAATAGGGTTTATTTCAATTTGGATATTCAATAAATAAATAATAGTGTTGAAATCATCGTTATTATTATAGTATGAAAATTATGAAACGCATCTCGCTCGTTTCATAAACATACTCGTGTTTATTAAAATACCATTATAGGCTCATTGCATAATGATGTATTTTTACCATCATAATCATAAGGATAATAAAAGTTCAAGGAGTATTTTAACAATTGAAAAAAGTAATCAAAATCACAGCGAGGAAAACTTAATTTTAAGAGTTTAGTAATTGTGAGCACCAAAACGCGCATGGACACTTTAAAAGTCACGTTAAGGATCTTTATTTGCTAACGGGCAAAAATGGAAGGCGGGTTATAACAATAAACTCTGAAAGCGCAGAAACAAAATTTATAATTATACTTTTAACTTTTGCTGGTGCTGGTGATGGCCTATATAATATTTTATAATGTTTTCATGGGCTTCTAACTAGGTGGTTACTTCGATAAATTATGACGTTTCAGAGCCGATCTGAGGCTCCATTCTCCTTTACAGCGGAGCCTCAGATTGTTCCCGAAAAGTCGGAATTTATCCAAATAAGCCCCTGGTTACAAACCCGGAAAAATATTAAGATTATACATTTCTTACATCTACCTATTTTTCACAGATTCGTCATCTTTTAAATGAACAGATAATGGAGTAGTGTTCCCTAACTCACTCAGCCCTTTTATAGTCTGTAAAGGAAAGAACCGAAGTCTTTTTGATCAAGGTAAACTTAACGATGGTGTTTCGTATCAACTAATGAGAGTGTAAGTGGTGAAAAGAACCGAAAAGGAGACAATAGAGGTAACTGGTGAGGCGTGACGTATTTTGATAGCTTGCAGATCTCAGCTCCAGTGGCGGTGCCTATTGTTCAGGTGAAAAACAGGAGGGCTCTTCTCGTTTTCCAGGAAACTCCTGACCAAACAAGCACACAGACACACAAAAATTACTAAGAAAGACTTACAGCAGAGTCCCGCCATTCCGAACCCCGCTATTCCGAAAATCCGCCTATTCCGAAAATTCGCCTATTCCGAAAATCCGCCTATTCCGAACAGAGTTCAGAAAAAATACAGATTTTTTAAAACTTAAAACCCAGGAGAAATTAAAATGACTTTAGTGAAAAAACGTACATTTATTGTTATACAAATAAGTTAAGTAGAGACCTACAAAGAGCCTAAGCTTGATGAAAACGTCTGAAACCAAATTAAAATGAAAGATGGCTACTTACAGCACATGTCGGCTGACACTAGCAGATGTCACCGCACTTAATTTACGCCTTAACAAGTCAATACGTTGATATTATTCATGAAATTCGCCTATTCCGAATTCCCGCTAAACCGAACAGTGTTCGGAATAGCGGGACCCTACTGTATTTATAATAAAAATAGCACTCAATAAAAAAGCAAGTCAACTCAGAATCATGAAAGTCAGAATGTTTCTAGTCGCGATTTTCTTGGAATCAACTGGTGGATCTTTAAGCAATAATAGTATCCAACCAAACAAAGCCTAATTGCGAAAGAAACGAAAATATCTTCTTTCGGTTTGTTCAACTACGAAACAGAAATAAATCTAATCCTTAAATATCCGAGACTCAATTTCCTCCACGAAATACAAACTGCAAAGAAAACAGCTATCACAATGATAAGATCATAATTTATTTCTTGTACCTTACTCTACCATTTTCATTAAATTTAAATTTTTAAACTTATTTTCCACAATTTTATTATAAATTTAAGATAAGCTACTGTCTTCAATGTATATATTAGGACTATCAATTTAAGAGTTAAGCAATATTAATCCCTAACTTCAAACAAATATATTCTGAATATAAATTCTGAAATAAATTTAATGCATTATCACCTCTTCAAGCAATTACTTAGCAGTTTCAGTATTCAGCCAATTTCTTAAAGAAAGCTGCCATTTTCAGTATGTCTATTGCACATTAGGCTATAGCATTTCAAATAAATAATCTTAACTTTTCCTGTGCTGTAAGAAACTGCCAGGTAACATTTTTAATCGACCAATCGGCAACTTTTTATAGAATGCCTAATTTCAAACATTTCCGGTAATTAGCCTGCTATCAATAATTTTGTAATTACATGCGCCTATCACAGTCTTCATACTGACGTATAATACATTTAGAAAAGATCCCGCTCCGCCGCTGACATCAAATGGTGAGATGTGCAATTTTATTTATTTTTTGTTGTGGACAGTCGGAATGCTTTGATTGGTTAGCGGTGCAATTAGCAGCTGTTAAATACCTTCCACTTTTCAAACCGAGGTCTATGTTTCCGAGCTCTTTATAAATCTGTCAATTTCTTTGTTGCTTGCTTCTTTCCCGCGCGTTGAAATATTCGATCGTGTCGCTACTTTGCTTGTACGCCGATCACCAGTACGGAGCTGACAATGACGCGACGGAAAGAATGCCCATTGTTCCCTTCTGTCATGGGAAATGACTAGAGTGCCGAAAATGCCTATCAACTCCTCCTCCTCTTAAATCGATACTAATTAAAAGACTGGTCAACATTTTCCTAATATACAAATTCATTTGGTCCATAATTTTAAAAAAGGATTGGTTTCGTTAAGAATCGGCACACACACAAAAAAAACACACTCACACACACGGAAAGTAATAGGCTAATTGGTATAATTCTCAGTAGGTCTATAAAAATCGTAAGATTTTCAATTTAAAAAATGTTTCTAACTTCAAGTTATGCACATAAAGTTTAATCAGACAATAAACGAATGATTTTAATAGCACAGAAGTATTCCCTTCCTATAAACAATTTGTGATATGATTTGAAAATGGTTGACAAAATATAAGCACTTTGTAGCAAAACAGTTATTTATTTAACAATAGATATATGTTTGCAATATATGCAACAAGTGGTATCATACTCACTAACAAGTGTTTCTAGGTGAAGATAAGAACTACAATTATAAAAGTACGGTACACAAAGAACCAAGAAAACAATCAAAACACAATTTGATTTCTTTCGATTAGTCTTATCTTTTCTGATGGTTTATTCGATGGTTTCTGATAATTTTAGGATCGAGTCGCGGCCCACCTGTAACCCTTCCGGGACCCACTAGTGGGTCGCGACCCACCGGTTGGGAACCGCTGATATAGCCTAATGGTATAAACAAGTTAAAATGTAATGGCTGTGGCAGAAAGTCCAGAAAGAGGTGTAATGAATATATTTTTAATATAACAGAACCAAATCAGCTTTCGCAAAACATCTCATAAATACAGGTCACAAACTTATCATTACTGAATATACGACGGAAATTCAATAGGATGAAAGTAATGGATTAAACAGTTAAAATCATACCAGGTTGATATTAATCGAGATAATATAGTGCTGTAAATGAGAATGTAATAGATGACCTTTTTTTAACTCGCTCCAAGAAACTGTATTAAAAAATAAACATGTTAACAAATGATAGGATATAAGCTGACAGTAAAAGCATGATTCAAATTATATAAAAATAATTATAAAAATGAAAAATAAATTATCATGATAGTAGTAGGTAGCAATAGATAAACCTATTTAAAAGGGATGAAAATCTTAGTTATATGAGTTTTTTAATTTTTTATTTAAAGACTCCATAACTACACTTGGCTAAAACTGGATGTAATATGATTTAGAATTATACAGACGAGAATGGTTGAGGATTTCACACTTCACATACTGTACTTCGGAACAATTCACTTCAAGTTCAAAATAATAACGTAACTGTGAGTTGAGATCTCTGAGACCCTACGAAACTTCCAGTGCAACAAATGCCAGGTCTGTAAAACGAATTCTCACTATTACGTCATTACTAGACCTGGGATTTTAAGGCAAATGCCTATTTTGATCGTTATGAAATAACATGAATTTTTAAAAATATGTTGACATTTCATGATATATCACTTATATTTACAGAGTTTTATAGTGCCCTAAAATGCCTATTTGTACCTTTGGAGCCTTTTTTTAAAACTATTTTAGTGCCTAAAATGCCTATTTTGTACATTTAAAATAAAATTCAACTTTGTAACTTTTACAATCATTTAATGGACATGCAGTCCGCTGCCGTGGGTGAGTCGGTAGCGCTCCTGCCTTCCACTCCGGCGGCCCGGGTTCGATTCCCGGCCGGGTTGGGGATTTTTCAGTAGTGAAAAATTTCTTTCCCGGGTTCAGGACTGGGTGTGTGTATGTGTCCTTAGGTTTAAGTAGGTAGGGGACTGGCGCACCCCGGTAACAAATCCGCTGTGAATATCCCCTTACGGGATCCCCAGGGGTCGCTTGCGACCCAGAGGAGTAACTTCCTTCTAATGGACATGCCTGAATGAAGGGCAGAACAGCAGAGGGTGAGTTTTTCACAGAAACTTGATTTTCCCAAACAATTGTCGTCAAAAGAATGCTGAAAGACGGGAAAGGATTCGTTTCAAACAAGCAGCAGGTATATAGTAAGAAGGGACATATAATCCCCTAATGTTTTTTATAAATGTATTTTTAATTTTGTCTTAATGTTGTAATCATTGCTGTTTAGAATAGGTATACCACGTTTCTTATAGTAAAAAGAGATCACGTTACAGTTTAAGCGCTTATTGTAGTATTATAAAGTCTATTTTCTGTCATTTCACACATTTTTAAAGCATATTTTAAGTGCCTATTTTCTCTTTTGAAAGCCTATTTACTTGTTTTAAAAGCCTTTTTTAGGTGCCTAAGACTAATATTTTTAGAGCCTAAAATCCTGGTGTACCTGTGCCTTGAGAGTATAGGAAATATCAACACAATCCATTTGGGGGTGCTAATAAAATAATGGAATAAACATTTATTGTTATCGTAGTAACCCCATGACAGTAGTTATGGGTTAACTTTGCGGGAGAGAAAATCAATGTCTTGTCTTTGTCTGCAGACAGGTTTTCTGGCATTTATTATACCATCTGATGGTATATTACATTGGCAAATTTCCATATTGATACGAGACCCCTGTCGTGTTGTCTCGACATTAACCGGGCACCGAACTCAGATGGATGTCTGGTTATCTAGTCACGAAATGGTCTCACCTTTAACATTAACAGGATGCGAGCGTTATGCCCTTCATCTTGACACCAATTAAGTTATGTGTCTACACATCTATCGTGTAGTCCCATATCGAGCACTCCCGCAACAATTCGTGGGATGCTGCTAATAAATCTAATTTTATTAAGTACAAATTAAGACAGGAAGCGGATCATTTGCGTTCGTTTAATGCTGAGAGGAAGGCAAGGTAACTTATACGATGACAAGCGAGGTATTTTAAGGATATACTTACTTTAAAAGTAATTTTTCTGGCAAATATGCTTATATACAGAGGAACAGGACTATGAGAGTGGTAAAACTGGCTTGAAAACCATGGCACGAGCTCTGTTCACACGTTTATTTCACTTCACAAATTGCTACATTCAAAAATTGATGATCATAATATGGTTAAGAAGGTTTCCTTTTACGTATCAAGTAAACTAAGTAGACATAGGAAGCTATTCTTTACCCCCAGGGTAAATACTGATATTCACACAAATTCACCTCTATATAAGGTAAAGTAATCACTTTGTACAATAAAATTCTTGTTTTTTTTAAATTTTGACATATTTAGCATGTCCGAAAGTGAATTTAGAAATGCTTTAGCCGAAGTTAATTTAATAATGAACTGAAATTATTAAATGTAGTTACAATTAATTGTAGTTAGTGTATGTATCATGCTAAAACATACTCCTCACTCTTTCTTTCTTACCCGATTTTTTTAAAATTCATACATGCATTATGAACTGTGTTTAGAGAAGAAACCTGGAAACTGCTGCTTTTTATTAAATTACGGTAATATATCTTTTGTGTATTTTTATCTATTGTGTATTCTTATCTTTTGTACCTTTTGTTTTTATTATTTTGTATGTATGAATTGTATTTTTTGTCATGGACATTGTAATTGGGTTTTTTTACCTGTAATGTTCTTCTTATTAATAAATAAATATACGGTACTTACCTTTTCACTGCTACTGACGTTTATATGCGTCACCGAAAAAACTGCCTAAAAGCAGATATATTAAATAATAGAGTAATGCTTTATGTTACAATATAAGGATTTTTTTTCCGCGCGATAGAATTGCCGTTCATGAAAACCAGCTATTCCATTATGTGATACCAAGGAATAAATCTCTTGTGAACGCATTTGTCCTTCCACATGAAATGCTGGGCCAAAAAGAAAGAAGGAAAGAAAGTCTGGCATGAATTACGATAAACTTTCCAACAGCACAATGACCACAGGCTTGCCCAATCACGTACTGTGAGCTCTTCTACTACTTCCTGTTTCAAACATAACAATCAATTTACATTATTTAAGCCTAAAATGAAAATCTCTTGCGTTGTACATTAATATTTCTACTACAGAAAGCATGAGTTATAAAAATCTTATTATTAAACCAGTGAATTCAAGTGAAATTATAAAATTATTTCGCAATGAAAAATTACATCCGTGTAGGCTATACTACCATTCAGGCTCATGATCAAAACAAAGGACCATGTTCTGATCGGTAACGGATAAAGCGATTTGAATCAACTTCTAAAAATAATTATCTGAAAGAAGATGTCTGGTGCAACATCAACCTTAACAACGGGAACAATAAAATATGAGTTTTCTACCCAAAGGCATGTCCAGACCAGGAACGAAGCCATGGGATGATGACCACATGTTCTTTCAGGCAAGGGTAATATCGCGGAGATTTGCCATCGCTTCTCGCGGGATGGGATGAAGAAACAACACAACACCCAGTCCTGAACTCAAGAAAGAAACTTTCCATAACAGTATTTAATAATCCCGACTCGACCAGAAAACTAACCCGCGTGGAACGTAGCCACGTTACCAACTACCCCAACGGCTTTGAGAGTCGAATAGTAGGTAGGCCTACTGTCCTACAATGGATGTAACGTCATGTAGTTTATATATTGAATTGTTGAATCTCTAAGTACAATTGACCCTATTTCACCTTTCGGTAAGCCATGGTTTTAGTTAACTTACAGTACAAATTGGGGTACGCCGTAGCGTAGTGGTTGAGAGGCGCTGCGCTACAAACCAGAAGGTCGCGGATTCGATCCCCGATAAGGTCGCTGGAGTTTTCAACTGGCATAATCGTTCTGGTGGCACTATGGTCCTGGGGTCCATTCAGCCTCTAATAGAAATGAGTACCAGGAGCAATCCTGGGGGTAATGGTGACCGGTGCGTAAGGCTGACAACCTTACCACCTTCATGTGCCGAATGCCTAAAATCTGGGAGCCTCAACCTTCTGGAACCCTCGGGGCCTCAATGGCCTGTATAGGGAACACTTTATTTCATAGTACAGTACTGTAATTTACAATTATTTACAATTTTCTGCTTAATTAAATAGTTAGTCTACATATTAATAATATGGTAAATATAAATAAAGTTAATTGACAAATACTAAATAGTAAATCAAAGTTTCTTAAAAAAATAATTTGAGCAGTCGCATCACTTCTTACAGCAGCACTTCCTATGCAAAATATTTGTCAAAGGCTGTTGAAATTAATTTTGGCAATAATACAATTTAGTTATAATTTCTTGTCTTTGGTAGCTTTAATATCACTTTATACACCATTTTGTGATTTGTTAATTTGCAATTTAATCCTAAAAAAGCCTTAGTAAATATTGTGGGAGTTCATAAATATCGGATAACCTTTTTGCGAGGTAGCGATCAGAAAATATCGTGTTAGCGGTTTTACCCATACTGAATCCACTCGTGTGGAGAAATAGGATTAATAAATTATGTAAGCTTTAGACGTCTAATACAGTAATGCACTGTCTGAGGAAAGAACAGATGGATGAAGTTTTATAAGAAGATTAAATTTGGCATCAAGAGTAAATCAAATGGTTTTCGGGAAATCCTACCAGTGTTGTTGTTTACTGGCAGCTAATTGCCCTTCCCTTGCTATATTTAAGCGCATCATGTTAATGCCCTGATCTCGTAACTTGGCAACACCAGCCTGCGTGTCTCCGACATCACATAAGTGTTCAACGTCCCAATCTACTGTTCCTTGATTGCACATAAGCTCTTTGGTATTTCCTTATATTAATTTATTCGTAAATAATTTTATTAGTGAATGGAGAAGTTGAGAATTGTTGGTTTCTTTTGTGCTCCTTGCGACAGAGGCCAAAACGTCCCATGACAAGGGATTATCAATCATGGGTGCATAACTGGCTATTATAATTTTAAAAATATAACTTATTCTTATAGCAATGCCATATTTATTTATTTATTTATTTATTTCATGCACATTTAGCTCCTTTCCTTGATATGTAAAAGCACTGACGTAGGTTTTCTTAACTGCCATTTGCACACACACACACACACACATATATATATATATAATATTATGTTTGCTGTATGTATTTATATAGGCTAATACCGTCATGGCATTAGGGGTTGAGGCGCTGCGCTACAAATCGGAAGGTCGCGGGTTCAATCCCCGATGAGATCGTTGGGATTTTTCGAATTGGTCTAATCCTTCTGATGGCATTATATGGCCCTAGGGTCGACTCAGCCTCTAACAGAAATGAGTGCCAGGAGCAATCCTGGAGGTAAAGACGGCCGGCGCGTAAGGATGATAACCTTATACCGTCACGTCCGAATATCTAAAATCTGGGAGCCTCAACCTCATGGAACCCTTAGGGCCTCCATGGCCTCTATAGGGGTCACTTTACTTTACAATTATATAATACGACCATACGGTGGAGGAGCTAAATGATTCCCTAGGCCCTGAAAACGAAATCGGAATTCTATGTGGTAAGATAACAGAAATGACCATCTCTACATGAGGAATCTGTCCGAGTATATTATATTATTCGTTATATGCTACACGCATGAGACGTACATTCTCTGTAATAGTAAACCATACACAATTCAGTATTTGTGTATACAGGAAGAGGAAAATACAGTGACACAAAACTGAAAACCTATCAATAATTTAGTAATTGATTTCGGTGCATTCCTGCGGAAAGAAAGGGCAATTTTTGCGAGTAGTGCTTGCATTTGCTAGAGCCTAGTTCTACCGTTACAATTTGAAGGTCTTTATGCACGTATTCATTCAGTACATCGGAAGTTGTCTATTAGGGTACGTATACATCTGAGATGTGTACGGCATTTTGAGGTGCACGCGAACCGCTCGCGTGCTGCTCGCCACGATCCGTCTCCTGTCGGTTTTTTTGACGAACACAAAGGATTTCTGATTTCAAATTGGGACGTGTTTTTGGTAGTTGCGTGCTGCACGCGTGCATCTCGCTGAAATTATTTTCACAGCGCTCCGCTCCTCAAGCTTTACTGTACAATTGGCAAATGAAAAAATTATATGAGAGGTTGATGCGAGTCACTTACTCACCTTTTGCGGAATGATAGGTATACAGAAGCAGGAGCTGAGTCAGATGTTGTGTACGTTACTTTGCACTTTCTGAATTTCTTTAAAATACGCTGGAGAAAATCGATCTTTATGTTTGGCTTCTTCCTTCATGCAGGCCTACTCATAAACATTAGCAATAATCTCGCTACTTTGACTCTGTAGAATTTCCCCTTTTAGTTTTGACAGTATAGGAGGCATTATCACGTTATTAAATAAATAGCATTCGTTAAAACAATTGCATGCACCCGTGTTGCATGAATTATATAGCAGTGAATTGTCGTCTCCAAACAGAGTACAGGAAATTCGACTGTTTGTTTATTGTAACATGTGCTATTTTGCTGACGTGCCTAGCTAGTAAAAAAAAAAAAAAGTGCAGTTACTCATTGGATGGCCAGTCGGCTTCAAAGGTTTCGGTGTTTCTTTATGTTAATTGATCTGACTAAATCGGTCTTGGGCTTCCGCTATCCAAAACAAAAGCAACGTTGCAATATTCTCTCATTGTTATCACTGACCTCAGTTCTTCCTTCGCTTTATTCAATTCACACATGTTCTTGTTTACTGTAACTTGATCTTGCAACAACGTATTTCACTCCACGCGGAGTAGACGAGTACCTGTCAAAATCGCCACAGGACATTCTTACATTTTGATTGGCTGGGGTAACTAGCTGATTGGTGCGGTAAAACAAAGAACATGGGTTGAGCTGTCGGCAAACTTTTCCTCCTAACGAAAGGAAGCCGCCTGGGTATGCAATGAGTAACTGGACTATAGCTAGCCCACTGGTCCCTCTCTGAAGGACATTAGTCAAGATTGAATGAGCTAGCTTGTATGTGATATAATCATGGAGTAGTCCGAGGAGAAGATACTGTAGATTAATTTATTTACAAATCAAAACATCTACTGTGGAACCCAAAACATAAGGATCACTACAAAAAAATTTAAAGGAGGATGCATGGAGGGAAATAGGAATGGAAATAAATACGTCCTCAGAGGAGTGGAAGAAGATGATGTTATCTATGCTTTCTTGTAACCGGCGAGAGAAAATTAAAGTTAACGCCAGCAAAGGTACAGGAAAAGTTAAGTTATAAAATATAAATAATAACACTGTTTACTCACTTTTCAACTCTTGTTTAAAAATGGTTTTGTTTCGATATTTAAGCCGTAGACAAGTTTTGCAATTGAGGACTTTTTTTCAAAACTCGTTTTCTAAGCAAGACAACACACAAAATATTAGGCCTAATGATGAAAGCTAGTGGTTCGCAGTAGGTTCGTCGCTTTCCTATGGAACGCAAGAGGAGCGCAGTGAAAATAATTTCAACGAGCGGCACGCGTGCTGCACGCGTGCGGCACGCGTGCCGCACGGCACGCAGATGTGTACGGCATTTTGAGGTGCACGCGAACCGCTCGCGTGCTGCTCGCCACGATCCGTCTCCTGTCGGTTTTTTCGACGAACACAAAGGATTTCTGATTTCATATTGGGACGTGTTTTTGGTAGTTGCGTGCTGCACGCGTGCATCTGGCTGAAATTATTTTCACAGCGCTCCGCTCCTCAAGCTTTACTGTACAATTGGCAAATGAAAAAAATTATATTAGAGGTTGATGCGAGTCACTTACTCACCTTTTGCGGAATGATAGGTATACAGAATCAGGAACTGAGTCAGATGTTGTGTAAGTTACTTTGCACTTTCTGAATTTCTTTAAAATACGCTGGAGAAAATTTATCTTTATGTTTGGCTTCTTCCTTCATGCAGGCCTACTCATAAACATTAGCAATAATGTCGCTACTTTGACTGTAGAGTTTCCCCTTTTAGTTTTGACAGAAAAGGAGGCATTATCACGTTATTAAATAAATAGCATTCGTTAAAACAATTGCATGCACCCGTGTTGCATGAATTATATAGCAGTGAATTGTCGTCTCCAAACAGAGTACAGGAAATTCGACTGTTTGTTTATTGTAACATGTGCTATTTTGCTGACGTGCCTAGCTAGCCCACTGGTCCCTCTCTGAAGGACATTAGTCAAGATTGAATGAGCTAGCTTGTATGTGATATAATCATGGAGTGGTACGAGGAGAAGATCTGCAGATGATACATATTTACAAATCAAAACCTCTACTGTGGAACCCAAAACATAAGGATCACTACAAAAAAAATTTAAAGGAGGATGCATGGAGGGAAATAGGAATGGAAATAAATACGTCCTCAGAAGAGTGCAAGAAGAAGATGTTATCTATGCTTTCTTGTAACCGGCGAGAGAAAATTAAAGTTAGCGCCAGCAAAGGTACAGGAAAAGTTAAGTTATAAAATATAAATAATAACACTGTCTACACACTTTTCAACTCTTGTTTAAAAATGGTTTTGTTTCGATATTTAAGTCGTAGACAAGTTTTGCAATTGAGGACTTTTTTCAAAACTCGTTTTCTAAGCAAAACAACACACAAAATATTAGGCCTAATGATGAAAGCTAGTGGTTCGCAGTAGGTTCGTCGCTTTCCTATGGAACGCAAGAGGAGCGCTGTGAAAATAATTTCAACGAGCGGCACGCGTGCCGCACGGCGCGCAAGAGGAGCGCAGATGTATACGTACCCTAGCTGGAGGAATAGTGAGTGCTTCAAATTCAAATTGTAGCACTTTGAATAGTTTATATAGCACTTAGTTGCAGTTCATTATCTGCAACAGAATGTGTAATGGCTCTGTTTGTTTATATTTCTGTTTAATTATCGCGCACAGCTGTTCGGAGATGGGTGCGTTGCCTTTCAAGTACGTTGTAATGATAATGGTTTCTAAGTAACCGAAAAGCTAATCTCAATAAATATGTCTCACATCACATCGGGCACGTAGACTTTCTCTCAAGTTTGTACCCGAAGGATTCTCTTCTTAGTTGAAGCTGAGACATGTCAGGGGATCCCATGGTATTATTTCCCTCTTTCTTCTCCTCTCGCAAGAAAAACTTAATTAATGGACAAGAGAGTCGACATGCTGACTACGTGACTCTAATTAATCCTCAATTATATACAGTAGAGCCTCGGTAATTCGAGCCCCGGTATTTCGAGGTTCCGTGTAATTCGAGCTGGTCTTAAGAAAATTAAAATTTTCGATAAAACTAGATTAAAATCCCGTTTTTATACGGTGTCCGCATGTGAGCTTTACGCACTTCCGAATGTGTTACATTTTGAGCTTTCTTTCAATTTTTCCGTGTACAAAAATGCAGGTAAAACTGTCCCACTTAGGGTTTCGTTCATAATGCACAGAAATTATTTTAAATGTTTGCCAATATACATACAGGCGTAACACAGGTTGGCCTATGTATGTTTGCTTATGTATTTTTTAAACCATTATTGTGCACATTAAACATTTATTTATGACTTAGCATGTGCCCGCGGCTTCGCCCTCGATAATTATTTCAAAAATTAAAAATTAAGAGCATAAAGTTAAATCATAATATTTATTAACTCCTAAATCACGTGGACTACATACCACGATTAGATAGCATCGTCTGGTAAAAGCGACGTCAGATTCGAGTTCCTTGGCCCAGAAAACCTCTGTATAGTGAGATTCGTCCAAATAAAACAACGTTTGACCATATTTAGGGTTTACAACATTCAAGCGATCGCGAAAGTTTTATTTTCAAGGTGTGACAAAAATAGACAAAGCCAAATGTAATTGATTTGACATTGAAATGTATAACTGAAAACTTATGTTTTGAAAACGCAAAAAATGCACGATTTTTGCCCGTTTTTCACTCATAACTCACGAACGAAAACTAAAATTAAAATTCCGGCTTCGCGGTGCATTTTCCGACCCTTCAGCACACCTATGTTTAAAATTCCAGATCTCTGCGTTCAGTAGATTTCCCTGGACATCGAGGACAGTTCCTTTTATTAATATAGATAATATGAATTATAATGATACCTTCTCTAATTTGTCAAACATCCATTTAATTTAATCCAAACCCACCTATACCATTGGCAATAATATGTTCTGTGAATTTGTTTCGATAATTCTATGCAAAAAGGGATTAAGTATTTTCAAAAACATTTAATTTTTGGCATTTAGAATCAGAATTTTTCAAAATCCCTTCTTAGTGAGCACCTACATTATGAAACGAAAGTACTGTCAAAATTCAAAGTCTCTACCTGTTATAGTTTAGGCTCTACGTTGATTTTATATATAGAGAGAAGAGAAGAGAAGAAGATTTACCCATTGATTTAGTGATATTTTCGTATAATCCGAGTTTTTTGTAATTCGAGGTAGCCTCAGCCCCAATTAGCTCGAATTATCGGGATTCTACTGTATAGATCAAGTTGAAGGACTGAGACACATGACGGTAGGAACTCTCCATTCATAGTATGTAGCGCCAGGGACACCCTTCTTGTAAATTATCGTAACTACAACTTTGCCACCAAATAGCACAGGTACCTACTGAATATAACACATGAACCGTTACATCATAGTTACGTAGTTCAATTAGGCCTACAGGAAATATGTTCATGTACGGAAATGCTCAGATAATCACAAGTCTAGGTTAATGGGGAAAAAAAGAGTCAATTTGATCTTCCCATCACCCCAACAAAATCATAAGTAATATTCACTCCAGTATGTCCAATTCCTCTAAGCTAAAGCTAAGAGGGAGGGCAGACTGTTCAACCAATTTTGTTTTATTAAACTTAAATAAGACTTGAGGCTTTCTCGGTGTTGATTACTAATGTTCTTCAATGTTTTTACAATAAACAAAATTCCTGCATTCTGATTGGCCGATACACTCCAACCCATTTCCTCCAATCACAGAATTTCATTTTCACTCAAAAACATATATAAGCTCTCTTCCCCTTTTTCTACACTCATTTCCCTGAGGAAGACCGCAGAGATGTCAGCGACCGAAAGCTTGGATGCATATATATATATATATATATATATATATATATATCCTTTTAATCTGCTTATAGCCCGTGAAACCATCATTAGTAAACTTAAATAAGTTAAATGTAAAGCATAACATTGAAGATAAATAACATTCAGGAAAAAAACAGGTGATTTTTTGGTGTAATTTTACATCAAGATTTTTCCTTGGGTTAAAATTTAAGCTTAGATGTATGAATGAATCTAGTGAAATTCGAAATACTTTATATATTTACACACACATATGCATACACACACACACACATACATACATACATACATACATACATACATACATACATACATACATACATACATACATACATACATACATACATACATAGGCCTACATACATACCGTATATAGGCCTACACACACGCGCGCGAAATGCATTTTTCAAGTAGGCCTATTATAAACCGAATTAAGTTAATTACATTTGAAGATTTAATAAATATTGAATAAATATGTAATTTGGCCCGGGTATAATTTGAATTTTGGTGCAATCCTTAATGCTTGATTACTAATCTTACGAAAAAATGCAGATTCAAATTCATCCACACAGTAGTTAAAATGGAATTTGTTTCTGTATTAATCATGAATGGATGAGATTTCCCGGTCATCTTCATTAAGATTGCTTAGAAATGTCAAGCATCCGTCAAATGCCACGTTGATAATGCTTGACAACAATTTTGTTTGGATCAATGATTTCTTCAGCGATGAATATTTCCCTAATCTGGCATATAAACAGGAAGGACGTATGCAGGAATGCATTCAAGACAATTTTCTCTTTTATATTTTTTTAATTGGTCTTATCTTTGTGTTGTGGCATTATGGCCCTGGCGTCGACTCCACCTCTAACAGAAATAATAATAATATGAGACCAGTTCATAGAAGGGTGATTTTCCGGAAGGACCTATGGAAAGGTATAAAAACACTTTCATGAAATGGTTCTATTTTTCATTATATATTTTTCTAACTTGGCCTACGTCTACAACATGGTACGAACTACACCCAATCCTACGGAAAGCGTCCTAATTGTTGTATTCCCGAAAACCCACCTTAACCTAAGTTTGAACCCAAGAATCTTGATTATAGGCCTAATGGAAATCAAGATCTCGGAAAATCTATAATCATAAAAGGAAGTGTTTGTCTTTATGTCTGTCCGCGATGCCCAGCGAAATCTACAGAACGCAGAGATCTGAAATTTTAAGCATAGGTGGACTGAAGGGTGGGAAAATGCACCTCGAAGCCGGATTTTTAATTTTCGCTTTCGTTCGCGAGTTATGAGTGAAAAACGGGCAGAAAACGTGCATTTTTTTTCGCTTTCGATACATTTCAGTTGCCAAATCAATTGTAGGTGGCTTTGGCTATTTTTGTCATCATACCTCATAGCCTACCTTGGAAATAAAAGCATCGCGATCGCTTTATTTTGTAAGCCCACCCTGGTCGATTCATTTGTTTATAATGTCAAGGCTAGCAGACATCTGAAAGTTTCAACCTACACGGAAGAGGGATAATGAATATAGGCCTAAACGGTCAAACATTGTTCGATTTGGACGAAACTCAGTATGCAGGGGTTTTCTGGGCCACGGAACTCAAATCTGAGTTTTCTAATCCTGGAATTCACTTCAAAGCCGGATTTTTAGCTGATTGTATTAATTGTTTAGTTTAGGCCTATGAATGTTTCGCGTGCAAATGTTAATAAATATAATGTTTTAGTTATTTTGCTCTTAATTTTTTTATCTTTCAATCAATCATCGTGGGCGAAGCCGCGGGGATCTGCTAGTATATTATATTTTGGGGTGAAAAATAGCTGGGTCCTTGTAGAATAATGCTGCCCCCCCCCCCCCCAAACGTCAAAATGAAAATAAGACCAAGAAAGAAAGAAGACTGCAAAGAACTGACAGTCGTTATCATTGCAGGCCTTGGATCGCAGTGTAAATACGCGTTGCTATTTCACATGCTTCTGTGTAAACAGACCGCCCGCCAGTAACGGACTTCACTCATTGCTTTTACCGAAATCAGATCCAATAATTGCAGTCACGCATGTGCTGGAATCCATTACCAACTTGGCAATGCTTCTACCACCGCCAGTATGAATCGGCATGCAACTTCTGCTGCCAGATTGCCACCTCCCCATACATTCCGATGTGTAGTGCGATATTCATTTATGGTTCCTAGAAGATACACCTGCATAAGAATATGCCTCCCGAAGGTTCCTGTATTCCAGGCATCAAGCTTTGTGACATAGCCTGACGTTAGGTAGATTATTTTATGTGCCATGAATGATAATACAAATCGATAGCTTACAATCTATCATTTTGGGAGTCGATTTGCTGACTACAAGCATTTAATTCTGCCATCTGCCAAAGAAGTCGAAATATGGATGTAGAAGACATAAAACTTAACATAAGTTGATGAAACAACGAAACATTGTTTTTCCCAAGAGTGCAAGATAGAATAGCTTGTATATACACTTTTGATTCCAAACTATATTATGACTCAATTCTTAACAGGACATGGGAAATTTGGTGAATATTTTACTTATACAGATTTAAAATTTCTACCTCTGCAAAAATTGCAAATGTAAAGAGGAAAGACAGTCTGTCCATTATTTACGCATGAACGTTATCAGGTCTCTGGTTCAAATCCCATAGCCGACCGTTTTTACCCTTTTTTTAATGTCAATGTGCGGTTGTCAAAATGTCACTAACCTGTATAATTCTGCTGATGCTAGACGATGTTAATCTGATTTTTTAAAAAAGTAGAGCTTAATTAGGATATCAATTTTTTTTAAAAACTTAAATTTCTGCATATCATAATTGCAATTATAACTGATTACGCAAAATCATTATGGCACTTTGTTACGCCATTCTGCCTGATTTTATTTTTTCTTAAATTTGCATTTGATCTAGAAGCTCGGAATTGTGTGAGGGACCCACCAAGCTACCAGTTACTTAATAAATTTATATAAATTAATTTTCACCATATGGTATAATTAAGTCTTAGATGACCAAATGCATTTCATAAAAAATCCCTTTAGGCAGGCCTACAGGCTGAGGTAGATTTCAAAGTGCTTTTGGTTTAATTTATTATCGCTGCGCAGCACTCTTCTATTTTTGCCTTGGCATGGCGAACCCGCACTAATAAGAACTGAATTCGGTAAAGAGGAAGAGCCTACAATCATTTGTTTTGACAACAAGAATAGGATATAATATTCTGGGAGGCCGTGCGCAAGATCAGCAATGAATAAAATTAGCAAAGCCGCTAAACAAGACAAAATTATGATATTATAATAATTCTTTTAAGTGTTATTATTTTCAAACATTAAAATCTCGCGTCATATGAGAGCTATCAAGAAACTAGTTATTGATTTGCAGAGTACTCATCAAGAGCTTTTCAACGATACCCCACAAGACGTAGTTTCAAAAATTTCGAATTTCCATCCGCTCACCCCCACCCCCAAAAACCCCCGAATTGTTGGTGTCACTGTGAACTCCATAGGGAGTACTCTAATTTATTCAAACAAAGTTTCCCTCTATACTTTATAGGGGCCGAGATATAAATGTTTTAAAATTTCAACCCCCTCCCCCGACCACCCCCTTGTGCCAATTTTGCCCATTAACGAACTTGTCCGAACTATTGGGCTTAGAAATAACATAATAAATTTTGGTTCAAATATCTTCAAAATTACGGCCGCTATCGTGTAAAGATATATATAAATATCACAATTTTTTTTTTGGACGGGCGGTGGTTTCGTACTTAGGGGAGCATGAAACGTAAAGATATGAAATAATTTTTCGAAAATCATGACATGGTATCCATTGCAATAGGTAGATTTTTCTTCGAAATCTACCTAATTATCTTATACTACTTGCTATCGAGTACCGATGTAGTGGCCCTTGGGCTGCAGTTGAAGTGTTTTCATGGTCCTATATTTTTATAACACACTGTACTTCTCATAGCGTAACTTATACACTATAGTACTAGCAACGCCCACATCTCGTAGAGTTTTCTTTTGTGCGATCCCATTCAAGACTCTCATACTAATTGAATGTATTTCCTGAATACTGTGCTGAAAGACTACAATAGTCATCTCCCTGGCGTGTGCTTACCGCTCTCAAGTAGCAGACTCCACCACCGCGTCTCAAGGCTAGAATGTTCTTCATAGATCAGCGAGACTAATACATTTTACCCATATATTTCACCCATATAGGCTATATTTTCCTAAATCACTGTTTTTAATCGATAATTTATTTTGATGCGATTTAAATAATTTTCTTTACAATTATTTTAAAATACAATA
Source organism: Ectobius pallidus (assembly GCA_964059195.1). Classification (NCBI taxonomy): domain Eukaryota; kingdom Metazoa; phylum Arthropoda; class Insecta; order Blattodea; family Ectobiidae; genus Ectobius; species Ectobius pallidus. The sequence goes on from CAXKWD010000009.1 coordinate 124,174,594, forward strand.
TTGTCGATTTTTATACATATCTGAGATTAACTAACTCTTCCAACATAAGCTCGTATTTTGTAGCAGAGTCTGCTTAAACTGATTTAGACTCTGATTGTTTTCGACCGGACTTTGAACAAGAAAAAAAAACAGTATTAATGAATTTCATTCCACTAGTGCTGATTTAAGTAAAGTGGAGAAAATATTCAGTCTAAATACACTAGAATAAAACGCAACAGAATCTATGAAATCAAATTTGAAAATTAATTTTCTTAGCGATGCTGTCTTTTTTTTATTATTTATTTTTTTTTAAATCATTTGTCACTTAGTCACTAAATAACATATTTTATTTTACTTTTTATGACTAGTTGATATTCAACTGTATCTTGATTAATTTTACTAATATAATGTTATTTATATTTAGTGACTAAGTGAGAAATGGTAAAAAGATAGCATCACTAAGAAAATTAATTTATATGCGAGTATAATCTCCACGTTGTAATATGTAAACAAGAATTCTATTGTCCACCGCTGTGGCTTTGGGGGTTGCGTTCTCTCCTCTCACGCAGCGGGCTCGGGTTCGATTCCTGGTCGAGACGAGTTACCTAGGTAAGGTTTTTTCCACCTGTGAGACAAAGGTAAGGTAACTTTAGGCCCTTGTGGTCCCCGGATATCATCTGGCCGTCATTATCATCTTCATCCCCATCCTCGCCTTGTTCTGAGTGAGTGTGTGGGTGAATGGTGTGTTCGTGTTGTCTCGAAGGTGGCCCCGCGTTGGGCTGATCACTCATCCGGGGAGGCCCTCCATGTCCTTGTCTGGTCAAAAAAGTATGTATGTGATCCAAAGATAATCCCTCTCCCGACAGGTCGCGGCCCTGTAAGGCCCGGGCGGCTTGGGTCGCTTAAATCCTAAAAGGGAGAGGTTAAACTACGATAAAAGAAGAAAGAAAGAATTCTATTGATATAATATGATTAACACAACATATAGAGTTTGCATATTGTGAAATTGTGAATAAATTTCAAGTGAACCTATAATTTCTACGCCTCCGGTACTCTACTTTTTTGTTGTTGATAAATTGTATTCTTATGTGAGTGTGCGATTGTCAAGATATCACAAATCTTTATAGTTCAGCTGATGTTGGACGATTTTAATCTGATTAATGGCCGGTTTCTATAAACTCGCGAATTACCTATGGGTAAATTATCCAATGGACGGAATTTACACATGAATAACACCACACAAACACAAACAATTTGAAGATAGCAATCACATACACTTGTGGCGAGTTTCTAGATAAATGTCCTCTGGGTAAATATGAAAATGACAGAAAAAATGTTCCTACAAACTCGGGCTAGATCTTTCAAAGGGTAAATCTTCGGGTTAATTTATCCTTTCATGGATGGCTGGATAAAATTTAACCTTTCATAGGATCAATAGTAATATTTAAACAATGAGAATCAAAGCCTTCTGAATTAAATTAACTGTAAAACTCCAAGGCCTTGCTCATTATATCATTGTAGGTTAAATGGAACTAATTTGTCCATGGATAATTTACTCATAGGTAATTCACTAGTTTGTAGAAACCGGGCATAAAAGAACTAGACCTTTGTTCTCCCGTAAGCCCTGCTTAATGAATTAATCTGGAGCTTAATTTTTTCCCTGATTTTATTTATTCTGCGGTTTAGCCTATATCTGGTAGAGCTATAGTCCTATTCTATAGAGGGAAATTGAAGTTGCGGTACTCATAGGCTATAGCTATACTAAGTTCAGGAATATAAGTGAGAAGACTGCCCGAAGTTTTTCCCCCTCTGTGAAGTGACTATACCAGGAACAGAAAGATGGAGCCGGTTATGAGAATATGTAAGGTAGCAAACAAAAAGCCCTGCAACTTGCTTGCTGTTGGCCTTGAGAAGGTCTTACTGCAACATCTGGGACACTTCATGACCTACCTTAATCATGGTCTTTTTATGAACTTGGTACTTCTTTTCACTTGTCTTCTTAACTGTACTTAAGACAGAACTATTTTTCATGTAGATATGTTAAAAGTCAGTACAAAATGTAGAGTAAAAAGCTGATGACCGTTGGGAAACGTTATAGATTATTCATGATAACTAGACTTCGGATTTTAGGTAAAAACCTATTTTAATCCTTAAGTGATATATGGACGAAAACTGGTATATGCATGTTTCATAAGTGACTATGCGTAAAACTGATATTTTTATAGGACCTAAACAGCCTATTTTTACGATAGAGCCTAATATTCCCTATTTGCTTGTTTTTCCTCTAAAGTTCAAAATAAGTTATTTTTTGTTATAAATTCTAGCATTTATTTTCAGTTCGTACTGAATTTTTAGCTCGGAATGTGCAGTATATGACACATTTGTGACGTGGTTAGGCCTAAATAGTAAGGAATGTTTCGTCTTAAGTAGAAAAATTCCTTGGAATTCCCAAGAAAATGTAGTGTTTTTCTCCCGACTCCCACATCCAGCAAAAAAAAAAAGTAAAAGTAAAAGTTCTTTGAATCACTGAGGGATACAAGGGATTGAATATGCTAGCGTGCACAGCTTCTGGGCGCAGGGATCAGGTTTCCATTGTTATGGTAGTAATAGATCTATAGGCCTATATCTGTGTTTTATCATGATTATTGATTAATGGTGACTCCAATAAATATAATATTCCGCATTGCAATTGAGATATTTCAGAAAATTGGCAACTTAACGATTTTGTAAGAGACTATTTTATGATTTTTAGAACCCATTTTCCAATTTTTAGAGCCTATTTTAGGTACCTAAAACAGCATTTTTGGCGACCTAAAAGTCCGAAGTCTAATGATAACTGCTATTAGTAAATAGGGCGCGAAATTTCCGGTCGCCAGATCGCCATAGGCGACCAGAATTCTGAGACTGGACCCACAAAGATTTAATGTTGACTATACTACTCATATTCCACGTGTTTGATATTGACCAACAACGTTTAGCAGTTCCTCGGATATAGACCAATCATGATCGTTTATCTTATAAAATGCTTGCTATTAGTATGAGGATGATATTTGTCGATAAAATCGTCTGCTCGTTACTGGACATGTAATCATCAGTGTGCAGTGATTAATACGTCACACAGTATACTAGTGAAAAGGTTTCCCTGCCTACAATATAGAGAACTGTGCAGGTCAAGCATCAGGACATCTTCCATTTTTTCCCGATACATATGGGCCAGACATTCAGTGAACATGGACAATAGGTTCAAAACACCAGAAAAACAACATGGCCACAGCAGGAAGCTTTCTTCTGTATTATGAGAATGTGATTTCCTTGGGAAGTTTAGGGGGAGGGTCGACAGCCCCTTCCTGAATTTGATGTTCTTTTCCAGTTTGAACACTAAAAACCTTGCAGGTGGGGCGAGGGTGCAGGCGTGGGTTTGAAGGAATTTGAAAGAAACCATCCCTCAATATAGTCTACTCCTACACTAACAATATAGCATGTTTATAGTTTGGAGTTATAGCCAACGGGCAACGTTTTGCTCTTTCTGAAGACCTGCTAGGAAGTGAGGTTGAATGTGTTGTTTTGAAGAAAGTTCTGTACGAAATCAACATCTAGAAATATCCGAATATCTTACCAATATAATTTTCTAGCACCGATATTGAAATATAAATACAAAGTAAATAAATCGATTAAATATAATTATACGTGTTCGATTCCTAATGAAGCTATGTTCTATGATTGCTTAATTCCGTATAGGTCTACTTATTTTCATTCTTGATAAGGTGAAATGCCAGTTCTTTTTTTAAATAGATCTGAATATCATGTAATAGGCCTAACCTCTTTTTATTATTTCCTTCAATTTGCATTTATATTTTGGATAGGCCAATCAGATCCAATTTTCAGGGCTATAATCAGAAAAGCTTATTTTGTTAAATTATGTAACCTAAGTTTTAGGCCTATATTTTATGAGCATATATTTTGCAAAAGAAGGTCTAAACAACGATGGTCAAATAAAGGACTCGTTAGAAACAGGTTTAAGTTGAATCTAAATCAACTCTAGAAGTTGAATCAAGTTGAAGTTAACTCAAATGGCTTATGTCGATGATGATGATGAAGAGGATGATGATGAATTCACTGTATATGTCTTTGCACTTGTAACGAATATCAAAATGCTCGGCATAACACACAGAAGAATATAAGGCTTATATATCTATAACACACAGGTTGTCCAATACAGCAGTGCTTGTATCGTTCCATGGAATGATGACCAGATGCCCAGTTTTAAACGGGATTGTTCCCATTTGGATGCTCGTCGTATCGCATTATTCTAATAAAGCGTTAAGAGGACAGCAAGTTTTGTTTTTATTCTTGACCCAATGTCCACTTTTATGAAAATAATATTGGTAACATGGTACTGAATGAGTGATCAAAATGAATTGTTCAAAGTAGTGAACCATGTAAACAATGTAGTGACAACTAAGACTGAAGAATGAAAGGCAACAAACACTGAAGTGAACAAGAAGTGGTGTGATGTACAAGAACATAAAGGTGGTAGTTGTACTTATTTTATAATTCCACGAACAAATGCAGCTGTGAAAATATTTTTTTTTTCGCTTTTAAGTTATTTGTGATCGGATGAAAGGAGCAGTGTTAGAAAATGCTTAATATATCTTCCAATGAATATAATCATTCTGATGTTTAATAATTCACTATAGTACTAAATTAAACGCATATCATGTTATATTTAACTAAGACAAAATAATGCATTTAATTTAACTTTGTGGCATTGAATTGTTTAATGTCTATGAGTATTGGTAAAGATAAGACCTTGAGGTCTTCCTTTCCCCTCTGTCGGGATTCCAAAAACTACAATTAGAATACAAAAACGAAGAAAAAATACAAGACCAAAAATAAAATAGCACTGGCATTAAAGTTAATATATGGAATTAAAAAATAATTAAAATTATAGTAATGGTAATAATTACAATTTCAATAAAAACACTATACAATTATCAAAATTAAACCTAGTCTTATGACATTTTTAGACTATCTACATCAGTGGTTCCCAAAGTGGGGTCCCCCAGGGGTCCGCGATGGTGTTTCAGGGGGTCCGCAGGCGGTTTTAGAAGAAATAGGATATCCCGTAATTTTGAAGTGCTTAACTGTGTTCCCCACTACTTATAAAATCAAAGTTGAGAAATAAACATGAAGTTGAAAGTGACTTAATATTGGAATTATCAGACATTAAACCTGAGATAATTAATCAAAAGCAGGGTCACTGTTCACACTAAGGAGTAAACTCTGTTTGTTACCATTGACATTGTTATTTTGTCTATTGAATTTAATACATTTGAATCAAAGTATTTATTTAGTTTTTTATTTCAAAACCCAGAGGGGGTCCGCGAAATTTTAATTTCCTTTTAGGGGTCCGCGGACTGAAAAGTTTGGGAACCACTGATCTACATCATTATCTAATTACTTTTTTTAGCCAGAAAATATCATAAGTCCCTTTTTTCATTTCAAAACATCTGGTAACCATGGACCTATTTTATCGCCTGATTTATATGTATATATGTATAATCTCTTCTGTAAAACAGAATTATGTATTCAAGTTTCTCCTGTGGAAAGGTTTATAACATTATAGTAAGCGTAATGAAATAGTAGTTTGTAATGAAAGTCGAAGCCTGTGAAGAGCTGGTGATTACCATCAGAGTTGTCTGGGGGGCTGTGATTTCCAGGGAGGTCGACAAGAAAGCGGCCTGTTATTACAGCATAAGTTATTCAATTAGTAGAGCTACCTGCACCAGACACCTGTTAAAAACACCCTGCATCAATGCATTGCCGCTATAGTTATGTATTTATGGCGTTGCCACATTTCCTGAAGCCTAGCAAGTAGTAATTTGGACATTACACCACTTTCTCTGGCCGTCATATTTATTTAAAAGTATGCCTATTATCACATAAAGGAACTGCATAAGGCGATAAGTATATAAGAGCACATAGGCGTAACCAGGCCGACCATATGGGGGGGTTATAAAGGAATACCCCCCAGGGAGAGGGGGGTCCGGGGGTTCTCCCCCGGAAAATTGAAAAAATTAAGACGCAAATAAACGAGTTTTAAGCTTCCGGGGGTTTACCCCCGGAAAATTTTAAAAATTAAGACGCAAAATAACAAGTTTTAAGCTTCCGGGGGTTCTCCCACGAAAAATTTTAAAAATCAAGACGCAAAATAACGAGTTTTAAGCTTCCGGGGTTTTCCCCCGGAAAATTTAAAAAAATTAAGACGCAAAATAACGAGTTTTAAGCTTCCCACGCTTTATACTTGTATTAAGTAATTTATGAGCAGACTTAAAATAAATATATAATTTTCCTTTTTTTAATCAATGGGGGGGGGGTTCAAACCCCCAAAACCCCCCCCTCGGTACGCCTATGTAAGAGCATGATTGGTAAATCTAGTTGAGGAGTATTTAAAACATAAGTACTGATACACTTTTAACCTGGATCAATATCTTGTAAGAATCTGTTTGAAATTAGCCAGTCTCAATGTTGATTTGTTGCTATAATTCTACAAGTTAGAAAGAAATACCAGTTTCATTCGATTGACAGCATGAAACATTAAACCGTTAAACCATACTTTGATTTTCTATCATGGATGGCTAAGTAATGATATGATTTTGGAAAATAACTATACCCTTAGCAACCAGGGAAGGCGGTTGAGGCCAGGTAGGTTCCTTCGACCCGCTAGCACCCTCACATTTACAAGCAGAGGGAATTAGGACCAACCGTAATTTCCTCCCCATGAGTCACCTAGTCTACTTCAATCAATCAATCTTAGATTTTTTTAATATGTCATTTTATCTTAAAATGTTAGTTATATATCAATTCTACACATAATTACAATAAAAATGACACCAAACAATGTATAATTTACTTTAATAGGAACATTTATAACAAATACATAAATAAAAGTTACGAGAAAACTGCTTTCAAGTTCTATGTTCCTATTAAAGTAAATTATACATTGTTTGGTGTCATTTTTCTTGTAATTATATGTAGAATTGATATATAACAAACATTTTAAGATAAAATGACATATTAAAAAAATGTAAGATTGACTGATTGAAGTAGACTAGGTGACTCATGGGGAGGAAATTACGGTTGGTCATAATTCCCTCTGCTTGTAAATGTGAGGCTGCTAGCGGGTAAAGGAACCTACCTGGCCTCAACCGCCTTCCCTGGTTGCTAAGGGTATAGTTCGTAATAAAATTATTTAGCGAAGTGGAAATAAAATATTTTTTCTGCAAAAATAAGTTCTTGTATTAAGGTTCCACATACAGTACATGAATAAAGCATAAGGGGAGACATCGTTACGTTAACAGTTTAAGAAGAAGAGTAGCTATTTTCTGTGCTTTGATGTCCACCTCTGCCTTTTAATGCAACCTTACGGCAAATAGATTTTGCGTTGAGTAGAGCTCTATGTGGCAATCAAGCCTACAATGCATATTGCTGCAACTTAAATCAATGATTTTATAAACATTCTGTTGATAAATTCGTTTGATAAAAGCTATTTTTCTGTCAGATGGTTAATATAAATCATAAGTATGCTAAATGCAGCTTAGGGCTGTCTTACTATCTTACCAACCTCCATTTAGAACTAAATCATTTTACCTCGTCCAAAATGTTAATTCATTTAATATGCAGAAAATTCTACGACTATCAACATATTTCACAAACTTAGTAACAAAGCTTTACAATTAAGTATTAATACGAAAAATTGTAGATGAAATGAGATTTTTATACTGTATATGTTAAGTAAAAACTCGCACGTTCGGGTGCTTAAGCAAGCAGGCATGCACATGCATAATATAGCTGTAGTGTAGTGTAAACCAGAACGGCGACGTTAATATAAATTTTGTTAGAACGTATATTTATATTTGCAATGAATCATGTAAGTGCTGTTTCTTCATTTCAGTTTGTTTGAACGCGTGACTCAGTTAAATATTTACCTTTCCGTGAACATGGAGTGATACTGTTGGCAAGGCTTCATTCTCTGTGAGGAGACGTATTACTGTACCTTAATTTCATCGTGATGCTATGATTTTCGAGAAAAAATCAGTACAGTATTGATAAATTTCATTTTTCCTTTTGTGGTAAATGTTATTTAATGTGAATAAAATTGTCCACCTAAACTACGAAAATAAATTCAGTCCACAAGTTCAATGTTTGTAATGTTTACTTTACACTTTGTTTTTAATGTACAGTTATACAATATTGACTGCAAGCATACATATCGCTCCTGTGTAATATTTTCGTATCTCCTATTGCATATTCATTTAATGATTTCCCATGTCTTGTGGCGTTGGTGTGAAATTCAACTTCTTGTAGACTGCAGTCAATTGCAATGTTAAAACCCAATTATTTGAGATGTTTTAAGGTTAATCGTGAGATCTAGAAGAAAAATTGAATGAAGTTCTGATAATTAATTATTCTTGAATTTGTTCATATGCATGGGAAGTGAGAGCACAGCATAGACTGCCACAAGAAATTGACTGGTCGACTGTCGTAGAAATTTCTAATTTTTTTTTACATTTTAAAGCTAAAGGAGTCTTATTTCTTTTAAGAAATCCTTCTCTTAGTTATTTGATTTTTTTTTTGTGTGAAACAATCTGTTTGGTTTCAAAAAGGTTTCTGCTCATTCAACATTTTAGCAATGTGCTTAATTTTTTTTACTTTTTTCTCCATTATAGCCATTTGCCTGTTGCTCACGGTCAAATTTTTCGTTAAATTTATTGTACAATTATCAATGTTGATCAAATTGGTATTGCTAACGGTCAAATTCCCCTTTGGTTAAACGCTTTCAAGCGTTCACATTCTTCTTTTCCTAAGCAATGCAACTCCATCAGTTCTTTTTTAATTTATTATTAATCATTATTATTATTATCATTATGTATTTCATGTTTTTGCCCTGGCTGAGTGGTAGAGAAGGCCTTATGGCCTTAACTCCGCCAGGTTAAATAAATAAATAGATAAATAAAAATGGCATTGGTAGATACATGTGTAGGTACTATTATTCTGGACTGTCTAGTGTAATAATTATTATAAGAAAAGGACTCGTTGATATGCGCCAACGAAATGAAAATGCGAAGCGGGAACATGAAGAAACCATTTCTTGTATATGCATCATTTACAGAAAACTATACTAGAATTTTAAAAGAGTAGAGCTGAACTAAAAACCTTGACCACTTCTGCTAAGTGTTAAGGTCAATTTGAGAGATGCTGTGACTGTACCAATGTCTTGGGATCGCCTCATCTTGACGGAGGGAGTAGTGAGGCAGCTGTTTTTCATTGTGAGCTCACAAATTATTGTAATAGGCGCATCTCGTTGAATACAGTGCATCCAGTGTCTCTGGATACCTCGGGTCATATCAACATAGACGTGTTTATTTCCTCCTACCTATCGATCAAATCCATCGTAAGCCAACATACAGATTTATTTACACTTTAAGATTATCCAAATTCCTTTCCTAGTCAGGATATGGAATCTGATTTATCTAAAATGGACCTAATTCTTATGTGTTAGCGTTTCACCCCTTCAGAGATGAGTTTATAAAATTAATAAAAACATTCTTCAAATGAAATCATCATGAAATGAGTTATGTGACTAAACTCAATAAGGCAAATTTCAGCGGAAAACTTGGTTTCTGTACATTTTAACTGTGACACCCGGATAAAAATCGTCAATTTCAACAGAAACATTTCATTATCAATCGTTTATGCAAATTTTTGGTGGTGACACACATATATATATATATATATATATATATATATATATATATATATATATGTATACATATTGCCTTTAATAATATCATAACACTGAAATAATTATCTAATTTTTCTTTTATAATTTTCTAATTTCTTACCTCTGAAACACAGAAATATATATGTCACCACCACAAAATTGCCTATATGTATATATGTGTGTGTGTGTGTGTGTGTGTGAGAAACAGTGAAAAGGTTAAACTCACGAAGTTGCAGAAACAGTCCAAATAAGATGGAAGCTGAGAAAATGCAAATAAATAAATAAATGATACAGAAGAGGGGAAAAAATTCTGAATGAAGATAACGAGGTATTTGAAAAGAAAGAGCAAAATGAAGAATAGTCGAGAAGAATGGTAGGGAAATATTAATAATAAGGTATCGCAACTGGTGAAAAAATAGTCATGGACATTTTTGAGACTTCGCGCGCTTCTTTTGAGGTAGAAGATAATGTTGAATGTAAATTGTAAGCACAAAAAATTGTAACGAAATATTTTCCATGTGTTTTATTTTTTAATGCTCACATAAGTCTGGTTCCACGAAAGTTAATCCGAAGCAAAGAGATGTATTTTATAGGCCTATACAGCGCATTATATATGTACCTAAACATGGGAAAGGGCTACAAGATGCAACCAAATTACCCATACTTATAAAACTAAAGACATTATTTTATATTTAGGTTTAGAGATACTTAAATAATTCTAGTATTACGAAAAGGTAATAATGCTGCGGTTTTTAATAGAATACTACCATATTTTACTTCGGGGATCCGAATGCCAAGAATAGTACGTTTTGTTAAACAGTCATGTACAAAACCTTTTTATCGTTATTTCGGTTGTAAAGATCCATCAATTCCTGTAAAAAATGAAGTATCAATCGAAACATATTCACTGTATAGAAATATCTTACTGGACAAAAAATTAGGGAAATCTTGAGTGCACTTATCACCAGGGCTGGATTTAACTGTCCACTCAGGCTGTGAAATTTGCAACGTTGCTTGTGTACATGACAACACACACTACAGCATATGTATACTTCTATTTAATTATTTCTTCCGCGTAAGTTATGTATTTATGGTTATTGTTTATAATAGGTATCATTTGTTTCAATTGTTATGATTTGGAAGGTATATTCATACAGAACATTTTACTTTTAAAGAAGGGATTTTGATTAAATTTTTAGCAGATTTTAATTAAAAGACAATACCCAAATTCGTCAAAAATTGATACATAATTTATATATAAATATTATAAATACGTAATTATAACAATCAAAAACAAAATGAATACTGTACTTCTTTCTGAAATAATTATAAAATTAAAGTGTTCGCTATAAAGACCATGGAGGCCCCTAAGGATTCCAGGAGGTTGAAGCTCTCAAGAATTTTAGACATTCGGCACGTGAAGGTGGTAAGATTCCCAGCCTTATGCACCGGCCGTCTTTACCTCCAGGATTGCTCCTGGTACTCATTTCTGTTAGAGGCTAAATCTATCCCAGGGCCATGGTGCCTTCAGAAGGATTAGGCCACTTGAAAAACCCCAATGACCCCGTTGCATATCGAACACGCAACCGTCCGGTTTGTGGTGTAGTGCCACGAAATAATTACGGTATTATGAATATGCCATGCTGACGTCAGCAGATGGAGAATTATTTTATAAAAATAGCTGGTATCCAATCATTTATATATTAACTTCGCACAGTTGAAAACAGTGGTCTTAGGTTCAGATGAGCCCCACACTCATAGTAATTTCACACTTTATAATTATTAACCACGGTTTGTTTCGCTAGGGGGTTTTATAAGGCATTTTACTCGCACAAACACAAAGATAGCTTTATCCACTGTCCTCGCCAAAAAGAATGGTGATGGGGTATTAAATGGTGCAGAAAATTAAATTCTTGGTGGTCAATGCCAGAGAAAGATACGCAGTGTGTGAAACAATTAAAACGAACACCTGGCCTAGATGGACATGACACTAACTACTGCAGTATATAGCTTAAGAACCCAAAAAAGGATAATGATGATAACCAAAGTAATAATAACAACAATAATAATAATTTGTTTAATATGGAAGAGTTAAAGCCACAGGACCTTTTCTTCCAATCATTCAGGTTGGCAGTTCTCTTTAGATATACGCTAAAGTGTAATGAATCTATGATTCTGTAATAATAAGAGGAAGTGTTTGTCTTTCTGTCTGTCTGTCTGTACGCGATGCCCAGCGAAATCTACTGAACGCAGAGATCTGAAATTTTAAACGAAGATGGACTGAAGGGTGGCCGAATTTCCGCTTTCGTTCGCGAGGTATGAGTGAAAAACCGTGACTTTTTTCTCTATCGAAGCATCCGTTTTCGGTAATACATTTCAATTGTCAAATCAATTGCAGGTGACTTTGCCTTCTTTTGTTATAAATTGGAAATAAAAGCATTGCGATTTTTTCAATATATCGCATAGAACTGTCGATCACTTCGATTCTGTGAGCTCACTCTGGTCGATTCGTTTATGTATAATGTCAAGGCACGCAGACATCTGAAATTTTCAACCTAGACGGAAGAGGGATAATGAATAGAGGCCTAAATGGGCAAACATTGTTCGATTTGGACGGAACTCACTATTGCAGGGGGTTTTCTGGGCCATGGAACTTGAATCTGAGGTCGTTTTCCCAGGCGGCGCTTTCTAATCGTGGAATGCATTCCAAAGCCGGATTTTTAGCTCTTTCATTGTAATTATTAATCGTTTAGTTTATGAATTATTCGCGCGTAAGCCTTAATACATATGTTTTAATTATGTTGCTACTAATTTTTAACTTCTGAAATAATTATCACGGGCGAAGCTGCGGGCACCTGCTAGTTATAGAATAAAGGTATATGGAATTCCAACAGTGGTCCTAAAGAGTAAGAAGGCTTTAAAATATAGTAGTTGCTTTTTAACAGCTTCTAAAATGTAGACATCCCTGTGTATACGATAACATGCTGTAATGTTTATGTACTCACCAAGTTGAATTTCTCTGCTGCTCACCGACCTCGCACTCACAAACGCCAGCGACGTTAACGCCAGCAGTAAAACTATTCTACACGCCATTTTCACAGTCCGTTACTCATTGGTCGATAAATCCTGAAAACAAACAATTAAATTAGGTTAATTATCATTTTGAGAAACGGTGCAACTATTCCAGTAACTATATAGTAATTCACAAACAATCTTGACGGTAAAGAACAAATTCAATGAACACAAGTTCTCTTAAGGGGGACATACACTTTGGGTGAAATTCGTAGGTGAGAAATAGGTTAATTTCATTAATTTTTTCCTCAGCACTGAATTGCTCTACAATCTTGCAATCTGACATACTCTTTATTGACTACTTCTACAATTGCATACAATTTTCAAAATTAATCAAACTGTTACAGTTACGCGTAGTTACCATTTCAAAATGGCAGCCACGTTTCATGTACTGAAAAGCCGTTTCCTTAATAACGTCCACAAATATCAATATTATATTTCTGAGTGAATATTTTTCTGTTTATTTCTTAATATCATATGAACAATATCATTTAAAATAATTAATTTAACATTATTAGTTTATTTTTTTAAATGTATAGATTTTAACGAAAAAAAAATAATGATTTTTAAAAATACCTATACTGTAGATATTCCAAAGATTTTAGATGATGTTCATATGATGTTTGCAGCGGAGATGGTTGTCATACAATCGTTCAAATCCCAGACGGCAGACTTCTACGACACAAGTGTTCAAAAGTTGGTTTCACGGTATGACAAATTTAACGTCTCAATTTCGCTGGCGAATATGTTGAAAAATAGCTGAATACTTGCTGTATCTGTTGCAATAAATATTTCCATGAAATTGTGTTTTGTTTCTGTAAACAGCCCCAGGGAAACCTACTTTGTGGACGGCACTTGTATTTTAATGTTAATTTTATTTTGCTATAATCAATTACAGATATATAGACCAGATTCTACTCCTGTCGATATTTTCTTTTTAGTACAAGATGTACTAGATGTTAAACTGGAACTTCAATAACACAAGTAAGGTTGCGCTATAAATGGGAATTTGTTTTCACAAGCTTTGCAAAATGTGGTGAGTTGATGCAGTGCCAACTGTTACGGCACATCCGTTGGTGATAGAAGCTGAACACGACGACATCGATGTAAGCATGTGGCACCTATGGAGAAAGTTGTAAATGACTGTTTGAGCAATGGGCTTGTTCAAATATTGCTAAGGACACACGCACACTAATGCAAAGGTCACCCCAAACTCACATAAAGTGCCTCTTGAAGGAACTAGCATTAAAGTAGGAGGGAATTGTCATAAGGAAGATTGATATTTACAAGTGCAATTTACATGTGGAAAGATGAAGTGAAAAGATGCTCAAATAAGGTTAAAAAGGGGGAGGAAGGTGCTGTTTACTTCAACTATTTCAATTGATCCTGTTTCTCTTACTTATGTTGCTAAAAACAATAGCCATAAAAATCCTAATTATTTCTATACTAGATTACATAATAGTAACATTTATCAGAGAAAAATTTAGTAACAAAGAAACAGTGTCAGGTGTAAATTCAAGAATGTTGCTGTGCTTTGTATCATTAATTAACATTGCAAAGTGGAAGAGAAAATACAAAACACATGTATAATGTCAAGTAATCCCTCCAGTCACTGCAATATATGTACGATATAGGCCTATTTGTGTTACGTAGGTAGCTATTAATAATAATAAATCAATGCTATCCGCTAGTCTTTTACCAAAAATAAAATGACCCTTGGTTTCAAAAAAGTTTGAAGACCACTGCATTAAAGGGTTCATTATCCGAAGTGAGAGAACATGGGAACTGATTTTTACAGTCAGCTTCTTCTACAATACACACACTACTGTAATAAATTACAACGTAAAGTGTAAAGTAAATGTTCGTTATAATAGTGTTTAAATTATGGCCCTTCATCACAAGATATAAATATACACATAGAGGTAAAACCGAAAGAAAATATCATTTAGAGGTTCTGATAAATATCGTGTTTATGTTTTTAATCACACCAACACCACAATGTTTAGAACATTCCCCTCTATACATTATGTATAGGCTACACAGTGTTTCACCTCATCTTCATTTAAAATAGATTCTTTCCTCTTTTTCTTGTTTAACCTCTCCTACTGTAGGGATGTTTTTGCTGTCCATGCCGTCCGGGCCTTCCAGGACCGCGACCTGTCGTGAAAGGTATTACCTTTCGGATCACACACATTTTTTACTAGACAGGGAGAGCCTTCTCGGATGGATGATCAGCCCACTGCCAGGGCCACCTCCAAGACAACACGAACACATAGGACGAGGTACACTAGTCGCAAAAAGACTCATGCCGATCAAGCCGCGGTTAACAAAGAAATTTGCCATACAGCTTAGAAGGAGTTTCAAGAACTGTATTTTCATAAACTAATGAGCAAAGAAATAAGTCAAAGAAAGGTAAACAAAGTATTTCTAAATTTATCTAAAATCAGCTTTATTTATATTTCTTTGAGCATCGAGGCCATATCAGGAATTCAGATTCTGTGTGTATACTAGTATGCCATGCAACTATTGATGCTCAGCTGTTTTCTATTGCTGGTGTGTTTTTTGGCATCAGTAAATTTCAATTAATACGATACATGACGATATAGTGAGGATAGTCATGGTAAGTCAATATGCCTTTAAGACTGGGGAAACCCTGAAAAAAAAATCAAATTGGCCGGCCACGGGCTTTGAACCTGGGACCTCCTGACCATCTCGATTTTTTATTTTTTTACTTTAATTATTTCATTTCAATCTACTTGCATTTTCTATATTAGGGAACTGTATTCCTTCATCTATATAAAAAACGAATTCCTTCCTAGAGTAATAATTGATGTCAATAGATATTCTTATCCTTTGCAAGAATAAGAAGATTTAAAAAGTTATTTACTACACCTTATTCTTAATACTGTGTAATCCCAGAAAAACGTTTCAAACTTCAGCTTTCAAGGAGACAAACTAAAGCTATTATCTTTCAAAAAATATGTACATGCTTTAGCTCTCTATGTGACTTCAAACATAAGATTGCGATTAGAACTCTTATTAATCCTAAACGACATCCTGTTTGTTATTGATTTTGTTTGGAAGAAATACTTGTGGAGAATAATCTTCTCAACAGTATGACAAAAATGTTAATTTCCACAACTATTACTGACTCCTTATCTTCGGTTTATAACTGGGCACTGTCTCCATTATGATTAAATTATTAACAAAATAGTAGGAGGCTTAGAAATGCTAACTGCAGCTGAAACAGGCGTTTTTCAAATGACAGAGAGCTTAGAAATATTAATGTATCTTACGTGACGTATGGGCCTCTGTATTTAAGTTAAAGTTAATAAAAGAGAAAAATTCCATCTGACGCCTTATCTCGAATTATGGCTACAGGACCGGCACATGAAGCCAAAGATCCAGGGTTCGAGTTCCTGTGTCATCGGGAATTTCTCCTAAATATTCTCATGTAATTTCAACAGGCAAATAACACAAACCAACAGCTATTTTGGTGCCTAAGAATTTATATTTATTCTTGGGTATATTTAGGTCGCTGATGCCAAATGTGCCGTTAGTTTTGCCCTATCAGCTTTAGTTTTGTGAGATTTGGTATTAGCAATAGGCTATGTATATTATCTCACTTTATGTTTGATATACATAAAAAAAAACAGTGCCTATTTTTAGCTTCTAAATCATGTGAAGAAAAAAGCAACACACTAACATTACATTAACGTTACAATAACAATACAACATGGGGTCTTTCAACAAATTGATATTATCACATATTGTTCGGTCGTTTATTACTTATGAGCTGCCAATTTGAGGGCCAAAAAATAATTCAGCTTTTAGTTTTCGTACAGTTTTCGTCCTACGTGTCCAAAGTATGGTCAAGAACTTTCACAAGCTATATTATCAAGCAAGATTTTGTTTCGCTACACTAAGAGTTCACGAATAAAATCTATATAAAAGTTGAGTTGGTAGAGAAAAACTGTTTACATATTTGGAATAAGACATCTGTGGAATTATGAATATTTACCTACATCATAAAAACTATTTCTTCAGTGTTATCGATCTTTTAATAACGTTATACTTTCTCTATACTACACATGTATGACAAAGTAAGTCGTAAGAAGATAACAGGCATTTATCCTGCTAGGATATATTCCTCCGCTAAGGAGAAGAAAATAGGTTTTGGAATTCGCACAGTGCATCTTATGCATCTTAAAGCATCTGAATGAAAAGAATATGTTGTAAGATTATATCGCGGACAGGAGGAAAGTGGTTTGCCTTGACCACATATCCATTTATGACCTGCCTCAAAGTGCAGTTAGTTCTCAGAGCATTCACACGTCTCAACTGATGACACAAATAACAATAACAGAAAACTTGTATTAGAGCTTCACCAAAAGCGGAAAGCTGTTCTTATGTCATCAGTGGAACCCGCATCTTTAAGTAGATAACCCTAAATATATATTAAAATAAGACTAAAAAGTGCATTAAATGGTCCTGTGTAATAACAAACTTGCACGTGATTTGTTTAGTAAAACTTTACTAAAAGCCCCCGAGCACGAGCCTCTTGTCTTTCGGAGTATTACCAACATTACTTTTATTTGACTAACTTGATTTAGCTTGCACTTTTTTAATTGTGAATATGTTTGTATTTATGTGTTTTCTTTGTGTTTTTATGTAGGGAATTGTATTTATATGGTATATTGAATGTGTATGTGTGGTATAATAAATAAATAAAATAAAATAAATTTAAAAAATAAAGACAAATGAGAAGTTTTACAAGCCACAAAATATGTAATACCAAAATTGCTCAGGGAGACAACATTGTGATTTAAGTCGAAGAGTTTTGTTTCAAAGAAAGATAAATCAGCAGTTTTATATAAAAACTTACGTCAACTTTGACTTATACACCAAGTTATACCTGAATGATACCATCCTAAATGCTCAAGTTTGCACTTCATTGTGCATTTTGAGTATAAAATAATTGTGATTTAGTTTTAGTTTATGTTCAGATTAGATCTTTTTTGCTAATTAATAAATGCCAGAAAGGTGCTTTATAAGATTGTGTGGGGACGGGAAAATGTTGTCCGTTTCTCTGTGTGTCTGTACGGGCGATAACTCAAATACGAACGGATTCTCATGAAACTTGGTGTACGCATTTATAACGTTCATGGGAAGAAGCCTATTGGTATTGGACCAAATCGGTTGACAGCCCAATTTAGTACCTATTTTATGGTAATGTATTAGAAAAAATGTATCAAATGCAAATCAGTTATCATGACAACATATTGTTTTAAAGGGTTCATATACGGCTTCGTGGCCGATATGGTAACGTATTGAATTCGGTTTCTGGAGAATTCTGCTTCAAATCACGCAGCCGGCCAATTTGACTTTTTTTTTTATTATGTGAGTGTGCGATTGTCAAGATATCACAAATCTGTATAGTTCTGCTGATGCTGGACGATTTTAATCTGATTAAAAGAAAACTAGACCTTTGTTCTTCCGTAAGATCTGCTTATTGAATCAATCTGGTCCCTAACTCGCAAATCAATTTTTAAAAAAAACTTATCTTCTGCATATCATAACTGCAATTATCGCTGATTAAACAAAAGCACTCTGGCCCTTTGTTACATCAGTTTACTTGAATTTATTTTGCTACGAAATCAGGCCTCTGTCATAATGTAGGCCTATATTATGTTACACAGTACGGTGTTTCAAGACATATTAAGGGTTCACGGATCTCCTCTTCTCATAACTGGTGATAAGCTAAAGTTAGTAACTGCATTCGTTCCATATCATCGCCTCTTAATCTTCGTTTTATGACTTGAAAGCTTAGAAACTCATTATCATTGGGTCCTGCTAGTGCATTTGAAACCAATAATGAAGGAAAGGAGTAGGCATTGTAATGGGATAACCAATAAATTGTATAGTCTGAGCAACCACGGTTACTGAAGGAGAATTCAATTTTCTAGGGCAATGAATTGTCTACTATAGCTAGCGTCTGGATTGTACGCTGAAACTGAAAGTCATGATTATATTTGAATTATTCATTAACACCAGCAGGAGCTATAAATGTTTCAAAAGAACACCGCAACATCAGTCATGGAAAACAGCTTTAGTTTTTCACACTGCGCAAGGGCACCGTAGGCGAAGACCGCCTAGAGTGACTAGTAATTAGGCGGCGGTTGAAACTCAGCAACCAGAATTTATTTATAAAACCTTCTTAAGTGAATTTATCATATTTTACCGTCACGTGTGTTGATAATAAATTACTGTAGGCTACACAGAATGAAGACATAGCTAGGAGTTAGTAAAACTGATAACACAGCAAAGATTCAGATATGAGTTATGGCAATAAAGATGAAAGAATATTCAGTTGATATGTCATAATCAGGGCCCGGATTTTGATGACATATCTTTCAACTGGAATACCATGGACGTTGCCCATGAGTGCAGATATTCTGATGATGACTCCTAGATTATAAAAATGGTTATTTTTAGAATGCCTTTGGTCATTTTTCATCATTTTAATTTTTAGGTTATTTTTAGAATTTAATGTCATTATTTGGTCATTTTTTGGCCATTTTATGATCTTTTTTCTACATTTCATGTTTTTAGGTATTTAAAAAAAATAGAAAGTCATTATTTTGTCATGTTGTGTAGTTTCTTGCGTTATATGGAGTTTTTGTGTATTTACTTATTTTGATATTATCGGAACTGTAAACAAGCATAAATAAATAAACCTTGTTTATAATTTTAATTTCGATACAGAAAAGACTGTGTTTGCTGTTTGCATTTAACCGTATATACCAATTAACTAATTACAGGGCTATCTAAAGGATAATTTAGTATTTTCATACAAATTGTTGAGTCATTTTTAGTACTTCTGCAATTATTTTATGGATAATTTTAAAGTATTTTAGGTCATCAAAATCCGGACCTTGGTCATAATGACAAACAATATGTACTTGTTACAGGAGAATAACTATGTTCTGAAAAGCGAATCGAGGCTCATTTTTAAGTTAAGTAACGTGCCGATGACATGATGGCGTAATACATTTGCTCCATTTCATATGAGGTATTATGGTATTACACCACTAGTATGTACAGTGTTCCGACTAAAGGTATATCTGACATAAATACACACTTAACATTCTAACACCTAAGTGGAAGTTTTTATCTTCTGTACTGTATAGAACAAATCAACAAGTTTTAATGTTCACATCGGTACACTTCTATGTGAATTTCTAGATCGAAAAATAACACAAAGTAATCAAGTTCTCGCCAGTAGCCTATTTAAGGTGTTGCCAGTAGAAATGCTGAGATGCCTGAAATCAGTCGGACCCTGGGCAAGCTCTGTCCTTGTCTCTTTTAAACAGCTCCTTAATGAAATCTCAGGCACAAAAGTCCAACGGTGTTAAATCCGGCGATATAGGCGGCCAAGCAGTTGTTTCCCCCAAATCAATCAATTTTGGAAGAAAGGTTTCTTCAAAAATACCATAGTACAGTGGTGGAGTACCATCCTGCTGAATTATGACACCTGGGGAAAGTTGTGGAATAACAAAGTTCTCCAGTATGCCAAGGTACAATTGCCCCGTCTCTGTAGGCTCCACAAAACACAATGGGCTTATGCAATTTTCGTGGATTCCTAACGCGACATTAACTTTTAGTGTGACCCTTTCATGTTCGATAATTCTATGAGACACGGCATAATTCATTTACATTCTATAACCTAGAGCACTTAACATTGGCGTCCACATTTCGACTTATAGAAAACAGATCTTCGTTAAAATGTTGCGCTTGCGCTTACGGGAGATGCAACAATGGCCCAGCAACTGTGACAAAACAAATCTACTGTTCGGTTCTCGCTATTATTTTTGTATACCTTTCACCCGGATACAGCGACTTTATTTTTTATTAAAATTGATGTTGTTTCATCTTTTCCTTTCCCTACAACAGAAATTTAGATCTTTACAATTAAAACAGAACTGTCGTTCTGTAAATCTACTTCTAACTTCATGCCATGTGTGGTAGTGTTAATCGCCGTAAGAATACCCAGATGCTCACAAAAGGTTATGTTATATTATATATGTATTATATTATATTATATTATGTATATTATATATCATAGGCGTAACCAGGCCGACCATATGGGGGGGTTATAACATCCGCGGGGGGTTTCCCACGGAAAATTTTAAAAATTAAGACGCACAATAACGAGTTTTAAGCTTCCCACGCTTTATACTTGTATTAAGTAATTTATAAGCAGACTTTAAAAAGTTATACAATTTTCCTTTTTTTAATCAATGGGGGGAGGGTTCAAACCCCCACAACCCCCTTCGTTACGCCTCTGTTATATATACACACACATGTATTTCACATTTTATTATTAAATAGAAACACTTGTCTTTTGACACACTAATCTAAGCCGAGCCCTGTAGTGATTAAATAACACCTAAATTGAACAAACCAAATGCTGTCAGTAGAGGAACCATCCATCTACGAACTAATATCTGCAGATCGTCTGAGAACATGCACAGTTTTCTACGATAAGAGGTCATAAATGCACCACTACACCACTTCTGAAAATACGTTTAGGAATCTATTTACAATGAGTTGCAATGTCAGAAAAAAATGTACCCGTAGTGGTTCATGACCTACTCGAGGAAAAATAATATTTGAAGAGTCATGAGACGTAATGTTCAAACCTTTGCTGGCAAATATATTGGACCTTGAATGTCTGGTCACATACAAAAATTGTCAGCGTTCCAAACACTGTGACAACAATGGGAAACAACAATTCTAACTATTTAACACTGATCATACAGTAATGCAAAACAAGCCAGACTTATTAACCATAGAGCCAGATATAACTTTAGTAGTTAGGACTTGGTATAACAAAGTGAAATACTGAGGCAATGTGATTAAATAAAATTCTTGGAAGTTATTTTTTCTTTAATAATAATAAACCCAATGGGAACTGGTGAAAACTGCATAACGACGAGCTTCATGACCTGTACTCTTCACCAGATACAGTAAGGATAGTTAAATCACGGATGAAATGGGCTGGACATGTTGCGCGCATGGGGGAGGAAGGACATATCTCAAAAGTATTGATTGGAAGACCCGAAGGGAAATGACCACCTGGAAGACCTAGACGTAGGAGGACAATATTAGGTTAGATTTAAGGGAAGTAGGATTTGCGAGCGATGATTGGATGGAGGTAGCACAGAATAGGGTTGAAAGGCGGGCTCAGGTAAGCTTGGCAATGAACCTTCGGGTTCCATACAATAGATAATATTCCTTTTGCTTGCTGAGGAATTGTCTACTGCCACTGAGTAAGTGTACAACGTGTACAAGTATTTTCAGGAAGATAAAAATTATAAATTTTAACTCCCACATTTCTAGTTTTGTCTCTCTCTCTCTCTCCCCCATATAAGAGGGTATGATATTGTATGGTTGAAGTTATTTACAATTTGATTAAAATCATTCAGCCATGTGAATTAAGTAATGTTTGTGCCGCTTAGGACGGTTGAAAAGGGACAGGGCAAGACAGCTATTTGGCAACGAACTAAGGTATTAATAGAGGCGAGAAACACATTTTCCATAGATAACTTACGATGGTTTGATAATTCATAATGAGTCTGAAATCAGAATTTAGAGACATATTGCTTGAAGTCTCTCTCGGAGGTCCCGAGTTTTTGTCTTCGAGAAACTCCTCGCCCTTGGTCGTTTCTGAACCCAAGCTCTTTGGATTCAGAAGCCAGTATGCAATTAGTTAAGTAATCGTTTCAACTCCTCCATCAGATTCATCTTTCAAAGATAATACAAGCTTGTTTTTGGTCTAAGGTAAGATTTTTCTGGTATTGTAAGCTTACATTCTCAATCGTAAACATTTCCTACGACTGAAATAAATCAAACTGAACGAAGAATGGCCATTCAGCTATAAGTTATTTGCCTTGTACTTATCGAGTAATCTGGGTTCAGGATATTCTTGGTAACTTTCTAGTCGCCAGGTGATTAGAATTCTAAGGTGGGCAACAAGATTCGATTTTTAAAAAACTTCATTAGTCACATTTGACATAAACAAATCGACTGAATATTCTAATTTATTCGGAAGTGTTCGGAAATATCCGGAAGTTATCGATAGAATTTGAATTTCCTATGCGACTTTGAATGGTTTGATTTCTTGTGTTTTAACCAATCGCTGCTCTAGTCCCTCTAGTGACAAGCAAAATACAGTATTGCAGCCGTTAAAGCTTACAATCAGTTGGTACCATGCATAATATACAACAAGTAGGCATATTTATTATTTCTTTTTAAAAATATGAGATCGTTAAATTAAAGTGTGTTTGTTTATTTTTTATTTTTGCATATTTGAGATGGTTATATTAATTAACACTATTTATAACAGTAATATTAACACTTTTAACACTAGTAACACATATTAATACTATGCAGTAATTTGTAATATGTAATTATATTAGGTTTTAAAAAGAAGTAAAAAGAATATTGACAGAAAATTGTATTTATAAGGTAGATGAATTTTTTTGAAATTACATTTTAATCTTCTTATTTAATATTTTTTATCATTTACCGTAGAGTTCATTATATTTATTATTATGAAAATGTAAATATTAGACTTAGCTTACAATAATTTGTAAAATTGGTTGTACATAATATTGTACTTTATTGTATTGTAATATGACCGACTGCAACCAAAAAAAGACCAAAGGTCAATAAATGAAATAAATAAATATTGTTCAATATTTTATTCTAGAGAACAAATAGAAGATGGGCAGTTCTTTATAATTCTTTATAATAATGGTACTCCTATACCATTATATAACATTAATGGCTATTAAATTCGTAATTTGGCTGCTACCTTCAGACTTGAAATTTCGTACCCTGAATTGATATTTACCGAGGTCTTTTTAAAATGTGATATTAATAAATTGAAACCTAAATTACTACTAAGGTAATGTTACTGCTGAGGACCATTCCGGGACTAGAATTAATGATCTGGCTTGTTCGCGTGAGGCGAAGCCGAAATAGCAATTTTAACTTTTAAGTGAAGTGGCAGAAAATGGACAAGCCCTCTTCAGCCCCCCACGAGCTACGGCCAGTTCCACCAATGTTGTTCCACCCACCCGACTCAAGAACATGTGGCATAGTCTCTCGGAGAGTGTGATGGATTGTGTGTCCATTTGTAAACAAGATTTACAACAGCTTAAAAGTGAATGAACAAAGAAAAGGAAGCAATTGGTTCTCAAATAATGGCATTTTAGCGATATCAGTGGCGGAGGTTATCTAATAATTTTGAAAACACGAATAATTATTTTGGAAATACTATTGAAATCTCGAGGGACCAGAAAAATATTGTTGTAGACTGTTATTGTTAGATCAAGAATTTACAAAAAGTGTTCTAATTTTGAAGGTATATAGCAGCGTTTCTCAACCTTTTTGAACCCGAGGACCTCTAAAATGTCTAAAAAAATTTACGGACCCCTAATTTTACATCCCATTTTTAAAAGGCCTATATTCTTAATATTTGGGGTATTAATTATAGGTCATTATAACGATATATGTGAAAAATTTTACTTTCCACTTGCTTTATGATATTTTTTAATTATGTCCGCGGACCATAGGTTGAGAAACGCTGGTATATAGGGAACCGCTTCATGACTAAACTTTTTAACTATCTAAGAAAAAATAATGTAATTTTACCACATGAACTTCTTACTCAACCCTGAAAATAATACATTACATTACTGTGCACTATATCCACTAACTTTTTACTCACTATGAGCAAACGCATTTTTCATTATAACTTAGTACCTATCAGTCAAGGAAAGCATGGACAAGTGGGATGTATTTTATTTTTGGTTCTCTTTTAAAAAGTTGGATTGACAACACAAAGACCTTACTGCATCGAGGGTCACTAAATGCTCCTGGAACACACAGGAGAAATTGAAAGAAATTTATTTAGAGCCTCGCAAGAGACAAACTAGTCACATCATTCTAACTACCGGTAAACATAATATCTAAAGATGTTTGCTAATGTATTGTATGTGGTATAGCAAGAGCTTTTATTTTTGTAATGAGGAAATTAGGGATGGGTCCTCAATACTTTCGATACCTCGATACTCTCGATACTTGCATGGTATCGGCATCGAGCGATACTTCAGAAAACTCGCTCGATACTTTTTCGATACTTTGGTAACTGCAATTTAAAGAAATGCGGTATCTCTTTCTGCTTTTAGTAGTCTACTAAATATAGTAAATACTTCTATTTCTCCTTGAAATGGAGAAAATCACTCTGTGACTTTTGTCTAGTCATAAATACTTTCCAACTTTTAAAATCCAAACAGAAGAGATTCTTAATTGTTTCGTTTCCTGTCAAACGTTTCAATAACAACCAAGCAAGCTGACTGTCCAAACCCCATTGTAATTTTTGAACAAAAACTTGTAAGTGGACTGTTTCAAAAACTAATTTTAGTTTTAATGTAGGCTACTGATGATATTAAATTTTGTCTCATTAAATATGCACACTTAATTTAGTTGGTATTACACAGTTATCTCAACTTTTAATATTTAATGTAGCTATTTATTGAAACTGGAAATGTCGACGGTATCGAGTATCGAGGAAAAAATCATGTATCGGTAGCGAGTATCGAGTATCGAGAAAATCTGGTATCGACCCATCCCTAGAGGAAATGTTATTTTACTTCTGAATTTTCAGTTTCTGAAGGAGAACGCTAGCTAAATGTTTACCTCTCTCATAAAGAAGCTTAATTTGCGTTCTGGTAGAAAACATATTATGAGGAGTCTATTATCAAACCCGGCCATCTCCATTCCGATAAAAGTTAGAGACGATGACTTCTAATGAAAGTTTAATGCATTTCCTGGTATTAGTGTATGTATTGCAAATCTGAGTTCTTCCCTCATGTAGGAACTGAGATTTTTGCAACATATACACTACACCACTTTCCAAATGGGAAGCGTTTTGTTCTTCTCCTTGCTTAGATACGCGGTCCAATCAGAGACGGCGAGACGGAAGGAAGACCCTTCCTGATAGCGGTACTCCTTTAGCTCGTACACGTGATTGGCGGTGAAGGAAAACGCTTCCCATTTGAAAATTACTTTTAAATATGTAGGCCTATTGGAAAATGCATTAAACTTTCATTAGAAGTTAGCATCTCTATCTTTTCTCAAAATGGAAATTGCCGGGTTTGCTAACAGACGCCTCATATTCTCTATACTACACAGATCGATATGCAGTATATCAATTTAAGCATTTTTTTTTTAAGACAAACCATTTTTATATGTTAAAACCAATATTATAATATTACAGTAAAATTACGCGGCAGCGGTCGATGGATTTTCAGGACGTAAAAATCCTGGGCACGGAGTCCTCCGGGAAGGACTTTAAACTGGGGGGCTCGTGTCGTAGATTTACGGAAGGTAAAAGAACTGCATGCCTAAATGAGAGCCTCTGGACAAAATTTCTCGGCCCTTTCACATCCAAGTAATAGCCTACCTTAGTTTCCGGAGGGGGATTGAGAGGCGATGGGATTATCACCTGTCTCTCTGCCCTCTCTTAAAAATAAGCGTAACAAAAATTCACAAAGGTAATAGAAACCTCCACTTGGAGGCCCTTCGCCCCAACATAGGAGATATAAGAAATCAGGTACAGATAATAAATGTAAGAATTATAAGAAGATAGAAACACAGGTAATAAATAAGAGAGACAATACTTATGCTAGTGAATGGCTTTTTCAACGTGAAAACAGTTATATTTTTGTTCACTGTTTACGATGACGAAAAAAGATACGCCACTGGGCCTGAGAAGTAACTTTCCCAAAATCGACAGAGGAGACACAGGCAGGAGTGGCCCTCCAGAAGACAGAGAGAGAAGATGCCCCTAATTGCCTTCCTTCTAAGAAGACAAACACCATAACAACTGTGTTCGTAAAGCACGTTTCATTAGCGAACACGCCATAAAACAGGCCCCGCTTCTCCTATATTTGGAGTCCCGAAATTATCAACTCGTATTGCCTGAAGTCTGAACTCAGGCTTTCATGTGAAAGCGTTCTCGTCCTTATTACAGAATTACAATATTAAAGTATGCTAATACCCGTGTTTTAAATAGGAAGAATCATATTAAAGGTGTTTTTACAACCCTGTAAACACAGTCATTACTGGCGTTATTAAAATACAATCTCTTGCTTCTATTTACATGAATTCCACTTTCATTCTCATGGTGCTAATAAGAAGCCCCATAATATAACTTAAAAAAAATGAAATGCTTGATTGCATCAATGGATGGCAGCCTCTTTCAGCATTTTGGATATTTCGTATTTTTGCGATCTAGGGTGTTTGAAAACAGGGTGCTTAGGAAAATATTTGGACCTAAAAGAGATGAAAACGGGGACTGGAGAAAACAGCATAACGACGAGCTTCATAACCTGTACTCGTCACCGGATATAATAATGGTAATTAAATCACGGAGAATGAAATGGGCTGGACATGTTGCGAGCATGGGGGAGGAAAGACATATCTCAAAAGTATTGAATGGGAGACCCGAAAGGAGAAGACCACTTGGAGGACAATATTAGGATAGATTTAAGGAACACAGGATTTGCGAGGGATTGTTGGATGGAGTTAGTGCAGAACAGAGTTGAATGGCGGGCTCATGTAAGCGCGGCAATGAACCTTCGGGTTCCACAAAATAGATAACATTCCTTTAGCATGCTGAGGAATTGTCTATTGCCATCGAGTAAGTAAGAAAAATATGTTAAAAAATTAGATAAAATTATATATACTTTATTAAACACCAGTAATAAAAACCCTTGTAAGCCTGTAAGCCTATTACTATCGACTGATTTAAACATCGTCTATAGAATGATGGTATATTCAACTGCTTAACTTCCTTTTATGTAAGGTGAAATTATATTTCGTCTTGAATCAAGTACCATATTTTTTAATAACATAGCTCGAAAAATGGAGTAAATAATTATAATTCTCGTCAAAGTTTTGACACTCGTTTTCATGAAAATGTCAGCTACATTCCCAAACAATATTTTATAATGTTCGACTCCAGATTTACTAGAGACAATAGTGTTCAAAAGTAGCAGTTTGATTTCTACTAGAACCTCGTTTAGGTTTGTCACAAAATTAATTTGTATGCAACAGTGACCTGTCTCAACTGTCCTTGGTCAACGAAGATGTAAAAGAGAAACTGAACAACTGAATGAAGTCTCTACAGTCTACACTACACTTTCCTCTCGGGAGCTTAAAATCTGTGCAATAGTAACGAACATCATCGAACATCTCCGACATCTCACGAAAAATAGCACTGATCTTGTGCTCCCGAGACAAAAGTAGTCTCTACCACCTACTGTCCCTTCTGACATGGCACGAGGAGAATAGTATTTTGTGTTAAGTTCATTTTCAAGTCCCTCTCTCTACCTCACTACCTAGTGTGGATTATTACAACTCACACATATTTCATTTGTTAGAAACAGTATTATAAATTTGCGTTGATCGCAGTAACGAATATTATTCATTTAAGAAATTCTGGATAGTGAATTGTGAAATACGTGCCAACAGCCGCGGATAAAAGTAAATCATATTAGTTAAATAGTTAATGATATGTGTTGAATATAAATGAGCCAACCAGAAGAAAGAAACAAAAAACAAGTTTATATTTATAGGCCTATGTCTCAAAGAAATCATATCTAAAAGGATTAACAATAATTACATTAGTTGGATTACCTTTTTATTGCTGCTTATACTTTATATTTACTTTCTTATAGGGTGTGTAGACTATAACATAAGGAATACTTTTAGGGGGAAAAGGACAGATTCATCAATCTCCAGTGAACAAAAATTGCAAGAGAAACATTACTTTTTACTTACTTACTGAATGGCAATTCTTAAGCAAGCTAAAGGGATATTATACATTTTATGGAACCCGGAGGTTCATTGCCGCGCTTACACGTGCCCGCCATTCAACCCTATTCTGTGCTACATCCATCCAACTAACCATCCCAAATTCTATTTTCCTTAAATATATTCTAATATTGTCCTTCCACCTACGTCTAGGTCTTCCAAGGATCTATTCCCTTCGGGTCTCCCAATCAATGTTTTTTAGATCTTTCTTCTCCATGCACGCAGAATGTCCAGCCCAGGGGCGTATCCAAGATTTATTTTCGGGAGGGGCTGTGATAATCCTAACTTTACTGTCACTAGGGTTCAGAAGTTGATGATCTAAAAACGCCTAAAAATGACCTATAAATTACCTTAAATTTATGAAAATATGACATGAAAAATTTAAAATATGACAATATTTCTAAATATATATCTAAAAAAGGGAATTTACAGTAGCATATTAATATAATAATAAACAAAGGACAATATTTTAAGTATGTTATTTGACTACTTTAATATTATGTTTACTATATTAATGAATTACGAGATTGCTTTGTGTACAATGGTGGAAAAGTTCATTCTGAAGACAAAATAGGAAAAAATGTAACGAACGAATGAAAATTTCCTAAAAAGACTGGTAGAAAATAAAATGCAAAATATGAGTAAGGTATTATTGTTCGTTTTGACGGAAGACGAACTTATACTACATCCTGCATTGTCTGTGATGTCTCAGAAAAGAGATGACATATCATCAACCTCTGAGCCCTAATTATCACACACAATTATACTGAACACGTTAGAATAACGCATTTCATCTTTTATAAGTCAAAATGTGCAATTGAACTGTCTACTTTCTGAGAAATTAAAGTGCCCTTATGTGCAACATATTAGCATGACTTAAGGGTACGTGAATTATTTTGAAATTTATGTTTTTTTGTTTATAGCACTAAAAATTGTGCTGAATTTTCTGCATCCATTGATATAGGCCTATAGTTTATGTAGGTTTATAAATTATTTGTGGCATTTAAATGGACATTTAAATATGTTTACATGCTCTGAGTCACGCCCTTAGAAAGGTCAAATGAGAAATTCACTATTAACTTAAAATTGAATTTCCCGGTAACTCTTATTTTACACACATATTGTTAGGTAGCTCCACAACCATTAGAGATAGAAGGCTGAAATTTGTTACACTAATTTTACATGCATATATGCATAAAGCAGACTACAATGATGCCCATAGGTATAAAATTAAAGAAAATGTGTAATGAAATATTGATCAAATTTCAAGTTATTTTATATGAGATATACCGGTATAAAAATTAATTGCATTAAAAATAATAACTTTAGCTCTATAAAAGTAGTCTACTTTGTAGAAAAATATGTTCATTATATGCATTAAAAAAATAAAAGGCGTCAGAGAAACCAGAAAAATGTTATGCCAAGGAAGTGATAAGTGCATCTGAATTAATTTTTTCATGCTCCTATAAAACGTGTAATTTAAAATAAACTTGGTCAATTTTTTATACTTTTATCTGCTAGTTATGTTCTAGTAAGCCTTGTTATAGGATCCTGTAATTTTTGTCCACTTCTGAGTTCATTTTCTTGTAAAATTTTAATATTTTAGAACCTGCATTTTTTTTATATTTTTGTGGTTGTTCACGTATATATACCCTTAACGTTTCGGGGGGGGGGGCTGCAGCCCCCTCAGCCCCCCCCCCTGAATACGCCCCTGGTCCAGCCCATTTCATCCTTCATTATTCAATTATCCTTATTATATTCGGTGAAGAGTACAGGTTATGAAGCTCGTCAATATGCAGTTTTCTCCAGTGCCGGTTTTCATCTCTCTTAGGTTCAAGTATTTTCCTTAGCACTTTATTTTCGAACACACTCAGATTTGTTATACCCGAAGCACGCCGTGCTCCGAAGAGTAAGGACCACGTCTCGCATTAATATAGTGTAAGTGAGCATTCACACCGAAGTAGCATAGCATGTGAATCGCACTACCTGGATGCAGGCTGCACATCGAGTTGCATGGTTCACAGTTTTGCATTCATACCGAAGTAGCGAAGGCGATCTGCAGTTTAACGTACATTATATATTTTCACTTGAACAATTGAGAAACCCATTTAAAGTAATGTAATTTACCTAAAGAGGATATAGTTTCAGCAATTGGGAAAAAATAATATTAAGTCGCACCTTGGATGAATGTTCCCACCCACCGCTCCCTCGCGATGCACTTTCTTTTATACCACTTCTTCTGTCCTCATATTACATAGAAACTCGTGATTGGACGTTGGTAGTGTGACGTCATACCGGTAAACAAAAGATGAACAAAAGTTGACAGGCTTACTAACGTGTGGAAGATATAATATGCCACATTTTCGAAACCGACAAACAGTGTATCGTACATTATTCGAAAATGCAAGGGCGCTTCGCTTCGGCTGCCGCCTCCGCTCGCGCACTTAACTAAGTGGATAGTGTTATGCATTATTTAGATTATGTGAAGAGGTGATTGTGGTCTGGTCGGGATTGCCGAGTAAGCTAGAGGGTTGTCATTTTGGTGTATGGGTTGGTAGCTTGTATTTGGTACGATCGGGAGTTTGGAGAGAAGGAACGATCGGGTGTGCCGAGATAACAAGCGAACAGCAACGCATTGTTTGGAGCGTAAAGGGGCGACTTAATCTTCTCTTATGCCGGAACTTTAATCCAGGCTTTTTTCCTACTAGTTTCGATTGCGATATCGTACAGTCTACGCATGTACAAATTATATGTTAAATAGCTCTCTTTCTAGCAGTTTTCATTACATCTTTGCCATGATCTACCGCTACAAAAGCGAATATGTGTTGGATTTTCTTAACAATCAGAAAACAGTTGAAAAGGCAACTGTACGCATGCGTCATTCCGAGTAGCGTCGCATGAAATAAGTCCAGATCTATCTGAAGAAATGAATGTCGCACTCTGCGATATTCATTATTGCCACGTTACTTTGGTGTGAAGACTTGAAATTGTTTATTTGGGATTTAAAATGAGTAACTTGCAGCGTGCATCCAGGTAGCACGTCGCAAGTGGCATGCTACTTCAGTGTGAATGCTCCCTTATACAAGCATTCAACATTCAAATTATGATGCGACACGAACGATACCAGTAAAATATTAATGTTGCTCGAATCATATTCCGAAAAATGAAACACATTTATTATTATTATTATTATAAAATATAAGATCTAACAAATAAAAATGTATGTTTATCTAGCAACTAGAACTTATTTAAATAATTTAACTTGATGAGAACATTTTACTACGATAACGTAGACATGAAAGCACAATAGCACAATAATATAACATATAATTTTAAAAGATTGCAAATACTGTTAAAGGCCTAAATTAATTACACCATGGTCTCATTAAGGAAGGTTCGAATGGTAGCTAGTTTACATGACTGATGACTGATTTTCGGCGTAAATTTATCAACAGTGAAAGTCTGTAAGGCCTTTTCTTCCATTGAAGTGCGTTTCGCAAATGCAAGTTTATAAATAAGTTATAAGAAAATACTGCTTTATAAACCGCTGTGGGTACAAAGTTCTATAAGTTCTATAGTTAGAAATGTATATCAGATACTGTATCAGCAACTAAGTTAACTATTAGCGTATGTTGTTAGCCATTTCATACACTATTTCTAAATTTATATATTTGTTAAAACTAGACTTTAACCAAATAGTGTTATTTATTTATTTATTTATTTATTGTAAGAAAACCCCAACGAGCAAAGCTCACCTTAAGGGGCTATATACAACATGACATGCATTGTGATACATAAATTTTCAATTACAAATAACTTATAAATATACAAGAGGTGCAATATATACAAGAGGTACAAGA
Source organism: Ectobius pallidus (assembly GCA_964059195.1). Classification (NCBI taxonomy): domain Eukaryota; kingdom Metazoa; phylum Arthropoda; class Insecta; order Blattodea; family Ectobiidae; genus Ectobius; species Ectobius pallidus. Next base: position 124,207,237 of record CAXKWD010000009.1, read on the forward strand.
GTGAAGAGGTACAGAATATAGGAACACAAAACAAAATGTTAGCCATCTCATGACTCAATACTCTTGTACATATATTACTTTAATATTTAGATATGTTAAGTGATTGTTAATAACTATAGCCTTAATATACCTTCGGGTAAAATAAGGTTAAAACTTGGATAATAAATAATAAAAAAAAACCCCGCTGTGGGGAATTCAGTAAACAATTATTATTAATGGGGTAGGAATCTAGTATTTCTTGGTTGTCATTCATTGTATATTTTATAACTTCTTACACTCATATAGAGCAAACCGAGAATGTTTAAAAAGTGGATTAAGGGAAAAATATGTATAAAGAACCATCGCTTTAGAATCATGCAAGTGAAAGAAAACATTCCTACGAAGCGTGTCATAAAAAGTAAAGTGACGTTATTGCTGTTAAATGATGCAGTCATTTTATGTTTATATTATTATGCTTCAGTAATGACTAACGAGTGTCAGTTCGTTGAATGAAGTCGTTCTGATACGGCTCGTTACATTTCAACAACAAGACATTGACAATGGACCCTGACTACTGTACCGGGTGAATCACTTTCACATCAGTCGTAAGTTGGGTTGCCTACAAATGTGCTTGGCTTTTGAACGGTTTGCAACGGGACGTTTGGTGGAGTCTAAGAAACGGCAGTTCAGATTTATTCCACACGAGGTCTGAACAAATACTACTCGTTTCTTTGTAATCCACGAATATGAGAAATATTACTTTAAAAAAATGTAAAAGTAGAAAAATGTTTAATTTAGCTATGTTCCGGGCTATTTGCTCTTTCGGGTGTAAATTATTTTTAACGCCTAAAAATTGTAAATATTATTTTAATTGTATTATAATTGCATTTAAATTTTAAAAATCAATTTAAATCTAATAACTTAATAATTATTAAATAAGGGAGTCCTCCCCTTAAAAATATATAGGACTAGCATGTGCCCGCGGCTTCGCCCGCGATAATTATTTCAAAAATTAAAAATTAAGAGCATAATACTTAAATCATTATATTTATTAACACCTAAATCACGTGGACTACATACCACGATTAGATAGCATCGCCTGGTAAAAGCGACCTCAGATTCGAGTTCCTTGGTTCAGAAAACCCCTGTATAGTGAGTTTCGTCCAAATAAAACAATGTTTGACTATATTAGGGCTTACAATATTCAAGCGATCGCGAAAGTTTAATTTCCAAGGTATGACAAAAATAGACAAAGCCAACTGTAATTGTCAAACTTCCATTTAATTTAATTCCAAACCCATCTGAAACCCACTGGCAACAATATGTTTTAATGTCAAATGTGATTCGGATTCGATAATTCTGTGTAAGAAGGGATGAAGTATTCTCAAAAACATTTGATTTTTGGCATTTAAAATCAGAATTTTTCAAAATCCTTTCTTAGTGAGCACCTACATTATGAAACGAAGGTACTGTCAAAATTCCAAGACTCTACCTGTTATAGTTTAGGCTCTACGTTGATTCCTGTCAGTCAGGACAAAGCCTTTTATATATATATATATATATATATATATATATATATATATAAGGCATTCGATGATTCTGCATCTTTTTTATATGAAGGTTGTAAGACAGCTGAAATGTATTCAAATGTGTTTCAAGAATTAATTTATTAAGTAAAGGCAATTTGTTTTTGCATTATTTTGTATTTTTCGTCATTTTCAAGAGATATGACATTTTCTTTTATAAGTTATTTTAAGGTCATTTTAAGCCTTAATATATGTTTTTAATGCTTGTCATTTACAATTTGATAAGTAAATGATATCCACAGGAAACGTAATGTAATACTTTATAGAAATGCAGTAAATGACCTATAATAACAGGCTTGAAACATAACTGCTACCCCAAGTTTTCCACGAAAACTTCCAGTGGAAGATTTGTTGTAGTTATGCATTTAATACCAAAATTATTGGCGAAGTCTTTGTCTATGGAAATCTTGCACAGAACATCCTAGCTACGCATATCACGACTCTAAATAGCTTATATGTACTGTCTAAAGCTGTGCATGTGGTCCTAAAGGTTGAATTAAAAATAAACGTTTTTGTAAAATAGAATTTCATTTAGAACGGAAAATATATGACTTAAATGAGACCAATTAGTAAAGCATTTGCTGTCCGATCTGTTGCCTTCTTTAAATGCGAAAATCTTGGGCTAACAGCTATAATTCTATAAAAGATTTGGAGCCGGTTTGCCAGTTATCTGAAAATAAGTTTCGCCCTATATCGATTAGTTTTTAAGCTTTTAAAATATAAAGTATCTTGAGATTTTACATATATACAATTATTTACATCTAAAGCGTGCCGGTAAGGTATCTAAAATAATATAGGCTACATGCAGTGAACGAAGACCTCTGGAAATAATATTCAAAGTGCATCTTTACGACTGAAAACATGATCCTTATGCATGTTGGTTTTGTTGGGAGCTGCTACTTTCCAAAGCCCGTGCCATTTATGTTTCTGTTGACTCACTGACAAAAGGATTTGATAGCTTTTGTGAGACAACAAATAATAAAATATGCAATGTCGCTTCAGCACGTGCCAAGTCGATGTCTTTAATGCTCTTTGCATCCTTATCATGAACATGTCTTCTTTAACAGAATGCCAATAAGCATAGCCAGGGGTGGACAATGGCTAGCGTCTGCTGGCTAGGTTGTTTGACGCGACAGAGTATACTGTTACTCAGGACATAACAACACACATCGCTATTGTGTTGGAATTATGTCCCACAGTGGTTCTTTTACATATCCTAAATCCACAGACATGGGATTGTCACTTTTAAGCAGATACTGTCATCGACCCGGGCCGGGATCGAACTCTAGCTTTCGGCGCAGAAAACCAGTACTATACTTACTGCGCTACCGAGGCCGACGCTTGTAAAAGTCTCTGATAATGTTCTCTTCTTTTCGTCTTAATAATTATCCTAATAATGACTACAACATTGAAATATAATCAAAGGTGACAAATGTTTCTCATCCAGCGCCAGTACTCAACTATATTTTGTAGACCTACTACAAATTAAAACAACGACTTCTCTAACAGTAAGTAATGATGATGATGATGATGATGATGATGGTGAAGATAATGATGATAATAATAATAGACCTAATAATAATAATAATAATAATAATATTGAAAAAAAGAAAATAATGAAACTCAAGTCATAGGCTCTAAATCAGTGGTCTTCAACCCGCCGACCGGGGGCCACATGCGGCAAACAAACACTAGTTTTACTAGAGTTATTCATTAACATCCAAAGTGGAAGACAACATTTAAAATACACACACACATATATATATATAATGTTAAATAATCCATACAGTTATTGTAATATAATTATGATAGGCCTATATATGTGTTGCGTAAGTATCCTGTTATTAATAAATCAAGAAAACAATGCGCCCCTTTCACCAGAAAGAAAATAACCCTTTAGTTAAAAAAAGGTAGAAGACCACTGCTCTAAATGATGAAATGCGCAGTAGAAATAATTAAAAGCTATAGCAAAATACAAAAAGGGTGTAAAGGGAATTATGGACAAGGTGAAGAAAAAATGGATAAAAGCCCTAAAATGGAAAAAAAAAGTTCTTTAAAATTGCCTCCATTCTCAACTAGAGACAACTTCTCATACTACAATTTACTTAGCAACTAAAAATCCTAATCCTGGTCATAAGATACTGTTTAGTGTGTTTTAGTGTGATCCTGAAACATTTAAATAATCTCACATATACGATGCAGTTGTCTCAAAATTGACACAATATACAGAAAATAACAGTAAATAGCAACTATATTTGCCGAAAAACATAATTTACAACCAATCATGAGCAATAATAGCCAGTAGCCACTCTAAACTCAATCTCATGGAATAGAAGATCTTCGAAATGGACCGTAACGGTTTAAGTGCAGATATGAAAAATATTCGCAGTGCTAATGGATCTTATAAATACACAGCAAGGAATTTTGTTATAGACGGCCATGGAGTGTGCAAAGCAGACTGGAGAGATTTATTTTGAGATCTTGCGAACACACGGTCCGCTGTTTACTGCAAAGTTAGTCTATATGGAACGAATTGATCAGCGTGGAGAACGGCGCTCCACCCGATATGATGTACTGCCTACATTTAGGCGTTGTCGCAATTTTCTGTCATACATTTCGTATCCGAAATAGGCAAACGCCATATATTTCACATTAATTCATGAAGAATGCTTTGCTGGGATGTAGGATGCAAATTAAATTCGATACGCTCATCTTGTTACCTGGAACATTACCGGTATTTTAGATTTTCTGCCATGGAGATGAGTAATACTGCCTTGCCAAACCTTACACAGAGCCAGGGCTGTTTTAAACTAACCACGCCACAACACTCCACAGATACTGTTCCACCATAATAGTATATTAATAGTTATCTACGGTGTAAGACGTTATGTAGAACTTAATAAGAAAGCAAGAAGTTAACGAAATGAGCCTTTTAAGTTCTTATAATGGTCGAACATCGAACGAAGTTTTATGTTTTTTAAATCGTAAATTTTAAAAGGAAAATAATTTTAATTCACTTGTGCTTACAATAGCAATTGAAAAACTTTTTGGTAATATTCGTGCTGTAGAGGAATTCAGCCTCTTTTGGTTGGCAACAATTCGTTTGAAACAAATTACCATATGAAATTGTTGAATACCGCAGAAACATTTGCGTAAAATATTGACCTATTTGTCTTGAAGTTATAGAAAGGTGTCGCATTTATAATTCAGCAGCACTGAAAAGGTTAAAAACTGCAGAATTATTGTCCACGAAGTGAGAATTAGATTGTTCTTGTCAAAATGGATCTTATTCTACCTTTAAGACATTTTAGACGAGAATTTAAATAAAATCTCGATGCAAGTAGCTGTTGTTGCCGATGAAATGTACATAAAATACTTCAAGCTATTTTCAACAAAATCAGGTAAAATTGCTGCCTGATGATTTTTTTTTATATCAGGTAAGTTAAAGACATTTAAGTGCCAAACAGCCTAAGTTATACTACGAGTATAAGGAGTACCTACCATACATAGTAAATTACATAGAGTATGAGCTGTTAACCATTAAAATATTTAAAAATAATAACCATAATGAACTAATTTACTCAAAAATAAAAGAAGTTCAAATAATAAATGTAATGTTTGTTGGTATTATTTTTATTTTATGGCTATTTTTGTATTACTTTACACTACAATTTCATTTTTCAATACCAACTTATAGGTAATTATGCCTTGTCCTAGTGATAAGGTTTGACAGTAGCAGCCCAATTCGTGGATTTAAATTTTAAATGTCATCACTGTGTACATCAGCCTGAGTGACGATGGCGCCAGCTCTCTTATGGGCGAAGTCGCGGGTTCGATCTCGACCCAGGTTAATGGCATTTCTGTGTGCATGGATGTGACAGGCCCATGTTTGTAGATACAGTATACAGATATGTAAAAGAATCCTGCGGGACAAAATTACGGGACACCGACAACCACGGTCACAGGCCTAAGTTGCAGTGGGCCTACTCACCCACTGTTAAATAACCATAAAACCAACGATCTATTATTGTATGTTAATGTCTCCATGGTTAATCTCCTCCCACATAATTACAATTCAATGCAATGGAGCCCTAATAAGTCGTAAAGAGAAACAACAACGACAAATGGCTTCAGCTGTTTGTCCTTTTCCAATTTGCAGTAATTAGAGATCGTGTGTGGTCCGGACATGGCCCTGTGTGGATGTTTACTAATTGCTACTGTATCAATTAATATAAGCTGCCACTTACAATATAATACACAGTGTGTCCGTAAAGTCATACTGGGATTTTAATTGGTTGTATGCTTGCAATGATATAGAGATGTGAAATAGCATTCTAATGAAAGAACGTCTACAAATTTTTAGTCTTGTCACTACTTCTGAGCATGAAGATAATTATTTGGCTTATTTTAAAATTGTAAGCTATTATATTGGCTAAGAGAAGTTGAAGTGACCATCATTACAATTTGTAATTAATAATAAGAAAATAAAATGTTATTAAAGTGATAGATGACATTGTCCACAGCTGTGAAGGCTTCCCTCACGCAGCGGGCCCGGGTGCGATTCATGGTCGGGACAAGTTACCTAGGTGTTTTTCCGGGGTTTTCCTTAACTGTGATACAAATGTCTGGCTAACTTTAGGCCTTTGTGATCCCCGGATATTAACTAGCCTTCACTATCACCTCCATCCCATTTGCGCCTTGTTCGGCATGAGTGTGTGTGCTACTGATATGTCTCGGAGATGGTCCCAGCATTGGGCTGATCACGCATCCGGGGAGGCCCTCCATCTTCTTGTCTGGTCTCCTTGTATGTGATCCATAGAAACTACCCCAAAGGGTTCTGTAAGGTCCAGGTGGCTTGGGCAGCATAAACGTCCCTGCAAGTGGGAGGTACGGTAAAAAAAACTCAGGTAAAGAAGAAGACGATACATGACAGTCATTTGTAGAAATACTAGCAGGTGCCCACGTCTTCGCTCACGATAACTAATTGAAAAATTAAAAATTAAGAGTATAATAATTATTAACACTTGCACGCGAATCATTCATAAACTAAACCATTAATAATTAATCAAACAGCTAAAATTCCGGCTTTAGAGTACATTCCACGATTAGAAAGCGCCGCCTGGGAAAACGATCTCAGATTCGATTATGCAGTTCCAAAGCTAACTGTGAACACTGATAATATGTATTGTTTCTCAACTGTTTGTTGACAAATGAATATGATGTGAATTTAATTTGATAAATTCAGTGTAATTTTCAGAAATTATATAATTTTTCAAGGGAAGGGGTGGTTTGTTTGGATTTTTATTGTCTGCGATACTTCCAAGATTAAAGTATCAATATATTATAGCTGGTGCTCGCGGCTTCACCCGCCATTATTAACTGACTCCAGGATTTTTAAGAAATATACACGGGCAGTTTATTAAAAATGTTTGTGGTTCAGAGCTATGAAAATTGTAAGTAAAAATAAAATCAGAATATTTGTTCGTTGTGTTCATTTCACTTAGGCCTTATATAATAAACAAACGGTTTTCTTAATTTTGTACTCTTCGTGAAGTTTAGACAAGCACGGTATTTAGGGCCGTTGAATTGTATAGAGTTAGATGAAGGATTCTTAAATGGATTTGTAAATCATAAGACAATCTTCAGTTATAATTTCCTACGATAGTAAAAAGGGCAGAATCTACCAATAGTGGTGATGGTTTCATTGCATAAAACTGAATAAACAATTCTCGGGCTGTTTCAATCTGCTACCGTTTATTTATATGGCACTGCACTTATTAAGAAATTTATTGGCTTAGTTTAAATGAAAACATGGGACGAACCTAGTTCTCGTGTAGAAAATGGCGAGCATTTAAAAAGCATGTTTTGTAGTGATTAAAGACGCCTACACCAGCGAATTTCTGGTTTAATAGTGTTCGAAGAGATCCTTGGAAGTTAAACGTAGGAGGTGACATGCCTCACAGGTAGAGGTCGTTTCTCTTCCTCCACGCTGGAATTTGTTTGTTTCCACCATTTGTTTCTTTTGCACATTTCTGTTGTCTTCCTAACCACGTGATCAATCTTCTTCTCCTCCCTCAGCTATAACCATCAACCTGTCTGATGTGATCGCAGACTCCTTACATGAAATTTATGGGCCATCATTCAAAGGTTGCTTCGTAGGTCATAGGAGCAAATATTATGCATGTATTATACACATAAATAATTTTTTGTTTACTGCAATATCGTTTAGTAGAGTTTAGAAATGTCCAATATGTATGTCTATTGCAAAAGAAGTATCTGAATTAATGAATACTTAATGCTATGTATAACTGGAAGAGATCATACTTTAACATTGGAGCTGTTTATAGTTCAAGACAAACATTGTATAAATCCTTTTTTTAAGGTCAAATTGTTAATCCTTCCAGTAAATTTACTACAGGCCTATGCTATCTAGAAGTTATGTCGTATGCAATTTGCATAGTTTAGTAGAGTTTAGAAATGTTCAATATGTATGTCTATTGCGAAAGAAGTATCTGAATTAATGAATACTTAATGCTATATATACATAACTGGAAGAGATCATATTTTAACATTGGAGCTGTTTATAGTTTAAGACAAACATTGTAGAAATCCTTTTTTAGATCAAACTGCCAATCCTTCCAGTAAATTTTCTATAGGCCTATGCTGTCCAGGAGTTATGTCGTATGCAATTTGCCTATAATGGTAACTAAGATAACCGTATGAAAATTATGAAATTCGCTTTGCTGGTTTCATAAATATACTTTTGTTTTAATAATTTTCATTACGTAATGTACTATTATTTTATTCTGAAAAGAAAAGCGAAGTTTTAAATTCTTTCTTAAAACTACAACCAATAAGAATTCTAACAGCAAATTAAAGCTAAATTTTAAATTTAGATTGATAGATAAAATTCCTCCTTATTCCTTCAATATTCTACTTAAAATGAAAGCACAACCACTTGGGATTACTTTGGAAAATATAACATCATTATTTCATTTTTTAACATTTATTCAACAGATATTGAAAGGAAACTACTTCATTGACAATTTTTTATCATTGGTTTTAGCTGAACATGTGGACATTACACGTAGGCCTGCTTTATATTATTTAACAATAAATCATTATGTTATATTTTTCAAAGTAATCCCAAGTTGTTGTGCTTTCATTTTAAGTAGAAAATTGAGGGAATAAGGAGGATTTTTATCTATCAATCATAATTGACCCTCAAAGATATATGAAATTTATAAATTAAAAGTTCAATCTTGTTCTTCTAATGTATGGGCTTGTTAAAATTCTTGGAATATATGAAAACATTTTCAATTTCGAAATGTCTATTTCAGAGCTTCTGTAAAAGCTTTTGTCATATTTATTGCCAATAAATCTGAATTTAGGGCGTATAGCTCTGCGTGGCATTATAAACAAACAGCATAGTGTCTGACAATGGTGGGTGGAGAACCATTACTGACTAACTTCACATTAATATGCATTCAGATAAGTACACTCAGAGTAACAAAGATAGTCAAGCATTTTCGTGAGACCAAGAAATTCGTCTACCAATCCAACAATCTGAACTTTGTATCATAGAAGTCACCTTCACAACACCTTTCCAATAAAACAAGCCAAATTTATTAAAATTCATAATATCAAATGCGTTTTGCAATTAGATTTATTCAATTATCTTGGAAAACTTATATTTTCATCTAAATTCCGTTCTCATGCAGTTTTTTGTTTGTTTGTTTACAGCAGCCAAATTAGTCTGCAAATGAACGTTTCATTTTTGAGGATGAGTGCGTTGATAACATAGTCGTTTTCTAAATTGTTTCTCTTACTCAAACGATCAATTCTGACACTTTCAGATTTAAAAAAAATTAGTTTATGCATTTTACGTAATTATAAATGCACAGAACTGTGTTTAGCTAAAATTTGTGTTTTGGATTATTTCAAAACTATTAGATAATAGTGCCTCTTATTTAGGCACAGTTTATAGAACTACATAGTAGAGTTATACATGTAGGTATAATATAAAATCTTTCTTCCGATTAGGATTATCTGATTAAAGAATATCAAACAAATAAAATCCTTTTTTTAACACTTGCATCAAAAATAACTATTTGTTATTTGTTAAGTACCACGAGCAATACCTTACTTGTGAGTGTCTCACGTAAAATAAAAATAAAATGTAAATGTATTCCCATGGTTATAAAATTATACAGGCCATGGAGGCCCAGAGGGTTCCAGAATGTTGAGGCTCCCAGATTTTAGACATTCGGCACATGAAGGTCAGCCTTACACACCGGACGCTTTCACCCCCAGGGTTGTTCCCGGTACTCATTTATATTAGAGTCGAATCGACCCCAGGGCCACAGTGCCACCAGAAGGATTAGGCCAATTGAAAAATCTCAGCGACCTCATTGGGTATCGAACCCGCGACCGCCCGGATTGTAGCGCAGTGCCTTAAACACTACACCACGGCGTACCCCCATTCTCATTGTTATAGTAGCATTACTTCAATAGACAATTTTCTTACTTAACTTTAAAGTATAGGGGTATCAGTTTGATTTATAAGAATAACTCTGTATAATGCAGTAACATGAACTTTAAATATATCTTTGTAACATTTTACACTTTGATATGAAAATCGTCAAAGGTGTAAGTTGCAGAAAAGTTTACAGTTTGAGCTGAGCAGGAAACGGCTTTGAAGTGAGTAAAGCAGGAACCTGACTCCATAGCCAGAAGCCGGAGTTTATTTTCATTAATGATTTTAATAACACACGTCCACATGTGCTGCACACAGTTTATGTTACCACCCATCCTGCTCTTCCAGCCATGCAGGGTGGTTTTCAGGTGCACATCTGTGGGGTTGAATAACGGAAAATAATGGATGCAGGGAAAAAAAGAAAAAAGTAATGAGCATGGCCCGGATTTTGATTACATGTCCTCTTTCAATTGGAACATGATGGACTAGTGTGCAGATATTCTGATCATGACTCCTAGATTATAAAAATTGTGATATTTAGAGTATTTTTTGGTAATTTTCCTCAACTTTTTATTTACAATTACAATTACAATTTATTGTTCCAAATTACAAGAAAAATACATACAAAAGTTGATACACCACCCGAAGAAGCAGAGGTTGTGTTCGGGGTGGTTCAGTTCAATAAATTAGAAAAAACTTATACTAAACAAATACTTAAAACAATACATAATTTGGAGAAGTATGACAAAATATTATGCATAAAAGGTCTATTGTTCTATTAACAATACATAGGTACGACCGTACGAGGTAATACAATAATAATACATAACAATTTATTTGTTCAAATTTTAGTAAAAAACAAAGAAATTAAGTTCTATCCAAATTTTATTTATTTATTTTAACTCAGTATCATTATTTGGTCTTTTTCTGGCCATTTTATGGTCTTCTTTGCACATTTCATATTTTAGGTCATTTTATCATTATTGTCTCATTTCATGGAGTTTCTTGCATTGTGCAAGAGTTTTTGTGTACTTACTTATATTGAATACTATCGGAGCTCTAAATAAGCATAAATAAATAAATGGTGTATAATTTTAATTCGGATGTAGAAAGACGGTGTTTGCTGTTTGTATGTAAATAACTAATTACAAGCCTATAATTGAACAACATAAATGTAGAATGGATACAAATTTGATGCACAGACTAGTATTTTCATTAAAAAATTTGAGCCATTTTTGTTAGTTTTAAGGTTTTTTTACTTTAATTTTGTAGTCATTTTATATCTCATATATCTCGTAAGTAATTTTAGGTCATCGAAATCCTGGCCCTGGTAATGAGAAATGAACAGAGACATAAATATGAGAAGCCCGTGAAATATAACCACATAACTAACCAATATTAGTAGGATGTTTATTCAAATTAGTGCATTATTCCTAAAATATATAATTTATAGTTAAATTTTATTACATACAGTACTTTGTAGAATCCACAAGGTAGAGAAGATGTGTACTCACCTAAAAGAAAAGAAAACACAAATTAATGACGAAATTAAATTAAATCCGAGACAAATAATTTTATCTTCTAAATAAGATTTTCTTAATTCAATGCAAACGAAGAAAGCTATATTTTTCAATGTCCATGCTAACAACCAGAACAACAGCAACAACTATACTAATAATAACAATAATTTTAACATAGGTATATTTCATTATTTCCCACCTATTATTTTAATCGTAGCTTTAATTATGAATTAACAAAAGAAAAAATATCGTCCCTATTTAAAAATAACCTGAGCCCGGATTTATAAGCAAAATAAAATCCAAACAAGCAAGCAAGCAAATAAGCATGAAAAATGTTAGAAATAAGCATCAAAATAATAATAAAAAAACTACACTAAAACCATATAAATTACCAGTTTCGTATAAATTTTCTTTTATTCAAGGCTGTTACAGTAGGCCTATGTGGGAAGATCATCCCCAGCCTTTCTTGTCTGAAGCTCCTGCGTCCGTCTTTGAAGAAAGATCGCAGGACGTCACAGGAGCATGTGAAAAGCAACACTATTCTTCTTCAACGGATTCCTCTTTACTATCTGTTTATTCATCGGAAAGCTTTTTCGCAGTCTGAGTGTTTATTGCCCAGATTTTACAGTAATTCTATTAGCCGAAAACAGAAAAGAAACCGGTGATAATGACGTCAAGGAGTGAAATAAGCTCTTTCAATGTGACAGTTTAGAATAAAATATGCTATTTAATTCAAAACCATAAAATAAGCAAGCGAAATAGTTTTTCTGACAGAATAAGCAAAGTAAATACTATCAAATAAAGTTAAAAGAGTTAACATTCTGCTTATTTTTAGGAGTCTGAAAATAAATATGCATTCTGTTTTGAAATTTGGGCTCTAATAATATCAACATTTTATTTTATTCTGTACTACCTAAGTTGATTTAATTTAAAAGAATCGGTTCTTATACTTATCGCGTCAAATTTCTTCCGTCTTTCTTTTAAAACATAATCTGTAATCTGAAACTGTAGTTAAGCTTTCGACGTTTTTTCATTCACCAAGAACAACAGAGTTTTAAAGGTTGTATAATCCATATGGCCATTTACATTACTGTTTCAAGATCAACTTTATTTAGAAGACAGAGAAAGGCTTCTATTATTTCAAAACAGTGACAGCTTGAAAACACACATTGAGCCCTTCTGGTGTTGTGAAATCATGTTTCTCGCTCTGGTTACGCTTTGTTTTTTGCTGTTCTTCGAGTTCACCCTCACGTGCGCACCAGACCTCAAATCCACCGCACACCGCTCGTGTTTTATGGCGGGAAATAGAAAAACAAAACACAAGCTATACTCCATACTTCATTCATGTATTTGCTGTATTACAAAGATTTCGAAAAGAACACACAATATTTTTTCGACTATTGTATTCATACATCCCGAATTTGATATTGACCAATAATGAAAGCAATGCCTTAGATATTGACCAATCACGATCATTTATCTTTATCAGCTGATAAAACGTCAGCTGTTGAACCGCTATAGTATCAATGTGCAAGTGATTAACAGGCTACGTTAACCATCTCGATTCCTTTAACATTAAACTTCGAAAATTGTGTTTATAATCAATGCAGATTAAATGCGTGCAAGTTTACAAATAAATGAATTTGTTGTAAGAAATGTGTATTTTGTTCTGATTTTATATTGTCTTAATCTTAATTTTGAGGTTAACTAATTCATAACACATTCGATTGTTCATGCACTTAGTTTGTCGTGACATGACAGCTGATAAAATTATGTCTTGGTTTTAAACGATCAGTCAAGTAAGAAAGTAATTATTATTTATCTAATTTGTTCCTTTTTTTCATTGAAATAGTCTTAATGAATCCCTTTCGAAATTATAAGTTTCTTCAAATAAATTCTTAATCTCTCATGGGATTACCAAGGATAATTCATTTTAGACCTGAGCTGATTTAAGGCTATGATTTAAATGCACAATAAAATGCACGAAAATGCTTTATTATAAATGAAAAAGTTCCAAAAACTTTTAAAAATGAATTATAAATTCTAAAAATATTTTTACAGAGAAGCTCATTAAATTCAACAATGCTGCATTAATAATTCTTTAATGCAACCAAATGGTTGTACTGCGAGTGGAATTATAAATGTCAGGGGTAACAAAAGCACCTCGAGAAAACCTGCCCCCCAACTCAATTTTGTTCAACACGATTTCCACATGGAGCCACGGAGATTTAATCCCGAGTCTCAGCGGTGTAAGGCGAGCGGTCTAACCACTCAGCCAAGGTGGCGGCCTACAGCCATACATTGCGGTGCACTATAAAAATGTAAAGATTCTGAAAGGAAAGCTATTTGCGATTAATTACTTACTAATGAAAAACTGTTTTCCACCTCTACAGACACTAGAGAACATTACCTGAAGTAAACTATATCACCTGTCAGAAATATCCTGATAGTCATAGGCATAACCAGGCCGACCATATGGGGGGGTTATAACATCCGGGGGGTCTGGGGGTATTCCCCTCCCCCGGAAAATTTTAAAAATTAAGATGCATGATAACGAGTTTTAAGCTTCCCACGCTTTATACTCGTATTAAGAGCTGACTTAAAAAAATTGTACAATTTTCCTTTTTTTAATCAATGGGGGGGGGGTTCATACCCCCAAAAACCCCCCCTCGTTACGCCCCTGCTGATAGTTATAACAGAAAATGTTTATACTAAGCATAGAAGCAAATAATATTGACAATAAGCATTCATAGGTAATTGTAGCCGGGTTTATTAAAATAAAAATATATTTTAGCTGTCACACTAGCAAAAATAAACTTTCTTTTTTAATAAATAAAAGACACATCAATTTTAGAAATTATTCGTTGCACATTCCGAAAAAACATAAAAAGAAATTCAAAATAATGTAGACCTATAAGAATAACTAAAAAGTACAACAAATTCCAGAGAATCTCTTGAAATTCATTACCCCCAAAATCAGCTAAAAATACAAAAGAATGCACCAGCAGTTATGCTTAGCAGTTATGCTTGTCATAAAATAAATAAATTAAAAAGTTAGCAATGTATTGAACTTACCACACAAAAAAGATGCAAATGCAAATCAGTATAGCTGCTGGTCACACAAAAAACGTTAAGTGCTTCAACATCCAATTTCATCACCAAAGAAAATTCTTACCCTACGAAACTTCTGGTATCTTTTAGGAAAAGAGAAAGTAAATTGGTTTTGTAGACGAAGGTTAATAAAAAGCATAACCTAATCAGTATCACTAAGTTATTTTTGCATTGTAGTATGACACTTTATTAAAAATTACACTGATAATTTTTTTTGCGAAAAGTTTGGTTTTCAAATGAGCTCGTTTTCGCTTTTATATCCGTTATTTCTACATTACAACCGCTCTAGTATCCTATAATAATAATTATAGCCTGTACTTATTCTGAAGGGGGTACGCCGTAGCGTAGTAGTTGAGGCGCTGCGCTACAAACCGGAAGGTCGCAGGTTCGATTCCCGATGAGGTCGTTGAGATTTTTCAATTGGCCTAATCCTTCTGGTGGCACTATGGCCCTGGGGTCGACTCAGCTTTTAACAGAAATGAGTACCAGGAGCAATCCTGGGGGTAAAGGCGGCCGGTGCGTAAGGCTGACAACCTTAACACCTTCATGTGCCGAATGTCCAAAATCTGGGAGCCTCAACCTCCTGGAACCCTCTGGGCCTGTATAGGGATCGCTTTACCTTTACTTATTCTGATACTAGATGGCAATGATATCCGTAAATAATAAATTCACAAATTTACCTGAAACTTAACGTTCTTATTATTATTATTTCAAGTCATTTCAATTATCTCTTTTAAAAAATTTTATTGCAAATAATTTTAATTGATAAATAACACAGTAATACCTGAAGGCTTGCAAATGTATGAATGTATGTATGTTGTAGTCACAACTTTGTTCTCCGTACTTTTCAACGCAGGAAAATGAACTGAAAGAAATCCATTTAGTGATGAAATCATATATGAAACGTATAAGGAAAACGAGAATGTTGACAATACCTTTATGGCTTTCAGTTTTTACACTTCATTACATTACATGGCGCACTAAAACTTTCAACAGATCACGCTGATATTGCGCATTCCTTTATAGAAACTTTTCTGAGGATTAACAAGTTAAATTCATCCACATAGGCCTACGCTTATTAATCATGTATATAAATCTGTGAGTAAATAAAGAAAACCATAAGGAGAAATTTTATTTAATTTTATTCAATTGCGTTATATTTCCTTTGAAATACACAAGATTACGTAATTCAAAGATAAAGTTCATATCAATAAACACGATTACTGAATATGAGAAATTTCATCCAGATTTTTAATTGACCGACATAGTTTCTGAATGGGGTTATTGCCAGACTCAAATAATGTTAGTAAAAGCATTATCAAAGATACTGAAATTATGACAGATATAACCGGGAGATTTCTTGTGAAGAAACAACGAAAGCAATATATTGTAGATTCACTACGGTACATCGTTCATCAACACAAGCATATATTTTCATATGAAGAATTTAGCTAACTTTAGTTTATGGACAACAAACATTGAAAAAATGTATCAAATGTAAGACTGACATTTACATTTACATTTACATTTCGATTAATTTTTTTTTTTTTTTAAACTCGCTTTAATTTACTATATCGTATGGATAAAAATAATATAGGACACTCGTGAAAATACCACCATCTCCTGTTGCTCCTCTTGTTAAAACCCCCAATTTGTGAATAAAATGTACTTTTTCCCTCTTTTGCCATAAATTACTAATAATTTACTATATTACGACTAACTTACGCTATTGACCAACTGCGTTTTCTAGCGGTTAGCGTTGCTGACTATGGATCCGCGGGTCTGAGTTTGGTCCCCGGTACCTAATCGGATTTTTCTGAGGTATGGTGCACTCAGCCTCGTGACACAAAACTGAGAGCTACTTGATAAAGAAGTAATGGCTTCGTTTCAGTAAGCCACCACTAACGGCCGTGGGGGTCGATTTGCTGACTCCATGCCCCCAATCCTGCCATCTGCCTATGGTAAATGAGGCAGCAGTCAGATAGCAGGCCTAGTCTCTCAAAGGGATGCAACGCCACGAAGTTTAGTTTTAGTATGATATTACCTCACAGTATATGAAGTTAATATTTTGCTGTTTCATGTAAACAATCATATTTTATGTCAATTAACGTTTAAGTAACATTAAATGAGGATGTTTGTTTCTATACACGTAATCAAGAAAAGACCATAAATGTTTATATTGTTAATTTGTGTCAATTTGTTTGCGACGCATAATCTATTATATTTTACGACCCTCGTGCAAGATGAGGTATGTACGTTTTCTACCTTACATAAGAAATACATGAGTTGCAGGACTTGGAATAATGGTTATGACTAGGGTTCGGATGTTTATGACATGTCATATGTTTGTCCTCACCTCCATTCTCGCCGTAAACACAAATTAAACATGAATTGCATGCTTATTACCCTAATCAGGCCGTTTTTATTTTGCATATAACGTCATAATTTAGCCATTTTAAGGTGTTGGTCATATTTTTGTCATATTTGTAATTTAACTTCATACTTCAGTTATAAATTCCGTAAAGGGGCACAATTATGCAGTATATTCACTAAATGGTAGAGTTAAATTTGAAATTTATTTCATTTATTTAATGTTATGCCTTATTAGGTAACTTAATTTTAAAATTAATGCAATTATTCACATTTTATAGGGACATGCATGGTCTATAAAATATTATGGAGCTGATGAAGCGAGCAAACAGGAGCGAATTCTTTAAAAATAGAAGTTCATTACATGTAGAACTGAAAAACACCAGTAAAACTGTAAAAGTATTAAATAACATCTCATTCAATTCATGTGATGTAATAATTTAGTGTCATTAACGTTTTAAATTGAAACATTTATTTTTAGAAAACACGATCTTTTATTAGGTCATATTTAGGATTTTTGGTTTTAAGGGCATATTTGCAGTAAAATTTTCCACCTTTTTAGGTCATAAACTTCCGAACCCTAGTTATGACTGGATGTTGGGCACTAACCAACTTCAGAACAGGCAGGCAAATAGGCTATTCACTGACAAGGATGGGGTCAGGGCTAAAAAGAGACCTCATATCTCTGAAATTAGTCATTTTTAGGCTCTAGTAATGCAATATTAAGAAAAAGAGCTCTATGATCCGAGTGAAGCCTCGTACGCGAACAACGATTGATTTTGGCGCTATAATTGATTTTAGTCAAATTATCTAGTAAAGTAATGACTAGAGCCCGGATTTTCATGCAAATGCATGTTTTTATATACTTTGGTTACACTTTTCAAACTTTGTAGTTACTCATTACATGACTTAAGGATTCCAAATAACCATATTTTTTCCGTGCATGTTTGCATATTTCGGCCTATTTATGGCAAAATTCATGCATAATGCATGTTTTGGATTTTTTTGTTTAATATAGCATATTCAGGCGTTTTTAATGCATATAAACCCTCATTTTCTGGTTTTAGTGCATAATATCAAGTTACAATGCATAACTGTGCATATTATGAATGTGCCTCCCTAAAATCTCGGCTTTTCAAAGAAACGTAAAAATGATGTATTGTATTACCATTGTTATTTGATTGACTTGGCAACAGAGTCTGCCATCTGCATGAATTTGAGAGTGCAAACTACTGTTTACCCTAAATAAACAGTGATATAATAGACCAGGCTACACAAGAAAATGTCGACCCCCACCACCTTCCATTGAAAGAAAACTGCTAATCAGAATGTTCACTGCTTGAATTTGTCTGTCACTAGCCATTGTTGAAGACGTTGAATTATCTTTAGAATCGTGTTGTGGAGAAATGGGTGTGACAATTAGGGAAAAACTTAAGAAGGTACTGAGTTCAAATCATGATCTTAAACTTCTGAAAACAGTGAAAGACGTATTATGTGGAAAAAATGTAAAAGACATGGAATTCGATCTCACCCTCAGTCAAATTTCTTCCCTTAACTGTTCCTTAACTAAACTTCTTCCCTGTTTCTTCTTGTGAAGTAGAAAGATCCTTTTCTGCGTTCAAGAATGTCCTAACTGATAAACGCACGAGTTTAAGTGAGGAGAATTTGGAAAAACTAGTATATTGTTTAAATTGAAATATATTGCAGTACAGTGCGCATTTTTCATAGTGCATGTTTCGCCCTTCATTGTGCATATTTGGAGATACGATAGTGCATGAATGCATGCATGTTTTTAAGTTTGATAGTGCATGAAAATCCGGGCTTTAGTAATGACTATTGTGAGATCTCGTATCTACTAGGATTTTTTGTGAGGAGGAGCTGACTGCATTTAATCTAGGTGTTGTTTCATAGGGAATAGGGATTCAACGATACAATTATTGACATCCTATGCATTATGTCCTAGAACAACTTAAGGCGACCCCGACGGACAACCTGCTGTTTTGGACGGTGTCGTGATATTGCTGCTCGGAAACGTGTTGTTCGTTAAAACAGAAGACTTGATCTACAATGTTTCACTTAAGTCTGTTTTATTTTCTAAATAAATTTGAAAATGTCTTTAGTGTAAGGCAATCTGAATGTTTTTGTTTTCTAAGCTACTTGCTGTAATGTTTAACATGAGTTGCCTGCTTTTATACAGTTCAGAAACTCTTACCTTCTCGTCTTCTGTCAAGAAATATAAAAATAAAACAATTATAAGACAATTATCCTGCCGGTTGTATTTATATGGATGTGAGACATGGTCGCTTACTCTTCGGAAAGAACATAATCTGAGTGTTCGAAAACAGGGTGCTTAGGAAAATATTTGGTCCTAAGAGAGATGAAAATGGGGACTGGAGAAAACTGCAAAATGACGAGCTTCATTAAATGCATTTTCACCAGATATGTAACCCACGGAGGATGAAATGGGCTGGATATGTTGCGCGCATGGGGGAGGAAAGACACATCCAAAAAATATTGACTGGGAGACCCGAAGGGAAAAGACCTAAATTTAGGTGGGAGGATAATATTAGGATAGATTTAAAAGAAGTCGGATATGTGAGGGATGGTTGAACGGCGTTAGCACAGAATAGGGTTGAATGGCGGGCTCAGGTAAGCGCGGCAATGAACCTTCGAGTTCCATAAAATATATAATATTCCTTTAGCTTACTCAGGAATTGTCTATTGCCATTGAGTAAGTAAGTAAGCAAGTAAACGTTCTTGTAATTTAGTAAGTTCCAGTTTTTTTTTTTGGTAGTTCGAGGTAGTATCGGTTTAGTCCCTCTCGAATTACCGAGACTCTATAGTATAAAAATACATCCCTGAGAATGTATTTGTTTACATTGGCTTTGTTAGAGTTTTTGACGACACCAAGAAACCAGATTGTTCCAATTAGTTTTACACGGAACTGTTGGATTTTCACACCAGCCAATGGGACTGTACAACTGAAAACATCCGGCCAGGGCAGGCAGCTGTCCGGTGTCATCCTCAGCTCCTGGAATCCTGTGGGATTTGGCGAAATTAACAAATGGCATTAAACCGCAAGCAGGACTTCAGCAGTTGTCTTCGTTTGTCAACTGCTAACGCTATCCTATCATGTCTGATTTCAATCCAATGCCAGTCCCATGTGTCACTGGATAAGAAACTAGAGAACGACAGAGTAGCCTATTCTCAGAAACACATGACTGCGTTGAGTTTATAAAACTTATTATATTGGCGATCTGTTCGACCTATACAAAAGAAGAATGTTAATGTTGCAGCAACAA
Organism: Ectobius pallidus; assembly: GCA_964059195.1. NCBI lineage: Eukaryota > Metazoa > Arthropoda > Insecta > Blattodea > Ectobiidae > Ectobius > Ectobius pallidus. The sequence goes on from CAXKWD010000009.1 coordinate 124,227,581, forward strand.
ACATTGTTAATTGCCAAGTCGAATAACATGTAGGGTACAACTGTTTTGACCTACTTTTTTTGTTTGAATCTAAGCCTTATAATTAGAGCCCGGATTTCCATGCAAATGCATGTTTTATATACTTTGGTTACACTTCTCAAACTTTGTAGTTACACATTACATGACTTATGGATTCCAAATAAACATATTTTTTCCGTGCATGTTTGCATATTTCGGCCTTTTTATGGCAAAATTAATGCATAATGCATGTTTTGGATTTTTTGGGCTTAATGTAGCATATTCAGACGTTTTTAATGCATATAAACCCTCATTTTCTGGTTTTAGTGCATAATATCAAGTTACCATGCATAACTCCCTAAAATCGTTTCAAAGAAACGTAAAAATGTTGTATTTCATTACCATTGTTATATTTTGATTGACTTGGCAACAGAGTCTGTCACCTGCATGAATTGAGAGTGCAAGCTACTGTTTAACTTACCCTAAATAAACAGTAATATAATACACAAGGCTACAAAAGAAAATTCCGACTCGCCGACCCCCACCACCTTCCATTGAAAGAAAACTGCTAAACAGAATGTTCACTGCTGAATTTGTCAGTCACTAGCCATTGTTGAAGACTTTGAATACTTTAGAATCGTGTTGTGGAGAAACGGGTGTGACAGTCAGAGAAAAACTTAAGAAGGTACTTAGTTCAAACCCTGATCTTAAACTTCTGAAAACGTGAAAGACGTATTATGTGGAGAAAATGTAAAAGACATGGAATTCGATCTCACCCTCAGTCAAATTTCTTCCCTTAAGTAGGCCTATGCACCTGTTACTTCTTGTGAAGTAGATAGATCCTTTTCTGCGTTCAAGAATGTCCTAACTGATAAACACACGAGTTTAAGTGAGGAGAATTTGGAAAAACTCGTTGTATATTGTTTTAAGATAAAGTGAAATATATTGCAGTACAGTGCGGATTTTTGATAGTGCATGTTTCGCCCTTCATTGTGCATATTTGGAGATACGATAGTGCATGAATGCATGCATATTTTTAAGTTTGATAGTGCAAGAAAATCCGGGCTTTACTTATAATTAACCAATCCCAAACGGAATTAACACATTCGCTACCACCTATGCAGCGGCTTGCTATAGGCCAGTAATATTAAAATTTAAATAGAGGGAGCGAAATGCTTCCACTTCTTTTAAAAAATTTACTTAATACTTTTAATTATGGTAGAAATTTAATGCTTCGCAACAAACAATAAATTTTCAAATATATAGGCCTATTAAAAAAAATTATAAATGCAATATTTTTGCCCATCTCTCGCTACCAAAATGCGTTGCTATGTTGCAACTATATAATGCGATTTTTCGCAGATCTATTCCAAACCTTAGTTTTAAAGCAATGTTTGCATATTGTGAGGTTCTGGATGCTATGGAACTGAAAAAGGAGGATGCAGATTAAATAAGTTGTGGTTGGTAACCCTGGAAGTGGAGGAGCAGAAAGTGTTTCACAGATATACTTGGCTTATAGGTAAATTTTGTAAAAATTATCCATTAATAATTTTAAACTTTGTACTCAATAAATTTTACAGTTGTTAAAATCACTTTCTGTACAGCTTGTCACCCGCGAATATATTCATATTCCGATTGCAAAGGGTTCACGTTCATGCCTCGACTCCAGGGCATCAAAACGCAAAACAAAACAATATAAATAAGCTAGTAAAGGAGATGGTAGTAAGTGTGAATGGCTGAGATGTTTTCCGCAATCTCATTGGCGGCAATGATCTTTTCCTTCTGAAAAGTTTCAATATGCCCATATTCAAGGAAAGTCTTCATTCTGTCTAAACTTTCAGAACGAAAATTTCGTACATTTTTAGCATTGAATTTTAGATTACAATTCTATAGGTTTTAGAAGTTGATGCGATATTTTATTTTATTAAAGCAGTATTTCTTCTGGTTCTACATGGCTCCAGATTTTGGTGTTGCGACGAAACCCTAGGGTCTGCAGTCACATTCAGGATGTGGGTTTGAGTTCAGCTGTTGCAGATTTGTACTGGAAGGTGTAACTGCAAGCACGTGGTCCCATGTCAGCTGTTGCATGTGGACTCGATAAATTTTCTGTCCTTTCTGTCATAACTAGGTTTTTATAAACCCTGCAGACTAGTTTTCTAAACAGATTAACAGTTTTTTTAAAACAATTATCAGAAAGTTTTTCTTCTAAGTTTTACTTTAATACTTACAATACACATTATTAATTAATTTTATTTTTACTTACAATTTTTATGGTTCTGAATCACAGTACTATTTGAACATTAATTGCTTAGTTTTCCACAGTTTACATTAAAACAATTAATTTTAGAATTACCCCTGTCATTTCCAAATCAACCACAAAAACTCAAGAAGAACTTTTTCAAATAATCAACCAACTACAGTATTAGAATACGTTACTTTTGGCATCATGCTCGAGCAGACACTGTGAATAAACTGCAAGTGTAAACTTCTTAAAGATGTCCTTAATTTGCTTCTAAAGAAAACAGTTCCCTTTACCTGGATAATGAGGTTACAAAAATGACAAAATTAAAAAATGCAATGGTATATTTTATCTTACAGATGTACTGGTAGCAAAGAGCAAGATGCAACTGTAGACAGATATTTAAGAAGTACTATTTAGTTTGTTAAGTATTCTATAATTTTATAAAAATAGCCTATATATTCAAACACATTGTACCGTTGAAATTTAAAGTTATATCGCTTTATAATTTAAAACTGTGAATAACATCCTCTAACATCGCTGTAGCCTACTTTTAAATTGCCTCAAACAGCCCTGGGATCACTGTATTATTAATTAAAAGAATACAAGCAATTAGGAAAATGAATCGTCTTCCTAAACTGTTTGGAAGAATGAATGAGCAGAAAGTAGAACGAGAGTTTGGCGCACAATCAAGAGACAAGCTTCAGGTGAAATGACAACAGGCTGTGTTAATTTGTTGTGTCCAGGAAATCTACAGCTTTGCCAATACAGCTGACATAAATAATTACGCCTAATGTAAAATAAGAACACTAAACAAATTAAAAACACAAGTTTGCGAACGTTCTGTCTGGGCGATTATTACTACATTTACATGAAGACACTTGGAGAAACTGAGAAAAAAAGAAATCCTATGTGAAGTATTCACATGACTTCCCTTTCAAAGCAAAGCTGAAGTTCAAATTTTGTGTCTGTGCATTCAGTTAGCAAAGCAATGCTGTTAGTGAGACATGACGTAAAAGATTTTAAAAGCGATGGATAACTACTCTTCAGGCAATTTCTATGAATCAATTTTAGGGCTTTACACAGGCAAGTTAGTACATAATTTTGAAGTAAATTTGTTATTTACTCTTGCATTATTTATTTATTTATTTTATTCTGCCAACTACAGGAATAAATCCCAATTACAGTTGGCGTAGTTTCGCCAATACATGTTTTACACTATAAAAAAAATACAATACAATAAATGAACGAATGTGCGAGGATAAACAAAAAAAATACATAAATGATTTACAATAACTACAATTAATTTAACAAGACAATCTAAAAATTAAGCCAAATCATATGGAACATACAACAGTTTATGAAGAAGTCCTATGTACTGATTCAATGACAAGTCAAAAGTCAAAATCCAGAAGAGCATTTTGAAGTGATAGAGAATTATATCGTTTACACATTTGGATGAAAGATGAACAACTCATCATTTACAAATTTATTGTATTAATGTGCACTTAATGCATTTGTGCGATTTTCATTGCACGCGTGAAGTAAGTGCATATTTCAAATTCCTTTCAAGAACTGTGACATCCATTGAAAACACAAAATAAAATATAGCATTAAAAACGAAAAATTCGCAAAAGTACAAAAATTCGCACTTATTTCGCAGTGAAAAACGACAATATTTAGGCTTAGCAACGTTTGTAACAAAAGATTTATAACTTTGTCACAACCGACTCGTTCAAGAAAACTAAGTATCTTTATTTATAAGCACAGTAGAACTCGAATTAGCCTGTACGAACTCCGACTATCCGGATCACATGTTAACCGGATCTCTTTGAGGTCATATTCAAGTCGTTTTTGCAGCAGCGAGCATTGGGAAACCCTCTTTGAGGGCCGATTATTTGCGAAAAAGCAAAACTTTTATAGCCGGCAAAATCGACAGTTTGTCAACAAGACAACTGACTCTGACCTATACGTTCAAGATGTGATATTTTATTTAAAAACAGTACTGTGCAATTTAGTTACTTTTTTCTTTTAAATTCCAGTTTTTCATTTTTTTTTTTTTATTTATTTATTTAAAGTAATTATTTGGACCTGGTCCGGTCCTATTAATCCGGATAATTGGAGTTTTTTTTTTTTGTTTTGTTTGTTTTGAATCGCGCACAATGTGCATTATCTTAACCTGAGACTTAACCTACTGACAAACACCCAGTCCTGAACCCGGGAAAGGGATTTTTCACTATTGAAAAATCACCGAACCGGCCGGGAATCGAAACCTTCTCCAGTAACTGAGAGGCTCAAGCACAGCCCCACATTCCCCAAGCCAAGTAGATTTGATCAGACGTCTCTCTTGAGATGTAGGTGGAAGACAATCCTTGAATCATGAATTTGATCTGATGTATTCGGTATCTAATCTTTCGGACAAGATTACGTTCGGAAGCTAGTCTTTGACAGCTTTGCCTTGCATTGATAAGCTAGCTGTATCCCGAGAGATGATGGGGTTCTCATTAAGGCCATGGTGAGGCGCAGAGCAGTGGAGATTAATTAGGGAAGAAGATGTGCCGCACGTGGGGAACACGTGTGACGTACAGTCTCATGTTGATGGAAGAATAATCTCTTTCCTATACAGCATACACAATACAGTCAGTACAGAAGCGTCTCCACATTAAGTACTCTGGAAACAACACTACTCTCACATTTCTGAACCATTGAAGTAGTTACCCCTTTTTTCCGATTGCAATCAACTGCCAGAATGTTTTAAAAGGGAAAGAGCAGGGGTTTCCAACTTCAAGAGGCCCGAGGGCCAATATTATGTCTAGTAGTTAGGGTGACCTACTCTTTCATTTTTCCCGGGAACTCCTGTATTTTAGTTTTTTTTATCTATTTTTTTTATTTTTATAAATCATCCCTGCCATCGTATTGATATTGAAACTTTCGTACTTTTCATTAAAAAAAAATTGTTGTTAATTTCTCAGTACTTATATGCGTTTAAAACAAAATAATTTAAATTTGATACTAATAGCTTTGGTAAATTTTAGGCTTTGTATTCCAGGCTCAAATGCCTAAACAGAGAGGGTTTTAATGGTGAATAACAAATGGACAATTCAAAAAATCAGTTATATCAGAGCTAATGAAGGGTGGTCATCTTGATTATGATTGTAAAGAGCTCTTGCAGATGCACAGCAATACTCAGTAATATTAAGCTTCCCGAGCACAATTTAATGAAGAAATACGAAATACAGTCCACCCGCCAGTAAGCTTAACCACAACAATGCAAATTTGTGAGTATACTGAGCTACCTCCAATGGGAGCTGTTTGTTTATAACAAACAGATACAACACATAATGTTAGGAAAACTAAAGCAATCCACTCGGTAGCCTATATCTAAATTTAATTCTTAAATTCATAATGTATCCTATTGTTTCTTTGCAGTCCGGCATGGGTTTGTAAGGGGATACGAAATAGCATATCTTTACAATATTAAATTCAACATACCTTTTCTAAAAAACTACTAAAGCTTGGTACTTGATCGTTTTACAGTGTCTAGACACCTAGGCTGTGTCAGTACTGAAATAAAGATTTTTCACTTACTGACATGATTTTTTTATTTATAAATGTTTTAATCAATACCTTAAGTACCTCATGATTTGTAAATATTTAATAAATTAAGCAATTCAAAAAGTGCTTTTCAGTGTATGTAAGATACCTGAATACACACATCCTGAAATTTCCAAGATGGTTGGTTAAGTAGAAGATGAAAAATTTACCTTTTAGCTTATATAGGAAAAAAATAACCTGAATAGAATTGAGTACAATTATGTGTGAAACAGTCGGCCTCTGTGGTCTAGAGGTAGCGTGCCCGTCTCTAGATCCGAAGGTTGCGGGTTCAAAGTCGGCCGCGGTGGACGGATTTTTCAAGACAAAAAATCCTGGGCACAGAGTTCTCAGAGAGGGACTTTCACCTTTTTTGGCCCATGTCGTAGATTTACGGCATGTAAAAGAACTCCAAGCATAAATTAGTGCCTCTGGACAATATTCCTCGGCCCTTTCACGTCCAAGTAATACCTTAGTTTCCGGAGGGGGTTGTAAGTAGTGATGGGAACCATTCGAATGAATTCATTCGAAATATTCGATTGTTAAAATCATTCGAAATGTTCGAGATGTTAAAAAAATCATTCGAATGATTTTGCTTTGCTCCAGACTAGGGTTAGAGCGCTTCGCTTACTGAACTGAAGTGTGAAAGCGAATGAATTCATTCGAATGCTTCTTCAACCTCTCGGAATCTGGCTTCTCGGCTCGTTCTCTCGTTCATTCGATTGTTTTCGTGTTTCATCGTGTCCCAGTTAGCAAAGCGTTCGGTAACTTCCATTCCAAACGGGGATGGCATGACGCAGAGCTAGTTTCAACCCCAGGCTACAAAATATATTTTGACAATAAAATAGCCGTTCTCTCGAATATTAAAAAGTTCAATTTTTCACAGATTGTTCCTATTTTACATCCATCATTAGCTTCTACATGAAACATATGCATTTTCAAATGGATTATTTATTTGATTAATTACCGTATGTTATGAATTATGATATTAAATACAGCCATTCAAATTTTTATATTTGATACATTTATAAGATTTTTAAGCAGTACCAACATTAGCTATTTACATAAATACATATCTTCAACAACCTAAGCTATGAGTATTTACAATCTTACAAAGTTAATTATACCAGTCAAAAGTAATATTCTAATATACTTTAATTATTGACTCGAGATCAGATTACTTAATCAGGAGGCAACATTGCAACATGTTGTTTAGAGTCCATTTAGATATCAATCATAATTAATAATTCTATACCACACTGAACTGTTGAATTAGTTAACTGAGACATGTTCCAATTACCTTCATATTTTATAAATTATCTAAGTAAGAGCATATTTTCCGCGACAAACTATAATAGGCCTATGGGTATACTAATTTAACCTTTTCACTTCTGTTGTTTCTACTGTTTTTGTCTAAAGATCTGCAGTGTTCCAACATGTCAGAGAACTGGCAACATCTAATTTATTTTTTAATGGTATTGCCACCAAAGTGGGAATGCTTGCATTTTTCCCTTTTAAAATCTTCAAAAAAAATCATCCACCCCTAAAGGGTTGTGTTCAGAAGGTGAATGGACTTGTAGTCTTTTCAATTTCCACATCCTAATAAAGGGGAAAAATTAGGAAGAAAGGAAGGAAAAAACCAGACCCCATCGCCAACCTACATGTGCTCAATCACGGCTCAGTTTACTCAGGCGGAAATACTCTTCGGCCAGGCTTTGTAGATACCTTGAATTGCTTTTGTCGGTTCCTAATTATACAAGAAAATTATATATAAAACAACAAACATACTTCTATAGTGCATGAAAATAGCATTGTACTAAACTTTATTCTACTGTTTATTAACTGAAATGTTCGTGTTATTTCTTGTGTTGTTTTGATTCGTTGTCTTTGAACAGTTATGTCTGCATTTATGCAAAAATACTGCAATATGAAGTAACACTACCTTCAGTATGCTATTATAACACAGTAATAAAATAAATAGTACTAAATTTGTTTCACATATGCTCTCACATACGTGTTATTGAATTTCTTAGTTAAACGAACGATGTCTACCCTAATAAATAATAATTTGAAATCTTCAGATTTAAATAGATTTGGAGATCTTATCGAATTATAGATATAATTACTTTACAGCATCGCATATAACTGACAATATAGTTATTCGGATTTCCGAACGTAATAAAATAAACTGAAGAATACACTGTACATAATCAATTTAATAACTTATTGACCTTAATTACTATTTATTAAACTTGAAAATTTGAATGGACCTAATACTAAGATTATATACATTTCATTTCGTTGTATTCAAATTTGGTCGTGAAAATATATTTATCTATTTTAGGCCTACTATTGTCTTTTTGTGTATTATATTTATCCTTCCATGCTTTAACTTCATATTACATATTACATCGCTTAATTAGGAGCTTAGGGTATACCAATAAGCCGTGTAATAATAATAATAATAATAATATAATAATAATCTGTTTCTGTTGTCGTTATGTTCTCTATTCATTGGGATTGATAGGCTTATACAGTTATAATGATTATGATATTATTAGGTGAATAGTAACGATAAGTCGTGATAAGTAAATATTCAATCCTTTGTGAATGGGATATTAAAATTAACCTACGGCAAATGATTTTTTATAGTCAAAGATAATGATGCAAACTTATTTTTGTTATTAGGAAAGTCATATGAGCTTTTATTGCAAGACAAAAGGATTGACTGGTATTTTATTTAAAATTGTAAGTCCAAAGAGAAAACTAATATGAACAGATTTTATGTTATTTATGATTGATTTAAAGCTTTAAGAACGTGTCTTGAAATTACATAATTTTTACTTTTTCGTAAATTGAAAAGTTATATTATTTTGTACTTGATTGTATTATGCTTGTTATTATTAAACACCACAGATATGCAAATGCAAATAATAACTACGAAGTTGCCTGGATATTGCTGCATTAAGCAATTTATATTTGTAGGACTTCAAGAAATTTCATGTTAGGCCTCATTTACTGTATTTACTACAGCACTTGTTCGAGACTACATGACTAAAATAATAAACATCTCTGGAGGCCGTGTTTGTTGTAAGCTGGCCGGAAATGTGCGCACTAAATTTAAATCTACCCGCTTTCGAATGCCAATGAAGTGAAGTGAGAACGGAAGATTTCATTCGAAAAATATTGAAGCTAGCGAATGAACATCTCGTAGGTTGCATGTAACTATCCCTCTATGAATAAAACACTTCGAATGATTTCATTCGAAATATTCATTCGAAATGTTTAGTTCTGCATTCGAATGATCATTCGATTGTTAAAATCATTCGATTTTTCCCTCACTAGTTGTAAGGCACTGGGCTTACCACCTGTCACTCTGGAAATAAGCGTAACAAAATCTAAAAAGGTAACAGTAACCTTCATTTGGAGGCCCTACGCTTCACCACTGGGAGCAATATGAAATGTATATTTTACGCCATTTTAAAGAGGATAGTCCAAAGAATAAAATACAACGCTAAAAGGAAAAATAACAATTTCCATCCAAAAATCAATTCCATCAAGGTACCAGTCCCAAAGAGCATAAATGAAACTTGCAAAAAGCTTTGTAAAGCAGGTGCCGTTGTGTAGAGTTACATAACACTGACCATCACTCCAAGCCTCGCAGGGCGGAACTGACGTCAGCTAGAACAAAACAGGTCCTTGTGTTCGCGATGCAGACATCGTTAAGCGCTATACGCATTCACGCTGGATTGTTTGTTGCCTTGGCCCCACATTCAGTACCTGACTCAAATTAATTCCTTGGAGAAAAGCCTCTTGAGGGTTTATAAAATCTTTCTAAAATAATTTTGAGCATAATTCTAGAGTGATAGGGAAAAAGCGAATAAGTCAAAATTCCAAAGTATCAGGAATGACAAAAAACAATTCATTTCCACGGCATTGTTTCACTTTTAGTTCAGTCTACCAGATATTTTTACACAGTATCTTATACTATGTAAAAATATCTGGGTGGACTGATCTAAATATTGTAAAAATGCTGTGAGAATAAACCGTTATTTGTCTCTCCTAAAACTTTGGCCATTTGACTTATTCGCTTTTTCCCTACCACTCTAGAATTTATACTCACTACTTCACTAGGTATTACGATATAATTATTTTTTAAATAATGATGTTTTTTAATATTTCCAAAGTTTTTGAAATTTCTGAAATTTTAGTTTTTTAATTTTTTAAAGTTTTTGGATTTTTTTGAAGCAGTGGGGTGAAAAATTGCAAGTTCTCTATGAGCCATAAAAAGTTACATCAAACATGTTCACTGTACATTTATTAAGGGAAAGTATGGATGTTTAAAAAGTATGTTCCAATAAAATTGCTTGATTTGGGGGGGGGGCAAACCTAAATAACTGCTTTTATTGTTTGCTACATTCCAAAACACCTACTTAAGGGCATACCCGCATCGATCTGTGATGACAATTTTCATCACAAAACACAGGAGCCATCCCTAAGTAGGCCTATACTCTTGGTGCTAGACTTTTGTATTTAAGCTACCTGATTCTCAGTGCACTGCATGTTAAATAATGCAGTTGAACATTTATGAACACCAGCAGGTTTAAAAGAGTTCAGAGGAAGCACCACCTTTGTCAGATTTCTGTAATCGGTTGGTTCATTGAATGTAGTTTCGTATGGTATAGCTGCACAGAATAGCTTGTTAAGTCCTCAGAAATGACAATGGTTTAAAATTGCAAAAAATTTAATATTCTGCAAAGTCCTAGTACAGTGAGTCCCGCGCAAGAGTTGGCCAATCACGCGGGTTTCTGCGTCGCGGCTGGCACAGCTCCAACTCCCGAGCGATCGGATGAAATATCTACGCAAATAAAGCCGCGGTCGTTGTAATGATTCAGGTTCTCTCATTTACAGTTGAAATTACAATGAAAATAACCACGTACCTCATCATAAGATATGTTGGAAATGTTCTCCTCTTGCATACGCGCAACATTGGGACCTTTTTTAGGGAATTTTCTTTCATGCGCGTAAATTCAGCTTCCGAGATAGAGTTAATTTCTCTTGTGATATTGTCTTTAAGTTCTTCTTATGTATGGGAAATTGACCTATACACTTTATTTTTCAAGTTTCCCCATAAATAATATTTACATACTGTTAGAAGAACTTAATGACAATATCACATAGGCCTATCAAAAGATAAAGTAACTCTGTCTCGGAAGCTGAACTTACGCGCGTGAAAGAAAATTTCCTAAATAGGTGCCAGTATTGTCTGGATGCAAGAGGAGAACATTTCAAACATCTCTTGTGATGAGGTACGTGGTTATTTTCATTGTAATTTCAACTGTAAATGAGAGAACCTGAATCATTACAACGACCGCGGCATTATTTGCGTAGATATTTCACCCGATCGCTCGGGAGTTGGAGCTGTGCCAGCCGCGACGCAGAAACCCGCGTCATTGGCCAACTCTTGCGTGGGACTCACTGTTGAACTGAAGTATGCTGCAAATTCAATTAATAAAATCGAAAATATATTGTTTTATATTTCACTAAGGTGTCCATTCGTCCCGTTTATCCCGGGACAGTCCCGTTTTTGACTAAATGTCCCGCTGTCCCGAAAGCTTTATTGGGCACACTCAATTGCCTCATTTTTGTGTTTCACAATTCACAAATTGCCTTAAGAAGGATGCACAACCTCAAAATTCAATCTCAGACATCTTTAGTAGGCATACAGTTATTCATTGCACGCCCAGGTGGCTTATTTTGTTGAAGAAGTTTGTCACCAGCTCAACCCTTGCTTTTATTGTCACCACACCTATCAGATAGTTACCTCAGCCAATCAAAATCTGAGAATGTTTTGTGACAGCTACCCGTCTACTCCGCGCGGAGTCAAAAGCTGGTTTGCAAGATCTAGTTAAACAACAGCATGTGTGTTGATTAGGCCGAGGGAAGAACTGAGGTCAGTAATAACAATGAGAGAATACTGCAACGTTGCTTTTGTTTTGGAAAACGGAACCCAAGACCGACTTGGTCAGATCAATTAACATAAGGAACACCGACTTAATGGTTTATTTCTTTGAAGCCGCCTGGTTATGTAAAGAAAAACTCACTTATACCAAACGAGCAGATGTTACAGATGTCGGCCATCTTTATTATTTACTTGAAGTTTAAACTGGAGTGTCAGGACGTGTAAAGTGTGTATAAAAACAGCACATTTCATGTTATTTCTGAAGTTCAAGTTGTTAAAAGTCCATATAAACGTTTGAAACACGTATGAATACAGGCATTTCACAATTTCCTCACTTCCCCATTTCATTTTACGAAACGCGAACAAGGTAAATAAGCGTATAATCTCAAAATTACTATTACAATTTCGTGAAAAGTTGGAATCAGCCAAAACTGCGTAGTGTCGTAACTCATTGTCGCCAGTACATCTAGCGCTTGCGGATTCAAGTAAACAGTTGAGAAACTCAGTTACGAAACCTAATTTCGTCGTGTAAACTAGCCTTAACTTGCCAATATTGAGTTGCACCCATTGAGTCGTTTAGGCAGAGGTTAATAGTAACGTTTTCCTCTCAGTCGTTTACGCAGGAATTATTAGTAAGACCTAGTATATTGAATTAGTTACTGCAGACAGAACATGGGTGAGTGGGGTAGCGAACTTGGTTCAGATGAAGATGACGAATTCCGGCTAAACGGCTCGGAACGAGAAATGCGTGAGCCACATGTGGATTGTATTCCGCGTACTTGGAATCCAGTGTACACCACGCCACGAGCCCAGTAATTTAATTAACAGATAACATTACAGCTCTTCTCTGAAACACATAGTCTACCCTGCCACTTAAAGACACTTGGATTGAAAAACATGATTACCACTATTCCTATTTTGAGAGTTTTCTACGTTTCCTACGCTCTGTAATTAATTAATGACAACTTAAACTCCGTCGTGGTGTTTTTATTTTTATTTTTTAAATCGTGTTGAATTCTCGATGTGGATAAGTTAAGGTGAACCATTTTTTCCCAAAGTATAAAGAAATCCAAAGTTTTTGTTTTGTTTTTTTCCCCCACATATTATAGATGAAGAATGAAGAAATACTGGGCACTTAGGAAGGAACAACTCACAAAGAAATTACTGGTTCAACATACCCCAAAGAGGGTGAAACGAAAGAAGAAGATGATTGGTAGTTTTATTATGAATTACCATGAAGAAATAACACAATTACAAAAGTAAATTGTTTAGACTATTTTTACAACAAAAAATTGTTTAAACTGGAAAATAAGGGGAGGTACGCCTTTGGCTACTGTAAAATTACAGAACTTTAACATATTATATTTCAGAAACCTTAAGACTCACTGAACTGAAATTTGACTTACATTAAATATTCATAATTAAGTATATTTTAGATTTTCTGAAGACTTTTCACTGAATCATATACACATTATCAAAAACTATATTAATTATGTCAGCGTTTAGATGATACAATTCTTAATTACTGGAATTTCCGTATGAAACTTATTTCTAATTCTTGTTAAGATCCACATCTACAATATGAAGCAGGATCATTATCATATCTCTTCAAATTTGAAGTTTCCATAAAACAAATTATTTTAAGGAAATTACTTCAAGTGCCGAAGAAAAAATCTTGCTTCATGTTGTTCACAGGGTTAAACTACACCAGCAAAGGCGTAACCAGGCCGACCCTATGGGGGGGGGGGGGTTTATAACATCCACGGGGTCTGGGGGTATGGAATATTTTTATTGCTTAATGGAAGACAATGTAACTCTATGTTTTAACTACTTATCCATTTTTACGCCAACCCTTGAAATTTTAAAAGGAAAATAACTATATTTTCCTTGTGCTTAATAATTTAGATATCAAAAAACATTCTGGTAATTCCGTATGCAGCGAAATTCAGGCTCTTTTGGTTGGCAACAATTTATTTGGAAACAAATGACATATGAAAACAAATGAACATAAAGGTTTAAACGTTACTGCCTTAAGTCTGTTGCTTGCCAACGGCAGTTACTCGTATATTCCTGACCAAGTCTGAGACATATATTTTTTGGGGGGGAAACTTTGAGAAATCAAGAATATGGCAGCGGACGCCCAAGGAACCTCAGGGGTCCGCGGACCACAGGTTGGTAGCCTATGCCTTTGAGAAAACTGTACACTTTAAGTGCCCGACATGGGGAAAATGGTAATGAAGAACGCAAAGAGTGGCATGGATATTCTGAAAGCGGGCTATAAAAAGGCAGTTACTAGCACAACCCTCTTTTATATAACTGCCTGTTGAGAATCCGAGTAAAAGCGTGAAGTATAGAGAACAATAAAACTACTCTTGCAGCCCTTCCAAACCCAGCTTTATGACTGACGCCATCAAGAAATAGTAACACAAATAGTTACAACTCTCCGTTCAGGGACATTCCACACAGCTCAAGTTATTTCAGTTCTTTAGATACCTCAAGAAGAACTTCATGCACCTCGAAATGGTTTAGTGCGTTCTAAACCCACGTTAACCATCGACATGCTTTTACGGATTAAGCCTTGTCTGACCCTTAATGGAGTGGAACGGGAAAGCGACGGAAAACGATTGTCTCACACTCCACGTGGAGTCAAAGCTTAAGTGACAAAAATTAAGGAAAGCGTCCTAATAGATTGCGAACGAAATTCTATTCGCTGTAAAGAAATTTAATACCTACGAAACAAGTTTAAAACAAAAAATATACAATCTTATTATCCTAGCCACCCTCTAGTTCAAGATATTTATGGCGGTCTGCCGGCAGGCCTTTGATGTTAGTGATTAACGGGCTTTAGAACGCACTATAACTTACTTGGGATCCAATTTTACTGTGAATAAAAGTGTTAAATTCCGGTAAAAAAGTTGGGTTAATTTCAGTGTTAATTCGCATAAAGGCACACAATTTCGATTTTATTTAGTACTAAAATCAAATAGCTGACGGCTCTCATTACGGTAGAAAATATTTCATATAAATTCTCCTTGGATTTTAGGCCTTCCGTTTTGTAGAGTTAACAATAATTCTTACTAACCGACTGTTAACACTTTCCTGTAGTGTAGATAAATTACCTTAGCTACTTTTATGCTGAAAAAATTAACTATCCTAAATTCAAATAGGCCCAGGCTGTGGCAAAAATAAATTTACCTGGATATGTCTTATACATTATCCATCAGATTATTTTAATTTTAATTGAAAAATAAGTTTTAAGTTCATCATGGATTAAAGATTAAACCTTTCAGAGCTGAATTTCTGTTGTAATATATGCAATCATCAAGTGAAATCATCAGTGCGCTCTACTTTTGAAATCATCGAGGAAGATTTCAGAAGAATAGCTGGTCTCCACAAAAGACAATCCTGCCTTGCGGATAAAACATCCTTGCATTTTATTCAAAGAAATACTCTAACAATCTTATATCTCTGCTTTTATACAATTTTAAAAGGACAGATTTATATGTCAGAGCAGTGAAAAGATTAATGTGCACATATTATATCTATGAGAATTTCGATAAATATATAACTTTTGCCTAAATCTTTCTAAAAATGCCTTTGGAAAACTCGAGAATTCCCTTGAAATATTATACAATAAATAAAGCTGAATTAGAAAAATCCTAATGCTGTTAATGTTAGACCACTTGTTTAAAAATGTACTCAGCAAATCAGATGGATTATTAGTAGGGATCAAATTTTTTTGGCAATAGTGATAAGAGTGAAGTTTTACAAAACTGTTTTCCTTGTCTATGTTCAGCTTTGTACATGCGTACAATACTTGGATTGTAGACCTTCCGTTTTGTGGAGTTAACAATTCTTACTAATTGACTATAACATTTCCTGTATTCTAGATAAATTGCCTTAGCTATTTTTATGTTGAATTTAACTATCCTTAATGCAAATCGGCCAATTGAAATCACAAATTATCGCCAAATTTGTTTGATTGTGCGAAATGTCTAAATAAGCGTGGAATACCCCCATTCCGTACGTAAATTGAGACATGTGTACAAAAATAAGATTCAAAATAGTAATATATTTTTATAGTGTGATTAAGTTATCGATATTTGTGATAGATTATAGCAAAGAAAGGAACAGATTTAACGTGGAGCCAGATCTACGGCTGAAATTATCCAGCTTTGATCCAGACGTAAATAGTAGGCCTGACTGTTATGATCGTATTTTTCTTAATATCCCCATTCATAACAGTATTGCATTACCTTAAATGAAACATTTATTGTTGTAAAATTGTACTTTATCACTTTAATAAATTGGTTTAATAAATAAATAATAATAAATAAATAAAATCTCTTAAATATCTTAAATTGTAATCTATCACTTTATTTATCACTTGTAATATATCAAATTTTTCATATATTTAATAAATAATTATTTATTTCATGGTAGATCGCGGAGAATTGGCACGCGACTACAGAAAGGCCAGAAATGCTGGTCTACAGCACAGTGGATTATGACGTGACACTCCTATGCCTATGCAACATGCTCGTTGTCAGTTTCTCACATTTACACAAGATGTTAAAGGCTATAAAGTCAGTTTATAATAATATCACTGAAAATTATTTCAACCACACAACCTGTAGGATAGGCTATATTTTCGTTGTTTTCGCCATCTGCTACATCAGCGTTTCTCAACCTGTGGTCCGCGGACCACTGGTGGTCCGCGAAGATGGTGAAGATGGTCCGCAGACATAATTAAAAAAGTATCATAAAGCAAGTAAAGAAGTAACAAATTTTCAAATGAAATGGACACTAGATGTCAAAGTTTTTAAAATCTTCGAAAATACAGGTCCTATTGCAAGTTTCCTTACTTTTGCAGTTACGAACCACCGTTTGAAATCCCTGATGTACTGACGTCTATGGTTCCTTCTTTCATTCAAAATCCTGAAAATAAGACTTTGTAGGAATTTGTTATTAGAGGCGTTCTCTTAACAAGGGATTTATTGTTGGAGGTGTCAGAGTGTCTGAAACCGGTAAACCTGTGTTATAATTCCTAATTATATTATCAAATTGGTAATAAATATTAAAGTCTGTTTAAAATTTATTTTACTGTCAATAGTTTACTTCCAATTCAATAACACTGTTTCCGTCGAATTAAAAAAAGTATTTAGAATTATTTCATTATGATGACCTATAATTAATACCCTAAATATTAAGAATATAGACCTACATATATCCTACTTTAAAAAATGGGATGTAAAATTAGGGGTCCGTAAAACGTTTTAGACATTTTAGAGGTCCTCGGGTTCAAAAAGGTTGAGAAACGCTGTGCTACATGACTCCAGAAATGCTACTCATTGATTAATTCAGTTTATAACGCCTATAGGAGTACACCTTACATTTGAAATATGTGAGCTGCCAACTCCCTTGATAACACTGAGCATGCTTGAATTATTTATGTCCTCAATCTGAATTAATTCAGACACGCCGCCACATTTGTCTGCTCTTACCATTTGTTTCCATCTCTCTAACAAACAAACAAAAAAGTGACAATCCAGAAGGTGTTAGACATACCATACTTATACTTAGATTATTATAAAATGCTGCAACAATAAAGAGCAACTTTACGATTTTACCAGTAGCTACATCTAGATGATAATGGAAGTAAAAAGTTAAAATGAGGAACATGTTTATCAACCTCTCTGGCGTTATACGTTTAAATGCTGCAATAATCTAACATCTAAAATATAATCCATGCGATGAGAAAGATGAATCAAGAGAGACGAAGATGAATAAAACAGTGTAATGACAACCTGACGAGGAGAAGGAGAAAAGAGGGGATAAAGAGAAGAGTTGAAAGACAGTATTTTGGATTTAAAAAAAAAGCAAGGAAGATGTCTGCGGTAATATAGGCCTAATGATTGTTATTTAGAATGTTGTGACGATATTTATGAAAATAATAAGACCTTAGGATGAATTTAAGGGAAGTAGGATTTGCGAGGGATGATTGGATGGAGTTAGCACAGAATAGGGTTGAATGGCGCACTCAGGTAAGCTCGGCAATGAACCTTCGGGTTCCATAAAACAGATAATATTCCTTTAACTTGCTGAGGAATTATCTATTTGCCATTGAGTAAGTGAGAAAGTATATACAGGCTACCGTAAACAATTATTTGAACAATTTTCCTGGCTTGCAGGCTGTGGTTTTGACATTCCCAAGTTCCACCAATGTGTCGGCAGTCGGCAGTGAACTCTTCAGATAATTTTAACGCCAGCCTTAAAAGCCTAAGCACAACAACTTCAGTAACCAAGTGTTTTATGTTTGCCGGCTGGGAGCGTGCGAATTTTTTGGACATAAATACGAGCATCATTTTTTTTTCTTCGGAAGTGAATGAATCTTGCTGGTGCCTTGCCATAGAATTAGAATTGCCACACATTAAACCTATCCCTAATTTGTTAGAAATAGCAGTCTCGGGGCAAAATCCCCACTTTCTCTTCAAAAGGAGGTAAAGAAGCTGCTCCTTTGATTTATGGCATTATTAGAGATTTCGTCCTTTGTAAAAGTAGCCTACAAATAAATTTCTCAAATCGCTTCCTTTCCATGCCTACAATATTTACTGCTTAAATATTATTATTATTTTTACTATTATTTTATTTATTTATTTTCTTTTTTACAGAAGTAGAATTTATAAAATTATACTTTGTACGAATACAGACGCAAGTCAATTAGAAATATCAAAGCCTGAATGTCACAATAAATTCTTCAATTTTATTTACATGCTAACAGAAAAACTTATTTGATTGTGCTTATTTTGCTTGATCTGGGAGAAGAACGATTCTGCTTGCTTATTTTATGATTTCGAACTAAAATAGCATATTTTATTCAAAACTGTCACACTAAAAGTCCTTATTTCATTCCTTTTCGACATCATCACCGGATTAATTTATTATCGGCTAATACAATTACTAAAAAATCCTATAAAAAGCACTTTGTTAGATTTATAAAATCTTTGCGGTGAAGAAACCTACATTGGAGAAGAATTCACCAAAGAAGAACTGTTGCTTTTCACGTGGGCCTGTGACATTTTGCGACGTTGAATGAATATTTTCCCTTTACAATTTGTTCTTCACTGACAGACGCAGTGGCACACAATAAAATCTGCGGATGACCTTCCTTACATACTGCAAGTAAGGTAAGATTTGTAACGATTTTTTAAATTTAATTGATTTATTTCTTACAATACTCGTTCTCATTTGCTTGTTACTGTTCTATTTTGCTTTTAAATCCGGGCTCTGCTCTTTATTAGGGCCCGGATTTTGATGAAATGATTTTTTGTGAGAAGTTAGAGATAATGCTTAGTGGAAATTAAGTGCCTTCGGCAATAAATATATTAGGTATATGGCAATTGATTTTATATTTTCGGAACAAAGTGATTTTTAACACTTAGTTCATTCAAGATCAATTTATAAAGTTTTCATAAAGTTTTCAACTTTTATAGTTTCTTTTATCAGCTATGGTTAATTTTTCAGTTTTATGTCTTTTTCAAGTGAGGTAGTAGTCCGTATTCCTATGGTGGAGTATTGCAATGCCAAAGTATGTTTAGTTAATATTATAAAATATTTTTTAAAATATTAATTTAGTACAAATGAAAATTACTTAGCGATAATATTGTTAGTTTATTAAATTGATCGTTTTTATTACGTCTCTTATTTAAAATCTCAGGTCATTTCAAGGGAATTTTAGAGCCATTTTATAGATCATTTTTCGACGATCTTTAGGTCATTAATTTCCGGGCCCTGCTCATTACATATAAGTGAAAACTTCATCACATGGTCACCCCTGAGTCGTATCATCTGAACACATTTTACAGTGGCATTCCAGTGTGTTTATCTTCATCATTAACGGGTGGAAGGCCAGTCGACCCTTCAGATTTATGTGTAGTAATCAACGTACACACAGATAGGTGAAGCATCGGAATAAAACAAATGCGACGTGCAAGAAGCGACAAAGAGCACGTAAAACTATAAACGTCTCCTCTTGTCTCTCTTTTCACTCACACGTAAGTGAGATGTCACATCTGTTATCTATAACTGCTCTTTGAAAAATCCTAGACACAATATTTCATAACTGATATTTGCACAGATGCTAAAATTATTCAAATCTGCAAAGGAATGCAGTCGCATCCGCAAGAAGTTCAAATAACGTAGTAAAGAATAAGCAATTTACCTTAAAATACATACTACAAAATTACTGGCATTTTCTGCTATATTTACCGCAGAACTAACAGGACTTCCTTTAGAAATGCAAAATACGTGTTTTCTGTGCAAATATTCTACTGGCAAACTCTCACTACAAACAAATACAGAAACGGAAAGAAATATGGACAAAAAAAAATGTTAAGAGATTAGGATCATTCCTCACATTGGGTGATTCAAGTCTATTTTACAACTTTTAGTCTGTTCATCTTGTTTGAACTAATTTTCTTCGGCTTTTCCAAAGATAATCTTTATCGATAGATTCGCGAGTGAGAAGCTTGAGCGAATTGCTGTGATGAAATTAGTAATCTCGAATGGGATTTATTAAGACTATTTCACGAATAAGATGCAAAGGGTCATTTAAATAATGTCATAATAATAATAATAATTTTTTTATTAAGGAATATTCCACAATACAATAGTTATCCTTCATCGCACAACAATCTTTTGCCTCCATAAGTCCCTGTCCATAGCATCTTCTTCACTTAATCCTTTTCACTCCATCCATCCAGCACTCTTTGGGCTTCCCTCTTCTTCTTTTTCCTTCTACTTTCCAATCCAAAATTTTCTTGGGTATTCTATCCTCTGTCATTCTGAGTACATGTCCATACCATTTCAAGCGTCTTTCTTCTACAATTTCCAAAATATTCTTTTCAACTTGCATTATTTCACTTATTCTATTATTCCGAATTTTTTTTTCCCCTGGGTTTTCTTGCTGAACGCCTCCAAAAATCCATTTCTAATACCATTAATTTGTTTCCTTGTTGTCTACTTATGGTCCAAGTTTCAGCGCCATATAATGTTGTACTTTGGAATAATGCCTGATATATTATTTTTTAGTTCTATGCACAATATTTTTACTCCATAAGATTGAATTTAGCATTCCTATAATTCTCTTCCCATCCGTTGTTCTTCTTTGAATCTCGAAATTTGTTGTTGAATCCTTTTGTATAATAGACCCTAGATATTTAAAATATTCAACATTGAAATTTCTTCTGTATTACATATTAACTTTTCTTCCAAATCCATTGCCAAATAGTCAGTTTTAAGTTTTATTGAGATTTATTTATAATCCCCATATCCTGTTCTCTTCTACCAACTTTCTGATCATATGTGACGCATCATCTGTATCCTCAGTAATAATAATAACAACAATAATACTTTCTTGTGCTGTTTCAAATCAAATCAATACTTTGTCACCTGTGAGATCACGGCATGCTAAATGAATGAACACTCGAATGTGTTACCAGACAAAACCCAATGCTTTAGAAATAGTCTAATTAAGATAAGCTAAAATCAGAACATAAAAAGATTACACGAACTGACTTGCACCGGATCGAAATTGTGTTTCTCATCAATACATATTAAAATTGTTTCAATTCCCAAACTTTACAGATAGATTCTAACAGTTGACAACTTATTTTTCAATGTTTCTGGATTTGGTACCTTTTGGAATCAAGTTCCACAAATGGCAGGTAATTAGTGGTCAGTTACACAATAAATTAGAAAATTGCTCCACGTACAAGGAATTAAAATTATGAAACCCACGCTAGGAAATCTAATCACAAGCGTACCCTACATATGGAAATCGTTGTCATAAGATCTCTTGGGAACCTAGGATAACTTTCTTTTCCTGTTTCTCAGAGCGTATTTGCAATCTGCGTAAGCATCTGAGGAGGAGGTATCTTCCTGCATTTATGAATGAGAAAACAAAACTTTCTTGGAAAAGTAAGAAAGAGAACACATATGGAATGCGAAAACCTGAAGCTAAAACCTCCCCCGAGCTGCCGGGAGGCGTGGATGGAACAAGAGGGATGACAGTCGGATGTGACATATAGCGGAAGTATGGTCACCATGGGGAAACATGTAGCATTGCCAATATCAGGCGACTGGCAGAAAACAGATTTCAAAAAACTGGTTTGGCTAACGGTCCAACCATTCGTCTTACCACCCATGGACAGGACAATTATTATAATAGTTCCTATCTATCAAATCTCTCCTACACCTATAAGTCCTAGCAGTGGTCTTCAACCCGCGGCCAGGGACTTAATTTTAGGCTGCCCGCAAATAAAAACTAATTTTAACCACAATACCAATATGTTAAACATAAAACTGTATATAATAAATACCAATAATGACAATTTCTTGACAAAGAAACAATGTCAGATCTCATATTAAATTCAAGAATGTTACTGTGCTTTTGTGTTATTCATTAACATTTTAAAGTGGAAGACAAAATATAAAACACACATGTATAATGTTAAGTAATCTTTACAGATAATGTATATTATAACTTATATATTTGTGTTACGTAAGTATCATGTTAATAATAATTCAATAAACCAGTGCGACCCGCTAGTCTTGCATCAAAAAGAAAATGGTCCTTCAGTTAAAAATGGTTGAAGACCACTGGCACGGACGAAATAGATTTTCAATTTTGATTTTGATCTTTTCAGCTAAGTAAATTAATCTCTCTATAACAAACTGAGATATTGAAATTAGATTTTAAACTTTAACTTTATTTCGGCTAAAATTTTAATCAAGTGTGCAAAATCCCAAGTATATATATAACAATAATTAGTTTATAAAACCATTCTCATCTCTTAAATTTGAACATTGCGCTCATCTATGAACTCCTTAAGCACTAAGTGCAACAATATTGCAAGTCGTGTGCATGTTTGTGGGATGAGTCAGTGTTGATGTGGGAACAATTAGCGCATTATCGTGGTGAAGAGTGAGCAACACAGTGGGTAGTGGAGTGGTCGCCTCCAAGCACAGCATCGTGAGTTTCAATTAAAAACATTCACACACACATGCACTGCAGTCGCTTCTTTGTTATCCATTATACAAAGAAACACAACTGTCTGCACTGGCCGTTAAGAAGACAGTCACAAATGTCTGAAGGCAAATGCTTATGACTTATAACCAGGGCCCGGATTATGATGACATGTCATCTTGGAACTGGAACATTATGTACGTTTCCCACTAGTGCAGATATTCTAATCGTGACTCCTAGATTATAAAAATGGTAATTTTTAGGGTCATCTTTTGGACATTTTTTATTTTTAGGTCATTTTTAGAATTGCTTGTCATTTGGTCATTTTACGGTATTTTTTCCACGTTTTGGTTTTTTTTTAAATATAAAATCATAATTTTTTATTTTGTCTTGTTTCTCGAATTATATAGTTTTTATGCATTTACTTACATTGAATGTTATAGGAAATCTATACCTAGGTATAAGATTAAATAAATAGATCTTGTTATAATTTTCACTTGGATACAGAAAGACGGTGTTTGCTGTTTGCACTTAACCGTATGTACCAATTAACTACCAATTAACTAACTATATGCCTGAGCCAACAACATAAATGTACAATCGACAGAAATCTGATGAATAAACTAGTATTTTCATACAAATGTTTGGGTCTTTTTTTTATTGGGTCATTTTTTGTATTTTTGCAGTCATTTTATATATCATTTTAAAAGTATTTTTAGGTCATCAAAATCCGGGCCCTGCTTATGACTTTATGGGGTTCAGCAGTGACAACAAAATAAGTGCAAGTTCCTGTAAAAAACGTAATTATGCTACGAAAGTAGGATGGATTTGGATGTAATTTCTAAAAATGTTAATTTAGGAAATTCAGGCTGATATGATAGCCCGCAAATTGCAATGTGTAAGTTCCTCAAGAAACAGAATTACATTCAGAATAGCCGTGTGTACGCTAAGCTAGAGAGGTAGAGTCAGAATTATATTAGTTTCGTCAAGATATGTAAATTTATATTACAAATTCCACAAAAATTACGCTAGATCCATCAACAAATTCGTTAGCCCCATAAGTATCGTAGCTTATAAGTTTACAATAACGTTTGTCTTTTGTGTTTTAAAAAAAATGTATATATTATATTTGAGCATGTGAATTAAAAAATGCCCGTACTACAAATGCATGACTAGGTTCATCAAATAAATAATTGAATTTATCAAATTTGCATAATTATGTAAAATCCTTTAAAAAATGCTGATTCCGCGAAAGTAAATGTCAGTTCTTGAAAACACACGGGCATTTTATTCCACAGGAGGTATGTGAGTTCCTGAAAAGCAATAATTGTAGTAAAGTAATGGAAAATAAACTGAAAGAATGTAAGAATTCTGAAAGTGTAGAAGTGTTTTAATTGAAAAAAAAGTTTTAATATTTAAGTCTTACAGAAATTCATATTTGTGTTCTCCAAGAAGAAATGTGCATTATTTAATTCAGTGCTCCAGTGTCACCTTGCAAATATCAGGCTGTCTTCCTTACATTGAGTACCACTGGGTTCATAAAGACCCAAGTAATTAAGAACTGTACAGTATTGTAAATAGTGTATAATAGACATTCAGATTCCAATATCAGGATAACCTATTGTAAGTAACATTTGTGACATCTCCAACCCTAATGTACCTTCGGGTGAAATAGGGTTTTGTGTAATGTGGATATTCAATAAATAAATAAATAAATTGGTAGTATTGAAATTGTTTTAATGAAATTGCGTAAAAACATATTTTTTTTTATCAGGGACAATTATGTAAGCATTCGTACAGCTCTGAGAGTTCATGAATAAAACATTTGTTCGAAACGACATTAAGACATTGTTTATACAACAGCTATATGAGTTTATGCTTGCGGTGTTCTTCAACAGGTAATGTTTTGAGTTTATAGTTTATGAGTCCATGTAGATAATTTAATGGGCGTGAATTAGGGACAGTGTTATTTTCTTATCGTGAAGAAAGGACATAAATACGTAGACAAATTAAGACCGCGCTGTATGGAGTTGGCACAAGCGCGGTGTATACTGTCCACATCTCATCCAATTAAGTGGCGAAGGAAGAAGGCGATTACAATGAGAAGCTGGACACTGATTTGAGGGACTCGATCTGCATGCAGGATACACACGGTACAGTCCCATCCAGAAGTAAGCAGGTGACAATAGACAAGTTATGCTATAACACCATATTTACCCTTTTGTAAAGGGTAAACTTCCTAACTTGGAATGATAATTCTTTCACATTGGCCGTGTGTAGGCTTAGCTGGAACGGTAGAGTCAAGACTGAAAAATTCAATCCCATAGCCGGGATATGAACCATAGATCTTCGGTTGGGGAGTTTGAGTCAGTTGGAAAATCTAATGTTGTTGTTTAAGGGAATGCACCACTGAAATTACTAAAATCGAAAGTTTTCAAGCAATATAGCTCAAAATTTTACCATACACTTGTCTCATGCATTTATTTTATGGTTTAAAATTTCATCCTAATATCTTGAAAAGTTTTTGAGTTATTAATTTTCATAGTATAAAAGTAGAGCGATTTTCAAAATACTCCACACGATGAAAATTTTCAAAAATTAATTTTTTTTTTTACAAATGCACTTTATTTGTCTAACTATGAAGAAAAAATTTGTCATATGAACTTTTTCTAAGGTGTTCCTGAGATAAAAAAAAAAGTGTAAGTTATATATATTTATATTTCAAAATTTCAAAAATATATTTATTTTGAAAATTCATAACTAATAAAATATTCATAATTTCAAACATTCATATGACAGATTTTTATAACTACACCTTAAGAACACGTGCTGAAAATTTGAGAGGAATTGCATAAAGACTTCATCGTGTGGAGTGTTTTAAATTATGAAAAATGATGAAAAAGAAATAGTTAGATAAACGATCTTTAAGGCAGGCAGGTAGCAGTCAGGAACGTGCGCAAGGCCATTTAAAAAGTCACCTGACGCCCTTTAAACACGCAAAATGTCATAAACGAAAATAGATTCTGAAACTAGAATGTTTGTAGAATTTTATCAGTACAAAAATGAAAAATGACTTTTTTTCACAATTTTTAACAAATCTCAGTGGTGCATTCCCTTAATGTTGTTAATGTTACTATGGTAGTGAATCAGAGCCCAACTTATAATAATTACTTTTTGTTCGATCATACTATAATACGATTATTTCATATGACGTAACGGTAACATAATGATATTGATTCCTATACAGATTATCATTAGCCTATAACACGGGTGTGGTATCGATTATTATCGAACACCGAACGATCTTGAAACGTTGAGAGTAGCAATTGAAAATGCTTAATAAACAACCTGTATTTAAAAAATCAATTGTTTGTATGAATTTTAATATTATTTCCAAACAGAATTTATTTCGTGTTGTCAAAATCCGCTGGTTTCAAGAAAATGATCAAGAAGAATCTTGGATTTGACTGGACGCCATAAGCTGCCATCTGTCGAAGAAGGAAAGAACTACGAGAAAAGGCAGCGTGCCCATTTGTTTCAGTGAAACATGGTAAAATCTGAAAATTTAAACATTTAATTATGGTCGAACAACAACAGTTGTATGCAACTTTTTTTAATGGTAATTAAGTTACACGTATGAAAATTACGGCACTCGTTTCTTAATAAATCTTATTATAGGCTGGTTGCACAATATACTATTTCTTCGCGCAATGGTCTTCTCATTGATTAACGTACATGTTGCCAGCAAATGGACAGAATACGGGTCGCAAGGATGTTCCTATGTAAATGGATGTATTGGCGACCAGCAAATGGCATAGTTGTAAATGCTAAACTCGCGACAGACACGAACATCTGACAGATCGTACTCAAAGGCTGCCAAGATCCACAGCCGTTTAAAAATAAAGTACGCGACCATAAACATAATGTGTTATGCGAAGTGGAATCTCCAGACACTGCGATAGGGAGAATCTGTACCTGTTCTCTGCTATATTTAAAACGGTACAGTCACCTCACATCTACAGTCACTAGAATTAAATATTTAGGCATACTGTAGAATTAAATGATCATAGTATAAAAGCTTTCTTAGGCAATCAAGTCTTTCGTGATATTGACTTATTGTTGATTTGCAGTGTAAGGTCACTTTCCCCCTCGATGCCTGGTACACATTACCGGGACTTATTTTTATTATTTACTATTTTTTCCCTTTATTAAATACATTTTAATAAATAATAATACATGAAACTATACTTGATACACATCAGATGCTCATGTATATGTAATTTTGTTGAGAAATCTGTCTTAAATCTCACGTATTCTGACCAAAAATAAGTAAAATATAGGCCTAGTATAGGCCTACTAATATCTAATTTTTCAATGAATGGATATTTAGTGCAAAATAATTAAGTCCAAACGAAACAGACATATATATTACATTTTTTAAATTATAGGTTATATATTCTTAGAGTAACCTTGGAAGAATAAAGCATAAATTGTCACTTACCTAGTTTTATTCTAGAGGAAAGAACTGCTCAGCTGGTATAACCCTGGAAAAAGAAAGAAAGAAGGTTATCTCAAATTATAATTATAAATTTTAACATAAAATACGATCAGAATATGTCACAGACCAAACTATAGACCTGGTGCTGGAATTCGCTGCCACCGGGTTGTTGACCTACTTGGACAATAATATAAAATGAAATAATAAACATATCTTTACTATTTTCCAACAAAATTCGTGAAAAAATAATTCAATTTGTGAATGTTCATATAGGACTGCGATCATATACACAAACAGTCGGGCAATTCTTAAAACTGTTTTAATCGTTTCATCTTTCTTCTCACCACGAAAAGTAAAATTAC
Source organism: Ectobius pallidus (assembly GCA_964059195.1). NCBI lineage: Eukaryota > Metazoa > Arthropoda > Insecta > Blattodea > Ectobiidae > Ectobius > Ectobius pallidus. The sequence goes on from CAXKWD010000009.1 coordinate 124,255,256, forward strand.
AATATACTAGGGAACATATGGGGCAAACCTTTGTAACACCAAGGGTGTAAACATGCATGACACAAGAAAAAGAATATGATAAGAATATACTAGGGACCATATCGATGGTTCAAGATAAACTATTCTGCCACAACGATAATAATAATAATAATAATAATAATAATAATAATAATAATAATAATATCAACATAGAATATACGCAATGACTGGAGCAATTCCTTCAACAGAATTTACTAATATGCTTAGATGAATGGTATCAAACAAAAGAAGACACTTATTGTCACATTATTGAAAGAGATCAACTTCGGAGGAATAGATGTTGACTGAGCCACCCAATTTTGCTCACAAGCAAAAGACTTAAGATGATCAACATTTTGACATATATGCACAAAGTGAAAACTACAGCGCTGGCCTCGATTTCTAGGGATCATAACGAACTGATGTACTGCAAAGGTAGGAGACAAGAAGTATGAATCACTCTGAGACTGGACTGTACAGTAGATTAGTGTGATCATCTGATGACCAACGTGGGGTGTGATGAGAACAAGTTGTTACTAGATGAAGGACTATTCATCTGGAGCAACACAGCGGCTATGTGGGTTAACTACATTTACTTATCACAAATGACAACACTATGAAGACTTCTATGTTGTCAGCAGGCATAACTCACCATCCAAAACTGAAAGCAACCATCTGTTGGAAATCTAAGAGCACACCATCAGTAAATTGGATACATATAAAAGATCCTACGAATTAATTAATTTAAATTCATTGGAAATTAAACGTTTCATATGAGAATCATTTTCAATTGCGAAAAAAAAAAAATTAAACCAGATAGGCCTAAGCATATATGTTTTCCGAAATGCGACAATATTTCACAGAAAATAATCTACAAAGTGAACCGTTTAAATTTTTATCAGCAAATATCTCTTGAACTGATCGGATTAAAATATATATTTCTGATGAAAGTAAAATGAGTTGAAGAGGGAAAGTGATTTTCCTTGTGTATTTTATTTGGGAAATGTTTTCAATTTCATTGGAAGATCAACCTGAATTTTGTAAATGGAAACTTATATTCTTTATATCTTATTCTTGACACCAATAAAGATGCAAACAAGTTTTCAATTTACTGTTTAGTTTAGCAGGTATTTGAGACGAAATTGTGTAGGTAAGACAGACTATACGGTTCAAATATGATCTATGTTCTGCACTTTATGCACTTCCTATACTATTATAGCAGGTCCTGAATACAAAGTACAATGGACGTTGGATAGGACACATAGGTCTTTTACATCGGTCAGCTCGATATCCTGAACTTACAGACTTTTCTCGTGTGATTTCCTCAGGCCCGTACTGATATACCGAAATATTTTTTTTTTTTAAATGAAGGAGCGCATGCTTGTACAAATATCGAGAAGTTACGAACACCTTAAGATTTTCTTGAAATAACTGAAAAATATACTGAGGCAGACGAACATAATTTTGAGCATTCAATAAAATAATCACACAGATCCGTTAACTTTTTGTTGTAAAGAAATTGCAAAAATAAATATTCCTTTCATTAATATTTACATATCAAATATGGTGTAAAACTAAACAGCAAACTGAAAAATGGCTTATACAGAAGTTCTTTGCTACTCTACGGGGAATGAGGATACAAAAGATACACAAATCAGGCTGACCTACAAATAACATTGAAATATTTTCCAAATAAAACACACGTAATCAAATCAACTTCCCCATTCTTAACATGTTAACTTTCATCGGAATATATTTTCTTAATAGATTGCTTAGGCCTAGTTCATAAGATGTTTAGCTATATCAATTTAAATTCTATTTTTATGGATAAATTCGTTTATAATGTGCTTGTTAAACGATACTATGTATATAATAATACAACACGTCTTGTACAACAATATCAATCACATCAGTTTATTGCAATGAACGAATACATTTTGGAATCAAATACCTACACACAAATAAACTAACAGAAATAATATTATGTTAATTCATCAATACATATTTACAAATACTATCATAGTTAAAGAGATTCAAATCCGAAAGATTCTATAAGATACTTAAGTAAACTTAAACATACTTGAAAGTGGCTTTGGTTAAAAACTTACACTTATTTATTACAAAACAAACTTGTCGAGGGACTGTTTGAAATCACTACTAAGTAAAATCCAATAAAGAATAGGTTTAGAAATGTTTATTCAAACTCTTACCTACTGCTTGCCGCTAGAAGTGTATTATTTACACGTTAACGAGGTCTAAGTCTTACTTGTTAAGGTGTTCGGATTCCAAAGCGACTTTAAATGAAGTACCGGTAGCGCAGTTACTTAACTTTTATCCCGTAAACTGAATATAAATGGGCGTATAATGTAAATACAATCAGAGTAGGCTACTTCTTTCCCATTAAATTAGGTATTCTTCTCACATGGAATATAGTTACTCTGACCCATATAAGAGTGGTTTGTACTTCTCATTATACCAGCCTTGTTAAGAGAGGGGATGTTAGTATAAATAACACCAGATTTAGAGAGCGATTACTTCGTTAACACCTGTATAAGCATCTCGGCCACCCATACTTACCATGGCCAACTCAAAACCGTCATAGTCGATTATTACCAGGGCCCGGATTTTGATGACCTAAAAATACTTTTAAAATGAGCTATAAAATGACTGGAAAAATACAGAAAAATGACCCAAAAGTTTATGTGAAAATACGTACTAGTTTATTCATCAGATTTGTGTCTGTTCTACATTAATGTTTTTGATCCCATTATATAGGCTTGTAATTAGTTAATTGGCACATACGGTTAAATGCAAACAGCAAACACCGTCTTTCTGTATCCAAATTAAAATTATAACAAGATCTATTTAATTATGATTATTAAAAGTTCTCATAATATTAAATGTAAGTAAATGCACAAAAACTCCTCCATATAATGCAAAAAACAACACAAAATTTAAAAAAATGACCTAAAGATATGAAATGTGGGAGTAAAAGACCATAGTATGGTAAAAAATGACCAAATAATGACTTTGAATTCTAAAAATGACCTAAAATTGAAAAAAAATTACCCTAAAACTTGCCATTTTTGTAATCAAGGAGTCTTGTTCAGAATACCTGCACAAGTGGGCAACGTCCATGATGTACCAGTTAAAAGATGACATGTCATCAAAATCCGGGCCCTGATTATTATTAACTTCAGGTCAAACTGCCACTCGATGGGCTTCTTTCTTTCTTTCTTTCTTTCTTTCTTTCTTTCTTTTATTCTGCTTTTCTTTAGTTGCTAGTAACCAAATAAGATGGGTGAAAGGGGCCCTACTTATTAATTTTACTCCATTTTCAAATTACATGTAGAGGAACGTACAGAGGAAGATAATTAAATTCAAACTATTATGAAATAACATCAATGAATTTTTTTTATCTAAAAGCTACTGGAAAGATGAAGCAAGTGTACAGAAAAAGGACTGCGTTAAAAAATATGTGAACCATACAACTTCCTTTACCCTTCATATTCCAGTGTGAGGTACACGAATTTATTGCTGTAGTGCGCATTCAGTTGTCTTAGCCCCACTCAAAGTCGCATTATTCGTGAGGCAAGTTTGTGTACGAAATGAGTAGTCTCCCCGAAACATGCACAGTTCCTAGAATATCAGATATAGGCTTAATTAGCTCAAATAACTTTCGTTACTCTAAGTATGGGCAGTAGGCCTACACATTTCTCATTTTACATTATGATACAAAGAGATAGGCCTATTGTTCACAGGGAAGACTAACTCTGTACGAACGAAACGTGGTTCAGAAAAAAAAATTACGAAAAAATGTTTTGGGATAAAAGTTTTAGATCTTGGTATAAGCACTTCATATTAAACAAATTCGTTAGAGTCGTTTTCGAAACAATGGCGAGATACGAAATGTTTTCCTTGAAAAGTTATACTAAAAGTAAGAGAAAGTCATCGTCATTCTTCCTGTCACATTCTCAGAAGGTATCTATCTCAAATATAAAATTTTCGTTTTATATGATTTTTCATTATTGAGCTATGCTAGTTCACAGACACACAGAATGTTTCTCAAAATAGTAATGTACAGTGAGTCCCACGCAAGAGTTGGCCAATGACGCGGGTTTCTGCGTCGCGGCTGGCACAGCTCCAACTCCCGAGCGATCGGGTGAAATATCTACGCAAAGAATGCCGCGGTCGTTGTAATGATTCAGGTTCTCACATTTACAGTTGAAATTACAATGAAAATAACCACGTACCTCATCACAAGAGATGTTGGAAATGTTCTCCTCTTGCATACGCGCAACATTGGCACCTTTTTTAGGGAATTTTTTTCACGCACGTAAGTTCAGCTTCCGAGAAAGAGTCAATTTATCTTGTGATATTGTCTTTAAGTTCTTCTTATGTATGGGAAATTGACCTATACACTTTATTTTTCAAGTTTCATTATAAATAAAATTTACATACTGTTAGAAGAACTTAATGATAATATCACATAGGCCTATCACAAGAGAAAGTAACTCTGTCTCGGAAGCCGAACTTACGCGCGTGAAAGAAAATTTCCTAAAAAGGTGCCAGTATTGGAGAACATTTCCAACATCTCTTGTGATGAGGTACGTGGTTATTTTCATTGTAATTTTAACTGTAAATGTGAGAACCTCAATCATTACAATGACCGCGGCATTCTTTACGTAGATATTTTACCCGATCGCTCGGGAGTTGGAGCTGTGCCAGCCGCGACGCAGAAACCCGCGTCATTGGCCAACTCTTGCGTGGGACTCACTGTATTATTAGTTTCAGGGGACCTCAAAACATATAGCCTATTTATGTTAAAAACTCGACTTCGAATTTCGGGGTCAAAAATATACTTTTCTGCTCCTATTGGCTTGCCCTCGTATTTTCTTCCGCACCTATTTTGCAACTCCGGTATCAGAAAGAGAAATGAATAACTAATTAGTAACTTCTTGGGACTGTTGTTTGATGGAATCTGCATCCTGCTAAAGACAATAAACAACTCGGTGCGCAGGTTGTTCCAGCCAGGGCCAGTTAGTTAATTATGCTCGCCGTCACAAAGAAGAATGGTATTCAGTTAATGATCGAATCTCTTATTCAAAGATGCAGACTAATGAAAGGTGGTACTGTTCCTGACTGAAAGTTGTAATCACAGACAATAAACACGCTGGTCTCAGTTGGACGAAATTAAATTTGTTGGAATAAGTAATTGTATTGAATGATCTATATCGTGTTCTTGCCTCATATATCTCTGGAGATATTCCTAAATCTTTCTTTCTTTCTTTACCTTATTTTTTATTTCTCCCTTTTAGGGACATCTAAGCGACCCACGCAGCTCAGGCCTTACAGGGCCGCGACCTGTCGGGAGAGGGATCATCTATGGACCACATAGGCCTACATACTGTTTTGACCAGACAAGGACATGGGGGTCTTCCTGGATGAGTGAACAGCCCAATGCCGGGGCTACCTCCGAGACAACACGAACACACAACATTTATAATCACCTTTGATCTCGTCTTGTCTGAAGAAAAAAACGATAAATTAATCTTTAGGAAATTGGTTAGAATCTAGTACTCAAACTTTTAAAATAAATGTTACAGAAATTTCATTTTATATTCCGTTAAGGAAACTAACTTTAAGATTACAAACGCCATTAGAATAATTTTTCCCGAAAAGCTAAACTCGTATTAATTAGTATTTGCGTGTTTCATACATTATAGTATTAGATAAACAACACTAAAGTTTTTATAGGCCTCAAATGCCTGATTTGTCGCTGAATTCAACAAATAACCCATAATCTTCTATGCTTGTTATTTGCCCTTTATGAACGCTGTCAATCGGTACTATATAGTTCTATTTCCAGAAAATTTAACTCTAGAAGATCCTCAACAACTGCAATATACAATTGAATGTATGTAAGATAGCATCCTAATTTGATGCTACCACCAATTTTAGAATATTTTATCTTAAATCCTAATAGTTTCTTTTTCTTGTTGGAAGAGCATATTCTCCCAGGGAGAGATTATAAATTAGGCGAAGAGCCTACCGGAATTCAAATACTGTATCCTTAATACATCGTTTATTGGTTTCTTCTGTTCTGTACACAGTACGTGATATTTTGTCCCCAGTTACCATTAGATGAACAGATGTTTTGAGTTTTGTCGTAGATCACTCTTCTACCAGGAAAATGTAGCAGGGCCGATAAGCAAACAAAACTGATAGAAGATTATGATGTAGCAGGGATTCTGTGAGATTTACATCCATCTCATGGGGCTGGGATGACAGCCAGGTGGATCACGTCAGCGCCTGATGCTCCTCGTCTGTTTGTTGCTTCTGAAAACCGATTGTTACAAAGTATCCAACACGCGGTAACACTAACTCAATCAGTGTAACAGGGGTGGCTAAACCGAGGGAAAAAGCTCACTTCAGTTAATAGTCATGAGAGGAAAACATAAGATGAACATCAAAATGCATCTATTACGTACAGAAAGTGAATAAGGTATTTTACAAGTGCCTTAACGCATGGCTTAATCTCACAAAATAAATAGCACTGTATAACAAATTTGAACTTTTTTGTCCTTTATATGAAATTATGTGATTCTGTATAAACAAAAGGTTCTTGATTCATATATCAAAACTAAAATGGTCCACCTCGCACCGTTTTTGTAGGAGACACACCGCTCATATTTACATAAAAAGCAAAAATGTTGATTTTTGGAAAAAGGTACGTGGTAAACAAAAAATTATAGATTCGTTATTTTCAGCCAAAAATATATAAGAAACATATTTTCTTCTAAAGGACAATTTTTAATGTTGTACAGAGTAATCAATGGGCCTATTATTGAAGAAATAACTCTGTAAAATGTTTATGTATATTTTGAACCTAAACAATCAGTTAGCTGATGAAAATATATTTCAAATTGACTTAAAAAAAGCCCCACACCTCTCTTAAAAATAATTTCTTCATTTTCTTGCCTTTAAAATAGGAACACCTAAGGATATTCTTTTACTTAAAAAAACACCTAAGTTCTCTACACCTGTCGCTTCCAGCAAGTCTCTGGTGACAATGGCCCTTTCAGCATAGTTTCTCGTATTTCCATTCCTTGAATTTGACGCGGCAGTTCTCCCACGGATATGAGTACCTGCCAGTAGGTATGGGTGTCCGGTTGCATTGAGTAGAGGTTATGATTTCAAAGTAATCTGTCATCTGCTAGTTTGGCAAACACAGTGGACAATTGCACAGAAGAACGCAGTGTTATTATAATTATAAAAGCTTGACTGCAGCTGCAATATGTAGCCTATGATGTATGCGTCAGATCGCCTTCCCACGGCCTCCTGCTTCATTAAAGACAATCAAGGCGGTCATTTGACCCATCGGACTTATTGCCAATATATTAATCCCAATTTCCAACGTCCAATTATGTTTTACAATGTTTACAAAATATTACTTGAATTTCTCTGTTCATTTGTTGTAATCATGGAATAATTATTATATCAGTTGTTACATATGTACTAGGGCTGAAAATCGATTAAAATTTCTAATCGAGTTAACGCTTGACTTCAATCGATTAATCGACAAACAGGTCGATATTTTAAACGAAATCAAAGTGTACATTTAATATTGTTTTACACGTTTAATAACTACTACACTACAGATAATCAGAAGAAATCCTGAATTAATGAATACCATTATTAGTTAACTAGTGAAAAAATTTATACAAAACTTACATTTCCGGTTACTTTTTCAGCCAAGACTTGAGACACACGAGTTTGTTGACTAAACTACCCTTCAGGTTTCTGATTAACGTGAATGGACACAATAGGCTGAATGACACATGATGTGCCAAGGCCGGAGAAGCGAGAGAAAGGAGTTTGGTCATTTGACCCATTTCTCGAAAAACGTTTTTCAGAATTCGACTAGACCGATTAATCGGAAAATGTAATTGATCGACGATTAAATGTTTAATCGATTAATCGGTACAGCCCTAATATGTAGGCCTACACTATCGGTATACCAATACAGCGGTGGTGTAAAACTGCTAAAGATAAAATAATTATGCAATTAATTAACATCACCCTACGTCTTTTAATTTAAACTTTCCAACCATACCCCTATGTCTTTGTCACTTTCTGTCTTTGTCACTATTAGACGTATCAACCCCTAAATCAAGTGTGGGTAAGATTTACAACATTAGAAATATCGGTCCCACAGACCGTCATTAAAATGTATTGACTTATTACTACACTTATGAGTTAGACTTTTAACAATCATTAATTTATTTTAAATTGAAGTAATAATCACCATCTTCGACAATCGGACTAAACAACAAAGCAAAATGTCAATAATAATATCAGTATGATAAGACTACAAGACAATGCCAATTTCATTTTTAAACGCTAATGAAACTACATCAACATACCCAGAAATGACATAATAGTGTCGAAAGTCGAAGGCAACATAAAATAAAGATTGCTGAGCTGATGGTTTTAGTAATATGTTTTATTTTATTGATCGAGCTTAACGACGCCATAACATGGATTTCGCCATCAGATATGTTAAAAAATTTAAGTGGCCTATGTCGAATCTTAATTGTTCAGGATATCGATCAATCCACACCATGTCATACGAAGAGTATTGAGGCTCCTTTCTTTCTTCTCCTACGATAGAAGATAGAAGAACCAAACGTTATAGAAAATTAGATAGAATACGTAATGAAGATATGAGGACAGATTTAAATATATATTCAGTAAATGATAAAATGAAAGAATATCAAGAAAAAATGGAAGCAACATCTGAAAAGAATGGAACCAAAAAGATTACCCAAAGCAGCATATGATTATAGCCCAAAAAGTAAAAGGAATTTAGGAAGACCTATGAGAAGATGGAAGGAGCAACTGTGAGGGCGGAACAAGCATTGTCTAATTCGGGAAGTGGAGAAGAAGATGATGAAGAAGAAGAAGAAGAAGAAGATAGTAGGTGAAAGCCAGGCAAGGTCTGTAGACATACCGTCTACAAACCTTGGAAGTCAGGTTTATAAATTGAGGAGCTTCAACAAAACATATCTTAATATGCTACTATTTTTCTTCAGGATAGGTGGAATATGAATAATGATGGTTATTTATGTTAGAAAGCAAGTAATTCTGATCTCAAGATCAGATTCAGACATTCACAAAACACGGTAATGGCGGTTTTAAAACTAAGGAAGAAATTTCGAAACCGATGATGGAGACTCACTTCCTCCGATCCCGAAATAGCGAACAATTATAATCACAAGTGCACCACATGCAATGCAACGCGGCGGAAGTTATAAAGAAACGCGGAGAGATTTTCTTAGAATCATGCATCACGCATTGACAGCTCCCTGCTAGTGCGTATTTAACTTCGCTTTAGTTTATGAAGTTTCGTAATCATAACCATCCACACCACCATTATTTCAGACAAGGTAGGCCTACCACTTGAGACAAAGTTTTTTTTCCCCCCTACTGATTAGAGAAAACATAGGTCGGCTGCGGTGGTCTAGAGGTAGCGTACCCGCCTCTAGATCCGAAGGTCGCGGGATGAAACCCGGCCGCAGTCGATGGGTTTTTCAGGACGTAAAAATCCGGATCCTCCGGGAGGGGGGGCCCGTGTCGTAGATTTACGGCACGTAAAAGAACTCCAAGCCTAAATTACAGCCTCCAGACAAAATTTCCGGCCCTTTCACGTCCAAGCAATACCTTAGTTTCCGGAGGGGGGTTAAGGGGAGATGGGCTTACCACCTGCCCTCTCTAGGAAAATAAGCGTAACAAAATTCACATCGGTAAACAGAAACCTCCACTTGGAGGCCCTTCGCCCCAACACGGAGGCATAGGATTTGAGTGAGTGAGTGAGTGAGTGAGAGAGAGAGAGAGAGAGAGAGAGAGAGAGAGAGAGAGAGAGAGAGAACATATCTAGTGAAAAACTTGCCTGAACCGGAAATCGAATCCAAGACCTTCTGCCAAACAGAGAATAAGCCATTCGGCCATACCATGAAACATCCATAATCGTCCAAATTTCTCTATATACAACTAAAGTCTCTCTTAATATGTATGCATTTTTTAAGAGAGGGGATGTTAGTATACAGAGGTTTTGGAATTTGAAAGGAATGGCTCAGTGGTAGATGAACTTCAAATGTAATTTCTTTTTTATACAGTTTGAATTAAATGTAGAACTTTTAGCACAAAACACACGAAGTAGAAGTTCCACATTATCGCACTAATGCTATAAATCTTTATGCCACTCCATCGGTACCAACTTTGGTATGAGTCACATGGAAAACACTCATTTCGATAAAAAATATTTTCATATGATTATTAAATAGATTCAGTTTGATAAAAAATTACAATTTTAAAATTCACTAAACTTTTTTAAATGCGAAATTTCTCACGGTGATTGCAAAAGTCGTAATATTTGGTGGATGAAAAGCATTATCATGTTGACAGCAGTGTACCAGGAAAATTAATAACAGCTGTCAGCTGTCTGCGCGCTGCCCTTATAAGCAAACATATATACCGGTACTCGCAAAATAAAATCCTTCTTTTAGCCATTGTATCATAAATAAACCACATATTCAATCCTCATTCCGTGATTGATTTTATATACATATATATATAAATTAAACTCCATTGCATTCATCCCTTCGAGAGACTAGGCCTGTCATTCGATCGCTGCGTCATCTACCATGGACAGATGGCAGGATTGGGGGGCAAGTGGTCAGAATGCCGACTCACACGGCCGTTACCGATAGCTTACTGAACCGGGGCCGCTACTTCTTTATCAAGAAGCTCCTCAGTTTGTGCCACAAGGCCGAATGCACCTCGTTCCAGATCTTCTTCAATGGCAATAGACAATGTTTCAGCAAGCTAAAGGAATATTATATATTTTATGGAACCCGAAGGTTCATTGCCGCGCTTACCTGAGCCCGCCATTCAACCCTATTCTCTGCTAACTCCATCCAATCATCCCTCTCAAATCCTGCTTCCCTTGAATCTATCCTAATATTGTTCTCCCACCCACGTCTAGGTCTTATACGTGATCTTTTCGCTTCGGGTCTCCCAGTCAGTACTTTTGAGAAATGTTTTTCCTTCCTCATGCACGCAACATGTCCAGCCCGTTTCATCCTCCATGATTTAATTACCCTTACTATATCTGGTGAAGAGTACAGGTCATGAAGCCCGTCGTTATGCAGTTTTCTCCATGAGATACCCGGATCAAACCCAGACCTGTGGATCCGTAATCAGTAGAGACCGGATTTTAAAGGGAATTCCTTTTTTTATATTTCATCACAAAATGTGATAAAATTGAACAGGACATTACTGAGTAAGTTTCAACTGCAAATGACCTGGTTTTAACGTCCTTTTTTTCCTTTTTAAGGCCCATTTCCCCTTTTTTTTAGGAACTTTCCCTTTCCAGTACCTTTTTTGCTAATTTATTTTGAAAAATTCTTAAATTTCCCAGTATTTGGCAATATGAAAACATTAAAAATTGATTTCACTGATTCACCATTGAAAAAATAATTCCTCCCAGCAGAATAGAGTGTTACAGGGAAATCACAAGCTTGCCCTTGCCTAAGTTTCCCATTATAACAAGGTGGGGAACATGGATTTCGTGTGCTATTTTCCTCTGTGAAAATTTCAACAAAATAAAAAAATGTCTTCAGTCATTAGATGTTACAGAATCAGCAGCTGTAGAGCAAGCAAAGGCTTTACATAAAACAAACATGTATTTCTCTGTTGATTTTTTCCACTCTCTTACTTTTGTATCCCTTTTTCCCCACCTTTTTTGGCAATAATTTTCCTTTCTTCCCCACCTTTTTTTGGCAATGAGTTTTCCTTTTTTCGTCCTTTTTTGGGTGAAAATTTTCCCTTTAAAATCCGGTCTCTAGTAATCAGCAACGTTATTCACTAGACCATGCAGGCGGTTGGTGCCAATTTATAGACATTTTAAAATACCTTTATTTTTTACCTCTAACTGTTGTAGATACAGTATCTGATCAACTAGTACTAGTGGAAGCTTCACAGCCATACATAGCTGTGATTCCGTAGACTGAGAGAACTCGCATGGCTACATGATCACGAGAGATAACTCAGATATTCGCTACACATGTTGTCCTGATTGATGCGAGCCGCTCGCACGCGCATGCGTAACACAGCTGTGCCACAGCATCACTAAGCATCTGACAGCATTTCCCTTCCCCCAGTCCACCCAGTGTGTCTTTAATTATTATTATAAATGATTTATTTATTGTAAACTACAGTAGTTCAGACCAGCATTTACTTGAAGTATTTGAAGTTAAAGGTAAAAAGTTTGATATTTTATTAATGATTTTAATTTTATGTAATACGTAAAACCGACAAATTTCTCAACAGAGCTAAAACTCTGGACAAGAAGTTTTCGTTAAAGAAATTGGATAAATAACCCATAGGACCTAAAAACTCATATTTTTCCACTTCATTTTTTTTAATCCGGAGGACTCTCGGACCCTCCCTCTGTTTTGATGAAATTTCATATCCCTAACACCCACAGTAATTGCAAACTTTCCTTTATGTCGGCCCCTCTTCAATAAGTTCTAGATTCCCCCGATCCCCAATTGATCAACATTTGCACCACAAATCCATTTATGCTGCTGGCATATCTTGTAGCCTAACCGTAAGGCAACAGCAATCCTCAAAGATATATTACCCGTCAAAGTACCAATGTTTGTGAATGGTACAAGTGCAAGCCATAAACTTGCCTCTTTCTCTTGGATAGCGTTGAAACGAGTTTAATCTACAGCTATATCTTCTTTTTCCCCTGCGTTTTACCTCGCCGATGTAGGTATATATACTCGGCCCACGCCGCCAGGGCCTTATAGGACCATGACTCGTCTGGGGAGGGAATTTATAAGGATCACATACATGGAGGGCCTCCCCGGATGAGTTATCAGCCCAATTCCGGGGCCAACTCCGACACAACACAAACACATAGGACGAGATCATGCCGAATAAGGCGCGGATGGGATGAGGGTGATAATGAAAGCCAGATGACATCCGGGTACCATAAGGGCCTAACGTTACCCGACATTCGTTTCACAGGTGTGGGAAAACCCCACCTAGGTAACTTATCCCAACCAGGAATCGAACCCTGGCCCTCAGCGCCACAACAGTGTAGCCCATAGGCGTAACCAGGCCGACCATATGGGGGGGGGGTTATAACATCCGCGGGGTCTGGCGAGTATGGAAGGAGAGGGGGGTCTGGGGGCCCTCCCCCGGAAAATTTTAAAAATTAAGATGCAAAATAACGAGTTTTAAGCTTCCGGGGGTTCTCCCACGGAAAATTTTAAAAATTAAGATGCAAAATAACAAGTTTTAAGCTTCCGGGGGTCCTTCCCCGGAAAATTTTAAAAATTAAGACGCAAAATAACGAGTTTTAAGCTTCCCACGCTTTATACTTGTATTAAGCAATTTATGGGCAGACTTAAAAAATTATACAATTTTCATTTTTTTAATCAATGGGGGGGGGTTCAAACCCCCAAAACCCCCCCTCGCTACGCCTATGGAGCCTACTACAGCTGTATCAAAAGAGGTAATTAGTAATTTGTGAATGTGTGTGGCGTTGATAATAATTCCTGAAAACAAGGGTGAACATATTATGTAGAGACCTCGACATGAAGTGCATGGATCAAGTAGGCTACTTGAAAGCACGGAGCCATTAATCATAATAACCCAGCAATTTTTCTTTTGCACACTTAAATGTGGAAAGATAGCGTATAAGGCGTTATTGTTCTGGTCGATTTGTCATGGCGCCAACACATGATTGAGGGATTGTATGCATTTCAATGGCAGGGAAACAAATCCTGAGCGTAGTTTATTTTTACCGCGCAGCTACTTCTCAGTCTGATCTATATGGCCTCGAACCAATTTATTCAATATTGAGATTGTAATGACATAACGTGGGTCAAGTTTTAATGAACGCTAATTCCTCCGCTGGGCAATAGCAAGACCTGTACAGACAATGCTCTCTTACTCCTTCATTGGGTAACCACAACTAAGACTTGGTTATAACTATAAGGTAACGATTTCATGGCCGTCTGAATCTGCAATCGTCAATCGGATTTATTTTCGTAAAATTAATTTTTTTTTTAAGGCGTGAAGATTATTTTAATCAGTTGTATTTTAAAGGCTTGCAAAGGGCACCAAAACAATTTGTTCAAATTGCAATTTTATGCAAAATTGTTTAAAAATAAGTTTAACAGCTTTCCCTTATATGACATAGAAAAAGAACGAGCTTTTACTGGCGTGTCTGCAGTTTTTAAATAAATCAGTAATAAACCACACAATTAATGTAATTAACAAACTAATTCCTTTTATCGACACATCTGTTCGGCAATGCTTATAATACGAGTAGGCCTATAACTTACTTATAAAATAATTTGTGAGAACGTATTTTCAAATAGATCTGAAAGTTAACTGGTTTTAATTCTATATCTGTATAATTCATAATCTAATGTCCCAAAATATTAAATTTCATAACAAACGATGAAGTAACGTTACGGATTATATGCACCCACCACTGCTGAGGTTGGAAACTTTTTTCTAGGGAGAACTCATAAATTTGTATATATATATTTATATATATATATATATATATATATGACCGCTGCGTCATCTACCATAGGCAGATGGCAGGATTGGCGGGGTGTGGTCACCATACCGACACCCACGGCCGTTAATGGTGGTTTCCATGACCGGAGCCGTTACTTCTCTATCAAGTAGCTCCTCAATTTGAATCACGAGGCTGAGTGCACCCCGTCCCAGACCTCCCTACCTCAGAAAAATCCGAGGAGGTACCGGGGATCGAACCCGGGCCGACGGATCTGTAGTCAGCGACGCTAACCACAAATTATATCATTTTATGACATCAAACTTTAAAGCTAAATTACCTTTTTTAATGAAACAGATAGAAATATAGCAATACAACAACCAAGTTAGCAACTAACTTCGTCACGTAAGAACTGAATCTATTGCAACCACACAGTCAAGGCAACTGTCACGACACGAACAGGACATCATGACCCTATAATGGTTCTTCATTAAAAAGTGTTCCCAAAATATACCTCGATTTCTTATGTACCTTTTCCTTCCTGCGTTTATGCCGGAACGATGAAGAGTAGATCTTTACTTTGCTGGAACGCCGTTCCAGTCCATCTTCAGCATTGCTATCTACTCTCACTCTCTTACACATACACATGCACATGTACAAACCCACACACACAAATTCTTCATTATTCGAAGCTGTGTTACAGAACCCCAAAATCGTTAGAGAGAAATCTTTAGTTTTACTGAATTTCTTTACTTAGCATTATTTCGCATTTAATCCGAATACTATTTCCCCCCCCCCCCCAAAAGACCGCCGGCGTGGTCTTGTGGTTAGCATCGTTGACTACAGATCCGTTGGTCCGGGATCGATCCCCGGTACCTCCTCGGATTTTTCTGAGGTAGGGAGGTCTGGTAGGGGTGCACTCAGCCTCGTGATTCAAATTGAGGAGCTACTTGATACAGAAATAGCGCCTCTGGTCATGGAAACCACCATTAACGGCCGTGGGTGTCGGCATGCTGACCACATGCACCCCAATCCTCCCATCTGCCTATAGATGACCCAGCGGTCGGGTGGTAGGCCTTGTCCTTCAGGGATGTAGCGTCACGGAGTTTTTTTAAATTACTATTTCCCCCAATAAGGTAAGTAAAGAGAGTGCTGTTGGGCAATTAATTTTAGTTGCTAGCTGACGATTTTTGCGATTTCTCGAGTTCGCAGCGTGTAATGGCGAGGAATAAAGACACGCATGTCAGGATTAAGATAGCAGGATTGCAAACGCTCACTGCTTCATTAACTGCCTACATATGGAAAATGTGTCAAAAGAAAGAAATGTGGTTTCCAGGCAGGCAGGGAAGGAAATGTCACATACGTTAGTCAGCAGAGGAACCTGCCAGGGGAGGCGGATGCAGACAAGATGCTGCTGTTCATCCCAAGAGGTGGCGGCAATATTCATGTAACCCCTGAGCTACAGCAAAAAGTGGTTATGACGTTTAGTAATTTTCGTTACAAATTTTAGAACCACTGTATTCTGATTTTATAACCTATGAAAGATATAACTCAATTATGTAATAACAATATAATATTAGGCCTACAGGTATATTTATACCTAGAGAGAAAGAAAAATACAAATAAAAACAAAGGAATTATTAATTAGAACATTAAAGAACAGAACAGCATTTTTGAAATCTCTCTCTCTCTCCCCCTGGCAAATGAAAACTATGTAATGTACACACCATATAGTCAGTTATAATATAATGTAAGGATATAAGAAATAGATTCATCAGCAAAAGGGTAATAATGTAGGCTATGTCAGAAATTTTGTACACATAAAATTGTTAACATCTACAGTAGTTTAATAGGAGATAGGTATAACTAATAAATTCAATATTATTATAAAACCTAAAGATTACTGAATAGCCGGAATATATCGTCCAACCCAATTTGTAACTTCGATATTTTAAAGACTTTGCATTTTTAAATGTCATCACGACTGTTCAATGTATGTTTTTATTATGTTCAAAACTGTAATTTTTTTTTTGTCTATTTAGGAGGCTATTAAACTGATATACTAGCAAAAAATGTTTTATAAAAATGAAAATATCGACAGATTACGTGGAATAGGCCTATTCTAGGCCTATACAAAAAATATACATTACCACAGAGGATTAAAATAAAGACCATAAATACTTTTACACAATATTAGTAGGCCTAGCTATTGGTGAAACGGTCAAATAGCGTTCAGAGTGTTCGTCGACCTTAACGTTTAGACGGCAGGACTCGAATCCTGAAGTTGTCCGATAGATGCATATGGTGAACCGCTATAGCCTACTACGTCCAGGAGCTATCTAAGCTCGTCCAAATGATCCCCTTGACCAATGTCAATAATAAATCAGCATGTGAACTAGATTCTTCCTAATACTTGACAATTTAGGCCTATATATCCAAGAATCGGAATCAGATCGCTCTAATTAGTAATTCACTTTAGGCTTATACCAAAATTACCCGCATGCCAATACATAGGGTAATAATTATTTTTCTTACTTTTCTTTAGTTTAACCTCTCCCATTGTAGGGAAGTTTATGCGGCCCACGCCACCCGGGCTTTACAGGACTTTGTCGGGAGAATTATTTTTGGATCACGAACCTACTTTTTTTTTACCAGATAGGGACATGGAGGGCTCCCCAGGAAGAGTGATCAGCCCAATGCTGGGGCCACCTTTGAGACAACACGAACACATACAGAATAAAAGTGGAAAATTATACAAAACTAGATAGATAATTAAGCCCATTGCACGGAATGAGAAAATATGTCAGACACCTGTCTAAACACCTAGATTTTTCCCCCTCGTTAGGCTTATCGCTAATGTCATTACGTACAAATACTGCCTACCAAACACAGAAAACCGTAAGTCCCTTTGTTTCTAAACCATTATCTGTTTAGAAGCACTGAATTATTACTCTCTTTAATTTGAAAATAGCATAGTTATCCACCTACGCTTGATGAAATTATATTTACCACCAGACAACTCAGTCTTCGTGACCTACGCCCGCAATGTTCAGCTTGCATGAGGCTAGATGCTAAGTGAAGTAGGAGCCGGATGCGCAACTCTGCACTGATTTCTCTTCTGGCGTACAATACAACACGTTCGAAAGGAAGGCAAATAAATTTCTCCCCTTACAGGTTGCGATCCTGTATTTAAAATTAAGGTGATTGGCAAAGTTCCGAAATGTGAATACACAATTTTGCATGACCTATGATGAATTCATCGAAAACAATCCGTGCTACATCACCAGACGCGTCCAAGGCTAAATTAGCAAATAATTTCCGTTAGACATGAGTGCCATCTGAGTTGAATTTAGAAGTTTAGTCTTCTAGATAGGTAAAATAAACCAAGGGCACGTGGCTTATATTATCACTGCATATATTTCTCACAGTTTTCATGTATATAAGCTACTATGCCTTCCACTAACATACAGTGAAAGAGTATGAAGACCCAAAGTTTCGTGCTTAAAATAAGAAAGTGTCCATTTTATGGCGAAGGACATATTGTATCTTGAGATCCATCTTACATAAATATTAAATCAAATAGCTGTTTTGGACGAAAATAGAAATTGAAATTGAAGACATACTGCTTACATCTTATTGTATTGTTCGTGAATATTGTACATTCTGATGACAAATACTGTATCAATAATAATAATAATAATAATAATAATAATAATAATAATAATAATAATAATAATATTCCTTCTCTGAGTTTTACCAGGCCCGTTGTAGGGACCTACGCAGGGAGGGAGTTCCTAAGGATCGTGTAATACTTTTAATTAAACAAGGACATGGAGGCCTTCCCGGATGAGTTATCAGCACAATGCCGCTGCCACCTCTGAGACAACACGGACACTTAGGACGAGACAGACCAGTCCGCTCAGACGCTCATATCGAAAAATGTGCGGATAGGATGAAGGTAATAACGACGGAGAGTTTATGTCTGACGGTGAGGACCGTAAGACCCTAAAGTTTCCCGACAATCGTCTCACAGATGTTTGAAAAGTACGAACTTCACTTGACACATATCTACTTGGCATTGTCGCACGTCAATCCCCTGCTTCGCCTGCAACCCGATCAGCACACCTGTGCGTTTGGTGTCCTTCAACAGCGGCGTAATCCACATTTGCAGGATCGAGAAAATAACATGCTTATGATTTAGTTCATTTATTGGTTATTTACTTACGCCTGTGACTGCCGCCGGTGTGCAGGAATTTCGCCCCTAAGTTCTTTTACGTGCTTGTAATTCTGCGTTCGAGGTTCTATGTATAGGAGCGTATGGTGTGCGGTTCTTTAAAATCCAGCGGGCGAATAATCCCACATTTTCCTCGCTAGATTTTGAGTAGCCTATACTTTGTCCAGACATTTTCAGCGATGCGGTTTCATGGTCTAGGTCAGTGGTTCCCAAACTTTTCAGTCCGCGGACCCCTTTTAAAAAAATAAAAAATAAAAAAATAAAAAAATAAATAAATAAATAAATAAATAAATAAATTCGCGGACCCCCTCTGGGTGTTGAAAAAAAAAACTAAATAAATTCTTTGATTCAAATGTATTAAATTCAATAGACAAAATAACAACATCAATGGTAACAAACAGAGTTTACTCCTTAATGTGAACAGTGAAGCTGCTTTAGAAGATATGTAATTTGAGAAAATTACGAGATAAACCGCCTGCGGACCCCTTGAAACACCATCGCGGACCCCACTTTGGGAATCACTGGTCTAGGTAGTTATACCAGTATCGGTAATATTGTCAGAAACATTAACTATTGTCCTAAGCGATGCGCAAACTACGGCCCTTGGATAGGGACCAATGTGGTCCGCGATAGGAAAGGGAGGGGGGAATATATTTCTTACGCGATTGCTTTTCGAGACTCTATGGCGAGTTTTGACAGAACTTTCTAAACATTTGCATTGAAAAAGCCTGGGGTATTTTCAGACTCAACTGTACCATGTCTTCTTTCAATTCTGTTTCTGCACGTATATTTAACTTCAAACCTCGCAGTCCTATTGACTATTAAGAATTTTAAAAGAGTTGTTCTTCAATGGTTGACTGTTAACCCATTTTAAATGTTACTTGAATTTTATGAATCAGACCACTCCACTATTATATTTTAATTGTTATTTTATTTTATTTTGTATAAGCTATGGTGACGAGATCTATAACAATTTTGCTTTTTGATCAAATATATAAATAATAAATAATAAGTTAAGAACAATATTAATTCAATTTGCTGTGGACTGCAAGCAGAATTACCGGGCATTCAGCACAAATTAGTTGTGAGTTGCAAAGCAACAATAAATTTTTGTCTCAAAACTTGAATTCTACAAGTCCTTGCCGAAATCAAGTTTCCAAATTTTGATTTATCTTGCCCAGAAGGTTTTCGCCATGTTTGCATCTTCTTATTTGCGTGAGCAAGTCTTTTCTTCTTCGAACCTTCGAAAAAAGACTTTTGACTTCAGTCAAAGACTTTTGACTTCAGTCCTCAGGCTTTTCTCGTTCCATTTGCAATCGGACTATGAAAACCTATCGGAAGTACACTCGCAGTTTGAGCCAGTATTTAGGCATAGGCTCGCCTAGGCCTAAGATTAGGCCCAGTTAAAGCTCATGATGCTTGGGACTGAGTCCAAGATAAGCCCTTTTAGGCTCTAAAGGCAAAGGAAGTGAAGCATTTTGAATAGCCTGAGTTTTACGCATTTATAAGATAGTGTAAACACTCATTGCCTTCCATGCTGTCACAGAATAATTATTCTGGGCAATAAATACAGCAACGCGAGCAGCAGTGGTAATGGCTAAACTGCCTCAATGATTCTGCGAAATTGTAAGGGTACGTATACATCTGCGCTCCTCTTGCGCGCCGTGCGGCACGCGTGCAGCACGCGTGCCGCTCGTTGAAATTATTTTCACAGCGCTCCTCTTGCGTTCCATAGGAAAGCGACGAACCTACTGCGAACCACTAGCTTTCATCATTAGGCCTAATATTGTGTGTGTTTTTTGCTTAGAAAACGAGTTTTGAAAAAAGTCCTCAATTGCAAAACTTGTCTACGGCTTAAATACCGAAACAAAACCATTTTTAAACAAGAGTTGAAAAGTGTGTAAACAGTGTTATTATTTATATTTTATAACTTAACTTTTCCTGTACCTTTGCTGGCGTTAACTTTAATTTTCTCTCGCCGGTTACAAGAAAGCATAGATAACCAGTGGCGGACGCAGAGGGGGGATTGGGGGGATAGATCCCCCCCCCCCCCCCGAAATTTGAAAAAAAGGCTATAATATGCACTCTAAGTGGCCAGTTTTATAAACTAATTATATATGTAAGTTAATTAATTTTTTAAGTATTCTTTCTACATATTCAAATCCCCCCCCCCCCGAAAAAAATTCTGCGTCCGCCACTGTAGATAACATCTTCTTCTTGCACTCTTCTGAGGACGTATTTATTTCCATTCCTATTTCCCTCCATGCATCCTCCTTTAAACTTTTTGTAGTGATCCTTATGTTTTGGGTTCCACAGTAGAGGTTTTGATTTGTAAATATGTTTCATCTGCAGTATCTTCTCCTCGGACCACTCCATGATTATATCACATACAAGCTAGCTCATTCAATCTTGACTAATGTCCTTCAGAGAGGGACCAGTGGGCTAGCTAGGCACGTCAGCAAAATAGAACATGTTACAATAAACAAACAGTCGAATTTCCTGTACTCTGTTTGGAGACGACAATTCACTGCTATATAACACGGGTGCATGCAATTGTTTTAACGAATGCTATTTATTTAACTAGCTTAAAAGGCCCGGCGTCGCCCGGGTTTCTTATTTTGTAATTGGAAATTAACTTATGAAGGACTTTAGATTTATAAATTCTAGGTCCTTATATAGGTATTTATAATTTGAAGTAGAAAGAACGACTTATCACACTCAAACTATCCCCTAAGAAAATGTTTGAAATAGCTTTTATGGCTATATGTAGAATTTTGCATCCCATCGCTTGTACAGTACACAGTAAGCCCGGGAGGGGTTCTAATAAGAAGAAACCGAAATTCCGGTAACATAAAATTGTATTATCGTGGCTGAAAATTTTGTTTCTCACTGTCATGTTACCATAAAACCGTTTTCGGAATGAAATTAAACAGAAATACAATATCACTTTCATACATCTCTTCCCAAAACATATTACCTTACCTCGTATTGTTTTCTCTATTTCCAGGCTAGAGGAAGTAATGTGACTGCATTATTTTCGTGAATTTCATTCTGTGATATAATAATATATATATTACCATACCTCGTATTGTTTTCTCTATGTCCAGGGTAAAGAAAGTTATGTGACTGCATTATTTTCGTGGATATTGATAGTTCTCTCATTTGTTTCTCTCATTTGTCAAATTTATTCTACTTTCATTTTTTTCCAAGGCCCGCTGGTAACAATATGTTAACAATACGTTCTGTGAATTTGTTTTGATAATTCTATGTAAAAATGGATTAAGTATTTTCAAAAACATTAAATTTTTGGCATTTAGAATCAGAATTTTTCAAAATCCTTTCTTAGTGAGCACCTACATTATGAAGCGAAGGTACTGTCAAAATTCCAAGTCTCTACCTGTTATAGTTTAGGCTGTACGTTGATTCCTGTCATTCATTCAGTCAGTCAGTCAGTCAATCAATCATTCATTCAGTCAGTCAGGACAAAGCCTTTTATATAGATAGAGATAACGTGATAATGCCTCCTATACTGTCAAAACTAAAAGGGGAAACTCTACAGTCAAAGTAGCGAGATTATTGCTAATGTTTATGAGTAGGCCTGCATGAAGGAAGAAGCCAAACATAAAGATCGATTTTCTCCAGCGTATTTTAAAGAAATTCAGAAAGTGCAAAGTAACGTACACAACATCTGACTCAGCTCCTGCTTCTGTATACCTATCATTCCGCAAAAGGTGAGTAAGTGACTCGCATCAACCTCTCATATAATTTTTTCATTTGCCAATTGTACAGTAAAGCTTGAGGAGCGGAGCGCTGTGAAAATAATTTCAGCGAGATGCACGCGTGCAGCACGCAACTACCAAAAACACGTCCCAATATGAAATCAGAAATCCTTTGTGTTCGTCGAAAAAACCGACAGGAGACGGATCGTGGCGAGCAGCACGCGAGCGGTTCGCGTGCACCTCAAAATGCCGTACACATCTGCGTGCCGTGCGGCACGCGTGCCGCACGGCACGCAGATGTGTACGGCATTTTGAGGTGCACGCGAACCGCTCGCGTGCTGCTCGCCACGATCCATCTCCTGTCGGTT
The DNA here is from genome assembly GCA_964059195.1 of Ectobius pallidus. Classification (NCBI taxonomy): domain Eukaryota; kingdom Metazoa; phylum Arthropoda; class Insecta; order Blattodea; family Ectobiidae; genus Ectobius; species Ectobius pallidus. The sequence continues at coordinate 124,278,200 of CAXKWD010000009.1, forward strand.
TTTTCGACGAACACAAAGGATTTCTGATTTCATATTGGGACGTGTTTTTGGTAGTTGCGTGCTGCACGCGTGCATCTCGCTGAAATTATTTTCACAGCGCTCCGCTCCTCAAGCTTTACTGTACAATTGGCAAATGAAAAAATTATATGAGAGGTTGATGCGAGTCACTTACTCACCTTTTGCGGAATGATAGGTATACAGAAGCAGGAGCTGAGTCAGATGTTGTGTACGTTACTTTGCACTTTCTGAATTTCTTTAAAATACGCTGGAGAAAATCGATCTTTATGTTTGGCTTCTTCCTTCATGCAGGCCTACTCATAAACATTAGCAATAATCTCGCTACTTTGACTGTAGAGTTTCCCCTTTTAGTTTTGACAGTATAGGAGGCATTATCACGTTATTAAATAAATAGCATTCGTTAAAACAATTGCATGCACCCGTGTTGCATGAATTATATAGCAGTGAATTGTCGTCTCCAAACAGAGTACAGGAAATTCGACTGTTTGTTTATTGTAACATGTTCTATTTTGCTGACGTGCCTAGCTAGCCCACTGGTCCCTCTCTGAAGGACATTAGTCAAGATTGAATGAGCTAGCTTGTATGTGATATAATCATGGAGTGGTCCGAGGAGAAGATACTGCAGATGAAACATATTTACAAATCAAAACCTCTACTGTGGAACCCAAAACATAAGGATCACTACAAAAAAGTTTAAAGGAGGATGCATGGAGGGAAATAGGAATGGAAATAAATACGTCCTCAGAAGAGTGCAAGAAGAAGATGTTATCTATGCTTTCTTGTAACTGGCGAGAGAAAATTAAAGTTAACGCCAGCAAAGGTACAGGAAAAGGTAAGTTATAAAATATAAATAATAACACTGTTTACACACTTTTCAACTCTTGTTTAAAAATGGTTTTGTTTCGATATTTAAGCCGTTTTGCAATTGAGGACTTTTTTTCAAAACTCGTTTTCTAAGCAAGACAACACACAAAATAAGGCCTAATGATGAAAGCTAGTGGTTCGCAGTAGGTTCGTCGCTTTCCTGTGGAACGCAAGAGGAGCGCTGTGAAAATAATTTCAACGAGCGGCACGCGTGCCGCACGGCGCGCAAGAGGAGCGCAGATGTATACGTACCCTAACATTGCCTATTGCAGTTGAGTGTATGGGAAATCGGATGAGTGAGTTTCTAGGAAGAACGGATTAAGAAGCTGCGCAGTCTGGTAAGCATTTTATATCGCTAGCCAGACTCCTCGGAGTTTGTTTTTACAGCCAGAGAGTGGACTGTTCCTTGTGCATACAAACACGTCAAAACCAAGGCGCATGAACAGTCTCTGTCAGCACTTAATACGCTACCGACTCGGCTTTCAAATGTATAAAATAATTTAAAATAATAAACTAACAACCACCTTAATAAATACTTGCAACACAGTTTTGCAACCAACAAATACTATCAAATAAAGTTTGTAAGCAATAACTGACCACTATCACTATTACTACAACCACCATCCCCACGGTTATGGAACAATATTACAAACAAGAACTAAGCAGAGAAATGAATAATGAATTATAACACAAAGAGAAATCCTTGATAGAAAGACGTTCGATGCGTAGGCACTAGGCTGTCCCGAATCTCTACAAATCCGGGATACTTTCCAGGAATCCTAGGGCCTGCGCGTTCTTTGCACTAGGAAGACTTTACCAATGCACTTCTACTATGCATAGAGGCTAACCAGGAGTATTCACTGGTGTGTACAGTACGGCAGATTCTTTATTTCCACTTCAACTCTTTCAGAGCTGAATTTATGTAGGCTGAGGCCCTTCGCCCCAACATGGGGGCATAGGATTCGAGAGAGATTAAGTATCAGAACATTTCAGTCCACCATTATGTTCAACGACAGGCACTGTAACACTATTTATTAAAAATGTTCCGTAAGAAATAACATGTTCTGTGACGATTTTTATAATTTAATATAAGCACTATTGAGTAAATTTTTACAGAACACTCTGTGTCTCTCTGAAGCTATAGAAGTGTCCGTGCATTCGGAGGTAATTGCTCTTACTGGCTAATAATGTGAAGGTTCCCCTTAATGTTTATTTGTCCCATTTTTCTGCATAATGTAATGAACTAGCAGTGCGATTTAGTGGATGTAAAATAGCTTTCTAAAATAAGCTTACAATATGCAGAGTGATGGGATAACAGATAAAAGTGTCATGTTGTTTCAATGATCGTGCAGTGCTATAGGCCTAATTTGAAACTATCAATACGCATTAGGTCAGCATTGTATTAACATTTTTCGAAGTTATTTCCTTAAGCTTATCTGTATGGCAGTTACTGTATAGTTCCTTCCAAAACATGAAAGCCTCATCTCACTCCACCGCCGGAGGCCCGGGATCACAATGAGTCCCTTCCTAGTGAGAGTCGCTTACTGTTCGCTAATACCATAACCATAGTCAGTGTATTTAGAGAGTAGACACATTCTTCTCATGTGGTGAAGATGGCCATTTTTACATCTGGGTTGGAAAAAAGGACATAACACTAACACAGCAGGTGCAACTAATCAACACGATACAAGATGATGGACTGAACAATCTGCAGAAAAGAAAGAAAACTTGATAGGCCTATAGTGAGGGTCGCCTATTGTTCACTAATCCCTACAATTAAGTAGCAGGGGGAAAATTTTATCTGAAAAGCTCCAAGAACTGAGGCTTTCATGTTTTGGAAGGAACTATATTTCAATTTATTGGCCACCGGTACGTCTTTTCACCGCTGTGGCTCAGGGGATGCGTCCAATCCTCTCACGCAGCGGGCCCGGGTTCGATTCCTGGTCGGGACAAGTTACCTAGGTGAGGTTTTTTCTGGGGTTTTTCCTCACCTTTGAGACAAATGTCGGGTAACTTTACGCCCTTGTGGTCCCCAGATATCATCTGGCCGTCATTATCATCTTCATCCCATCCTCGCCTTGTTTGGAGTGAGTGTGTGTGTGAATGGTGTGTCTCGTCCTATGTGTTCGTGTTGTCTCGGAGGTGGCCCCGGCATTGGGCTGATCACTCATCCGGGGAGGCCCTCCATGTCCTTGTCTGGTCGAAAAAGTATGTATGTGATCCAAAGGTAATCCCTCTCCCGACAGGTCGCGGCCCTGTAAGGCCCGGGCGGCTTGGGTCGCTTAAATCCTAAAAGGGAGAGGTGAAACTACGATAAAGAAAGAAAGAAAGAAAAGGTACGTCTTTTCGCGATAATAACTATAGCTGTAGACAATTCCGTTGTTCCTAATACACTTCAAGCGTTACTTGACTGTACAGCTCACCCTTCAGAGTGAATTAAACACAACAAAGAGTTTTGAAACATAGATTAATACCTCCCGTTCCACTGACAAAGATGACATCTCGTATCTTTCATCGACCTCTACCTTCATCAGCAACAGACATAACAGTCGGATGGATATTCTAGAACCGTGTAGCAGATACTAATTAGATCTATCAGATACGATGATGCTTCATAGTGCTCTGAAGACACTACTTTATGATCTCAATTAAAGAACTTCGTAGTTGTTACGCCCTTGAGGAGTTATGTCGACGCATGTATTGGTCAGCAATTATCGTATATTCATCTATCAAAGAATTACATATAAATCACTTTAGAACCAATTCCTATCTCGTCCACGTGTTTTCTAACAACACAAGGCAAACTAATTATTCCATATTTATAAGGTGGTTTGAAACCCAGTGCTACTCTTTATCTCTTGTTCAACGTCTGTGGTCTCAACTTTCGAAAAAGAAAAGGCTTCAATTAATTCAATGCTGCTAACATAGATCTTGTCTACTGTCTTGGATGCAAGGATAACATTAACACAATATAGTCTCTTGCAAGAATGGGTATTAGTTTCAGAGCCCCATAATTTTCTGAATATGATCTCCACTTCCATTTCAATCTATCGCTCTTTTCCCTCTATTTTTTTATCTTCCTTATTGTCGATTTTATCTTCGTATCAAGCTAAGAACTTCCGAAGAACCCGCTGTTTTATGAATTTGTATATTTATATAAGCAATCAAATTAAATCATCAGTGGGCTTTGAGTTTAAAATCAATTCAAACAATTTTAGTAGAAAAGCTGGTATCCGTGAATGACAATTGTTGCAAGAGGGGAAAAAATCCACTTACTCTACATGAAACAATTGTGACTTAGGCCTAATCCTATATCTGGCCTTATAAGAATATTTCTTTAGATGACGGTTTTATACGAGAGAGACCCTATTATGTTCTTGTCTGGTCAAAAACGTATTATGTGATCCATAGAAATCCCTCCCCAGACGGGTCTCGGCCCTGTAAGGTCCGGGCGGTGTGAACCGCATAATAATAATAATAATAAGAGAGAGAGAGAGAGAGAGAGAGAGAGAGAGAGAGAGAGAGAGGATAAAGTGTAAATTCACAGTTCTGTTAAAGTTAACCGATTAAAAAATTCTTGTCGACCGACAAGGCAACAATCTCCTGGTTGGGAAACTCTCCTCTAAAGATCCATATAGTCCTGAATATTTTCCATCTGGTTTCGTAGTAACAGTTATGTGAGTTTATCAAGAATAAGCAAGCACAAGCAGTTATTGAAATTGGCACAAGGCATGCGAGTTGGCGTCAAGAGGATACGGGCTTCAGGTTGGGCATGGCGTCTGTTATGAGGGGGTGGCTGTCAAGTGGGCTAGTCACTACCCCTGCCAGTTTGGCATGCAGCAGATACCGGACACGCCAGTGGCGGATTTTCATTTAGTGCTGTCTGTCACGTACACCACTTCCCTGAACTCCGCGTTCTAATAAGAAATGCTGTGAAAACAACCACATTCATTGCAAACATATCTTATTGTAAATAGGAATTAGGCCTATAGACGCAATAAAATATCATAGAATTCGATGCTTCCTCGTCAGGTTTGTCACAGCTATAGAACAATTTCAAAAGGCTATGTAAAGAAAAATGTTAATAACTTACACATCCGAACAATGCCACGGAAGTATTTTGGGCAGTAAATAGGGCAACACGAGTAGCAATGGCGACGGCTGAATATAGACGAGACATTTTGCTCTATTAGAATTGTTTGTTTCAACGGAAGAAATATTTTATAAAAACATGCACAGTTATACTATTTCCACCCTGCATAATTAGGCTATCTGCTTGTGCTTGTAAGATAAAAAATCTGGCTGTTGTAAGAAGGAAACCTCAAGTAAACAAAAACGAGTACATCTGTCTCACACTAGCACATTACTCGTATGATCGAAGGAGAGACAAACATACTGGTTTTTGTTTACTTCAAGTTTCCTTCTTAGCTCGACTCGGGTATAGGCCTAGTTGTAAGCTGTTATATAACAACTTCTGAGTAGTTTCTGTCATGTTTAGATAAAGCATTGTCTTTTCCATTTGGACAGAAGTAATCTGAAGTAAGGATTTCTTTTGTCGGCATGTTTAATAAGCTAATCTTTAATGTGGTAGGACAATTCAATTAGAGAACTAGTCACTGGCATAAATGAAACAATCCACCTAGCTTTCAAACTCTCACGCGACTTCAAAATTATAATAAGGGGATTGACTAACAAATTCTCAAGATACGAGAAGGGGATGTAATGTCAACATTGACTACCCACAGTACATTGAACTCCAGGAATGTTTACAAATCAAAGTGGAACTTGGAATGGGAAATGAAGACAAACGGAAGACTGCAGTTTACACTCAGATAATTTCAAATGGGGGACTTCGGACGAATATAGCATTATTTTACAACATAATCCAGAAGTCGGCCGGGGTGGTGTAGAGGTATTGTGCCCACCTCTTGATCCGAAGGTCGCTGGTTCAAACCCGGCCGCCGTCGAAGGACGTTGCAGGACTTAGGCAGGCAGGCCTACAGGCTGAAGCAGATTTCGAAGTGCTTTTGGTTTAATTTATTGTCGCTGCGCAGCACTCTTCTTCTTTAGCCTTGGCATGACAAACCCGCAATAATAACTGCTAAAAAGAGGAAAGAGCACTTTTTCAAAAATTCATATCTCGCCTTATTTGAGAGCTATGGAGAAACTAGGTATTGATTTGTAAAGTACTCATCAAGAGCTTTTCAACGATACCCCACAAGACGTGGTTTCAAAAATTTCTAATTTCCATCCCCCTTCCCCACCCGTACCGCCAAAACTCCCAAATCGTTGGTGTCACTGTGAACTCCATAGGGAGTACTCTAATTTATTCAAAGAAAGTTTCCCTCTATACTTCATAAGGACCGAGATATAATTTTTTCAAAATTTCAACCCCTTGGGCCAATTTTGCTCATTAACAAACTTGTCCGAACTATTGGGCCTAGAAATGACATAATAAAATTTGGTTCATTTGGAGGCATGAAACGTAAAGAGATGAAAGAATTTTTCGGGCCCGTGTCGTAGATTTTCGGCATGTTAAAGAATTCTAAGCCTAAATTAATGGACCAAATTCCTGGGTTCTTTCACGTCCAGGCAATAACTTAGTTTCCTCTCGAGGGTGTTGAGGCTATGGGCCTACCACCTGGCTCTCTGCTCTGTCACGCCAAAATAATTTTCTACAAGTGTTTTGCAGATGACAAGCGGTTTGTTCTTCTCCTTGCTTAGATACGCGGTCCTATCAGAGACGGCGAGACGGAAGGAAGACCCTTCCTGCTAGCGGTGCTACATTAGCTCGTACACGTGATTGGCAGTGAAGGAAAACGCTTCTCATTTGAAAAATACTGTAGTACCGAAACCTCCACTAGGAGGCCCTACAAAAAACATATAAACCAGAATGTTTACACCGGTGCTGTGTTCTGGGTAAATCTAAAAAATCTGTTACTCTACGATATCAAATTCCATTAATTTCTAAAACTCGCATAAAATAGAATATCCTTTAAACTAGTCAACTCTACTCCTAACGCTGAGGTTCCTATCTATCTCTACGACCGTTGTGATGCCATAACAAAAATTATCATATTTCCTCTGCATAACCCTGTACAAGTTACAACACTTTCCTTTAATGTTAAATCCTTCTGGGCTTATTTTTTAAAAAGTCTAAGTTTTCGTCCAATTCCTTAAACAATTTTTTCGTTCCAGAAGAGATTCCTTTCCGTCTTACTTGCAATAGCAGAATGGGCCGAAGCTCGAATCTTACCCAGACCAAATTATCCGTTTGAGGTATTCTGCAAAGTTCTTTCCTTCAGATACTTAAGACAAAAATTCTGGACAATTTTTCTGGAACTTGATTTTGGATTCGTCCGCGTTATCTCATCTGTATCATTGGCGCACCTTTGAGTAGGCCTAATCATCCTAAGTAGGCCTATAAGCCCTTTTTCTGACTACTGTCTTGTACCTATCAATTCCCTTACCACGAAGGATTAACAATAAAAGGAAGACTTCCAAGATTTTGTGAAAATTACAAGAGGAAAACTACTCTGACTTCAACTCCCTAAAACATTTCCAAATAAGTAATTTTAACCGTAGTAAACCTCACGAGAGAAAAAAAATCTGCTCTTCATTGCAGTCTTTGAAGGAAAGCTAATGTTGTTATTCATTGTGAACATAACATTATTTCCAGGGATGACGGATATAACAAAATTTATGAGTGGCTGAGTGGTTAGACCGTTCGCCTTCCACCGCTAAGATGTGGGTTCGAATCTCTATGGATCCATGTGGAATTTGTGATGGACAAAATGGGGTCGGGACTAATTTTCTCGGGTTGCTCCTGTTTCCCTTTCCATATAACGGAATCAACAAATAATTGCTTTGCTCGGTCAAGTATTGAAACTTCGGATGTATTTAAAACTTTTTTTGTCCAAGTACTCGCCTAGAATATGTGAAAAATATACTCCATTACAAAACCTTTCCGTTCCTCCCCAGTTCCTGTCTTTACTGTTTATGATAATTTTTTCCCATCCACACTAAATTTTTCAGATTTCTTGTCTTTATTGTTTATATTTTTTCCTACAGCACCAAAACTTACAAAAAATTAGGCTCTTTTTCCCTGGGTACAGTTTCCTGCATATTTCTGGGAAAAAGTATGTTATGCCGCGCAGGGGTCCCCCACTCCCACTCCTTATATTTGTGAAATATGATTTTTGGTGCAAGGATTTTTTTAATCTGAAATATTATTTTGTTTTTTATAGTTGTGACATAGGCCTATTATATTTGGTGCAAGGGTCTTTTATTATCCAGTGGAAGGAAAATGTGTGCGCGGCATAAATTATGGTTTCGCCATATTTCTTCATTCAACGGAAGCAGGAACTATTGAGTTTAATTGTTCAGGGTTCAATTTCTAAATGTTATTCGTTCTCAGGCAAATGACCAAGGTTTAAGTCAATAATTGCGATTCTGTTATTTTGACCTATAATCTTATCTAATCTCTCAGTGCTATATCTCGGACGATCTGGTTAACACTCTTTAGGACAGCGTTTCTCAACCTTTTTGAACCCGAGGACCTCTAAAATATCTAAAAAAAAATTACGGACCCCTAATTTTACATCCCATTTTTAATAGAAGGCCTATTTTCTAAATATTTGGGGTATTAATTATAGGTCATTATAACGAAATATGTAAAAAAAAATTACTTCTTTACTTTCCAATTGCTTTATGATATTTTGGACCATCTTCATGGAACACCAGTGGTCCGCGGACCATGGGTTGAGAAACGCTGCTTTAGGAGATCGCGGCTACCTGGAGGTTTCTCGTTATTATACCTTCATTTCTTCGCCAGAGAGGAATACTTTTCCAGTACTTTTTCGCAAAGAGAATTAAAAGAATAAGGTGACTGCGGAAACTGAACGTCTTCTAACTTATAATCCCGATTACGAATAACCAAACTCAATTTCGGCCTGGATGGCGAAGTCAGTATCGCGCTGTGTGTCCCGTCCCATGTCGATAGCATTTATGTGTGCATAGACAGGCATTTAAAAGAAATTCTGAGGGTCAAAATTCCGGCACACCAGCGATGGTTGTCATATAACTAACCAATGTCAGTTTCTGAGACTAATTTCCGCTATCTGCTGATATTAATACAGTATTTTTTTGATGGGTATACCATATTAATTATATTGAGACTTAATAACAGAACGTCAGCCAGCATGGTCTAGTGGTTAGCGTTACTGTGTATGCATCCACAGCGCTGGGTTCGAATCTCGGTTCCTTCTTGGATTATTCTAAGATTGGGAGATCTGAACTTGTTCTAAATTTTATCCCATTCTTTCAAGAAAAGGGTGCTTATATATTGATTATTCAGGTTTTGAAGAACAAGATGATGTGAAATTTGGTTGTTTTTCGTAGAAAAAAAGACCCAGATATGAGCTGTACATAAACCTCGACTTTTATTCTGTTGAAGCGTCTGATAAAATTTAAATTCACTTTAAATTTAAGGTAGGCTAAATTAAAAATTTACCTTAAATTTCTACAGTCAGTTCTACTCATGGGCTTGATGCATGAGTGTAGCAAGACACTTCATGCACCATGTTAGCTACTGTTCATGCCTAAATAACTCAGGTAGTTTCGGCCTGGGTGGTGCAGTCAGACTCGCGTTGGCTTTCTGTGCCCTAAGTTGCGGGTTCGATCCCGGCCCAGGTAGGTGGCATTTATGTGTGCGTAAATGTGAAAGGTCCTGGTCTGTAGATTTGCATGCATGTAAAAGAACTCCTGCGGGACAAAATTCCGGCACACCGGCTTGAGTTGCAATACATCCCCGTCGTTAAATAACCATATATCAATCAAACCAGATAGCTCTCAAGGAAGGCGCCAATGTTACAAACGAAGGACTGACGCTGTTCCTTACTTGGGAGCGATGGTTTAAATATAGCAAGCATCGTCATATCTTAAAAAATGTACTTACCGCTCCTCCGAACTTTCTCCAGTCTGCAGAAAGTCTCTCGTTCGATGGTGTAAACACAAACACTAGGCCTATACCATAGATTACGCCTCCGCAGAGTAAACCAAATACGGTTCAAATAATCCTTTTATGGAGGCAGAGTGTACTCAGTAATTTAATGCCATTGTGTAAACACCCACAAGTGATTTCGCAGTCACTGACACCCACTATCACACATGCAGACTACTTGACGTATAGTAGGCCTACAAGACAGTTTTTGTTAACAGGTATCTCAGCACCTCAAAAGCACTGGGTATACCAAGCACTGTTCTGTTGGTTCACGTAAGATTATGATCAATAAGTATAGTTCTTTGTAAACAAATGCAACAATCACATTGACAGCAAAAGAAAAACCCTGCGTTACACGATCACTAAAAAAATGTAACACATGACGAGTCAAACACTGGCGCACGAATGCCTGAACTACAGCATGGGCTTACACAAACCCGCGACAAGTGCATGTCGCTCTAGCGGCAGCTTTGAAAATTAATGTCTCTGGCTACCTCCTATTGGTTGGCTGCTCTTCAAGAGGCGGTCACTGTAAAGGTGCGAAAACAATTACAAATGCTACTAAATGAATGCAATTCGCTAACTCCCGGCTTATCTTCACACCTGGAAATCACAGTGGGGGAAGAATGAGCCAACCATCTACTGTGTCTATTATCTCTCTCCGACAATGATTGGAAAGAAAAGAGGAGGAGTATTTAATTGAGATAAAAAGTAGAGGTCCACAACACGATTAAGAATAAGAACTGTATACCGAATGAGTTTATTGTTATAATTTGGTCAGAGACTTTTGAGACAGTGGAATGGGTAGATATTGTTCGCCCTAAAACCGGCCTTAAAGTAAACAAGTAAGTCTGTCTCACTCCAGCATATTACTCGTAAGCTATATAAGTAAGAATGAGACAGCCTTACATGTTTACTTAGGGCCGGTTCTAGAGCGAAAAATATCTACCCTTTCTACTGTCACAAAATACTCTGACCAAAGTATAAACTAACTTTCATAAGGTGCGTTCTCTCAAAGTTAGCAAAGTCTTATGAGGGTGAGATGTTGACTAAATTAACGGTTTGTCCATTCGTCCTGTTTTTCCCGAAGTACAGTAATACCGGTACCTTGCTACAGGAATGGGAATTATAATTGTAGAGTTGAGAGTTAATTTTGAAATCTTAAAATTCTTTATTGTAACGGAATGGTCATTATTATGATGAATGGAGCAAGGGTGGAATGACATATTATGTCAAGGGAAACAGGAGACAATAGGCCTACTCGTATTTTAATTCACATAGACCTATTCATTTTGTACTGTTTTGTTAAAATGTTTATTAAGAATATGACCTACATTTATTTTTTCTTAATTTTCTTTACTATAGGAATAGGCCTAAGTCTACAAGAAATTAAAAAGTTTAGGTGAAATGGCCGAACAATTTTGTCCAGTGGATGTAATTTTTTTTTAGGAAGGAAGGTATTTTACGTGCCCTAAATTTATGTCACAGATCCTCCAACTTAAAGTCTCTACCGGAGGATTATTACGTCCTAAAAATCCCATCGACCGCAGCGGAGTTTAATCCTGCGACCTTCGGATTTAGAAGTGAGACTGCTACCTCTACACCACCGCGGCTGACTTGCTATATAAAAGCTGATGTATTAAAGTACCGGATATTTTTCTCACCCTCTTAGCATAATGCCACCCATCTGTTGCAAAATAAAGTAGCCTAATAAAAACCACAAAAAACTTACCTAAGAGAAAACCTAATCCAGATGGACTAACAACCCAGGTATACTTCTAGCTCTTAAGCTGCGGTTTGTCTACGGCGAGCTGCCTGTTGCTCTCCATGTAAATCAATGCACCCGGTTTGTCTACGACGATGAACGCTGGCGATGACCGCCGGGGTCGGCGGTGATCGCCAGCAGTTGCTTCTGAGGCAAATTCAGGGCGATGAACGCCGCAGATTATCATGTATATAGTAGGTCATGAAAAGCAGAAGAGAGCCATTTTGCACAAAGTACTGTCATTAGTTGCAGACGAAATGTTATAGATTTCGTGTCTAAACACATTGCCCTGTATGACATGAGCTTAAATGACCATAAATATAGCTACACAAAAGAAAATGTGTTGCAAATGGTAGATAAATTGTCAGAAAACACTATTATCTGTAATTACAATTTATGTAACGTACAGTAAAATTATCAGCTCATTTATTAGTAAAAGTATTTTCGATATATTATTACTGGTTTTATTATTTTGTTATTCATTGAACCATTTAACATTTAATTCATCAAAAGTGACTTTCCTTTGTTCCTGTCAGCGTTTTATCTTGAGTGAGTATAATATTATAGTCTACGTTGGGGTTATGAATGCTAACAAATTTCCAAATTCCATGTCCCCCCACCACATCGAGCTGTTTGACATGGCCAACTACAACTGTGGATAGCAACAGTATCATGGGCGATGAACGCCGGTAAACAAACCACCCCTACGACGATGATCGCTGACCCCGGCGGTCATCGCCGGCGATGAACGCCGTAGACAAACCATAGCTTTAAAGAGGAGTACTTTTAAGATACTGGCGTTTCTTTTTACACTGAAATTTCTAGGGTTATACTTATAAGCATTTATCTTTCTCCATTGTAACAGAGGTCAATACTGAAAACACCAAGACCTAATACTTGTTATGTGTTGCACAGTATGTGTGCCTTCCAGTGAAGATTTTGGTCAAATTGTAATAATAAAATAATTATATCACTAATTTCTTCGATGCTTTGTGCTTGTTAATTTATCATACGGTTTGGAATGCATCTATGCTTTGTCCTGATTTAAATAAAATGGTTCTTTTCAATATTGAAAGTCATTTTATTGGATTGAAACCACGTAATTAATTCGTAAAAAGTCTTTTTGGGGTACCCCAATGAAATTAGTAGGTCTATGATGCTTAAAAGATTGGGAATCATTGTTCTAAGCCAAATAAAATATCACATTATCTCTAATGCCTCGTTTTCTCTGTAAATACTGAGCAGAATCTCTCCGGTACCAAAAATAAGTCAGGTTCTCTTAATAATCTGTCTGCTACCTTCTCCTGTCAGTCTACTGTCATGTCTCTTCTCATCAAGTTATTTTTGTAATAGATCTCCGAGTTAAGCTCCAGATCAATTCATTAAGCAAGGCTTTTGGAAGAAGAAAGGTCTAAAGTTGGAATCTTAACATTAATAATATTCATATTCGTTTACACTGATATAACTTAAGACATTCTTAAAATATGTTAACATTTCACCAAATCCCGATTCCCATGGCCTTTATTGATGGCTTATTGAACCGGAGACGCTCCTTCTTTGTCAAGTAGCTCTTCAGTTTGTGTCACGAAAATGAGTGCACCGCGTTCCAGACCTCCCTATTTCAGAAACACCCGAAAAGTTTCCAGGGATTGCACCCAGAGCTGCAAAATCATCCCCATCTGCTATTATTTCATTTTTCACAAATCTCCCCATTCTTCAGGAACATTATAATATATTTAAAAAAGAAGTACGTCTATTCAATTTTTAATTCTGATTTCTTTCGTAACATAAAAATCCTGAATAATACATAGCCAATCTTAACAGGTAGTCTAAGCCTATGAAATAAAGTAAATATGATACCAGGAGCTCAACTATTATATAATTTTGTGATTGCTGCCTAGGGCTTTACACCATCTTCAGGGCATCTTCTGCTGGCTTGGAGTTCCAATAGAGGCGAGGAGGTCACAGAAGACAGCTCAGTGACAGTGTTTTTATAAGATTTTATGAATTTTATCTTATGTTATAAATATTACGAAATGCAGTTTTTATTTTAACTATTGGAACTCCAAGCCAACAAAAGATGCCCTGAAGATGGTGTAAATGCACCGAAAGGCCTACGCAGCAATCACAAAATTATTTAATAGTTGAGCACCTGTTATCTTATTTATTTTATTTCATTTATCGAGCTAACCGGTATTAAACATGTATTTTAATAACTATGAGGTAGGCCTGAGAAAGTTTGTGGAATATATTTTGCACCATTTATTTCTTAATAAAATGAACGCTATATAGCCTATTAGTAAATTCAGTAAAGAGAATTCCTCCTGAATCATATGCCAAACAATCCATGGAATGTTTATCACATTAAATATGTGTAAAACGTCACTTGACCTATGCAACTAAGTAAGCTTGTTTAGATACTACAAACTTGCAACATTCTGTTTAGATATTTGAACGCCAAAGATTACTATGGCGAATATCAGAGCATGAATATTCAGTATGCAAACATAAACTTTTCCGATTTCTTTTTTTCTAGTGTCGAAAGTTGGTTTTGACAAATGCCATCAGTACTAAATGTGTCCACTGCTGTGGTGCGTTCGCTTCTCTCAAGCAGCGGACCTGGTTCGGTTCCTGTCGAGACAGGTTACCTTGGTTGGAGGTGGAGGTTTAAAGAATTAAACTTGAAACATTGAAAAATATTCTCATTGTAAAGTAGAAATAAGGCATTTTTTTAAATATTGGTTTTAATATGCTACCTGTAATACATATTTTTATGAATCTGATTAAATACCTAGTTTAGATGTTAAAAAATTAACAAATACCGGTATATCGAGATTGAAGATTGACTATATACATATTACAAATATTTTAATAGTTTTTAAATAATTTTTGTGAATAAATATTTCCTGTATATTTCGCAAAAACGTAATTAATTTGTATATTTTTTAATATATACTATTTTAAATTTTTATTGTGTGCCTAGGAATGCTCACAGTAATAAAATTCTATCGGAATGCTAATGGTGATACTTGGGTAAAACCCAAACTTAACACTAAAATAATAACTTTGGGGTGGGGGTGGGTGGGGGTAAAAAGTAAAAGTGAAAGGGGTGGTCATACAAAGCTTTGCCCTGAAAACGGGGCCTGCAAGCCATAACGTACGTAGGCCTTTACCAAGGGAGGCGCTGGTCTAAGGGTCAAAGATGGAAATATACATATTCATAAACAGACCAGAGAGTTTAAAGACGCATGAATACAAAGCACAGCGGGGTTTATTCTTGAGCTAAGCTGTTAGTAATGCACGTGAGGCGCAATGGAAATAACCTGAAGGTAAAAAATATATAATAATAATAATAAAATGTGGGGTTCACAGAGAATGGAGCATGCGACAGCATAGAAATAGATTGCTGCAAGAAAATACACAGTCAGGTGCGGCAGTACGCCACGCGTCTCGCCCGCGAACCCTTAACAATTTAATTACTACTTAAGTTATATAGCCTTATTTCTGTTTCAGTTATTTTGCTTATTTTTAGTACATGTAATAGGGGATGGCAAAAATAGAGGTAAAAGCAATGGCAATTCACCGTAGAAAGTACAGTCCACCCTCGATGTAATACCCCTCTTACAGTGCCACCCTCGCACTGCGCCAATAAATGCAAGTGAACGGATCTTCTCCCTTTTAAAATACATAAGAAACCTCGTTACTGTGCCAATTCATTTAGTGCCAGTGAATATAAGACAAGATTTTTACAAAATATGGCTTACAGTGATTTTATTTTAAAACTGGCGTGAATGTTAGGAATATTATTTAAGAAACGTACTGTACTGTATTTCTAAGAAGTAAGTGTAGGCCTAAATGTAGTGCGGTGGAATGAGGAAGCTATGTTAAGAAGTCGGACAGACAGCCTGCATGAGTGTGGAGCAGGTAGAAAGAGCCCTTCATACAATGAGACGTTCCAAACTTTCACTTCTTTTAGTCCAGTTTCCATTCAGCTGTTAAACACTACACTAGGCCTACAATTACTCGTAAGATTGTTAAAATGAAGAGAGCTGTGGTTACACTTCAAGAGAAATGAGAAGTTTGTGGATACAGTGGAAGATTTCCCAACTGTAGCAAGCAGGCTATTGCATCACCTTTTTCATTATTATAGGGAGAAACTAGTCTGAGAGTTAATGTAGGCTATAGTATTTTATTTTGTGTTTAAGTTCTCTATTTGCCTTTTATTCAATTTTTCTTTCATAATACAGTACCGGAAATTAATATAGCACTATATTATGCCATTTGTTTTAAAAATTAAATTTCGTTTTAGTTCCACCCTCGCTTTGTGCCACTAATTGTTAGAGAACGGATGATGGCATTATATGGAGGGTTGACTGTATTTGTTTTCTTTAAAAAAAAATTATTTGTGGTCGGCCAGCAATACTACTTTACAGATCATAGGTAAACAGAAAAGCATAACCCTTGCACATAGGCCTAGCATGTCGAGGTTGGCCAATTCGGCTCCTCTAATAGAAAATGATTTACATCTTTATATGTAGATTTTGAATAATTGTTGATGTGATACTAAAAATGATAATTATTATAGGTCTAACATTATGTTATACTTATTGATTACATTTATTTTTTAACAGTTTGTTGCGAATCTTGTGAGCAATCATCACTGTCTATAAGCCTGGATTTGTTTTCTTGATACTGTTATCATATTTTGAAGTAAATTATTACTTAAATAATAATATTAGAGTTTATACAGCCAGTTGCGCGATATATTATTATTATTATTATTATTATTATTATTATTATTATTATTATTAGAAAAACACCTAAGCACAAATGTTTGCTTCCCGGAGCCTTATTTTAATTTAATGTAGGCCTAAGCAAAAAATCTCGCTCGGCTAAGCTCAGCAGTTTAGGTATAGGGACAAGGTGGGTATCTGGTAACTACCGGCATAAATGAAACTCAATCAGGGGACAAGTGAAATAATTTAAATGGTGGAGTTATTTCTCCTAAATCAACACTACAGGCATTGCTCGCCTGCAAAAAATCTGCAGTTGTAATATTACACACTGATCGAGATTAATTCACAGAGCTATATGATGGAAGCGAATAATAACCAGACTTAAACAAAATAGCCTATAGTCTACTACGTTCCTTACGTGATGACAGCTATCCAAGCTTACCTTGGATTTAATGCATTGTTTTGTTCTTAAGATATGCTATTCAAACGCAACAAAACACAAACTCTCACATAGACTTGTTTTGAAAGTGTTGCTTTTTAATTGAGGGGACCCCTAAATGTATTATGGAATATTTCTGTTGATAACCTATTATGAATTTCGGGAGGGGTCACAATACTTATAGCATTATAGCATGGGTCGAGTAAGTAAAATTTATGGGTAGACTAATTTTCACCTATTTATTTCAGTTTACAGTATGTGTGTGTGTTTTTTTTTTTTTTCAAGTTTTAATACTAGCCTATATTAACGACTTTTTCGGATTGAAATTATTCAGACTATTCCGTGTATAAGGTAAAGTTTATTTTAATTTATTTGTAATTTTAACCTCGACGTGGAAATTGTTGTTGTCAAAAAAATATTTTAATAAGAAATAAAATATTAAAATCTTAGTAAATGTTAACATAAATCGCATAATGTGCCTGCCAAACTTTTAAAACTTGAATACTCTTCAATCAACAAAAACATTAAAGCCGTAATGCTGATGCGGTTAATATAATCTCTGCTATGGAACTTAGGCTGCAAGAACTCAAAGGCACCGATGAAAGAAAGGCAATGATGCCGGGCATCTAATAAAATATTTAAGTACTTGCTGCTCTTGGGCCCTATTTCATAAAACTCTACAGGAGTTACAAGTACGACAATTATGTCATGTCTGACAAATTTGTCAAGATGTCATCACATTTTTTGTATATTTCATAAATTGTACAAGTTGTCCTTACATTACAGGCAACTTAATGTAAATTGTCAGACTAAACGCGACAATTTCATGTCAAACCTAAAGATCACTTTAGTACACTGTAGATGCGTGCGATAATCGATCTCATTCCAGAGGCGCCAACTTATATGGGCCCATGGGGCTGAAGCCCACCCAATAATCTGCTATAGGCCTATTTTGTTAAATTATTTATTACCAGGGTATTGTTGACATACATAATACTATCTCCTCTTGTTCCAATTCACTCACGATTATCTGAAGTCGTTTCTCAGTTCATTAAATGTTTACAACTTAATCTGTTGTTGCAGTTTCCACATCCACCGCCATATTTTTACGCTTTGTATGTATTTATAAGTCCGCCGGCGTGGTCTTGTGGTTAGCGTCGCTGACTACAGATCCGTCAGCCCGGGTTCGATTCCCGGTACCTCCTCGGATTTTTCTGAGGTAGGGAGGTCTGGTAGGGGTGCACTCAGCCTCGTGATTCCAAACTGAGGAGCTACTTGAAAGAGAAGTAGCGGCTCCGGTCCAGAAAACCACCATTAACGGCCGTGGGTGTCGGCATGCTGACCACATGCCCCCAATCCTGCCATCTGCCTACGGGAGATGATGCAGCGGTCGGGTGGTAGGCCAAGTCCCTCCAGGGATGTAGCGCCACGGAGTTTAGTTTAGTATGTATTTATAAAAATCTTAATCACGTTGCTCTTCAAAATATAAATAACAATAGTGCGGAAAAGTTAAATATAGAATTTAGATATGCTTGTAGTGAATAATAATCACAGGAAGGAATTGTGATACAAGACAAGAGTGTGGAGTACAAAACAATTATTACAAAGTTTGTCTTCAGAAACAATGAATTCATTTCATATAAGCCTACAATATTATATTTGTACCATAGTCATATCGTTGTGATATAAATTTACTAGCAGGTGCCCGCGGCAAATTTGTAAATATGTCAACAAAAATTAACGTTTTAAGATTTGACATATTTGTCAGACTTTTACCTGTAAATTTAAAAGTTTTAAGAAACAGCAATATGTAAAATTGTCATACAAATCTACAAAATTGTCATTATATTTATGTAAAGTTGTCAACGTGTATGAAGAATACAATTGTCAAAATATAAACCTGTAAAACAATTTACTGATACCTGTCACCTGTAAGATTATAACTTTTATGAAATAGGGCCCAGTATGTCATTTGTACGGTGCTATCTACTAATTCAGAACAGTTCCGAACATGCGAATTTAAGATAGGCCTATACTAGTTTGGAGGGCCCGTCACAAAATTCCGGGCTTCTAGGATAATAAAACAAAACCAGAGGTATCTGCTAATTCACGTGAATCCGAAGGGCATTCATTCTATTTTATGTTTTCCTTGATTACTTTGCCACACTCCGCTTCTCATTTTCATCTTGCTCTTCTCTCGTCCGTTTTGATGAATTTTCATCAGGAGTGTTCGTTGCTCTTTCATTTGGAATCTCCATAATTCCACTTCCATTAACTTCACCCACGTTAGCGATGCTCGTCTTAAACCAGTTTGCTTTGGCAACCGTGCAAAGACACCTTGAATTAATTTCACAACTGACTTCGGTCCACACGGAAACACCAGCTCAAATATTGCATTAGATTGTTACAAGAGAAAATTCTAAAGAAATATTTTGTAACCTATATGATTTGCTAAATTAGAGCTGCTACACATAAATATGTTGTTACATTATGTTTTTCTCTTTCTTCCTTTTTCGGGGAAAAAATAAAAAAAAGTCGTAGGCTATCTCAAACTAAAGAAAAAAAATTATCCTTTGATCACTACCCCTGCATTGAGTTGCGGCTCGTGGCTCAAAATGAGGCTGTGCTGCAAAAACTTTGCAATTTAAATGGGGTTGGTGTGATGAACTTGATCCAAATTAATTGATCGCGGAGGTCAACTGTTGCGTGTCCCCATATTCTGCGGGTAGCACCAATAAACTGCCCACTGCACTTAAATTTATCGTTATCATGCGTGTCAGATCTGCGCACACAATCATTTCCGTCCTCGACTAGAATTCCTTCCCGTATAGTACGACATAACTTACTAAATTAGGAAATCGGACAAATATAATTATGTAAGAAGAGAATGGGAAGTGGGTTTAGGATTAAATAAATTTTAATAATACATAATACACGACTTATGAGTAAGGACGAGATGGAAATCGGAGAACACATAGCCTAATTTAAAAGATTACAAGTTCTAAATATAATAATAGGCTTAATCCTACAGTACGACGGATCATGAAAATTGGAAATTGAAGCCAGGGCACAGAATAGGAAGCCTTATTTAGTTAGCCAGTGTTGCCAACTCAAAAATAATTGTTCCGTTAAAACGGTATTCAAAATCGGCTAAAATTCGCTAAATATTTGTTTTTCCGCCTCATCCTCTCTGTTGAGTGAAGTAGTGGTCCTCGGTTATCGTCCTCCGAAGCACCGAGGTGCTGCAGTTGTGCCGACAACCCTTAGGACTGGTGGGGGAAGTTCATAATTTATTATGACAGCATTACTGTATTTATCACTTCGTCCTAATCCGGATCTCATGGATGTTACAGAATTCACCATTGCAGTTGAAAGCCTATTAACTGATGGACTGGTATTTTAATTAAGTTCAGCTGGCTGAAAGCTCTTTCAGCTTCTGTATTTGACCATAATGGTCAATTCCGAAATATCTTTGAAAGGATTAAAACCACTCGCATCTTTATACATTCTCATTCTCATTTATTCCAAAATTCACTTACATTTTGCTTTTTCCCCCATTCCACAATCGTAAATATCAGCCACCGGATTTTTTTTCTTTTGTCAGTGTGCCAATTAAAAACCCCATCCCTTTAGTACAAAATATTATTGGTAATTTCATCACCATCAAACATTCAAATTAAAAACAAAAACATTTAATTTCATCACCCTCAAATACTCAAATATAATACAAAACATTTTAAATATGGCATTACATTAGATTTTTCTTTAATTTTCCCTCCAAGCACAATATCTACTAAACATTCCGCTGTCCGTTTAAAAACTATGTTATTCCCCGTTGAAAGTTAAAAATCCACAAATTTAACGAAAATTTTGCTAAGTTGGCAACTCATACTTATGGTTACATAAGTAATCATCGAGTAAAACCATTGAGTAAAACCATCTGTGAGCTGTGAGTACTGACTGAACAATGCTGTCATCTGCTAATGAATTCGAAAGAGGGTGGTACATGTCGAGGGGTAGGCCTTCTCTATGAAAGGGATGTAGTGCTATTACTATTATTATTTTCAGAATTAGACTATTAATACTACTACTGCTGCTACTACTACTGCTATTAATATTAACATCACAAATATTCCCATTTTTATTCATTAGAATTATTATCCGAGCATGCAAATAAATAGAATAGAGATCAATATAGTGGTTTGTTCTTTACAATTTAGGCTATGTTTCCTTTCTCAGTTTTGTATACGTAGGCCTAAAACTTTTCCCCAATTCCGCCAGTTTAAAAAATTAACTTTTTTAATTCTTTGTAAGCTAAGTCTATAATTATATCCAGAAATTTCCTATTTAAATATTTACATTTAATCAATTGCATTTCTGGACTAACAATCATAGCATAGCAATACTGTATCAACAAAAAAAATCAAAACATTTAGGCCTAGATTCTAATGTAATCTTGGTAGCAGGCCTACTCCAGAATCGGAGGGATATAAAGAAGTGAATTTATATGCGGGACATTTCGTTTTATTGCTGCCTTAACGACTGCCAGAGTATTTTGAAGCACTACCATTATACCCACAAGTGCCATAAAACCACGTGCGAGAAATTCCAGCATGTTTAAAAACTTCTTTTTTAGAAAGGTTATCCTAATGCTCGCGGTTTTAGACAGATTTGCTAATTTCATACCCGCATCACACCATGCTGTTTGCTAAAAGTTTAAAGCGCAAGCTGTGAAGGCCAAAGCATTAATTATAGTTCATACTAAACTACTGTACAAGGAATATGAGATATTACAAAGGACCTGCTTTGAAACCACTTCTGTGCACATAAAACACCGATAATGAGGCATTTATATTACAGTTTATTATTTTTATGGTATGATAAATTTTCAAGGCAAGTTTGTATATCTTTCACGAATTCGCCACCGTTTTTTTATATACATAGTAATTTACCTATGATAGTGTAGTAACTATATGAGTTTATAAATTTCAAAAATTTAAATAATATATGATGCACTTTAAAATTCACGGTTTGTATTATATGAAAGGCCTACCTTAATACAATAATGAAGCGATTTATAATTTATAATGACTCGTACTGAAAAGCAATTGGTAAGACATCGCCGTATTTTATTATAGGCTTTCTACTTACAACGCTTGAAATTAAATTGTTTAATACATTGTCAAGCTGCCAATCATACACCCTATTCTGACAGAAATTGGTGGCATATCTTATTTGGATTGTCCTTTTATAATCTTTAAACTATTCTTCGTATGTTACTCAGTATATTTGGGGAATGCATTGTTATACGTCGTAGATTATGCAGACTAATTCTCACAGCGCCAGTTCTTACTTTAACCTCTCCCGTTGTAGGGACGTATACGCGACCCACGACCTGTAGGGAGAGGGATTATCTTTGGATCACACACTTTTGAACAGACAAGTATACGGAGGGCCTCCCTGGATTGAGTGTACAGCCCAATGCCGGGGCACTCCCGAGACAACAGGAACACATAGTACGAGATACACCAGTCGCACACATACTCACTCTGAACAAAGCGTGGATGGGATAAATATGATAAAGATGGACAGATGATATCCGGGGACCACAAGGGGCTAAAGTTATCCAACATTGTCTCACAGGTGAGGAAAACCACTGAGGTAACTTGTCCCGAACAGGAATTGAACCCGGGTCTGCTTGGTGAAAAGAAACGAACGTGTCCCCTTTCGCCATATCCGTGGGCCACAATGTCGGATTAAATTGTAAAATAAATCATTGAAAGAAAAGCAATCAACGAATGCTTTCTTACTTTTATATTAAGGAACTGTACCTTGTCTACAATAAGCTCTCTCAGTATGAAAGCTCAGCTTTGATAGCTTTAGACCAAATGCTTTAAAACATATGTAAAAAAAGACTAAAATGTTGAGAAGTTCGAGCGTCATAAACCTCATTATGCCTTCCTAACAAATAAATAAATAATACCGATCGTCTTTTCCTAAGACCTGTAAAATCACTCTAGTTAACGCTTTCAGAGCTGGATTTACTTAGGCTAATTGTATAAGCAATCGAGTGAAATCATCAGTGTATCATAAGCTTGAAATCATAACAAAAAGTTTCTGAGTAATAGCAGGTTCCCTTGTATGATAAGTGATAACCATAACATGTGAATAAAAATCCTCTCATTTTAACATAGATCATTACTCCATTTATGTATGAAAAACGCTAGCAGAGAAGAGATCTCTAGAGGCCTTCGGGAAATGGTAGAAGCTGTAAACACCTACTCTCGAAAACACAGAATTGATTTTTGAGTTTTAAAATGCTGGGGGAAAATTTTTATATCTTCCCCTCAATAACCGTGTTCGAGGAAGTGAGGTTTGTTTTTAAAGAAGTAATTACCGAGTCTTCCCACATCCTGAATTTCATACAAAAGTTAAATTTTGCATTTTAAATGCATTGAAATGTATATTTTTATAAGACTGCCTGGAAACTGGTGGAAATAAACTCCACCTACGTACACTTCCGTTCCATGTATCGAAGGTTAGTGTGACATGAATCGGGGATACGATTAATAACTTGGCTGTATCCGTCCAAAGGGAGAACAGCACATGCAGCACATGTTATATCTTATATCCAATCCTTTAAAATCCTACTGGGGCAATAGGCCTGATAAGCCTTTTGAACACACAGTAATTTCGTAAGAAGGCAGCAATTGAGTCTATTAGATGCAAAACTCGCCTTGTCCAAAATTAAAAAAAAAAAATTAGTTACGCGCGATTTCATGATCTCGATGTTGTTTGCTACAATTATTGATCTCTTAGAACAGCTGTTGGCAAGTTACACTTTTCTCTAATACAGAAAATAGTGAAGGCTTATGCAAACATCATGTCTTAGAGGAAGAGGATGAAGAACTTAGAGTTTAAGAAGAAATTATTTAATTTGGACAAGTTAGGCGAGTTTTGCATTTAATAGCCTCTATTAATAAAAGCCTATATTACGCATGAGTAGGATTTATCCACAAGTTGGCAATGTCTATGCAAAACAGATACACGCACTACAAATCTCTAGAATACATAACTACATGTCACTAAAAAGAAACACACTCGGAAATATTGCACATAAGACCTATCCGCACTTAGGTCTCTCCTGCGCCAAAGTACAAAGACACAAGTACTCAGCCCAAACACGTCACACCATCAACATCCCCTACGGATGTACATAAGGGCACAATAGGTATACACACATCACATATGGTTACCAAAATTTGGTCTGACCGGAGGTTTAGGCTTAATTGCTTGGCACTCCGGGGGTAAGGGTGGGCACACAAAAAAAAAAAAAAAAAAAAAAAAAGCATCAATAAAAAGATGACAGGTCATTAGAATCCGGGCCCTGGTGATCAAAACATAATTATTATATAGGTCCACCTAGTGCACTGTACTTCTGTATAGTTACAAAAGCATGTACAATGTACGCCACCAATGTAGAAACATAAACTGTTTAGCCTCATTTCCTTTAGCTCCTTTTTATAGTGTTTGCAGACATCTACGACTGTGGAGTGACAATTCCGGCTGTTACCAACACCTGAAACACCTCTCTTTCTATCGACATTTCTCTCTTTGTGCCGATATTTCTCTCTTTGAGTCGATGAAAAATCTCTCAGCAGCCATACTAACAGTCGATACGTAAAAATGCTACCGTCATTATAGTGCAAAGATATTTATTCTGCAGTATTTCAATATTCAAAAGTAATGCCAATTAATACTTTTATACTATTGATGAAGTGAGTGAAAATTTTTATGTAATTAGGTATATTATTCCTTAATATGTATCTGCATACACGAAATTTTACAACCTAGGATATTAAGAACATCATGTTTAATTTTAACACCACGTATTTTACATGTTTCAAACAGTACTACGTATTTTTAAGATGATATTTAAAGATGTTGATATAAAATTAACATCCATACCAAATCGTTTTAACCAAATGCCTTATAATAAGAGCCACAACAAATATTGTTATATAAAATAATTAATCAGTGACATAATTGATAGGAAGTAACTTTTAAAGCATATTACATTTAATATAGTACAATTAAATCTAAGAAATAAGCAACTGTTATATTTTCCTATAATTAAGTAAACATTTTAGAATTTTCACCTTTATTTCGGATGTGTAAAAAATGTAATTCTCTGTCACTTCAAAATACTCTTCTGGATTTTAGCTTATCATCATTACATAGGCTTTCTTCATGAAGTATTATACCTGGTATATTCCATACAATTTGACTTAGTTTTCAGTTAGACTTGTTAAATTAATTCCCACCAGGAATGTAGGGCCACGGAGATTAGTTTAGTTTTAGTTAAATTAATTGTACTTATTACAACTATCTTTCAATAGAACAACGTCAACTGTAATGGGGATTTATTCCTGTAGTTGGTAGAATCTACTCTTATACAATTCAACGGCCCTAAATAGCGTGCTTGCTCGCCCGCTTCGTGAGACATCGGGTATACTCGGCGATGTTCGTCTCTCGCAGTCTAAACGTTCATGGCGACTACAAGATTAGGAAAACCGTTTCTTTATTATATAAGGCCTAAGTGAAATGAACACAATGAACAAATATTCTAATTTTATTTTTACTTACAATTTTCATAGCTCTGAACCACAAACATTTTTAATAATCTACCAGTGTAATTTCTTAAAAATCCTGGAGTCAATGAATAATGGCGGGCGAAGCCGGGGGCACCAGCAGTAAAATATTGATGATTTAACTCTTGAAATATCGCTGATAATAATAATCCAAATCAATCACTGCTTCTCTTGAAAAATTATATAATTTCTGAAAATTACACTGAATTTATCAAATAAAATTCACATCTCATTCATCTGTCAACAAACAGTTGAAAACTACGTATTATCCACCGCCGTCTCGAGAATTACGCACGAGAATTAGCCTATACAGTTTAGAAGGCAGTGGTTCACAGTTATCTTTGGAACTGCATAATCGAATCTGAGATCGTTTTCCCAGGTGGCAATTTCTAATCGTGGAATGTACTCTAAAGCCGGAATTTTAGCTGTTTCATTAATTATTAATGGTTTAGTTTAAGAATGATTCGCGTGCAAGTGTTAATAAATATAATGCTTTAATAATTATTATACTATTAATTTCTAATTTTTCAATTAATTATCGTGGGCGAAGCCGCGGGCACATCCTAGTGAATAAACAAAGAAATAAATACTTTTTTTTAAATTTCAGTACAAAACGTTTACGTGTTATATGATGAATATTATTAATGCAAGCAAATAGATTTCTTGTCCGCCGCTGTGGGTATTTTGGTAGCATACCTGCCTTCCACTCCGGTGGCCCAGGTTCGGTTCCTGGCCGGGTTCACAACTGGCTATCTGTGTTGTCCCTAGGTTTAAGTGTTAGGTAGGGGACTGGCGCACCCCGGAAACAAACAGCCCTGCATATCCCCTTCAGAGATCTCCAGGGGTCGTTCGCGATCCGATAGGACTATCATCACCAATAGATTTCTTGTTTTCGGCTGAATATTTTTAGTCAATTAATACTTTGTTATATGAAAAGATTTAATGACCCTCTAATACATACAGAATTAGGCCAAAAAATACATAATTATACAAATGCCAATGACCGAGTGATTGCAATGACTGACTATCTATCCAGGAAGACACTGAGTGCCAGGTGTCCACGGATACACACGCCCACACATGGTATGACACCACTAAAGCTACACTTCGCAAGTCCTGGTATGTTTACCAAACCAATTCCTAATGACATTCTGCTGACGTACATGGCTAATGACATCGATGATGGATGTCACCATCAGAAACCCAGCACAGTTTCAGATTTTTTCTTCCGTTTTTATTTGTTACCATCTCCCAATACCTGAACATCTCCTTCCTACCAGACTTGGAATAATTCCACTACATCGGGCATTATAAGCAGATGGCTATATAAACACCAACGAGGTGATAAGACCACAGCGATAATTTTCCCTAGCAATCTACGCTATGGTTGAATATGACGTACCTTGTATGTTAAGTGTTCACTAGATACATCAGTTACACAAAATCGTAGAATTTATTCATATTACTCTATTTCGAAACAGCGAGTACTAATATCAAACAGGTATTAAATATATTGCGTTAAACCTCAACAAATCAGTCCAAATTCCCGTAATAAAGGTCAACAAAAGTTTAATAATGGATATTGTAAATAATTAATATTTTTTTTATTCTGTTATGTCTTTGAAGTTCAATATGAATCGTTCTTTTTAAATTCTCTTTACTTACTTAGATAAAAAAGTTATTTAATCCCTCACAGGTTTATTGTTGAGGTAAGCTACACACACACATACACACACAGAAAGACATATTTCTGAAAATAGTTTATTTTTATAATTTGTTTTATTTTTTTCAATTGAGAGGAACCAACCGTGCATTTATGTTGTAAACGTAACATTAATACTTTCTACCTAATAGCAAAACATCCTATTAACGAAATAAGAAAATAAAAAGATGAAACAAAATTAACGTCGATAACATGAAAAAGAAATCGACAAAGAGAAAAAAGATAAGCAATCAGAAAGAATGAACGAAAAAGAGACGTGATAAGGATAAAAAGGAAGACGATGGCTTAGAAAGAATTGCATAAAACAGTTATATAGTAAAATACCTACAGTTGGGGGAAAATAAATGTACGAATCAATTAACAAAATAAAGGAGGGTAGGGATGAATGACGAAAGCAGACAAGTTATAAACACCTCACACAATTATAAGAAAAGACCTAAAGTCTAGCCGTTCTAAGAAGGAATCCTCAAGTAAACAAAAGCAGTATGTCTGTCTCACTCTATCACATTACTTGCATGACCTAAGAGTGAGACGGACATACTGGTTTTTGTTTACTTCAGGCTTCCTTCTTAGCTCCTCTCGGGTATAGTAATAATTATAAACATAAAATAAAATAAAATAAATACATGGCAAGATAAATAATGAGAATACAAGTATAAATGGAAAAGAATGTAAGTTATAACGGAAAGGAAGAAAATAATATAAAAGAATGAAGAAAGAATCAGGAAAACAGAAACGTAAAAAGCAAAATGACGAAGTAATGAAATAAAGACACAAGGAAAAAGAAGGGCAAAATTAGATATCAATGAAGGAATAGATGGTCGTCATCGAAAATAAGCAAAATAGATTCGTAATAAAAGTAAGGAGTGAACAATAGACGCTTGTATACAATAAATGCATTGCACGATGCTTAATGGCCTACGGATGTTGTAACTCAAATTTCATTGGACAAGTAGGCTCTTACAGTTCAGTAGTCCCATACAACAGATTATTTATTGACTGGAGTTCCGGATATACCTTCTTGCATTGAAAACGAAGAAGTATTCCAAAATCAGCTCTTATCATACGTTAATTTTTAAGGTTGTCTGTGTTGCTGGATTGCTATTACTCTTTTAAATAACTGCAGTTTCAAATTGACAAGTCTAAATTCCCTGACATTTTCTAATTGCAATCTCAAGGAAAACGTAGTTTGCTATGACATAGGCCTAGTATAAGACTGAAACTCTAGAAGATTAGTAATTGCTAATTATTGTACGGTATTTCCATTATTTTCTTAAAAATAAAGCTTGGTGTCCATTAGATACTCGTAATAACTTAGGAAGTGAACTTTGACATTTTGAAGTTAATTCAATATGATAAAACATGGTCAGGATTTTAGGAACTTTTTTTAGGAAAAAGGAAGAGAGAAGGTGCTATTAACGCATACAAACACCCGTGCCCACGGCGACATTCGAACCCGCAGTTTCTAGCACCAAGGCTCTAAACCCTAAGGCTATGGAGACGTTTTATAAATTTTCTAACATATAACCTATAGTCTCACAATGTAGATATTTTCAGCTTAAGAATATTTAGAAGAAACAGGCTTGGTGTATAGAAGCGATGGGATGCAAAATTCTACATCCTCCATGAGCTATAAAAAGCTATATCAAGCGTTTCCTGAGGGAATAGTTTGAGTGTGATAAGTCTTTATTTTTCATTTCAAATTTTTAAAACGTATATGAGGACCTAGAATTTGAAAATCGAAAGTCCTTCATAAGTTAATTTCGAATTACAAAATACAAAACCCGGGCGACGCCGGGCCTTTTAAGCTACTAATAATACACAGTAAACAGCCAAAGGCCTAGCTAGCATTTCAGTAAATAATTATTTTGCAAATCCTCTTGTGTAACGGTTTGGCGGTACAAGAACAGATGCTTGTATTTTCTGTCCGCATGGGGTTCCCTTACAGACAAACTACACGCAACATAAACTTCTTATTTTAAGAACAAAACACAGCTCATATTGCAACTGCTGCTTTTAAGCAAAGGGCGGTCTATATCTTAATACCTAAGAACAAACATAAATATATAGTGAGTTTCTCATTGCATACCCAGGCAGCTTCAAAGGATTAAACCATTAATTCGGTGTTTCTTTATGTTAATTGATCTGACCAAGTCAGTCTTCGTTTCCGTTTTTCAAAATAAAAGCAACGTAACAAAATACTCTCGTTGTTATGACCAGGGCCCGGATTCTAATGACATGTCATCTTTCTATTGATGCTGCCTCTAGATTATAGAAATACATTTTTATTAGGTCATTTTTTGTCATTCTATGCAGTTTTATATTTTTAGGGCATTTATTTCAATTTTACGCCATTATTTTGTCATTTTCGTGTCATTTGCTTCCTTATTTAGTCATTTTCATGCATTTATATTGAGTAGGCTATATTCTTATATATTTAAATAAATGACTAGGTTACTATAATGCAACATTTTTGTAGAATCTACATAAAAACGATTTTCATACTTTTCTTCACAAATGTTCCAATCAAAAACAAAGTTTTTAGACCTACAAAATCCATTCTGCATTTACAGTTTTTACAATTATGTACAAATTAGTCTATATCTTTGTGTTCACAATAATAATTTTTAAATAAAATATCAGTTTTTAGGTCATTCTTTGTAATTATTATGTCATTTTCTTTCAAATTTAGGGTCATTTTATAGGTCATTTTTCAAACAATTTTAGGTCATCAGAATCCGGGCCCTGGTTATGACTGACCTTAGTTCTTCCCTCGCTTTAATCAATTCACATGTGTTATTGTTTACTGTAAATGGATCTTGAAAAAACCGCGGATCACTCCACGCGGAGTAGCTGTCACAGCCGTCACAGGATGTTCTTAGATTTTGATTGGCTGAGGTAACTACCGTTCGTGATATTTCTCGGACTTGCAAAACACCTATTCACTCGTACGACAGAGTCAATATAATAACACAAGAGGTGATAATTATGTGATAAAAATCACATTGCTTTTAAGTAATGTTTCTTCTCATTATAATTATTTCGATACAATAGTCGTGTAAAGATATATAACCAGGTAGGCCTATCCATTTCTATTGCTTACTCCGAAACAAAATATATGATATTTGATTTTACCCATAGGCCGTGAAATATTGATGTGAATTGTTTACATTGTGTTAAATATAACTTATATTGAATTTTAATGGTTATGATAAGATTTAATAGTCCTATAACCTTTCTGGGTGTAAAAACCATGTTCGTGCAGAATTTAGTAGTTTTTGCGACAAAACGGAACAGATAAAGATGAACCATTACATTTTCATATAAGTATATGATATGGTGACTTACAGTTAACGGTTCACTATGGATCTTGATGCATAAAGGATGCTGTTATTTCGTAGGAACCATAGTATGTTGGGGAAGGTCGCACAATGACAACTCAGATCCTATGACAACAACTTTAGACCTGTTGAGAATGAAGCGCAATGTAAACAGTTCCATTTGAATACCCTCAAATGGAAATTACCACATTGTGTGACAGCTAGAAAAGCTTCACTTCTATTTCTCTAGTCAACATGTTCAAGACAGTCATGCAGATCCAGGCTGTATATTTCGTAACCACATTGAAACAAATTTGTTGTAAAATGTTATTTATTCAGCTATAAAAATGTGACAGTAGAAACAACCGGCTCGTTATACGCAGAAATAGAAATATATAGACTTATTAAATTAATTTAAGGAATTTATGTATGTAAAATGAATAAAATTTGCCTCTTCTTTTCACTCTTAAGTGACTAAAAAATTTTATTTCTACGGTTTTTAAAGTCTACATTAAAGATCTAAGTTGTCTATTTCTCTTTGTTTGAACTCAGTAAAATAATTAGGAAGCCAAGTGCTAAATGCAACATACACCAGCAACTTAAGGGGCCTAGCTTTTCCATATGTTAAATTACATGGGGGGGGGGAACTAGTTTTATAAGGCTCCGAAAGATAAAAAACCTTCGCATTTTATTAATACTTGCTATTTGTGCCATTGCTGTGTATGTAATGTAAATGTCCTGGCAATAAAGAATTTGAATTTGAATTTGACTCACTTTCGTGGTTGTAATGCATTCAATACATTTTAGTTATGTGAAATGCCTATTCTGTGAAATGCTGAACTATTGCCCAGGAGTTTCACACATTATTCAGTGTTTACGAGCACTCAGGATCTGTTAATCACATGTATGAGACTTTTTCACGAACTGACAAAGTGGTTATCAGATTTAAACACCAAGCCTATTCCCAAAATACACACAATAAATGTAACTCTATGTCCGGATTTTCCAGAAGCGTAACGAGGGGGGGGGGGTTTGGGGGTTTGAAACCCCCCCATTGATTAAAAAAAAGGAAAATTGTACAATTTTTTAAAGTCTGCTATTAAACTACTTAATACGAGTATAAAGCGTGGGAAGCTTAAAACTCGTTATTGTGCATATTAATTTTTAAAATTTTCCGGGGCAGGACCCCCAGACCCCTGGATGTTATAACCCCCCCCCATATGGTCGGCCTGGCTACGCCTATGGGATTTTCTCAAGAAAATAACTTCTGTGTAGATTCCATTTCTCTCATGCTATGAGCTTCCAATCCCTTTTCAGTTTTAATAATAATGATCACCTGAATATTCATAACTGAGTTTGGAACAATGAATGTCAGTGAACACGAGTACACAAGGACGATCGACAAATTTGGAAGTCCCCTTTCTACTCCCTCAAACACAGCGCTGTACTATAACTCTCGCCTACTCCTGTAAAATGATTACATATTATAGTCTGTCATACGTTCAGCCTTTTGTTGGACATTGATGTAGGGTAGTCCAAATATCTATTAGCAGAGAGACTGCTTTCACTTAATTCAAATACAATATACTTTTATATAATGGATCTTAAAAGCGATAAAATAACATATTGTTTTACAAAGAACTAATTGTTTCCATAATTTATCACTTCACAATCAGGTACACTGCATATTGTGTATTTAAACCGAACCGTAATTTAGTAAATTTAAATAACAAACCTTATATAATGTAAAACACTGTACTGTGTAAAGCAAATTAGGTTAGGTCTGCAGGGTGTGAAACCCTGGGATATCACTACTTCATTTTCAGTATTAAATGTAGTGTCGAGGTCAGAATATTTCTCATGTCCCTGTTTTTCAGTTTTTCTCATAAAAGGAACTGTTCCGTTTAAAGGTGCTGGTGTATGGGAAAAACATGGTTATAATCAGAGCCCGGATTATGATGACATGTCGTCTTTTTATTGATGCTGCATAGACATTGCCAACTTGTAGATAAATCCTAATCATTGCCTCTAGTTTATAGAAATGCATTTTTATTAGGGCATTTATTTCAATTTTACGCCATTATTTTGTCATTTTCGTGTTATTTCCTTCCTTATTTTGTAATTTTCATGAATTTATATCGGGTATATTCTTATATTTATGTAAATTACTAAGTTAAAATAATGCATCATTTTTGTAGGATCTACTTTAAAAACAATTTTCTTATTTCCTTCACAGATGCTCGAATCCAAGTTTTTAAATCTACAATATCCTTTCTGCAATTACAGTTTTTACAATTATGTATGAATTTGTCTATAACTTTGTGTGTACAATAATAATTTTTATAAATAAAAAATCAGTTTTAAGTCATTCTTTAAAATTATTAAGTCATCTTCTTTAAAATTTAGGGTCATTTTATAGGTAATTTTTCAAACAATTTTAGGTCATCAGAATACGGGACCTGATTATAATACATCCTACTTCACTTTTGTAACGATGTGAGAGATGTATATCCCTGTGTCAGCATACACCCACTAGCTGTCTTCTCCATTAGAGGTGGACAAAAGAAACCAATTATCGGCACCCGCCCAAAAACGCATAAAAATATAACATTTCCTATAAGGCAGCTATATGAATTCTACCTGCAAATGCATCTCCCCACACTATCTTCTGTGGTTTCCGTCCTGCGTCTCGAACTACACAACTTCTCGTTCAAGTAATAAACATTGCATTTTAAGATAAATATCTTGTCAAATATTATGTGGAAATACTGTCAACATCGCATTCGTGTTTCTTTGTGCTGTCGCTTCCTACACTTGGTGTTTAAATCTGATAACCACTTTGTCAGTTCGTGAAAAAGTCTCATAAATGTGATTAACAGATCCTGAGTGCTCGTAAACACTGAATATTGTGTGAAACTTTAGGGCAACAGTTCAGCAGTGCTAGACATTTCACAAAAACACAAATTAAAAAACACCGCTTTATCAATTGTGCAGATAAAACTGACTGAAAAACCCCAATTCACTATACGGGGGTCAGAAAGGTAACAGCAAGAATTTACACTTGTGTTGTAATGACTTTAGAGGAGGGCCTGCTTCGTGCTGGTAACACAGCCGCTCCAGTCCTGTATTATGTATGTGATCTCATTCGTAGTAGTAGTAGTAGTAAGTATTCTGCTTTCCGACAGGTTTTCAAACTTGGTACGCGAATTTTGTTTTCCAAAACTGTCTATCCTCTGCTTCCTCCTTCAGCATCCAATATTTCCGCTTTTCCCTTAAATCGTCCAACAGCTGAATTCTTCTTCTTCCAAGTCTAGTTGTACCCTCCAATCTTCCTTCTACGACATCATGTAATAAGCAGTTCCTTCTGAGAATGTTCCCAACCCAGTTTGCTTTCCTCTGACGAATTGTGTGTATGATTGACTTCTTCTCACCCACTCTACTCAGAACCTCTTCGTTTGTCACCATGTCCATCCACTTTATATTTTCTATCTGTCTCCAGCACCACATTTCAAAACTTTCTAAATATTTCTTCTCTAATTTCCTCAAAGTCCATGTCTCTGATCCATACAAAGCAATACTCCAAATATAACACTTCACCAGGTTTTTACGTAGCTCTAGGTTCAGACTACTAGTTAGCAGAGTTCTCTTCTTCATAAATGCTTTCTTGGCCATGGCAATTCTTGATCTTATCTCCTTGGTGCAATAGGCATCTTTCGTCAGTACACTTCCTAAGTATTTGAACTGGTTCACGTTCTCTAATTCTTGATTTCCCATGATAATTTGAAGCGGATCTTCTCTCTTCGATATCCTCATCACCTTCGATTTACCTATGTTGATTTCCATTCCATACTTTCTTCCTGTTTCCACCAGTCTGTCAATCATTCCTTGCAATATTTCTTGTTTCTTTGCCAGAATCACCAGGTCGTCCGCATATTTGATGGTGTTAATAGCGTATCCTCCTATCACAAAATCCCTAACTCCTTCTAAGGCTTCTTTTGCTAGCCAGTCTCCATAAAGGTTGAACAAGATGGGTGACATACAACATCCTTGACGCACACCTCTTCCTATTTCTACACTGTTGGTCACTCCATGTTCTAGACGCACTTTCACTTTTTGTCCCAGGTACAAATTGCGGATTAGTCTCCTGTCCTTCCAGTCAATGCCTATTTTTTTGAGTATGTCCATTAACTTTTCCCAGTTCACTCGGTCAAAAGCTTTTTGCCAATCAATAAAGCAGACACACACTTCTTCGTTGACCGCTAAAACTCTCTCTGATATAATCCTTAGCATTCCAATTGCATCTCTAGTTCCTTTTCCTTTCCGGAAACCAAATTGGTCTTCTCCTATTACGTCTTCTATTCTTTTTTCCAGTCTTCTAGTTAGTATCCGTGCCACAATTTTTCCTCATTCGTACAGTCTTTCAAAAGGGAACGTTACGGAGCGAAAAATATTAGTGGTATATATCATGGCAAATTAACTACAAACTTGGAGAATAACAATTCAACTGATCTGAATAATGATAAGTTATTATTACTTTAGTATTACCACTAGCAGAAGCAGGAGTAGTAGCTGCTGTATTAGTTGTAGTAGTAAAAGTTGTAGTAATAACCTATTAGGTGTAGTAGCAGTAGTAGTTCTACAGTGTTTTGCAGATGACAAGCCGTTTTTCCTCTCCTGCTTAGATACGCGGTCCAATCAGAGACGGCGAGACGGAGGGAAGACTCTTATTGCTAGCGGCGCTTCGTTAGCCCGTACACATGATTGGCGGTGAAGGAAATGGCTTCTCATTTTAAAAGTACTATAGTTGCAATAGTTGCAATAGTAGTGAGAATAGCAATAGTTGTAGTAGTTGCAGTATACTAATATAGTAGGTGTAGTAGTAGTTGTAATAGTAATGGTAGTTTTTTTCAGCTGTATTTATGCTCCTTTCAGCTTCGAGTCCATATCAGGAGTTCGGGATCTGTTTCTATAAAGTAGACCATCAAACTATTAATTATCAATTATTTTCCATTGTTACTGTATTCATGGAGTAAATTTCAATTGATAATAATTTAATTGGATAAGATTTTAGTTGAAATAGTGAGAATGATTCATGGTATGCCAACATCCAATTCGGCATTTGACTTTACGATTGGAAAATCCATGAAAAAACCGTGTAAAATTGGACGATCGTAGGATTTGAACCTGGGACATCCCGAATGCGAGTTCAAGACGTTATCATCTCAGCCATCTCGCTCAGCAATAGTTGTAGTAATAGTAGCCTACATAGTAGTTGTTAAATAGATGTATTGTTAATATTAATAACAATGCATATAAAAGAAAGGTAAGGCAAAACGATAAAGTAATTGAATCTAGAATTAAAAGAAACATTTTGTGGGATTTCTTTTCCCCGCTTTAGGCTATGGAACAGTAAGAAGCATTAAAAACAGAAAAAAGAGTTATAAAGTTTATTAAGAAGACTGCTTTAATGTTTTCCTAGTTTATAACGACTTACTAAATCGTTAGATCTAAATATGCCGATATGATGTTGCAAAAATCGAGACTTAAGTATTACAACTTAATATCAATAACTTTATAGCAGTAGTCCTTGAAGCCAGTTATGGGAGGAGTCGTTACGAACAGTTAACATCACTGGCTAGGTGGTCCAGATTTAAGATGACTTTGAATTATTGCACTATTGAACATAATAGAGCCTTTAACAACCAACCTAAGATTACATGATTTTCTTCTTCGATTACAAACAGTTCGAAGAAATATGAAACTGATACTTGCGTTTAACGAGATGTAATTTCTATATTCTTTGAAAATAATAAACGGTGTCCCTCAAGGCAGAAAAATATAGAAAGTCTCAGGAACCCGGTCAGACAGAAGGTAATAATTTAGTTAATAAAGACGCTAAAAGATTACACTCAACTTTCATCAATCATAAGACTACGTTAAATGCTAAACGACCAGCGTTTGGCGAAATACGATTTTATTTTTACTTTCAATATCCGTAGTACAGTGAGTTACTATTTGAAGTCTGCAGGAAATGTTGTTTTCTACCCTGGAATATGAAGTCGCGTTTTCAACATTAATATTCGCTTAAAGGACCCCTAAATCCACAAATACAACTTCAGAAACATGGCTATTTGGTTACGTGTAACAGATGCGTTAAATCTGTATCTATGGAGACTTTACAGTAGCGAACTATTTTTTTTTTACATAATTTTGAATTAATCATCTTTGTCTGGACAGATTTTCATACATATTCTACAGGAGTTTAGATTTAATCTGATGTGTAATAACGCCGCTAACTGATAAGGAAGAACATAGTCTGAGAGTGTTTGAAAATTGGGTGCTTAGAAAAATACTTGGGCCCAAGAGGGATGACAATGAAGACTGGAGAAAATTGCATAACTACGAGCTTCAGGACCTGTACGCTTCACCGGATATAGTAGGCCTAAGGGTAATTAAATCGCGAAGGATGAAATGGGCTGGACATGCTGCACGCATGGGGGAGGAAAGACATTTCTCAAAAGTATTGACTGAGAGACCCGAAGGGAAAAGACCACGTGGAAGACCTAGACGTAGGTGGGAGGACAATCTTAGAACGGATTTATGGGAAGTAGGATTTTTGGGGGATGATTGAATGGAGTAACACAGAATAGGGTTGAATGGCAGACTCAGGTAAGCGCGGCAATGAACCTTCGGGTTCCATAAAATAGATAATATTCCTTTAGCTTGCTTAGGAATTGTCTATTGCCATTGAGTAAGTAAGTAAATACATCTAACAAACATTGAATATGAGTGATTTTTACTTTTAAAAAATAAAACCTCATCAACTATCAAACATATTACCTAAATATGATTCTTTCTCTTTAAATCTGAGATCGTTTTCTGAAGAGGGAACGTCAATGAGTACCGTATTTTACCTGTATTATTATTAAATCTAGAATTTGTTGAAGTTTGCATTGCAATTTTTACTTTACCAACAAAGATGTTTCTATTTCCTAGTTAATCATTTTTAAACAAATCTTAACCCTTGAGGCTCATCCTTTGCAGATCAATACAAAGGAAAGCTGTGCAAAATTTGAAAGAAATCAGACAAATGGCTCTTGAGATATTACTTCTTTATATAATGAAAATTGAAACTATCGGCTAAACGAGTCTAAAGTTGACATGCACTCGTAGGCCGACTTAATCCTCCACAACTTTAGAAAAAGATTGAATAACACCACTATTAAATGGAATTTTGGCTTGAAAATTTAGAATTGTGTACAGAAAAACGTAATCTTTCTCTTGAAACGATGAAAATTCATTTTAAATAATTTCTAGAATATGAGCCCCCTTGGATTTCTTATATGACTGTATACGATTGTATTATAGTGAATGTAATGAACTGGATTAAGATTTATAGGTGCAATTTCCGTAAGGAAAAGGGAAGGGGAAGTTGTTAAAATGAGGCAAAATAGGGGGGGGGTAAAAAGTGCTATTAAACTCTTATATAAGAAACTAACGATCACGATCAGCAGCCTACTTACTATTCCCAGTGAAACTACTGAGAAAAATTGAATATTTAGTAGCCTAATTATTTTTTCATAGTGGTAGACGTGCCCTTAGTCCCGCGTTTGCTGAAAGCAGACAGATTCACTATTCCCATATCCACTGCAAGCTCATATAAAGTTCATTGAACTTTACTTAAAAATCTTAGATATTGGAACAAAACCAAGATAATTATAAAATAAAAAAGTAATTCATCTCAAAAGCTATAGGCTATAAAATATGAAATGCTGTTTAGGAGATTATTAAAAAGTTGTAGTAGAATACAAAAAGGGGGTAATGGTCATGGTGGAGAAATACGGGATGTAGACCATAAAAAGAGGAAAGAGGTGCTAAAAATTGCCTCCATTCTAAACTAAAGGCATGGTGCGATTTCTTTCACAGGAGCTCTACACCTAAAAATCCTAACCCTGGCAATTACCAGCCAAATATCCTGTTCTTTTCTGGACATCTAACAAAATGGGCAAAGTGTGCAGAGTTTCTCAAGGTTTTACTAGTTATTTGTACTAATTTAAAATACTAGTCTATCATTACACACATTACATACATTATACGTATTAATTTTTTTTATTAGAGATAAACACAACAGCACCGTTGTCCACATAATCATATGTTGGTTTTGTTGTTCAGTTGTCTTGGAATTCAGACCATTTCTGGAGCTCAAGTTACTGTCACTGACCTTAGTCAACGGGAAATAGGCACGTGTGCATCCGGAAGAAGAACCTCCCAATTATTTGTATTGTTGCTATCTGTTATGTCCTGAATAAACAGGGTGAACGATATTGTGCTCTGTTTTCCGACATGTACGT
The DNA here is from genome assembly GCA_964059195.1 of Ectobius pallidus. NCBI lineage: Eukaryota > Metazoa > Arthropoda > Insecta > Blattodea > Ectobiidae > Ectobius > Ectobius pallidus. The sequence continues at coordinate 124,317,068 of CAXKWD010000009.1, forward strand.
ACAAAGAATAGCAGTTGTAAGCACGGAGATAAGGTTACTCCGGGAGAATTCACTGGTATAAGGACTTTCATTTGTGTATTTTCAATAAGCTCTGCATCTGCTTCCATTTTTCATAGTCAGGGCGGGATTAAGACCCTTTAGATGTTCTAAGCACTAACTAACTTTGGTGCCCCTTACGTTTGTAATTCAAAATATTAAAACAATAATAAACCATAAAATTAAATTGTGTTTATGGAAAACACAAAATTAAGCAAAACTTACAGTAAGTAGGAAAATATTTAATTCTTTATGCTTCCTTTTTATTTATGCCTTAATAAATTTCTTATATTTTTTTCTTGCAAAATCTTTAATCAGATCTTCATAATCAATCTTATATAACACATCTGCTTCTATAGGCCTACATAACAAACATAAGGCATAGTTGTTCTGAAGGGATTTTTAATATATTTCAACTGAGAATATTGCTCAGTTAATCAGTCAGTATTGCTTCAAATTTGCGAGCACCATGTACTTTATTCAGCAGGATAAACATGATGACACAAAAGAGAACACTTTATAAATGAGACTTACTCATTTTTTATTATATTTTGAAAATGGCTACAAATTTAATTAGGCCTAATGTGATAATTTAAATTCGGCGATGAAAAATTCCTCTGTTGCATTTCCCCCTTCCTTGATGCCCTAAGCATGTACTTACTTTGCTTATAATGTTAATCATGCACTTTTCTAGTGTAGGCCTATATTCTGACTACAGTAGTAACAAACAACGTCTACACTTCAGGTGATTTTATGAAGAAAAATTAAAATAGTATTATTTAATTTCTGTTTTACGAGTAAATCTGAAGAACAGTCACACTAATTTCTCTGGCCTGGGTATGGATCTTACGACCTTCTTTCAAAAACAACGTAACGTTTGCGAACATTAAAAATAAAAAAATAAAAAGACGGCTTGCTCATTTATCGCATAATTTTTACAAAATGTCAATTTTCAAATAAAAGTTGTGAGTCTCAATTCAAGACGTTATATACAAAGTCTGAATAACATTATTACCAGATCAAGGCATATTATGTTCATGAAGCATTTGTTGATGTTGAAAAGGGGTGCAATAATGCAGTCTCTTCCTGTATGAAAAATGAAAGAATACACCTTGAAAAGCACAATAAGCCTTTTCACTTATATTGGTCAGTGAGATGTAAATGGCCACAAAGACGAGCGGAACGCTTTGTCGGGCAGCGAACAACAGTAATGTTATACATTGTCCATTGAAAAATGAATATCACCACTTAGGAATGGCAGAAACCAGAATGTAGCACAAATTACTTCAATTTCCCCAGCTGGGGGTCTGAAACGAGAGACGAATGCCTTCGGTATTTCCACTACAAAATGTCAACGGGACACAAACACCGGGCTTTTAGAATACTTGCAGTGTAAATGCCTAAATTATTTTATGTTCCGTATATTCCACGTACAGTTTTAGACAATGTGCGAACTATGCTTCTTGATAACGGGGGAAAACCTTCTATACCAACATCATTTCGCAAGCTGTTAAAAAGTAAATAACATTTCTTCAGACACATTAATGAAGGCTATAAAACACAGCAATTTAGCTTATTTAAGATAAAACATTTATTAAAATATTAAAACATATATATAAATTAGAAATTAAACCACACATTATAGGAAAATTTATCTTATAGCGATCATTGTAGTGGTTGGCACCCTATCAATAGAGGGACGAAAAGAATTTCCCTGCCAGGGAAAAATATTGTCTTCAGTCGGGAAACAATTTTATGAGTAGGGGAAATTCCTCCGTTAATAAATTACTCGTAGTTTCAGACTACCTTTTAATCGTCTCACTGCTTCTGACGTCTAAATTCGTCACCTCAAAAACTGGTTAAAAGCAGAAATGGAATATCTATAGAATAATGGTATGCTTAAAATGTGAGGATTTTTATTCTTATGTTATGATTGTCATTCATAGAAACTAGATCTTCCATTAAAATGTTCCCCACTGATTTCAAACTTTGATCCCACTGATGCTTTCACTTGATGGTGGCTTATATTATTGTGTAAATGCAGACTTTGAAAGTTAAAACTGGTTATCTCTGTGTTGTCAATATTTGACCACTTAACTTAAAGACAGTATAAAGAGAGATTAAGGAGCAAATGATGATGGTGAAATGTAAGTGTTCTTTAAGTTCCATTTAGAACAACTTTAGTGTCTCATTTACGTTAAATGTGCCTGGTGAAATTGGCCCTAAGAAAAGTAAGATCAAACGCATACACAATTTAATGCTCTGTATGATGACATGATCCTAATTCAAGAATCATACTAAAATAAGTTATTATTTTGGTTTATGACTTTTTCATCTTTCTGATCATCTACATAATGATATTTTGCATGACGATAATGTTACCATCTGTAAAGAGTAACAGTACGACGATATTGCGTTAATTTTAAACGATATGCATTTTGATGAAGTAAGACGGTTGGTTTATATTCTAGCGTTTTAGCCTTGGGTTATCCATTATAATTCAACGTAACAAACATATCACTTTGCTCCATTATATAATTAGGCTACGTATAATTTATTGAAATAATGCAACAGTTAGCCTACGTGCCCAGAAATAATACTGCAATTTGTAAAAGCACAATTTAAGTTAATAAAGCATAATTTACAAAAATAAAGCATATGAAAATGATAGGCGTACAAATATAGAAATACTATAGTCTGCAAATATTGTTGTTAAATCGTCAAAACTAACTCGTTTTGAAAAGAGTTCTCAATATTGATGTTAGTGCTAAACTTGACAAACGAGATTGCCCTCTCTACTCTTTCTCATCGGGCTTATATTATTACAGTGGACCGACGGTACTTCCTAAGTGGTTGTTTCTAACCTTTTTTTTTTAAAATTCATTGTTTAAAAATGTATAATGTTGTTTAATAGACGACTGTTTATTTACTCAAACTAAGACTCGTTAATGGTCTGGTAAAAATAAATTTTAAGAAATTGGTGCCTATGTTGAAAGCAGAGACTGTTGCGGACTGCCCCCCCCTTCGTACGCCATTTTTTGGGGGGGGGGCCGGATTACCTGAGCCATAAGCTATATCTCCGGTCCAACAATCGATTTCTAAGATCGTCGCGTCACCTTCTTTTGATCATAGAACACAGGGTAAATGTTTGATGAATTCTAGAGCGATAGAAAAAAGCGAATAAGTCAAAATTCCTAAGTTTCAGGAAAGACAAAAAATAATTTATTTCCACAGCATTTTTACACTGCTTAGTTCAGTCCACCAGTTACTGTATTTTTACACAGTATCTTAAACTATGCAAAAATATCTGGGTTGACTGATCTAAATATTGTAAAAATGCTGTGGAAATTAAAATAAAATAAAAATAAATATAAATATATATATATTAAATAAAAATATTTAGATCAGTCCACCCAGATATTTTTACATAGTTTAAGATACTGTGTAAAAATAACTGGTGGACTGAACTAAGCAGTGTAAAAATGCTGTGGAAATAAATCGTTATTTTCCTCTCCTAAAACTTTGGTATTTTGACTTATTCGCTTTTTCCCTATCACTCTAGAATCGACTTTGGCATTTTATTCAGTTAACTTTATTCTTGTTTATCTGTCGTCCCCGACGCCACAACAGTGAACCTGCACATCATTTCCTATATGAAATTAAACCAGTTCACATATTCCTTTTCTCTCTCTCTCTCTCTCTCTCTCTTTGCGAATAATCACATCACTTCAAAGATAAACATCTAAGTGGGCCGTTATCATTTTTTTCGTAAGATATTTTTGGTGACGAACTTACAATTCTTCTTTCATACACCGACACGTCCTGATCAAGTGCAAACATATCATGTTAAGATCTCATAATGATAATGACAACGTTAAATCAAAGAAACTTTTAACTAATGCTTTTAAGTCTGTCATTTAAAAAAAAGTAGCTGCATGAAAAAAACGTTACTGCGATATCTGCGTTTAGAGTAGTTCTATTTCTGTATGATTTATGAAAAAGTAGAGAGATCTTTTAGATTTCAAGGAGGTTAAGGTTCTGAAGAATACTGTACATTAGTAAAAATGACGTGGTAAAAATGGACAGCAGGTGTATCTGAGTTGTTCATGCACAACTTTCGAATGTGAGAGTAGGTTGCTCGAATCTTTGTAGGCCTATTTGTTTTGCAAAATGTAGATGAGTTAAAACACAGTATTTTATGATAAATGTATTTCTTCATAGATCGTTAAGTTAAAAATATTTGCATATACTAAACAAAATATATATAATTATACTAGGCTCAAACAAAATGACACATTTGAAACAATTAAATTCAGAACAGATTAGAAAACACATTTTAAAGGAGTAAAAATATGATTAACTAAGGGTGAAGTGAGGAGATTAAAAGAAAATTAATGGACAAGAGAAAGAGCGAAATAATAAAGATGGGGAGAGTGGAAGACAATATTTATACTATAAAAATACTCTGTAATTAACGAGCTAAATAACGAGTTAGTAGAACAAAATATGGGTGGTGGTTGTTATGACAACTCGAACTAAACTGACTAATTTAAGTTCACAATATTGGTTAACTCTTATTGAATATACACTACGTATACTGTGCAAAAATAATTTTACACAAACCCTCACCATAGAGAAAAAACACACGCGAAAGAAAGAAACTTGGTTAGACAAAGAATAGGCCTGATAACAGAAAGAAAACGGAGAAGACGATAATCAAAAAAGAGAAAGGGAAAGGAGAGAGGGGAATAGGAGAGGAAGAGAAAAGGGAAAGAATAAAAGGAAGTAAAGAGGTGATAAAAATTAAAAGTATAAAAAATACAGTAATAATAGAAAATGCGACAAGAGAAGAGAGAGTGAACGAAGAGGTTTAAACAAGAGTGAAAATATACCAGACAGAAAAGTAATTGAAAAGTAGGAGATATTTGACGGTATTAAGATTTTTAAAAAATGGACCTACGAAGCGATGAGTTGTATTTCGTTTCAGAATACAGGTGCACACGTACAGTGCAATTTTCCATTTTTACAGAAAATACGTAGTCTAAAATCAAGTGTAAAATATCAAAACATAAATCCGGTATGCGAATTTCGACGAGGTCTACTTTCCATCGACCTCTCTGAAGAATTCTCTATTCAAGCAAATCATATTGCCCAGGTGTTAATATGGTTTTCTCCCCTCTAAGCACCGCCACAAAATAATACATTAGACAGCGTTCAATGCTTTGTACTTTTGTTAAAGAAGGGCACCCACCCTGCTGTAACCTAAAAAGAGATCAAAGAGCTCAATGCGAATTGATACGGCCTTCAAATACTGTCAATACATCTTTTCTGCAGACCCCTATACACACCTTGCAATTTAGTGATACAATACGCAGGCGAAATGAAGGGTTAGTCGACCCCCTTCCTTTTCCTTTGCGAGAATCGCTTCAGCCAAACGTTAGAAAAAAAAAATCCTTTCAAGACTTAATCGAAAATCCTCCCTTCCATTTTCTGCACTATAATATTAACAATATACCACCGGATTTTCGAAAGGAAATATATATCTGAAGGTTAGATGCAAGACTGTCTTCTATGAACTACGCAGGCTTAATAGTTAACGGGGTAAAGTCGTATGAAGCCAGGTTGCTTTAATAAGGGTTCGACAACGCTTCGATCGTCAGGCTGTTTCACGTAGCTCGTGGAGAAATTTGTCCCAACGAAATAAAACGGATTTTAATCTCTTGAGCAAACAATGCCCAGTAGGCTACTGAAAAATGTTCCAGTTTCTTATAAAGCCGATCCAACTTTTTGGGCCAAGAAGTTATATCAAGCAGTATCTGGTTGTGCACTCAAAGGCCTACATTGTCGAATCTTTTAAATAATTTCCAGAGCACCTCACTCTTCATACCGGTTGTAATAATGGTTACAGAAAGTATTCTTTTAGATTCAAAGTCTACCTTAGTGTCCTTTAATCTTCTGATTCTAATATTTAGTTTTATCCTCTTTGTTAATGTTCGCTGACAGCGCTGGAGGCACAGAAAAGCAGCTGGTCGGAGGAAGCTGCCATGTTTTTACGTCACGCGGGGAGAGAATGGCTTGGTTGATTTCAAATTTTTGGATAGAAAATTTGAAATGTTCTTATTTCGTTGTATCCAATATAATTGTACTGAAGATGTAGGATGAAATTGTGTTCAATGGCAGTCGATGTCACATTATCCTATTTGATAATCTGTAGAAATTGGGACCAAAAAATGTATCGTGGGACATCGGCTTTGAAATCTTCGTATAATAATAATAATAATAATAATAATAATAATAATAATAATAATAATAATAATAATAATAAATTAGCATGTCATCGAGAAAAAAACCGAACTACTAGATGAGTATATCCGCAATGCAGCCGTTTACTCCATGTTGGAATATGTTACAACTGAAGTTTAATGTTTACGAGCAGTGATTTGCATTATTTAATTCATCACACACTTAAAACGTTGTTTCTTTAGGAAACCGTGAGATGAAATTACATAGGCCTACCGGGTATTATAAGTTAATAGGCCTAGTATTCCACACGCTCAGTGGCGTACCAAGGCTACTTGGCGCCCAGGGCTAATTAGATGGTAGTCGCCCCCTAACACTAAAAGATTTAAGGTTCAATGAGTTTAATTTAAACACAGTTTAATGTTCACAATTATTTATTTTTAATAAATAGTATGTTACTTTAACACATTATAAAGAGAAAAATATGAATGAAATAATAGTTTGTTTGAAAAAAAATCAAGAGAAAAGAAGTTTCAGAGTCATAACAAAAATTTTAAAATGTCCCTTCCTAGCCTTGATGGATGCAAAATTATTTATAATAGAGTTGAAGTCTATAGTAGCAGCCACATCACGTTCAATTGATACAATTACCGTACTAAATTACACCGTAAACTTTTCCTGTGTGCTCGGCGCCCACGACCTATTTCGTATTGTGTATAAATAGTTTAAAACGAAACGTTTATTTCATTTCTAAATAATATTACTGCAGTATTTAACAAAGTAATAAAGAAAATTTGACCAATAAAACCTTATATTTTGCCTGAAAAAATGATTTTTCCTTAAACTAAAAAAATATGTTTTTCAATTTTGGCGCCCCCCTCTTTACGGCGCCCGGTGCGGCCGCCCCATTCGCACCCCCTTGGTACGCCACTGCACACGCTTACAATTAATTATTAATATGTCGTCATTACAAGTAGATCATAAGTGCATACAATTCTGTCCTAACGTAGGAACATCCCTTTGAGAGCCACGCCATCTTTAATTTTGCAAACGTAGGTTACAGACTAATATGTTTCTCGAATTCCATGTTGCATTAGGCATTTTTCAGAATGAAAGTTTCACATGTTACGACTTTGTAGTGTTCATAGTTTCGAAGCCTTGAAAATTAATTTTTTTATTTAGCTTCGTTTATACTCGTTTGAACATCGAGATCATATCACGTGCAAGGTTCTCTGTATACCAACCATGTAACTTTTGACGTGCATCTGTTTTTCTATTGATGTTTTTATGATGTCTGTTAATTTAAACTGATTTTCAACTTTAATGAATATGGTACAATATGAAATACCGGCGATCAGACATGGTAAGTAAATATCCAATTCGGCATTTGCCTGTACGAGTGTACGACTGGGAAACCATGAAGTAAAACCAAGTCAAATTGGCCGGCGACGAAGTCTGAACCCGAGACCACCCATATGCGATTTCGAGACGCTACCATCTCGTTCTCCTCATCCAGTAAATAGATTTTATCCTCTATAAATAGTTAAATTGTAAGGTTAGCTACATTGTTTGTTCGACACTGTATTTAGTCATTGACACAACATAGAACGGAACTCTTGTAAATGATATTATCTTGATTTTTGAAGTCTGCATATGGAATGGCCTCTCTAAAGTGACAAGGCCCGCGAGCCTAATACGTCTTGGTATTTGAAGGCCATCAGTGTTTGTAAATCACACTGCGTACTGCAACAAAGAACTGGACATATTACATTTCATACGTAATATAATATCTTCTTGGAAAGAAGCAAATATTATTCTAAAAATTAATTGTTGAAAATAAGTATTGTAAACAACGTGACTTTGATAGTGCTCAATAATTCTGCCAGTAAACGTGTTGGTGATCCGGTATGGCACAGTATAGTGTTGACAGGGTAGTGAGGTTATTTTCATCAGCGAAAGTGTTGAGAGGCAACAATATTCTCACTTGCCAACAAGTTAAGCATGCTGTCAGATTAATCTCTGTCTCCAACATTCAATGTATGTTTTTTTTTAATAGGCCTATACAAAATTATAACCTGTCACATTCCCAAGAAGTATCCATCTTGACAATGTAGATTCCCGAATTCAGTCGAACCTTCCCGAACAACATCACGTCGTTTTTTTAACACTTTCCTCTGATCCAAATTCGAAGCATGGGACCCTATTACTGGATTAACCATATAAGCAAAGTAAGTACATGCTTAGGGCATCAATGGAAGGAGGGACACCACAAAAATTTCAATGCCAAATTTTTCATTTAAATTATTAAATTAATTAATATTATAGCCATTTAAAAAATTTAATGAAAAATGAGTAAGTCTGTTTAAAGTGTTCTTTCTTGTGTAGTCATGTTTATCTTGCAAAATAAAGTACACTGTGCTCACAGATTGGAAGCTATATAAACTGCTCAGCTTCATTTTCTCGGTAAAATTATGTTAAAAATTCCCTCAGAATAATTATGCAACAAGGCCTTATCTCTGTTATGTATACAGATGCTTTACGTAAGATTGATTATGAAGATCTTTGCAAGAAAAAGTAGGAGAAAATTTAGGTATAAATAAAATGGAAGCATGCAGAATAAATACAGTAATTATATTCCTTTTTACTGTAAGTTTTGCTTAGGTTCAAATTTTTTTATAAATAAAATTTTATTTTATGGTTTATTATTGCTTTAATATTTTGTAAGGGGGCATCAAAGTTAGTTAGTGCTTAGGGTATCTAAAAGTCTTAATTCGGCCCAGCCTCTGAACCGCCAGTTACTCTCCTATAGACTATTGGCTGAGAGAATAGTTGTAATTGAAATGAAAATCCTGATTTATTTTCGGAAAATAGAAAAAGCAGTCCACTGCTATGGCGTAGGGGATGCGTTCACACTCCTCATACAGTGGGCCTGAGTTCAGTTCATAGTCGGGACAGGTTTCCTAAGTGGATTTTTTACGGGGGTATTCCTCATCTATGCGACGAATTTTGGGAAACTTCAGGACCTTGTGGTCCCCGGACATCACTTGGCCATCATTATCACCTTCATCCCTTTCCCACCTTGTTCATAATGAGTGTGTGTGTGATTGGTATGTATCGTCCTATGTGTTCGTGTTCTGTCGGAGATGGCCCCGGCAATGGGCTGATCACCCATTCTGGCCTTGTCGGGTGAAACAAGTACATATTTGATCCATAGAAACTCCCTCCCTGGAAAGCCCGGGCGGCTTGGGCAGCGTAAACGTCCCTACAACGGTGGAAGTAAAACTCAGAGAAGGGAAAAAATGAAAAACCATATTTATTTTCGGAAAATAGAAAGAAAACAGCCCATTTTCATACAATTTGGAACATCACCAAGATATACTGTGACCAAGAACACATCTTAAACTTATAAACCTGAGAATTCTGTGGCTTGGTTCTAAAAGGACCAATGTCATAAAACTTGCTCAATAATGAATAGATCTCATTTTTGCAAGAAACTGACATTGGCCCTTTTAGAACCAAGTCGCAGAATTTATTTCCATAGTGTTGGTAGAAAGCAAGTGGACGATCGATTAAGCAAGTTGCTGTAATGTCTTTCACATCAGCGCAGATGAACGCATGCAAATTAGCTTCTTTGTTTTGTTGGATCATTAAGGATATGGAGGGGTGGAGTGCACGTTGGACATGACCCGGGGTAGTTGCACTTGGTTCCTCGGTGTTTATTGTACCATGTTAATGAACACCGACTCGATTCTCATAGAGTCGCACGAGCTGTCCACTGCTAGAGGAAATGACGCATTACGAGTAGTGTCACGTGATCATGCTGCATGGACCAGCGTCGTGACCAGGATCTCTAATTCACACATGCGTGACCAGTATGCGTTAATACCTATGTTGGCACCCCTGTTGTCCATTACATTTTACCACAGCGTATTCAAAAGCAAAGTCTGATGTTTATGATACAATTTTCATGGTTAAACGACATAGTGAAAAGTGAAGCTTAACGATCGTAGTAATTAGGTTTTTATAGGCTATATTACACTGTCACGTCTCCATGTTGAGACAGGCCTAATGAGATATCAGATCATTAATGAACTTTATTGCAGTAGAGAGTGGTACTTTATATAACCCTTGTACTTGAAGACCATTTTCTTTCTTTCTTTCTTTCTTTCTTTCTTACTTTCTTTCTTTCTTTCTTTCTTTCTTTATCTTAGTTTTATCTCTCCCTTTTAGGATTTAAGCTACCCAAGCCGCCCGGCCTTCTGTCGGGAGAGGGATTATCTTTGGGTCACATACATACTTTTTTTTGACCAGAAGAACATGGAGGGCCCAATGCCGGGGCCACCTCCGAGACAACATGAACACATAGGACGAGACACACCATTCACACACACACACACACTAACTCCAAACAAATCGAGGATGGGATGAAGATGATAATGACGGCCAGATGATATCTGGGGACCCGAAGGGCCTAAAGTTACCCGACATTTGTCTCACAGGTGAGCAAAAATCTCAGAAAAAAACCCACCTAGGTAACTTGTCCCAATCAGGAATCGAACCCGGGCCCGCTGCGTGAGAGGAGCGAACATACATATACATACATATACATGTTTTTGTATAAAATGTCAAGAACTTAAAAAAATAAAGAACTAGCTTATACAGTAACATAAAAATATTATAATAATTAAAAGTATAAAAATCGTTGTTGTCCCTCGTTGTATTCATTGTACGGTGTGCATTTCGGCATACGTTATACCGTCATCAGCCCTTAGAATGCAGTTTATGTAGTTGCACTTAATATTGCTATGTATGCCGATTTTGTTTAAATTTTGTACATGGGGTGCTTATAGGGCCTACTAAGAGCTAAAAATTCTGTTTGAAACATTTTTTCTAAAAAATTCTCTGAAAGGCAGTTTTAAGCCACCAACTGTTTGTAGAAACTGAATAAGTTACTACGCGCTCTTTGTAATATGGCCTCTTATCAGAATGTGAAGTGAGAAATATGCCATGCTTAGAGTAAAGAAAGTTAGGCGAGTACATTAATCAGATTTCATTTGTATATCTCAGTCTTGCCTGGGGAACAATGAAGCTTTGCATCAGGTTTAAATCATCTAGCAGTTAAGTAAATAATTGCGGGCGAAGCCGCGGGCACCTGCTAATATTAAATAACTTAGATTAAATCGGGCTATCTTGAGTAGTCATAATATATTTTAGCTTTTAAAATGGATCATGTGCTTAAAACGAAATACTAAGTTTGCAAATATACACAATTGAATTTGTACAGCTTAAATGCATAGGGGCTGTACCTTTAGGTAACAGCGATAGGTGTGAAATTTTACAAAACAGCTTTCTTTAGTGACATTCAGCTTTACAGATGCTTAAAATATCATTATTATGCAAATTATGTCCACGAATTGTCGCGAAATTTATGGATTTCACGAAAAGTATAAATAAGCGAGACTGCGACCCCTACAGGACGAATATTGAGAAATGTGTTTGAAAATATGATTTAAAATCGTAATTGTCAGGTGTTTGCGGTTTCTTTTTCATTCACTTATTTCATGCTCTCGTTTTATGCTGCCTTTGTGACTCCTAAGAAGATAATCGATTACTGCAATGATTGGTTTAGGTACTTAGCAGATTCCATATTTCCTGGAATGTGATTGACACTTCTATTATTTTGCAAATGGGTTTCTTAAACCTTCCTTCATTAGAGGCTGCCACATGGACAAAGTGGTTATAAAAAGAGAACTCAGGTTAAAACGAAAATAGAAATATCACAGATACAACGATTAAAAAATATAAAGAATCTCTACATCAGGCATATTGCAATTAACTATGCTTTATCCTTTATTACCGAAACTAAAATTTATTTTAATTGCCAACTAGTGTATTATAATAATTTTGGCTTTATTTCTCACTGATAAATTTCATTCTTCTTTCCTCTAGTGCTGATAACTATGAAATTTATTTATGAAACTTTTCTCAGCCTTGAAGCACTAGTAATTTATTGGATATTTGTAAGGTAGGATACTAACAAACAGTCTACTAAAACAATTTATAGTAACTATTTTAGTTGTTATATCATGAATATTAAAAACTTTTACGATTATCTTACTGTCTTCCTATGTGTAAAGTGAATATTCTACTTCTTCACCTCATGGATTGTATTATTCAATTACCAAATTCCCTAGAATATGATATGTACCAATGTCTTTTAGTTATTTTTCTTTGTCTTTACCTTGTTATCATATCTTAGAAAGAAGAGTCATTATTCAGAAAGAAAATCTTTCATTTTCCTGCATTAAGAAATTGCCATTAGACAAAGCATATCTTACAATATGTAATGGACATGGAAATATATATATATATATATGTAATGTATATACAAGATACATAAAGGAACATAACAAACAAAACAACAACAAAAATGCAGTCAAAGTTATAGGATATTGCTCTTCTAAAGTGCATATACATGATTTTTCAACACAAGCAACTGATCCTCTAATAGGCAGTAATGAGATATTTAAGAAAATTAATAGTAAGTTAATAGTGCTTCAAGGCTGAGAAAAATTTCATAAATACATTTCATAATTTATTTCTCACTGCTATATTGAGTACTAACGAAGCCCTAAATAAAGGAGTAAACTTTTTGAATGTCAAAATGAATGGCCTAGTCTATAAAATAATTTATTTCGTATAATATCCACCGAAATAGATGGAAGATAACACCAAAATCAACCATTTTATTTCACCAAAATATCAGACTCCTCAGAATGCACTGTTTGAGGCGAAGTTTAGGGAATGCAAGGCGCGTTGCCTGGACAATCGCCGGAAGCTGCACGCTTGACATTCTGGTCGTATCTTCTTGTCTGCAGCGGATAACTTCATCAGCAGCCTCCGTTCCTCTTGTCAATTGCATCGCCACGGCTTTGTGAGGAATCTCAATCTCTGCGCGAGTCACTCGGAAGAAGGATAATTGAATTGTTTACAGCCCTCTCGAAATAGATTGAGACTAATTTATGCTTGCTCCACGTCCATCAGTCATCAGGTGGGTGGGAAAATAGGCTTCGAGAGGTGTTATAGACGCGATGACGACATACTGACAGCTGAACATTTGTCTTACTTTCGCCATTCATTTGTTGTTACTTGGATGTGTGAGTATTTTCTACATGGCTTCTTTCCATGCGTCATTTACTCAATTAGATGAAAATCTCACTTTTTAAAAATTAAAGCTTTGTTTAAAGTCTTATTGTTTTCATATACAACCTTATACCCTCGTACATAAAAAATATTTCTATTAATAACATTTATAGTCTGCCTTTATATTACCGATACATAAAAGTTATTACCTACATTACACTAGTAGTTCATGCTAACTAAAATTTAGCTAGATTCATGTAAAAATTATATTTATAGGAACTATTGTAATAATATTACTTCTCTATATACTTGTTTTTTTAGGTGAAATTATTATACGTATATCAGCTCGGTGCATGGAACAACCCGCATAATAAACATTGCTTCCCAAAAGCACTATATTTTTTCTTCACCTTGGACGATCTATAACTAATTAAATTAATTCATTTACAGAAAAAGAAATGCTTAAAATATATGAATTTTTCACATGATTACTGCGAAACTATGTTCAATCTGAAAACAATCCGACAGGAATTAGATTAGGCCTACAGGCCTTGCACATAAGTGAGAAATACTGAGATTAAAATTATAATGTAGATAAGATAATCGGCAACCATAAATTTCTATAGAACACACGATAACTTATTACAACATTTGATTCAATTTTATGAATCCGGCCTGTATCAAAATTAAGGCTTTGATTCCTGTAGCTTATATACTATTCACGGAACAGGTAGGTTATACGAGTATTGTACCTTTAGCACGGCCATGCAAGTTGTAATAAGACAGCGAAAACCTTGTTTCCCTGAACTTTCCTAATGGCATATTCCAAAGCGAAATTAAAAAGTAAAGGCGATAGTGCATCTCCTTGGTTGAAGCCGCTTTTAATAGCAAACCTATCTGATATAAAAGTTTCCCTACCTTGACTCTGCTATAGGTTTCATTTAGACACATTTTGATCGGTCTAACTAACTTCTTTGGTATCCCAAACTCAATGAGGATATTGTACAATTTGTCTCGCCTAACTGAATCATATGTTTTTTTTAGAATCGATGTGTAGCTGGTGTACAGACTTATTATATTCCTACTTTTTCTTCAAGACTTGGCGAATACATAATATTTGATCAATGGTTGATCTATTTCGCCTAAACCCACATTGGTGAACTTAACGATGGCAAAAATAAGCTATAGCCATGAGAAATTATACTGCATGCATAGGGATCAAGAAATATATTTATAAGAATTGTATTTATTTTTATAAGTACATTTTAGATTATTTATTTTAAAAATACAATGTGTAAATAGTAAGTTCATTCAATAGACTATCTTGAGACTGGCTGCGGAGAGTATACAAGCGCCGTGCAAAGTGACAACCTCTTCAGCTGTGCTGTTTGCCGCGTAGCCTCGCCCCAAGGCGCATTGCACAAGTTTTGCAGCACAGTCGCAAATCTCCCGAGGCAAACGCGAGAGACGCAGGTGCGAGTGTTGTACAATATCGATGTCAGCGGGCGTCCTCGCCATGTTCTTCTTTACTAGTAGTAGTGTTATTACTAGACTTCGGACTTTTAGGTCGCTAAAAATGCTGTTTTAGGTACCTAAAATAGGCTCTAAAAATTGGAAAATAGGTTCTAAAAACGTAAAATAGTCTCTTATAAAATCGTTAAGTTGCCAATTTTCTGAAATATCTCAATTGCAATGCAGAATATTATATTTATTGAAGTCACCATTAATCAACAATCATGATAAAACACAGATATAGGCCTATGGTACACAGAATTATATAGACCTATTACTAGGACCTGTATTACTACCATAACAGTGCGCCCAGAAGCTACGCACGCTAGCATATTCAACCCTTTGTATCCCTCAGTGATTTAGGAGATTTTTTTTTTGTTACTGGATGTGGTAGTCGGGAGAAAAACACTACATTTTCATGGGAATTCCAAGGAATTTTTCTACTGAAGACGAAACATTTCTTACTATTTTACCACGTCACAAAAGTGTCATGTACCACGTCACAAAAGTGTCATGTACCACATTCCGAGCTAAAAATTTAGTACGAACTGAAAATAAATGCTAGAATTTATAACGAAAAGTAACTTATTTTGAACTTTAGAGGAAAAACAAGCAAAAAGGCAATATTAGGCTCTAACGTAAAAATAGGCTGTTTTAGGTCCTATAAAAGTATCAGTTTTAGGCAGTCACTTATGAAACATGCATATACAAGTTTTCGTCCATATATCACTTAAGGATTAAAATAGGTTTTTACCTAAAATCCGAAGTCTAGTTATTACCAGCTCTAGGATTTTTAGGTGCACTTTCCATATGGAAAAAAAGAAGAGAAAAGTGCTAAATATATAGCGAATTGGGGGCAAAAGGGTTCTATTAAACTAGTTAGCCTATGTAACAAATTTACTGCAGGCTACCGACTGATTCTAGTGAAATCCCCCCCCCCAAAAAGGAATATTTAGTAATTATTTTTCATTATTGCAAGTGAACCTTCAGTCTCGCGTTTGCTGAAAGAAAATAGTTTCACTATTCCCACGTTCACTGCAAGCTGATGAACAGTTAATTGATAGTTCTTAATATCTTAAATATGGAACAAAGATAATAATAAAGTAAAATAGCATAGGCTATAAACGTTGAAATGTGCTTTAGAAGATTATTAAAATGCTGCAGTAAAGTTAAAGTTATAATATTTTCGGCTCCGGAATCATTATATGCATGGATGCATGTTATGATTTGATATTTATTTCCTGTGTCACTTGACAGCGAGCAGTGTGTTATTGGCTACTGAGTTTGGAGGGCGAGACCTAAGTCCCTGCAGTGGAGGTGACGAGTGCGCATATCAAGTAGTGCCGCTTCCGGTCAGTGGTACACCTCCTCCATTGTAAACATCACTCTTTTAAGCACTTCAGCACTTCCACAAGTATACAGCAGTCAGTATAAGTTAATGAAACGATGTAGAATATGTGGTGGAGCAGGACATACTTTTGCGAATTTGTTGAAAAGTCCTAAACGAGCAATGGCGTAACGAGGGGGGGGGGGTTTGGGGGTTTGAACCCCCCCCCCCATTGATTAAAGAAAGGAAAAATGTACAATTTTTTTTAAGTCTGCTTATACGAGTATATTACTTAATACGAGTATAAAGCGTGGGAAGCTTAAAACTCGTTATTTTGCATCTTAATTTTTAAAATTTTCCGGGGGAGGGCCCCCGAACACCCCTCTCCCTGGGGGGGGGTATTCCATACCCCCAGACCCCCCGGATGTTATAACCCCCCATATAGTCGGCCTGGTTACGCCTATGTAAACGAGGAATCGCAGTTTCTGCTTTGTAAATAGACTAGCAGGTGCCCGCGGCTTCGCCCGCGATTATTTACTCAACTACTAGATGTTTTGTTTAAACATATTTATTAACACTGATATCGTTTTTACATAAATGTTCCATCCTATTATGTCTCCTTTTACATGCTTAGGGCCTATGTTAAACATCCATATTTCTCAACTAAAAATACAAAGCCTACAGCTATGAATAACGTATCAGTTGATATAAATTTTTACCGACTTCTGATATGGCATAACTTACTCGTTGACACACACTCAGACTGTGACAGCTGGATTAAGCTGTCCCCGCAATACGACCTCTTATTTTACATCAAAATGTGACGAGAGAAAATGGTATTCCCTATGTCCAGGACAGAGAAAGTTATGTGACTGCATCACATTGTACATTATTTTCGTGGATTTCAATCTTCAATATTTATTTACACCAATGAATTCTATCGATAGTTTCTCTAATTTGGCAAAGTCCCGTATCATTTATTTCCAGAGCTCCATGTGAACACAGCCAACAATATTGTCTTGAGAACTTTACATGGAATTCGATTTGGATTTGATAATTCTGTGTAAAAAAGTATTAAATATCCTCAAAAACATTTTTGGCATTTGAAATCAAAATTTTTCAAAATCCTTTCTTAGTGAGCACTTGCATTATGAAACGAATGTACTGTCAAAATTCCAAGTCTCTATCTATTATACCGTAGTTTAGGCTCTACGTTGATTCTGTGTCAGTCAGTCAGTCAGGACAAAGCCTCTTATATATATATATATATATATATATATATATATATATATATATATATAGAGAGAGAGAGAGAGAGAGAGAGAGAGAGAGAGAGAGAGAGAGAGGAGAAAGAAGAGGTAGAGAAGAGATGAGCCCTATCAATCATAATTAAGAAGGAATTATATATGTTTTAGGATTTAAAAGCTACTCAGAACATGTTTTATGTAAATAATTATTCTTTGTGGGAGTATAATTCTTAAGGAACAGAATACACACTCCTAAAATTCTTGGATAAATAATTATGTTGAACTTTCTTCAGTAAAATGAAGAAAATTTCTTTAATATTTTACTATAGGTAAAAAAAAATGCACTTTATTACACAGCGGAAGAGTAAAAATACACTGAAATCATAAACAAATTATTATAAATTCACCTGCCATCACTCCCAAACTTGTAACACCGAGATGATTAAGCAGTTTTGTGACAAAAATTCTAAAAAACTTAAATTTAGGATTTCTGCTACAGTGGAAACGCAAGAAAATCATGCATTTATTTTCGAATGGTAAAGATTTTTTCTTTTTTACTGCCTGATTTCAAGTGAATAAAATTAAATTAAAGTTCTACAAAAAATTACGCATATTCTCGAGAAGAAGTAAAAGGTCGTAAATGAACGTACATTTTGTGCCTATCTAAACGTTTAGACTTGTCCTCGATTTCCTTAATCTTGTATAACTTAATCCAAGTCCCACCCCATTCGGAAGAAAAGGTAAAAGATTTCAGCGTGGATTTAGGAAGTAATGTAAGATGTAGGCATGTGCTGTGAAAGGTACTGTATTTCACATTAAACATATATAGTTTCTTCTTACGCCTTGTTAGAACGACATTTTCTCTCTAATAAAATTCAATATTATTATGTCTGTACTCTCGTTCCAATATTGCCGAGAAACTGTTGTGATGTCAGAATGGATTTTTAAATAGTTACATGCATCTTTCTTTTTGTCTTTTCTTAATTTTTTTTGTTTTTCTTTACCTTCTTTACTTCCTTTAGGCCTACTGCAGAAGTAAAGCTAGTATGTAACGTAATTTCGCGCACAATTAAGAAGATACCCTCGAGGCAACATGGGTTCATCACCTTTACTGTGCAAAAATGCAGAATGGAATGACATATTACATTCTTTACAGTCATTGACCTAACAAACTTGCGAAGTAATGATACAAGTATTAGTCTACAGTAAAGGAATATAAGTTATACATGTGTGATAGGCATCTTCATTGTAATATTGTAATGATGTTAACGGGTCTTTATGACCTCAGAAGATATTGAGTTCTCAAAGGTTTAAATACAGGCAAAAGCGTATTAAGTGACTTTTGATAATACGTCTCTAAGGATAACTGAGTGTCTTGAATTGCTTTAAGGTAAAATATCGCTTGTCAGAGGAATACATTTCAATTTCACCCGGCTATGTAGGCTAATAAATTGGGGTTTGCCGTAGCCTAGTGGTTGAGGCGCTGCGCTACAAACCGGAAGGTCGCGGGTTCGATCCCCTATGAGGTCGTTGGAGTTTGTAAATTGGCCTAATTCTTCTGGTGGCACTATGGCCCTGGGCGCATGTCTAAAATCTGGGAGCCTCAACTTATCCTGGGGTTAAAGGCGGCCGGTGCGTAAGGCTGACAACCTTACTACCTTCATGTGCCGCATATCTAAAATCTGGGTGCCTCAACTTCCTAGAACCCTCTGAGCCTCCATGGCCTGTGTAGGGAACATTTTCCTTTTTTTATATATAGTAAATTGCCTAATTCACTTCTGAAAATGTAGCTTTCGGACACAAACATACGCCAACTTTAATTTCGTTGTGAGAAATGGTGTTATAAAGAGCAGGTTTTGAAATGCACTGTCCTATGTAGGTACAGTATCAGCATCTGGCAAGTGTTTTCAAATCATACACACGGGAGGATCTGAATGAATCTGAGTGGAACCGCTTGATCTAGCTAAACTTAGCAGCAGGTGTCAACACTGCGTGGGTGAAGAAGAGGACATCTACGCCAACACAGAAACACTGCCAACTGCCAACCACCAGCAAACTCGTGTTCGTGTTGTATAATAACATAGATTAATTCCACTCATTTACTCACATATCCATAAACTTAATGACTTTATGGTTTTGCTACTGGAAGAATAATCGACAACATGCTGGAATATTTTAAGTTATTAAAAATGACTCAAGTGATACTTCGTAAATTCTTAGACTGGCGCCATCAAGTGGATGCACAGGTATTTTTCTTGAAGTTTTATTTGTATTTTAGCGTTTAATATTCAAATATTCATTTGGTGACTAGTACGCATTGGAGTAGTTTTACTAAATGAACTAACTGCAAGTAGGCTATTTATTTTTACAAACTTTAATGTTTTTTAATGTTTTAGTACTCTTTAATACTTCCTTATACAGAAAATGTGGTAAATTTTTCTATCAGACTTAATTGCAAATTTCTAGGCATGTACGGATAAATAAATTAACAAGAAATAAACAGAAATGAATGATTGGTGGCGCTCAGTTCGAATATCTAAAAGAGAGACAAATATATTTTAAAACATGATACTTCACAAAACGGTTAATATAGTATGAGCATATGATGCGGAATTTTCAAGGAAAGATACCAAAAATTGCTTTCGAATCCTAGCAAGGAAAAGGAAAAGAGGACACCCTCTAATAACTTGGAAAAGTACCTAGGTATAATTATGGGAACGTTTAAGAACAGACAGTTAAGAGAAAGACTATGGGTGGATAGGACAGAATGTTTTTTGTCTTCTTTCTTTCTTTCTTTCTTTCTTTCTTTCTTTACCTTAGTTTCACCTCTCCCTTTTAGGGACATTTAAGCGACCCACGCCGCCCGGGCCTTGCAGGGCCGCGATCTGTCGGGATAGGGATTATCTATGGATCACATACATACTTTTTCTGACCAGACAAGGACATTTAGGGCCTCCCCGGATAAGTGATCAGCCCAATGCTGGGGCCACCTCCGAGACAACACGAACACATAGGACGAGACACACCATTCACACACACATTCACTCTGTACAAGGCGAGGATGGGATGAAGATAATAATGACGGCAATATTATATACCAGGACCACAAGGGACCACAAGTTACCCGACATTTGTCTCAATGGTGAGGAAAAACCCCGGAAAAAACCCCACCTAGGTAACTTGTCCCGACCAAGATTTGAACCCGGGCCCGCTGCGTGAGAGGAGCGAAAGCATCCCCAACGCCAAAGCGGTGGACATGTTTTTAGTCAATGTGTCTGTTAGATGATGTAAGAATTTGTAAAACTGACTAAATAAGCCTAATTATAATTATAATAATAATAACTACAACAACAACAATAAACGGATATTATGAGAAATGGAAGAAAGAAAACGTACCGTCTCATGTTTCGAAAAGTACTGTAGTTATAAATTTTGTGCGAAGGAATTGATTTCCCATAATTGACCTTGTAGTGTGGGTGAGGCTGGACATATATTTCCTGTACATGGTCATTCATGACGGATATCCTAGTAATAATATTTATCGTAAAATTAAAGGATACATCTTTCATCGAACAATGTAACCACATAATATAAGTATTTACAGACGAAGTCTGATTAGAATGAGGTGCGTGTTATTCAGGCGTGTATTTTTAACCGACGGGAATTGGTAATAAATTGATGTTAAATTCGAGAAGAAACGGAAGCTATAATAACAGGAAATTAACATTAAAAAAAACGTTCGTCTTGAATCTTGAGAACTCGAAACTGGAAACAAATTCTGAAGTAGCCGCAAAATAAGTTTACATAGTTCATTATTAATAAGGAAAGATAGGTTGTCTGCAGACCGCCGGCGGGGTCTTGTGGTTAGCCGTCGCTGAATACAGATCCGTCGGCCCGGGTTCGATCCTTGGAATTTTCTGAGGTAGGGAGGTCTGATGGGGTGCACTCAGCCTCGTGATACAAATTTAGGAGCTACTTGATAGAGAAGAAGCGGCTCCGGTCATGGAAACCACCGTTAACGGCCGTGGGTGTCGGCATGCTGACCACATGCCCCAAATCCTGCCATCTGCCTATGATAGATGACGCAGCGGTCGTGTGGTGGGCCTTGTCCCTTCAGGGATGTAGCGCGCCACGGAGTGAGTGAGTTAGTTAGTTAATTAGTTAGTTAGTTAGTTAGTTAGTTAGTTAGTTAGTTAGTTAGTTTGTTAGTTTAGGTTGTTTGAAACTTGGCTGCACGCATGGCTCAGTGGTTTGACCGTTCGACTTCCACCACTGGGAACCGGAATTGAATCTCGATTGATCCCTGTGGAATTTATGGTGTACAAAATGGGATTGGGCCTGTTTTCTCGGGGTGCTCCTGTTTCCCCTCCCGTATATCATTCTACCGTTGCTCCATTCAACACAAGATCTGTCCCTAAATTTTAGTCAAGTATTGTCAATTACGCACAATGTCAGTACGCTGAAAAATAACATTGTGCGCATACATCGCGCAGCCAAACTGACAGTTTGCCCATGCGTCGTGATATAGGCCTACGCAAGATTAATTTTGCGAACAACCTATAATATGATCAATTGGTTGCAATAAAGGAATTATTATAACTTATCTCTTGAGCTTCAAAAGCGGGAGGTCTCTGTGAATCTGATCAATAAGACAGCTATTTATCCATAAATCGCCTTTCATCTCATTTCGTCGAGATAACACGTATCCCAGTTCTAGAAGAGAGTTCAGCAGGAAAAGTTCTACCGAGCGAGTTTAAGATGCTTCAACGGATTCTTAAAAATATCAGGAACAGCCGCAGTTAGTTGTGAATGAAGTTAAAAATCCCGTTAGAAGTTCATATAAATGCGTGTTTGTGAGAATATTTCGGGAGAACGTTTTACGTGATATAATTACCTCCACGCCTCTCTTGTTACTGAATAGGCCCAGGTGATGTTAAAGGAACAGAAGAGCCCAGTAGCGGCAGGTAAATCACCTGTACTGATTTATAAGCAACCTTTGTGGGATTCTTATAAAATGATGTGGGTGGGCTTTCTGAGTGGGTGATTTGATTTAGTGTCAGCTACTTGCTGCGAGTGCCAACTGCTCCATCTTGTTTCCAGCTCTGAGCACCAGTTTAGCTTCAGCACAGGAGGCCAGCATTAATAAAATGTGTATAAATTATATTTCCCATTATTCTGTGCTATTAAATATTTCTCATTTATATTTCGTTTCTAGGAAGGGTTATTTAGGGAAGTGTATCATGATCGTACATTTTTTAAATATCTATTTCATCCCAACCGCACATGACGGACAATTCGTGTATGTAATAGCATGATTTATTTCATTTCTTCGCGGTTTTCCAATAAAGTTGGCAGTTTTCGTGCAAATTAAATAAAAGGCTTTAAGTTTTCATGCAGTTGCGTGGTTAGATAGCCTATCAAGGTTTAGGGATTCCAGTCAGGTAAAAGAACTGAAGCTGTCAGAGCTTTCAGGTGTTGCTTGCTCTGGAGTAATTTTCTGGGAAGAAGTGAGCAAAACTGACTGGAATACCAGGAAGCTTTGATATCATACAAATAAAAGATTATTACTTGGACCACATAATAAGTGACATAAGGCAACATCGAAGTAAGCGTGTGTACATAACACGTGTATATGTTTTTATACGCGTAACACAGGTCATTGCCACCCGGAAGAACTATCTGGTATTGCGCTATTGCAATCTTGTGGAATTTCAACCAAATTATCGCATAAATCATGAATGTAGTGAGAAAACTTAAAATAGGTTTTATGTTCATTTTAATGTTACTATCCCCTTGAATCTCCACAATTGTTTACCTACCTTCCATTCTTTATTTATGCATATAGTCTACACTCTGCAGATAGGCTACGTCATTATGCTCATGCATAAATATATCCTTACGCGTTGATTACATTATAATTTTTAGTCATTACTTTCAAAGTACAGACATGACCTTTTGACTTGGTGGGGCAGTATTACATACAGTCTGTATTTTAATAGGTGAAATATAACTCACTGTCGGGACTCGAGAGATATTCGCAGTTAAGAGCAAAACATCATAACTTAATAAACATGACGACGTGACATCGGACATGGTAAAAGTTTATTTTTATGCTTTAGTTATAGAACGAAATGTTAATATCAAGTATAATCAAGAGGTTATGTCGTAAACCAAAGCAAATTAGAACACCCACATTTCCACAAATATCCACTGAATTACAAGAAAGTTTCTACATTTAGTATGTACAGATGTAAGATAAGATTTGCTTGAAAGTATTCTCTCCATGGTGAAATTACCACATTCATTGCAAGAACTAGTGAACAACATGTAGGAATAGTCAGATTGTCACATACGATTTAAAGGACATCTTACACTAACAAATAACTGTTCGTTACAAATTTAAGAGGAATAGACATTATAATCCTACTTAAAATAACACCGTCATAATTTATACCCGGATATCTAAGCAAAATGCGTATTTATTTTCATATTTTTAAACATATACAGAAATGTTATATTTCATAGGACAAGCATTCATTACGATATAGTGTTTATTTTACTTATTCTAGGAGGAACCGATTTTGTTTGCTTATTTTGTGATCTTGAATTAAAATAAAATTCACTCAAAACTGTCACATTAATAGTGCTTATGTTTGTAAAAATCCGGGTTGTAAAACACTCGATTAGATTTATAAAATGCTTTCCGATGAAGAAACAGATGAGGAATACATCGAAGAAGACCTGTGTTACTTTTCACATGCACCTGTGACGTAATGCGACGCTGAAAGAACATTTTTTTTTTTCACTTTAAAAATCGGTTTTCACTGACCCTCACAGGAACTTCACACAAAAATCTGCGGAAGACTACATACTGTAACAACTGTGAATAAGATAATTTTTGTACAAAACTTATAATTTTATTTATTTGATTTTCGTATAATGGTTTCTGCTAATTTTGGTACTAATATCCTAGATTTTTCATGCTTATTTACTTGCTTGTTTTATTGTCTTATTTTGCTTATAAATCCGGGCACTAGTCATGATAAATTTACAAAAATTCAATAAAATAACTTAAGAGCAATATTTGCTCAAATTTACAGTAATTTTTAATTTCCTCGACTAGGTTTTTCATAGAAACTTGTACGTATATTGCGATATGAGTGCCGTACGTGCATCGTTGGAGAATTGAAGAACAAATTTAAAAGATAAGCCGATAGATCGGAATATGCAATTAGGCCTAACCAATCAATAAAATTTATCAGATTTCGATCTGTAATCAAATCTTTATATTAGTTCTAGCAGGACTTTATATAAAGGTACCTGATAATGCAGGTGTACGATTGACCTCAACTGTTATAAAAATCTAATAGGCCTACATGTGATGCGTTATTTCCTAAAATATTTAACGTATGTTAATTAAATGTGTTGAATACTCTGCAAAAGAAATTGAGCGCCTATATCAAATAAACAAGTTCAAGGAGATACGGAAATTTGACAACAGCGTATGAAAAATAACTTACATGTAAGAATCCATCCAATGGAAGCAGATTGTCATCAGTGAGTTGTTTTTACCTGAAACAAAAAGATAAGGCGTTAACTATTACTGTGTTAACATATTTCTGGTAAGGCACCATCCCATTACTGTTAGACATTACTCTGGGAAAAGATTCGGAATACTTAGATATTAAAGAAGTTAGTTCTTAAAAATAAACATTTTGAATGTACTTGAGAATGAATAGTGTCAGAATGCCCAAAGAGAATCCAGATTCACAACAGAATAAAAATGAAGTTAGATGGGCAAACGAAATTTACTTTGAGAGTGGAAGAGACCATTACGTCTGGACGTTATATGAAGAAAAGGAACTTCTTTCCCTCAATTTTACCTCCCCCGATGGAGGGACAATTTGGCGGTCCACGCCGCTGGGCCATACAGGACCGCGACTGCCGGGGAGGGAATTTTCTGTGGATCACAGAGATACTTTTTTGACTAGACAAAGGTATCGAGGCCCTCCCTAGATGAGTGATCAGACCAATGCCGGATCGATCTCCAAGACAACACGAACACAGGACAAGACAAACCAATAACACACACACTCCGAACAAGGCATGAATGGGATGAAGGTGATAATGACGGCCAGATGATGTCCGGGGACCACAAGGGCATAAAGTTTCCCGACAATCGTCTTACATATAAGGATAAACCCCGCAAATCCTGAAAACTTGCTCTGGCCGAGAACGAAATCTGTCCTGCTTTGTGAAGAGAGCGATCGCATCCTTTATTCCTAGCGATGGACGAAAAACTTCACATCATAGCCTAACTTCCACGCTTGAAGGGAAACGATAGTCATGCCAACTTGCCAATTTAGGCCTAAGCCTTATTCAAAATCATATTAAATTTCCCCTAACGCTTAATAATATGAAAATAGCACGTATACTCATTCTACAAACCATTTCTCAGAGCAAGAAAATTGGCGGCGGTTAGCTCAGCGATAGCGTTTGAGCTTACGGAGCAAGTGGTTCCGGGCTGAAATCCTGGTGAGGACTACCACATTTCCGCGGGAGGTAATGGAAAAACTAAAGCAGTAGGCCTATCGTTTATGTTGTGATCTTAATGTATATTGTATATTTTGTATTTAAATTGTAATTTAGAAATTTTAAATGTATTAAGTATTTAAGTATTTTTAATAACTATATGTAATATTCTTTATTTTATTATGAAACCACCGAACTGATTAATGAAAATCAAACTAACTTACTTTGCCTAGGATGCCGTGGGTACATTGTAAATCGCATTTGCTTATGGTCCCTGAAGCTCGCTCCGGCCGATATCTATATTTTAAAATTTTTAATCAAAGAAATTACTCCTAAAATGTTTTAGTTTAAGTCAATGTAGGATAATTTAGAATCTTCCCGCTATGGAAATAATAATAACTGAATTAAAATAAAATGTTCAAAACATGAACTTATACGATTAAGACAAATCGATCAGAGAAAAATACTTAAGAAGAGAACACTATGATGTAGAACTTCTTACTGCTGCAATTCAGGAATGTTAGATCTTTACCCGAAAATGTCGAGAAAGATAATTTAAAAGATTTGTCACAATTCTTGGCCTGATTCTCTACCTTTGATATCCCAGCTGTCCTGAACGTGCGTTTTGCTTGTGAGCAATGCTGAAAGTTTAAGCTGATCAGACTTCTTGCCCGTTCTGGTAATATATGCGTAGTTGTGTTGGCCTTCTGCTATTTCTGTACACAACCAGAGAGTTCAACTGCTCTGTAATTTCTCCAGTGCAGAAGCAAAGGGTTTCTCTTAATAAAACTGCACATTAAACTGTGTTTCATAACTTTATGGGTTTATCCAGCAATTTTTATGTAGACTGTTTCAGTGAATTTGATTCAGTCTCCGTAAAGGATAGAGAATAGAATTGTATTCTATATGAACCCAAATGTTTTACCTCTTCTGGATTAAATCACAGTATAAATTTCGGCCCAAGATTATACAACTCACTAATAAGAGCTCATCCCGAACTATATAAACTAAATTTACACAGATTCAAGAAACAAACTTATAAAATTTATTCAACCTAATTCATGACTCATTTTACAATATCCCAATTTTTTGCTTTTCATTTTGGCTATTCGTGCTTGTCATTCCTCTCTAACACATAATGTTTAATATATATGTTTTGCTCTTGATTTATATTATTTACTATTTGCCTTGTTTTGTGTATTTGTGTATGCCATGTGTGTGTGTGTGTGTGTTTTGTATGTAGCGTCGGTTTGCCCTGAATTTTTTGTTTTGTAATTTCCAGTGGTCACTGTTTTCTGTTGCTGTGCTGAGCTGTGCCCAAGCACGAGCTTTTACTCATTCGGGCATCAGTAATGAATGTATTATTATGTATGTAGATAAATCTTAGATAGCAGGTAATGCAGGAAAGTGTGTTGCATGGTTCTGCAGGAAATGCAGTTCACCGGAGAGGCCGGAAGCATGGAAGCTGTCACAGTGACGTTCCATAATAAACTGAGGATGCGAAGTGACACTAAGACACTCAGTGTGTACTGTAAAGTTTTAAGCCAAACAGTATGTGGTTTACTTTAAGGGGGAGTTATGATTTAAATTATGGTATTCTACATTTCTTCATTTCTGACTGTTTTCATGAAATATTCTAGACTAGTGTTGCACAGTTGTGTAAAATAGTTCCGTCTATTTTCTCAAATTTGGTTTTATATGTTATTATCATGTTATTATCAGCTTAATAGCTTAATAGACTAGTTTGCAAACTACTAAACTTGCGTAGCCATTAAGGCATACGCTCGTTGCATAATATAGGCCTACTTGCTATTTTATTCCATTTTTAGAAAGAAATATGACTAATGGATTAATCAAATATAGAATAAACATGTGATATATGGCTATCAAAGGGTAACGTTTTCGCTGATATTGATGTAGCCTATATATGCGTCACCGAAAATATTGGATAAAAGCAGAGATATAAAATTAATAAAGTAGTGCTTTTTGCATTTTATCCACGTATTAAAATTGCCATTAAAACTTCCTACATTGACTTCAAACTTATAAACCCGCTGATATCATTCATTGAACGCTTATAATAATATAAATTCACCTCTGAAAGGTTTAATAAAACAATGCAATCATTACTGAGCATTGGAGCTTTAAAACGTTAATAAATACGGTCCTGAAGAATGACACAACACTTTTTTGCCGTAGTAAACCTGGTTAATGATTAAACATAACATTCATAATGCTCCCAATGGTGAAGCTTAGGATCTTCAATTAGAGGTTTCTGTTACCTATGTGAATTTCTGTTACGTTTATTTTCCGAGAGAGGGGCAGGTGGTAAGCCCTTGCCTCACATCCCCCCTCCCCCCCCCCCCCCACGGAAACTAAGGTATTACTGAGACTTGAAAGTCCGAGGGATTTTGTCCAGAGATTCTAAGTTAAGCGTGGAGTTCTTTTACCTGCCGTAAATCTACGACATGCGCCCCCAACTTAAATTCCCTCCCGGAAGACTCCGTGCCCAGGATTTTTGCATCCTGAAAAATCCATCGACCGCGGTCGGGTTTGATACCGCGACCTTCGGTCACGCTGCCTTTAAAACATCGCGGCCGACTTAAAACACGATATACTGTACATTAAATAGAATTCGTGATAAGTTACTTTTTTTAAAAAGGCTGAAAATCGCTGTGTTAGAGCTTTCACATTTTTTTTATTACTTTAAGAATGTAAAGTGCACGGCTCCATTTGTATGTTGTTTTGAGTCCCACTTGTGCGAGATGCGGTGAAGTGATCTCGCAAAGTATCAGCAGCAGCTTTTGTGCACAGGTCCACGGAGAGTCAAAATTAGATTGCGAAGAAGAAATGAGAAGAATATGAGAAATGCCTGCAGCAGGCATAATGAGGCCGGAAACATGTCGAGCGCCGAGCAGTCTGCCAGGCTCGCACGTGTGTAAATACTGTCACGACACGTGGCACTGGACTCTCCACCCTTGTGCCTGTCACACCTCATCATGAGATATATGGCGACCTATTTCTGAACTACAAATTTCCAAGAATTATATGATATCAAAATAAAACTTCCCTCTATTCATATCGTGGCACGTGTGTTGACATGAAATTTAATCAGCCATCATCAGGTTTCTTTATATAAAATTTTGTTTTGAATCCAATGTTTACTTTTTTTAGTTGGTTGTTACTTATTCACTCAGTTCAGAGTTTTCAGAGTTTAACAGTTATTTTACAAAGATTACAGAATTCTTAAGCTAACATTATTAAACAGTATGTAGCCTACAGAAGAAAAAAATATTATGAATTGACTAGAAATTATTAATATTAGGCCTAATATTAGATAAACAAACATAGGGAACAAGAAATAAAAAAAAAGTGTGCGTGGAACGGTAATTGACAGAAGTGATAATAATAATAATAATAATAATAATAATAATAATAATAATAATAATAATAATAATAAGCTTTTGTTGCTGAAGGCAAAAAGTGCACATTCAAAGATGATTAAGCAAGGTAAGAGAAGGATGCTATTGGCTTTTCATGAATCGAGCGGTTTTGCATTGAAGACAATTCTAAAGTTATACAGTTTTGGAGGATAAAAATTATTTTGATTAAATATGATCTGCACCACCCCATGTCGTAATATTGTAGTTAATTTGCGAATAAACATAACCATAGTAGTAGGCTATATTATGAATGTTCTTCGATTGCAATATGTTGATAGTTTTGAGAAAAGGTTTGCAGATTTTGTTAAATGTTGAGATTTATTAAGGTGGTTTTGCCAGTTTAAATGAAAATCAACTCTTCACGATCTGAAATAGTGAGCGTCTAAGTCACTGACAGAACTAAGAAATAAGTTTAACATCGTATTACGCGAATATAAACTATTAAAGTATACAATAATTAACTTACATTGATATTTCGTAATTATTTATTCTTCATTTTCATGCCCTTCTACACATATGCAATTGTGCGAGATTGGTAATGTCATGGACAAGAATTCAGCAGATGCAGGTTCAGATATCATTACCGGCCAATCTGAATATGTTTTCCCTTTAGCAAAGGCTAATATCGGACTGTATTTTCTTAGCCATAACTTCAGAATATACAGAGTGATATTATCAATTTCTAAGCAAATGCAAAATTATTTTCAGACTCCTAAACATAAACATAAACAGCTCTAATACAATCTGTCCTCCAATATGGTATCATTGGCTGGGGGGGAAGTGGCACATCTGTATTGACTCCTTTGATTCTAATACAGAAGAGAATTATAAAAATTTGTTTAAAAAAGCCTATAGAATATCCAACAGAATTGATATTTCCTGAATTTAATGTGATGACTGTAGAACAAATTTATAAGCTCACACTTTTAAAATACTTTCAAAAATACCGCAACGTACATGTATCGGATCCTCATAACTACAATACTAGAAGAAATAAAACATTGCCTTTAATAGAACCAAAATACTTCACCTCTTCTGGCTCTAAACATAGCATTTATTATGGTTCAAGACTCTATAACTCTATAATTAGGTCACATCCAGAAATAGTACATATGAACAACAAAAAATTCAATAAGTTTATCAAAAACCTTATTTCATAGTTCAAAAGTTACTTCACTCTGTACTTAGTAGACAATTAAGGAACGATTTTATTTGTAATAACTCAGGGTTTCAATTTTTGTTCTTACTACTTTTCCTTTTTTCTTTTTACTATTCTGTTCTTTCTTTTTTATTATTATTTTTTAGGTATTGATTTAATATTATATTTTCTTTATGTATTTGTAATTTGTATTTTGTAATGTAAATGACTGAACTGTGCCCGAGCACGAGCGCATGCTCATTCGGGTGGTCTTGTTTTGTTTTGTATAAATATAAATAAAAATAAATATAAATAAAAATAAATAAATAAATAAATGTCATATTTCGTAAGACATTCCCTGAGAAGTAATTTTAACTTTAACTGATAGTGTAATTTGCTTAACTTAGCCTATTCTGAGAGAAAAATATTTTGCTTCCTTAGTTTATCTTAATAAAATATCATATTTTACTTAAAAGTGCTTATTTCATTCCTAGACGTCATTATCTCCTTCTTCCTTTCTTTTGTCGGCTAATAGAATTACTGGAAAATCCGGATTATGAAACACTCTCTCAGATTTCTAAAAAAAAAAATTCCAGTGAAGAAATAGATATCGAAGATGAACTGTGTTCCTTTCCATATGGGCCTGTGATGTTGAAAAAATATTTTACTTTACAAACCGTTATTCTCTGATAGATGCAGGAGTTTCACACAAGAAAATCTGCCGACGATTTCCCTTTCATACTGCAATAACCGTGAACACGATGAGATTTCTGCGGAAATATTAATTTAATTGATTTTAATTTAATTTTTTTGCATATTTTGTTGCTTATTGCTTATATTTTTCGTGATTATTTTACGGTTTTATTTTGCTTATAAATCCGGGATCTATCTGATATAAGCCTATTCAATATTCTGAGAGGCGATAGTATTAATAAAAACAAGAGAAAGTCTGACAAACAGGGATCTATAAACCTCAGCATTTATAGGCCTACATTTGAAGCTTTCCCGCTAACTGTCTCGACTGGGAGTCGAACCTGGGAAGCGGACGCATCCCCATCTCCACAATGAAGGACGTTACCATTCTCATCATCATCAACAACAATCAAGATAGGCCAGATTGACCTGTTTCGTCTCACAAGAAGTCTTCCCAACGACGCCTGGGTCTTCCTATAACTCTTTCTCCTTTTGGCTGGTAGCGAAGAGCTACGTACTAAAATTTTTGTTTTTCATATGTTAAGTATTATCAGTATTAAAAGTAGCACCACACATCCGTCGTTAAATATCCACATAACATCCAACTAACAACTAAAGCGCCATCTTCCTTAAATTCATGTATAGTGTTACTATGTTCTTGCAGAATTTTCTAGTCTTGTTCTCAGTATGGCATAAATCAGCATGTTAATGTGTAGTGGAGTCACGTAAATAACCTAGAACACATGGAAGAGCCAGTGCCCCAAGTGAGCAAAAGAATTTTCAGTTTGGCGAGATAAACAAGAGCGATTAATGATAGCTAGGATCTGGTGACAAATGTAAGGTAATCACTATGAGACAGGCGTTCGGAACACCGGGGCATTTATCAAGATAGGAAAGTTATCGTGGGAACTGTGGACAAGTCACGCATTATATATTTCCTCCTGGTCCATGTGCCAATAAAGAATTAGATGAGGTCCGTCAGATTTCACAACTCCTCGACTGCTACACAGTTTCAAGTAATTTTGTAAAATAGTTACTTAGGCCTATATGGTAAAATGGAAAACGTCTAGAGCAGTGGTTCTCAAACTATGGGTCGCGACCCACTGGTGGGTCGCGGGAGTAATTTCGGTGGGTCGCGAAAAGGGCGGGAAAAATTAAACTTTTTCAACATAAGGAATATAAGGCATTTGAATACAATAAAACTATTGAAAGGCATATGAAAAACACGTGCTGCATTTTATATTGGTTATCGTTATGTAGTAGTGGGTCCCGAAAAAAATTTATAGGTGAAGGTGGGTCCCAGGACAAAGAAGTTTGGGAACCGCTGGTCTAGAGGGTTGTAATAGATAGAAAAATCTAAAGAGTGTTTCATTTCTGTAATGCACATCAAACAGCGTTCTATAATTTCATGGCATAACAATTAATACTTTAATCCTTTCAGTGCTAAATTTGTATATTTATATAGCAATCAAGTCAAATCATCAGTGGGGTTTATGTCTAAAATCGATGAGAAAAAATTTAATAGAAGGCCTGGTACCCATGAATAACAGTCGTAACAAGGGGAGAAAAATTCTTACATTTTACATATAACAATAATAATATACTAGTCTTATGTCTCTAATAAAAATATATATATATATATTTTTTTTAGATGACGAATTTATACGTTAAGGTTAAAAATGTAATCTTTACAGACATTTACGGTATTTCCTGACAACTTTTTTTATGATGTGCAGGGATTGGATTTTTAGGTGCAGTTTTCATATGGAAAAAGGAAATGAAAGGTGCTAAACGTAAAGCAAAATAGAGGACAAAATAGGTGCTTACAAAACTCGTTATGGAACGAACTTATATTCACGAACAGCAGGCTACTGACTAATTCCAGCGAAATTAAAAGAAAAATGGAGTCTTTAGTAATTATTTTTCATGTTGGTGGTGTGCTTCAGTTCCATGTTTGCTGAAAGCAGACAAGGTTCACTATTCCCACGTTCACTGCAAGCTGAGGAAAAGTTCACTGAGAGTTATTTAACCAATGAAAGCACGCTCAAATTCTAGCACTATAATATACAGAGTGTTAATAAATAACACCGAAATATTTTACCTGTGTATAGAGGGGACATAGACAAGCAACTTTTATTATTCATTAACACCCTGTATAAGCCATGTCAGACTGCATATAAACAGCTAACTTAGTGATTAGGTCCACAGTTTATCTTTCTTGTAACTTATTATCTAATTTTACATGGAATTTAAATATTTCTTTCAATTCTTTCTTATCATTTTATTACAAAATTAAGACAAACTACTGTAGCCCATGGATACATTAGGAATTTAAGGATCAACACCTTGGATATTGAAAGGAAACCAAGTCAAACTATAGGCCAAGCAATGAAACTCGAAAGTCATAGGCTATAAACGATGAAATCCGCTTTAGAAGGCTATTAAAAGGCTAAAGGAAAAAAGGGACAAAGGCTCTAAAAATAGGAAAACATGTGCTGTAAAATTGCCTCCATTCTCAGCTACAGATAACTTTTCACACTGGTTTCTTTCACAGGAGTTCTAATTCGCCGTACGTAAAAAGATGCGCACCTGAAAGTCCTAACCCTGATAACGTGTTATGAATGGAAGGGTATGTAGAGCAGGCAAATTATACTCTTATAAGCAGAAGGATTCTATTTTGGCTTGTTTACCCTACACACCAGATAGTTTTTGGAGATAAGATGATGATTCATAAGAGGGAGGTTTCTGAACTCGCCAAGAAAGATAAATGTTCTGACCGTAATATATTAATAACTTGTCAGTTTATATGATCTAAACGGTAGAGTTCTTGCTGATGAGATATGTTCTGCTTACGACAGTTTCTGGAAGGTAAGTGTGCTTAAGGGTTATTTTAGGGTGTCCACAATTATCCTGTGAAAAAATATTCGCACTATTTATGTATCATCATCAATATTTTGGATGCCAAGAAGGAGCACCTGGCCGTGTTGCCCAGATGTAACGTACACTGGCAGCATTTCAGCAAAAAGAGCTACACGTTCACAGCTCACTAATATTGCCTGTGCGACACGTGTGCATGAGGTAAAAATAAACAAAACTCCCCGCTCGTGTATATGTATGCGGGAAAGTTGAGTACTAATAATTTATGTTTTATGAATACTGCACTCTAAGCGCAGAAGCAAGAGCACATGTTCTAAAACATAGAGATAACCATGTGCACTGTATCTCTCTCGAATCCTATGCCCCCATGTTGGGGCGAAGGGCCTCCAACTGGAGGTTTCTGTTTACCGATGTGAATTTTGTTACGGTTATTTTCCTAGAGAGGGCAGAGGGACAGGTGGTAAGCCCATCGCCCCTTAACCCCCCTCCGGAAACTAAGGTATTACTTGGACGTGAAAGAGCCGAGAAATTTTGTCCAGAGGCTCTAATTTAGGCTTGGAGTTCTTTTACGTGCCAGCTTAAAGTCCCTCCCGGAGGACTCCGTGCCCAGGATTTTTATGTCCTGAAAAACCCATCGACTGCGGCCGGGTTTGATCCTTCGGATCTAGAGGCGGGCACGCTACCTCTAGACCACCGCAGCCGACTAATCATGTGTATGAAGTAACTTAATGCCACCTTAGTGAAGGAAACCATTCTGTGTCTATAAAGAAGTCGTGAAAGAAGAAATAAATCAGAAGGAATTAATATGATAAACAATTAGAAAAAGGTAATTTAGATTAAAACAAATTAAGATGAAAAATTGCAACCAGATCTTTAGTGCTCGCATTTTATTCACAGCCCTTTTGTGCTAGTTTTACGTTTCCCTGAGTAAAATCAGGCTCTAATATGGGCCTACCCTAATATCCACATATACCGCCTATCTTTCCGCAAGTCAACGCCTACCGCCTCCTGAAAGACCAGGGCCCTATTTCATAAAAGTTACAATTTTACAGGTGACAGGTGACATAAAATTGTCTTACAGGTTTACATTTTGACAATTGTGTTTTTCATAAAAGCTGACAACTTTACATAAATGTCATGACAATTTTGTAGATTTGTATGACAATTTTACATACTGTTGTTTCTCAAAACTTTTGAGTTTACAGGTAAAAGTCTGACAAATATGTCAAATCTTAGGATACCTATCATTTATGAAACATTAATTTTTGATGACATATTTACAAATTTACAAAAAATGTAGAATTGTCATTACAGAAGTGACAGGCAATCTTTCATATGTAGGCCAACAGAGTAGGTTATGTAAATGTGTGGCATAACTTGGCAAACTTTCTTGTGATTTAAACTTTGTTAATAAACTTGCTAAATTATCTTGTTAATAATGAACACTAGTAGTAGTGATATTGGTAGTAGTGAAAGTGGTGAAGAAATAGACATGAAACTACCCAGTGTTTTTAGGAAATGGATTAACCTAACTTTCAATTTCAGTGACTTTGTATTAAAAGAGAAATATAATTCAATTATTTTCGATAGTAATAATCGATTGCTTAGGTATCATATTCGATGTTGAGACACGTATGTGAGAGCCATCTACTACAGTGTACTAAAGTAATCTTTAGGTTTGACATAAAATTGTCGCGTTTATGAAATGGATACTTTTAGTCTGACAATTTACATTAATTTGCCTGTAATGTAAGGAAAAGTTGTAATATTTATGAAAAATACAATTGTCGTGACATATTGACAAATTTGTCAGACTTGACATAATTGTCGTATTTGTCACACCTGTAAAGTTTTATGAAATAGGGCCCAGGTGAACAAACGCTGGTGATATCAGCAGAACGTGCATTTAAGATCGGTAAAACGAAATAAATTTAAAAAAATATTATTTGAAATGCACACAACTTCCTCTGCCCCCCCAAAAATGTTAGCCTCTTAGTATAATATATCATGTATGACATCCTGTTCATGTAAATTAGTTGTAAAAATGAAGAGGATGCCATTAGACCTACACCACATCTCACCAACGAAGGATACATAACCAAATAAAATCAGGTAAACAGATATAACAAAGTGCCAGTATGTTTTTGTTGAATCAATTATAATTGAAATTATGATATGCAGAAAATAAGTTTTTCTAATCAGATTAAAATCGACCAGCGTCAGCAGAACTACAGATTTGTGATACCTTGACAATCGCGCACTCACATAAAAATAAAAAATAAAATAAAAAAATTCACGTCAAATCGGCCGGCTCCGGGATTTGATCCGGAATACGAGTCTAAGGCGTTACCATTTGGCCAACTCAGTCAGTTTGACGGTGTCGTTTGATAAGCGTAAGTGAAGGAATAGTGTTAACTGTCAAATTTACCGGTATACAAAAATTAAAAAACATGTGACCTTTAATTAGTCGTAACCGGTCAACCGATTAGGTCAAAAATTAATAGGCTTCTTCCCATGGACGTTATAAATGCATATACCAAGTTTCATGAAAATCTGATAAAGCATATTTGAGTTATGGGGCCTTTTGTTATATAATAACATAAAAATGCACTAAATTGGGCATTATTCCGGTACCGGCCACAGTGGTAGACTCTTTAAAATATATGCCTACATTTTCATTTTGCACATTATTGCCTATGGAAAAAAATAGAATTGCGTTTTGTAATTTTTGTAATTTTCTTCCCCTCCTTGTCCCGGCAAAGAAAATCGTTAGTGAACTGATATCCCCAGTTTTTTTTTTTTTAAGTAGCAAATGGAAGGCATTTTTAAGACGCTTACACTTGCAGTTTCTCAGTGTTTGTTCCAGCAATGCGATGAAAGTATTCTAAAAGTTGATTGAATATAATTGGAAAAGTGTCTGTTTAGTTTATGTGGTGGATTTGGAAAGACAAGAGTAAGTCTAAAAGTAACTGTATTCTATAAATTGTAAACTGCTGAAAATTAAGCAAAATGTGTGCTCACAGTCTTGTAGTTCAGAGCCATGAAAATTGTAGGTGAATTTAAAATAAATTGTTATATTATTGTTCCAGCGTGTTTATTGTACTTATTAAAATGAAATTTAAACTGTTCATAAAACGGTAAAATCTATAATAAAACTAATTATTGCCTTTAAAAACCCAATTCATAGTTTATAAAAATCTAAAAATCCGGACTATACCGATAACTTTATATTAATGAAAATGTCAATCAATATAAATCGCAGCTATTTCTCCATAGGAATTGTGAGCGAAGGCAGCAGCCAAGGGAAATACTAGCTGAATGAAACAGCTAAAAATCCGACATTGGAGTGCATTCCACGATTAGAAAGCGTCTCTATTGCATTTGACATTATAAACGAACGAATCGACTAGGGTGAGCTCATTAAAATCCACGCGATATATTGAAAAGATCGAGATGCTTTTATGACAAAAAGTTATGACAAGTTATGCCATACAAAAAGAAAAAGGCAAAGTCACCTGCAATTGATTTGACAATTGAAATGTATTACCGAAAACTGATGCTTCGATAGTGCAAAAACATTCACGTTTTCTGCCATTTTATCACTCATAACTCGCGAACGAAAGCTAAAATTAAATATCCGGCTTTGAAGTGCATTCGGCCACTCTTCAGTCCATTTATGTTTAAAATTTCAGAGTTCTGCGTGCTGGAGATTTCGCTGGGCATAGACAGACAGACAGACAAACAGACAAACACTTCCTCTTATTATTATAGAAGATAGAAGATACTCAAATTAAGTGTTTAAATTTGTCGGTATTTGTATTGAAATATAACGGAATCAAATACTATAGAGGACAATACAGGACACTTTGCGATGTATCGAGGGACAATATCTTGAGCACCATCTAGCGGCCCAACCTGCTACTACTGAATACTGATGAAGTAACTAAATAAAAAGATATCAGCCAATTTCTATTAGAGGAGCCGAAGTAGCCAACCTAGGCATGTTATGTATAAGGGATATGATTTTTATATCTATCTATGGTCCAGAAAAAACGCTGGTTTGGAAATAAATGACCTAAAAAGTTAAAACAAAAAAGCAACATTGAAAAAAGATAAAGTTGTTGTTGTTAGCAACCGCTAAGTTGAAATATTTGTGTTTTTATTGATTGATATTTTGATAACTAGTTCGGAAGTTCTGTGTTTTGTTTGCTCATTATTAGCCTATTCTTATAATTACTTAAACAGTGTTTTATCCTTAGTGTTTGGTGAAACATTAAAACATTGCAGTTTATATGTGTTTTGAATATTTTAATTTGCAGGTTGTGCCACCAGGAGTGCTGCAAAATCTGTCCCCCATTTTTCCATTGTCAAAGCAGTAAGTGTCCGGTATTGTCCTCTATAGTATTTGACGGAATTCAGTTTTCTGAGTGTTGTTGGTCAGAAACTAGTGAATAGTTATCATTTTACCGAGTCTAAAGAAGTAGCCACAGCAATGCATTGGTGATGAATAGTAAAGTGTGAACCTGGCATGAGATAGAATCTCTTGAGCTCGCTATGGAGAGGTGATTAGTATGCATCACGCTGTTAGCGTGTCTTTTGTGCGGTCTCCGTGACCTGGGATACTAATGCCCCTCTCCCGCCATCATTATTCAATTCTCTCTTCTGTATTACTATGCAGACGTTGCGCGTTACAAAGGAAGATGTAGTACTAGCACTATTTTCTCTGCATCTATGCCAGCTTAACCAACTGGAATTTGGTATCTGCTGTAATTTATATATAGGAATATTTACCATATATTGTAAATATAAATGAGAATAATTAATTTAATTACTGGGTACAATACGTTAGTGTTTGTGAAAAAAAGTGTTAATTGGTGTTAAATAGAACAAATCACTGTTCGACCAAACGAATATACTTATTACCAGGGCCCGGATTCTAATGACATGTCATCTTTTCATTGATGCAGCATAGACATTGCCAACTTGTAGATAAATCCTAATCATGGCCTCTAGATTATAGAAATACATTTTTATTAGGTCATTTTTTGTCATTTTATGCAATTTTATATTTTTAGGGCATTTATTTCAATTTTAGGTCATTATTTTGTAATTTTAGTGTCATTTGCTTCCTTATTTAGTCATTTTCATGTATTTACATTGAGTGTGTTAACTTTTTTCGTCGCTAGCGGTGCTGTCTTTTAAGTGATGTTTGTTTAATGCAAGAAGGAAAGATCTGGCGTTAAAATGTTGTCATGTCTCAGTCGGAAATGAGAATCAAAGAAACGCCAAATTTTTGTATTATATTACTATTGTTATTAGATTGACTTGGCACGAGAGTCTGTCACCTGCTTGGATTTGAGAGGGTAAACTACTGTTTACCCTCAAAAAACAACAATATAATCCGGCAGACCACAAAAGGAAATGCCGAATTTTGACTCGCCAGTGCCTCCGTGAGAAAAGAACATTCACAACATTACAGTTATTTACAGTTTTTACAATTATGTACAAACTAGTCTATAACTTTGTGTACAATAATCATTTTTTATAAATAAAATATCAGTTTTTAGGTCATTTTTTAAAATTATTAAGTCATTTTCTTTAAAATTCAGGGTCATTTTATACGTCATTTTTCAAACAATTTTAGGTCATCAGAATCCGGGCCCTGCTTATTACATAACGGTCACGTAACGATATCATAATGGTATCCATTACGATACAGATTTGTTTTTATAACATCAGTTATTATCGAACACGGAACGAACTTGAAACCATGAGAGCAGCAAATAAAACTGCGTTAATAACCAATCTGTATTTAAAATAAAATTAGTTCTGTTCGTGATAATTCTAATATTATACTAAATTATGTTCATTTCGTATTGTAAAAATCCGTTCGTTTCAAGAAAACGGCCATGAACAAGCTTCGACTTCACCATACGCCATCAGCTGCCATCTGTCGCAGAAGATAAGAACTACTAGATCTTGCTAACAGCTGATTGCCGCGATCAGCCATTAAAAAAAAAAAACTTTATGAATCTAAAATCTCAAAACTTAAACAATTAATTATTGATGAACAACGGCAGTCGTATCCAACTTTCCCAAAATGGCAATTAAGGCAGTCGTATGAAAATTATGAAACTCGCTATGCTCATTTCATAAACATACTCGTGTATTAATAATTGCCATTATAGGCTTGTTGCATTATGTACTGTTATACTCAGGCCTATACGTAGAATTCTTTTCTTTTCTAATAACTGGGAAGTATGTTTATTTTACAAACTTCATTTATCTTTCTGTTGTATTTGTAGGTAAACTTGTATAGAATATAACATGAGCATCTTCGTTCCTGTGACGATGAGAGTTTATGAGAGTTTGGCACAGGACCACCACTGAGTTCTCGCACATAATGATGTGGTCTCTGTAACCATGGAGTAGCACAGAAACCAATTTAAACATAATGAGGCGAAATTGACCCACCTAAGTGTGGCTGTAAGCCGGCTGATTAATTCTAATAACAAAGCATCATCTTCCTTAAACAGGCAGCCATTCCACACCATGGGCCGCAGATTTTTCAATAAACGTCGCCTCAAATCATTCCTTCTACCTCGCATTCCACCGAAACGTGACCGAAAGCTGTTAACTCTCAGAGATTATTCGGCATTAACAATGTATACATCTTCCAAATCCATAAAATATTACTTCTTTATGCGTCCATTCATGCGTCGCGTAGGCTATTTTATGTTGACCAATAACGTTTAGTAATGCCTCAAGAAATTTAGAGATGTTATTTAATGCGTCAAAGAAATTTAAAGAAATGTTATGGAGTTATCAAAGAGACTTTATGTTTTGTGGTTGGCATGACTGAGCCCATAATTGAATGTAAAATCATAAAGTAATAGAGTTTCCAAACTATGTATTTTTAAAAGCATTCTATATAGCCTACAAACAAGGGTTACAAGTTGTAATGTCTGTACTTGAGGAAAGACAGCTCCCATTCTCTCTCTTCAGGAAGAGGACCTTCAGGGATAATAAGGATGTAACTAGCCACTGACATTAGACATGCACTAAATACAAGAACAATATTCATATTTGTTTACCTGGGTCGGAGGTCACATGGGAAATGTAGGAAATGAGAAACCAGATGAAGTAGCTAAGTTAGGTGCTTCTTCAAATGTTAAAATTTCCTATAGTTTATGCCCCCTATCCTTCATTAAGAAAACATTAAGAGAACATATACCTGTACACAGCCAATGGGATCGGATTTGGCAAGAAACGAATAACGGCAGCACTACGAAAGATTTGTTTTTCCCAAGAGTGCAAGATAGAATAGCGTGTACACTTTTTATTCTAGACTTTATTATAACACAATTCTTAACAGGGCATGGGAAATTTGGTGAATACTTACATAGATTTAAAATTTCTACCTCTGCAAATTGTAAATGTAAAGAGGAAAGTCAGACTGTTAGACATCTCTTATTTCATTGTCCATTATTTACACATGAACGTTATTAGTTAATATTATATATATATATATATATATATATATATATATATATATATATATTTATCTTTGACTTTACTACACCGATCTATCGTCTTTTCTTAAATAAGCAAAGTTATACAGTTCTCTCAAGTTTCATGAATAGTGTATTTGCAAAATTGTAATATGTATGTGTAGTCTACTGTATACTCTGTATATATGTTTAATCTATAACCCTAATATGCCAGCTGGTAAAATAGGGTTCTGTACTTTTGGACATTCAATAATAATAATAATAATAATAATAATAATAATAATAATAATATAAGCAATCATAAAGTGAAATCATCAATGGGCTCTAAATTTGATATCAACAAGGAAAATTTAAATAGAATAGTTGGTATTTATGAATGATGATCATAGCAAGAGGATTAAAACCATCATTCATCACTCTGTTAACCTTATACCTCTGCTTTTATACATTTTTAATGCGACGAATTTACACGTCAGTAGCAGCGAAAAGGTTAATATTCCATACATCTTGTCAGTGATTTTTTTATATCGAAGACCTCATTCCAGTAGCTGAACAGCTCAGCGTTTTTGTAGCGATCATAATATTATTTGTCTACAGTTGTTTGTAGCTGAAGTACAAACCAGTTTCGGAAACGTAGTTATTATTTTTCATGTGCAATTTCGTCACCTTAAAGTTCACAGCATCAAATTATAACGGATCAAAGGGGCGGTAAAAGAAATATTAAAGTACTACATTCCACTTCATATTGGAATTGGTAAACATTTCATTAGAGTAATTACTTCATATATAAAAAAGTAGTTTCTTGCACATAAAATTACAGCCTATTGCTGAAATTTGCATTAACCTTCTTGCTAAGTTATGATGTACAGAATTATTTTTTTAACTGGTGGCAGAAATTT
Organism: Ectobius pallidus; assembly: GCA_964059195.1. Lineage (NCBI taxonomy): Eukaryota > Metazoa > Arthropoda > Insecta > Blattodea > Ectobiidae > Ectobius > Ectobius pallidus. The sequence continues at coordinate 124,359,666 of CAXKWD010000009.1, forward strand.
CCAATTAAATATAATCATACTAAGAGCAGAAAATTGAAAATTGGAACGCTGTCAAAAAAGTAGGAAGTTTTAACTTGATGGAAAGAAGTGCTAAGTGTTCTTGTACATTTTTTTTATGGTGTCGGATTTGTTGTTAAGTGGTTTCAGATTGGATTATATACAAATAAACAACAACAAAAACATTTTTTTAAATCTAGTCCTCTCCAACATTATTATAATAATATGATTAAACGATCAAATTTTATGGTGGCCTCTGTGACACTTATGTGTAACATTGAACAACTTTTCAAAAGTTGCAATCTATTTTAATATATATTTTTTTAAATGAGCTGCTAAAAACTACACAATGTTGACGTTTGCAAAGATTTACATGTTTTAAAAGCACGCAAGAGTGTACGATCGAACGTACCTACCAGACAAAAAACAACCCTAAATCCAACATTCCTACTCACGCAATTCCTTTCAAACCACGGAAAATTCCTACAGTACCTACATAGGATTGGGAAAACACCATCACCGAAGTGCCCATGTTCTGAAGACAACCAAATAGCCATACATCTTCTACTCCACTGCAAACTACAGGATAAACATAGACCACCTTATATGAAAGATTCCAACATAGTTCTGCAAGAAGTGATCTCATCTCCACGAACAATCAAGTATATATATGAAATCTACAAGACACTACCTTAAAAATTTAAAATGATTAGTTTGTGTAATTCCCTAAAATACTAACTCAGACAACATGTAATATTTTGTAAATACTATGTATTCTTTTGGACTAAATACCCTGCGATATACCCTCAGGGTAAAACGCAGGCTGCAAATATGAAGCTAAATAAAATAAAAAAATAATAATAAATAAATAAAAAAAGAGTGTACGATTGTCACACATGAAATTTTCTTTCCCTCTGTACTGTAGGTTGTTCTTCTTTCTGATATTCTATGCACTTCTATTAAAGCAAAATCTTTCGATAAAGCTACATCTTATGGATCAAGTTAATTCCATCAGTTCAGTTTCACACATGTGCCATCATATAACAACAAAATACAATTCAACTTGCCAAAACAAATAGGCCTAGAGCAAAAGCAAGTTGAAGAAAACATAACGCTCTCGAGGAAGTCAGTATGGGAATAGCGGGAGAAGAGATCAACAGATCGTAGTTTTTAAATAAATTCTCCGAATTTGTCAGAAAAGTAATAACGCTTAGAATTAATCAATAACTGATTTTTAAGAAGCAGATATACAACAGAGGTTAAAACTTTTAACACTTTTTTATTGCTTATGATATCTCCATGCGAACCTAGCATGAGTAGCTTTCTGAGTAAGTACAGTCGATATAGTCTAGTGCCACCATCCGTTCTCTAACATTTAGTGGCACAAAGCGAGGGTGGCACTAAAACTAAATGTAGTTTTTAAAATAAAATCGGTATAATACAGTGCTGTATTAATTTACTGTACTGTATTATGAAAGATAATTAAATAAAAGGTAAATAGAGAACTTTAGCACAAAATAAAATACTGTACAGTAATCCAATTTATTACAGTATTATGTCCAATGCTACAATACACAAACGGATTGAAAATCATGTGGGTCCATGTAAGTGATTAACTGTAACCGAGTATTTGTAGTGTAGGGTTTAGACCTGAATGGACACTGGACTAAAAGAAGTGAAATTTTGGAAATTCTCATTGTAGGAAGGGCTCTTTCTACCTGATCCACTCTCACGCAGGCTGTCTGTCCGACTTCTTAACATAACTTCCTCATTCCACCGCACTACATGTACAGTTAGTGGCAGGGGAACACTTACTTCTTGGAAATATAGTACAGTATATTTCTTAAATAATCATCTTAACGTTCACGCCAGTTTTAAAAGAATTAGGCAACTGAAAGAAAAGTCACTGCAAGCTAGACCTATATTTAGTAAAAATCTTGTCTAATATTCACTGGCACTAAATGAATTGGCACAGTAACGAGGGTTCTTATGTATTTTATGTGGTAGAAGATCCGTTCACTTGCATTTGAGGGCGTTAAAGCTAAAGTGGTGTAAGTCATGTTTTTAAAATTTTTAACCTAAGTATTGCAATGCAATGTTGAGGTATAGATCTGTTAAAAGAAAGACTGGTGTAAGTCCTAGTTGTGTTCATCCACTTACAAATGGCAGCAGAAGTATCATTGGTGAATGAAACAGCTGCTTTGTTAATAAACATAGTGGTGTAAGTCATTGACTTGCACCACTATTCCTGTAAGTGTTTGTGAAGTGTGAGTTGCTACATCCGCAGTTTTGTAAACTTTGCACTGTTTTATGAAACTGCTTCAAAGCAGTGATAACATCCACATTATTAACCATAAATTTATGGTAAGTGGGCATTAATACCTCCCTAATGATTCCTATTTTGGATCCATAGAGTCCTATGCAAGAGGTAAGACTGTTGTTGTTCCAGCTGACTGGCGGTCAGTAATCACAAAGTCAAAAGAAGAAAGCTTTTTTCTGTAGCAGAATGTCAGTTCAAGACTTTAAGTCTATAAAGAATCTTGAACAATCCATTACAAAGAGAGAGAAAATGTCACGAATCGTTAAGTTATTGAGTTTTCCCTCAATAAGTTATCAAGTGGTGTTAATTTGCTTGGAAAAACCTACTCTTATACAATTCAACGGCCCTAAATAGCGAGCTTGCTCGCCCGCTTCGTGAGACATCGGGTATACTCGGCGATGTTCGTCTCCATTACAAAGAGAGAGAAAATGTCACGAATCGTTAAGTTATTGAGTTTTCCCTCAATAAGTTATCAAGTGGTGTTAATTTGCTTGGAAAAACCTTATACAATTCAACGGCCCTAAATAGCGAGCTTGCTCGCCCGCTTCGTGAGACATCGGGTATACTCGGCGATGTTCGTCTCTCGCAGTCTAAACTTTCATGACGACTACAAAATTAGGAAGGAAAACCGTTTCTTTATTATATAAGGCCTAAGTGAAATGAACACAATGAACAAATATTCTAATTTTATTTTTACTTACAATTTTCATAGCTCTGAACCACAAACATTTTTAATAATCTACCAGTGTAATTTTCTTAAAAATCCTGGAGTCAATGAATAATGGCGGGCGAAGCCGGGGGCAACAGCTGTAAAATATTGATGGTTTTATCTTTTGAAATATCGCTGATAATAATAATCCAAACAAACCATTCCTTCCCTTGAAACATTATATAATTTCTGAAAATTACACTGAATTGATAAAATAAAATTCACATCATATTCATGTCAATAAACAGCTGAGAAACAATACGTATTATGTGTTCACAGGTTCTTTGGGACTGCATAATCGATTCTGATATAGTTTTCCCAGGGAGCGCTTTCATGTCGTGGAATGTACTCTAAAGCAGGAATTCTAGCTGTTTCATTAATTATTAATGGCTTAGTTTATGAATGATTCGCGTGCAAGTGTTAATAAATATAATGCTTTAATAATTATTATACTCTTAATTTTTAATTTTGCAAAAGAATTATCGTGGCGAAGCCACGGGCACCTCCTAGTAATTTACATTGTTGTGTGTGTTGGGCTTAATTTCTTTGGTAACGGTGTTCAGTGTGCGTCGGGATGTCGCAGGACGAACCTGTACAGGATACCGGTACGTTGCCAAATCCTGCATCGCCTGACCACCTCTGCGATAATGTCAACGTTCAGGAGGAACTCGTGACCACCACTAGAGACATCCCAAATCCTGCGTCGCCTAATCACCTCAGCGACAATGACAACCTCCAGGAGGCGCTTATCACCGCCACCGAAAAATTCTCAAACCCACAGGTGATCCTTCTATTCAACTTTATTCAATAATCTAGCGATCGTATTCGTTTTATACCCTTAGCAAGCAGGGATGGCGGTTGAGGCCTGGTAGGTTCCTTCACCAGCAGGCACCCTCACATTTACAAGGGCAGGGATTCGTACCGACCGTAATTCCGCCCCATGAGTCACCGTCAACCAATCTTAGATTTTTTAAATATGTCATTATCTTAAAATGTTTGTTATACATCAATTCTACACATAATTACAAGAAAAATGACACCAAACAATGTATGATTTACTTTAATAGGAACATAAGACTTGAAAGCAGTTTTCTCGTAACTTTGTTTATACAGTATATTTGTTAGAAATAACGCACTGGTTATAGTAACTAGACATTTCATTTCAAATTTCAGGTTGAGAATGAGAGGACGGGCATGGGAAAAGAGGTGGAGAAGAAGAAATGCCCTCTGACACTTAGCATGGGATTCTGCCGGATCTGCCATGGGGGCACTCACTCCAGTCTGAATCTGGGCCCTTTGGCTGCGCCCTGTGACTGCAAGGGCACAGTGGAACAAGTGCATATCTCCTGTCTGGAGCGATGGCTCAAGGAATCAGGCACGGATTCCTGTGAGCTGTGTGGATATCGCTTTCAAGTGCTGCGTGTCCCAAGTCAGAACGTCTACCAGTCGTTCCTCACATGGGTATCCACTGAAATGGATGCTAAGCAGGTTATACGCCAATTCTGTTTAGTTAATAAGTAGTATACTCTTTTCAGTTATTTCCACAAGTGATCGGATTAAACCCCAATTCATCGTCCAATCATTTTTCAAGTGGATATACTGGTAAGGAACTTGAAAAGGGGTTTCCAACTCGAGGTATTTTCTTGCTGCCCGATTTAATTTCAATTTTGTACACGAGGGGCTTATACTAAAGACCTGAAACTTTTGTTTAAAATGTCTTTTCTTGTCAAAATTACTTGAAGGATAGTTATAAGCCTATCATTGACAAAAATATCCCTTTCATGTTATAACACAGAATTGACTAGTGGAATGATAATTCTTTCACACTGGCCGTGTGTAGGCTAAGTTGGAAAGGTGAAGTCAGACTGAAAAATTCAATGCCATAGCCGGGATTTGAACCAGGAACTTCGGCTCTCCGTGCTGCTGCTCTGACCAACTGAGCTACCATGGCAACATGCCGGTGCAACATTAACTTCTCCAACTGACTCACATATCCCAGAATTTAATGTTGTACCGGCATGTTGCCATGGTAGCTCAGTCGGTAAGAGCAGCGGCATGGCGAGCCGAAGATCCTGGTTCAAATCCCGGCTATGGCATTGGATTTTTCAGTCTGACTTCACCTTTCCATAAAATTGACTATCCGGAAGATGACTGTGTTTTATTACTCTAGTACATTGGTTCACTTTCATTACTTCGAGTGATGAAGGTATACAATCACTAACGATGGTGCACTGTTTCAAATGAATGTATATTGTTTGACAAAACTAAGAATCAATAACCCGCTTGCACTAAAGGGGACAGTGAAGTGTACTATTCTAGGGATGATACCTATTCACTGAAACTTCCACTTTTACCATGACATATATTGCACTGTACTAACAAATAGCTTCATAATGTACATAACATACAAATGGACTGAAATTTGGCAAAATATGTGCTAAAATGTGAGCTAAAATGTGTGTAAAATTATCGAAAACTATGCAAGAAAATGTTCTTCGTACTTCTCATTTGTATGTGATTTCAATAAAAAGTTCGCTGGGTAGGCCTAACAATGCTCTTTCCTTATGTTTATTTAGTTGGTGCTGGACTTTTTGTGGTTCTGCGTGATGACACCACTAGCTCTTTTCGCAGCCTACATGATCCTGTTTTCCACGGAATGGCTGATAACCATGAGACTAGAGGACAATCCTTGTGCCATGGTGTCCCTACTCATGTTATCCTTGCTCGTTCTGGTAGCCTACTACAGCTGGGTCGCCACTGTTTTCAGGAGTCACGCGTCCAGCTGGTTGGACTGGCGGCGCAGCAATTTCGAAGTTCGTTTGCTCATTCAACGGCCACGTTCATAATCTTGTTCTTGGAACTATTTTGAAACATTAAAACGTGCGCTCCAAAATTTTTGCTGTATTTTTTTACTCATTTAAGGGATGACCGGTGTTGAGAGTGGTTTTCTAAACTACATGAGCTAAAAACGTGAAATTTTGCACTTAATTAAAATGTAAACCTAAATTTAAATTTAATTTTTTACTCTAATATCGCAATTTGTTTCTGAGATATTAATTTATTAGATCTTTTTAATCAAAATTGAAATCTTCATCCTCCGACAGATATTAAAATTTGAACCTGAATTTTTTAATGCGGGGTTCTTTGATACTTGCTTTAAAGATTTACTGGTGGATTTTGCTACATTGTTTTTACGTCCTGTTTAAAAGAAATATTTACCCAGAAAAAATTAAAAGTTTAGAAAATGACTTAAGATTATAACTTAAAAAAAAAACTAAATTCTACATAGAGAGTCTGATTAGACATTTTATTGCACACATTGTTAAGTACATTGTGAAAAATTCACAGCTGTATCTCTATTTTGTGTGGGAGAAAATACATTTTGAATGTGACAAAATAACAAGAAAATCGAAATTGAGAAAATGGCGATTAAAAGTTTGCATGCTCTGGCAGTTGGAAGAGCGCTGAGGTTTAAAAATTGGGTCAGCAATACCTGTTCCATGAGCCCAAACAGCATAGAATTGTGTACTTGCTTACTGTAAGTAAGCTCTATATTGAAGCGCGCATGAATATGCTTCAAAACGCATCAATATTCTCACCAGTATTCATTCTGGCACAAATATTCGTGTTGCATGATCGGGGATGTTTCAGTTTTTCTTTTTTAATTTCGAAATGTTTTCCAGTTCGGATTTGGATTTTCTAGCATTGATTCTTATATTGTCGAAAAAGAAAAATCAACGAGAGAAATAGACGCTCGTCGAAAGAGTGAAACAAGGTGGGTACCGCTTTACACACGAACATTTCCTTAATTTTTTGCGTTCTACAGAACCGGAAGACAACAAAAAATCATTTCGCGGTCACACAAACAACTGATATTGAAGGAAATATTGACATTAAACCTCCTAGACGTTCTGCAATAATCACAGGAAATAAATTTTCTATCAATATTGATGAATATTGATAGGACGTTTCAATACGCTCCTAAGCGATCAATATAGCCATCAATATGGTCCTCCGTCAATATTGAAGAGAATACAGTGAAACCTCTCTATAACGGACACGTCCGGGACCGTAAAAATCGTCCGCTATAGAGGGGTGTCCGCTCTAGAGAGGTTGAACAATTCTGGAGTAAAATAATCTACAGTACTTACATGAGAGTTTTATACAGTAAATGAAAATCTCTTTAGTTTGCACTAATCCATTACACAGACATGTTATTCTGTAGGCCTACATTTTGCGAAAATCCCGAACACTATACAGTAGTCCCCTTAAGGCCTACATTCCAAGAACTACAATCTGCGTCAAAACTAAGTCAACAGAAGAAGAAAACAAGTTCAGTACAATACAGTACAGTATACTGTAGATATATGAATTTCTCGTCAAGTGTTCGTTAATAGAGGTTTGAAGAGGCTTTTTAAGTGGATTTTTTTCCGTGTCCGTAATATAGGGTGTCCGTCTTAGAGGGGTTAATTATTATGAAGTTTCATTATAGTGACCTAGGGACCAGAAAAATCGTCCGTAAAGAAGGGGTGTCCGTTAAGAGAGGTTTCACTGTATTGACAATATTATTGATCGTAGGGGCTACTTTATACTACGCTTAATTTCCTTCGAGTATAAAATAGAAAGCGAGTACCATGGCTTTGTGACGATGTGAGAAGAATGACAGGTGACACGTGCAAGGTACTTGCCCTTCGTATTAACCCCTGCATGGTATTTCTGTTCATTGAGAATGTAGGCTTCATTGAAAAGCAGAGTTATCTAGATGGAAGTACATAGGTTGTTTGTTATCCAGCACAAGGGATTCCTATTGCTGACAGGTGTGCAACCCATTACTCACAATCCAGCTCCTCCCTTCTTGGCTCCTGCTCGAGCCACCAATTAACTGTCATCTTCTCTACCTTGATCTCTGTCATAATGATACTGTAGTATGAAACTATACCGTAACGACTTAGGTTTTAACCGATAGAGAAGTATAGTCATCCCTCGATTTACTGCCACTAGGGTTCGGATGTTTAATGACCTAAAAAAATGGAAAATGTGACTTCAAATATGCCCATAAAAATTACTAAATATGAGCCAAAAATCCTAAATATGACCTAATAAAATAGCGATTTAAAAAAAAAGAGTGCGTGGAACGCCACGCGACAGAAGTAAAACTTTATTTTATTTTTTTATTTTTTCAATTTGAGTATTGGATTTTTTTGAATTTTGCTTTATTAGACTTTTTAATATTGGGCTTTTGGACTTTTGAATTTTTTTATTTTGGACTTTTTAATTTTGGATCTTTGAATTTTCAATTTTGGATTTTTTAAATTTTCGATCTTTGAATTGTTTATTTTTTTATTTTTTTTATTTTTTACTTTTGGATATTTAAATATTTTATTTTATTAAAAATTAAATTTTGGATTTTTTTATGTTATAATTTTTAATTTTGTTTTTTTAATTTTGGAAATTTGTATTTTTTAATTTTGGATTTTAAATTTTTTAAATTTTGGACTTTAAGATTTTTTAATTTTGGATCTTTGAATTTTTTAATTTTGGATTTTTTAAATTTTGATTCTTTGAATTATTTTGTATTTTAGTTTTTTAAATTTTGGATTTTTAGATTTTTTCAATTTTTGTATTTTCGATTTATTAATATTTAAATTTTTTATTTTTAAATTTTGGAATTCATTATTTATTAAATTTTGGATTTTTGGATGTTTTAATTTTTAATTTTGTATTTTTTAATTTTGGATTTTTAATTTTGGATTTGCGCGGTAATGAACCTCCGGGTTCCCTAAAATAGATAATATACCTTTAGATTGCTTAGAAATTGTCTATTGCCATTGAGGAAGTAAGGTCTGAAAAATTTCCTTTGAGTTGATTGTGCAGTCCGCACCGAAACAAGTCGGTTTTAGTGTGACTGATTGTGACTGATTTCGTGACGGTTTTAGTGTGACTGATTTCCCCGATTTACCGTCTACCGCCACTAAAGAAGTTTTACTTCAAAAATAAATGTTCAATTTAAAAGGTTTAAAGGCACTAAATTCTTACAACACATGAGTTCAATCGGATAATCACTTTTTAACAATTTTGGTGATTTTCGGTTTTACTTTTATTGAACTTCTATTTTTAAAGAATTTGCTCCTGTTTGCTGTGTCCCTATGAAATATGAACAGTTGCATTATTTTAAATGTATCTATTTTAAGTTACCTATTAAGTGGCATAAACATTAAATTAAGTAACTGCCGTATTTTATGGACCATAAGACGCACCTTGATTTTAGGATGGAAATTTAAAGAGAAGAAATGTAATGTGATTGTAAACGAAAAATTTTAAAGGGAATAATACACTTCGTTGCAAAAACAAATTATAACCTTGTACAATGGAATCAGTGTAAATCACCTCTAACTTATAACCTGCGTTGTACGAAAATCTCTTCTGTACAGGTGACATCGCGTAAATTTTAACAACTGAACTGATTTCTCAAGAAAGACTGAAAATACTTTTACACACCCTAACCGTCGATTCAGCATACGGTAGGCGTAACGGGACAAGGCAGTTTAGAAGTCTCTACCATCATTTAAACCAATCGGCGGAGGCAACTCCTTTTGTATAAAAGAACTCAACATTCCTTTCTTTTCGCATTGTATACCTGGCTTCCAGCTACCCTCATTTTACGATTGTGACAAGTACACTGATGTACAGTCTGTGCCAAAATTTGTAATTATCTTATCGTTTACAACACCTTGTTTATAAGTATGGTATTCCGGCAATATCTATATTAATAAAAATTAATTTCCAAAATGTATGTTGCCACATCACTTGAGAATGGCTCGACCGATTTGGCTGATTTATTTTTTGTAGTGTTCGTAATTGTCAGGACAAGGTTTGTATGAAAGAAAATGTTTGGAAAATCCACGGGAAAAGTCGGAAATGTGAAATGAGGCAGAGTTAGAGAGTTCTGCTGTCAATTGTTTACATAACAAAAAAGATTAAAAACATTGGAGTGTGACAAAAGAAGTGTGATATTCACAGTTTGAGAGTTCCGCTGTCACATGTTTTCATAGCAAAAAACAAAAGAAGTGTGAGTCTTGCAACCACTTGCAAGCCAAATCGAAACTGTGTGTGTATGTATGTGGGTATGTATGTTCCCTATACATATCTACATTTCTTTACCAATTTGCACGAAATTTTGCACACATACCCAGTTAAGCCCGAGAAGTAATGCGATCAACATTAAAATTCAAACAAGCCTATACTGAAAAAATTAAATACAATTCAGTTATCATGACAACACTGTATTGTTTAAAGTGTTCACATAGGGCTTTGGGAACTTTATAATACTGGGCTTTAACAAATTGTGAAAATTGTGAAAATAATTCTTGAAGAATTAAATCCACGAAAATAAAGCACAATGAGATGCAGTCATGTAACTTTTTCTACGCTCGACTTGGAAAATATAATTTTTTCAATTCACATTTTGATGTAGAATAAAATGTTTATTCGTGCAATTTAGATAAAGGATGTCAGTGTTAATAAATATCTCTTAATTATTCCTTTTAAATAAATTATGTACGTAAAATATCTAACAGTTGAGTACATAATAGTGAGCGAAGCCGAACGCACCTGCTAGTACTTTACATAAATTACTTTTATCACCTTGTAATTAAAATTTTTTGCTAAAATAATATAACATAAACCAATGAAATCTTCAATACACCCAAATTTACATGAGTACGCCTGCAAACTCTGATTCGACTGCCCGCAGTACTCAGCTGTCGGAGTAGTTGCCGCGCCTGGAACATGTTTCTCTATTATAGTCGCCTGCAAACTCTGATTCGACTGCCCGCAGTACACAGCTGTCGGAGTAATTGCCGCGCATAGTGTTCAGGAGGGTCGAATTATATGGAAGACACGTCTTTCATGTCCAACCAAATTTTTATTGCCCTATAATTTGTATAATTATTTGGTTAATGCTGTTGAGCAGAAAATTTCTTCAGATTAACGTAATACTGGAATTTTCTCGAAATTCTCAATGAACAAAATTATTTTATTGTCAAATTCATATTCACTGATGTCAAATTCATATTCATTGATGTCAAATTCATAAGAAAATCATATTGCTGGCTCTGGAACACACAAAAAGTAAAAATTTGTTTCGGTTTTCGGAAGTCCTTATTTTAAGTTGGAACCTTCTTTAGATCCGTGGTGAAGGAGGGTTTGGGTTCGAGTCCCGCCTCGGGCATGAGTGTGTGTGTGTAATAAAGAAAAATGGAAAACAAGGAAAACAAAACTATACAAAATAAATAATTCAGGAAAATTGGCCTATAGCCAGCTATATTTTACTAAAAAATACATCTGTGACCTCATACCCTGGTCGATTTGTTTGTTTCTAATGTCAAGGAACGCAGACATCTGAATTTTTCAACATAGACGGAAGAGCAATAATGATTGTAGGCCTAAATCGGCAAATCTTGACCCATTTGGATGGAACTCACTATGAAGGGGTTTTCTGGGGCAGGAAACTCGAATCTGAGGTAGTTTTTCCCATTTAATCGTGGAATGCACTCCAAAGCCGGATTTTTAGCTGTTTCGTTATAATTATTATTAATTTTAACTATTATGTTTTAATTATTTTGCTCTTAATTTCTTAATTAATTATCGTGGGGAAGCCGCGGACACCTGCTAGTTTACTATAATTTTAATTTTAGTGTACTTCGGACCATTAGACGCACCCAACTTTCAAGGCTCTGTTTTCAAAGTAAAAAAATGCGTCTTATGGTCCGTAAAATACGGTAATCTTCAAATTTAAGGCAACCATGTAGTACATACACTGTATAATTGTCCCCCTTTACCGAATTTATAGAAGAAATATGACGTTAAATTACAAATATGGCTAAAATATGACCAAGATCACAAAAATAATCAAAATATGACTCTATATGCAAAATAAAAATGGTCCGAATGGGAAAACAAGCGTGCAATTCGTGTTTAATTTGTGTTTGCGACGAGAACGGAGGTCATGATAAAAATATGACATGTCATAAACATCCGAACCCCAAGTGCCACCATCCGTTATATAATTTTTAGTGGCACAAAGCGAGGGTGGCACAAAACTAAATTTAGTTTTTAAATTAAAAACGGCGCAATATAGTGCTGTATTAATTTACTGCACTGTATTATGAAATAAAATTAAGTAAAAGGCAAATAGATAACTTTAGCACAAAATAAAATACTGTACACTAGCTCAATTTATTACAGTAGATGCCCAGTGCTAGAGTACACAAAGGGGTTGAAAATCATGTTGGGTCTATGCAAGTGATTAACTGTAACTGAGTAACTGTAGGGTAGTGTTTAACATCTGAATGGACACTGGACTAGAAGAAGTGAAAGTTTGGAATGTCTCATTGTTTGAAGGGCTCTTTTTACCTGTTCCACCCTCACGCAGGCTGTCTGTCCGACTTCTTAACATAGCTTCCTCATTCCACCGCATTACACTTATAGTTAGTGGCAGGGGAACTCCAACTTCTTTGAAATACAGTACAGTATGTTTCTTAAACAGTCTCCCTAACATTCAAGCCAGTTGTAAAAGAATTCTGCAACTGAAAGAAAAATCACTGCAACCATATTTTGTAAAAATCTTGTCTTATATCCACTGGCACTAAATGAATTGGCACAGTAACGATGTTTCTTATGTATTTTAAGTGGGTGAAGATCGTTCACTTACATTTATTGGCACAGTTCGAGGGTGGCACTGTAAAGAGGGGCACTATATCGAGGGTTGACTGTAATATAACTGGAGATCTCTAACTGCGTCCAAATCTATTCAACCTACCGCTGTAACGTAGGGGTTGCGTTCGCTCTACTCACGCAGTGGACTCATTTATATGAAGATCAAAGTCAGGTGAATCTCTTCCCATGCTGGTTGTTTCGTGTATACTTAATACATACATTTTAATCTATTTATTTTCCTTCTAAATTCTAAAGATTTTCACCCTAGTGTTTTTAACATAGCCGTAACGCTGTCAGTTTCTTGGTGCTTACCATAACAAATCTTGCATCTTTCCTCTGCACCATTTCTGACTGTCTTATTTTGCCTGCCTGAAATGGATCCCATACACTGACAGCATATTTAATGTGTAACTGTATGTATAATGTGTCATTTTTGTATATATATATATATATATATGGCTGGTTTTAATTGCAACACTGCCACCGGGTTGTTGACCCGCTTGCAGTGCAACTTTTACAAAAAAGAAGAAGAAGAAGAAGAAGAAGACCACTCTGCAATTAACAAATTTGAGAAGGCAGGGAGAAAGAGCCTAAGAATTGCTCGCCACATTTAAAATATAATAACCATGATCATAATTTTCCCGTTACCCATTTTGTTAGATTTTCATACGCCATGTGCTGCGGGCCCATAGGGACCGCGAGCCGTACTTTGGAGACCCCTGATATAGACCATGAGGGAACGAAGGAACTATAGAATCTTCTTGGATAAGGAGCTCTCATTAGAAGACCGCAGGGAACTTCGTCAGCTGAATATCACATTCAACCACACACATATTTAAAAACAGGCGTTTGCATGTGTACGTAAACTCCGATTTGTTAATGGCATGAGATTTCTCGTGGCGCAATATTAAACCCCGATTTACTCTATTTACCTCACGTCAATAAAATATAGGCATTTTGAATGCCTTCCAAGAATGTCTGTCATAAATTAACGTCCCAAATACCTAGTCTAAATATATAAGCAAAACAGGAAATAATCAACAAACTTCAACTTACTGGCATCAAGAATGTTTTGCATACTGTCAAACAGAACTCAACATGGGAGTGTAAACTGTGCAGTGTAGCCTACTTCAAATCGCACGCTATATTACACTGCATTCGTTTCTGATGGAAGGCTGTAATTGTGATTCTGCTGTTTGATTTGAATACAGCTGTGCTCAGAAAAGAGCATAGAGTATAAATATTTCTACGTTTTTCAGTGCCTTACTACATAGAATTATAAAGTGCAACTTAATCTTTAGGTTTTCTTATGGACTAGTGATAATATTGCAAGTGTTTCTTGTTTCTTTTTTCTGTATTTTTTTAGTTGTAGGCCTAGTATTAGTTTGAATATTTTTAGTATTACATTAAAATATAATATTAGTGTTGTAAAACTGGTGTAATTAGTATAAGAGAATGTTGTAATTGGGCAATGAGCCTGTTATATTCTCAACAAAATAAATATTAAATAAGTAAATACCATTTCCCTGTTTATCGCCGGGTTAAGGGGAGAGGATTGTATATTTTTTAAATGTTTGTTTTCAGTTAAAATATTAATTTTTGTATATAGATAGCTCATAGCTAAAACAACTTAACCAAATAAGTCGAAAAAAGTAATTTAGAGGCCAAGATTTTTTAAACCATGAGCTCAGAACAGGATTTTACTAAAATCGATATATCTATGCCATTTTAAAGATAATTAAAAACTATTTCACATTTTACCTGTAAAATCATGCTCTACAAATAATATAAAACGGAATTTTTATAATAATCCCTATGTTAGTAAGAGAAATAATTAAAATATAAGAACGGTTTTTTCACTTCCCTTTTAAAAAAAACGGACATGCATACTTTTACAATGAAAACAATTAACAAAATTCTGTTCTAAAGGAAAGTTGGCTAATAGTTTAGAAAATGTGTTTTCCAAATTTCTCCTACGTTTCTTTATATTAAAAGTTCAGAAAATATATTAATTTTAGTCTGCCAATGCTACTCTACTAAGAGATTTTGTAAATTAATTCGAGTGCATCCCTTGACAGTGTAATTTGTTAGTTGTTTTGCTGAGAGCAACTTGTAAATATTATGGTGTGCACGTAGGATTTCCATTCTTTGTCAGTCTAGGCAAAATTTCAAAATTAAGTCCTTAAGTACTCCTACCCCACAGCTTCTATTGGACAAGATTGGCCTATTAGAATATATATTTAAATAGATATTGGCCGCAGATACCGAAAGACAGAGCTCTGAGATTTTACCTTCGCCTATGGGATTATGCAATCTGACGAGAAAAGACTGAACTAATTATTTTATCTTCAGAAAAATAAACCAAAACTTCCAAACTTCATTTTCGAACAATGGGTAGGCCTATAAGATTGCGGAATTCGTCAAAACAGAGCTTCCTAACGTCGAGCTTTCACTTTCGTCTTTTCTTACTTAACGATGAATGAACTTTTTGTTAATCATGCGGGCCCCCAAAATAAGAAATTTACTAGACCTATAAGAAATCATTAGTT
Organism: Ectobius pallidus; assembly: GCA_964059195.1. Taxonomy (NCBI): domain Eukaryota; kingdom Metazoa; phylum Arthropoda; class Insecta; order Blattodea; family Ectobiidae; genus Ectobius; species Ectobius pallidus. Next base: position 124,374,958 of record CAXKWD010000009.1, read on the forward strand.
GCTTAATTACATATATCAGTTATTAAGTGCCAGAATGGTACTTTCTAAGATTGTATGGTGGACGGGAAAATGGCTGTCTGTCTGTACGCGCGATAACTCGAATACGCTTAATCAGATTTTCATTAAACTTGGTATACGCACTTATAACGTCTATGGGACAAATTCTACTGATTTTGGACCAAATCGGTTGATCTGTACCGGAATAACGCCCGATTAGGGACCTAGTTTATGAAAATATTACACTAAATCCATCAAATGCAATTCAATTATCATGACAATAATATTGTTTGCAGTGTTCACATAGGACTTTGGAAGTTGAAATGCACTGGGCTTTGACAAATTATTAGACATGCTAGCGATTTAAATTATCCCACTTACTCCTTCACATATGCTTATCAAACTTAGTCAAGAAACCGTGGTTTAAAATTCAATAGTTTCTGAAATATGGCCTATTAAATCCATCTAGCACTTTGTTATATCAGTTTACCTGATTCACTTAGCCAAATATCAGTTTACCTGATTTCATTAAATCATACATTCAAAGTTATTTTGCCTTGAGGTCTTGGGAAATCAAAATTTCTAAGTGCCTTTTCTGTCGAGAATGGGAATTTTTCTTTTAAAGGTCACACATCAATAGGGCGAAAAGTCAAAACTAAGGCCAAGTTAATGCTCTATCAGAAGACGAAATATGCACGCAAATATGTCCTAAAATTTGTAAAATATGTTCTGAATCCAATGAAGTATACTCTATAATTTAAGTAATTTTAATACTTATTAGTAGAAGTTGTATAAATTATATTACAAAACTTAAAGAAAAAAGTAAAGACAATGCAACAAGCTTTAGTAAATTCAAAACTAATGAAGATAAACGTTACTTAAACATTATACAATCAGTTCCGAAAACACTAAGCTAAACCTATATTGTCAATCATTGTACAGTCAGTTCTCAAAACATCCACTTAGCCAAATACATTGTAAATATAATTTTACGTTATTTCTTTCATGCCTTATACACATTTTAACACTGACATGTAATAGAGTGCATTATTAAAAATATGGTTTTTCATAAACTTCCGGATCCTAGTCATAATATTTATACCAGTTCGAACAGATAAATAAAAACAGCACTGAGATCAATACGGTTGTTTTCAAACAGAATTATTTTTTGTATTTCATTCACTATGTTAGTTACACTAATTTTCGTTCTTTTTAAAGTTCAAATTCCATTTTCATTATAAGCAATTCAGCCAACACTTCCTGCTGATAATCCAACATCATTAAGTTAACAGTGCAGTCATTTTACTTTCGTGTTATTCTCTAAGTGACACAGAAATAGAATTTTGAATAGAATCTTTCCAGCTGTAAGTTCATAGGTAATCATGTCAGGAGCAGCCCATTCACAAGTTTCATTCATGTAATAAACCTTTCTCTGTTTCCTGTAGCAAGCAACAGATGTCAGCTTGGTGGAGCTGGCACTGGTTTCGACAAGTAAAAATATATTATAATTATGAACTAAATAGAAGCCAAGATATGGAACGGAAGTAGAGCTTATTATAAAGCTTTCAGAAAAAAATCATTACGACTTATCTCACTTTAATTGGACATTAAATGTTGGTTAATTTACATGGATACAGAAAAGCCAAGAGAAACATTAACTTAAAAAAAAATACAGCTTTACATACTTCGAGCTCAAAAAATAGAGAAATAGAACCATTCTCTGTCATTCACTGTCATTCCTTGAGGGGTAGGAAAATATGAAAATCTCTGGGTACGCGGTCCGAGCTGTAGGATGAAGACTTCAACACCTCCTTGCAAGTCTCCTTCAAAAATTCGACTGGGAGGTGTTTCAACATCCACCCTCTAGCCCGGACCTCGCTCCCAGATTTCCATCTTTTCCTACACCTCAATAAATGACAGAGAATGACAGAGAAGCAGAGATGGTTGTCAAATCCCAGGTGGCAGACTTCTACGACACAAGTGTTCAAAAGTTGGTCCCACGGTATGAAATAGTCTCAATTCCTGTGATGAATATGTTGAAAAATAGCTGAACACTTGCCATATCTGTTGCAATAAATATTTCCATAAAAATTTGTTTTGTTCCTGTAAACGGCCCTAGGGAAACTTACTTTGTGGACCACCCTCGTAGTTAAGCATTACAAATAATCTGTAGACTAGGTAGCAGCATAGGGCGCCAAATTAGAGAAGCGACATCTAAACTATCAAAGTTACGAATAAAATAGATAGGCTATTTATATTTCGTTTTCTTCATTTCATAAACGTTATAGAATGAATTATGAGAGAGAATTATATTTCTGACCCATGAAATCATTCAAGCAAGCACGTATTTAGAAATTATTTTCTGGGGGTCTTAAACTGATTGACCATAAATTACTGACATCTTCCCTTTCTGAGTAACACAAAACACGATTTTTTTTCTAACTAATGCTTTAATAAATCTCATATTTTGAGGAGTGCGGACCCTCATGACCCCCCTTAATAGTACTTGTATTCATTTTTTTTCTGGTTTGTCATTACAATCTATCTGTCGGCATTTTCGATACACTACTCCACAAAAGGAATGTACGTATCTCTATTTTATGTTTTATAAATAAATGTTGTGCAATCGCGAACTATAGTGAACTATAATTCAGTGTCAATATACAAATGAAGCATCAGCATTTAAGATTACAATAAGAGTGCTGTTTGGAAATTTTGTTCCTGCATAATGACTAAGCCCCGGATTTTTAGGCTTTTATAAAAGATATTTTAGTCTTTTATTTTCATTGAATACCCTTTCTTAAGTTTAAACGAACGATCTTAGCCGTCTTAATAAAACATAATAATTACCACAGTCTAGTTTTTTAAACAAAATAAACAAGTAACTACTCCTTATATCGGCACTCGAAAAATAGCATAAGCAATTGAGATATTTACACCTTAATGATACAACTATTTAATACACCATTCAATTCACTTCCGATCTACAAAAATAAGTAGACTCGAGTGTAATGAATTTGTTCCTTGAGGGTAGTTCTCTGCCGTTGGTCGGCAACTTGTTATTTTAAAGTTGAAACGACAATGGCTTAGTTGCAGATTTCAAAGTATTGCATACGGCTCAAGTTTCATTTCCTGCGACGGCAAGGGAGCACATTTTCGAGTTACAAAGACAAGCGACGAAGCGATATATACGTTCATTAATATATCATATTTATATTAATTTTAGTGCGTTGTATAATTTTTTTTATATTCTGTCTTTTCTTAAAATGCACAAATTCACATAGTTATTTTCCCTTGGAAAATCTATTTAAAAATCGTGTTTTTCGGTAAAAGACCTCTATAGCCCCTAGTTTTTCAGAAAAGTCCTCTTTAGCCTCTAGTTTTTCAGCAAATGTCCTCCTTAGCCCCTTTTAGGCCCTTCAGTCCGATTTAGCACTTTTTTAAATTCTATAAGATTCATATATTCGGAAGCAAGGGGCATGAAACGGAAAAATATGTTAAAATGTTCTAATTAGGAAGCTGGGGAAAAATAGGTTAGAACCTTCAAATCCGGGCTCTAATAATGACAAATGAATGACGATAAGAAAAGCAACTTAATGGCTCACAATATACAAAGTGAAGGTTACAAAGAAAAAATTGTTAAAGAAGTTTAAAACGCAGGCAACTTGTTTTAAATTGAACCTGTATATAACGTTGCCATAAGGATGAGGAAATTAGAGAAGCATATGTTAGTATGAACCTTGCATTTTCAGCACTGATACTGATAATAATTATTTTTGCTAAACTCACTTAGGGTTTTGTATGGAATAATTCACTGACCGAAAAACGCTATCAGATACATGCACCAAGAGTGTTATAATTTTATCGACTGAATTATTATCTAATCGAAAAAAAATTAAAGTGCAATTATCGGGTAACGACAGATGATGCATAGGTTGACCAACTCAGTGTGTGGATAAACTGAATAGGCTATATGGGACCTCAAACTCCATTAACTCCATTAGGCTGGCGTAAGAAGTATTTTACCTTAAAGTTGAGCCTTAATTTTGGTCTTTAACAAACAGACTTCTGGTAGTATACAGTCACTCTGGACAACGTCCTAATTGATTCTTCTTCCATGACGCTATTCTTGGCAACTAGACCTATAATTCCTAAATTTCTCAAGCCATTAACGATGTTTTGTTTGCCAGGAACTCATTGTTCAAACTTGTGTATTTATTTATTCTCAGTGCGAAAATGTTATATGTGCTATTATTTTTCAAATATAGAGTGTATAAAAAATTAATAGGCCTAATTCTTCATAGGCCTAGTAATCTTGTACTCTAAAACATATTAGACCTACTGTATGTGCGAATCATGCATTTCTTCAGATTTCGAGATTAGAGGAATAGTATCTATCACTTTGTGAAATTTTGTTTGCTTTTCTCTGAGTTTTACCTCCGCGTTGTAAGAACATTTATGCGGCCCACGCCGCCCTGACCTTATAGGACCGTAACCTGTCGAGGAGCAGTTCTTATGGATCACATACATTATTTTTAACCAGACAAGGACAGAAAGGGCATCCCTGGATAAGTGTTCAGTCCAATGCCGAGGCCATCTGTAAAAGTTATGAGACATTCCTCTTTGCAATTTTTCTTAATTGAAATACTTGTCATATAATTTAATTTTGTTGAGTTTTGAATCTTGGCTATGACTTACACAGATAGAAGGATAGAATATGAGTTGGAAGGATAAAACATAAGTAAAACTATACTCCGTGGCGCTACATCCTTGGAGGGACTTGGCCTACCACCCGACCGCTGCGTCATCTACCACAGGCAGATGGCAGGATTGGGGGGGGGGCATGTGGTCAGAATTCCAACACCCACGGCCGTTAATGGTGGTTTTCACGACCGGAGCCGCTACTTCTCTATCAAGTAGCTCCTCAATTCGAATCACGAGGCTGAGTGCCAGACCTCCCTACCTCAGAAAAATCTGAGGAGCTACCGGGGATCGAACCCGGGCCAAAGATCTGTAGTCAGCGACGCTAACCACAAGACCACGCCGGCGGTCTAAAATATAAGTACCAGTATTATTATTAATATTATTTTTTTTTTTTTTACTTTTAGGAACACGTATTGAATTAGAATGTTTTTCTGTGTGTACTAAAAAGTAATTGAGGGCAAATATTTATGGTAGGGTAGGAAAAGTAAAGAAAAATTAACATGGATATCATTTAATTCCTAGATTCAGAGTGTTGCGTTGTATTGGCCAAAGTACGCAGTTGTGTTCCTGACGATATTTAATCGTTTCCTGTGATGTTACGTAAAACACTCTCAAAGTTTCTCTGTTCTAACTTTTAATAGTGAACCCATTAATTATGGACGCAAATATGGACGTCACATCCTGTGACCTTGATGCCAATTCCAGGAGCGCCAACAGGACGCCGGAATGCCTCAGGTGCCTTTCATTTCCTAGTTACTACAAGTTAGGTCTACTTCCTTCTTCCATTAAAAGTTTCCTAATGAATTGCTGTGTACATCCATCTGAACTACCATATCTGAAGATAAAACATGAAATGTCGCTCTGAAATGCGGCACTACTTCCAATCATTGTGAGTTCGAATTCAATAAACATATTTCGCTATAAATACTTTCGTAGTAAATGGTCTAGTCTTAAAATACCATACACGAAGAGTTCTACTACAATTGTGGCCCTGACAATTTACACCTAAATTTCGAAATGGAAGAAGAGGTGTCTATAATTAAGAGTTGAGGATGATAGGCTGTATTTCTTAATTAAGATTTTGGCAATAAATTATTTTACAAGAAGGAAATCACGTTCTTATCCATTTCCAAATTTGAGAATAAATTACCAGAATACGTAGAATTGCTAGTCGATCTCTTGGGAAGAATGTACATTCCGTGATGAGGTTACTGGCCGTTTGCATTTTATTTTCTGGAACAGTTTCTGAGGAACTGTGAGAGAATGAAAGTAGGCCCAAGAGATAAAGTCTATGGAATGAATAGTTTGGTATGATGTGAGGATTTTGGGATGGTTACCGGCTGACTTAAAGTATTGAGGAGTTCTCAAAAAATATAACTGCTGGAAATGCAACATAATATTATAGGGCCAAAAGCAAAAGCAAAAATAAAATAAAAATAGAAAAGAAGTATATGCCAGCGATTGAACCGTGGAACCATACTACGGTAGTGTAGATCGCTGTCAACGAGCCAAGGAGAACATGGTATAATTGTTTGAAAAACGCAATGTAATTGTTGCCTTCTATGTTTTAATACTGCAAGAAAATCAGAAGTGTTTTGCAATACACATATATATATATACATATACATATATATAATACTAATTAGTGTGGAAGTAAGTTTTCTTGTAAGAAACCTTATTGCCGAGATCTAAAGCTTGAGAGAAAGGAAATAAAAGAAATATGGGTAAGTTGTCAAATGGTCAGAATTTACACAAGATAAATTTTTGTGTTTCTACAATCCAACACCCTAAATTTTCACTGTGAAAACTAATTATCCATTGGCAAGTTAGATGCAGAATCGGCCACCAGAGCCCTAACGATTTGAGGAAGGCCTTGCTTGGAGTTATACCGTTTAAATAATTTAGAAGGTTTTGATTATCATTATTTACATATATGATTTTTGGATTGAGGAGTTCTCAAAACATGTAACTTGTCTATACTGGAAATAAAACATAACATTATAGGGTCAAAAAGCAAAAAACAAAAAAACAAAGAAATATATATATGATTATGCCTGGGATTGAACCGTAGAACCCTAATACGGTAGTCTAGCTCGCTGTCAACGAGGCACGGAGAACTTAGTTTGTGTTTTTTAAAAATGAAAAACGCAAATGTAATGTTTGCTTCTATGTTTTAATGCTGCAAAGAAATAAGAAGTGTTTTGCAATCTATATTATGCTAATTAGTGTGGAATTAAGTTATCTTCTTATAAGGAAACTTATTGCCGAGTTCATTTTCGTGAGATAAGGGAATAAAATAATTTAAAGCCTCGCTTACAAAGTTCGCATGCTATTACATGCAGACAAATATAGTCATTTTTTTTTAACATGAAATTCATTAATAAATATAGTCATTACCGACAATGTTTGACATTAATCTTTAAATAGGAAACACACATATATATATATACAGTATATATATATATATATAAATTGTGATAGGTCTATCCTATCACGGAGAAAGCAAATAAACGTAACATAATCATCTCAACATTTGTAAAATTGTAGTTTACGGGAATTAAAATCCGCCATATTGAACTTACGAGAGGTTAAATTTGATCTAGCCATCCACGAAAGTATAAACTAACCCAGTGATTTACCCTTGGAAAGATCTAATCCAAGTTTGTAGAAATAGATTTCTGTAATTTTCCATTTACACAGAGGACAAACGATTATCCAGAGAACCAGAAACTCACCATTATACAAATTGTTTTGTACCGTATTGACAATAATTACTGTATTTGGTAGCACTGAGTATGTGAACATTCAAAACTATGTTCGAATTTCTCATCTTTGTTTCCTAGCAGTCGTTCTAGAAAAAGAGGTCACCATAAAATGAAAAATTTTGTAATTTTATTACTCTGGATGAAGAATGTTTGGAGACAAGCGGGCATATACTTCTAGATATAGTGTCTAAACCAGCTCGAAACATACAGTTCAGTATCATTCATCTATGCCATACAACCTGCTTTTAATAGCAATTTATTGAACTTTGGGTTGGAGTTAGTTTGGAGTAATCTGATTGCCTGATACCAATAAATTTTCATTCTCAACTGCTATTCGACCATGAAAGAATTCTTGGTTGCTGAATGAAATCTTGGAATTAAAGAAGCGCTCTCTAACAATTAACGGATAGCTTCCGTTGTTTAAATAGAATATATTTTTTGTTGTTGAAGACAATGGATAATTCTTGGTTTCGTGCCAGGACAGTCCTCTGACGTCAGGAATAATGACATTTCAACTTCGGAATAAACAAATCGTTGTTACATAAAGAAATGCCCCTTTTCTGGGAATAGATTTTTAAGTGCAAGGCTTGTTTTAGCTAACCACTAAGTTTGGAATCTTAAGACTACCATACACAGAAAACTATGCTATGCTATGCTACGCTAAATAATTGCTCCAATGCAGTTTACATATGATGGCACGTACAGGCAGCTATGATAAACTGAGCTAAGCTAAGCTAAATTTCGCTATTTTTCACAGATCCCTGAGGAGACAATTTTTATAATCATAGCTCCACGCATGTGCATGCGTATCAGTTGGTTTCTTTTCCTCCATCTATCAGAATGAATAGGCTGTTGTATTGAAAATAATAATAAATACTTAAAATAAAATAATACGATGGTAAAATAATTTTATTTTCTTACCTCAAACACATTGCTAAACTCTTCTATGGTAACATAGATTGCTGTGAAGTAATTTAAGGTTAGACATACAGTATATTTAATTTAGACACATTATTAACAACGTCAATATTATAACATTATAGGTTTTTTACTCATTATATGTTTATAAAATACTATGAATTTAAATATTAATTTACGCAAAAATGTGTTTACTTATTTTAAACCAGTACTGATATTCGTACTCGTGCAGCGGCCGAGCATCCATTTCATTTCAAAATGGCAGCCACGTTTCATGCACTAAAAAGCCGTTTCCTTATAACTTCCACAAATATCAATATTTCTGAGTGATTATTTTTCTGTGTATTTGTTAATATAATATGAACAAAACTATCTACAATAATTCATCTATCATTAACCGTTTATTTTTTTTTAAATAGGCTATATATTTTAATGAAAGATAATTTTAAAAAATATTTATACTACAGATATTCCAAAGATTGTAGATTATGTTACTCACATGATGTTTGCAAATAGATAGGAAAAAGAACCACTTAAAAATATTGCCATTTGTGGAAGTTATCAGGGAAACGGCATTTTCGTGCATGAAACGTGGCTGCCATTTTGTAACGATAATTACCCGTAACTGGAACAGTTTGATTAATTCTGAAAATAATATGTAATTGTAGAAGTAGTCAATAAAGAGTATGTAAGATTGCAAGATTGTAGAGTAATTCAATGCCGAGAAAAAATAATTAAATTCACCTATTTCTCACCTATGGATTTTATCGAAAGCTGTTTGTCCCCCCTTAACTACAACTGAAACTGCTTTGAAAGAGGCGGGGGAATTTCAAAAATAACTGTATGATACCTGGCATTTGATTTGGTCCTATGTTATGAACTAGGTCGGTTTCATTCATATCTGACTGACTGCACATGTTGGCTCGTTGCCGTGATGCATTGGGATCCCGCTTCAAGGTGCTGTGAACCTAAAAGTCTATCTTCAAAGACGCTTTCCATTCCCCACTGGATGGCTGTGGTAATGAATGCTTCTTACATTTCCACGTGAGACAACAGTTCCTGTGAGATGTCACTCATTTGTTATGTCAGAAAGAGCTAACGTTCGAGTGAGTTCATTAAAGCCCATTTCTATAAGCATCTTTATCACTATACCCACTTCTTAATATAGTACAGGCCTGTCCAATTTTAGAGGAACTGGGGGTCAAATTGATGAAGACAAGTCATCTTGAGGATCGCACCAAATTTACCTAATTTTGATTCTATTAACTTATCACTTGGCTTATCACTTAGAAATGAGATCCATGAGAACTTTTATAGTTATAACTTTGGCTAATCATTTGTAAATATTATAAATAATTTTTAAAGAGTATGACTAATAAATAGAAATTACTGTTTTATAAAAATGTAGCTTTTGTCACACCATTTTTAAATTGAAATAATAGTAATATAATTTATTGAGAGAAAAATCAGCTGATCTGCGAGGTTAGTAGATTCAAATGTCAATAAGTATAACAGAACATTCACTTAGACAAGTCCACTTATTTTATCAACTTAGTATTTTTTTTAATTCGTGTGCCATGTCATTGACAGAGTTTAATATTTAAATCTTCGTAAATATATAATGGTTCAAGATTACGTATATCATGATGGAGCAAAAAGCACCGGATTTCAACTAATCTATGCGAATTAAGAAGTAATACATTCCAAATTAAAGTTGTATAATTCGGCTCTAATGTCTTTTTCACGTCATTAGTACATTTTTCATGTAATACTAACGTAATTTACCCCTGCCTGGATATACTACAAAATATACTGGATATACTACAAAATATATCGCAGTGTAGAATGTGCTTTAATCTCTCGTCCACAGCAGTACTAGAGAATTCGAAGGTTACATCTTGCATTCTTTCAAGTACGCTCAGATCTCTCAAACTTATTTATGCAACTTATTGCATTTGAGATTCAAACATTAAAATTGTTATAGTAATTCTGTATTTTCTTACTAATACGTTTCTTGGAGTCTTTCTGTATTGGTCCCATCCTAGCTGTCATGCATTAGACCCATTGGCCTCTAGTACACCCAGCATCGGAAGTGGAAGTCGTACTTACCTCAAAAGAAAATAAATCTATATTAATAAAAATGAATTACCAAAATGCATGTTGCCTCATCACTTGAGAACGGCTCGACCGCTTTGACTGATTTTTTTTTTGTTGTGTTCGTAATTGTCAGGACAAGGTTTGTATGAAAGAAAATTTTTGGAAATCCACGGGAAAAGACGGAAATGTGAAAGGAGGCACAGTTAGATAGTTCTGTTGTCAATTGTTTACAAAAAAAAATATTTAAAAAATTGAAGTGTGACAAAAGAAGTGTGACATATTCACAGTTTGAGAGTTCCGCTGTCACATGTTTTCATAACAAACAAACAAACAAACAAAAGAAGTGTGAGTCTTGCAACCAAGCCAAATCGAAAGTGTGTATGTATGTATGGTTATGTATGTTCCCTATACAAATCTACATTTCTTGACCAATTTGCACGAAATTTTGCACAAATTTTGAACCCAGTTAAGCCCGAGAAGTAACGCGATCAACATTAAAATTCAAACAAGCCACTCCTTCCCTTGAAAATTTATATAATTTTAGAAAATATTATACTGAAAAATGAAATGCAATACAATTATCATGACAACAGTGTATTGTTTACAGTGTTCACATAGGGCTTTGGGAACTTTATAATACTGGGCTTTAACAAATTCTGATGCTATCGATGTAATACATTTGTGAAAATAATTCTTGAAGAATTAAATCCACGAAAATAAAGCACAATGAGATGCAGTCAAATAACTTTCTCTACGCTCGGCATGGAAAATATCATTTTCTCACTTCACATTTTGATATAGAATAAGCGGTCGTATTGCAGGAACAGCTGAAGGGTTTGCCAATGAGCATGCTGTATCAGAAGTCGGTAAACAATCCTATCCACTGATACGTTATTCATAGCAGTAGGCTTTGTATTAGTTGAGAAATAGAGATGTTTATCAGAGGCCCTAAGCATCTAAAAGAAGACAAAATGGGATGGAACATTTTCAGTCCTACGCGCGCAGTATATTATGCCCCAGGTTTTTGAGAAGGAAAGTATGAAAGTATATGGTAATATGAGAGTGAGAAATAAAATTTTCTGTCAAGACAATACAATCTTATGTAACTGGAATTTATCTTTCTTCTTATTTCAAACCCTCCCAGGCATGGTGTGTAGAAGCAACGGAATGCAACATTCGACATCCTCTATGAGCCATAAAAAGCTATACCTAGCGTTTTCTGAGGGAATAGTTTGGAACAGTTTGAGTGTGATATGTCGTTCTTCCTCATTTCAAATTCTACATACATATTATAAAAGGACCTAGAGTTTCATAATCGAAAGTCCTCCGTAAGTTAATTTAAAATTACAAAATACAAAACCCGGGCGAAGCCGGGCCTTTTAAGATAGTTAGTGATAAAAATATATAGACCATGAACATATATAAATAACCCAGATTTCGTGTTTTATTCGTAATCATAAAATTATGTTTTGGCGGTCAGGAACCTTTTAAATCCCTAATTTAACTTTTGGCATGTACTGTACATGCCTACTAACACATTTCGCGTTTGCGAGATTCACCCATAAAATGTTTCCTCTTATTAGTTGACAGCAGTAACCTTGGCATAGGTGGTTGAGTTCAATCACCGATAAGGCCGTATTTTTATCTGGTAATGTTTTAAGTAAAGACAGGAAAATGCGTTTGCGGGCATTAACTCAACTTGTACCGCATTTCAGGAATGAAAACTGCATCTGCCCCTGCAAGGTATTAATTAGACTACGTGCATTACGTTACTGTCGGTGAAGTTGCTTCTGCTTATGGAGTTCGGGCGCTGAAAACTGCATCTGCCCCTGCAGGCTATTAATTAGACTACGTGCAGTACGCTAGCGTCGGAGAAGTTGCTTCTGCTTATGCAGTTCGGGCGTTGGGTTAATCTAGGGCGGGCGTGTTTTATTGTGTTTGGGATCACCTTAGACGACTTTTGCACGACATTTTGCACACATACCAAGTTAAGCCCGGAAATTAACGCGGTCAACATTAAAATTTAAATAAATAACTCCTTCCCTTGAAAATTTATACAATTTCTGAGAATATTATACTGAAAAAATGAAATCCAATTCAGTAATCATGTCAACAGTGTATTGTTAACAGTGATCACATAGGGCTTTGGTAACTACTAACAAATTATGTTTCTATCGATGTTATATATTGGCGAAAATAATTACTGAAAAATGAAATCCACGAAAATAAAACAGAATGTGATGAAGTCACATAACTTTGTCTACCATCGACAAGGAAAATATAATTTTCTCACGTCATATTTTGATGTAGAATAAGAAACCGTACTGCAGGGACAGTTTAAGTGTGTGCCAATGAGTATGCTATTACAGATGGCGGTAAAAAAAAATCCTACCCTCTGATATGTTATTCATAGCTGTAGGCTTTCTATTACAGTAGTTGAGAAATAGGGATGTTTATCATAGGCCCTAAGCATCTGAAAGAAGATAAAATGCGATGGAACATTTTCAGTCTTGTGCCCGCAGTATATTACGTCCCAGGTTTTTGGGAAGGAGAGTATGAAATTTATATTGAATTTCTTTTTTTTTATTTCAGCCCCGAAACGGTTGTATGGTAATATGAGAGTGAGAAATGAAATTTTCCGTCAAGACAATACAATCTTATGTAAGCGGAATTTATGTTTCTTCTTATTTCAACCCCTCCCAGGCATGATGTGTAGAAGCAACGGAATGCAACATTCGACATCCTCTATGAGCCATAAAAAGCTATAAAATTTTCTGAAGGAATAGTTTGAATGTGATAAGTCGTTCTTCCTCTTTTTAAATTCTACATACATATTATATAAGGACGTAGAGTTTCAAAATCGAAAGTCCTCCATAAGTTAATTTCAAATTACAAAATACAAAGCCCGGGCGAAGCCGGGCCTTTTCAGCTAGTAGTTTAATATTTATTAATCAATTCTTGTTGAGTAAATAGCTCTACTTCTTATGATTTATTTTTCCACACCTTGTTAATTGCAGTTTATCAGAGCTTTCTTATAGTTGATACCATAATTGTTAGGCTATTTAATACAATATCAAAGTCTGGGAAAAAGTATTATAATGTAATAACAGAATAGAAACACGGGTATTGGTTCCAGAGCTAAACTCATATATATATATATATATATATATATATATATATATATATAAATTAAGAAGTTAAAAGTAGCACAATGTTCACTTTCAAGGGCTCGTTAAGAAGAGAGAGTTTCTCATTAATTTATGTTTTCAAAATTAGGAAATCTTGAAGAAAATTCTTTTATAATCAATTCAATATCCTCACGAAATAATACAAATATTCATATCTTCTATTTAATTTGACAACTCTTGACAAGACGGAAAACATGATTTTTCCTTCTAAATTTGACCTTAACATTAACAAATTTTATTAGCCGATGTCTGAACCAATGCGCGCTTTTTCAATTTGATACTATAATATTTATAAGGTGCTCTTCTTTTTTTGTTCCACAGGCCGCAAAAACAACTTCCAAGGGCCGAATACACAATTAAAAAGTAACCCAGTATAAAATTTTGTTTATAAATGATTCTATATTCTCGAGATAGGCTATTAACAGACAAGCACACAGATAAGTTTCTGAAAATAATATTTTTTATTTAGGGTTCCTCAAAATGTGTCTTATGTTGAAAACACAACATCGAATTTCGGGGTCGAACACAATACTATCTCTACCTACAATACCTTTGGTACGAGTAGAGGAAATAAAACTAGCTGCCTTTTTCCAACAACAGGCCACAAAATAGAGCCATGAACTACATTTAGGACTTTAAATGATAGTAAAACAACACGAGTAGGTACCCTAGTTGGATAGAGTAACCTATTGTGATGGTTGTCATTAAATTCTGCAATAAGTTAGGTCTAATTCATGTCCTCTGTCCAAGAAAGCAGATTCTATACTGCACTAATCTCGACCCACATACCAACCCGAATTAGCATATTCCAATAAGTCCGCAAGATGAAAGTGCAATACATAATCTTTGCATAAGAGTATGTCTGGATTTCAGAGAGGTTAGCGTCGGCTTGTAAGTGTAAATAGTTAATTTATCTTATCTGACGTAGTTGAAACAAATACTGGTGGAGCTGCCAGGAATGCAAAACACGGCATTCCCCACATACTGGGAATGCTGAGTGTAGAGCTCTATGACTTGGTACATTATCTATATGTCGGAAATAGAACAGTCCCCAGACTTTTCCAGTTTCAGCTTGTTACATCGTATTACAATGTCACCCCACGATTCTCCGCTCATTTTATGGAGAGTTGTGCCGCCATCAGTCAACCCTTAAGACTCCTAGCAGTTCCTATGCCTATCGGGACTAATGTATTGTTGGTGCCATTTTAAGAAGTCCTAGTCCCAAACCATCGTCTATCTAGAAAAAAAAAAATAATAGCATTGTTCCCTAACCCGAAAATCTGCACCGACTTCGACACCGACAAAGAAAAGGTGCTCTAGTAGTCGCGTGGCTTTCCCCAGTGTTGCCACTGTAATTCACTACTTCTTAAGTAAACTAAGTTTGACTTTAAAATTGTTTGAAAACTGTTTGAATGGTACATTAGAGGACACCAAAACATTGATCAGATCTGACATTACGAAGCACTGGGATGAAACATGGAGATCCACTCCTTCAAAACTGCAGCTTGTCCGGAAATCAGTTACTGAGCCAGCCATTCCGGATACTCTCCTCTGTAGAAGGCAACAAGTCCTGCTGACCAGGCTGCGGATTGGACACTTCAACCTTAGCCATGGCTTTTTTTAGGTAGATTTTCGAAGAAAAATCTACCTATTGCAATGGATACCACTTTATGATTTTCGAAAAATTCTTTCATATCT
This sequence comes from Ectobius pallidus, assembly GCA_964059195.1. Lineage (NCBI taxonomy): Eukaryota > Metazoa > Arthropoda > Insecta > Blattodea > Ectobiidae > Ectobius > Ectobius pallidus. Next base: position 124,390,325 of record CAXKWD010000009.1, read on the forward strand.
TTACGTTTCATGCTCCCCTAAGTACGAAACCACCGCCCGTTCAAAAAAAAAATATTTGTGATATTTATATATATATATATATATATATATATATATATATCTTTACACGATAGCGGCCGTAATTTTGAAGATATTTGAACCAAATTTTATTATGTTATTTCTAGGCCCAATAGTTCGGACAAGTTCGTTAATGGGCAAAATTGGCCCAAGGGGGTGGTCGGGGGAGGGGGTTGAAATTTTAAAACATTTATATCTCGGCCCCTATGAAGTATAGAGGGAAACTTTGTTTGAATAAATTAGAGTACTCCCTATGGAGTTCACAGTGACACCAACAATTCGGGGGTTCGAGTGAGGGTGGGGGTGGGGGTGGGGGATGAAAATTCGAAACTTTTGAAACCACGTCTTGTGGGGTATCGTTGAAAAGCTCTTGATGAGTACTCTACAAATCAATAAATAGTTTCTTGATAGCTCTCATATGACGCGAGATTTTAATGTTTGAAAATAATAACACTTAAAAGAATTATTATATCATAATTTTGTCTTGTTCAGCGGCTTTGCTAATTTTATTCATTGCTGATCTTGCGCACGGCCTCCCAGAATATTATATCCTATTCTTGTTGTCAAAACAAATGATTGTAGGCTCTTCCTCTTTACCGAATTCAGTTCTTATTACTGCAGGTTACCATGCCAAGGCTAAAGAAAAAGAGTGCTATGCAGCGACAATAAATTAAACCAAAAGCACTTCGAAATCTACCTCCGCCTGTAGGCCTGCCTAAAGGGATTTTTTTATTAAGAAATCTATTAAGGATCCTTGCCCGAAATGTAATGGGGATGTAACTTCCATCTTATTCTGGAATGTCCACGGTTATTCTATGTAAGGCGTCTGTTAAATATCAAAGGAGACTTACACAATATATTTAAAAATGACGAAGGATGCCTTAAGTTTATCTCACTTTTGGAACTATCACAGTTAAAATCATTCATATAATGTCAATTCAATTCATAGTTTGTCAATAGTTGCTAAATTACTTCCAGTCCTTTTTATGTTTAATATGCTGTTCTTCTTACTAAATTTCAAGTTCCATATATGTTTTTCTTCATACTTCACTTCTTGTAGAACTTGTTCAATATAAATGTATTAACTATTGTGGTCGCTGGTGACCCTGGCAGTTAAAAAGCGACCTTAAATAAATACATTTTTGAAGTAAAACTTCTTTAGTGGCGGTAGAGGGTAAATCTGGAAAATCAGTTACACTAAAATCGTCACGAAATCAGTCACAATCAGTCACACGAAATCATCGGAATCGAATTGAGAATATCTGCAACGTACTTTTGATACGTGGCTCCTTCCTCTTTTATGCCCACTACTATGTAGTAGGCAATGGGTACCTAGGCAAAGCCCATTTGCCCCATAATTTTTAGTATGATTTGGAGGTGGTGTCATAGTAGTAAAGTAGGGGTGGCTAGCATGTTCCATTCTATTGTTGTTGCCGAAAAGACAGTCTATTGTAATTTTGTATATCCAATTTCTTACTCTAAAATGTTATCTTACGCGGTCAAAGGGTCCTTTTATTTAACAATTTTGAAATTTGAGGAGGTGTTATTATGCGGGTTGCGGCCCGTCTTTTGCAAGGGAACTATTCCAACATTCGTTGCGAGGCCTTAAAAATACATTCCCATGTTAAGGTACTTTAATTCCAGTTGAAATTTGTAATTCATCTTTCAACATCATCTATCATTAATTGCTTCGATTTTATTTGTAATTTTCCACTTACATTAAAATGTATGCCGAAACCCGGGATCGAACCAGGGACCTTTAGATCTTCAGTCTAACGCTCTCCCAACTGAGCTATTTCGGCACTACACGAAATCAGTCACACTCAAAACCGACTTGTTTCGGTGCGGACTGCACAGAAAACAATCAGCTCAATGATTAGGAGTAATCAAAGGAAATTTTTCTGACCTTACTTCCTCAATAGCAATAGACAATTCCTAAGCAATCTAAAGGTGTATTATCTATTTTATGGAACCCGGAGGTTCATTACCGCGCAAACCCAAAATTAAAAATCCAAAATTAAAAAATACAAATTTCCAAAATAAAATAAAATAAAAACTAAATTAAAAATTAAAAAATCGAAAATACCAAAATTGAAAAAATCTAAAAATCCAAAACTAAAATCCAAAATTAAAAAATCCAAAAAATAAAAAATTCAAAGAATCAATATTTTAAAAAGACAAAATTAAAAAATTCAAAGATCCAAAATTAAAAATCAAAAAATCTAAAATTAAAAATACAAATTTCCAAAATTTAAAAAACAAAATTAAAAATTATAACATCCAAAAATCCAAAATTTAATAAATAATAAAATCAAACATTTAAAACTCCAAAAATCAATAATTTTAAAAATAAAAAATAAACAATTCAAAGATCGAAAATTTAAAAAATCCAAAATTAAAATTTCAAAGATCCAAAATTAAAAGTCCAAAATCCAAAATTAAAAAAGTCCAAAAACCCAATATTAAAAAGTTTAATAATGCAAAATTGAAAAAATCCAATAATCAAAAATTGAAAAAATAAAAAAAATAAAATAAAGTTTTACTTCTGTCGCGTGGCGTTCCACGCACTCTTTTTTTCTAAAGTGTTATGGTACGTATTTGGCAACATTGTATTGAACTCCAGGCAAGAATGAATGCACCTAATTACCTTTCTATTCACTGTTGGACAGGTCGAAGTTGATTAAGGTGGCGGCAGATAGGGGAAGTTCTTGGAAAAAGAGTCTTTAAAAAGTGGCACCCACTTTACCTTGATGTATGAACAAATATGGAAAATCAAATGTGTTTTAAACCATTCCAAACGTCTCAATTTGTAAACATATATCAAAACTTTAACTTAAAATAAAGTAAAAACAAATGTGTATCCACGAAGAAATCCTAGCCCTGATGATGACTTATGAAAGACGGATTGAGCGTGAGGTAGACAGAGGAAGTGCGGTGTCGGAAGTGGCGTTACAAAGCTTGTTCGGGCCTCACCTGATTTCCATATCATTCGTGTTGAACACGGCTTGGGAGACGAGATCCTTGTCTTCAGTTATTCACTGTCACAAAGAACCACAATATACGAGTTGCCACAAACTTTATCTCTTTGCGGCACGGGCAAATGTTCCTTTGGGAATACACAGCAGTCATTCGACCTGTCGCAATGTCTAAATGTTTAACATTTCATGGAGAGAATAAGGAAGTTTTGTTCTCTTTCCTGAGTCAAAATATCCTTTCGGTTTCGACTTTTCCCCCATGTAAAGGCGAGACTATATTTCCGATCATAGCATGTACGTAGTCTATGTTAATGAAGGAAAAGCTTGGATTGTCAATAACAGCTATTATTATGCACCATTAAAGATAATTTGTAAGCATAATATATATTTAAGGAAACGAGGTACTCCATGGTCAAATCCTCTGAAACTTCATGAACAATAATCTATATTGTAGTGTTACAGTTTTTCAATATATTTTGCCCATTAAAAATACATTTAAATTGCATTTCCGTCAGTTTAAAATCAAAGAAATCATTTCATTTCATCGACAAAAACTTAATCTACCATGCCCTGGCAAGTACAAAGGAAGCTAGGAGGACGAGAAGAAAATTTGAGAGGCATAATCATTTGAACCTGGAACAGATTGATGTAACTCAGAAAAATGTTTAATTTTACACGAAAATATCTCAAAACTAAATTTTTATGTACGTTTGTACCCTCATCTCAGAATATTAGAGCCATAGTATTGAAAATTTGCATAGTAGCTTACCTTAATATACGGTAATGAAGAACTGGTAGCGGAATTACTTTGATACCATATTTATTATACGATTTAAGGATATTTTTATATTGTACATTTCAATATTATTTGTGTGACGATTTTTATACATGTGTTATATATTTTTTCAACTGATCGTAGAAAAAATTATATGCCACACATGTGTGTGAAATGTGTAACAGAATCTCGGACATATAAAAAGCTCCACTTCGTCTCGTCTTTTATAACTTTTCCTTGATTCTATCAAAACGCACTTCCCGCATGAATATCAGAACATACTATTATTTCTGTGAATCTAAAACCGTTAAAATAAATTACTGAAAGGGGAACCAAAAAGAAGTTCAACATATTTAAAAAGGTTTTTCTAATGAAGGAGAATAGCCTATAAGAATATATAGGACGGAGGGAAGTGAGGACAGCCAGCGAGAGCGATATATATACTGGTTAGATCGGTATTGTATTATCGTGTATAATGGAAGCAGCAAGCGCATGGGGGAGGGAAGACATATCTCAAAAAAATATTGACTGGGAGACCCGAAGGGAAAATACCACTTGGAAGACCTAGATGTAGTTGGGAAGACAATATTAGGACAGATTTAAGAGAAGTAGGATTTGAGAGGGATGGTTGGATGGAGTTAGCACAGAATAGGGTTGAATGGCGGGCTTAGATAAGCGTGGCAATAAACCTTCGGGTTCCATAAAATAGATAATATATCTTTAGCTTGCTGAGGAATTGTTTATTGCCATTGAGTAAGTAATTAAGTTAGTAAGTAAGTAAGTAAGTAATGGAAGCAGCAAGTCAAATCGTAAATTATTCAGTGAATAAATCTTTGCTCCAGAAGTATTAAGACTTCATTTGAGCCCACGATGTATCCAGACCTCACTGAAGGGAGGTCAACATAAAGGAAAGTTTGCAAATTACTGGGGAGGGGGTATCAAATATCTCCAAAATGGAGGGGGTACGGGGGTTCTGTTCCAGATTTTCTTTTAATCAAGTGCAAGGTGATGTGTTTTTAGATCTTCTGAGTGGTTCCTCCAAATTTCTCAGCAGACTAATGCTCTTCTTGCCCAGACTTTTAGTTTTATTGAGAAATTTGTGAATTTCACATATGAAATAAAAATAAAAATTATCGATCAAAGACAGTATCAAACTTTTTGCCTTTAACTTTAAGTACCGTATGTTCTGGTTTAAATAATTCATAAGAAATCATTTAACAAAGGGAACTCTTCAACATTTTCTGTTACAAATCTTTTAATCACTTTTTGTGCATCAAGCCTTTCAGCAATTCCTCTGTGCGTTACCATTAATGCTAATCCCACTAGACAATCTCCAGTCATCACCGATTTCACTCATATTTTTAAACGTGTCATTGCCGAAAAAGAACGTTCAGTCGTAGGGCGAGTCCACAAATAGAGCGAGTACTTAGGCCTAAATAGTTTAATTTTATTTTGTATTTAATTGAATTTGAATGTTATATTATAATGTAATCATTTTCGATTAATAAAAACGTCAAATCAAAGTAAAAGAAAAACCAAGAGGGAGGGCTCTATGGCACCATCTTGGATCCACCAATGTTTGAGCCTGAATACTGATTTTGTTGTTGTTTTCATTTTTAATATTTAGTGGCCCTCTCAGAGCCCAAGGCCCCCGGTAGCCGCCGGGTTCACCCATGAGTCAAAACGGCGCTGTGCATATTCTTTAGCTTAAGTAAACGTTTTCATAACTGTCTTATGAAAAATTAGAGCAGAGATTGTTCACTGAATCACGTCACGGGTTGTCAAATGGTGTGAAAACATTGTAGTATCAATTAACTGGATTGAAATGACGTGGTTATGTCCAGCGAATATTAATTACTTGTCCACCATGTCTTGAATCGAGTCGAGGTCAATGGCCCTACTTGCCAATTGAGTATACTTAAATCTGAGAACAATTGAGTGAGTAGGGGCGCAGGACGGAAGTGTCGCACGTGCTCTAACTGCAGGAAGTCCTGACTTTCTTACCATCATCACTTTCTTCCTTTCCTATCCTCCATCTTTCATTACTTCTTGTAGTCAATGATTGATCTTTTCTTCAATCAAATTGATTCACCCCTTCCCTTTTTGAGTTTAGTTATCCTCTCTATAATTATACAAGTTATAAGGTATAATATCTCTTGTCCTCTTTTCGAACCAAAGTGTGCTACAGAAGTAGGTCTAAGGCATAGTATAAATTTCGGACCAAGGCTATACAACAATTTTACTAGAAGAAACCCTAATATGATACCAATAAACAATAAATTGTTTGAAAAAAGAGTACTCGATTTGATTAAATCTAACTTGTAATTGTACTTTTACTAACTTTTTTCTGTTAATCATTCTCAACTGTTAATTTTTAATTTTTAACATTGGGTATTTTGTTTGTACTCTGTTATGTTATTGTAATTTATTTTTCGTATCTTTGTAAAAGATACTAAAACTATAATATGTAAGTTTTTTTATATAATGTTCAAAATATAATTTTAGTATGACTGAACTGACCCCGAACACGAGCTATGCTCATGCGGGACAAATAATACTCTTTTCAAATTGTACTAATTGTGTTTATATTATTTGTATTTGTAATAATTTTGTAATAATTTATATTTTCTAATTTGTAATTTGTAATAAAAATTTGTAAGTTTATTAAAAAAAAATTGATTGATTTAACTTACATTGTCATTGCTAGTTCGCTTACCAAATTGTCAATCTTTCCGAGGCTGTATATTTGTTTGTTTGTTTATTTGTTTTTTGTGTGTTTTTTTAGCATTTAAAAACATTTTTAAGATGGGTTAGGAGCTGGTCCATTGCATCACTCAACTTAGAGGACCGGGGATTTATTTCGGAGTTCCTACCTCTAGAAAAGTTGTTTCCTCTACAACTAATGAGTCTTTTCCATTAGTTAAAATTGGAATGAACAATTTTTATGTATTGTTTGATGGAAAAAAACTATAACATTGTGGGAAAAAAACCCTAATGGAAAAAAAAATGTTTCTTCATGTTTATTTATCTCATTCTATATTTGTGGATTCATTAGGGTTGTCAGATGAGAACATGAACAAAACCGGAGATTTATCGTGACGCATATTATTATTATCATTATTAATTTATTATTAACGATATTATTATTGTTGTCCTTTAATGTTATTATTATTATTATTATTTCAGGGTGAATACAGTATTTCCCATTATCCCTATAGTACAGATGAGAGGAATGTTATGATACGCTAACTACAAAAAAATAACCTGTTGCCAAATTATCAAACATAGCAAGAAGTTTATACGTTGACCTTAAAGTCATTCCCTATCGGCTTGAACTAGCGTAGGGGGAGCCTAATTATTACAGGTTGGAGCCAATCTCGGAACATTCGTCAATTATGTTGGGTGTGCTAGAAGCGGTCCTGTCGTAGGTTTAATTCTGAGTTATTTTCATTGTTTATGGACTTGAAGAATAAACTCCGTGTGGAAGTCAATGTACTGGCTGAACATGAGCAATATCTGACTTTGATCGGTTTATGTGTGCGAGTGTCAGCGACCTACACGAACTGGTAATTGCTCGTAAACTACAATAGTCGCTCATATGTTCCACTATATCTCCATGATTCCGCAAGCAGATGACACTTCTATTTCCTGTTGTGTCACTTTGTAGAAATTAACCACTCCCAGACATCCATACAGTATTCTAATTCAACATAAGTTAAATATATACACGAGGGATGGTGGATAAGATGGTGGCCATTTTTTCTCAAAGTAAGGCGATATTACCGTGATATAGGCCTATGTTGTATGTCACGAGAGAGTGTGGCATCTCTACAATAGTAGGCCTTTAATGAATTTAACGAATAGAGGCAATGGTAATTTAGTTGTAAGTCAGCCGCCGTGCAGAACGTATATGATAAGTTGTGAAAAAAAAATCCGTGAATCTTATGTCCTGGTATCTGATTATTTAAACCAGGATTAAGTATTCATCGTGATTTTAGGGGGCCCGTGTCGTAGATTTACGGCACGTAAAAGAACTCCAAGCCTAAATTAGAGCCTCTGGACAAAATTTCTCGGCCCTTTCACGTCCAAGTAATACCTTAGTTTCCGGAGGGGGTTCAGAGGCGATGGGCTTACCACCTGTCCCTCTACCCTCTCTCGGAAAATAAGTGTAACAAAATTATTATATGTAATGAAACCTCCCCTTGGAGGCCCTATGCCCTACCATAGGGGTTACAGGAACGAGTCAGTCAGTCATATGTTTAACATATTCATTTTGAAAAACTACACTACTGTCTCTTCTAATGGAATCCAGTAGTCGAGACTTCCAAAAACTACTAACTACTGATAACAATAACTATGATAATGGTTATCCTTCTATCTACTTCTGTTAAACTAATAAGAAACTAGTTAGCTTCTAATCGACTAAACCGAAGCTCACCGGTATCATGTAAATTTTCATTTCATGTTGTGCATCGGTGTGCCTCAGCTTCTACTCTACAAACTACAACTATATCTAGGCTACCTCTTCATGTATTTGACTCAGGTTAACTACATCCCTTTAATGTTTTCTGTTACATTCTTACGTCAAAAAAGTCACTATCCGAGGGAGAAATGCCAGGGAATACCACAAGAGGACGATGGAAGTTTCGGGGAATAGGCCTAATGCCCACCCGTACTTAATTTTGAAGAATCATGGAGTGGGTATGTGTGCTTTCATTTTCCCAACTACGCAATATATTAGAGTGGCACGATGTAGTCGCATATGGATGTTTATGTTGTCTGTTTCCTTCACCAACTTTCATTTATATAAACTTGCTTCAAATTGCGACTTGATTAAATGTATTGGCCTAGCAAATAAAATTCAGCCTTAAAAAAGTTGGGTAGGTTGTATAAAAATAAAAATTAAAAATAAACACAATACAATCTGCATGTTATGTCCTAGTGTCAGACTAGTACAGAATAAAGTACAGAATAATGATTGTGATTAATCTGTATATGTTGGAATTAATAATGTACATTAGGAAAAACATAGAATCCTAAAAATGTAGAAGCAATTCTCATTATCATAATACCAAATACAAGGACAACCTAGATGTTCCCTTTTGTAGACTGTCAAAGAGAAAAAAAATTGTGTACATGGACTGGTATTATACAACAAACTGCGGAAAGATTTAAGAGAGCTACACATAAATGTTTTAAGATGAAATTAGAAACATGTTTGCTCCATAACCCATAATATAATGTGAATGAATTTGTTAATTGTAATCTTTCCTCTGTGGATTTTAACATTTTAGTTTCTAATTATATTTTTAATCTTATTATTTACTTGTCTAGGCCTATTACACGTTGGGGTGTAATGGCTTAAGAAAAATTTGTAATTTGTAATTCCTCTGTTCAGAAGTCGCTCTTCGAGTCCAGCATACGACAGTAAGGAATGGAGGAAGTTGTCCTGACACCTGAGAGCCGGTTTTTCAGAGCAAGCTTATGACTGTGCGGAGACCAGAGGTGTACAAATCTCGATTTTAGCTTGCCCAAACCCGCTTGAACGCCAGGCAAGCAAGTTGCCAGCGTCATAGCTAGGAAGCAGGCAGGTTTCTTTAAGCCCGCTGGGTCAGGTCAAACCCAGCCTAGGCAAGTCAGAATAAGCTTGCGACATTCCTATCAGCTAAACAAGTGTAGGTAATACTTTCTTGCTTTTCTACATGCTGGTAGAAGAAATTCACCATGCAGATAAATAAAAGGTGGATAAAGTATTAAAAATCGTTTTAGCGTCTTAACACAATTTTTATTTTTATTATTAGGTAGATTTCGAAGAAAAATCTACCTAATGACTTTCAAAAAATTCGTTCATATCGTTACGTTTCATGCCTCCCTAAGTACGAAACCACCGCCTGTTAAAAAAATTGTGATATTTATATTTATATACAGTATATGTATATGTATATATATATATATATTTATATATATGCATATATATCTTTACACGCTAGCGGCCGTAATTTTCAAGATATTTGAATCAAATTTTATTATGTTATTTCTAGGCCCAATAGTTCAGACAAGTTCGTTAATGAGCAAAATTGGCCTAAGGGGGTGGTCGGGGGAGGGGGTTGAAATTTTAAAACATTTATATCTCTGCCCCTATGAAGTATGGAGGGAAACTTTGATTGAATAAATTAGAGTACTCCTTATGGAGTTCACAGTGACACCAACGATTCGGGGGTTTTGGGAGTACGAGTGGGGGTGGGGGTATGGGGATGGAAATTCGAAATTTTCGAAACTACGTCTTGTGGGGTATCGTTGAAAAGCTCTTGATGAGTACTCTACAAATCAATAACTAGTTTCTTGATAGTTCTCACATAAGGCGAGATTTGAATGTTTTAAAAAGTTCTCTTTCCTCTTTTTTGCAGTTATTATTGCGGGTTTGTCATGCTAAGGCTAAAGAAGAAGAGTGCTACGCAGCGACAGTAAATTAAAACAAAAGCACTTCGAAATCTACCTCAGCTTGTAGGCTTGCCTAAAGGGATTTTTGTTATTGTTATTAATGATTTTATGATGTTTTCTCGAAAATGTTTGAAAATTTTTCCCATGCCGGACTAGTACTTTTGTTCATTGATAATTAATTAAAACTGTCCACATTTTAGTTTCTCCTCGGCTTCCTTCAGGGTAAAATTCTCTAAATACATCTGAAGTTCCTCAACTACGTAACTGCACGACTTACCAGTGCACTGCTATAAATTACCCAGTTTCATATTCTTTCCGCCAGGCCTTGCAGTTTCCTTAGGTCCTGAGCAACCCACCAAGTTATGAAGAGCTTATGACTCATAGCGACAGTATTTCTTATCATCGTTGTAATCTGGCTTGCTTTCAAGTCAAGCAAGTTAAAAGCTATGACTGGTTGCAGAATTTCAAAGGGGCAGGCAAGCTAAAATCAGAATATGTACACCTCTAGCGGAGACAAGCATTTCGCCAAACCAGAAAGTTCAAGTGTCAGTGAATGAACTATACTCAATAGCCGTCCTTGACTTTGAACACTGTGAAGTTGCAGGTCTGCAATGTGTGGGTGGAATCAATTCAATTTCGTTCACCCTTGTTGTCACTCTATCAGAAGGAACTCGGGGAACTTCTCATATCGGTTTATAGACTGCATCCGGTCTCAGAGGTCACTTAAGGCGACCCGCGCAAGAAAGGCTTATGCTAAAATGCCGGACTTTCGAGAGAAGTTTCAATCGTTGTAAAGCATGGACAGTAATGTTTCCTTACCATCTTTACTGGACCGATTTCTGTTGGAAGTAAATTCTGTCGAAATCTAAAGAAAAAAATGTAGGCCATTCCTATCCGTTTTCGAAATTCTTTCCTGAAATAATTTTGAGGATGAACGGAGAAGCAACTTATTAGCGAAATTGAAATATTGAGATATTGTCTTTCAAAATACAGTATTGTGTAAAATTATGCGCTAAATTGAAGAATTGGTCTGCACTCTTTAAGTATCAAAATTCACATCTATATATATGCTATATATATGCTTGTTCAATAGACACTGCAGGTCTATTAGTTAATATTAAAATTCGAATTAGGCCTACACTAGTTCCTAACAATAAGACTTATATGCAACAAAATTGAGAACTAATCCAAAACTATTTATTCCCTCGTTAATTGTCAGCAAAATACTTGTAATATTTTGGTAAATCTAGCTTCGTTGAATCGCCCTACTAGTTCCCTCTCTGAGGTAATTTACAAGCGACGGTCATAGGCATAAGTTCCAGCACACCCCCGTCGTTAAATAGACATAAAACCAACCATTACTAAGAACAAAGCAATTAATGTCCAACAGCTTTCTTTACCTGTTTTCGATGAGAGAATTGCTGGTCTTCTGGTGTTCAATGGCCTCGGTCTGCACCAAGACCGCTCTTCACCTCTAAAAAGAGGCCCCTATCTATGCTCCTATCTAAATACTACTTTCGTTAATACCTTGAGGTGTCCAGCAGTATTAGGAATGGAGCATTCACAGACCTCACTTCAAAATTCCATGCCAAAGCACAAAATTATGAAGTGAAGGTCTGAATCTTAGAGTTGTCTTCCTCAGCATGTTCTTGATATAGAAAAGTTTTTTCTTGATGTCACAAACACTAAATAAAAACACAAACACTAAATAAAAACACAAACACTGTCTTCTAGTCTTCTTATTTCTTGATATAGTAAAGTTTGTATATACATCACTATTATACACCGATAAAACCGAAAAAGTAAAACTCGATATCAATGCTGGGTACTCCATGATGACTTCCACAGTATCTGCAATTAGAGAAATATTTTGTATATACCAACTGTATATTTAAAGCAAAATAGGTAATAGTAAATATTAGATAACCAGAAAACCAATTAAAATTTCGCATATTCAATCCCTTCCCCCATAAATAATGATTGGGTATTTTGTTGAGTTGTTGAAATTAAGTTCCTAATGAAATGTCTACAGAAAATAGCAGAGAGTTTTTTAAAATATAATATACATTTTTAAGGTGTCAGGGGATAAAATTATTTACCTAATTTCATCTAACATAGCATATTCACTACCCATCACTTCATTCCTGCCTTTACGTGAGGCTGACACAACTGAATATGCACTCTCTGCAATACTACCTCTTAATCTTTATAAATGTGCGAAGTGAGAAAATGATATTGTCCATGCCCAGAGTAGATAAAGTTATTTGAACGCAATACATCAGATTTTTTAAAATTTAAAACTGATTATTTTATATAACAGTGGATCTCCTTATATGCTTTCAGTTATAGGCTACATTATTGCCACATTATTAGAGTTGTATGTTTTATTCTGTATTTGCATGGCATTATAATAAGGTGCTTATTAAGTGCCAAAATGGTATTTTCCGACATTGTATGGTGGACGGAAAATGTCTGTCCCTCTGTCCGTGTGCCTGTACGCGCGATAATTCGAATACTCTTTAACGGATTTTCATGAATGTACAATGTACAAGGTCTTTTTATTATTAGATTAAACTTGCTTTTCCTGACTTAAAATATTACTTAAGTTACTAAATAATACTTATATTTAACAACAGAATCTACTGCAATTATATTTATCTCCTGATGCTGAAGCAGCTTTGATTTTCTTGTCTTCTGCAAGAACTCTCCGCAATCATAATCAAAATTGACCACAACCATTAGTTATACTACTAATCTCTGTAAGCTACTTTGAATATTTTGCACTGTCCATTCATTGTTCACCATAGAGAAAACTTTCAACGTGGGCAACTGAACCTGGAATATTTAACATAAAGCCTGAAATTTACCAAAATTGTCAATATTAGCGTCAATTTTAATTTCGCGGTTATAAATACATACGACACTGACAAATTAATGACAAAGAATGATGATGATTTCAAGACAAATACGGGAACCCAGATTATAAAAAATACCCTAAAATTCGAGGAAATTGGTCACCCTGCGGATGGAAGAACTGCATAACTCAGCGCAGGATCTATGACTTTCTGCAAGGCTGGCATGGCTGTTATGTCGCTGAGCATGAATGGACATCTGTAAGCTTGAAATATATAATTCGCTAAATCACTGTCTTCTCTCATTTGACTGTCAGTTCCCTGCCTGGTAAAGGAGATATTCTGTCAATTAGGTGTGACGGGCACTTCTTGCACATGTCATATCAACGGCTACACCAAGTACAGTAGGTGACACACGGCCAGGAAGAATCAAGATGAAATTGTAATTCCTGTAGTTAATATTCCGCAAATCTCAATAAAAGTACACTCTGGGATGTTTAGAAGCGTATTACACAACTGAAGATTCAGTAGCAAATAGTCTAAGGCTCTAAGTAGCATACTGTGATTCAATAATCATATACAGAACGTTATACATATTAACGGATGGGAAAAAATGTTTGTGCTGATTCATATAGGAAGCTCACAATGGATATAAAGAAATTCAGACAATGAAAAATATGAACAATTATTTCACTTCAAACAACTTAAAATTCTTACTTCAAGTAAGCTTCGACTCATAACAAAAATATATAATAATAATAATAATAATAATAATAATAATAATAATAATAATAATAATAATCACTATACCTAAATATTATAATAAGAACGAAAATTAATATATAGGCCTACTCATAGAATATTATAGGTCTATTATATGCATAAAACAATTCAATTAAATAATTTTCTATTCGGATTGATGAATCTATTAGAATTTAATAACCTACTATCTTAAACGGGGGGGTACGCCGTAGCGTAGTGGTTGAGGCGCTGCGCTACAAACCGGAAGGTCGCGGGTTCGATTCCCGATGAGGTCGGAGTTTTTTAATTGGCCTAATCCTTCTGGTGGCACTATGGCCCTGGGGTCGACTCAGCCTCTAACAGAAATGAGTACCAGGAGCAATCCTGGGGTTAAAGGCGGCCGGTGCGTAAGGCTGACAACCTTACCACCTTCACGTGCCGAATGTCCAAAATCTGGGAACCTGAACCCTCTGGGCTTCCATGGCCTGTATAGGGATCACTTTACTTTACTATTTTAAAGGATAAATTAACAATTAGAGGAAAGATGGTACAACATTTAGTAACAAATCCTTTAAATTCCTTATACACTGCTCTGAAGATTTTGCCTATCAGTATGTTAGTTCCATGAACTTTGTTATGATGTATAATGTGTAATAAGTAAACAGGATATGCCTCAGAAATATGAGCAAATGAAGGAAGCAAACTGTCAGATGAAGTCTTTATGATATGCATATGGATGATGGCACAAAGTTTGGCACTCACCACAAAACCGAGAAAATGTAGCTGTGTCAAAAATACCAAGATTAAATCTTCAAAGTTTATCTGAACCTATTCAATGCTAAGATAAGTAACGTTCAGAGCTGACGAGCTTCAGAAGTTCTTTTTCTTTCTTCTAGAGCGAGCGTGTCCCATATATTTAACATAGCCTAATTGAAGGTTTCGTGGGAAGATAGAGTTAACCCTCTTTTTTTGTTGTAGAAGTTGAGATTGTTGCACTATTTATATTTTTTCTTAGTCACTATTTATTCCAATGTTTCTGAGCATAGACTAATCTGTCAACTAGTCTTGTTTGTAACAAATAGCCTATGTACAAAAAAAGTGAAATTTGCAGATTTAATCAAACTCTAAAAACGTAATAATTAAAATGAGGTTTGAGTGGGTTAGCACTATCTTCCCCGATCCCTTCAATTTTCGTTGCTATCCTCATGGCCACATGGTGGTAGATTTTTTTTTTTAAGTTTCGTTGTCGTAGGCTATATTTACATAAAAATATTTACATAAAGGTTAATGAATGTGAAGATTCGCATAATTGAATGAACTCTTTCAAGAAGATAATCCTGAACATCAAGAATAGTAGAAGATTCGATAGTGCGATAATGTCAGAAAGTGTCCGGTGAACCAAGTGTCCCTCATATAGCCTATAAACAGTGTGGGCCTATACTGGAAGCTACAAATAACCCAATTCGAAAAAAATATTACATTGCGATACTCGTGTATCGAGAAAAGATTAGAAAAAAACGAGACGAAATCGAGACTTTTTTTTATTTCCGAGAGACGCATAAAATTGTTTCCTAGAATAATGAAAAATAAGTGAAAGTACTTAAAAATAGTGATCTAATTACAAACAGTTCCCTGCCCTGCAGCCTACTCAAACGCTATACCATCCTTATGCCGGTACATCTAATAATGTGTCATTGCAGTAGAGGGTTGTAATATTACTTTATAACCTCTTACATAAATTATTCCTTAAATAAAATGTATAAATTCCTTTACTATACATAAACCTTTTTACGTTACATTTTACATTAGTCAATAGTCAATAATAACAAAATGTGTATTAGAATGCAATGTCAAGAAATAAAAACTAAAATTAGTTTATGGTGTTAATAAAAATAGTTAAAAGTATAAAAATGTTGGTCCATCCGTTCATGTGCGGGAATGCATCTATGGTAAATCATTTTTTAAGGACTGAAGATTTGCATAGCATATGCTGAAATGTATCAGTTTTTATTTATTGATATTGAATTCTAATACAAAATTTTCATTACTGACTACATAAGAAACTAATGTGAAATATAATGAAAAAAGGTTTATGTAATGTAAAGGAATCTATACAATTAACTTAAGGCAATGTATTTATGTAAGAGGGGTATAAATTTGTGTACGAAAAAATTATAATATTATTTTAATCGAGGTGGCTATGGATAAAACTATTATTTCAGCGCATGCGCACGCAAGCAGTAGCCCATACGTACCTTGATACATTTGTAACGTAACCTAGCTGTGTGGTAAATACCGTAAGTCAATATTAACTAATAAAAAAGAAATAAAGACAGGTAAGATTGAAACTGTAAACTTCAACTAGCAAATGTGATTAAACTCCATGTCCCGTTCGTAATAATAGAAAAATCAGAAGTTATAGGCTTTGATACAATGACACACCTATGCGGTAAGCAATTCGGTACGTGATGCGGTAAGATAGGTTACCAGCACTGAGTGAAGAAAATTTCTAGTTGTGAAAAATTAGGATAAGTAAAATGCGGAGGCTTTCACGGCTTCCGGGCTATTAGACCGTGGTCCAAGATTTCAAAAACCTAACGTTTCACCCTCTGCTGTGGTGGACATCTTCAGAGGCTGCTGGAGCGTTGATTGGATCGAAGATTGCTTCACTTATGAGAGAATAGTTATGAAAAATTCTGAGGAATAGGGAATGTGCTAAATTAACTCATGATTCTTCACGGATTCCTTTCATTGTTCCACGGAGAGCCAGGGATTAGCGGATCACAGATTGGGAATCGATGCCCTACGGACACTGCAGTTCCGTCGGCCTCTACTGTAGGCCTAGTCCATTAATGTGAAGATTTCCAGAACAAAAATAAGTATCAGAGACGTTGTGAAAGAATTCGGATTAGATTTTCTCCGGGCATGTGGAAGTGTCGGGTAAGAACACCGAGGAAATAATGATCCGTGCGGAAATAACATGACAACCGGAAGAAGCAGCACGCGACTGAGCGCATCGCTAGTGTAAAGAAGGGAGATCCACAAATCGAATTTCCGGTTTCACCTTCATCTTATTATGACTTCCTGTTCTTCTTGTCATTTTCTAGTCGAATTCTGTATCCGGATCATAAATTCTCCCTCCAGTGTTCTGCGAAAAATATACGCTCAGCTAGAAAAATTTGTAGTAGTCTCCACCCCATCTCTCAGGATCCAATTTTTTCTTCATGCATGTGCAAGTAATTTGCCACCGTATTCTTTATTATATTTCCATGTGACATTTCAACTAGTAAATCTGAAATAATTTTAAGATTAATAAAATGCAGGAAGCATTACGCCTATACTAGCATACGGCTGAATATCAAATTACACCCTTCATATCTGGTTAAAAAAACTTTATGACTAGAGTTTTGTAGTAAACTATGTCAGCACTTTACTTTATGAGAGTTCTAAATCTAGTAGTCTACTACGTTTACATATAAGATTAAAATCTATCTGAATCCGGTACCTATGAAGATCGTCCGGAAACAGTCCGGAACGAAATTCCGGTCCATTCACTTCCGCACTTATTAGTCAAGCAACGGTTTAATTAATATGATCAGTATACTTATATTTTAATTATCCTTGCTCTTTTATGTCTTAATTTTTAGGGACCAGAATTTATTAGTTTAACCATACCAGGACGGATTGGGGATACAAATCCACCCGAGAATTATTTTTTATAAAGCCCTCAAAAAATTCAACAAATAAATAATAATAAAGTGAATACCTAGATATTTACCAAAATCCATTCAATATATTAAATAAATTTACCATGTGGCTGTATCTCTAAGGTAGTATCCCTCAAAAATAGGGGAAGCTGTCACCTAAAGAATAAAATAAATTAGATTTATTCTTCAAACGAAAGGTCTGTTTGTTTACATGTAGTTTTCAATATTTATTCAGTAGATATAGGCTAGGCCTATTGTCTGCTTAGCTTTTTCCAGGTAGGATGACAGATTCGCAGTCTCAATTTTTTGAAACTATTCTGCAAACCCGAAAAAATAGGCTTCCATAGTGTATGGTAGCTGTACAGCTAGAGTAGTTGTTTGAGTACAATGTGTGCCATATTTGATGACAATGATGTATATTTTACGAAATTGCCAATCATTTGGAAATCTTCCTTATACCTATGGCTGCTGTATGTTTTTCAACATTATGGAAGGGTGCATTGTACCGAAAGTCAAACTACTGTATCAAATATATTGCATGAAACCTAAAGAGGGAAACACTGTCGACTTCACAAAAACACGCGTTGATAAGAGAACCTACAACTAGCTTTATAGAGCACACCATATGGAAACATATGATTTTCAACCCCTTTGTGTACTGTAGCACTGGGCATTTACTATAGTAAATTGAGTTATTGTACAGTATTTTACTTTGTGCTAAAGTTCTCTATTTGCCTTTTATTTAATTTTCCTTTCATAATACAGTACAGTAAATTAATACAGTATTATATCATGCCGTTTTTATTTTTAAAATTAAATTTCGTTTTAGTGCCACCCTCGCTTTGTGCCACTAAATAGAAAGGATGATGGCATTATATCGAGGGTTGACTGTACACGATCTTACAGTCAAAGAAATGGAAAATTCTTAAAATCACATCAATCACTCATTAACCTTTTTACTGCTATTGACGAACAAATCAGTCACTAAAACAAATTGCATAAAACAGAATTATCAGATTAATTATTGACCAAACGAAATGTGATCATGTTTTAACACGACAGTTCTGCAATTCGTCTGTTTGTAAATTTATTTTTAACGCAGTTACGACCAAATGCAATTTTCTATTTTCTTCAAAGTTTGCCTGAATGTTTCTTGTAGTCATTAAAAACGACGTTGGCCTATATATAAAGATTTTTCATCCCTTTCAAGTCTGTGTATCTTTCCCATGTTAACTACATGTGCATTCGGAACTGGTTTCGCTTCTATTTAAGTTTCGCACACAGCCTACCTGGTTATGACAGAATTCTGAATTTCTATTCCGAAATTCCTAGATTCAATCCTGGCCAAGGTCGATGGCATTTACTTGCGCGAAAAAGGTGACATAAATATTTAAAGACATGTAAAAGAACTTCTGGGGGACAAACGTCCGGAACTTCTGCATCGTTCACAGACATAAAGTAACAGTAAATACCATCGTTAAATAATCAGACAGTAATAATAGGCCTACTGACCCATTTCTGAGAACTAAATTCTATTATCCAAAGCTTTCAATGAATTCATACTTGCATAATCATGAGTGACTGCTGAATTACACACAAATATGTCAGATGTCACGAAACCAGGAAGATAGCAGAGAGAGTTAAAATATGACCCTCGTTCACTTGTCGAATTAGTCAGTTAACAACATTACGGCCCGTCATTTGTCGGCTGGATATAAAGAAACTGGCAGTGGGAACCAAATATGGAGTCGTATACTACAAAACACCGGCACTTTCACCTACACAAAATGCATTATGTTGATCTACCTGATGCCACGCAATGAAATACTCTAATAGCAATTATTATGCTAACGAGATATCTTACAGCCATTAAAGGTTCAGAATATTCAGGTTTATCTTTCAGCACTTCCTGAACACTGAACAATGAAATTATATTGTTATAGGCTACTTGAACTAAATTGAAATCCTGTTTTCACACCGGGTATTTCTCCTGTTGTGTAGATACCATGGGACAGAATTTCAGAATTTTCATGAGCCTGTGCATAGTGGAATTAAATTACAAAATTAAATAGGCTAACCGCTATAAATTAACATTCCGGCATTTTTAATAGTACTACTTTCAGAAATATATGAGAGTAGACAATTAATAGGATATGTTTAATATAGCTCGAGCATCATTAGAAACAAGAACCAAAAAAAAAAATCTTGAGACGTAATTCCATGAAGTCCCTTTAATCTATGGGAAAATTTCTCTTTTTGCGGCCTTAAATAGGAAAATACGAAATAGGAAAAAATCTAAACTATAGACTATAGATATTTTTGCCATAGGTTCTGCTGTTCCGGCTGTGTGAGATAGACTTTGGTCATTCTAAACAGCTATTTGGTGCAATTTGTAGAGTCTACATTGTATACACATTTCAAGGGCTGAGGATGTCATAAATTTCTGTACTAAAATACATATTGTGCTAAATTACTGTGCTAAAATACATATTAACACAGTAATTTTGTAAATATATTTTAATTAATGGATACCAACATTTTAGTTTTTAATTAACTCTGTTAATGCTCAAGCAATCTGGAAATCTCAATAAAATAAGGCCTAGGTTTATCTGACTTTTTTAGGGTATAAGACGTAAGAGCCTCTTATAGCATAGAATACAACGTATGATGGGATTTAATATAATATTACAATACGAGTAAGTGGTATTAAATATCATTGTCTATATATGAATTCTTATCGGTTGTTTCCGGCACAGGGTGCTCCTAAAGTAGAGATATATTTAGGCTACTTCGTTGACATGTTACAATAGAAAAATCGGTAAATGAAAATTAAATAAAATATTTCTTCGAAAGAGAAACACAAATAGTTACTGAAAATACTCTGTGGTTTTCGTAAAACTTAAATAAACGATTTTGTTTTTAATTCGCTCAACGTCGATGCGCATAATTTTTTACATGAATATTTGCAGACAACACGACTAACCTAAAGAAAAACTTGTTGTTAACATGTAGGTAAGTTGTCACATAAATATGTTCTCATAGCGGTTCAGTCGGTGAATAGAAATACAGTGATGACCTTTCTATAGAAAGTTAACCTCAAATAACGGAGCTAATAGGACAACTTTGGATGAAATATCGCTTTGAAACGCTATGATGTTATGCAACATACAGTTGTGCAAAAGAACCTATTGATTGCCTGTAATGTGCTACTATGTGTGTATTTAATTTATCACTTCTGTATGCTCATTCGGCTCAGGTTTCACTGTACAGAAGCATAATAAAATCCCTCACAAGAACTTCTTTCATGGTTGGTTGTTACGGTTATTTAACCCTTAACCATGGACGTGATTTTTTTAATTTTTTTTTTTTTTATATATTTATTATTATTAATACTGCATGCTCCGTTACTCACGTAACACTACCTATACATGCAATTTTTAGTCTTATTTATAACAAGTTAACAAATTTTTCTATTTTCTATGTACAAGGAATAATTTTTTTTTTTAAGTTTTTCAAAATCTATTTTTTTGATGAATTTTAAAAACTCCTTTAAATAGTTCCTAACTAAATCATTAGGCGTTGCTGGCCACTGTCCACCGCTTAGTCTTATGTTTTGTTTGACTAAGCGGTGATTATTCTGTTACATTAACATGGACATTAGGTCTCAGTGACCGCTCAGAGTTAAGGGTTTTTAACATTGAAAAACATACAAAATGTGAAAGTTTATTATTGAAGCAAATTGGCTCCTAAATGTTTAATTAATGAAGTATTATTCTTATTCAATAATTTTTTGTAAGTTTTGAGGGAATATATTTGAGTCGCTGCACCACAAATGTAGTGAAATGCACAGTTTCGAAATTATGATTTTTTCATACCGATAACTAAAATACACAAGTTTATTTATTATCGTATTCCCAATTAGATATTAATAACAGTTCACCACAATAATGTGGCTGAGTTCAAAATTACAGCAGATTAACTTACAACTTTCTTTCCCTTAGAAATGAGACATAGGCCTACAGTTAATCCGTCTCAATACATTCATTGCAAAATTTTACCGAAATTATTTCATTATAATAGTGGTCATGACATGGTCTTAAAACTCTCAGCCAAACAGTTTTGGTAGTCGCTCAAATGTGTACCTCATAGTATTTTCAGCTTTTTCGATTGTTTATTTTCTTAATACTGTTTTAGGTAGATTTCGAAGAAAAATCTGGTGATATATATGTATACATACGCTACACGCTAGCGGCCGTAATTTTGAAGATATTTTAAACAAATTTTATTATGTTATTTCTAAGCCAAATAGTTCGGACAAGTTCGTTAATGAGCAAAATTGGCCCAAGGGGGGGGGGTCGGGGTTGAAATTTTGAAAAATTTATATCTCGGCCCCTATGAAGTATAGAAGGAAACTTTGTTTGAATAAATTAGAGTACTCCCTACGGAGTTCACAGTGACACCAACGATTCGAGGGTTTTGGGGGTACGAGTGGGGGTGGGGGATGGAAATTCGAAATTTTTGAAACCACGTCTTGTGGGGTATCGTTGAAAAGCTCTTGATGAGTACTCTACAAATCAATAACTAGTTTCTAGATAGCTCTCATATAAGGCGAGATTTGAATGTTTGAAAAAGTACTCTTTCCTCTTTTTTGCAGTTATTATTGTGGGTTTGTCATGCCAAGGCTAAAGAAGAAGAGTGCAGCGCAGCGACAATAAATTAAACCAAAAGCACTTCGAAATCTACCTCAGCCTGTAGGCCTGCCTTAAGGGATTTTTTTTTCTATTTCCAAGTGTACATTTTGTCAAAATCTAAGAAACTATTTAATACTAACTTAAATATTGTTTTAAAGACCTTATGTTCTAATCACAGCAGAACTTTTTACTGTTGGAAATACATTTATTTTTTGGAGCAAACTACTTTAGTGCCTTACTTGTTTAAATTCGTATTGTGATATCGATCCTTGAACTAAGTGCAAGGAAACGAGTTAGGCCTATATGAAATTTCAAATCTGATGCCTGTAGCTTTATCCGTTTCAGGCTAACATTGCTTTCATGATGGGAGAATGCACTATCTCACATCATTAAGACTCAGATTGTTTCATTAAGACATGAAGTCCAAAGACAATCCGGTAAAGATTGGTAGAGATCTGAGAGCACAAATCTTTTTTTCAGGTATGGTGCATTGAAGCAACTCAAACTGATTGTCAACGAAGACATATAAATAAAATGTGGTCACATGACATTTCTAAAATTGTTTTAAAACACACGGCTGTCCCTCAGATCTTGAACATATGTTTTTCGTACCTTTGAAGTTGCAAAGGAATCTAAAAGAAGTTATGGCGATGAGATGTGACATATTTTGCGAAAGTGAAAACGGGGGGTTGTAAAGTTGGCCCCACGTATTTACACAGTGGCAACGTTTCCGATACGTCGTGCATCCATTCGGTTGCCTACTGATACTTCCCGACGTTAGATAATTAGTCGGGAAGACAAAAATAAAAAGAGCCGTTACATAAAAAAAGCAAGAAGACAAAGTTAGATAACAGGAAGCGATGTCACTGCGACACCTCTGGAGGTCGTCTCGTGACGACTTCCTTGTTCCGTTCTTCACGACACAAAAAATCCTCTGGATCGGAACGGTATTTCTGTGTTGTTGTGGCAGGAGATTTAAATGGCTTCCTCCGAAGCAGACGTCGTAGTCGTGTTTCATTCAGTTAATATAGAATATTCTGAATGACAACATTGTAACCCAATTCTCATTTTAATTCTATTTGTGTAACTATACAAACATGTCTTCCTCGGAAAGCTGAAGAATCGCGTTAACTTACACGGATTTTACCTTCCTGTTGATCATTATAGGAGTGATGAAGTTTTTAAGATGTAAAACAGCTTATTCAATGGTATTTATAAAATATCTTATTAGATAGGATACATGAAAAATGACTTATTTGAACTAGTTTTATAATCATATTGCTTATGAATTGAAGTGTGGAGTTACTTTGCAAACATTTATAAGAATAGACTGCTTCAACTACAGTCTACAGAAGACGTGAATCATAATTTTACAAAGCGAAAGGGTAACCAAGATGTAAAATCGTATTTTGGCATTTAAATAATAGTTAAAGTAAAAAATTATTGACAAATTAACGGACGCTCTAATATAATAAAATAAATAAGATACCAGATGCTCAAAAGAGCTCAACGGTATCAAACATGTATTTTAATAAATCTGGACGCTCTAATAGTTATCCTTATAGCTCTTTCGGTATTATGACGATCCAAGATCGCGAGAACAAACCACTAATGCGAGATGATTTTTCGCAACAGCCAAATTGTGTGGTTCAGATTTTCTATTGACTTCATTACTTGGACCAAATACCGGAGTTCTCGTACAGCCAAATCAGGCTCAGGAAATAAAGTGAATAGGAAAGTCAGCTTTTGTATTTTCGTCAAGCAAATTCTACGTACCTGATATCAAATCGTGTTTTGAAACAGCACGACTTTCAGGAATTAAAACAAAATTGAAAATTAAGAAGGGATTCATAAACTGGTAATTCTTGAAGAGTAGAGATGTGACATACCGGAAATGCTTCTCGAGATCCAACACGTGTCTCCGTTGGCGCCAGGTGTCCTGCTGACGACAGTTCTCATGTTGTAAATAAAGCAATTTGTTATACACAGGTTGTTTCCAAACGTTAATCATTTTAATATCAAAACTATGACAATAGACTGTTATAATAAACTTTACAATAGGTTTATAAGCATTCATGAACCACAGATTATTGTCTCTGTTGGACTCCTATAATATTCTTTACAATAGCTGTTTATTAACTAGTTCGATAGATTATGTGATTTCACATTGATATAGATTATAGAATAATGATGAAATTCAGACACTCTTCGAGAATTTGAAGAGTAATAACACCATTAGGGAATTATATTAAGATCAGATTACTTTGAAATTAAAATCATGATTAAAAGTGTGCGACAATATTATTTATGACAGTAATCATTTTGATAACTCCACAAAATTATCAAAATATTTAAATTATAGCAAAACAATTGCGATAATATATTCTAAAAACTTGTAAAGTATCAACAATGTTCAGCTCTCCATTCAACAAAACCATCAATAAAGCCGGGCCGGGATTCGGCATGTTGATCACATGCCCTCTATCCTTCCATCTTCCCATGAAGTCGAAAGACGACAGTAGATGACGCAGCCCTCATGGGTTGCAGTGCCATGAAATCAGTTATGTGTACGTTTTCATGAATCATTCTTACTGAGAATGATTTATGAGTCACTCTCAAATTTGACGTGTTGCAGATGACCTAGAAGTACTACGACCTCTCCTTCAGGGCCATTCCAATTCTAAATAAAAATCCGAATTTAAAATTAAACCCACTTCTATTTTCATGTTTTTGCGAATCAATGACCGGAAGAGAGGTCGCGATCTGGCCATCTCCCAGCTCATGACATTATATTAACTGCGAGAACTGTAAGACAGCTGAAACTGTCAACCATGCTGCTCTATCTTCAAGTATGGCCAACAATCAAAACCCGTAAAATATAGGCTACACCCCTTAGGGAAAAAAGGCCGGACTCTTGAAGCGTGAATTTGTTTAAGTTCCTTTCGGCTGAGCGCCTGATATACAAGACTAAAATCGGTGAGGATGAAACTAATAAGATCAGCGTATCACTGAACAACGGTTTCAACCAGTACCAAGATTAGTAAGCCTGTATAATATACTAGCATGTGCCCGCGGCTTCACCCGCGATAATTATTTCAAAAATAAAAAATTAAGAGCATAATAGTTAAATCATTATATTTATTAACACCTAAATCACGTGGACTACATACCACGATTAGATAGCATCGCCTGGTAAAAGCGACCTCAGATTCGAGTTCCTTGGTCCAGAAAACCCCTGTATAGTGAGTTTCGTCCAAATAAAACAATATTTGACCATATTAGGGCTTACAACATTCAAGCGATCGCGAAAGTTTAATTTCCAAGGTATGACAAAAATAGACAAAGCCAACTGTAATTGTCAAACATCCATTTCATTTAATCCAAACCCACCTGATACAACTGGCAACAATATGCTCTGTGAATTTGTTTGGATAATTCTGTGTAAAAAGGGGTTAAGTATTTTCAAAAAATTTGATTTTTGGCATTTAAAATAAAAAAATTTCAAAATCCTTTCTTAGTGAGCACCTACATTATGAAACGAAGGTACTGTCAAAATTCCAAGTCTCTACCTGTTATAGTTTAGGCTGTACGTTGATTCCTGTCAGTCAGGACAAAGCCTTTTATATATATAGAGATTATCCCTGGGTTTCAACCACATGTGTGTAATAGCTCCATGGGAAAACTCCTATTTCGTTTGCAAAAGACCCCAATTGAAATCTGCCTAGTATAGGTTTTTTTATTCTAAATATTTTTCCTGTCTCTCGCTGGAAACTAATAATATATCATTAACATGCACAATATTTTGAAATATTTGAAAATGAAATGAAAAAGAGTTTGGTAACATCGGCGTCTTCTTCCCATTTAACCTTCAATTAAATCATAAGTTCAGTTCCTGGATCTTCTGCCGTTGCCATAAGGAGTATTGTTTACTAAAATTATTAAAAGAATAGTACTAATAGGCCTATTAATGATAAACTTAATACTATTATAGTAAAATGAAGTTAAAGACAAAACCAAAGCATTACAGATAAAACTCGTACAATCCCGTTATGTATCTGGTTGTGTAATAACTCTGAGAAATATATCTTGAGTTTGTTTTAAATACAAGGGTGAGGATTATTTTGTATTATTCCTATCCGAGAATGATTTCATTTAGTTAATTTAAAGATTGTTATTATGTATCTAACTTGCCCCTTGCAAATAAGTTCAATATTTCATAATACCGATTATTATCAGTATACAAGAAAAATGATAGGCCTAATTAAAAAGCATTTTGTACAGATATTCTAATTCTGTGTCTTCAGAATACAGGACTACAGAGATACCTCCCACGCTATATAAGAAAGAAGTTGAATGCTTATTTAAAAAGCACTTAATCATATAGCTGTGGCAGTGGAGCGTTGAAGACATTCAGGACAGAACAACTTCGTCCGCGTGTGTATCATGCTTTGACAAATGTACACGAAGTCTTCCGATTCGGACTTGAAATCTGGAGCCCAGTCATTTTTGTATTCTACGATAGGTTACCAGAAATGACAATAACAGATTGGGTTGACTAGGGCCTTAACTTCTATAAATAACATTCGGGGTTTACTTTTAACCGAGGCAACCTTCATGTTCATATTTCTGGGATGTTCTCATTCGCAAAGGCATTCGATAATTTCCTGATCAGCTTGTACTGGACGTTCCTATCAGATGTTACTAGGATGCATATGATTTTGGCAAGAGATTTTGCGTCGATTAAAATCCAAAGGTGGCAATTCCTCCATGTACTTGCGAAGTCTTTACCCATGATTCTCAGATTGATTTTTCCCCAACGGGCAAAAACAGCTTCAAAGATGGCTTTAAATAGTTACAAGAAAAAAGTTTCATTAAGTAAACCTACTTCGAGCATTACAATAAAAATAATAATAATAATAATAATAATAATAATAATAATAATAATAATAATAATAATAATAATAATAATAGTTATAAAAATAACAATGACGAAGAAAAAATAACAGTAACAATAATAATGAAAAGATGCTGCTCGAGTAAGAATTTTTAAAATCTGCATGTTTATATTACTTAAGTTGATACAGAGAAGCAGATGCTGTATGCTAAACGTGATCATGTACACTTGGTCTATTCTCGTCATTCCAGGTAATTTGTTCATGACATTTCCTCTAGGCGCCGCCACCTACTCAGCTAGCCCGGCGCCAAATAAAACTATCAGATGAATGGTAGTCCGAAATTACTACGGCCATTCTATGAATATATCCATTCATAAGTCCAACGTTAATATTAGCTGCTCTCATTTTTTATATTTTGTTAGAGCTCACTACCTCCCAACTAGATAGAATTATTTCAGTCGGTCGAACCACGTAAAACGTACTCAATACAGTACTTTATACGCTTAGAAATGAAATGACGTTAATTAAATTTAGTAGAAAATGTATAAAAATTTGTAGATACACTACCAGTGCTAAATTCGAGGCAGAAAGAGTAGGTGGGTTTCTCAAAATAACTCCATCCACCGACCACCCTTCTTTCCTTTCCCCTAACAAGTACTTATGGCTACGTTTCAATGGATTTTCACTACCACACAGTAACTTACAGTAGCGCTATGTACAGTGTTATTATAGTGTTAATGTTATTACTTCAGTAATAACTGTAAATTTTTAAATTTTAACATTAGGTATTTTGTTTGCATCTCTGTTATGATATTGTAATTTATATTTTTCGTATCTATTTATTTCATATGAACAATCTTATTGTTTTTGCCTAAACCTTAATATGTTTGTTTTTCATATAATGTTTATAATATAATTTTAGTATGACTGAACTGACCCCGAACACGAGCTATGCTCATGCGGGGC
This sequence comes from Ectobius pallidus, assembly GCA_964059195.1. NCBI lineage: Eukaryota > Metazoa > Arthropoda > Insecta > Blattodea > Ectobiidae > Ectobius > Ectobius pallidus. Next base: position 124,418,425 of record CAXKWD010000009.1, read on the forward strand.
AAATAATACTCTTTTGAAATTGTACTAATTGTGTTTATATTATTTATATTTGTATGTGTAATAATTTTGTATTAATTTTTTTTTTTTTTTTTTATTTATTTATTATTTATTTATTTATTATTTATTACATTACAATATTACATTATTACATAGAATTGCAAAAACAAATACAAGTACAAATACATATTTATACAAGTAAAATAAAACAATTTTCAAAATTCAAAATTAACTACAACTATTTGTATTTTGTAATTTGTAATAAAAATAATAAATAAAAAAAGGAAAAAATTAAATAGTTCAAAAGTTTAATTTCATTAATTAATGTGATAATTCATTTAAAAGAACTGTGAAATAACTTCAATGCTTTTTTTAAACTTACTCTACTTGTCGGACAAGCACAATATTCAATAGTTATCAGAATTCATCAATTAATTATCATATGTTATATTTTAATTTTAAAAACTAAAACTAGACGAATAGTTTACATTAATAATACTCTCACTATAAATTTGATAATAAATCGTCAGTCGTGTAGTGCAAACCTTATTTTACTGTAAAATTACTATACTGTAAATTGTAAAACAAAGATTCAACGGTTCATTATGTCAGATTGTATCAAATTTGTGTGCATCACAGCAATCACACTTTCATGATTCAATAAGTCCAGTTAATTTTTTTAAAATTTATTTATAGACTATATCGAAACAGGTGTATTTTGATATATAGATCAGTAAGATTATGTTTCACGGCGAATATTAATTCACAGTTATTTTGATCTCTTTTTAGTGATTGCAAGAATATGTGTTAATAGTCAACTGGTAAAAATTGTTAAAGTTTACAAAAGAAAGGATTAAAAATCCCCTTGATGATGGTTGTTTGCAGAAATATAGAAGGGGAGAGTTGCCGAAGTTGGACCGTTGCCTAATTTGGACCTCCTTCATATTTCGATATGTGTTAGTAACTTAAGCCTTCTTGGTATATTTTACATTTTTTATGCATTTTGTTTCCTAGGTTATTCTTTGTTTCTTATTTGAAGCACTTTATCAGTACAAAACAGTTTGCTTCTAATTAAAAATTAGTGGTTTTATATAATAGGCCCTAACTAACTTACTTTAAATATCATGTGTGCCTAATAAATTTGTTAAAATACAGGTTCTTTAAAATGTTACAATTATTTTTTTTTTTACTTTTACTTAGCCTAAGCAACCGGTTTCCTAATTCGGACGATTTGCAAACTTCTAAATTTTAAATTGTAGGCCTTGGAGATATATATCTATACAAAATATAATACTACCAGATGAAAGTGTATAAAATGTAGATTGTTGTACAATATATTTTGCATCAATTAAATACATAATAGAGGCGTGAGGTAACAAAATGTAAAATCTGTCCAACATAGGCAACCTTCCCCAATATTTTGCACCACGCGAGCAATTAGCAACTTATATTTTGTTTTTAATGCGAAATAATATCGAAATTTATTTTTTGTTCGACCAATCGCTTATTACATGTCCAGTATCATAATGGCATCCATTGCAGTGCAGAATTTCATTTTAACACTGTTGTGGTATTGATTAATATCGCACACGGAACAATCGCCAAGTCTTAAATCAGCAATTCAAACTGCACAATAAACAACCTGTATCTAAAATAAGATCGGTTCTGCCCGTGTTAAGTTAAGTATAACTGAGTTCATTTCGTGTGTTTTAATGAGAGTTTTCTTGAGGTTATAACGTCTCAGAGAAACATGCTTGTCGTCTGCCATTTATCACAAAAGACGAGAATTTACTAACAGTTGATCGCCGAGATGGTGTCGTTTGATCAATATTACAACGTATTCTAAAAACTAAAACTCATAGGTTTAATCATGGTCGAACGTCTATAATAGTAATTAAGATGTTCGTAGGAAAATTATGAAACTTGCTATGCTCGTTTCATAAACATACTCGCATCTTAAAGAATGCAATTATAAGTTCATAGCAAAATATATTATTGTACTGCACAATAACTTCGAAAATTAACGTTAACGTTTTTATTCCCCTAAAATAGTCATGTAGGCCCTAAGTTCATTTTCTTCTCATTTCTCAGAATTCAACTCACAAGTAAAACATTTCACTTTACGAACGTGTCTCATATTAATAACTGTTATAGAGTGAGTAAGAAAACTTTGCTGGAATTAACACTGAGATTAAACTTTTTTTTTTTTTTCTTCGTCGTGTAATGGAGTGGTAGCCAACTGGAAGCGTTCTGGAAGTGACAGCTTGACACTTGTCACATGCCAGGTGACCCAGAGGACGAGTGGGCAGAGGGAGGAGCAGCTGCTTAATTTAGAAATCAGTAAAAATAGCAAGCTATCCCATGCCCAAATTCCACGAGCTATTTACACTGGGTGACAATAGCGGACAACCACTTGCTCCATTTCACTTGATGTATTGACTCTTCCCTACCTGTCCATTAACATTTTCTGCCTGCTTTCAGTAATGAGGGCCATCAGGATACCTTTTAAATTAATGGGAAAACAGAATTGCAGAAAATTAGGAAACCAAGAACAAAATTATCCTATGGCATTTGGTTCTTATGCGAAAATAAATTATGGCTTGTGCTACATTGACTATTTTTATAACGAGTGTATTTAGCTGCCATAAAATCTTGGGTAGGTGAGATTAGATGGACTAAGACTAAGTACTTGCAACAACTGGATTAATTAATTAATTACCGTAATTCAGAAGTGAGAGCCATGATGAGCAACCCCACTCCATGTGAGTTCTGTGCACCCAAATCTATAAATTTCCCCATAGAAATATGTGGTTCGATTGCTAATTCAAGTCCCCAAGCTCATATTCCTCTCTGGTAGAAGCTTAATGGACTCTACTGCCTTAGGATGTATGGTACCCCAGGCATTTAATTAATTCCGAAGTAGGGTATCGCCATCAGCCTAACATTGCATGGGTGTCGTGACTGCTCTGCAAAGGTCAGCAGCAAACTTGTCCACTCGTGTGGAGACGCACGAGGGACTTGAAAAATTGCATTTTCCCTATGTTCTGCATTGGAATATATGGGGACGACGGAGGATGGTTTTCTTGGGGAACTTTAAAGCAGATTGTTTTAAGGTGGTTCAAGACTCGACAGTTATCGACGTCTGTGCTGGAGAGGTAGCATGCCAGCCTCTCGATCCGAGGTTTGCGAGCTCAAATCCGGCTGAGGTCAATGAATTTTCCAGGACGTAAAAAGCATTAAGTCCTCCGGAAGGACCCATAAACCGAGGATCCCGTTTCGTGCATTTACTGCACGTTAATTAAATGACAGCCTTTGATCAAAACTTCGTGAACCTTTCGCTTCCTACCAAAACCTTAGTCTCTTCCTTTAAGGCTGTCGAGGCCTCTAAGCTGCGAAGATGGACTATGGGTTGAATTGAGCGATTGAAAGTACCGAAAACTCAACTAGATAAAGTCCGGACAAGCATTTTGCTCACTCCTTCTCACAATATCTCATATCACGAGATGACATGCAACTCAACAGACATGATACCTGTGATACCAGAACAAAATAACTCTAACGCCACATGGTTGAATGGGGTTACCACCTTCTGTAAAAGAACTGACTTTGGTCGTAAACTGTTGTTCATAATAAATCAAGCAATATAGAATATGTATTTGTCATCAATATATTCAATCCAGGTGGATTCCTGTACGCTCAAAGTGGTCCCTAGATCTATTATTCTTAAGTGCAGTATTGTTTTACCTGACTGGTTAAGTATTACATAAGCTATCACAATACACATTCCTGAACGTTTTGTATAATCAAGGCCTATTCGCATTTAGCTTGCACGCACTCAGATGCTGTGAGGTATGTGCGGAGTTCTTGGAAGTCGAGTAAGATCCAGATGACGAATTTCCTGCTTCACCATTTGTCACAGTTTCTGTTCACACTTTATAAATTTCAATTCCTGGTTCGTTCTGGTCATGTAACATTTACCATAAATCTAAATGTTTCAGTTTATGAACTCTACTTCCAACATCGTTCAGAGATTAATATGAACAGTTCACTAATATAAATTTACCACAAAGCGGGGAGAATGGAATTAGTACGCAGCCAGGTAAGGAAAATGTATTCAATATAGCAAAGATATTATAATCCATTCGATAATCTCGTTAATTTCCAGCGTCAAAGACACTAGACCTCCAGCTGTTTATAAACAATGTGCTAACTAACTAACTCCGTGGCGCTAATATCCCAGAAGGGACATGGCCTACCACCCGACAGCCGCATCATTTACCATAGGCAGACGGCAGGATTGGGGGCATGTGGTCAGCATGCCGACACCCACAGTCGTTAATGGATAAACAATGTGCATTGGGAGTTAAAGTGGAAACTTATATTCATTTCTCTCTCTTTCTCTTTCTCTCTCTCTCTCTCTCTCTCTCTCTCTCTCTCTCTCTCTCTCTCTCTCTCTCTCTCTCTCTCTCTCGTAGGAATGGTAGTAGGCCTAGATATCGTGGTATTAAAGGTCAATAAACTATAGTCTTATAATCTTTATAATTAAAAAAGCTGTTGAATCTGGGCTTTTCGAAGTATGGATATGGACCATCCTTTCTACGTATTTAACATGCAAAGTACATGTATCCATTACTAGCAGGTGTCCGCGGCTTCGTCCACGATGATCAATTCAAAAATAAAAAATTAAGAGCAAAATAATTAAAACAACATATTTATTAACACTTACACGAGAATAATTCATAGACTAAACGATTCATAATTATAATGAAACAGGCAAAATTCCGGCTTTGGAGTGCATTCCACGATTAGAAAGCGCATATAATGTATTTGGCATTAAAACAAAAGGTCAACCAGGGTGAGCTCACAGGATCCAAACGATCGATAATTCCATGCGATATATTGAAAAAATCACGATACTCTTATTTCCAAGTTATGACAAAAAAAAGGCAAAGTCGCCTGCAATTGATTTGACAGTTGAAACGTATTACCGAAAACTCATAATTCCTGTATTTTTTTGTTACTATAATAGGTGTAAAATTTGGAAAAACCTAATGAAAATACAATAAATGTCCGGTTTCTATAAACTCGCGAAAACAAGGGGAAAAAAACACACATTATACTGACGAGTATTGAACCGTAGACGTATAGAACGCTGACAATGAGCTACGATGAACATCGAGAATTTAGCGTGAATAACGCATTGGTAATAATTGCTTTCTATGTTTCCACACTGCAAGGAAATAAAATGTTTTTGCAATGTATATTATACTAATTTATTCAGAATATTATCTTCATATAAACACCATTATTCTCAAGATCTAATGCGTGAGAGGATAATATTATGATAATTATTTTTATATCACACCAGGAAAAAAAAAATTACCATGCCGAGGACAGAACCTTCGACCCCTAAAACCATAGTCATGCTGGCAATGAGCTAAGGCGTATGACGAACAAATGGCTTGAATAACGGAGATGTAATTGTTGCTTCCTTTGTTTTCACACAGTAAGGAAGTATTGTATTTTGCAATGTATATCATACTAATTATTTCATAATAATATTATCTTTATTTAAATACTATTATTGTCGAGATCTAATGCGTGAGAGGAAGCAAAAATGAGAACTTCGAGCCTTGTTTGCAAAGTAGGCGAATCAGTGCTGCCAAATTCCGGCAAATACAATCACTAAGGACATGTACGTAACGTAAAACTTTGACCAAATCAGTCGCCAAAAAGGAAAAGACAGACGGGAATTTGTTTTTAACAATCGTGACTTTCCTTCACTGCCAAATGTGTAGTGTTTCTAATATTGAATTGACATGTAAAGAAAATTCTCTCAAAAGCACAGAACTACTAGGTTTAAGCTCTTTGTTAAAAGAGTTTAAAGAAACAATTCATTTCCTTCAGAATTTGATGAATGGCAATCTTTCTGCATTAAATAATTGTAAATATGAAACTGTTGCAATTACAAAACTGTTTGTTAGCTGAGGGAATTAGTGAATTACTTCAGTCTTAACAGAAGATAGATAGAAGGAACATCTGTATGCTCTACAAGCGTATAGTACTATTACCTGAAAATTTTGTACATTCATGAGTGGAGGAGAGTTTTTCATATTTTCTATTGTTTGATTTATATCCTCCTAATTTGTAAGAGGAATAAGTTCACACTTATATGTCAGATTGTAGTATCTACATTGTATAGTTAAGGATTTATAGAAATCCGATATTATGTCAATAAAAGATTAAATATATTTTTAAAATAAACCATAACGGACTCTGTCCGTAAAATGAAATCTTACATATACGGAGAGAGTTCTGACAACGTTAACGATTGAAAATAACATAAATTAATTAGTCTTTTGTTTTTGTGTGATCTTAGTCCATAATTAGAATGTAGGTCTTGATGTGTCCAAAATTGATATTTAATTGATACACTAAATGATACAAAGTTCTTGTTATTATTATTATTATTATTATTATTATTATTATTATTATTATCATAATAATGCTAGAATGCTAATGGTAATGGTAGAATGCTTCAATTCAGTCTTCAGATTAAGGGTTTTATTCCGCATAAATCCTCGGCAGAAAGTTTTAGCCAGCAAACAATAAGCTCTGTTTCTACAAAACATTCAACACATAATTCCCTTTTTTTAAAAGCTGTAACGGTTGCTGACTGAAAATCACACGTTGAGATCTTCTACCTGCCCCGATATCTACAATCTCGGTCAGGTTGTAACACAGAATTAGTTTTGGAGATAAATAGAAAAGGTAGGTTAGGGTCTTTCTTGTGAAGAATTCACTTTAATCTTAAAACATCTCGCATTCATGCTATATTATAAATTTATAATATATGTAAAGACTGTGTTTGTTCAGTGTTTACATAATCAACAGGAGCTCAACCCTCTTATCAACAATCTTCCGCTTCTACTTCTACTCGACTACAACCCCATGTCTGCATGTATGCAAGAATAATTTGTATCCTACCCTCAGCCACAGAAGCATAGTGATGAAAGAGCCTGTAGGACTATAACATAGTTCAAATTTAATTGTTATTACTAAATTATCATCAATAACTTTTGAGGATTAGGCCTTTTGGCCTGTTCCGCTTCAGATTGGAATTTGGTCTTTCCAGCTTTTCTTTGGTCTTCCATAATCCTGAAAATGCTTAGCTTTATGTTTTTATTATTGTTTTTGTTGTTTTATTTTTTGAATTATTTTATTTTAAAATGGTGATTATATTGTAAGAATTATTACTAAGGTGTCTATTTCTGTAAATAATTGTTAATGTACCTCAGCACTTCTTTTATTTCTTTTGTGTGATATTACTTACAAGATCACCTGTTGTATTACCAATTATTTTGTCAATTGTTTGTATTTCTTCTTTTTTCTCCCGGCCTTAACTCTGTCAGGTAAAAAAAATATTATTAATATTATTATTACTAGGCCTACTAGATTCAAAATCATAAAATAAGGAAGCAAAATCGTTTTCTCTCCGAATAAGCAAAATAAGCAGTTATCAAATAAAGTTAAAATTGCTTGTCAAGGAGTAAATCGGGAAATGCCTGCTTTATGCAGTTCAAGACATATCTAAAAAATATTGACGGGGAGACCCGAAGGGAAAAGATCACTTGGAAGACCTAGACGCAGGTGGGAGGACAATATTAGGATAGATTTAAGGGAAGTCGGATTTGCGAGGGATGGTTGCATGGAGTAAGCAGAGAATAGGGTTGAATGGCGGGCTCAGGGAGGAGCGGCAATGAACCTTCGGGTTCCATAAAATAGATAATATTCCTTTAGTTTACTTAGGAATTGTCTATTTCCATTGAGTAAGTAAGTAAGGAGCGACTTACGAAATATAACAGTTACACTTGTATTCAGGAGTTTGAAAATAAATATGCATTTTTCTTTGGAATCTGGGCCCTAGTGCAGTCAATTTTTTGTAATCAGGATTTTCATTCCACATTGTAGGGCCTACACATTGCAGAACGATAATCCTGTTCTGAATGTAGGATAAAGCAGTTACGTTATTATGTGATAATTAATTAAAATTTAAACGATACCATCCCTATATGATAAGCCTACTGTGAGCATAGGCGCCCAATATTTATCTTTCATCATGTTAAGGCCTGTGTAAAACTACTAACATACAAATAAGCCTAATTACCACCTCAAGTTTTAGCATGATTTGTCTAGTATCTTCATAGTAATAAACTTTTAATTCAGTACATATGCATATTTAGGCTACTTCTTCTTTCCTTGAGTATTGCCTCCCTCTTATAAGTACATTTAAAAGGCCCAAGACGCCCGGGCCTTACAGGACCGCGTCCCGTCGGGGGAGGGAGTTTCTATGAATCACATACATATTTTTTGAGCAGACAAGGACATGGAGGCCCTCAGATGAGTGATCGGCCCAATGATGGGACTGGTCTCGCTCATCGATAGAGATTATTCCTATAGGCCTGCCTTATTTCGAAATGAATAAGATTTATGAATAAGGCTGAAATGCCTGTCATTAAAGTATAACTGTAGTTTTAGACAGTCGAAGGTAAAAGAAGCGCTTTTAACGCTAGACGATATTAATTGAAAGAAGAAAATTATACCACTGAGTAATATAAAATTATAGCACTCCAGGTAACCAATTTTGGTATCCGTCAGATGGAAAATACTCTTTTAGTTTAAAATATTTGCATATGATTATTAAATAGAGTTAGTTTAATAAGAACTGAACAATTTGAAGTTCACTACGCCTTTTTATATGTGAAATTCCTCACGGTGATTGCAAAAATCGCCATACTTGGTGGGTGAAAGCAGCTGTGTACCAGAAAATCATTAACAGCTGTCTGGGTGCTCCAATCTGTCTGGCTCCAAGATGCGTAATTCATTACATTATGTCTAACATTTATTATTGTATCACAGATTTTAACGACTGTCTCAAAAATACTGTAGGCTATGATACACGTAGTAAAATTATTTTATTTTGCTCGTAGGATTGCTTCACTCACCTTTACTGGCTCATTCCACAAACATAACCTACTCGCGAAATAAAATCTCGTTTCTAACACATGGATTATAAGTAACTATTATAGTGAAATATGGCAATGATACAATTGACCTGCGGGCTGAAGATATAGAACTGATTTCTACGTAGGGTTTTCAATAATTATTTGTAAACACTATTTCTACTGTAGTATCTGCTAGCTGATAGGGAATCACAATACTATAACAGGCTGCTTTTATTGACTTTCTAACACATAACTCTTTCAGTCGTATTCCAGAATGAAGTTCTCTATAGATACTGCAAGCAGTAGCAATAATGGTGGTATGTATTCTTAGCCCTGTCACAAAATGAAATAGGTGTTGCAACTGTCATGGTGGATCCCCTCGCAATAGAGTGAATTCTAACAGCAAGGAATCTTACAATTAAGACTCAATTGACTGAAATACGACTATGAGAGGAAGTTATGTCGTGGCAAAAAGCTAGAACACCATTTAATAAAACACTTAATATTTCGATAGTGCCTCGCCGTGCCTACAGGTAGGCCTACACTTACGGCATGGGATTGGAGTTAAGGTAAAATTCAGTAAACTAACTAAACTAACTAAACTCCGTGGCGCTACATCCCTGGAGGGACTTGGCCTACCACCCGACCGCTGCATCATCTCCCGTAGGCAGATGGCAGGATTGGGGGGCATGTGGTCAGCATGCCGACACCCACGGCCGTTAATGGTGGTTTTCTGGACCGGAGCCGCTACTTCTCTATCAAGTAGCTCCTCAGTTTGGAATCACGAGGCTGAGTGCACCCCTACCAGACCTCCCTACCTCAGAAAAATCCGAGGAGGTACCGGGAATCGAACCCGGGCCGACGGATCTGTAGTCAGCGACGCTAACCACAAGACCACGTCGGCGGACAAATTCAGTAAACATTGACCAAAATATAATGTTTATGTTGCAACGACTCACCCCCTACCCATTACAATTTATGTTATGATTGATTTTACCCTAGTATAAAAAGTTGATAAGAAATACATAACTTCCTCAGCTCAAATAAATATTTTGCCTCTTACTTGTTTGTATAATAGCCTATATTACATAGCACGTTCTCTTCACGTAAATTGGTTGTAAAATGAAGACAATGTAATTACCATATCGCATCCCCGAAGGATACACAATCCAAATAAAATGTACTCATTTAACTTCCTCTGCCCTAAGCATGGGCAATACACCTCTCTCACTTCGCAATCTGATACAGAATAGGAGGCCATATTGCAAACTATTCAGTTCATTCAACTTGACGCAAAACTTTACTGTTCACCAAGTAAGACTGAACTTCTACAAACAGTGAGTGGCTTATAACTACCCTTCACATAATTTTTGCGAAAAAATGTTTGCAGTAAAAGTTTTACACTTAGTATAACCACTTCATGTGGGCTACAAAATTTTAACAAAATCGTTAGAGCCGTTCTTTGGGAAAAAAAAAAAAAAAAAAAAAAAATCCGTGTAAAGTGGCGTTAAAATTAAAAGAATGTCGTCGCCAATCTTTGTATTATTTCCCCAGAATGTACATAACCCAAATACAAAATTTTGTTTTTGCACGATTTTTCGTTCTGGAGTCAGGCTGTTCACAGATACACTCACAAAAAGTCACAGACATGATTCTGAAAATAATATATATATATATATATTATTCTGGAGAACTCAAAACATATATTTATGTTAAAAACTCAACTTTGAGTCGGGGTCGAACACAATACTTCATCTATGGTACGGGCAGACGAAGTAAAAATCACTACCGGTATCTCCTAACAGTACAGTCGAGAGTCAGAAAAAAATAGTGCGTGGAACGCCACGCAACAGAAGTAAAACTATATTTTATTTTTTTATTTTTTCAATTTTTGATTATTGGATTTTTTTAAATTTTGCATTATTGGACTTTTTAATATTGGGTTTTTGGACTTTTTAAATTTTGGATTTTGGACTATTTAATTTTGGATCTTTGAATTTTTAATTTTGGATTTTTTTAAATTTCTATCTTTGAAATGTTAATTTTTTTATTTTTGGATTTTTGGATTTTTAAATTTTAAATTTTATTATTTATTAAATTTTGGATTTTTGGATGTTATAATTTTTTATTTTGTTTTTTTAAATTTTGGAAATTTGTATTTTTAATTTTGGATTTGCGCGGTAATGAACCTCCGGGTTCCATAAAATAGATAATATACTTTTAGATTGCTTAGGAATTGTCTATTGCCATTGAGGAAGTAAGGTCTGAAAAATTTCCTTTCATTACTCCTAATCATTGAGTTGATTGTTTTCTGTGCAGTCCGCACCGAAACAAGTAATTTCGTTCGGTTTTGAGATTCCGATTCCGTGTGACTGATTTCGTGACGGTTTTAGTATGACTGATTGTGACTGATTTCGTGACGGTTTTAGTGTGACTGATTTTCCCGATTTACCCTCTACCACCACTAAAGAAGTTTTACTTCAAAAATACATTGAATGCCGAATATGGCCCGCGGGCCATCAGTTGATTTACAAGAAACACATGACAAACATTCTGTGACAAAAGAAGAAGTCTGCGACAAACCGTGACGCGTGCTACATTAGAACAAATGACATTCGAATCCCGCAGCTGAAGAAAAAAAGCAGCGGAAGTGCTCAAGTGTAGCATACGGCGGTCGTATATAAAAGCTAAGTGAATTTTGTTCCGACTGTCTCGTCTAACTCAAAAAAGACTTTCCCCAAATTGATGTCATATTGAATCTGAGATTGATGATTCCTTCGACGTGTTTACTTCCGCTCAGGCAATGATATACATAAAGCACTACAAACATTAGGAGTATACATTAGTCTAGTATTAAGCAGTGCTTCAGTTGGACTTTTTTTAGGGGGGGGGGGGGGAACCTACTTAATGTAGCCTATAGTCTAGTTATTCATTGCATAGACCGGCGGCTTCCTTTTGTTTGGAGGAAAAGTTTACCGACAGCTAACCACGGCGCCCTTATTTTTACAGCACCAATCAGCTAGTTACCCCAGCCAATCAAAATCTAAGAATGTCTTCCGACGGCTGTGACAGCTACTCGTCAACTCTGCGTGGAGTGAAACGCGAGATTGCAAGAACAACTTACAGTAAACATTAACACGTGTGAACTTATTAAAGCGAGGGAAGAACTGCGAGAATATTGCAACCTTGCGTTTGTTGTGGAAAGCGGAAACCAAGACCGATTTAGTCAGATCAATTAACATAAAGAAACATTGACTTATGCCCGGTTTCTACAAACTCATGAATTACCTATGGGTAAATTATCCATGGGTAAATTAGTTCCATTTCACCCACAATGATATAATGAGCAAAGCCTTGGAGTTGTACAGTTAATTTAATTCAGAAGGCTTTGATTCTCATTGTTTAAATTATTATTGATCCTATGAGAGGTTAAATTTTATCCAGCCATCCACGAAAGGATAAATTAACCCGACGATTTACCCTTGGAAAGATCTAGCCCGAGTTTGTAGGAACATTTTTTCTGTCATTTTCATATTTACCCAGAGGACATTTATCAGACATTTATCTGACATAACTCGCCACAAGTGTATGTGATTGCTATCTTTAAATTTTTTGTGTTTGTGTGGTGTTATTCTTGTGTAAATTCTGTCCATTGGATGATTTACCCATTGGTAATTCGCGAGTTTATAGAAACCGGCCATTAATGGTTTATTCCTTTGAAGCCGCCTGGTCCTGCAATGAATAACTGGACTATAATAGGCCAGTGGTTCCCTCTTGAAATATTTATTTTGTTTGCATAATCTAGGGCATGAACTATTACTTTTTGTCTAATACATCTTGATCGCAGTAATTTAAGCTTGATGTCTATTGTGAATTCCTGATAACAAACATACCGATGACATAAGGGTGAAAAATCATTAAAATTGGTGGGGAAGAAAAGTTTGAACTACGAGCATGGGCGTCGGCATGGGGGGGGGCAACTGCCCCCTCTGGAATGTCTTATGGCTTTATTTATTTATTTTCTTACTCTTGCTCTGTAAACCTGTAGTTGTTGCAAGAAGAATAAAAATATATAAAATGATATTTAATAATGAGTTTAGCAAGTATGAACTTATTATAATCATATCTGCCTGAATATATTTGATATAATAATATGTTTGCAGTGATGGGAAGTAATTGAGTAAAAGTAATCGGATTACAGTAACAATTCCTTTTTTGGTCCCATTTACTTGTAATCAATACTTTTTAAAAAATGTAATTTCTACTTGTAATTTACTTCTGGAAATAAAATTGTAATTGTTACAATTTAGTAGCCGTTAGTATTAGTATAATTCTCGCTTGCTATATCGTCATCACTACTGTTTTTGCAACTAATATTCAAATTAGAGTTAATATTAACAAAAAGTTACTCACTGTTTCCGAAAATATTCTCAATGATATGTTTTTTTGTTTGTTCATTAATAATTTGGGCTTGTGACCAAAACAAACCAAAAACAACGAATTTTTAGGTACTGCCATTTTGTAAAGTAATTGTAAATGTAATTGTAATTTTACTGATTACTTTTTGAAAAAGTAATTTGTAATTGTAATTAAGTCAAATGTCTCTCAGGTAATTGTAATTCAGCTCAATTTCTTTCTTTTTGTACTTTTCCCATCACTGTATACTTGTAATAAGGCTGTGACTCAAAATAACATAATCTATTAATTTAAAAACTTTGCCGCCTAACCGAATTCAGCTGGGTTTCAAAACTACGAGATGGGAAACTATGTGAACATTAATGTATTTAGCATAATCAGTTGAAATTGAGGTCTGAAATTGATTTTCAGTCAATCATTCGTATCACTTGATCGTGGATTAACTTCAATTAGGAATTAGCTCACAGTACACTTGTTTCAATGTATTGTCGTAATACCACTAACCTAATTGTTCACGGTATTAATTTAATTCTTATTATTGTAGATTGCTGTATAATTTAGCGTAATAAGTAAAAATTATTGTGTCCAGAATTATGAGTTTACCTCCCCATAATAAAATTCTTGGCGACACCCCTGACTACGAGTTCGTTCAGAGTTGCCAACTTGTCACATTGCTGAAGACTGGTGGTCATCCAAAATGGATGTGGTCCTCCGTCATTCCGTTTATTTTACCGAAGGCTCAGCCTAGGGTCACAAAATTTCGAGACTATGGTTTGGAATGCACGGAGTGGCACGGCTCTCGTGGCGTGAGAGCGTGCAGTATGTTTCATAACAAAGTTCATTACTTTCTAATTGATGCTTGGCTTGGGTCCATACACAATATATTCGTGATCTTGTAAGTGCAGAATCCATTGTATCCTATTTCTGTTATTTAATTATTTATTTCATGATTCATATTAGTGTTAATTCTGCTATTTTGGAATTCATAGCACTGAGAAAGATGACGAAAATTGAGAACACGAAGCGTCCTCTTCAGAAGGAACTTACGGAAGGGAATCTTTGGACGTGAAAGGAAACAACACAGCATTTTGCAATTTGCGCACAAAATATATACGGATAGGTAGAACTCGATAGTTTGAAAAACACTGTAATAGCAAGAGGCACATGGGAAATATTAAATTACACCTTCAAGATAGGACCTTCAATATAAAAAATCAGACATTGAAGAAAACCGAACGTTATAGACATTTATGTAGGCTATATTGTTGGTACGTACATACCAATATCACTTTCAACAAAGTCGAAAATAGAACAGTATTGTAGAGTTTCTTTAAAAATCTATGGGTAAAAAAGTTTATCGGGAGTCGACTCTAAGAAAAAAATCCTTAAGAACTTGTTATGACGATAGTGATCCAGATTAGAAAATTGGTATAAGACCAGAAAATATGAATTGTATATTATAAGCTTATATTCCTTTTCTTCTCAGGAGCCAAAAATTATTTCAGATTATTATAGCAAGTAGCTTATAAAGTAAATTGAAACACACAATGCTAAGGAAATATTTTCTAAACTAGAATTGTATTGCACTATAATTATGTCTGTAAATGTGAACAATTATTATTTTGTACCCTACTGTGACCGCTCCATCTCCAATTCGCTTCAATCTACACAAAGCAATGGTTTGTGCGTTCTTAACAGAGTCCTGGGCTAATCACTTTTCCCCAGAATGGATACTTGAAATTCGAAAATTACGTAGCTTGCTTGTCTGAGTTTTAATCAAGAGTCAGAATTTCAATTATTTTTTTTCGGGAGACCCAAACAGTACATATAATATATCCATGATGACAAACAAGGCATCGGATTTTATTTCGGTATTCATTCTAATTTTGTTGTTTGTGTTAAAGAGTTATTTTCCAAAATTTATCCTTGAAAGTATGTCTCTATAGGTTATTTCCGAAGTATGCTATTAAGAATCTTAAAATGCCTTAGCACGGGAAATGTATGATTTAAGTTATTCCAAGATGGATGTGGTTCTTTAAGTTTATATTTTTGCTATATTCATGGGTCCGTGAAATTACAAAGTAAGCCTATTTATTCAATTTGCACAAAAACTAAGATGTTACAAAAAATTAATATTAAAAAAATCAAACAAAAGTTCAAAAAATACTCCCATTAAACTGCACTGCATTTACGGGGGTAATAAATAATTTTGCTTAAAATTTGGACCTTGTGGTGCCAGTAAGTAATGTAGGCCTACTGCGAAACGTGTCCAAACTCTACTCTTGCTACGGCTTTAATTTTAGTTTAGATTCTTCACATTGCAATGGTTTACCGATAGACTTACAATTTATTTTTCGGTATAAAATATTACCAAGTCACACAGGTCTATGACTGAAGCGACTTATTATGACTTAATGTGGTATGAAATACTATATGAATGTTCTGGGTGTCGTTTCGTTGAAGTTAAGTTGGAATTAATATTAATTTTCTGGTATGTAATGTTTGCAATTTTGTGATTCTTCAACTTTTATTTTGAAATATGTTATTCTGTACCAAACAATGGCCCATCAACACAATACTGATAGATAAATTATAAGCCTAATTAACAGGGCCCGGATTCTAATGACAAGTCATCTTTTTATTGATGCTGCATAGACATTGCCAATTTGTGGATAAATCCTGATCATGGCCTCTACAATACAGAAATGCATTTTTATTAGGTCATTTTTTGTCATTTTATGCAATTTTTATATTTTTAGGGCATTTATTTCAATTTTAGGTCATTATTTTCTCATTTTCGTGTCATTTGCTTCCTTAATTGGTAATTTTCGTGTATTTAGCCTACATTGAGTAGGCCTATATTAACTTTTTTCGTCGCTAGCGGTGCTGTCTTTGAAGTGTATGTTTAATGCAAGAAAGAAAAATTTGGCGTTAAAGTGTTTACGTGTCTTAGTCGGAAGTGAGAATCAAAGAAATGCCAAACTTTTGTATTACATTATTACTGTTATAATAATTAAGGAATCGCGCACAATGTGCATTATCTTTCCCTAAGACTTAACCTACCCAGTCCTGAACCCGGGGAGGGGATCTTTCACTACTGAAAAATCCCCCACCCGGCCGGGAATCGAACCCGAGCCGTTATTAGATTGACTTGGCACTAGAGTCTGCCACCTGTTTGGATTTGAGAGTGCAAACTACTGTTTACCTCAATAAACAACAATATAATATTCTTTAAAATATTAGCTTTTAGGTCATTTTTAAAACAATTTTAGGTCATCAGAATCCGGGCCCTGCTAATTAATATAGGCTTCTATTCGTGTTAATTAATTGTGTGGCTCCATTTATAAATCCAATAACCCACAGTTGATTTATCTGAGATGTTGCCAGTTGTAGGAAAGTATGTTATAATTTTTCAAAAACTTGCAAAGACCAACTTGTGCATTCTAAGAACTCGATTATTGGTAGACAAACAATTTTCTGGTGTGTCCCGATAATACAAAATTTGTTAGTGTATAATAAAAAGATATCAGCATTAATTTCCAGTTATCTCTCGGTTTAACCCATGTATTTCATTTTAAGTAGATGTAGATACAGATATCTCGTTCTGTAGATCCTATGTTGAGCGAGGCTTAAGGATATAGAACACATCAGATCAGAATAAACATGCATGTTACAACAACAATATACAAAACCGTAAGCTGCCAAACTTACTCAAGCTGGAAATAATCATTCATATTGTAGAAGGTGTGAGTTATTAAAAATCCCTTGAGAGACCTTTTGAAAGGTTTGCATTTGCTTTTATAATACACAATAATATAATGTTTCTTGGAAACTTATTGCAAATCTGTATTGCAGAATAATAAGCACCCTTCTGAAAGAGTTTTAATGAATTAGCTGGCATATGTAAATCATTCATGTTTCTAGTTGTACGTCCATGTACACTGCAATTAGTTTATTAATATTCTCTACCATATAGATATAACACATTACCGAGTATATATACTTTTAATTTTTCAAATAGCGGTTTACAAGATTCTCTCCCCCCCCCCCCCATATATTATTCTTATTGCACGTTTTTGTAATCTAAATATTTTCTCCCTATGGGAAGAGTTGACGCACAATATGATTCCGTACCTCATTACAGAGTGAAAATACGCAAAATATACCATGAGTAATGGATGTTGTAATATATCATTCAAAATTCTTAAAAGCGAAACACGCTGAACTCAGTTTTGGACTTATCATTTCAATGTGTGCCTTCCAGTCAAGATTTTGGTCAGTTTGTTGTCCTAAGAATTTTATGTTGCTAATTAAACATTGTATGGAAGTTTACACAATGAAGCTATATTATAATTTTATAATACTGAGTTGGGTTTATCACCATACTTCACTTATTTTATAAATACCTGAACTAGTTTCGAAGACCCTCGTCATTCATAGCCATCAGGTTAACATGGCCCAGCCGGCAGTTGGTGTTAACCTGATGACTGAATGATGAGGGTCTTCGAAACTAGTTCAGGTATTTATAAAATAAGTGAAGTATAGTGATAAAACCAACTCAGTATTATAAAATTTATGTTGCTAATTTCTTCTATGATTTGTTTGGTAATTAATAATTCTAAGGTTTGAGATACACCTATGTTTTGTTCTAAATTGAATAAAGTGGGTCTTTTCAATATTAAGTGTCATTTTATTAGCTAGAAACCATGTAATTAATTCGTGAAAAGCCTTTATAGATATTTTTGATAAATGTTCTTGTGACTTTCCTGTTACAAGTACACTAGTATCATCAACAAAAAAGCAGTACCTTTGATTCGTCACTTAAGTTATATGGCAAGTCATTGATGAAAATTAAAAAGAGCAAAGGTCCCAGGATCGATCCCTGAGGTACTCCAATTTTAACAACCCCTAAGTATTTAATTGGTTCTTGTATTTACTCAAACAGGGTCTCCAAGAATTAACGGTAGGGTTCCTATGAAGTATATATTATGTGTAATGAAACGAAAAATTATTTTATGTTATTTTGTATCTTAAACATTGTTTAAAAGAACTCTCTCTGTCTATGTAAGGTTTCATTTTACAGGCTGAGCCCATTATGGTTAAAATTTAGGTACCAGTCCATTATAGCGATTATAGAAGATATCATCAGATATGTCATTATCACTCTCTTCCCATTCATACAAATTAATAATTACCCATTTCATTAATTTTAACCACTAATACACTATTCCTACTACTACTACTATTTATATTGCAAGTTACCTATTTCTCATTTACAATTCAAAATAACATACATAACTATTTCAGCAATAAAAATTTGGTCCATAACTAGATGGTTTTTGGCATTGCACAATTGTATGCGAATACAATATAATGATAATAGTATTGCTCAAAACATTACTTATGACCTACATTTCTTCCCCATTCATTCAAAGTCTGCAATTCTGTATCATAGTGAAGGATTTTTCCAGATAAATTCTTTATTTACCTACTTCATAACTTGAAGAGAGATATTATAAATAAATATTCTATACGAATAGTTCATAATTCAGTATTTTCAGCAAATTTAATATAAAAGCTTTGTTTCCGTATGTAATTTGTTTCCAAACAAATTGTTGCCAACCAAAAGAGTCTGAATTCCGCTACATATGAAATTACCAAGAAGTTTTTTTATTACTATTTTAAGCACAAGCAAAAACTCAGTAGCGCTCATTTTGTTAACCTTGTGTTTGCCTGTAAAGTTCTTTATAATGGTCTTACATCGTAAATAGCTATTAATTAATTCAGTAACTGAGATTGTGTTCATGTGTTTATCGTCTGCCATGACAAAAAAGTCAATGTTGCTAAATTTATCATTTTGCATTGGACACTTGCTTGAGCAATGTTACATAGTCATTACCAACAGCCATCTATCTGTCTTTCCAGACAGATTTTGTCAGGAGATCATAATACGCAATTCTTGGCCAAAGTCCTCTATCTGGCAGATAAATATGATATCAGGCCCTAACACTAATATCACCAAACCTAAGTTAGCCAAAACATTCAGTTTTAGTACGATGTGTGAGCACTAAACTTAATGTAACAACACATACTTATTTTAAACTTTTATTTAAAAAAAAGATGCCTTCACTACACAAATTCTGTTAGTGAACATCATACAGCAAACTTTAAACAAGTGGACAAATTTTAAGTCTTTTCACTTCACTGTGGGAATTAAATGAGCCCATCTGCAATAACACACTAAAACATTTCCAACACGATTAAATTAAGATTTGTTAGAATTTTGTTCAACTAAACATAAATCCAAAGTCTGTTCTCGTATATATTCTTCATAGCAGAATGAATGCCTGATGGTTTTAACATTAACTCCAAAAATGGGAACATAACAGACAGTTTAATTATGTAAAAAATAATTTATTATTCTCGACAGGGATACAATAACAAAGGATAGTGGAGAATAAAAATGATGACATTCTTCAGTATGTACAAATCTTCCAGAAGAATAGCAATTTATGAACCCCTGCAACAAAAGAAAGGGGAAAAAATTAGTTTTTTTATACTTTATCACCAGGTCAACAGGTGAAAGCTTACATAGTAAGTTAAATTTATTATAGTTGCTTCACTGTGTAAGTTCCACCAACCTCTTTATTTATTTATACATTACTCTATTGGTTTGGACCACTAATGTCTAAAAACTTGTTTGAAGTCAGTCAATCATTGTGTTTTATTTTGATGATATGTAGGGTCAGATTTATAAAGCTCTGCCAGGTATAGGGGCTTACCCATACCCAGCTGGCAGGCCCCTTGGAGTTCCGTATCATGAAACCCCTGCCAGCGGAGGTTCCAGCAGGAGTTCGGATTTTGCAGTGAATGGCAACCCTGTAGATGCATCACAGTCGAGCTAAAATGGCTACTTCATAGTGACCAATGTGATAGGGAGAAAGTCAGTATACATTTTCACCAGTTGTATTTTTTAAGAACATTTATGAGGAATACTAAACATTTTCTGAATAAAACCATCTAGTTTTACTATTATAAAAGATTATCTTAATAGTTTCAAGTATAAGAACATTGTATTATTCAAAGTGAATGTTGGCAATATGTTAAGATGGCCGCGCCTATTATTGTCACCTGCTACGCACTCATTCGGCAGAGGGGAGGGGCCAGCAGGAACTGGTCTTCATGCTTTGTTTGCCTTTAAAATCTGAATTGCACCTTAAATTCGCGATCCCTATATTTGTGAAAAGGGTCCTCCATGTCGCTCAAATATAGTTACGACAACATTCTTCTCGCTTCCTCGTCATGATTTTTACATAGTTCGCAAACTCCAACATATCGTCAAAGTTAACGCGGGAAGTTCGTGCCACGTGGCTTGCAGACGGAAAGCGTCGATCAGCTGCCACCTAGGTAGGTAAGCATGCTTACCTGGGGAACGACTATAAATTCAGCAGGTAGTATCCCTGATATCGCTGAGGAGTTATCACCCCCTACTCTTGACTGATCAGACATAACATAAAGCTGCAAGTACTTCGCATAACAATTAATCAATATACTTCCTGTATGTTCAAAATAACATATCTGGGAGAAAAATAAAGTGAACACCTTTTACACACTTACATCATTTTTTGGGTATGCAATTACATTTGAGTTTCTATTAGGTGTACATTCAAAGATTTTCTTTAACCTCAGCAAGCAGGCTGTAATATTTTTATTATATAACACATGGTTTTTAAGTACTTCAAATTCTCACAGAAGATTATTTCAGAAGGAATATTACAGTAATATAAAAATCAGAGCTATCTTTTAGAGTTAATAGAAATTCTGATTATGCCTTATTTCAAAATTTATTTTTTTAACTGACTACAGTACAATACTTATTAAAATGAAATGTCTGAAACACAAGTGAAACAGCAATATGAGGTGTGACAATAAAGAAACCAGATTTATGCTCTAACCCTTTATCGGGGGGGGGGATTGAAATGTTATCCCCTTCAATGTAGGCCCTACCTGTTCCCATCATAGCGTCATGCAAATTCTTCACTGTTGGAAGCAGTGCTGCAAATCATCTTGTGATATGCTGTTCAACAGTTTTGCTTAATGCTTTCACTGCCTCCAAGGACTCATAGGCCATTGAGCGCAGACTTGACTTTCGGGAAGAGGGATAAATGTTGCACGGTGCTGATTTATCCAGATTTTAGCTTTAAAAATTTGAATTAACAATTGACACTTTTTAACAAACATTTATAAAAGAATTTCTCCGAAGATGACGACGCAGACAGTTGCCGAAAGCTCAGAATGTACTTCTATAACTACCCGACTGGAAACCCGAGAACAGTTTCTTCAATTTCAAGAGGAATTAATATTTCTTTGAATCAGACAACATTTCAAAGTATCCAATGTCGATTTAACCAAATTCTACTATACCAAGCACACTTGAATGCAAAGAAACCTTACAATGTTTCTGGTTTCTTCTACGGGTACTGTTTTTCTTTATTTAAAATTGGCATTGAATCTCCTTATCATTTGTTTTCCATTCCAGCCCTTTGTGAGCCAATCCTTATTGGTCTGAGTTCAAATCCAACCACATACATTAGGCAAATGAACAATGCTCAGGCCTAGATGACCAGTGAAAGGGGGTGGAGTTTCATTTAGGTGCTGTAAGGCATGAATCACAATGCATGCCTAAGAAAAGTCTGTCTCTCAAACATTAATCTCTGAACACAGGTTGGTTTCATGTTCAGGAGTGAATGATTGGGGGGGGGGGGGATACAACACACATTACTTGGAGGGTTGGGAATGAGATTGCCTTGTAAACAATTTTTTATATATTATGCATACAGTCATTTCAAGTAAGCGAAGGATGTTGACTACAAACAGAAAGTTATTTTCCTTATCGAACAAGGTTACGATTAATTCCGAAATCATTATGTTCTCCCAACAAATCTAGAGGCTTGAAGCTGTATCCACCACCTCAAAAAACGGGTAGTAGCAGGGGTGGAGAGTGGGCATGGTGGAGCCGGTTTAGAATTCCCTTACCAACTTAAACCACTACGCATCATATCAGAAAGATTCTGTGCACTGGAGTGTAGCCTACATTTCTAACAATGCAATTGTGAAAAAGTTCAAAACTGGCTGGGTTTTCTGGGACACATAGGAAGCTAAATGATTGGATTCTAAAGCTTGACCACCAAATAAACTTACTTTTAACAAAGAAGCTGAATGTAGATATCATTATAGTGAACTCTTAGGGCCTGTATTACCACCTGCCTGCCGACAATTCCTCCCGATAAGTGACTTCCAGATAGCTTAACTAGAAGATGTCTTGTAATACCACCGCTGAACTGCTATTGGGAAGAACGCAGTAAAATTTTGTAAAATGGTCCTCAGCTCATTGAGCAAAGAGGTGTGTTTGTTGTAGTTTGGTAGGTGTCCGCTAGGTGCGGCAGCTCGGATTTGTATTTGTACAATTAAATTACACAAGAATATAGGGTTACTGTACCAGTAGTTGACCATTTAAGGTGTTTTATTTCTTTGATAAAGAATATAATACACAATACTACAAGAACTGAATAAGTAATTTATGTAAAAGAAAGTTTGAAACCTGCTTTACAAAATGCATATAAAAGTTTTCAATATTAAACAATTGGTGTACAACTTATCTCAGTTCAAAAATAATTTGTTGTGATGTACCTGTAGCTGATCACTACTACCCAGTTCTTGACCACCGCTTGCACCAGTAGTTGACCACAATTTATATTAATGAATTTTGTTAGAAAATATACGAAACTGATATGTCTGCAGGTTGCAGAATATGTGTTACATTTGGCAATAAAGCAAACTGCAGAATGTCATTCTCAGACAAAGTTTAGAGACATTGTATACATAACTTCACTAACAGAACGATCGGAAACATAATTTGCTAACTCTCCACCCATGAAATCAATACATTTGCAATATAGGCAATTCATAATAAATAGCACCTGTTATCTACCCATTTCTTGATCTACCAATTCCCCAAGTTCCATTTAAATTTGCAGATATAGGCCTATGTCCTTAGAAATTTTTTTGTAAAGGGAACACAACCATTAGAGGTGCTACTGAAACGCAGCCACTGAAATTAATCGGAACCGTTATAGCCTATTTTTCGTTACCAGATATTCAGGGCCGCCACATGGGGGGGACTGCCGGACCCAAGGGACCCGGGCCCAGGTCCCAAGGGGGCCCGGCTCGGTTCTGGTGATGTGATATAAGTTTATGGAAATTTCGGGTTGAAAACTGAAAAAAGTTATTTTTTATTGTGTTAGTAAGTTATTATGTTTGTAACCTCTTTTAGCAAATAGGCCTACTTTTATTTTCATTTTCAACTATTGGTATAATATAATACTAGTGTAATGTTCTAGTTTTTGCTTTCATTTTTGGATATTTACAATTCTTATTTATTTTATTCTTGGTTCCAGTAGATCAGTTCTTGAAATTGTTTTGATTGTAATAAAAACACAATACATTTATTCTAAAGCAGTGACATGTTTTGTATTTAGACGTTTCAACACAATGATTTATAAATCAGGATAAACGTAATTTAGAACAAAAAATGAATACAATTAAATGACCTAGTAATAAAAAATGTTGGAAATGTGGATTCTGGTATCATTTGATAACTAACGATCAACGTAACATAAGTTTACAGTGTTTACACCAATTAATATGGCCAGAGCAAACTATCCTTTTTTTATTACATAAATCAGAAAGCTGAATGAGAATGGTCGGCGGTCAGTGAGGGGCCCGCGACCAGTACGAAATAGTCCTGGGCCCGACCCCGAGATGTGGCGGCCCTGCAGATATTACATCATACAGGTTCCTCCTTTTAAATAATAATGCAATTCATTGAACCAGTTTCTATTTGTTCTTCCACATCTACTCTACCTGTATTAATACCCTCTAAATACCTTTCTGACATTTTTGGATGCCACTTCATGAAGATTCAAAGCAACGTCTTTTTGGTTTGTTCTCTTTAAAAGGGATATTTCTAATTGCATTTATTTTTAAAATCTTCTTTTACAGTTTCTTTAACAGTTTCAAACATTGTGTGTCTTTTTATTGGCATGCACTTCCTTGCACGAGCAAATATCCAAGAAACAAGCAAATTTTCCTAGGTTTCTGTTAGATAGATGCTTGGTCCATTTTTCTTTTTAATGCAACAGTACATTTTAGTTTAATTAGGAATGTATAATGTGGTATGGCATATATCCTTGCAATTTGTCTTATTTTGGACTGTAAATATCACTTGTAAGATGCTGGTCAACTACTA
Source organism: Ectobius pallidus (assembly GCA_964059195.1). Taxonomy (NCBI): domain Eukaryota; kingdom Metazoa; phylum Arthropoda; class Insecta; order Blattodea; family Ectobiidae; genus Ectobius; species Ectobius pallidus. Next base: position 124,443,151 of record CAXKWD010000009.1, read on the forward strand.
GAGTAAGAGATTCCATTTGTAGACCACTAGTGGTCAACTACTAGATACTTGCCCATTTTGGTGTTTCAGTAGTTGTCCAGCCATATCTTGCCCAAACAATCAAAAAATAATTTTTAGCAATAGGTCAGTAGCATTAAGTAATGTGTATTTTAATCATATAAATAACAAAAGAAATGAATATATCATTGATCAGTATGGATGTACATGAATAATAGAAAAATGCTTAATATCTTAAGCAAGCCAGTTGGCACACCAGAAAACAATGCTAAAGAATGGCAACCAATCAGTAGATTTCAATACCTGACAACTGTGTTTGATGAGGCAACCCCTACTCTTTCAAATTACATATAATTTTATAGTCTTTGGTTTAGCACAACAAAACACTTCCTTATTATATGGTGATTTGGTCAACTATAGGTGCATGGTCAACTACCGGTACAGTAACCCTATCGTTTTAAGTGCATTAATCGATTTGTTCAATTCTTTTTCATTCTTATGTGTGCATAAAATGACATTTTTGTGTAAATTAGATCTTCCAGAATCAGTTCTAAAATTCAGGTGGCCAGGAAGGTTCGCCGTACTGCCATCTTGTTTCAACCAAGATCCCCTAACTAGCAGTTGGAAGCTTGTCAGCCACTCCATCCTCCTGCTAGCTTATCTGGAAGTTGTCTTGCCAGACAGATTTTGTCAGGAGATCATAATACGCAATTCTTGTCCAACTTCCAGATAGGTTCTCTATCTGGCAGATAAACATAATATCAGCAGGTCGTCGTACAGGCCCTTAGCATTAATACTTACACAATGATATTGTTGATTGGGATATGAATGAGCTTCACGAAGAAGCCAATGAAACCCATGATGCAGAATCCAATGGCAGTGGCAACTGCAATCTTCTGGAATTCTGTAATAACAAAGATAAATTAACAATCAGTCTCCAATTTTAACAAAACGCAATACAGTGAACTCTTGATTATTTGTGTTAATGGATGGAAGGAGGTTGCTTGATTTACTGAAAAACATGACAAAAAACTCAGAAAGGCTTAAAAACAGCAAATTTATGGAAAAATTAAGGAGTTAGTGGATAATATTTCGCCTTATACCCTCAAAATGATATCGATAAACCAAGATCAGCAGTAGCATCAGATATTTATTGTTAATATAGTATAATCAATTCTGAGTTGTGAATCATACTAAAAATACACATGCTAAAAATTACACATATTTACAAATCGATAAAAAATACCTATTCACATTGTCATAAAATCAACTATTTTACAAATTCATTAAAATGTCTATTTACATTCAAAACATACACTTTTTATCTTGTTGATGTGTGCTGCAACTACTAATAGTAGTATTTAGTCATACATGCATGTAATCTGTTAAAAACAGAAGTTATTATTGAATATAAAATTATTTTAGATTCTAGTATTTATTTTAACTGCTAACTGCAGTAGTTACATTGATAAAATTCAGGTTGTTAATGTAGAAGTACTATTGTTCTAGTAGTATGATTACAGTATATACAGATGTATTATACAATTTACAGAAACTTCTTTTTTACTTCTTCTGTGTTCATTCATGGAGAGTCCTATATGAGAGTCGTGGATCAGAATTGCAGGCTTACTGCTTCCTCGGTTTATCATTTAGATAATGAAATGCATTTCGGTGTATGTATGCACCATCTTCAGTCGCTTGTGGTCTGGAAAGACTAGGTCTTCACTTGCTGCTGTTGGTTTATTGATATCATTTTTAGGGTATAAGGGGAAATATTATCCACTAACTCCTTAATTACTACATCCCTCAAAGAAGAAAAATGAGATTTATTAATTTTATGGATAAATACTAATGTAATCTAATATATAAAGTAGAATGTGTGTTTGTGGGTATGTTTGTTCCTTATACAAATCTACATTTCTTTACCAATTTACACGGAATTTTGCACACATACCCAGTTAAGTCCGGAAAGTATAGCGGTCAACATTAAAATTGAAACAAATCAGTCCTTCCATTGAAAATTATATAATTTCTGTGAATATTCTACTGAAAAAAAGAATGTTGTTCAGTTCACATGGCAACAGTGAATTGTTTACTGTGATTACATAGGGCCTTGGCAACTATATAGCCTAATGCTGGACTTTAACGAATTATGATTCCATGTAATATATTGGCGAAAATAATTACTGAAAAATGAATTACACGAAAATAAAGCACAGTGTGATGCAGTCACATAACTTTCTCTACCCTCGACATAAGAAATATTTTCTCACTTCACATTTTGATGTAGAATAAGAGGTCGTATTGCAGGAGCAACTTAAGTGTGTGAGTATGCTATACCAGAAGTCGGTAAATAGTCAGTTATCCATAGCTGTAGGCTTTGTATTAGTTGAGATTTATCATAGGCCCTAAGCATGGGATGGAACATTTTGAGTCCTATACTCGCAGTATATTATGTCCCGGGTTTTAGGGGAGGAAAGTATGAAAGTGATACTGCATTTCTCTTTTATTTTAGCCCCAAAACGGTTGTAACATGAGAATGAGAAATAAAATTTTCAGTCAAGCCAATACAATCTTATGTAGGCCTAATTTATGTTTCTTCTTATTTCAACCCATCCCAGGCATGATGTGTAGAAGCAACTGAATGCAGCATTCGACATCCTCTATGAGCCATAAAAAGCTATATCTAGCGTTTTCTGATGGAATAGTTTGATAAATCGTTTTCTTCATTTCAAGTTCTACATACATATTATATAAGGGCCTAGAGTTTCAAAATCGAAAGTCCTCCATAAGTTAATTTCAAATTACAAAATACAAAGCCCGGGCGACACCGGGCCTTTTCAGCTAGTCTAATATATAAAGTCGAATGTGTGTTTGTGGGTGTTTGTTCCTTATACAAATCCACATTTCTTCACCAATTTGTACAAAATTTTGCACACATACCCAGTTAAGCCCGGGAAGTAACGTGGTCAAAGTTAAAATTGAAACAAATCAGTCCTTCCCTTGAAAATTATATAATTTCTGAGAATATTATACTGAAAACAATGAAATGCTGTTCAGTTCACATGACAACAGTGAATTGTTTACTGTGATTACATAGGGCCTTGGCAACTATATAGCCTAATGCTGGACTTGAACGATTTATGATTCCATCGATGTAATATATTGGCGAAAATAATTACTGAAAATAAAGCACAGTGTGATGTAGTCACATAACTTTCTCTACCCTCGACATAAGAAATATTTTCTCACTTCACATTTTGATGTAGAATAAGAAGTCGTATTGCAGGGATAACTTAAGCGGGATGGAACATTTTGAGTCCTACGCTCGCAGTTTATTATGACCCGGGTTTTAGGGGAGGAAAGTATGAAAGTGATACTACATTTCTCTTTTATTTCAGCCCCTAAACAGTTGTAACATGAGAATGAGAAATAAAATTTTCCGTCAAGTCAAATACAATTTTATGAAATTTATGTTTCTTCTTATTTCAACCCCACCCAGGCATGATGTGTAGAAGCAACGGAATGCAGCATTCGACATCCTCTATGAGCCATAAAAAGCTATATCTAGCGTTTTCTGATGGAATAGTTTGAGTGTGATAAATCTTTTTCTTCATTTCAAGTTCTACATACATATTATATAAGGACCTACCGGTAGAGTTTCAAAATCGAAAGTCCTCCATAAATTAATTTCAAATTAAAAAATACAAAGCCCGGGCGACGACGGGCCTTTTCAGCTAGTATTCTATATAAATTGAGTTCGTTCCCAGAAACATGCAAAATGAAGTCAAACTGTGACTAAGTGGATGCAAATATAACTAAACGATGGATTGTAATTATGAAGTTAGGTGAATAGCTTGTACCTATGACAAAAATATATGTTTATTTTTGTAAACAACATAAATCACACAATTATAAGATTACAGTGTTAATAGTACAGCGAGTCCCACACAAGAGTTGGCTGATGATGCGGGTTTCTGCATCACGGCGGGCACAGCTCCAACTCCCGAGAGAACGGGTGAAATATCTACGCAAATAAAGCCGTGATCGGTGTAATGATTAAGGTTCTCACATTTACAGCTGGAATTACAATGAAAACAACCAAGTATGCCTACCTCATCACAAGAGATGTTGGAAATGTTCTCCTCTTGCATCCACACAATACTGGCACCTTTTTAGGAAATTTTCTTTCATTCTTATAAGTTCAGCTTCTGAAACAAGAGTTAATTTCTCTTGTGATATTTCTGTAAGTTCTTCTAACAGTATGTGACTATTATTTATGGGGAAACTTGAAAAATAAAGTGTATAAGTCAAATTCCCATACATTAGAATAACTTAAAAACAATATCACAAGAGAAATTAACTCTATCTCGGAAGCTGAACTTATGTGCGTGAAAGAAAATTTCCTAAAAAGGTGTCAGTATTGTGTGGATGCAAGAGGAGAACATTTCCAACATCTCTTGTGATGAGGTACCTGGTTATATATGATCAATATTAAAATGAATTGTATAACGGTGGATACCTATAAAACACTTCACAACGTTTCGGCCCTGTTCCTGTGACTAAAGATAAAGCATCTGTTGGGAGGACTACATACTCATGAGACAGTGCCACCACGATCATCATTGGGTTAAGTTTAAATGTATGATCCACATCCATGGATTGTGCACGGATCCCGTCAAATTCAAAGGGGGATACACCTACATGGTTATCAATCCACTCCTCCATCGTTATACAATTCATTTTAATATTGATCATATATTTTGGCATCACGGTGGAAATCAGGACCACAACATGACTAATTGCATTGGTACCTGGATATTTTCATTGTAATTTTAACTCTAAATGTGAGAACCTGAATCATTACACCAATCACAGCTTTATTTGCGTAGATATTCGCGCCAATGCTCTACCAACTGAGCTAAGCTGGAGTTCAATTCACAGCGCCGGATGGAACACCTCTCCTATGACTGATTGCCTTAATGGTCTACCTCACAGACAGACAAGTTATGTCATATGCAGTACAGACAAGTTATGTCATATGCACGGTCACAAAAATCACTAATTAGTGTGCCTCACAGTAGGCCTACTGCATATGACATAACTTGTCTGTCTGTGAGGTAGACCATTAAGGCAATCAGTCATAGGAGAGGTGTTCCATCCGGCGCTGTGAATTGAACTCCAGCTTAGCTCAGTTGGTAGAGCATTGGCGCAAATACCCAAAGGTCCTGGGTTCAAGTCCCAGTGTCGGGGGGATTTTTCTCCTATAATATTCTCATGTAATGTCCAACAGAGACAATAATCTGTGGCTATATCTATCGTGAAATTAGGTATTTTTTAACAAATCTCGGTTTTAAAAGTGGGTTCCCATACACCGCGACATTATCCATTTTTCTTAACTTGACTAAAAGGCAGGCAGTATTGTACATTACAATGAAGAACTATAATAATCCCTCAAATTTACCTTTCCTATCTGGTTTTGTGCATCTTTTCACCAGACGAATGGAATCCTTGGCAAACTGACGGCCAGGTTCGATGAACTTTGTAACTTGATCCATTATTAAACTGAAACAGATCAAATTGATTTAGTAGTCAATTCTACGGGAAACTGCGGAAAATAATTACATAAATTATAATATCCAGTGGTTCCAGTAACGTCAATTAGTACTTCACTACTTTGAACACAAACTCCTGCTTAGCCTACATGACCTGCTATTTTCACTACTTATCAGAATGTCACGACCTTGGAACAAGATCCTATTAGAATTCTACCCTATTCCCTCTTTTAACAATGCATTTTATCCCTTGTCCTTACTATTGGGGCAGCTCCCTTGTGTAATTCCAAACAGTATAATAGTGGTTGCTGTTTAAGTGGTCACTTAATATGATCTTGAATGTTCTGTGTTCTTAATACATCTCTCCACAAAACAAAATAAGTGTGATTTATGACGAGAGTCTCGTTTTAAAGTATGGGGCCCTCTTGGTTTGGACTTGACTTTTCAGTTAACCTCCCGAAGTACGTCTATAAGTACTCCTACTTCCCAAAAATAACGAATCACTAATTATTAGCGATTAGGAGTGCGATTACTTTTGAAGTTTTAAAACCATATCAGACAATTTTTGCTAAACAGTGACCACAGACCTGATTTCATCCCAATCTGGTGTATCTGGACCATTCTAAAGCTAGATCTAGAAGGCTAATGAAATTTGATAAATCAATGCCTTTGCTCTGTTTTTTATAATTCAACGCACTTCAGACAATCACTTGCTACATAATTTTCACTAAATATAATAAAATCTTTTAAATTCATACTTACTTTAAGCCTCGGCTGGTCTCACAACACTTCTTGGCTGCTAGTGCAAGAAACGTCAGCAAACAGTATAACGTGACGTCATTGACAAATACGCATCAACAACCGCATTCGTGTCGCTGACGTGTATCGAAATCGAATAACGGGATATCCGCCCCTATCGAGACCTAGTCGATATATATTTTATCGCTGATTCTGTCGAGTTAACAGAATGGCGTACGAAATTTAAATTACGTAAATCTTATAAATAAAAATGAGTTCGTAAAAGCCTTCATTATTCTGAAACAGACGACCAGTCAGTCTGCTATCTTCAATAAGAAATTCTAGGCAGGACAAATGACTCATTATTAAGATTACCCCATGTAAAAAAGACAAGAAGGACATTTTCTCTAAAAAGCTAATTTTCCACAAAAAAGCAGAACGAGGCACACATTTTTTAAATGCACATAAAGACTAAAGTTAATGTAATTTGTTTAATGTACCCTATAATAGAATTGATACTAGACTATTAGAAATAAATAATATTTATATAAGGATTTATTAAACACACTGTGTACAAAAATGGTACAGAGCTAATCAATATATCTTTGTACAATATATATCTTTTATGTATTAAATTTTATCATGAATATACCTTTTAATGTTTCATGATTAGTACTTCTCTGACCCAATTTCAAATTTTCCTTTTGCTATAGCCACCAATCTTCAACTTCTTAAAAGAGCAGAAAATTGGGCAATATTAAAAAGATATGGTTTTTCACGAATTAATTACATGGTTTCAAGCTAATAAAATGACAGTTAATATTGAAAAGACCCCTTAATAATGTAGAATTCATTAACTATGAAAAGATAAACTTTATTCAATTTAGAACAAAGCATAGATTATCCCAAACACAATTACAAAAGAAAAGGCATAGAAGAAATTAATAATGTAAAATTTGTAGGATTACAAATTGACCAAAATCCTGACTGGAAGACACACATTGAAGTGATTCCAAAACTGAGTTCAGAATGCTTTGCCTTAAGACTCTTGAATGATATTATATTACAACAGGATGCCTTACGTGTGGAGTATTTTGCATATTTTCACTCTGTAATGAACTAATATGGAATCACATTCTGGGGCAACTTTTCCCATGGGGAAAAATATTATATTACGAAAACGAGCAACGAGAATTATATGAAACCTGCTTCCGTATCTGTGATCAAAGCACCGCCTAATGGATGACGCATATCAGTAGAACCCAGGTTATCGAGTAATGGCCTTTGGTCATACCCAGTTATAACTCATATGTGAATTCAAACTCTATTTAGAATGTAAAGCATTACTTATGTAAAGACATGATTCGTATAGAAATTTGTATTAATATGTTCAGTTGCCTAAAAAACCAGGACAATGTTTGATTTTTTTACAATGACTGGCTGGACAAAGACATAAAAAGCAGGACACATTCGGCAAAATCCAGAAGTCTGGTAACCCTACTCATTATTATTTCAACCATGACCCGTTTTGCCGTGCATGGATTTCACCACAAACTATGCCGTACCAAAAGCTACCACGACCCAAGTGAGAGTTGTGTATGTGACTGGTGCGGGGGTCCCTGCCAGCGATACCATGCTAGAACTAGTGTCAAAAGAATAATATCCCTAACGGAACTATGTACATAATTTATTTCTATGCACATTGTGTGCTATTCTTATATTATTATTATTATTATTATTATTATTATTTCACAATCACCAAGCAGCATTCAGAAGGGGTTTTCAACAACTCGTCAAGTAGTACAACAACTAGCCAAAATTATCACAAAAGCATTCAATGTGAGAGCGTATATGCCAGCTATATTTAATTTTTTTATGCAAGAACATACAATTTCATGTGACTGGGAATTGATATTAACTAAATTACTGATACCCAATGCTATTGTGAAGACTGTGGCTTCTCATCAAATAGATTTTACAGGTCACAGAAGGCAAATGCCTATCAAATGTACGTTATATGCATGCCAGTGTTCCTCAAGGTCCTGTTTAGCAACCACTTCTCTATAATATGTATACAGCAGATCTATCAACAACTTTGGAGACTCATGTGGTCTAATGTGCTGATGGCACACCACTGCTTTCATTTCACATAAATCCAGTATATGCTATTAGTTATCTACATGAATACATTAAATCGCTAAAGATTTGGTGGTAAGGTGATAAAATACAAGCAGTATGCTTTAGACAAGGCAAGCTTCTTATATATATATCAGCAACATGCAACTCTGACATAATTTAAAACTCAAACAAAATATATTGCAGTAATGTTAGCTATAACATTAAACTCGAAAATCATTTTCAGATCTTGAAAGGTAAATTAGTAGAACTATTCCCTGCTATTAAAAGCTTTGAGGTGCATTTTACGATTAGAGTTCACCGCCTGGAAAAATCGACCTCAGATTCAAGTTCCCTGGCCAAAAAAACACCCGCCTAATGAGGTTTGTCCAAACTGATCAATGTTTTTCCAATTAGGCCTACATACGTAATCCCCTTTCCATCCACCTAAATAAAAAACGTCGTAACATTATAAAACATTAATCAAGCAGAGCAGACTAACAAAATCAAAGAAAATGACAATTTGATGCATTATGCTGAAGGCATATTTCAGGGATGCTCTTCTATTCCAATTACTATGGCAACCGAGCAAGGCCACCTTTTTTAGTTCATCTACATATCGAGAACCAATCAAACTGCTTGGGGGCTTCGAACACCACAAAATGAAATATAGATTTACCGGGTATTTCAGTTCAAATATGTGGTTCTAGAATCAAGCATCAATATAGAACAATCAATCAAGCTGAATACAAAAATATTTTAAAGGCATCATGGGGTTTACACCTAATCTAACTTTCTAAGAAATATGTTAGGGAGATTGTTATTTCATAGATACAATTTTTTTTTTAAGTCTGAAGGAAGATTATATGAATCCAATAAATGAAAAAGAAAAGATTTAGAAGTCATTCATTAAAATGTATAGTTGGGATATCTAATACACCCCACACAGCCGCGGGGTGGTTAAAACTGCATTTTTTTTTTTTTTCAAATTCATGCTCACCTTAAATGTAGATGTAGAGCGAGTTCGATGTGCGTCCCACACATAACTTGTCCAGAGAAAAGGCAACTAACCGAAAGAAACATCATTCAAGCAGTCCGCCATTTTATAATGGTTGTCCAATTCAAGGCATTGGCGGGTAAAGCTCGCTGTGCCATCTTGTGTCGATTTCCCGAATCAACAGGCAGACATTCGATTTATCGATTAACAAGTGACAATCTGCTCAGTGACGTGTACGAAATTTAAATCAGAAGGATCAGCTGATTGTGATTCAGCTGTTGTAATATGATACACACGAAGTGTGACACATAATTAATTGTTTTGACACCTCTTCATATCAGCGTGATGCAAGGAATTCAGCTGAGCAAAGAGTGAACAAATCGTGGTACAAATTACGAAGTTATGTAGAGTTTATCGTATTATGTGATACTCTCTTGTGTTCCAAACATTTAAAAAGTAGCAAGAGGATGACTACAGAGGAGATCTAAACATACTTCTGTTAATTTTCTGTAATTAATTTAATCCGCGTTCATAGCTTACTCTGGCTGCGATTTTCCAGTGCGCAGAATGTTTGTGGTTGCTTTATTAATTTGCGGATTTTCATTTGCCAGCGCTTTTCATATTGATGACTGCGGTAAGATTTTGTTTGTTCATGTCAGCTTTTCTTTTTTTAAGTGAAACGTGTTTTATTGGGATATAAGAACTTCTAGTAGTTTAGATAAACTGTACAATGTTAAGCTTCTTGGCATTATCGTATATAAGAACTTAACTTGGGCTTTGCATGTTGACGCTGTATGTATTAGACTGTCCAGTTATTTACCTATTAAGTTACGCCAATTAAGAAGTTAGTCCCAAAAACATTTAAAAAATGCTTATGGCACAGGGATTTTAAATGTTCTTGGCTTACGAAAAATGGCAATATTTACACCACAATAAGAGGCTCTAGTTACAGTGTGCCCTGCCTTCATTTATTAAAGAATGAATTTTAATAGTAATAAATATGTACAGGGAGTAAATCCAAAAGGGATAGCTGCCCCAATAACTAAGGAAACCCTGAGGGTTCAGCCTACCAATTAATCTAGACCACCCGTCCCTCACTAAAAAAATAATTAAACATTTAACTGCTATTGCCATGACCGCGAGGAAAATTTTCCCACATAAACTTTACAATCATAAAATAAAAGTATATAGAATGCTTTATGTTAATAATCCAGATGTTATTCTTGTGTCACAAACATCACTCCTAATGCGCAGCTATTTCACTGAAATTTTCCTCAGAGATTTAAAAATTATTTTCCTACAGCAGATGAAAGGGTAAACGAGCTTCAGTAATGAAACTTCTACTTTGAGGCGCTGTACTCCTGCATGCCATGAACAGGATGTCATCCATTATACATTCACTAGTTTACTTTTGCAACACAAAAGCAAATCTATAGGCTACCTAAAGCTTTAGGATATTCAGTTGCCCCACAGTCAATAAGTTCATTGATTAAACATAGAGAGAATATGAAGCCCATGTTAACACTTTCATTCTGTTGCAGGATCACAAGTTGGGAGCTTTTCTGCTCTCACCATAACATCTTGTAAAGATGTGGAGCCTGTTTGTGTTTTGAAGAGAGGAACTAATGAAACAATGGTCATCACGTTCACAACAAGTGAGTAATTTTGTTAAAAAGATTTTTTATTTTTATTTATTCCTGGTGACTTCCCCTAATTTTAAGTTTCTGTTTCCAAATAATATTAGTCTCTGTAATGTCTCCAGATTTCCCTTAGTCTTCTTATTTGGGGTAAGCACACAGATATTAAGCGCATAGATTGCATTTTACTTGGAATTTTTCACTAAAATAAATAATTTGATGATCGCTGTCTCTACCATGCCGCATAGCGTGGAACCAAATGCAGTGTCGCCAGTAGCAGAAACATGACTACATGCTGACTGAACTCATCGTTGCTGACCATTAATCAAGAGTCCCGAGTTTGATCCTGGCCATGCCATGAAATTTTCCTTCAATTGATAATCCCTGGATGTTTGTGTTTAAGATATAACATATAAGTAATAGGTAGAGACTGGTGTACCATAGCAACAAATCAGCTGAGAGAATCCTCTTGTTGGATTATGCCTAATCCGGTGGACTTACTATATCACAAAATATGATTTTAAATGAACAATGATAAAACTACTTTTAATTGTAATAATTTACTTTATGCAGCTACAATAGATCGCTCCGTCCAAGCAGTTGTACATGGTGTGCTGGCTGGGATTCCTGTACCATGGCCCATTCCTAATCCAGATGCATGTACGGATTCTGGCTTGAGTTGCCCGTTACAGCCAGGAAAAACATATCACTACAACGTCACATTCCCTGTGCTGCACACATATCCAAGGGCAAGTATTTAATTACAATACCACTAACTTCATTAACTGTCCAGTATTCTGGGTGCAGTTTTGAGTTGCCATCTTTGATTTTGTTTATGAGCATGATCTCACATAGGCTATCTGAATACCTTCCTCCTATTATCCATCTCTCTGGAGTATGCTTCTCTTCCTATATTAAACCAGTGTTCCCAATAAATTCCTAAACCTAACCGATGCAAAGATTAAGGAAAGAGTATTTATTGGTCCACAAATAAAAGCAGTCTTGTAGAATGAAAAATTTGAAAATAAGCTGCTGGGAGCAGAAAAAATGACTTGGCTTGCATTTAAATCACTATGCACAAAATTCCTTAGAAATTAAAATCACGAGACTATAAAGTGACTGTAAGTGAAATGTTACATTACTTTCATGTTATGGGGTTCAATATATCTTTGAACCTACATTTTCTGCACTGTTATCTGAACTTCTTTCCACGAAACCTTGGTGCTGTTAGCAATGAACATTGCAAGAGGTTTCACGATAAATGATTCAGTGGAAGATGAAATGCACATATGCTTGGTGAATAATGTTGGTCAATCACCACGGATAGTCCAGAAGTTGTCCATAAATGCAAACAATCAAGAAAGGCATTTTAATTTGGTTTTCTTTGCAATTATTGTATTTGTCACATATCAAACTTATACATGTAAAAGTGCAAGCACAAGGAAACTGGTATGTGTTAGAAAATTTTGAATTTCAGAAATGAATTCAGCATATCTCATGTAGTTAAAATCACTTGGTTTCATCTAAAAGTCAGAACAAAATGTGTTAGTACAAGAAAATTTTGCGTTTTCATTACAACAGACATATGCATAAATGTAGTTGCAAAGTGTAATGAAAGATTGATAGGTGTTATTTTTGGATTTCAGAAATGAGTTTAGATAAAATCATTTGGTTTCATCTAAAGGGCAGAAAAAGGTTTAAAATTGTTGCACAATGTAATAATACAATGGTCTTTCTTTTGTCCCCAGGTTCATCTGCAAGTTAAATGGGAATTGAAGAATGAGCAGAATAAAGACATAATCTGTACTGAATTTCCTGTACAGGTAAAATAGGACATTACATTTCAGCGAATTATGATCTATATAATAAAACTGAACAATGAAGAATGTCAACTCAGAAGACTCTTATGTGCCAAATTGATTGTTTTTTTTTTTTTTTTTTTTGAGGGTTTATATTAACATCATAATAGTGTTTTAATTATCTAAGTTCTTTCATTTTGTACAAGAGTTGAATAGTGTTACGAAAAATTAGATTTTGTTAAGAGAAAATCTAGGGTAGTTCTTTTAGTAGTAATTTTCAAACTGTCATTTTTTTCCCAAGCACAGTAGTTTGTTTTTATTTTCTTGTTTTGTAACATTGACTGAATGAGAACAGGGTTACTGAACAATTATTTTTAATTTCTACATTTCAGGGAATTATTGTGGCGAACAATAATTGTAATACATGTAATTTTAGTAATAAAAAGTTACATTACAAACAAACCACCCATGGCATTGTTATTAAAAATGCATGAAAATATTAAATAATTTAGATTTATTGCTTTCGAGGGCTGATCAATAATATGCAAGAGGGAGCTATAGCTTAATACGGAACATGAACCAAACTGAGATGTTTCATAGGCTGCACTTGATAGCAACTTTACTGTTCTGGAGGAAGTGGTTACCCTTCTAATTTGTCCATAGTTAACTTAACTTAGCCTAGTAAAACTTTGAAGTGATTTAACCACAAGCTCACAGGAGTTCCACTTGGAGGATGGTGGTATGGTATACAGTAAACTCTCAATTATCCGGGATAACTGGGGAATCAATAAACATGGACAACTAAAAAATACGTAATAGTGCTACAATGAAGCTACTGGCTAAGAACACTACTGGAAAACACACTACTATCTTACATTTTGTTGAAAATATCCTTCGCGACCCTGATAACTAGAACATTTCTAAGAAAATTATACGGCTCACACTATAAGAAGGAAAACTGTGTGCACTGTTCCCGCACTTGTCAAAAGAAGAATGAGAGCACAGATTTCCTGCAGTACTCCCAGGAGCCACATGATTGCTCAATGATCTGACTTGCATGACACTTCTGTTAGGTGCTGAGTAACCTGAACTGGGCCGAGTTTTCTCACTATCATTCTCTACTCCCACAGGTGGATCCCACTAAAATCCCACCGTAAGACATATAACCCAAGACAACTGACAGGATCGCATTTATTGTACTCTCTGAGACACGACACGTGGGATATGGTAGTTTTGATAAGAATTACTTATTCCCACCCACTCTACTTCACAATCTTAGATGAGTGTGTCAGTAACCTTCCAACAGTGAAAAAGCATGACAAAGTGCCATTCACCAAATTTTATTCTACAATAATAAGAGGAAGTATTTGCCTGTCTGTCTGTGCACGACGCCCACCGAAATCTACTGCATGCAGAAATCTGAAATTTTGAAATAGATGGACAGATGGGTATCCGAATGCACTTCGAAGCCAGACTTTTAATTTTTGCTTTCATTCACGAGTTATGAGTGAAAAACTGGCAGGAAACGTGAATTTTTGCACTAGCGAAGCATCAGTTTTCGGTAATAAGTTTCAATTGCCCTTTTTTTGGCATAACTTGGAAATAAAAGCATCACTATTTTTTTTATCAAATCACATGGAATTACCAATCGCTTCGATTTTATGAGCTCACCCTGGTTTTTAATGTCAAGGCACACAGACATCTGTAATTTTCAACATAGACGGAAGAGGGATAGTAAATCTAGTCCTAAACGGTCAAACATTGATTGAAACTGGAATCTGAGGTCGTTTTTCCCAAGCTGCACTTTCTAATCTTGGAATGCACTTTAGGCTATGAATGTTTCGCATGCAAGTGTTAATAAATATAATGTTTTAATTATTTTGCTCTTAATTTTTAATCTTCAAATTAATTACCATGGGTGAAGCCGCGGACACCTGCTAATACTTGAATAAACAAAAACAGCCATGATTAATCCACAAACCAGATAATCCACTCACAAATAATTGAGAGTATACTGTATTTGATTCAGAAAGACTGAACTAATATGAAGAAACTTGGTCTACTGAAAAAATATCAACTTGGATGTATTCTCAATTTAACACTGGACACACCCAATGACATTAAAATAAAAACAATATCACACTTCTCAAAATGTGAAACTCTCCAGAGAACAAGATGGAAATGGCCAAGAAAATTTATATATTATCTCTTATCAACAACTTCCTCTGCATTCAGTTCTAAAAATAATAATATGGCAGACACCTCGACATTTTCCAAAGTAAATCTCACAAAGCAACAGTACAAACCAAAGGCAGAGATAAACCATGTACAAAGATGGACTCCTAAGAATCTCACAGAGGAAATAAGACATCAAATTCATGTGGTGTTCTGAATTAATTAATTAATTAAAAAAAAGCACAGCAATTATAAATCAACTCTTTCTAACTCTGACTTCAGTACTATATTGTTCTTTTGTGTTAAATAAAATGCACATTTATACAACAGAGAAAAATCACAATTATTATTTGTGCATGAAAGTTCAGTTTATAGTACGCACTAGCAAAATTTCATATCTCTTCAAGGAGATGGAACGCAGGTTAATGCGGAAATTAGTACAAGTTAGATAAGGGCATTAAGAATTACGTTCATATTAATTCTTCCTTAGTACTGTACCGCCATTTTTAAATTACTCAAGAACACACATTTAACCACAGTTGTTGGATTTGGAATGGTGAACATCTTTGCAGATGACAATAAAATTATAATGGGAAATAGCGAACTATGGGTAAAATTATATTTTTCCTAGTCTTAAGACATTAATTTGATGTTAGTATTTAATTGAACACAATTTACTAAGTTTAGCAACCTCTTTCTCCATCGAATGTATATGTAAAGAAAGTACGGTATATTCATATTATTGAAAAGATACTACATTTTGCTAGCGTAATGGGCCATTTTCAATGGAATTATTTACAATACATCACATCTCCTTTAAACATAATGGAAAATTAAACGTTAACTTAGAAACTTGCAAACTCCAAGCTTTTGCGTTAAGTTAATATGAAAAATAACAAAAACAATCAGAGCTCTCTGCTCACAGGAAAAGGAAGTAGTAATAGTAAATGGCGTCAATGGATGAGAAACTCCTGCCTGTATGTTAAAAGTGATCCACTGTACAGAGATGTAGTATTGAAGGAAACATGGACATTAATTTCTCAAGAAATGAAATATAGCAGTAAATACAGCTCATATATATTGTTCAATTTGTACAGGGTGCGGCATTTAAAGTTTCTCATTTTCAATAGCATGTAACACATTTATTTTACAAAGAAATAAGCTACATTGATCATTTTTAAATGTCTTTCAGTCTTGGATTTACAATTCTGGTCTTACTTTTTTTAATATGATTTCCTTGAGATGCCCCCTATTAGCTTTAACACATTGCTGCAATCTCCCTCGTACACTGTCCATTACGCGGTGTGTAGTGTCTTGCGTAGCATTTGCACTTTCCTGCTGAATTGCATTGTTAAGACTGTTAATGTCAGGGAGGGCATGAGCGAAAACTTTAGACTTCAGATAGTCCCACAGAAAAAAAAAAAAAATCTGGTGCAGTAAGGTAGGGAGATTTGGAGGGAAAGAATTTGGAAAGAATTCGGCCAGGGAAAGCAGCATGAAGGGTGTCCATTGAAAGATGTGCCGTATGTGCTACCCTACAACATCATCCTGTTGAAACCACAATCTCTCAATATCCAAGTTACGATGTGTCAATTCTGGTAGGAAGAAAGTTTGCAGCATGCGATTGTAACGTTCAGAGTTGACAGAAACCGAAGCACCATTATCGTTCTCAAAGAAATAAGGGCCAATAATACCCTGTGCTGCAATGACACACCACACCCCGACCTTAGGACTGTGAAGTGGCCGCTTGTGGATTATGCGTGGATTTGCAGGAAAATGCAAATGTTTCGCAAGACACCACACAATGTGTAATGGCCAGTGTACGAGGGAGATTGCAGCAATGTGTTGAAGTTAATGGAGGGTATCTCAAGGACATCATATTGAAAAAGTAAGACCAGAATTGCAAATCCAAAACTGTAAGGCATTTAAAAATGTTTGATGTAGCTTATTTATTTGTTAAATAAATGTGCTACACGGTTTTGAAAATGGGAAACGTTAAATGCCGCACCCTGTATTTATAATGTAGACCTTTAACCTATGTCTACCTAGTTATAACCAGATACAATCTACAAGCAGTAGCAAAGAACCCCATTGCAATAGGAATTAGAATATTCAATAAACTTTCCCTCGAGGTGACGAATATGACAGAAAATAAATTCTTTAGAACAGTGACATGCACTAGTAACCAATGCATATTATTCCTTAAATGAATTTAACTCCAATAACTTTATACCTTAACAATCCCCACCTTGATAGTTGATGTTAAGATCAACAGCAATAACTATGTATGACAATGTTCAATAGGAATAAACATAATAAATTATTATTATTGTTACACACACTTTAATAATTTTGATTTCTTTACATGTGTTTAATAAATACAAGAAAGCTACTACTTTTTCGTCCGTGGGAGCCATTTTATTAGCTGTTCACGTTCTCATTTGTGATTGGTTGTTACCAACGTTTAAGTTTTCATTGTGAATGCTCAATGCCATGCTTAAGTTTGCGTTAAGTTTTATGTTCATAAGTTTACGGTTAATTTCCTATGTGAATGCGGCATAACCATGCATTTCTTCCCAGTTGAAGACTTGTTTGCTATATACATGTAATCTATTTAAATAAAAATCAATTGACACATGTATGTCGCAGCATCACTTGAGAATGGCTCAACCAATTTGGTTGATTTTTTTTTTGTGTGTTTGTAATTGTCAGGAAAAGGTTTGTATGAAAGAAAGTTTTTGGAAAATCCACGCAAAAAGTCGGAAATGTGAAATGAGGCACAGTTTGAGAATTCTGCCCACATGTTTCCATAAGGAAAACATCTACATTTCTTGACCAATTTGCACGAAATGTTGCACACATAAGCTCGGGAAGTAGTGCGGTCAACATTAAAATTCAAACAAGCCACTCCTTCCCTTGAAAATTTATATGATTTCTGAAAATATTATACTGAAAAAATGAAATGCAATTAAGTTATCATGACAACAGTGTATTGTTTACAGTGTTCACATAGGGCTTTGGGAACTATCTAATATGGGCTTTAACAAATTCTGAAGCTATCGATGTTAACACATTTAAAATAATTCTTGAAGAATGAAATCCACGAAAATAAGCACAATATGAAGCAGTCACATAACTTTCTCTACCCTTGACATGGAAAATATAATTTTCTCACTTCACATTTTGATGTAGAATAGGAGGTCGTATTGCAGAGACAGCTTCAGTGTGTGCCAACATTTGACATCCTCTATGCGCCATAAAAAGCTATATCTAGCGTTTTCTGAGGGAATAGTTTGAGTGTGATAAGTCGTTCTTCCTCATTTCAAGTTCTACATACATATTTTACAAGGCCCTAGAGTTTGAAAATCGAAAGTCCTTCATAAGTTAATTTAAATTTACAAAATAAAAACCCAGGCGACACCGGGCCTTTTAAGCTAGAAGAAACAGAGTTTCCGGTAACATAAAATTGTATTGTCTTTATGGAGTATTTTATTTCTCACTCCCGTGTTACCATACAACCGTTTCAGGGCTTAATCCAGCTATCTCTGCATGATTTTTTTTCAACAAAAAAGTTATGCCATTCAGAAGTCGGTAAAAAATTCTATTCACTGATACGTTATTCATAGCTGTAGGATTTGTATTTTTAGTTGAGAAATATGGATGTTTACCATAGGTCTAAGCATGGAACATTTTTAGTTCTATGCGCACAGTATATTATTATTTCCCAAGTTTTGGGGAGGAAAGTTTAAAAGTGGTACTGAATTTTTCTTTTATTTCAGCAGCAGCTCCGGTCACACAAAAAATCACTAACAGCCAAATGTGTTGGCATGCTGACCATATGCCCTCAATAATGCCATCTGCCTATATGGTAGCGTTCACATGGTTGGCCTAGTTCCTTCGCGGATGTAGCACCATGAAATTTAGTTTTTAAAGTGCAGTACAGAAAATAAAGAAATGCATGTTGGCAACACTGGCATTTTCGTTAATAAGAAGGCAGTGCATTAATCCTAGAGTCAGCTTTTGTTCGGTGTGTATACAAACTGGTGACTGTGTCACTGAACATCGATGGTTTGAATTTCAGACTTTTTAAAGTTTCATTTTTAAAGTTTCAAGTATATGCTTGCAATGTCAAAAAGGAAAAAGTGCAGTTTTAATGAAAATCTCCAGAAAGAGTTCAAATTTATTACAGTAGACAAGCAGTGTAGTGATGGAACGAATGTGTTACGCCAGAACTGTAGTGTCCATTTTTCTGTTGATCCGTTTTTACTATCCCAATATCCGGTTTTTGACTCAAGGTAATAGGTTAGCCTAGTTTTATGGCAGCTGATGGGGAAACTCAATTCCTTCTGGTTATTGCGAAGGTATTCAATTTGCTCTGAAGTACGCTGGATACTCAACCAACATTTGACAAAAGCAATTTGAACGTCCTGTGATTCACAGTGATCCAAACCTCGTACATAAAAATGAAGAAAAGCACAGTTTTCACATGTATCTTTAATGTGCTGCAAGGGGCCCTCAACTGTAGTAACGTCTAAAAGATATACAAAAATTCATGGCCAGGTTAAAGTCCTATTCTGCTATTTGCAAGGGCTGTCGCAAAATTCATGATGATTTTTAGACCTCATTGAATTATGAAAAGCATGGCTGAGGATAAGGATAAAAGCTTGGTGAAACAAGTCCAAGGTGATAATCAAATATAGTCAACTTGGTTTTAGAAGGCATATGAGCTGAGCCAATGCATGCATTAAAATTAATTTCCAGTAGTATTTAGGAATTCTGTTGTCTAGTTCGGACGCCCACGGCATAAACGTGAGCAACAGTTTCCTATTTTCAACCCCCCAATATTTTAATGCATGCATTGCTTTAACTCATATGCCTTCAAAAACCATGCAGACTATAGTAAGTTATATAATAAAAGGAGAGAGCTTTACCTTGAATAAGGAAGAGAGGAAGGTGTGGATTTCGCCTGCTTTATTTTCTTTAATTCATTACTTTATATACCATAATTTACTGCAATTCCAAACATGTAATGTTAGTTGCTTTTGAGAACATCTGCAATAGAAAAGAATGAGAACATATTTTATGAAATTGTAGTGACATGATTTCTGGCAAATTGTTAGATGCTGTGAATTCATAATTTCAGTTCTGTTTTACTAATAATCCTCCTAGATTTCACAATAATTGATGCTAACACCAAAAGAATTGTGAAATACAGTATTACCCTGCATTTACGTTCCCGTATTAATTGTTTTCCTGATGTTTACGACACTTTTTGTTGGTCCCCTCAGATTACCAGTGTTCACAATGTATTAAAACTGTTTGTTGTTTCTCTTAAATGTATTAAAACGTTCATGGTTCCCCCCCCCCCCTCCATTTACACTACGCCATGCAGTTTGAGCAGGAAAAAAATCAAAGTAAAGATCTCGCACGAAATCTGTGCCGATGACTGAGAGAATTAGTGAGAATGAGAGCAACGTAAAGTGACACCAGAGACAATAGTGCACCCAGCTGAATGGAATTGAGTAATTTCGATGCAGGCCCATCATCTTCCATTACAATACACAATATCCAGCAAGGGCCAGTTCTGCCTTCTGATTTTAGGTAGTTTTCGAAGAAAAATCTACCTAATGCAATGGATACCATGTCATGATTTTCGAAAAATTCTTTCATATCTTTACGTTTCATGCTTCCCTAAGTATGAAACCACCGCCCGTTCAAAAAAATGTTGTGATATTT
This sequence comes from Ectobius pallidus, assembly GCA_964059195.1. Taxonomy (NCBI): domain Eukaryota; kingdom Metazoa; phylum Arthropoda; class Insecta; order Blattodea; family Ectobiidae; genus Ectobius; species Ectobius pallidus. Next base: position 124,463,900 of record CAXKWD010000009.1, read on the forward strand.
ATATATATATATATTTATATCTTTACACGCTAGCGGCCATAATTTTGAAGATATTTGAACCAAATTTTACTATGTTATTTCTAGGCCCAATAGTTCGGACAAGTTCGTTAATGAGCAAAATTGGCCCAAGGGAGGGGGTTGAAATTTTAAAACATTTATATCTCGGCCCCTATGAAGTATAGAAGGAAACTTTGTTTGAATAAATTAGAGTACTTCCTATGGAGTTTACAGTGACACCAACGATTCGGGGTTTTGGGGGTACGAGTGGGGGTGGAGGTGGGGGGGGATGGAAATTCGAAATTTTTGAAACTACGTCTTGTGGGGTATCGTTGAAAAGCTCTTGATGAGTACTCTACAAATCAATAACTAGTTTCTTGATAGTTCTCATATAAGGCGAGATTTGAATGTTTGAAAAAGTGCTCTTTCCTCTTTTTTGGAGTTATTATTGCCGGTTTGTCATGCAAAGGCTAAAGAAGAAGAGTGCATTGATAGTAAATTAAACCAAAAGCACTTCGAAATCTACCTCAGCCTGTAGGCTTGCCTAAAGGGATTTTTTTTTATCAAGATACTGATCCAATTGAAAATCATAGCCTACAGTAGATCTACGTAAACTTATAATGTGCTCGGTGAGACCTGTGCCATTTCTGCATATTTCACGCAAAATGATAAAACATTGTTCCCGGAGCAGAATTAGTGGCAGAATTCAGCAAAAATCCAAGGTGTATGTTATTTTTAATGCATGAATGCCTTACTTAAGTTACTTTCAATAGATTTTTGATTAACTTATTTTTCTTTTAAAATGCCTTCTGCCTACAGCCATCAAACATTGTTGCCCGCAAAGGGTTAATATGAATGAATGTAAAAGTTTAAACCAGACAAACTGAATTAAAAATTAAAACTTAAATTACTTTCTTATAATTTTTACTCCTTATTGTCATATTCGGCTTTTAATCATTCAGAACTTTGCATTATTAGCAAGCCAGAATGCACCGGGATATGTAGTATTCATTATGAATAAACAATTTTCAAATCACATTGAGTAACAATACTTAACACCTGTACACTTCCAATAATGCTTTTATCTGAAGTAAAAAATAAAATCTTTGTTTAAAAAATTTATAATATTGCAAAATCCTCACAAACTCAAATTAGCACAAGATATTAGCAGCGTAAAAGGAGGAAGAGAGAAGTTATGCCTTAAGTACATAAGGTGCCTTGGGGTTTCTGGACCAGAGGATATTCATATCCACATCTGTGGGAATTAGAATGTTATTTGTTTGGGACACCTTCATCTTCAATGTTTCTCTCTAGAACAACAACAACTTAATTTGGAGCCATTTTGTGATGTGAGAGGTTCAGTAATTTTCAAGAAGAAATTTTCTCAAACAACATGGTGTTTTTGAATGTTAATGAGCTTCCACCATTCTTGGTAAGTACCCTTTCTTTTTTACTAGTTAGGCATAAAAATAATGAATGTTTTTGTCCATAAATAGTGCTATTTACCACTCCTGGCTTCTTGTTCTTTGTCTGGCAGGGGTGGTCCAGTTACCCTGAAAAATTTTCAAAAAAGGGGTTGGGTCCAGAGGGACCCAGTTACCCTAAGAAGGGTCCAGTTGCCCCAATAATGTAAAACATATATAACAAATAAACTATCATTAGCGTGATTTTTTTTTTTTTTGCTTTGGTAAAACCTAGTTAACTAAGCCCTACATGAAGTCTTGTCATGTACTGAAGACTGCTTGTCTAACGTCTAATAAAATAATTTAAAAATTATTAAATTAATAAAATAATACAATTAACTTAAGTTAACTATGACCTCACACAACACACTGCCTCAAATATTTACAGTTCTCTAAGTTAACCTAACTGTTTTTGTTCTGTTGCAGAATATGGTGCAAAGGAAAAGGAAAAAAATTGTTAACTGTGAAATAATTACTGCAAAATACCTTGAAATGAAAGAAAAAGAAGAGGAGAAAGAAAAAGTTTAGATTGAAAAAGAAGGGAAACATATAAAAAAAGAGGAAAAGGCAAAAGCAAGAAAAGAGGCAAGTTATGACAAAAAAGCAAAGAAAGGAAAAGGAAAATCACAAGAAGTTCATTACAACTCTTCTAGTGATGAAAATGACTGTGATGCTTATTCTATCCAAGAAAGTGAAGAAGACTACCATGAAAGCTTTTCAGAGTATGAGGATGAAGATAAAATTACAGTTGAACCTGATGAGTTTTGCATCGCTAAAGTTTTTGGCAAAACAGAGAAAAGTTTCAGACTATACGCAGCCAAGGTTGTACAAAAAGAGGATGAAGGTTACATGGTTCTTTTTTACAAAAGACATTCTCAGACAATGAAATTTAAAGAAACCGATGAAGACTCTCACACCCGAGAGCTTGTCATCATACGGAAACTTCCACAACTGGTAACAAGTAGTTCCGAATGATTTAATAAATGATTGCTTTTGCAGTAGACCTGTGTGATCTAACTAACGTTCACTAAGTCTTTCTTAACGTATGAAGACTCAAATAGTCATTGGTTTTTTAATGAACTAATTTGCATTTGTCAATTTTTCCATTTTTGTCATTTCATGATAAATGATTGTAATTCTTCAAATTTTGTGTAATTTCTTGGTAAGAAACAAGTTTCTTTAAATAAATGTACAAATATATTACTTTTTCTTAATAATCTGATGCTTTTCTTTGCCCCTTTTTTTCTAAGCCCTTTCTAGGGTCCTGATACAATGGCCGGAATGTGTACTTAAATCGAACAAGTGATCATACAAATATTTTTCTAGATCAATTGAATGTACAACAATAGGTCCACTTACCGCAGATATTTGCTGCGGTGCTCTTATAGATTATAGCCTGGGGTGATCCAGTTACCCCAAATTCACAGGGCAACTGGGCCAATAGGACAAAGAATTATATATAGGCCTATATATAAAAATATATACTAATAAAAGGTTACTTTAAATGGTATGTAATATGTTGGTCTGTTTGAATATACAATATTTTGAAGGAAAAAATTGCTTGTTACTACTTGTTCTAAATTACAGTTTTATGTAGGTAATTGTAGGTCGTATTGTAAAATCATGACCCAGTTACCCGGGAGCACCTTAGTTTAAAAAATAAATTATCTATTTTGGAATGATTTTCTTTATATAAAACTTAACTGCAGAAACAAAACTTATCAGCTTGTAATTTCTGTAATTGAATTGTTTAATTTATCAAGATTTAAACAAAATTAGCATTTCCTCTCTGACTCCTTCAAAAGTAGACACCTGATAGCTTTGTGATGGGTTGTTTCTGATACCAACCAAACAGAAGCATTCCTATACAGTATACAAACAAATGTTTGCATTATTTTTATGACCATGCATTTTGACATCCTTTACAAAACACGAATGTAGTTCTGATGCTCAAAATAGGTACATGGACCTGCATACATAAAACAGCATGCACAAATGGCAATTTCTCATTACCACACTCAGAGTCTTCGTTCCGACTCCTATGCAACATATCAGCTACCTGTTACATCCATTGCTTCTGACATAACTAGTATCTCTTCCGGATGTGTCGCTTGATCATCCACTTGGTCTATACGTCTTTTATTCCGTCCATTCTCTGTTGAGCACTGACCATTCTGCAGGGTTCTTTGTGCTTTATAGATGGGCTCGAACTCTGTTAATTGAGCCATGAAACCTTCATTTGGATTGATACAAAACCTGCGCTGCTGTACCATGGCGAAAGCATCCCTGAAAACAATTACAAAGTGTATCAAAGTTACCGATAATATTTTCATAATGGGACACTTAGGGCCTGTACGATGACCACCTGATATAATTTCACTATGCAACAATAGAGAACCTATCTGGAAGTTGGCCAAGAATTGCATACTACGATCTCCTGACAAAATCTGTCTGGGAAGTCAACTCCCAGCTAAGCTAGCAGAAGGATGGAGTGGCTGACAAAGTACCAACTGCTAGTTAGGGAAGCTTGGTTGAAACAAGATGGCAGCACTCCGAAGCTTCCTGGGCACCTGAATTTCAGAATTGATGCTGGAAGATTTAATTTACACAAAAATGTCATTTTAGGATCACACATGAATGAAGAATTGCACAAATTGATTAATGCACTTAAAACGATGTGTTCTTAAGTAATTTAATTGTACAAATACAAATCCGATCTGCCGCACCTAGCAGAGGCCTGCCGAACTACAACAAACACACCTCTTTGCTCAACGAGCTAAGGATCATTTTACAAAATTTTACTGCATTTTTGCCGCTAGCAGTCAGCAGTGGTATTACACGACATCTTCCAGTTAAGCTACCTGGAAGTCACGTATCGGGAGGAATTGTTGGCAGGTGGCAATACAGGCCCTAAGGCTGAAAAGTCACATTATGGGGGAATTTTTTTATTGCATAAATGGCATGTTTAATCTGTCACTTTTAATATGCCTCCCTGCTTGTTACTGAGGAAAGATGAGGATGTCTCCAATACTGCAACCGACTGGTGCCGACACCCGGCCCTGGCACATCATCGAGTAGCAGTTTTTAAGGCTATAGACATGCTCACACCTTATGATTAAACTCACAACTTTTAGTAACTCTTGGTCGGATTATTGTAAAATTTGTGCAGAAATTATCTACTCACAACCCTACTGATAGTTAAAACATAGCCTTAAAAAAGCAAGCACACAATGTTTTTATTTGATTTTATAAACATTGCCAATTATATAAATTTCACTATGCAGCAATTTCTTTTTTCTTTTTGTGCCTCAAAAAATCTTCAAATGAAAAAGTTTTAATGAAATATTTGGATTTTATTATACAGGTAAATTAGGCACCACCTTTATACCTTGAATGGTTTACGAGTAACTGGTTAGGAATTATTCCAGGTGGTAAAGCTATCAGAATGAGTGAGGTAATTGGTAAGTATATATTCCATACTGAGGTACTAGCAAGCCTCTTTTCCATAAGTGCAAGCAATAATGTAACAATTCTTAAAACTCAACTAATAAAACATATATGATCTATCTGTACCCATAAACCTGACATTTAAATTAACCCTCACCTGCTGGAGAAAAAGGAATGAATCAAGCTTTTTCCTAACTTCATAAAGCTGCAATAATGGTACCTTTAAACATTTGTTGGATTATTTACTCAATTTTTTTTTTTAATTCGGTTAGTAACTTTTATGTCTAATTAGCTTAGCAAATGTCTTATTAGTTTAATATCCTATTATGCCTTTTCACATTTTAACCTTTTTACTGCTAACATATTATTTACTGTGAAAACTAGTGGTGCTGAGTTAATATGCAGATTTCTTTTGTAATCATAAATAGACAAACCATTGCAAATAATTTGTCAGTTTCCTCCAAAACAAAACCATAACATGTATTTTTTAAGTTTTGACTGATTTACACAATTCTGGGGAAGCCCGCATGACATCACAACACAGCAGCATTAAAATGCATATTAATGCATGATGCAATACATTCCCTGAAATATTTAGCTAGAGATGGCAGTTCAAGGCAGAGAACAGAACACTGATGGTGTCAGGATGTAGACAATAGATGACACTATATACTCAAACATTTTGAATGGCTGAAAAGAGAATTTCTTTTATCTGTAGCCATGGATAATGGTGTGTTGTATACCGGGTGTTCGGAAATTCATATTACAAACTTCTAGGGCTAGTAGACAATATTTTGAATAGGAACCCATGTCTGCACGGCCATTACAATGTGTCAGATTTGCCGGTGTTGTTTTGCAACCGGAGAAGCAGTACATGACGTCAGAAGAGCACCATGTGAAATGAGATGTGACGTAAGGTACAGAAGTAAACAACGTTTGACCAATTACAGACGAAAGTCTCTTTGGAACACCCCAGTCCCTCCTCTCGATGGTGAAGGTACCTCGTTCTCAGAGCCGTCGTACAATTCTGGCAAAAAGGGTATGCGATGGAGTCATGCTTTGTGGATACCGCTCTTGATACAACCAACGAGCTGCTCTTCCATTCCCTTCTGCTGCACCATACACCAAAATCATGTCCGTGTATTCTGCAAATGTGTACTTAACCATGTTGACTGGAGACGCACAGGCACATGAATGGGGCTCCAGGCATGATACCACAGCAAGGTAAACGTCACGTGCCATCAGGTGATCCTCTGATGTCATGTACTACCTATCTGGTTGCAAAAAAACACCGGCACATCCGACACATTGTAATGGCTGTAGCATGGAAACGCTATGTTTCCAATCATGGGTTCCTATTCAAAATATTGTCTAGTAAGTCCCCTCTACTAGCCCTAGAAGTTTGTAATATGAATTCCCAAACATCCGGTATATTCATCAATAGCACAGCCAGCAGTGACACACACTCATGCATAAATACGGCTGTTACAACAGTGAAAGGTTAACAGCCAATAAGTTTACAACATAAAAAATCCAACAGTTAAACATAATTCTTATGAATGCTTTGTTATAAATAAAATAAACAAAGAGAAAAATCCAAAGATCTTATTACGAGCTCAGCAGTGCATAGCCTATAAGTTAAACTAATGCATGTTACGGTACTACAACCTTTCTTAAGCTGTGAGAGATATGTGTTTCAGCACATTTTCAACATCAGCTAATTTATGTCAAAGGTAAGTGGTTACTGTAAATGTAATTCACATGAGAGAAAGGAGGGGTTATATGTATAGCCTACATTCTACTACCAGACAGTGTGCTTCCTGCCGCCATGAGAAGCTGTTCCATTTTAATTTTAAGTTCAAAGGAGATGTAAACAAACTCTAATGTACCACTCCGCCGAGCATGTGACAATACCCACCACGGAAAGAAATGGAATGAAGATTTGGTATATTCCAGTGTTCCCAGTGTTCAAATTATTTTTTATGACATGCACCATTGTTGAAAAATGTGAAAGTTATTTTGAGAAGATCAATACATCTGTACAAAATTAGGCTTAATATTAGTATTTACGAAATTCACAGACAATTAACAAGAAGATATTAATGAGTATAAAAAAATTACTTTCATTTTGCAATGTTGGCTGCCCTGTTCAGAGGAGTTCTTTTTGAATGTTGTTCACTATTCATTAATTTCTGTTTGTAACCACCCCAACCCTATCAGAGCTATAGGTTACACGTAATTTTTGACGAAATTTTTGTCTTGTTCTAGCACACGACTTTCTTGTCCTCATGTACGTGTTGTATAGCTGATAAAATAAATAAAATGAATGCACATTCAGCAGGTCATACACACTTCTTGGAACGGGGCTGTGGCAAGTTCATTCCGATGGTGTACTTGAGCATGCGCACAGCCGTCGTAAATGCCTACTATTTTCATTCTGTTATAACAGTTTAATTAGGCCTAGTTATTATGCGTCAGGTAAATCTGACCAAATTAATTTTCTTTCATAAACAGATCTGCTTCAGAAATATGTTTTTAAATTTCTCTGCACGAAAAAGCTACAAAAAGGTATGGTTTGAATCAAACTATTTTATTAAGAGCAAGAGTGTGCATACTAAGCAGCGGAAGTTACAGTTCACCTGCTAGCCAATGAGGCGCTCCCTTGTCACGTGGCTTTGTTTACAGCTACTTCGAACTTAAAGTGAAATTAGTATAGCCTGCATGCTCACAGATAAATGTCCACCTGAAGGCACTGCACTTTTTATTGGGAACAAGACCCTTTCTGCTCAAGGTGAGATGGGGGATGCTATGATTCGCTGCCTGCTGTGTTCTTTCCCCCCTAGAAACATGAGAAACGGCCATAGGTGAGAGCACTATCTCCTCGACCATTGCAATTTTCCTTTCTGGAACTGAACACTTGATTAAATATAGGCTACTTAGGGTTTGTACGACGACCACCTGATATCATACTAATCTGCCAGATAGAGAACCTATCTGGAAGTTGGCCAAGAATTGCGTACTGTGATCTCCTAACAAAATCTGTCTGGGAAGTCAACTCCCAGCTAAGCTAGCAGGAGGATGGAGTGGCTGACAAAGTACCAACTTCTAGTTAGGGGAGCTTGGATGAAACAAGATGGCAGCACTCTGAAGATTCCTGGCCACTGAATTCCAGAACTGATGCTGAAGATATAATTTACATAAAAATGTCATTTTAGGCTCATATATGAATGAAATACAATTGCACAAATCGATTAATGCACTTAAAACGATATGATCTTAAGTAATTTAACTGTACAAATACATATCCGAGTTGCCGCATCTAGCGGATGCCTACCGAACTACAACCTCTTTGCTCGACAACCTAAGGATCATTTTACAAAATTTTACCGTGTTCTTGCCGATAGTTCAGCAGTGGTATAACAAGACATCCTCCAGTTAAGCTATCTTGAAGTCACGTATCGGGAGGAATTGTCGGCAGGTGGTAATACAGGCCTTTACTTTTGTTAAAGGAAGTGATTAAGGGGTGAAATTAGTAGTTTTTAGAACTTCACATTGTATTTTTATCCTTTTCAATCAGTTCATTTTTACTACACATAAAACACGCCAGCCATATTATGGTTCTGAGCAAAGCAGGATACCAACTGTTCTTCTTGCATTAAGGTAAGTAAGTTAGTAGCAGGTAGATTCTATTTTAGTGACAGTTTGGTTAGGTAATGTTAGGTTATGAACAGTGGTATTAGTTTAGTAGGGCCTACCAAAATCACGTGTTTTGAAAATGTGCTAAATTATACCTCCTGCGAGGTTTGTTGGTCAACCTGTTACCCAGAATTCTAAGTCGTCGATAACACGGCCGCCAGTTATATCTCATGAATTACGTGTTTTAAGGTATGAGAATTACTGAATGTATTCTCACATAGGCCTACATCTAATTTCCCACCTAATTACAATCCTTGCACCTAGGGACATATTTTGAACGTTGTTGGGTTTCGTAAAAATTAAAACTGTAATGGTCGAGGAGATAGGGCTGGACCCTAGTGACAGGTAGCATGAGGTTATAATGTTCTGTTTAACCTATAGAATTCATATAAACCCAGTTCGTTCCTAAAAATATGCTATGTGAAATGAAAGAAAAACCATAAAGAAGTGGACACATACTGTATATAGACCTATAACCTAAAATGGCGTAATTTATACTGGTTACTCACAAGATAGCTACTGCAGGCGGTTATGACATAGGATGAGGTGAGGACGGCAGGGGGAATGGTACATAGAATTGATCTCATCAAGAAGCAACATAGGAAATTTGACAATTTTGATGGTAGTTAGGGTGATATCGCTAGAGCTGTCACTAAACTTACAAACCCTCATAATCCTTGATCATGTCACAAACCCCATGCTACCTGTCACTAGGCTAACTCATGCTTGTCCTTTCCGCATGTAAAGCTGTTGGAAGCATTGTATGTAGCAACCAATGTGATGAACATAACCAGCCAGAGTTAGCTGACAATCTGTGAGTCTCATAACCCGCATAACAACATTGAGGAAACTCTGTGCACCAATATTCTATGAGACATGCTGATTAAGAAAAAGAAGAACAAGTTGCCCCTTAAGCTCCAACCACATCTTGCTATAGCCTGCTTCCCTTAGCCACCAGCCTTTCCATGCCAGCACTGCAGCTCAGGGCTATAATGCACTATTCACTCAGCCCACAACAAAGCATATGCACTAATTACTACAATAACCCTTGTACCAAATCATCACCAGTCTCTCTTTAGCGTTACACACCACATGACGGTAGAGGTTGATTTGGGAAGGAACGGGAACGAGAGTTTTAGATTTGAATGGTATGCCACCCACAAGAAGAGATGATTAATAAAAACCTTCTACCATTTAAAACTTCCATTGAACCAAAATGATATTTCACAATTAGGCTACAATTAATAAGAAATTACCAATCTCTGCTACTTCATGTAGCTCTCTAAACTTAAACAGATGAATTATCGCTTCACACTACAATGATGCGTAAATGGCTATGATGCTAGCAGTCCATGCTCGAATCTGCTCAATGCGTAAATCTGTAGGAAAGGAATAAGTCCCAAATAGGTAGGAAGGGTGAAGACTAAGTGAGAGAAGAGAGGAAAGAGGAAGAGAAGAGAGGAAAAAATGGCGTATATTTTCTCCCAATTCCAACGCTGCTAGTAGTTCTACCAATAACTCCTAGACGTCTCTCCAACCGTTAGTGTGTTGAGCGGGCAGAGCTTAAGGGGCAACCTGTTCTTCCTTTTTCCCCCCAAAAATGTAGCATTACAGAAACTTACTTGCAGGATAATCCATATTTTTCCATAATGTATGCAAGCACAAGAGCTGCACTACGTGAGATTCCAGCATTTCCATGTATCAGAGTCTTACCACCCATTGCCAAGCTTTCATCAACAAACTGCCGAACTTTAGGGAAATGCTGAATAATGTTCTCTGTGGCAGTATCTGCTATGTCAAGAACTAAATATTTAAATGTATCTGGAAAATTTGGCCTTATGAAGTGCGCTTCAATAGCTTGCCTGACACAAACAATGTGAGTGACCCCATGGTGCACAAGATGATCTAATTTACATTTCATTGCTGCTGAATATGGTCCAAGAAAAAGCCCAGGAACAATTTCCTGCATAGTACGACGCATGGTATACCTCCACTCTTCGCAATCCTGCACTTCGGGGATTTGCGGAAACTCCATCCCTGTCACCTGGCCATTCTGAAAACAAAATTAATCTTGTGGTAATTATAATGCAAGCCCTTGTGGTGGGGGAACAGCGCAAATATTCGGTAAATCGGATATTCCAATATTCCCTATTAACCTTTAACACATAGGCCTCTTGGTATAATATCATGTCAAAAGTCAACCACATTATCGTAGAAATCACTGAACAGATTAAGTCCACTAATTCAGAAAACAAACAAAAGCAGATAAGGACAACCTTACCTCTCCCTGCACCTGAACCATGTTATCCAGAGAAAGCATGTCTATAATTTGTATTCCTCGAGTAATTTGGAACTTACATCACTAAATAATCACATACATCTTAACACCTCTGCTTCACAGAAGCACAACAATGAAATGTGAGGTAAGTGAAAACTGCGAACTCTGGGAAGCGGCATTTAACAACAGGTTGACCAACATGAAACAATCGATACAATAAATTTTCCCATGTTTGCTTCAGAAAGAATGTGCACAATAATATCGGTTACACAAATGGCCTATAGAGAGCACTTCAAACCCTCTAACTAATAATAATAATGCTCTAAAATAAATAATAATAATAATAATAATGCTCTAAAATAAATAATAATAATAATAATGCTCTAAAATAAATAATAATAATAATAATGCTCTAAAATAAATAATAATAATGCTCTAAAATAAATAATAATAATAATAATGCTCTAAAATAAATAATAATAATGCTCTAAAATAAATAAATAATAACAATAATGTTCTAAAATAATAATCTAATAATAATACTCTTTATTCTATTGGTACTCTAATTGGTAGAAGATTGGTAGCGCAACAGTTATTCTTATATAAAATTACCAATGGTATAATTGATAGCAATGAACTTATAAAATGTATTAAATTTAATGGAGTACAATTAAATTTAAGAAATAGAGAATTTTTATATATTCCTGTCACTAAGTAAAAAATGTTCATCTCTACCACCCGACCGCTGCATCATCTACTGTAGGAAGATGCATGTGGTCAGCATCCACACCCACGGTCGTTAATGGAGGTTTCCGTGACCAGAGCTACTACTTCTCTATCAAGTAGCTCCTCCCTACCTCAGAAAAATCCGAGGAGGTGCCAGGGATCGAATCCGGCCTATGGATCTGTAGTCAGCGAAACTAACCACAAGACGGTAAATCAACATGATCAGGTACCGAATTAAATAATTCTGCCTGTAGAGTTGTTATATTTGACATTTAGGTATACAGGCAGAAGGTATGAAGTAGACTTAATTCTTTTCATTCTTGTGTCAGACTTTAGCATTGTGTAATAAATAGTTTAATAAAAACACTTTGGCACTCTGCCGATGATGCAGGACCACCACCTGTGAAACAGCCATCCAGATAATTGTCCTAGAATTATTAGAAACTATGCCATGTAAATTTCTGGTTGAGTGGAAGAGAAGACCTCAAGGCCTTAACTCTGCCAGATAAAATAATACCATTTATCATTAATTAATTAGCAGGTACAGCATTTTATGTTTTCCTTTTCATGCTTCTGTTTTATCTGCCCTCCAGCAACCCTGGCCTAGCCGTAACTTAAATATTTTTCGGGTTTGGATTTATTTAAGGTAGTACAGGTTGATTACTTGATTTATTATAGGCAAAAATTTCTCTGACACTGGGACTTCAACCCAGGACCTTTGGCTATCTGTGCCAATACTCTTACCAACTGAGAGTTCAATTCACAGCGCCAGATAGAACCTTTCTCCTATTACTGACTGCCCTTAATGGTCTACCTCACTGATAGACAAGTTGTCATATGCAGTACTGTGAGGCACACTAATTAGTGATTTTGTGACCAGGCTTCCACTGTTATTGTGCAGTAACATTCAGTAATGGCAGTCAGTCATAGCAGAGAGGTTCTATCTGGCGCCGTGAATTGAACTCTGGTGTGGCTCAGCTGGTAAGAGCATTGGCACGGATAGCCAAAGGTCCTGGGTTTAAGTCCCAGTGTCATGAGAATTTTTCTCCTATAATATTATCATGTAATGTCCAACAGAGACAATAATCTGTGGTACATGAGTGAATATGCATATATCTACCTTGAAGGTTGATTACCGTTACTAATTTAAGCTCATAGAGTAGTGTTCATTCTACTAAATACTCTTCCACATTCTGCAGTTGTTACAATTAGTATTACAAATTAATATGCTGGTATGGAAACCTCCTAGCATGCATAGTACTAAAGAGTAACGGTAATCCTTTCACAAACTTCTAGCACTACTTTTGTCACAACACCAAATAAAAAGAAGATATCTAAACATCAAGCATTTAATAGTAAGTTTGGCTACAAATTAGCCAAAATTGTATTGAGAATAATAATTGTGCCAACCAAAAATAACTCCAGCTGCGGTATGCCACTAATCATTTTACCAGTATACCGGCTCACTTTGAACACAGTAGAAGGGGGATGTGTTAATTCAGTTACGTCTGTAGTATTTTTAATTGGCCAATGAGAATTATTGTGTACCATATTTAATCAAAATTACTCAAATTATATTTAGACACATCCCCTACCATACCCAGAACGGAGTGGATTTAGGTTGATTTAACCCTGAAGTATTTTTAATGGCCAATGTGTACCAATATATCAGTCAACCTTACTCACCACATTCTGAGTGTGGTAGGGGATGGATCGTTGAAATGTATTTAACAAATGGAGTAATTTTGATGAAACATGGTACACAGTAATTTTCATTGGCCAATTAAAAATACTACAGGGTTTAATCCCAGGTAGAATTCTGGGACATTTAAATGAGCAGTTTCAAATCGTAATACAGTCAACCCTCCATATAATGCCCCTCCTTACAGTGCCACCCTCACACTGTGCCAATAAATGTAAGTGAATGGATCTTCTCCCATATAAAATACATAAGAAACCTCGTTACTGTGCCAACTCATTTAGTGCCATTGAATATAAGACAAGATTTTTACAAAATATGGCTTCAAGTTGAAGAACTCTATTATAACTGGTGTGAATGCTAGTAAAACTATTTAAGAAACATACTATACTGTCCATATAAATATTAGATGGCAATTTACAGTGAAGTGTTCAAATCTGTAGCAAGATTGAGATCGGAAATATACACACAAAACTTCACTAAAAAGGTATATTTACCCAGAATGATCATTTCAACGGGTCTTCCCGCCATCATCAGCTGATTCCGACTGGCCCTCTGGCGGCGGATGAATGAACTTTTCAATCAAGGTTCCATGTATGCCAACTGAAGTGTCAAAATTTAAAAGATTTTCTCGGTTCTTTTTAGGAATCAGCTGATGATGGCGGGAAGACCCGTTGAAATGATCATTCTGGATAAATATACCTTTTTAGTGAAGTTTTGTGTGTATATTTCCGATCTCAATCTTGCTACAGATACTATACTGTATTCCCAAGAAGTGAGCATTCCCCTGTCACTAACTGTAAATGTAGTGCGATGGCATGAGGACGCTATGTTAAGAAGTCAGACAGCATGCGTGAGGGTGGACTAGGTAGAAAGAATACTTCATACTCCAAATTTTCACTTATTTTATTCCAGTGTCCATTCAGAACTAAACACTACACTACAGTTACTCAGTTACAGTTAATCACTTACATGGACCCACATGATTTTCAACCCCTTTGGGTACTGTAGCACTGGACATCTGCTGTAATAAATTGAGTTACCGTAGAGTATTTTATTTTGTGCTAAAGTTCTCTATTTGCCTTTTATTTAATTTTATTTCATAATACAATACAGTAAATTAATACAGCACTGTATTACGTTTTTATTTTAAAAACTTAATTTTGTTTTAGTACCACCCTCGCTTTGTGCCACTATATGTTAGAGAACGAATGGTAGCACTATATCGAGAGTTGACAGTATGTTCAAAAAACAAAATTTTAGAGGAAGAACAATTAATGGAAGTCTTGATAACTGATCTGTTAACAGAGCGTGATTAAAACATTACAATTATATGAAAAATAGCACTACATAGAATGTAATAATTAATTACAGAACTTGTTAAAAAACAGTGGTAATATTGCACACAACAGTGGAATGCATCAACCTGTGTTCTCTGTATCATGTCTAATAGCTTATTGGGTCAGTTGTGGAATATTCAGCATCTCAAGTTAATATAAAGAATTGAGGTTTGGCGATCTAGGTGGCCACTCATAAGCCTCTTTTGCCAGGAAATATTGCATCCAAAATACTCTCACATACATTCCAAAGTGTCCAGGACATCATCTTGTTGATATGGAGCATGTTACCAACAACAGGAAAACACATTTTAGCATGCTGGAATGATATTGTTCTTAACAGTGTTTAGATTTGCTCCAATGAAAAATTATTATTCAATTACAAAATCTAACTAAACAACCCATACATTTCCTTTCCGTAGATGATTTGTCAGCAGTTGTAGCATGCAATATGGGTTGTTTAGTGACCAACATCAACAGACAGTTTTGCTGCCTTATACCATCAACATGCTTTTCGTAAACATAGTAGGCGTATGTCTATTTGCTCTACAATATTAAATGCTTCCGTTATAGCATCAAATTTAAAGTTAAAATCTTTGTGATGTACTGCAACGCCAGAAAATACAGATGAATTCTGAAGAAAAATACACAAACTTGAACAAGCTAACAGCAAACACCAGCGTTTTGCAGCCGAAAATAAAGACTTCCGAAACTGAAAAATAGTTATGAGAGTACTTAAATAAAAAAAAGGCAATTTGATTGCACCATTTCAAGCAAAATTTGCCAGCTTATAGCTTTGGTTAAGAACTCAGAATTGCAGATTTCAAAATTAGCCATGACTGGTTAGCACCAGCAGAGTGGCTGGAGCACCAGGAGAATTAAGACTTCCTGAAGATCATGAATAAATTTTGAATTTTTATCAGCATGTAATAAAACTGTGCGAAAAACAATGGTTCATACTTGACTGGACAATCAAGATGCTGCTGGAAATACCGTAAATAAGAAAAACAAACTAGCACAATATCAAGAATGGATGACAGAAACATGCAAGGTAATTTGTGTGTAACCAGTGATAAAGGATGCTTGCACTGTATGTTATCTTCCTCCTCCCCCCCCCAAAAATTCTGTTAACAGTGTTTTAGTGCTTGCAAATCCAAAAGGTTAGATAGCTCTATAATGTGGCCAATGCACTTTTTGCAACGTTAACCTGGTGTGTTCCGTAAGTTACGCAACATGCTAGTCTTTGGAAGCTTCCAATAGCATATAACGGAGGAGATGAAATAGCTCAAAAGGGAATACCGATTTATTTATTATCCATGGAGCCTAACTTCTGTCCTCCAACCCCTTGGTCATTCAAAGCAATATCTGAACAATGGCACATGGAATGTATAGCTGAAAATGAACATGAATATATGCAGACTGGCAAAATAAAGCAACCAGATGTTACAAGCAAATGTGAGTGGGTTAAATGTACATGGGACTTCATGCTACTACTATTGGTGGAAAAATAGAAAATCTTATTAAAATGTGGCATAACCAGTGCACTGGATGGCAGAGAGGACAATGCTCTGTGGCAAAATGGAGAAAGTGAAAGTTAATTCTTCCATCAGTGATGACATTGAATAGCTGTAAACAAACATGACTTAATGGCAATTCAGGAAGTAAAAAATTAAAATTACAAAACATGATTATATTCCATGTCTATGCACGTGTGATAAGTAGGAAAAAATATGCAGGTAGGTTGGGTTACCAGCACTGGGTGTAGGAAGTACAAGTTTCTGCCATGAAAGCATAAATAAGAAATAGATGAAAAACAGTATGGTAAAGTAAGAAAAATAGAAGATGGATTACAGAACTTAAGGAAGATATGGCAGAGCTACGTCTTACAATAGAGGATTTAATATAGAAGACAGACACACTCAAGATATTGAAAGACAAACACACTACACTACAGATGAAAATCAACAAACAGAGAATAGGAAGAGTAGTTCCAGGAGCAGAAAGAAAATTGCGGTCAGAAAGGATGAAGAAGTACTGGTCTGACAAAAAGAAGAAAAACCTCAACCAGAAACCTGACTAAAGTGATCCTATGAAGACCAAAAAATTAAAATTAAATTAAAGTAAGAAAGAAAGAAAACACACACACACACACACACATTGGTTAACAGGGCCCTTAGAAGCAAAAAGGAACTTGCTTTTTATTTCTTAATAGACTCTGACTTACAACAATAATCAGGGTTGGGGGGAAAAAAATGTTAAAAAAAAAAAAAAAAAAAAAAAAAAAGAACAAAAAAAAAATGCTTTTTTAAAAAAAGAACAAAAAAAAAGTTCTTTTTTGTTTAAAACATGTTTTTTTGTATAAAAGTTTTTATGTGAACAACAATGTTGGTTGTTTTAAACGTGTTGTTTTAAAACGTTTTTTATGTTTACAACAATGTTGTTGGTTTAAAAAAAAAACTTAAATTGTTCATTTTGTTTAAAACAACCATTTTAATGTATAGGGCCTATTATATATATAAAAATATAAGATGGATTACAGAACTTAAGGAAGATATGGCAGAGCTACATATTACAGTAGAGGATTTAATATACAAGACAGACACACTCAAGATATTGAAAGACAAACACACTACACTACAGATGAAAATCAACAAACAGAGAATAGGAAGAGTAGTTCCAGAAGCAGAAAGAAAATTGCGGCCAGAAAGGATGAAGAAGTACTGGGCTGACAAAAAGAAGAAAAACCTCAACCAGAAACCTGACTAAAGTGGTCCTATGAAGGCCAAAAAAATTAAAAAAAAAAATATATATATATATATATATAATGTTTTAAACAAACTTAAAAAAAAACACAAGCACTTGTTTTAAACATTCCAACCCTGATAATAATCAGGCAGTTAAGTATGATGCAAAACTCCCTTGGGCTCATCTTTCCCAACATTTCCTCAATTCTCCAATGATGCACTTATCACACTTGTTTTGCAATATATTACATATCCTGGTTTTGGTACAGGAAATGCATGTTCTTGAAAAATGTTTCTGTAGGATTTCTGATTTCTTTCCTACCATTTTCCCTTTGAATGCATTATTTGTTACAAATTCATTATGCCGAATTATATGCTCTATCATTTTTGCTCCTCTTTTTCTAATTGTTTGAATAGTGACTTGTTTTATTCACTTATCTAAAACCTTATCCATTCATCTTTCTATCTTGAACGGCAGTTTCCTCCAAAGGGTCCATCTCTCATAACATTTGGAGGGTCCATATCTCACAACTAGGGTTCAGATGTTATGACCTTAAAAAGTGGAAAACATGACTGCAAATGTGCTCTTTAAATGACTAAATATGACCCAAAGACCCTAGATAAAGTAACGTATTTTCGAAAAATAAATGTTCAAATTTAAAATGTTTCAATACACTAAATTCTTACATCACATGAATTCAATAAGAAAATAACTTTTAACAATTTTGGTGATTTAAAGTTTTACTTGTAATGAAATTCTATTTAAAGAATTTGCTATTTGCTTGCTTATTCAGCTCCAAATACTCCTAATGTTTTGTGGACCTTGCATGTCCCTATAAAATATGAACTGTATTAATTTTAAAATTAGAAGCTGCATTTTACTTTGGCATAAACATTAAATTAATTAAATAAATTTCAAATTTAACTAAACTATGTAGTACATATAATGTAAAATTGTGCTCCTTTACTGAATTTACAACTGAAATATGCTGTTAAATTACAAATATGGCCAAAATATGACCAAGACCACAAAAATGAACAAAATAATACTTTATATACAAAATAAAAACAGTAGGATTAGGCTAACAAGTGTGCAATTCATGTTTAATGTGTTTGTGGCAAGAACGAAGGTCAGGATAAAAATATGACATGTCATTAACATCCAAACCCTACTCATAACCCTATGTCAGTACACTCCACATATGCTCTGGTGAATTGCATTCTAAGCTCCATGCTAATATTTTTATACTGCTGTTTCCTTAGAATTCCAGACAAACTAGCTCAAAGCATTTGAAATATTCAAGTAATTTTGTTTACAGCATATTTAAACTTAGTACCATCTCTTTAAAACAACACAATCCTGTAGATGGATGTATAAGGATATGGTCAAAAAATGGGTTTACAAATTTAAATGCATGTAACATTAGAAATTGTGTATATTTCCAGCTCCGAACAGGCAAGCCTAAACAGAGAAGCCAAAATGCTATAATTTAAGACGTCACCATAAATAAAGAAGATGGAAATCTGAAGTATTCAGGCGTATTACTCTTCCCACAATATTATCATCAGTTCATACATCTTTCAGACACAAGCAATTCTACCTTAAATTAAGTTACGACAAACAGAATTTATCAAACCACGATGTTCAAAAGTGAGATATTTTAATTTCTGTTGTTTTAGGGGCAGTTATTTTTAAGTATAAAATGCATTATTTTTTTTTCAAATCAAACATTTCACATTGTAGACAATGTCCTAGTGCAATGGACCTGAGCACACAACCCCCCATAGATGACTTCTTCAAGCTTACACCCAGCCTATTTAAAAATCTTGCCTTGATTGAACTTCCGACCTTGTTTATCTGTTCCACTCCATGACAAATATTGATGGACTAACTTCTTTGTATCTTCCTTGCTTGGGTCCAGTTTTGTCCACTGGTAGGATTCGTAGTCAATCTGCCAGTCCGGACACAACTGAAAATATTATGAAAATGTTACAGATCAGAAGTTCAAAGATATTTTATGTGCACAGTATTATCACAGCGAAAAGTTTACTGCAGTAGTTAATAAAACAATCATAACTGTGGGGTGAAACATGTTTTACTGCTTAAAAGAGAAAGTTACGTAATGCCATCCCCTCGAACTGGCCATCCTGTGAGCTGGTAATAGTACTGCTACTTCCAATACAACACAATATAGTTGAGTTTGAAATGAAACCCTTAAAAACAAAAATTTGAACGACGTATAGTACTTGGAAATAAATCCATAAAAAGGAAAATGTGATAACATAAACCAAACTTTTGATTACAATAAACAGCATTTTTAAAATGTATCAGTATTAATCCATATGGGACTTCATAAAAATAACATTACCCGATTGATAACATTATTCTTGATTACATTAAGTGGCATTCACTGTAATTTACTGACTACACAAAACAAAAGAGAAACTGTGTTCCCATGTACTTTCATTCCCTTCACTTTTATTTTATTTTTAAAACTTTCAGAACATTATGTAGAAACAGTGATGATGAAGTACAACTGGTATGTAAGTCAAATCAACTGAACCACGGTAATTACTGATTATATTGCATTAAAAGAAATATACATACCTCAAAAGCTAATCCTGGTCCTCGCCATACCCAGATTCCAGATATTGAGTTATCATTATCTGCTCCGAACAAACACATTGATGCAAATGCATTCTTTCGCATTTTGTCCAGTCTCTGGTACATACCTAGAAAGAAAACAAGTAATTACTGCAACATCAAGCTTCATGCACCATTAATGAAATTCACAAATCCCATGAAGATTCACACATACTCGGTCTTCTGATAATCCAAGTGTAATATTTATACCAGAAAATGTACATGGCAGAGGGGCAAAATGTAATTAAGAATCCAAGCATGGACTTCCACTGTCTGGCAGCGACAATACTGAGTTGTACGCATTCGGTTGTGTATGCAGGGATTATAAGTAACATTTCTGTATAAAAGTTACACATGGATTATAAAACACTATACGAGAGGGGACCCAAAAAAACTGGACTGAGCGTGAGCTGCCATTCGTGGACATAGTAGAGTGTTTTCCCACTAGATGGGAATAATGGAGACCTTCAGAAACAACTACCCAGACGAAATCAGTTTGTATGTGAACATTCGATTGTAGTGTTGTTTTTCTCTTACTGTCCTCGTGTTCCGCCTGCGAAGTCATTACGGCAGATTTAAAAAAAACAAAGTGTTTGTTTGAAATTTTGTTACCTGCTTGAAAATCAGCAACAGAAGCTTACCAAATGCTTCAACAGGCTTTCAAGGAGGATGTTATGTGCTGCACACAAGTTTTTGAGTGGTTTGGGTGCATTAAACATGGTGAAATGAGTGTTGAAGACCATATTTAAAAAATGATGGAACATATACAGTGAAGCAACTATAATATAATAATTACAATTTGAGTTGAACTTAGACACTTATGCTTCACTTACCAACTTTTTGGTAGAACATGTTTCAAGGACCCTTGTCCCCATCCTCGGCTACGTGTCCAACTGACAAATCCTGCTTTTGAAGGTCATGAAGTGTCCCTGGTGGTGGTTTTATGAACTTCTTGATGAGGTTCTCATCCTCTGGTATTTCGAAATTCATGAGATTACTATCAAATTTTTGTATGTAGATCCTCTCCCAGATGTCCAGTTCTTTCGGTTTGCTTACTGATTTTAACAATTTTGGTTCTCTACAAATTCTGTGGTCATTTTCCCAAGAAAATTGTCAGTTGGAAAAATCGGCCGTTGCAACGCATTCTTGGGAAAATGACCACAGAATTTGTAGAGAACCAAAATTGTTAAAATCAGTAAGCAAACCGAAAGAACTGGACATCTGGGAGAGGATCTACATACAAAAATTTGATAGTAATCTCATGAATTTCAAAATACCAGAGGATGAGAACCTCATCAAGAAGTTCATAAAACCACCACCAGGGACACTTCATGACCTTCAAAAGCAGGATTTGTCAGTTGGACACGTAGCCGAGGATGGGGACAAGGGTCCTTGAAACATGTTCTACCAAGAAGTTGGTAAGTGAAGCATAAGTGTCTAAGTTCAACTCAAATTGTAATTATTATGTTGAAGACCATGCTTGTTCTAGGCACCCTTCAACATCTCGAAACGATGAAAACGTTAAGAAAATCTGCCAAAAAATCAACGAGAATTGTCGTTTCACGATCGAAAAAATTTCAGAAGAGACAGGAGTGAGCTGGAGCTCGTACCAGTGAATTTTGACTAAGGATTTGCAAATGAGACGCGTTGCCACTAAATTTGTTCCTCGCCTTCTCTCAGAGCATCAAAAAAAAAATTCGACTGCATTTGAGCCAGGACTTCCTCTCAGGGGTGGTCTGTCGTTCCCCACCCTCTGTATTCCCCAGACCTAGCCCCGTGTGACTTTTTTCTGTTCCCAAGAATGAAAAAAAAATCTACACGGGAAGCATTTTTATGACGTGGAGGTGATAAAAACAGTTTCGCAAAGGGCATTGGACAATATCACAGTTGAAGTGTTCCAGAGGTGCTTCAAACAGTGGAAAAAAAAATTTGACAAGTGCATCGCATCTAATGGAGAGTATTTTGAAGGTGACAAAGAATTTTGTAAAAAAAAGTAATAAATAAATTTTTTCTAACAAAAATCCGGATTTTTGACCTGCCCCCTCGTAAATCACTGGAACTGTATTTTATGACAATAGTAACTTTAATTTGTATCACCACTTAAGCTGAGCAAGTGAAATTAGGTCTATACAAGCCAAGGAACAACTACATGTGAGTAACTATCTTCCAACAAAGCACGATACTTATTACGTTAGCAGTGAATGAAGGTTACTTTTAATAGCTGTTGTGAACACTTCTGGTACCACAACACAAGTGTTAGTTTTCACATCAATACTGCCAATACTGTAAGCAACCAAACCGCTGGAGTGGGCAGTGCATAGTTTACCATCAATGTCTGGCTGTGTTGCAGCAGGTAGTAAAATAATGTCTCTATAATATAATATATATCATACCTGAAATAAGATTACAACTCATGAAGACTTTCTGTAGTTCATCATTATATTTATATTCTCCCAGCCAAATGGAATAGTTTTCTGGGTCGAACTTTTCCCAGAAGTATGGGATGGATTTGGCCTCATCTTCATTTGAGTAGCACCGCTTGAAATCGTCCATATTGAAGGTTCTGTGAAGTAAATATTTAAAATTAGTGCAAAAGCTTTATAAATATCTCCATGTGTACTTTCTACTCAGTATATCTGAGATAAACCAATCAACAATAAAGCTTTGCAGAACAAATCATGATTTTGCTACAAATTTTCCACCTGAAATAATCTTATGGTTTGTACTACTATCTTCCAATAAAACATTTATCTGCCAGGTAGGAAACTTATCTAGAAGTTGGCAAAAAATTTCTATACCAGGACCTCCCAATCAGGGGCGAATCAAAAACTTTGTTGTGGAGCAACTACAGATTGCAAAGCTATTAAGTAATATGGTTGCCGCAATTGACAACACAATGAAGAATCAACAGCCTAATTACAGAGTGCAATGTCAGCATTATCTTCGTATAAATAGGACTCGAAATATGTAATAGTAGAGTCAGGCAGCAGCCCTGTCTGTGGCCCGAGAGAAGATTGAAGAGGTACGACGACGACATCACCCCGTCAACCCTTCCCGTGTGTGTGCTGCTAACTCTGAGATCAACTTATAAAAGGTATGAAACATGTCTGTATTAATATGTAATCGATGCATTACACTAATTTGTATCGATATGTAGAGAGTCATAAACTATATGAATAAATATGAATACTTACACATATTTCTAACTAACAGAATATGATTATATTGTAAATGTAATTAATGTTAATAAAGTTAAGATTATGCCTTCTAATATACAATTCTCATGTAATACTAAAGAGTATCACAATATACAAATAAATAAAGACATTTTCGTCATAACAATATCCGCCATAACAACTTATTGAAGAGGGGCAGATACAAAGAAAACTTTGCAAATACTGGGGGGCATTGAACATCTTCAAAAATGAGGGGTCTGGGTGTCCCCCGAATTTATTTAACACTTTCCGCACCACGCCATCTTTCAGCATTTTCATCCTGTGAACCGGGCGTTTTCTTCCGATTTTGTGATTTTTTTAAAAACACACAATGTGTATTACAAAATAATGAATTACTTACCCATGAAGATTGAAACTTCCTCTTTCTAGAAATAATATTCTTTATTGTATTCACTCTCATATACATATATCACAGGCAAATAAATCGGAGGCTCTTTTGAGGATTTACTTTTTTTGGAAATAATTTTTTCAAGGTTTGGAGGGTTAAAAACGTATTTATTGCAAAAGTATTAACTAATTATTGAAACAATACATAATATAGAATTCTGACAACATTTTGGTTGCATATTGTCTAGTAATTAACACGTTTGTGATATTCTTGGACATCTTCACGAAATCTAACCTAGCTTCTTGTTGATGTTTTGGTAATCGCAGTAGGCAGATATAAATTCGATTAAAAAAGTCTATATAAATTGATACAAGAATCGATAAGTGTATGAAGCACACTCTGTTGGGAAGTTCATAAACTAAGCTTTGTGTTTATCTGTTCAAATCCTGTATTACACCAGTATTTTCCCATTGCTAAGCACGGGATCGCGCGCAACGTAAGGGATACGGTCTTGGTTCACGCGGGAGTAAAATGCGGAACGTATCACGTATGGGCACGGTGTGGAAAGTGTTAGAAAAAAAAAATAATAAATAAAAATAATAATAATAAGCTTTTAGGTATTCTGGGTGATTCCTCCAATTTCTTAGCAGAGTTTTAGTTCTATCGAGAAATTTGTCAGTCTTACATATTACATAAAAATTAAAATTATTAATCACACATCAAACTTTTACCTTTAACTTTAAGAAGTGCTGGACTAAAATAATCAATTAATCATTAATAATAATAGTAGTAATAATAATAATAGTAATAATAAATAATTAGGTAAGGTACTCAAAGAACTGCTGTCTTGTGGGTTGTCGCAAGGCGTGTGAGTATAATACTACTCAACTTGCATTTTAGAATCCTCAGGTTGAAGTAGGGAGAGTATATTAAAAGTTTTTATTTTTATCTTACATTTAATTAAATTTGAATGCTAATTTATTAGGTAATTATTTTCAAGGAATAAAAAAGTTCAAACATAAAAGAAAAACAGGGGAGCAGGGGAGGCCCCATTGCCCTGGATCCTTACGTTAAAGACTGTAATGAACGGCATTGGTAAATCATTGCTAAACACAACATCAAGACAATTTACAGGCCAACAAAGAAAATAAAAGAAATGCTAAGAACAGTTAAGGACCCAACGGAGCCACCACCTAATATCCTATTAATAATTAACATGGCCCACATTCATTGCTTCAAGGAAATTCCAATTATTTAATTTATTATTAATTAACATGGCCCACATTCATTGCTTCAAGCAAATTCCAATTATTTAATTTATTTTTAAGAGCAGAATTCTATGGAATTTAAAATATGTTTTCAGGGGTATGTTATGAAATACAGAACATTATTTGATTCCTGCTACCTTGTTGTACCTTTAAAAGGTTAGAAACTGCTGGTCTACATAATAAATTCTAACTTTCTAGTGCCTAGTATAGTAATATTTTACTCTCTAAAGTATTTAAATCAGTGATGGGAGTTCTGAATAAAAAATATCGGATTATTCGATAATTGAACGTGCTTGAGATATAGAGAATCGTACAAAAGTATTTTGTACGAATACTTTATTTGAATGATTTAATGCTTGGGAAGTGAGAACGAGTACCGTATATACTCGAATACTACCCGCATATTTTTTTTTACAAAAATCGCGAACGAAAAACTGGGGTGCGGGTATTATTTGAATACTGGACTCCTCTTATCTGAATTTTGACAATTGTGTACCATATCGGCTCATTATAGCACGATGCTTTGTAGTAGCATCACAGTAGGTTTATAGTATAACAGTAACGAAGCTGTAATGAAAGGAAAATGAAACAAAGAAGATGCTTTCTTAAGCACATGGTCTGCATAGAGACGCCAAACAAACAGTGCAGTCACAGCGCACGTGCAGTACAATAATTCGGGGAAAAGTTTGGTAGAGTTCGGCGAATTTCCAGACTGTAACCTTGGGTCGGACAGAGTCGGATGCACGTCATCATGGGTGATTCCCGCAGAATGAAGAGTGTTGTTGTTGTTGAGGTATTACGCTGCGCGTATAAGACGACGAGATTTTGGCGGGCTGTTACCATGCACGTTATTTTTATAAGAGCATTTTAGCTACCATATTTAATTATTTTATGATATGAAACAGTTTTATTAAGAATAAAACTGGCAAAATAACTTTATATATATGGGCCTGTAGATTTTTTTTTCAAACTTCTTTTTGAAAAATTTGGGTGAGGGTATTATTCGGGTATATATGGTGGTTTGTAGTGCCCATTACAGGAGCCAACAGCAGTAGTTCAAATAGCCGACGAGTTCTCACTACGTGGATCTCAGATTGCAAAATGTTCTCAATCCCGCAACCATCCGAGAACTTTTTTATTCGAATAATCATTTAATTCTTTATATCACTCGAGATCAGATTATTTGATTCTGCCCATTACTAATTAAAATGTAGTGTATAGGCCTAAGAGTATTCAGTCAAAAGATCAAAACAGCTTTAACTACAACAAAACAAACAGCAATCCGAAAGACTTCTGATGAAAGTAAAACTGTGACAAGAAATTTGTCTGGCTCTCTTAGTTCTGTTCAAGTATGTACTTACTTAACAGGGTGGAAAAGCCACAATATTCTACCTCCATTGTAATGCATGTGCACACATGGAAAATATGCAGTAAAGACCACACATTCTCCACTACAGAGGTGCTGTCATACTCAACTTTAAGTAATATAGCCTATGCTTAAAACCTTTTGCAATATAATACCTTTTGCTATGTCTGTATATGATATATGATATATTTAGGGCCGATTGTATAAACAGTTTGATCTTGGATCAGAGACTAAATTGATCTCAGTTCATGCTGAACTCGGAAATTTTTGTTGTATAAACGCTAATCTGAGATCAATTCGCACTGAACTAGGATCAATTTTGACTGGAGAAATTTCTCCGATCAAACTAGCTGATCTCAGTTCAAGGGGCTGTTTTCGTATTTGAGACATAAGATTAGTTCATTATAAACATAATATTAGGCCTACCTGTGTGGTTACGATAAATATAAAGAAAATACACAATAGACAACTTCATACATTTCTAGTTATATGCAGTTGTGCGTACATTTCTAGCTATAAACTAGTTGTGCGTATATAGGCTATATTTTAGGCTCCTTATAATGTAGTGTATCATAACTCTACAGCATAACCTGCACGTTATTATTATGTTGCACTAATTACTATAATACGAAAATAACCCTTGCACCACAATTGCAACTAATACGAAAGGTAGGGTAAAGGAGAAAAGAGATTGAATTGTAGAAAGGGGAAAAAATAAAAATTTTCAACGCTGCTAACCGAGAGACATAGGAGACTATGGTGGAACTACTAGGAAATCTCGAGTGGGAGGATCCTGTTTTTGGATTTTCCCCAAATGCTTTCTTCGTTATCTTTATGTGACCTATTAACTCTTTAAGAACTGATATTTTACATTCTAATAAGGCAGTCATGAGGTAAAAACTTCAGTGGGCTATTAAGTTTAAAATCGATAGAGAAAAGTTCAGTGGAATAGGCTACCTGGTTTCCATGAATGACAAACATAACAGACATTCCTTAAGTTTTACATCTCCGCTCTTAGCCTATACAATTTATGAGACGAAGCATTTATATGTCCTTAGCCGTGAAAATGTTAAGCCGATTTATAACCCCAGGAATGAAATTACAAGAACATTTTTCATCGCATTTTCCTCTTGCACGGATATTATCGCATCCGTCTTTTTGGATTCTATAATATCTTTATATTTTACCAAGACAATTTCAATTAGGAACGATCCTTTTTCTGCTAAATTTCGATCATATTTCCCCTTCCTTTCGCATAACACAGTCTGAATACGGAGAAAAACAGAATAACAATGCTCTCGCCTCGCGATACTCATCTGTTTTTGCGATGTTGCCAAGTGCTCATGTATGAATTAGGATCAAAATTGAACTTCAATTTGTTGATCTTAGATCAGTGTTATACAATACGACTCGAGCCTGAACTCAGATCATTTTCTGAACTTAGATCATAATTGATCTCCAGTCAGTGATGTTTATACAATCGGCCCTTAATGTACTAAGAAAATTACAAAAGAGTCTACTGGGTTGGACACTTGTCATTTTACCAGTCAACATCTTAAAACAATTAAAACTTTGTTCATAAGTGAAACAGAATCATTTTCTTAGTAGGAAAGTTCATTTCATTCATAAATCAACTGCACGATTTCCTTCGACAGATAA
The DNA here is from genome assembly GCA_964059195.1 of Ectobius pallidus. NCBI lineage: Eukaryota > Metazoa > Arthropoda > Insecta > Blattodea > Ectobiidae > Ectobius > Ectobius pallidus. Next base: position 124,491,788 of record CAXKWD010000009.1, read on the forward strand.
AATCAATCTCAGATTTAATTATAAACTGGATTTTAATAGCAATGTGGACTGCTGGCAGAATCTGCTAATGAAGCTAATTCTGCTGATCTGTCCAAAATAGTTACCAGCCGAAATAATGACAGTGATTGCAATTCATCAGTTTTTTTAATTACAGATTTTTATAAACCAGCTGCAATGGATTTAATTTAAAAAAAATGGTCATTCCAATAAGTACAATTACTGTCTGTTTAGTTCCAATATATGTACCATCAAATATCAGTGTATTACATGTACAGTATGTTCAGCTGCGAGTTTTGATGAAGAAATTACATACCCTTTAGGAAGAGCTTCGAAAGGATCTTTGCTTTTGGGTTCTGCTGCTAAAGCTAACTCAGTCTCATCTGGTTCCTCAGCAGGTTCTGGAGCTGCAGCTGGTTTCTCTTCTTTCTTTTTTTCTGTTTTCTCAGCCTTCTTTTTATCCTTCTTTCCACTGCCAGGTTCTTTTCCACCTCCGCTACTACCTTTCGATGCAGCTGTGAAGGGCAAACATAATTACTAAGACAAAGTTGAATAAATGAATATCTTACAAATGAATAATGATCACGAGCAGAACAATCAGTGAGTACGGTTTGTTTAGTGGCTTAGCTTGATTGATTGATACGAAAGAGGTTCCATCTGGCACTGTAAAGTGAACTCTGGCTTAGGTCAGTTGTTAGAGCAATGGCATGGATAGCCAAAGGTCCTGAGTTCAAATCCCAGTGTCAGAGGAATTTTTCTCCTACAATATTCTCATGTAATATCCAACACGACACAATAACCTGTGGTTCATGAATGCATATACTGTATATCCATCTTGATTGGCTGACCGAGATGTCAATATTTGACTCCAGCATCATGAGCTGTACAATCAAGTAAACACTAATATATTTAAAAAATGATGGAACATAAACAGTGAAGCAACTATAATAGAATAATAATTGAAGCCTCTAACAAGGAAAAGAAATATGGTGCCGCTACTCAGAAATCCCTCTAGCCCTGGAATGGAGTGCACACACTTATGCTTCACTTACCAACTTTTTGGTAGAACATGTGTCAAGAACCCTTGTCCTCATCCTCGGCTACTTGTCCAACTGACAAATCCTGCATTTGAAGGTCATGATGTGTCCCTGGTGGTGGTTTTACGAACTTCTTGATGAGGTCCTCTGATATTTTGAAATTCATGAAATTACTATCAAATTTCTTGATGTAGATCCTCTCCCAGATGTCCAGTTCTGTTGGTTTGCTTACTGATTTGAACAATTTTGGTTCTCTACAGATTCTGTGGTCATTTTCCCAAGAATGAGTTGCAACGGCTGATTTTTCCAACTGACAATTATTAAGGTTTCTCATGTGTTCTTTAAATCTAGTCTAGTTTCTTTTTGTTTTCCTATATAAATCTTGATGCAGTTAGTACAGTTTATCTGATAGATCCCCGATTTCTTCCTGGTAGGTATATCATCAGTCTGTTTGGATCTAAGTAAATTTCTTTTGCTGAATCTGTTGAGAGTGGCCAATGTTATGTTATGATTAGGGCTCGGACTTTTAGGTAAATACATTTTTTTTTCTTGCTATTACTTATGACTTCTGGACTTTGTCAAAGTTCCGGTTGGGATCTTTGGATTCAAAATACTGAGTTTCATATTGAGCTACATTGCATCCAATTAAGAGATCTTGAGTAGCCTGTAACCTGGAATTGTGACTGGAAAGACAGAATATAAACGCATGAAGAAGCAAGCAAGACACAGAACTCAGTTTCCCACAATGCCTGTGTAAGGTTAATCCATATTTCATCTATACATACATGTTGAGCCAGTATGAAAAATTGTATTCGTCATCTTATTATTGAATTCGCATTTCTGCAGACAAATGAAGTCTTGCGCATGCAAGCTTTATCCTTCCGGTTTCTTCAGAACCGGTTGGGATGGCGTTGTGTATAGATGTTCGTTTTGGTGCTCTGTTCTATTTTGGCTTTTAATTGAATTTAAGAAGTATTTAATGTTATATCAGTGAAAGTGTGTTCTCACGGGTTTATGGAAGCTCAGTAAGTAATTTATCTGGGCGGATGGTAAGATATTTTTGAGATAATGACTGTTTAAGAAATAGCCTAGGTCTTGCCATTGCCGCCATATTGATCCCTTGGAATTTAATATTTGAATAGGTAATTGAAATTAATATTAGCTTCCCCGTCCTTGTTATGTAATTTTATTATATTGTATTGTATTATTTGTATTATTATTTATTATTATTGTATCGTTGTATGGTATTATTATTTTATATAACAACATTGTATTAATAATTGTATCCTGTTCAGGAACTTTTGACGAGTCACCAGTTTACGAGCAATGCTCAACCATGTAAATGCTATGTGACGATTAATAAAACTAAAACTAAACTAAACTTGTGTTACAATGAGAGCACTTTCAGTTTAGATTTATTTGGAGCAGCCACGGGTTATATTTTAATTTAGTAGTAATTTCGCGTCTCAACCGGATTCTCCTCACGGCTTGGGAATTTAGTTACAAAGGCTTCCCAAGCGTGAGTATGGTGTGTTAGGCCTTCAATAATTTAGGTGATCACCGTGTGCTGATGGATGGATGGATGGAAGACAAAATTAGGGTGCTTATTTATTATTATATTAGAATGTCTAGAGTATTTTTGTGTAAGGCAGAGAGCTGGTGTGTTATTTCATGTTTTGTTGGCCCAGCATATTATATGTGTTTGAAACAAAATATATTTTAATAGCAAACTAAAAAGGTAGCGGAGTATTAATTATTGTAGTTTGCGTATTTTGTGATTGTTCCCTCCTTTAGGACACAGGTTCCCTCTGGGTTGGCAGCTTCCACGAGTGTCCAGAGAAGAAAGAGAAGAGGAAAGGTGATGATAAAGATGATGGTTCAATAGGGGGGGGGACATGTAAATGTAAATGTGATTCACATTTATCATGCTCTTGTATTTAATCTGAGTAGCTAATTCTTGTAATGTCTGTTGTGAAAACCAAAACACATACTAAGTTTGGGTGAAGCTTTTGCCATGATCAAATGTACATTCCCCTTGTCAATCCATGTTCTGATATAAGGTTTACAATCTGTATGGTACTTTAGTTCTGTTCCAAATCATAGTGATTTAACAGAGTGGATAGAACCAATTTCTTTACCTCAAAACATGATTTTTGAAACTGGTATTAATGAACACAGTCCCTCAATGTCAGAGGATATATTTTGTAACACATACTCTAATGAAAATGAATGAGATGTAAGCAAAATCAAGTACTGTAGTTTTTCAGAGTGAATATATTCATCTGCATCAACATTTTGATATCACTCTTATAGATTGATGGAAAAAATATTTAGGACTAGTTTTTGGTACAATGATCAAAGAATTTGTAATAAAGCAAAATTATTCAATACATTGAGGGGGGGGGAAATTGATTTTGAGATTCTACAATTCCGGACCGAAAGTTAATAAAAATTCCACCAGGATTTTCCAGAGAAGGATTTGGTGGTTCATGCCATTAATCCTGTTCTGCTGCAGCTGGCAAAAGTCTAGGTATATTTGTCGTCACCTGCCAACCTGGTGTCCATGTTTGTTCGTTTGTTTGTTTGTTTGTTTGTTTATTTATTTATTTAACCTGGCAAAGTTAAGGCCATAAGGCCTTCTCTACCACTGTTCTAGGTCATGAGGAGATACTTCAGTCTAGTTTACCATGGTATTTATTTTATTTATTTATTGAATATACAGTTTTATGAACCCTATTTTACCTGAAGGTAAATTAGGGTTATAGTTTAAACAAATTTAATTTGTAATTTACGGTACATATTTATCTTTCTCTATTTGGCTATGACATACCATTCCGTTCTTTAACTAGCAGTGCTGAGCATTACACCCAATCACCCTGGTAACTTATCGATTATGTACATAAGAAAGAAAGTAATAAAATTGTTTAGAACAGCATTTTCTTAGAAATACATGAAATAATGGTTTAGCGTACAGAAGTTTACAACAATCTAGATGTCCTTTTAAAATATGTCTTTCCCTTTCAAACACTGGACAGTTAAATAAAAGATGTTTGACAGTTTGTTGTTCGCCACATATACACAAGTATCCATTTTCTCTTCACTTTAAATCTTTTGAAATAGGAGCGAAAATTCCCAAGTCCAGACAGAAATTGGGTCACTATAAAGTCAGATTTAACAACACTTCTTAGACTACTTCATCCGTTGGAAAGAAAGTATCCCTAGTTCACCATGGTATTATAAGCAGTCGTTTAAAAGTTATGGGAACGAATATCAGCAATTTTAATGGGAGACCCATATAGGAAAAAGTGTAAAGTGTGTAGAAAGTTTGTAAGGCGACACAGTTCAACTTCGATTTTATGTCATAAATTAAAACACCCCTACTTAATGTCCAGCTGATATGCTACTCCAGTTTAAATTCAGGTACCGCTTATATTTGGGTAAATATGTACATTTTAAAATTCATTCTTATACACTTCAATGGAGAAAGACTGGGTCCCCCTGCAAAGTCTAATTTGGACCCAGTAACAAACAATTTACGATCAAGTGAATGGGTTCAATAACATGACTTCGACTGCGGGAAATACCAAATTTGATAGGTTGACAGGGCCTCGGAGATATTAAAATTTGCCTGTTTTCTTACTACTGGTTAGCGGTATTATTATTACCATTTCTACTAAAACAGTACTATTTCCATTTCCCAGAATGCTTATCTCCAAAATCTGGCAGAGCTCCTTTCCAAACAGTACAAGCTTTCTGTCCGTTCTTTTATACTTCTGACAAAAATTATTGCTGTTTTGTCTGGCTTTACAATTATATTATGCACAGGAGAAACAATCTTATAACTAAGCAAACCCGTTTTCTCTTATTGCTTTGCATTTTCCCCCCACCCATTATGACAACCTATTTACAGTGCTTTTTTCCGGTTTTTATTTCGAGCCCCCTAGGATCACAGGCATCAAAGGGTCTGCAGGGCAATCAGTATGCCTCTGCTTCATCAATATTTCAAACTTGCCAGATTATTTCACTTTCACTCCGTAAATGTAAAAACACATGTCAAACATACCTTGGAATTCTGCAAATTTCTTGGGATCAAACTCTGCCATTTTTTCACACAACTTAAAATCTCCTACTATGACTTTAACCTGAGGCTGGTTGATAATAGTTGTAAACCATCGATTTACATTCTGGAACGACTTCCTAGAAAGCAAGAAATAATATGAACATACAAAGCATACAGATTTTTTTTTTTAAATAGTGAGCCGTAAAAACTCCTGATAGCAACTAGCATGGCAATCCATTGCTTTCAGAAGTACAGCAGCCTACTAGATCAATTGTATTTCGTAGCATAATTGTCACACCTTAATTTTTCACTCAAAAAATGTCATCACATAATCGTTCCAGGGATATTTTGACATATTTCTCTCTTTCATCATTCAGACATTTACTACTGACACGCCGCCATTGAAATCTAGAGCACCATTATCCTCCACTCAATGCATTCAAGGTTAAGGAATGTGCTGATCACTGGCTTGACACAACAGAAAGGGGATATGGGTGGCAACTCACAGGGAATTGCTGTCACAGTAACGCAGGTTTCAATACACTACAGTTGCTTGCTACAGTAGTATACTGTAGAAAATGGGAAGATATAAGAATTATACTGAGAGTTTTAAGTTGCAAGTAATAGCATCTGTCAAAGAAAATGGAAATAGAGCTGTGGAGAGGTAGTTTTCAGCGAATGAAAAACTTGTACGAGACTGGTGCAAAATAAAATGAGCATTCAGTGAGTAGCTCACATCACTGGGACTCATTAATTAATGTGTAATTCAAAGTTGGAATCATATTTCTCATGAAAAAATAATTGTAAAGAGCTTCGAGAAGACAGGATTTTCAACAGAAGGCACAAGGTGCGGATGACGAGGTTCTGATTTGAAGATAGTGATGCAACTGGAGGGGAAGACAGAGCATTAAAGATGCACGATACAGGCTCTGCTGTGAATCGTTGGACAAAGAAGAATAAAAGAATTGTTGTGGAAGTACGTAGATAGTATTTCAGGGCATCGTGTCCAATAAACTTTCACGATCATAATATTTACAGGTAAACATAATAACACAAAGTAATTCTAACTTTTTTCAGAATGGCCATCTGTCTGCAAATTAATGACGATTGACGTAATTTCATTGCACATGCAGTTTAATAATTCTGTAAGTGTAAATAATAAAGTGCTCTGGTGGTTTAATAATACTTTTTTACTACTGTATCTACTGTAGGCCTATACATGTTAAGTTCCAGCCTTTCCTCATATAATGGTTGCACTGTGTTTTCACATTGGAAAAAAGGCCTAAAAAATGCAACGATTATGTGGTGAAATACGGTAATATAACTAATGTATTTCATAGAAGATTCAGTTTTATTGCAAGAAAAAATCAGTATGCACAAGCGCCCAGTGGTCTATATATACAGAACACTTGTCTTTCAGCTAATATTTTTGGTGAAAGTATTGCTTATAGCTGTAATTTCTTTATGTGATGCAATAATACGAACCTTAAACGACAAGTATACTGGATCACAGAAACTTGTGAGGGAAGTGAAATACGAACACAAAAAGATCTTAACTTCTCCCCTAAAATAACACAAGCGATGGATACATTACAGTTTTCGTATATCTGTTAAAATAAACTACAACTAAAAGCCCCCCTTTCATTTCCAACCTAAGATTATAAAATATAGATAAGAATTCAAGAGAGATTTTTGTGTGTCCCATTGTGAGAATTCAGCGTTTGTAATGTCATTTAGCATGCATAGTATGATGAAACAATTTACACTCAAAGTTTTGCATTTAAGCACAAAGACCAATGGTTTTCAACGTATGTTTTCGTTTTAAAGACAATTTCAGATGAAGTGTATAACAATACAAATTTTTCCAGGTGTCTGGAATTGACTGCTAAAGCTTGCCACATTACAATTATATGATTATAAATCTTAGAAACAGAGAAACCGATAGTAACACAAGCGATGAAAGTATTGAAGAGGAGGAAGACAAATAGGTTTTGGCCATTCTTTTGTAGAAGATTCTGTGTATTTCTGTAGCTCAATGAGGTGAGATTTTCTTCATTTTCTTTCAAGATAATTCATGTTGTATCGTACGTTTAAAAAATGAAATACGTTAAAACAGTGAATGTTTTCTCCATACTGTGAGCTCATTTCTCCAGTCTGTTAGACAGAGACAGCTGCACATTAATCAAAAATAATTAAGCATTACATAATAAAAGCTTTTAAGTTGTGAAGAACTATGTTCATAAAAGCCCCACATTACAAATAATTACAGTGCTCTAAATTAATGTAACTTAAAATAGCACAACTTAAATAGATCAAATGAATCTCACAGTAAATTTCTTAGGTACAGAATACTGCATTACATTTTTTAAAAAAAGATAACGGATCTTGTATAGTGAGCCTATGTTTCTATTGATGAATAATTAATACCAACAAAAATATCTGCTCAACATTAGCCATTTCTATCTCTTATAATGCTGTAATTTGAATTCAATGTTTTGTTTGACACTCTTAGTTCTGTTCAAGTATAATTAACTTAACAGGGTAGAGCGAGCCATATTTATCTTCCTCTTATGTACACATGTACTGAGAAACCTGTGAATAAGAACACAAGTTTCCCATTTCAAGAGGTGGTATTTAATTTGTTGTCATATCAACACCGAAGGCCAATGTAAGATTCAGAATGATTTGGATTTTACATATGAAATACTAACCGGAAATTTGGATCCAGAACATATTGATACAGCTGTAACAGAGTACATGCAACACTAATATCAGCCAAAGTGACGCGTTCTCCAACTAAATACGTTCGTGGCAGTAGGTGAGTATTGAGTGCTGTAAGGGCAGCCTTGATGTCTTCCTTGGCTCTTTCAGTTGACTGAAAAAAAAAAAAATTGTTTTCAGATGCAAAGTGTCAAAACATAAATTCTTCAATATAGGCTACTGTTATACTCATCAGTAAAATACCAGCAATTTAATATCACTGAATCTCAGATTAGGTGTCAGAATATGATATACCATCATTTGAGTAAATCTATTCATGACTACAGCAGACTCTTGATTATCTATGGTAAATGGAGGAAATCAATCCACAACTAATCTGCAAAATGGCCAAAACAGGACAAAGATCAACAAGAACATGCTTGTGAACAATTTTTATTTATTGCAAGCGGCCTACATGACTTTTTCACACAAAAATTAACTGCTTTTGTGACACCACTTGCCCCCAGAACCATAAAACAATACCTCAAAAATGGAAAGGACAACCGTGGATAATAAACGAAACTTAAAGGCCCTGTTAACTTAAAAAATGCATTTTTAGGTGAAAGCTGGTTTAAAAAGAGGATATTTAGAGATTAGTTTGAGCGATAACCAGATCTTTCTATGTTTAACCGTTCGCCCGCAATCCAAGTTGAGAAGTTCCGGCAATAATGTGATATGACGTCACAGCGCTCTCACCACTGCACTGTGAGGAAGCATTGGAATGCCATAATATGTAGCCGACACATCAGTCTGTGTCTGCTAATTCATTGCTGGTGTCACAGGCGTAACGAGGGCGGCGGGCTTGGGGGTTTGCCCATAAATTACTTAATACAAGTATAAAGCGTAGGAAGCTTAAAACTCGTTATTATGAGTCTTAATTTTTAAAATTTTCCGGGGGAGGACAACCGTATCACGTAATGTAATACCCTGTTCACTATGTCATTACGCCACTCGTTACTTTTACTTTTACAAACTGAAACCATTACCCACTTTTTTGTTTTTTGTTTGTTTGTTTTTGTTTTGTTTTGAGTATTTCAGTTTTTCACTTGTAACGTTTCTGTTTACATTATAGTTATAATCCATAATCGCCAACATTGACTGTAGTACCATTCCGTCGTAACTAAAGTGAATCCTTTTCGGCTTGTATTTTAGTGCTACATTATGATAAGACTCTAAATGTCCTGTATGGGTCATTCCATGTCAAGTGAACCAATTTTTTGTCAATTTTGAACATGACCATCTCCGATTTTAGTCATACTTGGTTGTCATGAAGTACCACCTGAGATATGTTAAAGTGCAAAATATCAGATTTTTATGTGTTGTAGTTTTCCAGTTATACCCTTCTGAAATATGGAAAAAAACCAAATTTTCTGCATAAGTGCAATCACAAAATGACGCATAAATCAAGCTGGAATTGACATAGATGAGTGGGAAAAGTACCAAAATGTAGCTTATATTATGAGCTTTAATTTGATATGTCACACGAGTACTTTCGAAAAAAAATATTTTCAAGGTTACCCAAAAAAAATTTGAAAACTGAATTTTTCAAAAACCTATATTTTGAAAATTTTGAAAAAAATCTCACAGAAACATACATATTTCAGCATCATGTCCTACAAGTTTTGTTATGGGATCGAAATGGGATCATATTTTTTTATATTTATAACAAATACTATGCACGCTGGGTAAGAATATATGACACAGGAATATTGCACTTAATTCTAAAATTTCATTACAATCAAAAAGAAAAACTTACAGAAAACATGTTACCTTCCCTTCTTCAATGACAAAAACGTGAATTTATTGTCTACAGTAATTTTCTAGAGCCATGGTTGCCGCATCCATCTCTTCCTTCGAGAGGTAATAACTACGGCCAGTGGGACATGTAGGTTGCACAAGGGTGAGGATCTGAGAGAGAGGCACAGTCAGTTTATTTGGACAGTCACTTTTGAAAGTAAATGATGGAGAAGGACCTGCAGGGTGCAGAAACATCAGTTCCACTATCTGTGCTGTCTCATTTTTGTCCACAACTACACCAAGCCACCAATGATTGTTGTTCTCACATGTAACATATCCTTTTACTTCTGCTAGCTTCAGCCTCTGTTGCACACGTGGTCCTAACACTGAAAAAGTGGATGACTGTTCACTTCTTGAAAATACCTTTGTCAACAACACTTTATCTGACAATGGGATGAAACTGTGGAACTTCTGTGTGCCTGGTATTGCTTTTGTAGACAGAAATCTGTCTGCAAGTATTTTTTCCTCTTTGTTGTATTGTGCTTCATTGAAGAAGAAGAACTGCATGGAGTCGATGTTTTCCTCACTCCATGTAAACAGCTGTGCTGGTGTCATGATTTGATGCTCGTATGGCCGCTGTAGGCTTGCCTTTCCTGCAAGTCTTTTCACAGTACCACCCAGACCGTCACATACTCCTTTCCCATGGGCTGTTGCATAGAAATGCCACTCTGCCTCAATTCCAAAATCATGAACATGGTGGCATAAGTTTGAAAAGTTTTTTCTGTTTTTAAATTGCGCAGCTGCACCATCTGAGAAGTAGTAAATTTTTTTCAAATCTCTAATTACTTCCAACTTCAAATGAGAGATAAGCCTTTTCTGGAATAAATGAACAGCAGTGGTGTCATGCTGTAGACATTCAGAGATACATACAATACTTTTGTAGTGTATATTATGATCATTGTAGTAGACTGCTATAGGAAAAATAGTTGCTTGATCATTGTTCCAATGAAAAGACTGGGCTTCATCCTGTAGTACAAACGAATAATTTTCTGCAAAGTCCATACATACCACAGCTTCATTTACTCCAATATTCTGCTTCAAGTGATTATAATATTCTGCCTGTCTTCTTGCAATAAAAGAATGTCTCTTCAAAATCAACAACTGTTCACACAAAGTTTCTATAAACTCATCTGCAGTTTTGATGAAGGTTACTAAATTACATCTGTCAACAGAAACCCACTGCTTGTATGTAATGTTGTCCACCAGTTCATTATCTAGCAGCAACTGTAACTCATCTTTCAAATTATCTACACCTGGACATGAAGGACATTCATTAAGGTGGCATGCTGTGCCTGGCTCTTCACACATTAACTTCGCTAAACAGGAATTATAATTACTTATATCTGTGCCATCATTCAGTGTAATTTGTTTGGATTTCAACACTTGTAGCATTAATTTAACATTCTGATGCACTGTACAAACGCATACTGTGTGGGTACCACTTCCTCCAGCCAAGACGCAATGTTTAGGTCGTAAATCAGCAAATTTCGAAAATCCAATCTTATCAGTAGGATTTTTGTTTTTGAACAGCTCGTACACTTCCTTCAAGTTGCCCATCACTAGCCTCTTCTGTACATGAATTCTACTACTGTCACCCGTTTTCACAGAAACAAAGTCTTTTTTTCCAGGCATAAGACGGCTGACATCATCACTGTTGTAGAACCCTATTACCTTCTCAATCACAGATTCATTTAAAACCTTTCCTGGTTTAGGATTTGGTGTTGCCAGAATACCCTTCGCTTTCACCAATGCTTTAGCTTTTCTTGCCATTCTGTTGCTAACCTGAAATTCATTTTGTATTTCACTGCATGACCAGCTTTTAGGTAGTACTGTTAAAATTTGCAATTTTTCACTAACACTTATATTTTCTTCTTGAAACTTTTCTTTTAGCTGACAAATGACTTCACATGATTCTGATTTATGGTCAACAGTTTTCTCTGTATTTGTACTTGCTGCTGTTAGTACCTTTTCTGTCAAACATTTTTTTATTTTACTGTATTTTTTATCACAGTATGATTTCATTTGCAACTTCCTCTTAGCAACAGGTGACTCCTCTAGAGAGCTTAGAGACTTATTAAGGTACTCTAAGGTAACATCTAAAGCTACAAATGATTCATCAACATTAGTAGGCCTAGTGGTATTGGCTACTGGTACTAAACAGTCATCTGTTGTATCTGTAACCTGTTTCTGCTTTGATAGTTCTTTCCTACAACTGTCACAAATTTTCATACCTACCACAATGGTGTCAAACATGTCACACATCCAGTCAGTAACAGGCCTCACACTTCTTTTCACACCCTGATGTCTGTCTTTCTTGAAAGGGTTGCAGCAGAAAATCTTTGCTGTTTCACTTACTTTTTCAGCCATACTGGGGAAATACACAATGCCTATTTTAATCACTGAACCCACTACTTTACATGCAGCAATACAGTCTTTGTACAGCCTTTGAAGAAAGGAAGCACACTGCATGAGAGTCAAGGCACAACTGAAGCCAGGTCCAACAGGTTACAACTTGCATTCCCTGGCTGACTCACATGCTTGCAGACTGTGTTTACTCATACCCATTTGACCACTTGCACAAGTTGGTATATGCATGTTGGTAAACAACTCCCTGGACAAAGGAATGGATTTTAGAATTAAGTGCAATATTCCTGTGTCATATATTCTTACCCAGCGTGCATAGTATTTGTTATAAATGTAAAAAAATATGATCCCATTTCGATCCCATAACAAAACTTGTAGGACATGATGCTGAAATATGTATGTTTCTGTGAGATTTTTTTCAAAATTTTCAAAATATAGGTTTTTGAAAAATTCAGTTTTCAAATTTTTTTTGGGTAACCTTGAAAATATTTTTTTTCGAAAGTACTCGTGTGACATATCAAATTAAAGCTCATAATATAAGCTACATTTTGGTACTTTTCCCACTCATCTATGTCAATTCCAGCTTGATTTATGCGTCATTTTGTGATTGCACTTATGCAGAAAATTTGGTTTTTTTCCATATTTCAGAAGGGTATAACTGGAAAACTACAACACATAAAAATCTGATATTTTGTACTTCAACATATCTCAGGTGGTACTTCATGACAACCAAGTATGACTAAAATCGGAGGTGGTCACGTTTTTCCATTGGTTCACTTGACATGGAATGACCCGTATGACAATAGTTCTTTGCGTGCTTCAAATCTTCAATGAAATTCCTGTTTTTATAACAGATGACAGTAACATGTAATCGTTTGACTCCGGTCTGATCCATTCACTTGCTTCATCTTCAATAATGTCTTCATGTTCGCACTGATTACTTACGTTATTTCCAATCCAGCTATGTACATTGGAAATATGAAATAACACCGATTGAAATTTTTAAACCAACACGGTTTCATCCCCTCCACAAGTCTGACATGACCACCATAGGTGGTTAACAATGCTGTCTTTCCAATAATAGTAGGCTAATGGTGAATTTTTTCCGATCTCTTTGAGCTTTTTAGCATGAGACTTAGACAGATGCCACACATCAAACTACAGCGAAGGCGCACGGGCTGTGAGCAGCTAGAGCGCTCTGACGTCACTCCGCTGGAAGCCACATCAGTTTTTCTTCGAATTTGCAAGAACGAAGCATCGTAGAAACATGGGGTTTTCACTGCTGTATTTGACTAAACAAACTCTCTATTCTGAGAGTCACTTGATTTTAAGTTAACAGGGCCTTTAATGTATTGGCCACAACTGTACTCAGGCTCCTGCTGGGGACACCAAGAATTTGTAGTACCTCTGCATTTTCTATGCTGTATTATTAAACTATACAAAAGTGAATTTGATCCACCGTTATTACTGAGTGCCTTGGCAATGGAAATGGTGCCTTCCGACCTTTGCCACTGCACCCTTGAAGACTTCAGTCCGAGTCTCACCATGTCTCAAGAAACATGCACACCATTTTCCCAAAAAATAACTTTCAAAATATTTTTGTTAGAATTTTTGTTGTTGTGCATGTCATACCTGAATATTAACTTTAGGGTAAGCTCTTTGTAGATTTGTGGACTATTAGTACTATTGGTAATGCATTTTCTAATTTTGTTGCTTTAAATTTAATTTAATTTCACCACAGATTAATGAAACACTTTTCCCTATGCCAAAGATTTGTAATTTATATGTGAAGACAAGCTAAGAAGCCATTTTTAGTGGAAATGGTTTTAAAAAGTGCATTCAAAGTAAAATTCAATCTTTATAGTAAAAACAAAATATGAAGGGATGAAATTCCTAGGTTAATACACTTTTGGAAAAAACAATCTGTTAGCAAGTAGTCATCTAGCAGCAAAATGTTGATTACTGATATACAGTTATATGATTATGGTAACTAGTTACAATTTTATACAATATCAGGAACAAAATAATTATACTACATGATAACTTTCTTTTTCAACCTCAAAAGGACAAGACATGAAAACCAGAGTGAATAGCAAAACTGTTTTATTACAAAAGTTAAATATACATGTAAGCAGTGTTTCAACATAATCACCGTGAAGATTCAAACATTTGTCATACCTTTGCACCAGATTTCCAATACTCTCTGCAACAAAGTTTCTCCTGGTTTCGTTGAGCCAGATCTATAGATGGGTCATTCCATGTCAAGTGAACCAATGGAAAAACGTGACCACCTCCGATTTTAGTCATACTTGGTTGTCATGAAGTACCACCTGAGATATGTTGAAGTACAAAATATCAGATTTTTATGTGTTGTAGTTTTCCAGTTATACCCTTCTGAAATATGGAAAAAAACCAAATTTTCTGCATAAGTGCAATCACAAAATGACGCATAAATCAAGCTGGAATTGACATAGATGAGTGGGAAAAGTATCAAAATGTAGCTTATATTATGAGCTTTAATTTGATACGTCACACGACTACTTTCGAAAAAAAATATTTTCAAGGTTACCCAAAAAAAATTTGAAAACTGAATTTTTCAAAAACCTATATTTTGAAAATTTTGAAACAATTCTCATAGAAACATACATATTTCAGCATCATGTCCTACAAGTTTTGATAAGGGATCGCAATGGGATCATAATTTTTTACATTTATAACAAATACTATGCACGCTGGGTAAGAATATATGACACAGGAATATTGCACTTAATTCTAAAATCCATTCCTTTGTCCAGGGAGTTGTTTACCAACATGCATATACCAACTTGTGCAAGTGGTCAAATGGGTATGAGTAAACACAGTCTGCAAGCATGTGAGTCAGCCAGGGAATGCAAGTTGTAACCTGTTGGACCTGGCTTCAGTTGTGCCTTGACTCTCATGCAGTGTGCTTCCTTTCTTCAAAGGCTGTACAAAGACTGTATTGCTGCATGTAAAGTAGTGGGTTCAGTGATTAAAATAGGCATTGTGTATTTCCCCAGTATGGCTGAAAAAGTAAGTGAAACAGCAAAGATTTTCTGCTGCAACCCTTTCAAGAAAGACAGACATCAGGGTGTGAAAAGAAGTGTGAGGCCTGTTACTGACTGGATGTGTGACATGTTTGACACCATTGTGGTAGGTATGAAAATTTGTGACAGTTGTAGGAAAGAACTATCAAAGCAGAAACAGGTTACAGATACAACAGATGACTGTTTAGTACCAGTAGCCAATACCACTAGGCCTACTAATGTTGATGAATCATTTGTAGCTTTAGATGTTACCTTAGAGTACCTTAATAAGTCTCTAAGCTCTCTAGAGGAGTCACCTGTTGCTAAGAGGAAGTTGCAAATGAAATCATACTGTGATAAAAAATACAGTAAAATAAAAAAATGTTTGACAGAAAAGGTACTAACAGCAGCAAGTACAAATACAGAGAAAACTGTTGACCATAAATCAGAATCATGTGAAGTCATTTGTCAGCTAAAAGAAAAGTTTCAAGAAGAAAATATAAGTGTTAGTGAAAAATTGCAAATTTTAACAGTACTACCTAAAAGCTGGTCATGCAGTGAAATACAAAATGAATTTCAGGTTAGCAACAGAATGGCAAGAAAAGCTAAAGCATTGGTGAAAGCGAAGGGTATTCTGGCAACACCAAATCCTAAACCAGGAAAGGTTTTAAATGAATCTGTGATTGAGAAGGTAATAGGGTTCTACAACAGTGATGATGTCAGCCGTCTTATGCCTGGAAAAAAAGATTTTGTTTCTGTGAAAACGGGTGACAGTAGTAGAATTCATGTACAGAAGAGGCTAGTGATGGGCAACTTGAAGGAAGTGTACGAGCTGTTCAAAAACAAAAATCCTACTGATAAGATTGGATTTTCGAAATTTGCTGATTTACGACCTAAACATTGCGTCTTGGCTGGAGGAAGTGGTACCCACACAGTATGCGTTTGTACAGTGCATCAGAATGTTAAATTAATGCTACAAGTGTTGAAATCCAAACAAATTACACTGAATGATGGCACAGATATAAGTAATTATAATTCCTGTTTAGCGAAGTTAATGTGTGAAGAGCCAGGCACAGCATGCCACCTTAATGAATGTCCTTCATGTCCAGGTGTAGATAATTTGAAAGATGAGTTACAGTTGCTGCTAGATAATGAACTGGTGGACAACATTACATACAAGCAGTGGGTTTCTGTTGACAGATGTAATTTAGTAACCTTCATCAAAACTGCAGATGAGTTTATAGAAACTTTGTGTGAACAGTTGTTGATTTTGAAGAGACATTCTTTTATTGCAAGAAGACAGGCAGAATATTATAATCACTTGAAGCAGAATATTGGAGTAAATGAAGCTGTGGTATGTATGGACTTTGCAGAAAATTATTCGTTTGTACTACAGGATGAAGCCCAGTCTTTTCATTGGAACAATGATCAAGCAACTATTTTTCCTATAGCAGTCTACTACAATGATCATAATATACACTACAAAAGTATTGTATGTATCTCTGAATGTCTACAGCATGACACCACTGCTGTTCATTTATTCCAGAAAAGGCTTATCTCTCATTTGAAGTTGGAAGTAATTAGAGATTTGAAAAAAATTTACTACTTCTCAGATGGTGCAGCTGCGCAATTTAAAAACAGAAAAAACTTTTCAAACTTATGCCACCATGTTCATGATTTTGGAATTGAGGCAGAGTGGCATTTCTATGCAACAGCCCATGGGAAAGGAGTATGTGACGGTCTGGGTGGTACTGTGAAAAGACTTGCAGGAAAGGCAAGCCTACAGCGGCCATACGAGCATCAAATCATGACACCAGCACAGCTGTTTACATGGAGTGAGGAAAACATCGACTCCATGCAGTTCTTCTTCTTCAATGAAGCACAATACAACAAAGAGGAAAAAATACTTGCAGACAGATTTCTGTCTACAAAAGCAATACCAGGCACACAGAAGTTCCACAGTTTCATCCCATTGTCAGATAAAGTGTTGTTGACAAAGGTATTTTCAAGAAGTGAACAGTCATCCACTTTTTCAGTGTTAGGACCACGTGTGCAACAGAGGCTGAAGCTAGCAGAAGTAAAAGGATATGTTACATGTGAGAACAACAATCATTGGTGGCTTGGTGTAGTTGTGGACAAAAATGAGACAGCACAGATAGTGGAACTGATGTTTCTGCACCCTGCAGGTCCTTCTCCATCATTTACTTTCAAAAGTGACTGTCCAAATAAACTGACTGTGCCTCTCTCTCAGATCCTCACCCTTGTGCAACCTACATGTCCCACTGGCCGTAGTTATTACCTCTCGAAGGAAGAGATGGATGCGGCAACCATGGCTCTAGAAAATTACTGTAGACAATAAATTCACGTTTTTGTCATTGAAGAAGGGAAGGTAACATGTTTTCTGTAAGTTTTTCTTTTTGATTGTAATGAAATTTTAGAATTAAGTGCAAGATTACGGTGCCATATATTCTTACCCAGCGTGCATAGTATTTGTTATAAATGTAAAAAAATATGATCCCATTGCGATCCCTTATCAAAACTTGTAGGACATGATGCTGAAATATGTATGTTTCTATGAGAATTGTTTCAAAATTTTCAAAATATAGGTTTTTGAAAAATTCAGTTTTCAAATTTTTTTTGGGTAACCTTGAAAATATTTTTTTTCGAAAGTACTCGTGTGACGTATCAAATTAAAGCTCATAATATAAGCTACATTTTGATACTTTTCCCACTCATCTGTGTCAATTCCAGCTTGATTTATGCGTCATTTTGTGATTGCACTTATGCAGAAAATTTGGTTTTTTTCCATATTTCAGAAGGGTATAACTGGAAAACTACAACACATAAAAATCTGATATTTTGCACTTTAACATATCTCAGGTGGTACTTCATGACAACCAAGTATGACTAAAATCGGAGATGGTCATGTTCAAAATTGACAAAAAATTGGTTCACTTGACATGGAATGACCCAGATATGTAATATCGGGAAACTCGCCAGATAGTTCAGAAAAAGTTAACAAACGGTTCTCACAAACCACTTGTCCTCTAGCTGAATACTTTCACCTTCTGTCACAACTCCTGCTTCCCGAGATGGTCAAGGGCAGAAGATGAATGTGTGCAGTTAGTGTACAAGTTGTTCACGACAGGCATCTGTTTGCAATTTCTGAATTGTCAGAAGAGTTCCTTCAAATTATAGAACAGCAGACCTAGCTCGAGAGACTGAAGAAAATTCTGTTTGCAGAGAGTAATGAAAAACTGGAACATCAGTAAAACAATTGTACCTAGGTATGAATCTTTAAGGTGATTACATTGAAATACAGCTTATAGATGATGTACTGTATTGGCCTGAATATAAGACAATGTTTCTTTGCTCAAAATGTGCTTATAAAACTATACTTGTCTAATATGCGCAGCCAAACACTTTCAACAACTCATTTTCAAGAATCCAGCTGGGCAGGCATGCAGTAGAAAGCAATGTGATGACGTACGTCCGACTCAAGGTCAAACTCAAGCGGAAATTCACCGAGCTTCATTATATGTTATATTGCACTGTTGCTTGGAGTCTGTACGAGTAAAGCTTTGTTTGACCACCGGTCATGGTGGACCATGTAGAAAAGAAAGCATCTGCAATCTCTCAATGCATAAATGAAAGTGAGAAAAGAAGTTACTACATGAATGTTAAAATTCATGTTTTACGTAAAGAAAAATGGTTTTTATTTATTTATGATGATCCTTAAAAATTTAGACACATTTTATATGGCCAGGGCGTCTTAAATTCAGGCCAATATGGCACTTTACTTATGTCAATTAAACCATTTCGCTATTCGCTCCAATTTTTATTTAATGTCCTATCAGAAGTGAAAAGAAAAATTGCTCTCGTACACACATAATAGTGGAGGAATGAACTGTCAATTGAAATGTATGATAGTACCAAAATGGAGTAATGCGTAGGGATAGTCACATTTCGTTAACCCCCAAAACACGAAATTAGTAATAGAAGTTCATAATAGTGTAATAAATTCGTTTCTGGTGTTTTTTTTATTGAAAATATGTGTTCATTCATTCACGAAGAATCGCGAAATGTAATACTTTTCGCGAAATACCCAGTTTTTAAGGGTTTTATCCCATTTTTACGCGAAATACGGGAAAATGTAAAAGTTCTACTTTAAATAAACTAATATTTGAATGTATTATTTTTTTCACGATAAATAATTTAATTAAAAATGAGAGCCGTTGATGAAAACGGGAGTCGTCGGCTTGATTTGAAACTCGAAGAACTCAAGGTCAACTAAAGAAAAGTAGGGACTTTAGAGGAAGGAGAAATCGGCGGCCGGCGGCATGATTCACGGCCGAAACAAGTAAACAAGCAAACAAGCGGCCAATCTGTTCTTCCCGTCTTTGTGTTCACCTATAAAAGTTATAACTGTTCATTATATAATAGAAGAATAATAATAAATCTTTAATCATGAATTAAAATAACCTGTAAGTTACGTACTTCAATCTCGCGTTTTACGAAGTGGGTGTTGAAGGATACAACCTGTAACGTCATGCTTCCCGCCGAATCCCGCATGAAAGAGACGGAAGTAGGGTTCCCGGCGAATCCCGCGTGAAAGAGACGGAAGTAGGAATGAGCATCGATGTTAAAATCGGCGATAACGTCTTTGGAGGTAACCGTCGATGTGCCGATAATATCGACCTGAAAACATCGATGTATTTTGACGGAAAACATCGATATATATATATATATATTTTTTTTTTTTTAAAAAAAGGCTTGTTTTCAGAAAATTAGGCAACATTCATAAATAAACTAAAATATTTCCATAAAACTATCGATGAAAAAATCGATGTTTTTTGGAAATTTTGTCCTCAATGTCAGATTCAATATGTAAATTCATCAAAATTAATGCAAAAAACAGTTTAAAAAAAATTGATATCTGGGAGAAACATCGATTGTTTTCCATCGATGATGGTGATGATGATGACGAGTGATTATTTTAACTTTATTCCTACTTCTATTTGTAAGTTCTATGTGTTGACAAATAAAATATTATAGGATGAATGTGTGCATTTTTTAACTGCCGTAACCACAATGTAAAGTAAGGAGTTTATTTTAATTTTAAACTAAAATACAAGCCCCTCAAGTAAATCGGGTAAGCTGTTTATTCATGTTACAGCATTTCATATGAATTCAAGACATTGTCATATCACTCCTGCATGTTGCTTGATATATATATTATCAGTGTACGGAAAAAATACAGTTAGATTTAAAAGCTGATTTTCAAGACTTTTTTTACCGTTTTTATGACGAAATCAAATTTTTATATAGCGAAATATATATAGAAATTTTGCATTTTATTTGACGAAATCCTGGGTTTTTATTCACCACAAATCATCAACTCTAGTAATGCGTAATGCCATGTGAATGTTGTGCTAATGACAAAAAAGAAAGAAAGCAACAGTATGAAAGACTGAATCTACAGAGGCCTAATTCAATGTGCTTGAATTGAGGGGTTATGTACAGGTAGGGAAAAAAAAGTGGACCTACTAAATATCTAAGTTGTCGATATGAGCCACTGTGCATGCCTAGAACCCACTAGGCAAGCGCAGTGGCTCCTATCAGCAACTTAGATATTTTAGTAGGTCCGCTTTTTTTCCCCCTACCTGTACATGAGCCTTTACCAGCCGACGACTTGCTTCCAAGCCATCGCATGGACCATGTGTTCACAAAAATGTCTCTGTAGTAACTTTAATTCTGTTCTCATTCTGTGTAGACTACATGAGTCAATATAGTACCGGTAGTATTTTTTTTATCATACCTGCTTATTAAATTGCATTATCCCCAGACAAGGGAAAACCCATGCACAAGATGCTGGTAGAATCTCACTGTCGGCAAAACCCAGCCACTGAATTACTTGGGCTTTTTCCAAATCTGTCTGGCCACGGAGTTGATTATTAGCAACTGGGGAAAAATAGACAAAATTAATCAAACCACATTATAAGAAAATATACCGATAGGGACCAGCATTCATTATTTCATTAGTAATTGGTGTCATTTATTTATGAAGTCGGAGTCTAGTTCCCTTATGGAATTTTGCAATTTTTCATGTATTTTGGGGTTTTAAACCAACAAATGGCTTTTTTAATGAGATGTTTTTGTTCATTCAACTAAAATGTTTGAACTAAAGCAGTTGAATCCTAGTAAATAAAATTTAAAAAAGAAGCTTCTTGAATAGCCTCGAATTTATGGAAATATGTTAACCACCATGTACCAAAATTGGCTACATGTGTGATACTGAGCAATCAAATTAAATTTTTCTCAATTTTAATTCCGGGGTGCGCAGGCAAAGAGAGTTAAGTCCACCATCCTAAAAAATTGAGACGTGTCCATAGAGTTAAAGATAAAAATGTTCTCTACATTTGTGTTAAGTCCAGCAAGTCATATATTCAAAATTGTACTGTAGTTATGGATGTGTGCATCATGGGTTTATCCGTCTCTAAAGCTATGTTGGGCTGGTATAGTGTGTTAAATAACTCTAATTCTCAGTAAGAAGAAAGTGGACTTAACTCTCTTTGCCCGCGCACCCTGGAATTAAGAGGTTATCTTTCAGTATTTCTGAATACTTTAACAAGTCCCTTAAGTTTAAAAAAAAATGTTTCCATCCAGAGTGGAGGGATAGATTTCATCAATATATTGGAAAAGGCAGTTCATCAGTCTGTGTGTTTTAAAATCACAGTATTCATTAGAGATGTCAGAATAGTTACCATCATTTGAACTGATGTGGAATTAAGACACATTTACTTCTAATAAAATACGAGCTCAGAGGTATACTTAAATGTCCTTACCATAATATGCAATGGCATTGCTTTCAGTTAGGTATTGACCATCTGAAGTTTCGAAAGCTGGTACCTGGAAACAAAAAAATCTGATTTAAATATTTTACCAGTGAAGCAATATAATATTTTTTAAAGTAAATTAAGTTTATAAAAAATGCATTTTACAAAAAACTTTCCTTAGCTATATTGAGCTTTGTACAGGCAAGGGGGGGGGGGGGGGAGGGGAGCAGACCAACTAAAATATTTAACTTGCCACTGCGCATGCCTAGCGGCATTCACAGGATAGCAGAGAATGTATTGAAATTTGTTCTACAGCCGATAAATTGCTTGAATTGAGAAATGATTTCATGCAATTTGCATCGCTTGTGAAAATAAACGTTTCCGTTACATCTTTTACATTTATTTACGTATCACAATGGCTCTGAAATCAGCTACAAGAGTCTGTCCTCTTCCCCCCCCCCTACATGTACATGTGTAAAATGCCACAATTAAGCGAACTGAATCCAAAAAATATCACAAAATTTGTTCCATTGTGCAAAATGTCTAAATAGGCACAAAATACATAAACTGAGCAATGTGCACAAAAATGATTTAAATTCGTAATGTTTTAGTTTGATTTTTTCTCTATTTTTTATAGTGTGTGTTCTTTTCTGCTACTTTGGCTGATTACAGCAAAGTCTGATCTTTCATGTAATTATTATATTGTAAAGGTCAGCCCCTCCTTTGAGCTGTTAGCTCATTGGGGCATACTAGTTAAATAAATAAATTGTAGGCCTATACTATTCAGAGATCACAATACATTCCTTTACTGCTTTCTCTGTGCAGAGTTTGGGATGCTCATGAATCTGAGATCAAACTGGCAAAGACTCAACAGATTTCGTACTTTATCCATGGTTGTAGGCGCTTCTGTTTGAAAATGGCTAACTGAAAATGTTAATATCTTATTCTACGAAATAACCACCGAAATCAGCCATTTTATTTTACCAAAAAATACAGTCCTTAATTATAACACTGCTGTGACGACGGGCTATCCAGGTTTGCATAAATCAGTTTAAACTACAATAATTACATGCTGTGCTGTTGTTTCAGAGGAAACTGACAAATTATTTGCAGCTGTCCATCCATTTATGATTATAAAATAAATCTGAAAATCAATTCAGCTCCACAGTTTGCACAGTGAATAATACGTTAGCAGTTGAGCTGATATTTTCGATTCAAAATAGATCACTCAAGTGTTTTCTGCTGCTGTACTGATATTTCTACTTCCTGTGACATCTAGTGGCTAATCTCTGCTTCTCTCTCTACTCTTCTCTTCCCAACGTATGTTCGCTACGCATCTGACCTCTACACGCTAATTCTCGTACTTCTGTTTTGGTGCAACTTCGCCGCGACAGATGGCGTCAGTGGTCCGTAATAGCAGCCGACCTCATCATATGTTCGCTATGACTTGACAATTCTTGTTGTGCTGCGATGTTTTGACCTCTTTCATTTGTCTACGCTGGCAAATAATAATCTTTTGTATTGGTCAAGGAAAGTTCATACACCTTCTTGATTGGATAATTATTCCCGCGGCACTCCGTTAATTCACAGGTGAAGCCCCTGGAAAGCTATCTCTTTTTGGACGGCGTCCATCATGTCGGTATGTACAATGCCATGCTCCAGAAAAAAACGGAGTATGGAGATATTTCTTAGTGTTAGAACTTAACTGCAATATTGTTTTAGAGCCATTAGCTTGTCTGGTTAGTTTGTGATATAATTTCGCTTCCCTTGTTATCTTAAAAATGAGTAATAAATAATTTTAATCACTGCCCGTGGAAGCGTGGGCTAGCTTGGTTCGGCTCCATTAGGTTGTTTTGTCTTGAGCCGATTATGTAGTCTTTCTATCTCATTGCATATTTCATTCCCCTTTTATCTTGTAGTTTTATTTCTCTCCCCTTTATTTTCGGCTCTCATGATGGATGAAAGAGAGATCCGCTTCTGATTGGGGTGGCAAACAGAAGTGTTAGTTTGGAACCATTTGACTTGCAATTCTTTTCTCTTGTTATTATTCCAGTAAATTCTCCACCCATGTAAATATGTAATTAGAAATTAAATGAAATAAGTAAGTCGGGGATCCCCTCTTTTAAATAAATCGTTTTATTTAGGTACTTATTGTACTATTATATTCCGTTTTAATTTTATCAGTCTATCTTATTATTCTTAATGAATTAATTTATGTACTTATTTGTTCCTCTTATTTTAATTTAAAAATCAATACTTATAATTTCAAACAGAATGTAACTTCAGTTGGCCTAAAACTTTAGTAAACTTGTCAAATTCTTCCAGATTGCTTTGTTTAACTTTACTTGCAGTTTCATTAACTAATGAAACTGCAACAAATTGTTCCCTCTGCCTCCTTTCCTGTTTGTCCTCTTTCTTGCTCCCTTTGGGTTGGGTTTCTTCCCTAGGTATCTACTTGGGACCGCTTCCACGGAGGGCCATGCTGGTGTATGGGATGAAGAGCCCTTGCCTGCAACCTTGGCCTGTTCTGGTCCAGTCCGGGAAAAGGGTAAAGTACTTCGGACGCTAGGACCTACTGAGGGCAGACATCTATCAGGTAAAAAGGGAACCCCACCTTACCTGAACCTAACCTAACCTGTGTGCGTGGAGAGGGGGACACAGTGAAAGCTGAATGCCTATATGCTGAATGATTATGAAACATAAGCCAAAAACAGGGAAAATTCCTAACAAGTATAGATTCAATAAGTTGATGAGCAATGACATCAGCATTAGCAACAAGCCTAGCTAAGGTCCAAATGGTTATAAATAGGGTTCGATTGTTTATGACCTAAAAAAGTGGAAAATATGATCTTAACAATGACTAAATTTGACCCAAAAATCCTAAATCATATCAGAAGTAATGGCAACTATTATTTATCAGTCAATAAAGCAGCAGTAAACAAAAATCAGGATATACGATTGAAAGTCGTTGGAATGTTCTTCGCAATGCTGGTACCTAGTAATTGGGATCTGGATACAACGCGCTATGGGTAAGGGACATTGAAAGATGCATAACTCGAGATGATTATTTTATTTGTATTACATATGCATAAAACAGTACGCGTAATACTCTTACTAGCTAACAACCTTCAAAATAATCCCCCAAAGCATCCACACATCTTTGCCAAAGATGAGAAAGGTACTGAATACCATCAGCTGGGTGTGATGCATCTATGCGTGCCACCTCTCGTCGATGCGCTGTTAGGAAGTCCTCCCTGTTTGCAAACCGTTCTCCACGCAGCGGCGTCTTCGTTTTTGGAATGAGATCAAAGTCGCACGGACTGAGATCAGGGGAGTACGGAGGGTGTCCCAAGATCTCCTACCCCCCACCGCCGCACAAGGTTCTGGACACAGGTTGCAGTGTGGCTTGTTGCATTATCATGGAGGAGGATTGCATTGTCCCTTCACATTTCAGTTGCAGTGAAACCAAAATATTCGTGACTTGGAAAAAAATTTAAGTCGACAGTTTAGTGCCCATACGGCATAACTGTGCTGTTTTACCGAATTTATAATTGAAATATATTAAATTACAAATATAACCGAAATATGACCAAGACCATGAAAATGACCAAAATATGACTTTATATGCAAAATAAAAATGGACCCATTAGGATAACAAATGTGCAATTCATGTTTAATTTGTGTTAAGGCAAGAATGGAGGTCAGGATAAAAATATGACATGTCATAAACATCCGAACCCTAGTTATAAATAAACACTAGGCTGAAAGATGTAACATGTTACATGTTAACTCTTTTAAAACTAAAGGATTTTATACAGAGATACAAGTCGCTTGTAAGGCAACCTTAGTACTGTTCAATTCAAAATATGAAACGAACAAGTGGAAATTACCTTTTTATATCCCTTTCATCGTTACAAAACATACAATATAATGTGCATGCCTGCCTTTGTTGAAAGGTTGATGGGGAAAAATCTGTACTTATCATGTAAAACCCTTTCTACTTCTTTTGTCTGCTCTGCCCCTCCCCTTTTGTTTCAAATTTTCTTTGCGTAATTTCAAAACATCCAACCTATTTAAGTTGAAATTCTTTTATACAAATTTCTCATCATGACGAGGATACAATCTCCTGTTGGACCTCAACTCAGATGACCATTGAGCGAAGGTAATGAAACTTTAAAGAAGACTAAATGGGGTTTTAGGTTGCACAATAGGCTCCTCCCACAAACGCTCTAATGTCTTGCACGATGCCTCTTAGATGGCGTTGCTAGTAATGCAAAGGTGAAAGTGGGAAAAATTATTTTTCCTTTATTCTCTTTTCCTCTCTCCTCCTCCCCCTACCTACCTACTTGGGACCTAGTCTTAACATTAAATTTTGGATCGACCGGGATTTGTACTCATAATCGCTAGCACTGCAACCAGCAGCCTTAACCACTACTCCATGATCAATAACTGAGCGGTTAAGGGAGAATTAATCTATTTAAATGTAAAAAGCAATACAGTACATGAGAAATAACCGTTTAGGTGCAAGGGTCATTTTCGGAATATTATATTTTATTTTGTGTACTTCTGCAAGGGCCATTTTCATAATGCTGTGATTTTGTATATCTTTACGCATATATGATGAAGAGTACAATAGTGAGACGTGCATGCAAGGCTCAGAAGCGAGGGGAAGCAGCTGGCAGGTGGAGCATGGTTGGTGCATGACCTAATTCTATCTTTTACCCAAAGGTCCTGGATTCAAGTCCCA
The DNA here is from genome assembly GCA_964059195.1 of Ectobius pallidus. NCBI lineage: Eukaryota > Metazoa > Arthropoda > Insecta > Blattodea > Ectobiidae > Ectobius > Ectobius pallidus. The sequence continues at coordinate 124,518,430 of CAXKWD010000009.1, forward strand.
GTGTCGGAGGAATTTTTCTCCTATAATATTCTCATGTAATGTCCAACAGAGACAATAATCTGTGGATCATGAATGCTTATATATATACAGTGGACTCTTAGTAATTCGAACCCCAAAATCGAATTATCCAAATTTCGAATTACCCAACTGTGACATTTTAAACGAAAATGCCGTAAAGATGTTAAAAATAAACTCATTGCAATAAATAATAATTGTATAGTAAATCTTACCTTAATGACTGCCATCCTGTTATGATGTTAAATGAAACCATTTTTTTCCACACTAAAACTGTAACCCTAAATTTAATAAAGGAACTGGCGTATGCTCCACGCTTTAACATTTTCAAACACAGTCACACTTTGAGGATAGAATGAACACTAAAATTTTCACAGAGGTGTTGAATCCCTCCAAGACTGTAGCGGAGGGGGTGAACTTCGCATTCCATTGAACATCTATTCACCAGGAGGAAGATAACGGTGGTTAAAAATACACTTTAGTACGGTACCTGCGACTAGGGTTCTTCAGTGAACAGAGAATTCTTGTGGAAGCAATGAACTCTTGGAATCCTTACAACTTTAACATGAGACAAATTTTGGCTTCGATTTGTCCAAATTAAGCTTAAAAAATTAGAATTGAAATTTTTAAACATATTTTTATATAGGAATTTCAAGGGGAATGAGTATTTATTCGAATTATCCAACGTCGTATTAACCAAATTTGACTGTGTGTGTATATATATATATATATATATATATATATATATGAATAATGAGGAAGGTAAAAATAGATGAGATGGAAGGAGGGATACGGATTGGAGGAAGGAAAATTAACAACATTAGGTATGCTGACGACACAACAATTATCACAGATAGTATCGACGATCTGGTAAACCTTGTAGAGAAGATAATAGAGGAAAGCTCCAAAGCAGGTCTAAGACTAAATTTAAAAAAGACAGTGATTATGACCACTGGCAGCCTAGAGAACATATGTATAAATGGTGAACAGATAAAGATAGTGAAAAGTCATTCGTTTCTAGGATCTGTCATATCAAATTCAGGCCATTGCGCAGAAGAAGTAAAGAGACGGATAATTTTAGGCAAAGTTGGGTTAAAGAAGTTACACAAAATCATAAATGACTCGGGTGTCTCAATCAGAACTAAAATGAGAGTTATCCAGCAAATGATATTCCCAATAGTGCTCTACGGATGCGAGAGTTGGACCTTGAGGAAAAAAGAGAAGAAGAAAATCGAGGCATTTGAGATGTGGACTTGGAGGAAATTACTTAAAGTAAAATGGACAGAGAAAAGAACCAACAAGTCAATCATAGAGGAGTTAGTACCAGAGTGTTCGTTGGAAGCACAGGCGCTGAAACGGAAACTGACATATTTTGGACACGTTATGAGAAGAGAGAACTCCCTCGAAAAAGACATAATGCTGGGTATGACAAACGGAAACAGAAGGAGAGGAAGACCGCGGACAAGGTGGAGCGATGAGATCAAGGAATCCATGAACTCATCTTGGACGGACATAATAAGAAATGCACAAGATAGAGTGAAGTGGAGGAAATGTGTTAGTGACACAGTGCGCTCTAGGCCAAGATTCACATAAGTGCAACGGCTGGCACCCTTCTGCCGAGAATATCCACGGATCGCTAAGGATCGCTCGCGATCTATGCACTACTACTACTATATATATATAGCTTGAATGTTAACTGTACAATAACAGTGGGAGCCCGGCCACAAAAATCACTAATTAGTGTGCCTCACAGTACTGCATATGACACGGCTTGTCTGTCTGTGAGGTGGACCATTAAGGCAATCAGTCATAGGAGAGAGATTCCATCTGGCGCTGTGAATTGAGCTCCGGCTTAGCTCAGTTGGTAGAGCATTGGCGCAAATAGCCAAGGGTCCTGTGTTCAAGTCCCAGTGTCGGAGGAATTTTTCTCCTATAATATTCTCATGTAATGTCCAACAGAGACAATAATATGTGGTTCATGAATGCTTATATGGGTTATGTAGCCTACATTTGCTTTTTCTCCTAAAATGTATAAAGTGGGTTTTATCAATATTAAAAGTAATTGTATTAGCTAGAATCCATGAGTTTGACTCGTGAAAAGCTTTTGTGCTATTCTTGATAAATGTTCTTGTGACGTTCCTGTTATAAGTACACTAGTATCATCTGCGAAGAGCAATACCTTTGATTCGTCACTAATTTATAGGGCAAGTCATTAATGAAAATTAAAAAGAGCAAAGGTCCTAGTATTGATCCCTGAGGTACCCCATTCTTAACAACCCCTAAGTTAAATTCATTTCCATTTATTATTGCGTTTTGAGTTCTATCAGACAGATATGATTTGAACCACTTAAGAGTTAAATTATCCAACCCATATTGATCTAATTTTTGAATACTTGATTATTTATACAGTCGAACGCTTTTGCTAAGTCACAGAAAATTCCCAGAACGTACTTCTTTTTATCTAACGCTTCCAAATGCAGCATAATGGAACTTTGCACCCCACGCTGTTCCCCTTTCCACTCGCCTGGCCGCTTCCCACGTGCCGCCTGCTCCGCTTCCCTGCAGCGCATGCCTTCATGCATGTAGACGTTGCTCAACGCCGGTATTGCATAATTGCAATTGACATGTCACCTAATATTTCACAATAAAGAAAGCCCCTTGCACCTCCACATAATATTCCACAATTATAAAAACGACCCTTGCAACAAAACAGGCTACGGATAAACTTTGATATAAGTCCCTCGAAAATTTTCTAAGTCCGAAAGTTCACGATGATATGCTACGAACTGCGAAGATTCCCGAAGTGCCGAGACTAGGAATGGAGGCAACATCTGAAGTCACTGCTGCCAATATATGCACCAAAACCCAAGACATGTGTTCTGCAGATGGGTTCAAGTCCCAAAAATGTAAAAATCGTAAATCCGGTGACTGGTATTCATACGAACAATATCGAGTCACGTTTGCGATCTCTCCGTGCATGCCTAGCCAGGGGCGGTATCAGACGCGAACAGGTAGATACCCATTTGGTAGAATACTTGTGGCGTCTGGACTGTAAGCACCGACTAGCAGATCCATTTCAAGAAATGGAAGATATCAGGACTGTTTACCCTGTAGACTAGAGTTTAAAGTTAAGTAGGTTTAGCGCCTTTACTTGTAAATAAATTATTGTTATTATTATTATTATTGTAAATACTGTACTAGTGTTTGAGGTATTATAGGCCTACTGATTTTAGAATTGCATACATTAATTTCCACCACAAATAGATCAAACAAACATTTCGGTACATTTAATTTAATTGGAAGTGCTAGCTGCAGCTTCAACCGTAGCGTCACTTGTAGCGTTACGAAATTGCGCATTAGAGTCAGTGTCTTCACGTTGGAAATTGGCAGCGTGACCTAGGGGACACAATTCCAGCAATGTTGGCAGCAGTACATGACGTCTCCAATACAAAATGGCGCGTACCTGGTAAATAAAGAATTCGTCGAATGTGCAATTAATCTGTTTATATAAATAAATGATATAAACATTTGTGTCATTAAAAAAAAAATACAGAAAAAAATGTTAACGACGAGTAGGCCTTAAAAATTCTGAAATACAAGAAAAATGCAGGAAACGGAAACTTTTTTTGAAGGGACTTATTCCAAAGTTGAGCCCAGGCTAGTTCACAACACAAAAAATACCCTTGCACCGTACATAATAGGGTTACTGTACCGGTAGTTGACCATGCACCTATAGTTGACCAAATCAGCTTATAATAAGGCAGTACATTATTGTGCTGAACCAAAGAGTAAAAAATTATATGTCATTTGAAAGAGTAGGAATTCCCTCACCAGACACAATTATCAGGTGTTGAATCTACTGAATGGTTGCCATTCTTTAGCATTGTTTTCTGGTGGTGCAACGTGGCTTGCTTCAGATATTAATAAAGAAGGTAAGCTGCGCATTTTTCTATTATTCTTGTACAGCCATACTGATTAATGACATAATCATTTCTTTTGTAATTCATATGATTAAAATGCACATTTCTTAATGCTAGTGACCTATTGCTAACAACTAGTTTTTTATTATTAGGGCAAGAAAAAGCTGGACAACTACTGAAACACCAAAATGGCCGGATATCTAGTAGTTGACCACTAGTGGTCAACAAATGGAATCCCTTACTCTAGTAGTTGACCAGCACCTTACAAGTGATATTTTTGGTCCAACATAAGAAAAACTGGCATACCACATTCTTCATTCCTAATTAAACTAAAATGCACTGTTCCATTAAAAATTTAGGAAAATTTACTTGTTACTTGGGATATTTCCTTGTGCAAAAGAAGTGCCTGGCAATAAAATCGCACACAATGTTTGAAACTGTTAACGAAACTGTAAAACAAGATTTTAAAGATAAATGCATATAGAAAAATTCCTTTTAAAGACAACAAACCAGGAAGACGTTGGTTCAAATCGTTCATGACGTGGCATCCAATAATGTCAGAAAGGTATTTAGACGGTATTAATACAGCTCGAGCAGATTGTTGGAAGAAATAGAAACTGGTTCAATGAATTGCATGCTTATGTAAAAGAAGAGAATGTACTGGATATTTTGAAAGATCCTTCAAGCATGTTTAATGCAGACGAGTCAGGCTTTTAAACTTGCCCAAAAGTGGAAAGGGAGGAGTAAAGTGTTTCCTACACAGGACGTGAAGCCCATTAGGGTCCAGAAAGTTGAGGCTCCCCGACTTTTTTTTTGACATTCAGCACATGAAGGTGGTAAGGTCACCAGCCATCTTTACTCTCAGGGCCATAGTGCCCACCAGAAGGATTAGACAAATTGAAAAACATCAGCAGTCTTTACCCCCAGGGTCATAGTGCCACCAGAAGGATTAGGCAAATTGAAAATTCCAACGTCCTCATATGGAATCTAACTCATGACCTTCCAGTTAGGAACCTGTATAAAATTATATCTGGTAATGGTAGACTAAAACAGTTCCGATTAATTTCAGTAGCACCTCTAATGTTTGTGTTTCCTCGCCAAATCTTTCTAAGAACATAACTGACATCAGTAAATTTTAATGAAACTTGGGGAATTGGTAGATCAAGAAATGGGTAGATAACAGGTGCTACTTATAAAGTAGGAAGAGCGCACAATGTGCATTTGGGACTTAGTTCTCGGTGCAGAACTTCACTAATGTTTCTGTGCGGAGTCTGCAGTTCATCGCATGATATCTCCCACACTCAGAGCCACATCTCTCGCAGACACAGTTCATGCTGGGTCATTCCATGTCAAGTGAACCAATTTTTTGTCAATTTTGAACATGACCATCTCCGATTTTAGTCATACTTGGTTGTCATGAAGTACCACCTGAGATATGTTAAAGTGCAAAATATCAGATTTTTATGTGTTGTAGTTTTCCAGTTATACCCTTCTGAAATATGGAAAAAAACCAAATTTTCTGCATAAGTGCAATCACAAAATGACGCATAAATCAAGCTGGAATTGACATAGATGAGTGGGAAAAGTACCAAAATGTAGCTTATATTATGAGCTTTAATTTGATATGTCACACGAGTACTTTCGAAAAAAAAATATTTTCAAGGTTACCCCCAAAAAATTTGAAAACTGAATTTTTCAAAAACCTATATTTTGAAAATTTTGAAAAAAATCTCACAGAAACATACATATTTCAGCATCATGTCCTACAAGTTTTGTTATGGGATCGAAATGGGATCATATTTTTTTACATTTATAACAAATACTATGCACGCTGGGTAAGAATATATGGCACCGTAATCTTGCACTTAATTCTAAAATTTCATTACAATCAAAAAGAAAAACTTACAGAAAACATGTTACCTTCCCTTCTTCAATGACAAAAACGTGAATTTATTGTCTACAGTAATTTTCTAGAGCCATGGTTGCCGCATCCATCTCTTCCTTCGAGAGGTAATAACTACGGCCAGTGGGACATGTAGGTTGCACAAGGGTGAGGATCTGAGAGAGAGGCACAGTCAGTTTATTTGGACAGTCACTTTTGAAAGTAAATGATGGAGAAGGACCTGCAGGGTGCAGAAACATCAGTTCCACTATCTGTGCTGTCTCATTTTTGTCCACAACTACACCAAGCCACCAATGATTGTTGTTCTCACATGTAACATATCCTTTTACTTCTGCTAGCTTCAGCCTCTGTTGCACACGTGGTCCTAACACTGAAAAAGTGGATGACTGTTCACTTCTTGAAAATACCTTTGTCAACAACACTTTATCTGACAATGGGATGAAACTGTGGAACTTCTGTGTGCCTGGTATTGCTTTTGTAGACAGAAATCTGTCTGCAAGTATTTTTTCCTCTTTGTTGTATTGTGCTTCATTGAAGAAGAAGAACTGCATGGAGTCGATGTTTTCCTCACTCCATGTAAACAGCTGTGCTGGTGTCATGATTTGATGCTCGTATGGCCGCTGTAGGCTTGCCTTTCCTGCAAGTCTTTTCACAGTACCACCCAGACCGTCACATACTCCTTTCCCATGGGCTGTTGCATAGAAATGCCACTCTGCCTCAATTCCAAAATCATGAACATGGTGGCATAAGTTTGAAAAGTTTTTTCTGTTTTTAAATTGCGCAGCTGCACCATCTGAGAAGTAGTAAATTTTTTTCAAATCTCTAATTACTTCCAACTTCAAATGAGAGATAAGCCTTTTCTGGAATAAATGAACAGCAGTGGTGTCATGCTGTAGACATTCAGAGATACATACAATACTTTTGTAGTGTATATTATGATCATTGTAGTAGACTGCTATAGGAAAAATAGTTGCTTGATCATTGTTCCAATGAAAAGACTGGGCTTCATCCTGTAGTACAAACGAATAATTTTCTGCAAAGTCCATACATACCACAGCTTCATTTACTCCAATATTCTGCTTCAAGTGATTATAATATTCTGCCTGTCTTCTTGCAATAAAAGAATGTCTCTTCAAAATCAACAACTGTTCACACAAAGTTTCTATAAACTCATCTGCAGTTTTGATGAAGGTTACTAAATTACATCTGTCAACAGAAACCCACTGCTTGTATGTAATGTTGTCCACCAGTTCATTATCTAGCAGCAACTGTAACTCATCTTTCAAATTATCTACACCTGGACATGAAGGACATTCATTAAGGTGGCATGCTGTGCCTGGCTCTTCACACATTAACTTCGCTAAACAGGAATTATAATTACTTATATCTGTGCCATCATTCAGTGTAATTTGTTTGGATTTCAACACTTGTAGCATTAATTTAACATTCTGATGCACTGTACAAACGCATACTGTGTGGGTACCACTTCCTCCAGCCAAGACGCAATGTTTAGGTCGTAAATCAGCAAATTTCGAAAATCCAATCTTATCAGTAGGATTTTTGTTTTTGAACAGCTCGTACACTTCCTTCAAGTTGCCCATCACTAGCCTCTTCTGTACATGAATTCTACTACTGTCACCCGTTTTCACAGAAACAAAATCTTTTTTTCCAGGCATAAGACGGCTGACATCATCACTGTTGTAGAACCCTATTACCTTCTCAATCACAGATTCATTTAAAACCTTTCCTGGTTTAGGATTTGGTGTTGCCAGAATACCCTTCGCTTTCACCAATGCTTTAGCTTTTCTTGCCATTCTGTTGCTAACCTGAAATTCATTTTGTATTTCACTGCATGACCAGCTTTTAGGTAGTACTGTTAAAATTTGCAATTTTTCACTAACACTTATATTTTCTTCTTGAAACTTTTCTTTTAGCTGACAAATGACTTCACATGATTCTGATTTATGGTCAACAGTTTTCTCTGTATTTGTACTTGCTGCTGTTAGTACCTTTTCTGTCAAACATTTTTTTATTTTACTGTATTTTTTATCACAGTATGATTTCATTTGCAACTTCCTCTTAGCAACAGGTGACTCCTCTAGAGAGCTTAGAGACTTATTAAGGTACTCTAAGGTAACATCTAAAGCTACAAATGATTCATCAACATTAGTAGGCCTAGTGGTATTGGCTACTGGTACTAAACAGTCATCTGTTGTATCTGTAACCTGTTTCTGCTTTGATAGTTCTTTCCTACAACTGTCACAAATTTTCATACCTACCACAATGGTGTCAAACATGTCACACATCCAGTCAGTAACAGGCCTCACACTTCTTTTCACACCCTGATGTCTGTCTTTCTTGAAAGGGTTGCAGCAGAAAATCTTTGCTGTTTCACTTACTTTTTCAGCCATACTGGGGAAATACACAATGCCTATTTTAATCACTGAACCCACTACTTTACATGCAGCAATACAGTCTTTGTACAGCCTTTGAAGAAAGGAAGCACACTGCATGAGAGTCAAGGCACAACTGAAGCCAGGTCCAACAGGTTACAACTTGCATTCCCTGGCTGACTCACATGCTTGCAGACTGTGTTTACTCATACCCATTTGACCACTTGCACAAGTTGGTATATGCATGTTGGTAAACAACTCCCTGGACAAAGGAATGGATTTTAGAATTAAGTGCAATATTCCTGTGTCATATATTCTTACCCAGCGTGCATAGTATTTGTTATAAATGTAAAAAAATATGATCCCATTTCGATCCCATAACAAAACTTGTAGGACATGATGCTGAAATATGTATGTTTCTGTGAGATTTTTTTCAAAATTTTCAAAATATAGGTTTTTGAAAAATTCAGTTTTCAAATTTTTTGGGGGTAACCTTGAAAATATTTTTTTTTCGAAAGTACTCGTGTGACATATCAAATTAAAGCTCATAATATAAGCTACATTTTGGTACTTTTCCCACTCATCTATGTCAATTCCAGCTTGATTTATGCGTCATTTTGTGATTGCACTTATGCAGAAAATTTGGTTTTTTTCCATATTTCAGAAGGGTATAACTGGAAAACTACAACACATAAAAATCTGATATTTTGCACTTTAACATATCTCAGGTGGTACTTCATGACAACCAAGTATGACTAAAATCGGAGGTGGTCACGTTTTTCCATTGGTTCACTTGACATGGAATGACCCTGCTGGGTTCATGAAAATTCTTTATGCAACACAGTCTGTGATGGAAACCATGCACAGCAAATCTCGTCACCATGTGCCGCATGTCATATCCTCCTCGTGTCCATTCGCGAACCACCATTGCATCTGTGGAATAAAATTCCTCCCAAATTTTTGTTTTCTTGTCGTACAACTCTCTTAGGACCTTCTGATATGCCGGTGTTGCTGGAAGTAGTAATTTTAATCTTAATCCACAGGTGCTACTTATTAGAATAGCCAATATTGAAAATGTGTTGATTTCATGGGTGTAGAGTTAGCAAATTATGTTTCCGATCCTCCTATTAGTGAAGTTAGACTCAACTTTGGAATATGTCCCTTCAAAAAAAGTTGTCGTTTCCTGCGTTTTTCTTGTTGTTCAGAATTTTTAAGGCCTACGCGTCATTGACATTTTTTCTGCATATTTTTTTTTTAATTACACAAACGTTTATATCATTTATTTATATTAACAGATTAATTGCACATTCGACGAATTCTTCACTTACCAGGCACGCGCCATTTTGGATTGGAGACGTCATGTACTGCTGCCAACATTGCTGGAATTGTGTACCCTAGGTCACGCTGCCAATTTCCATGAAGACACTGACACTAATGCGCAATTTCGTAACGCTACAAATGACGCTACGGGTGAAGCTGCAGCTATTCTATATCCCATTCTAGTTTGATCCTAGTCAAAACAAAGGGGAGGTGAACTCACAGAGAGTTCGCGGAAAATTCGCATCATGTGACAAAACGTGATTGGTTAATGTCATTAGCATGCGCCATTAGCAGAGTGTGGCTAACGAGTGTTCGTAAGTTCATGCAACAATAATATCAACATTTACACGTGAAATAACAAACTCTCACTGGCATCGTCATCATTATAGTATATCAATTAACAAACAAAACAAAGGATTCATTGTTCACGACGACCCTGCGGGTCAGTTGTACTGGGAATAAACAAACTAACATAAACGCAGTGAACACGTGCGTTCTCACTTGCGGGTTATGACAGTCACGCCTCTTTGTTTTGAACAGGATCGTTCTTAAATGGGATAGAGAATAGCACTTCCAATTAAATTAAATGTACCGAAATGTTTGTTTGATCTATTTGTGATGGAAATGAATGTATGCAATTCTAAAATTAGTAGGCCTACAATACCTCAAACACTAGTACAATATTTACAATAATAATAATAATAAAAATAATTTATTTATTTACAAGTAAAGGCGCTAAATCTACTTAACTTTAAACTCTAGTCTACTATCTGCAGAACACATGTCTGGGGTTTTGGTGCATATATTGGCAGCAGTGACTTCAGATGTTGCCTCCATTCTTAGTCTCGGCACTTCGGGAAAAAACTTCGGGAATCTTCGCAGTTCATAGCATATCAACGTGAACTTTCGGACTTAGAAAATTTTCGAGGGACATATACCAAAGTTTATCCGTGAAGTTACATAGGCCTATACAATGTCTCTAAACTTTGTTCTGATAATGACATTATGCAGTTTGCTGTATTGCCAAATGCAATATATATTCTGCAACCTGCAAACACATCATTTTCATATATTTTCTAACAAAATTTATTAAAATGAATTGTGATCAACTACAGGTACATCGCAACAAATTATTTTTGAACTGAGATAAGTTGTACACCAATTGTTTAACATTGAAAACTTTTATATGCAGTTTCTAAAGCAGGTTTCAAATGTTCTTTTACATAAATTAAATATTAAATTCTTGTAGTATTGTGTAATTATATTCTTTATCAAAGAAATAAAACACCTTAAATGGTCAACTACTGGTACAGTAACACTATTTCATAATTATAAAAAATGCCGTATTAACTTATAACATAAAATGTGGCTTAATTGATGCAGGAAAATTCCCTTGCACCAAGACTGGGAAAAATATATATTGCGACTCACCCGAGTCCCCCACCACTACTACTCTAACGGGACCCGCGTGGAAAGTAGGGGTTTTGGGTGGGGAGAAAAATAATTTTATTTCTCCTTTATTCCCTTCTTCTCTTTCTTTCCCGTCTCTTTCCTCTCACCTCCTCTTCACCCTACCTATCTATCGGAACCCCTAGCGTTATAGCTAGGAGTCTTAACCCACTACGCCACGAATAACAGTTGAGCAGTGAAGAAAGATTTCATATATTTAAGGTACTAAGGGTGACTTCATGCATTCACGAGTGTTAACGCAAGAATCGCTTTTTCAAATTTTGAAATGTTTTGTTTGTTACGAAAAGAATACTGTTGGTGCAAGGGAATTTTTCTGCATCAATTAAGCCATGTTTTATATCATAACACGGAGTTTTTAAAAATTGGGAAATATTATGTAAATTTCTATTTTTTATATTATCAAATCGGTGTTTAAAGATCGTGAAATATGATGTTTGGTACAAGGGTATTTTTTTAATTGTTCGACATTTTCTATAATTCGTGAAATTTTATTTTGTTTCTTATAATGGTAATTGCAATTATTAGAGCAAGCTGCGGGCTTATGCGCGGTAGGCGGAGGGGAAGCGAGCATGCAGGCAGGCTGGCGGAGAAGGCGACCAGGCCGATGGAAAGGGGAGCCGGGTGGGTCGCAAAGTATAATCTTGCCCTACTATTTTCATAACTAACAAAATATCTCAAAATTATAACAATTGATTCTTGCGTTAAAACTCATGAACCTCAAATATAAAGCTTCCTTCAGTGCTCAACATTCACTCGTGGTGTAGTGGTTAAGATTCCTGGCTATAATGCTAGGGGTCCCGAGTTCAAATCCCGGTCGATCCAAAATTTACTATTAGGAATAGGTCTCAAATAGGTAGGTAGGGTGAAGAGGAGGTGAGAGGAAGGAGATGGGAAAGGAAGAGAAGAAATAAATTATTTTTTTCTGTTTCATCAGTTGCTTAAGAGATGGTGCCACCATCGCTGCTAGTAGTTTAAATGCCACCGCTAGGGGAGGGAGTTAGAGAGTTGGAGTGAGGGACTCACATGGGGCGTGAAGTTCAGTTTTCCCCCAAATGCTGCTGCTAGGGGAGGGATTGAGAGGAGTGAGGGACTCATGTGAGACACAATATTAAATTTTTCCCAAGGGTTATTTTCGTATTGGGATGCCTCGGTTATAGTAATTAGTGCATAAGCTTTTATACAAGAGACTGAAGCAGGCCATCACCATAGCAGGGCTCGGCCGGGGTGGGCGGAGCTTAAGTGCCCTTATGACAAATTTTCATTTGGGCATTCTTTTCCTTTAATCTTTGGCATGAGATTTGGACTCCCTACCCGGTCTATATCTTACACATATTCACGTCGCGGTCCACTATTGGGATTTATTTTTAGAATGCTCTGCAACAGTAGGCCTACCAGTTTAAAAGGTCATATTCCAAAACGTCAATCTTTTTAACACTTGCACCATTTGTATTTTTGTCTACAAAGTGTGTCAACTTTTGATAAGTTTAGATCATCAACCAGATGAGAGGAAGAAGTGGAGATCTGTTTCAGTGCATGCTATCTCAAAAATGCCGGTCTCCATATGCAAACCCACATGCAGGTCTCGAGCCACGTTGACGTAAGCTTTGCAATTTTACAAAATACACAAATTTAAATATAAAAAGACTTCACTCACATTACCTTTCCAAGAGGGAATTTCTTCAAAAACGCCTCTGTCTTGTTAGTTTCTCCAAAAACGAAACCAGGGGCGATTTTCACGTTGCCTCCAGCATATTGGGAAGCTATCAGTGCTTTATACGCCCTAAAATTCTCTGGATACGTATATAATGTCTGAAAAGAAAGAAGCAAGCATGTAAATAATCGAATAATTAACAAATCAGCTTACTGGTAGTAGTGGATTCTTTTAGGATTGAATGAAACCACACCGATAACATTTAAGAAATAACATCTTACACCAGACGCCATTGCTAAGAATTGCGGAAAAGGAAATAGTTTACCTGAATCTGATGCTGGAAGAATGACAGAAATTTGTACGAGTGGCCTCTGGTGACAGTCTCACACAACATACGTGTAGACATTGATTGTACCATCTAAAGATGAGCATAAGCTCGAGAAACCTAATATAGATCACCATCTACACCGTAAAAAATCTATGAATATCTGGATCAGTAGTTGTTCAGTAACCAATTTTGTCTGCTGAATATTGTGACACTACTTCAATTATACAGTTTCTAGAGGATAAATAGAAAACATGGTACGTAACACTAAAATGCCTGGGCTTGACAGTATCTATTCCCACTAAGCGTGAGCTGATATTTACTTTAGACAAATAAACAACTGTTTGTATGTCATCCTGCTAATGAATTTGAGGTTTTCCTTTCAGCATATAAATAGGTTACTTATTTCAGGTACAACAGTAATTAATTTTAAAATTTACTTTCAGGGAAATGAAAGTTCGCTGCCAATGGAGCTCTGCTCCAACTGTAAGTAAATTTATGGATATATGAATTAAAAGAGTGGGGCTGTGTCACTAATCTTGGATTGTTATATTTTTGATATTCTTTCATGTATGTAGATGTAAATATCTCTTTCTGTAGAAACTGTAGAGCAAAATTCAAGGATGTAGAACATGTCAGATCATAATATGTAATCATTACATTTTTTCAGTCGATGCTGATGAAATCCGCAGATTGGGCAAACGTTTTCGAAAACTTGACCTCGATAACTCAGGGTCTTTAAGTATTGATGAATTTATGTCTCTGCCAGAGCTACAGCAGAATCCACTAGTTCAGAGAGTAATTGACATATTTGATGCTGATGGAAATGGTGAAGTTGACTTTAAAGGTAAGTGCTGTGTCATTACTTCATTGTAATGTTAGGATGCAGAGATGTTAAAATCCACAAAGTTGCATAGCGAAATCATGTCGTTAAGTGACATCAGCAGGCTTGCATGTGGTAAGTTAGTTTGTGACAGTCAAAACACAAAATGAATAAGACATAAGTTACTGGTCCCCCCCCCCCCCATGACTAAGTATCACACTATATATATAACTTTTAAGATATCTGTCTATCTGTTTCCCTACATCCTTTATGTTGGGGCGAACGGCCTCCAAGTGGAGGTTTCTGTTACGCTTATTTTCCAAGAGAGGGCAGAGGGACAGGTGGTAAGTCCATCACCACTCAACCCCCTCTAGAAACTAAGGTATTACTTGGACGTGAAAGGGCCGAGAAATTTTTGTCCAGATGCTCTAATTGAGGCTTGGAGTTCTTTTACGTGCCGTAAATCTAAGACACTGGCCCCCTCCAGCATAAAGTCCCTCCCGGAGGACACTGTGCCCAGGATTTTTACGTCCTGAAAACCCCATCGTCCTCGGCCGGGTTTTATCCCGCGACCTTGGGATCTAGAGGCATGCTCGCTACCTCTAGATCACCGCGGCTGATTTTTAAGATATAGAATCCCTTACTTTGATAAGTTAGATTAATGGCAATCTTATTTTTTCTTGATCTTTGCTTGTTTGTTCTTTTTCAGAATTTATTCAAGGTGTATCACAGTTCAGTGTCAAGGGTGATAAAGAATCAAAGTTGAGATTTGCGTTTAGAATTTACGACATGGATAATGATGGCTACATATCAAATGGAGAATTGTTTCAGGTAAACCTAAGTAAAATTTAGCAGACTGCTTGTAGGCAAATTCAGGTCTAAGATTGCTGCGGATTGTCTTGAAGACTAAATAGTAGATCAAGAAAAACAGTCCATGTATGGTAAGATAACAATGAAACATGGAAACCAAACAGGGCTATATCTGTAACTTGTAACAAAAGAAGATATGTAGGCCTAATAATTAAAGATTTTGTTTCTAAATACTACTGGTATTCTCTGTATAATACAAGCTTAAATCCCTTAAAGATTTTATGTAGAAGAATTTATATGCAAGAGTGGGCTGAATTATTAACAAGAATACAAAAATATGAAATATTCTATAGGTCTAATTGTTTTAATAATAATCTGATATAACCATTTACGATGTGACCGCTGGCGTGGTCTTGTGGTTAGAGTTGCTGACTACAGATCCGTCGTCCTGGGTTCGATCCCCGGTACCTCTGCGGATTTTTCTGAGGTAGGGAGATCTGGTAGGGGTGCACTCAGCCTAATGATTCAAATTGAGGAGCTACTTGATAGAGAGGTAGTGGCTCCATCATTAACGGCCGTGGGTGTCGGCATGCTGACCACATGCCCCCCAATCCTGCTGTCTGCCTATGGTAGATGACAGGTGGTAGGCCTTGTCCCTTCTGGGATGTTAGCGCCACAGAGTTAGTTAGTATTTACAATGTACAGTATGACCATTAGGTCTATATAGAATTTAACAAGCAAGCACAAAGATAACAAAACAAGCAATATTGAGTCTGTTATTCATGTGAGCCTGTTAAGTTCTTATGACAGTCGAACATCATACAGTATTTTATGTTATTTCAAAACAAAAATAATTTTAGTTTGCTTGTTCTTAGAGTAGTAATCAAAATTTTGCTAATTTCATATGCAGTGGAATTCAGGCTCCTTTGGTTGGCAACAATTTGTTCAAAACAAATTACATATGAAAACAGTTATAATAACAGAAACATTTGCTGAAAATACTAAATTGTGATTTTTTTTTGTGAAAAAATTTCTCTTTCGAAGTTATAGAAAAGGCAAATGACAAACTAATATTGAAAAATCCTCGGCTTTGATGAGTTGCAGACTTTTAGTGAACGGGGAGAAATGAAGGTTGTAAGTAATGTTTTGAGCAAAACTAAATGTTTGCTAGCTTATGTGGTTCGTTGTGTCAAAAACCATCTAATTTTTGGACCAAATTCTCAAAGCTGAAGTAGTTATTGCTATTATTTTAAATTTTAGTGATCAATAGATACATGATAATAGTAGTCTATAACATGCTAGCATCATTTTCTTTATCCATAATGGGTTAGCACTTTTTTACAGCCCAGCCCATAAAATGGGACTTCAGTATATAGATGGAGAGAGTTCTGTTAATATTTACGATTCAAAATAACATAAAATAACGCAGCAAAAGTGGGCTGAAATATTAACAAGAATACAAAACTCTGAAATGTTCTATATTTCTAAATTGTGTTTTAATAATAATAATAATAATAATAATTTGTTAAATCCTATAACAGTTCACATAACTACATGGTAAGTCACTAAGTAAACTAAAAGGCAAACATACATCTCACAACATGTTTAAAATCTGTTTTAATTTTCACATGTCTTATCGTCATTTAATTACTTTTGAGATTCCATCTAAGTGATAAAAATTGTAGCATTTAACAATCTGGCATCTAGCTGTACTACTATTATCACCAGACTGCTTCTGAATGCAAGCAGATGCCAAAGTCGTGAATACAATATAACAAATGATCTCACTTGGCTGAAAGCCCAGAATTTGTCCATTTATTGTGGACTATTACTCTTTTACAATCCTACTGAAAGTATGGGGTTATGATCACTGAATTATTTTAGAAGCTATATATTGAGATGAAAAGTATTCTTAAGTCAGATTTTAAACAGGTTCAGAGGCTAAATTTGTTGGTTGGATTATGGTAGCACTGACTTTATTTTCCCAATTTTGCAGGTTCAACTCTAGCCCAAGTTGATGGCTTTTATGCATGCATAAATGTGACATTCCCATGTCTAGTTTTACAGAGTTGTAAAAGAGCTCCTGTGCAAAAAATTTTCAGCACACCTACAATGGTTACAGCCGTATGTAAAGTAAAGTGATCCCTATACAGGTCATGGAGCCCCAGAGGGTTCCAGGAGGTGGAGGCTCCCAGATTTTGGACATTCGGCACATGAAGGTGGTAAGGTTGTCAGCCTTACGCACCGGCCATCTTTACCCCCAGGATTGCTCCTGGTACTCATTTCTGTTAGAGGCTGAGTCGACCCCAGGGCCATAGTGCCACCAGAAAAATCTTAACGACCTCATCGGGAATTGAACCTGCGACCTTCTGGTTTGTAGCGCAGCGCCTCAACCACTACACTACGGTGTACCCCACAGCCCTATGTAATAGTATAAAATCACTGTTAAGTAATAAACATATAAAAAAACAGATTTGGCCCTTCGTAACAGTTTGACTTGTAATTCCGACAAAAAATGAAATAGAAGTTAGAAAGTAAAAAGAAGAAATGGGATTTCATAATAAGTAGATAAGGAAGTAGACAGTAAAGAGAGAGAAAAAAGTAAGAAAGAATTAATGAAAAATAGTAAAATGTATTGCACTGAATGACTAATATGCTGTATGTTAACCAATTGTTATGTATTAATAATTCTTAAATTTAACAGGTCTTGAAGATGATGGTTGGCAACAATTTGAAGGATACTCAGCTTCAACAAATTGTAGATAAAACAATACTATTTGCTGACAGGGATGAAGATGGAAAAATTAATTTTGAAGAATTTTGTTCTGTAAGTTCAACATATTACAGTATTGATATTTCAGTGCTGCTGGCTGTATAGTGTGGGCCTAAATGATAATATAACACAAAGTAGAAAAATAATGATTAAAAACACACTAAGTAAATGTTTAGGGTGATTCTTCCCATTGTCAGCTAAGATTTAACAGTCAAAACTTGGTTGCCTCCCTATGATCTGAAGTATTTTTCCTACTAAATTGACTAGAATTTTAAAATTCAGGATGTGACAGAACATCAGTATGTTGACACTTCACAATGTTTCCCGATTAATTTAATCAAAATTGAGAGTTTAATTTGAAAATTCATCAAACTACAAGATGTACTCAAACTAGACGAAACTTTATCAGATGAAGCATGGTTCAGGATGGAGAGAAAGTCTTAGGCTGCGTTCGGGGAGCTCGCTTTCGCGCTGTGAGTACGAAACGCTCAGAGTGCCGTTCGGGGAGACTATTAGCATCTCGCGCTATGAAGCTCCCCGAACGCTAACAGCAACGAAGGGGCTTTTAAACAATGGCGGTGAATATGGCATCAGAGGGTCGAAGGAAAGTTTTTTGACCGCTATTGCGCTAATTATAAAAGAAGAGATTGAATATTATCTCGCAAACCCTTCCATCTGGGCAGCTTAAGGAAACGCGAACATTGCATTTTTCTGCCACGGTCCAAACTTTACACGGGATGAGAATAATACCTTCAGCAGACGACCTTAAAATCTTGGCTTATAAAACTTTGCCCATACTCACTAGATGACATAAAACACCCAACTGAAAATCATTAAACAACATGACCAGATTTTACCGTTTCTGTTTTCAGTCTGGGCCTTTTAAACCTTTAGACTTCTTAACTTCATAATAAATCCTGCCGGACCTAAAGCTAAAGTAAAAAAAGCTTATCCTTTATCTAATTTTGTATTTGTTATTTTTCTTTGTAACATTAATTTGTATGGTATGCATTATTTTATGTATGTATTGTAAGGTATATATTTTATAAATATTAACAATGTTCAATGTACATGTATGTATTACATGTTTTTGTACATGTATGTATTATATTAACAATGTTCATGTATGTTTTGTACAATAAACTAAACTAAACCTGCAGACGACGTTCGGGGACCAATGAAATCGCTAATAGCGTCCGCAGCATCTCGTGCCTCACCTCTCCAGAAAAAGCGTTGTTAGCACGAGTGGTGACGTCAAACGCTTTCAAACCGTGACGTCATATACGCGCTCACAGCACTGTGAGCGAGCTCCCCGAACGACCAAAGCACGCTTTTAGCGCTGAAAGCAAGCTCCCCGAACGCAGCCTTAGAAACATTATGGAAATGTAATTGAGTGGAGATTTTATATGCAGAACATCTCTAAAATTATAAAACTGACCTGGACAACTGTTCGTTTCTTGAAACAATATTACTGTCCTGGTCAGTTTTAACATTTTAGTGCATAAAATCACTCACTTATGTTTTCCTAATTTATTTGTAATTTGTTTGTAATCGACGACTGCAAGGGAAAAAATAGAGAGTTGACTTCTTGCAGAAAATGAATTACTTATACCATCTTGTGGCTAAACCTGGAATCGAAATAAAGTGCATAGTCACATTCAAAGAAAAGTGACAAATGGCAAACCAGGACGGACTTAAATATGTTTAAATATCAGACCTGTTTGTTCTTAGTTTTCTTTTCATACTTTGAGTACTGTTTTTAGTAGGCTATAGGAAAATTGCACTAGAAAACCTTATGTGGATCTTGATTTCATAAATACAGATGTAGGCTACATAAAGAATTAATATTTAAAAAATCTCATAACATTGCTGGATATAGATAGAATATAAGTTAAATGAAACTTGTGATTTAACATTTTATTACTGTTACTGTATTACTGTTAATTTGAACTTTTTTTTTTTTTCAGGTTGTTGGGAATACAGACATTCACAAAAAGATGGTTGTGGATGTGTAATTTTAATACAAGACTTACAATTAAATCTGCTGCTGTTTTCATCTCATATATCGTGTATTTTGGATGTTAGTTTTTTTTTCCCCCAGAAAATATAATATCCCATTTTAACTTACTGTCCAGCACATTGCGTTAATAACATTTACTGTACATGGACCAGAATTGCAGTAAAATTTTTCATCTACATGGTACTTTAAAAGTATGCAATTTTATAGTATCATCTATGTAAATTATACCTTGTGATCGTGTTTCCACAACTATTTACCTTGTACAGTTTTGAAAATTTCTTGTTTAAAATTGAAGTTTTACATTGATGAACTTTATTTATTGGCTCCTGTACATTTTTTTATTGAATGAAATTTCTTTCGAGCCATGTTATAATGCTAGATTATATTTTTCCTTCTTTAATAGAATCCCCCATGTCCAACTACTGAGTCATCTTACGCATGAAATATTTATTCTTCCATCTCAAAAAAACACTTTTGCACTAATATATGTATCCATTGTTGTCATTCATAAAATTTGTGTGGTTGAGGGAAGTTTTTCTCTTATAATATATATGTGTGATGTATACTCTCCCTCCTGGCTCATTTGCAAGAAAAGACAATGTATATTACTGTTGAAATTAATATTCATGATGGGAATTGGGGGTATGAACTTCAGGTGACATAATAGCTGTTGATAATGTTGTATAAAACTTTTCAGTCCTTGAAAAGACTAAACCAGAAGTAGCAGTCAGTGAGTAGATTAATCCGCTAAAGCTTTTCCTTACACGGTGCATACAATAGTTTTTAGTAAAAGCCCTCTAAATTAAAGGAAAGAAAATATGTTAAATTTAATGTAAGTACAAATATACAAGGCATAGTCGTTTGCTGACTTATTCTCAGAGCTGCCTTAATCCTACACTATGGACCATATTAATACAAGGTGCAGAGATATAGATGGTGGTGCACGTTGCAAAATTAATTTTTCACTTCTGTGAAGGGGTTCTGAAGTCAAACACCTGCATATATTTGTTGTTATATGAAGTGCTTTGTGAAAAGTCCTGGTAAAGATTTTTGATTAACAAAAAGAAACAATGTTGGATTCCTATTTTGTCGTTTTTTTGTTTTTAAACCCTGTTTAAGTTTATACGACTGGTCACTGCCATCTAGATTTTGTTTAATAGGCCACTAAAGGTTTTTATGAAGACTTTAGCGGTCTAGGCTGTTTTAGGGAACATGTACTAAGAAATAAATCATGTACTGAGAGTACTTTAATAGAGACCAACTTCAAACTGGTGTTATTGTGGAAATGGGACTCTCTCGGAAGTATATAGAGATAGAAAATCTAACGAAAGATTTCATCTGTAAAAGGAAACTGTGTCGTTGGTTAGTGAATGAAATAAACTTGCCTATTAACGGAAATAATCCCTTACACCGTACTCTGCTTACAGACAAGAATTCAGTATGATTTTATATCCTTTGTTATATTTAGGCAACAGTTATATTGAAATCTGTTCTTTAGCACTAAGGCTTGTACAGTTTTAACTCTATTGGAAATCATTATTTAAACGTTTCTCAGTTTCCTCTTGTACCTGTTCACTAGATTTATAGATTGGATGAAGAATGTTCAAACTTCAGGAAAGTCCTTGTGATTTTCAATTTTGGAAATTTTTTCATCACATGAAAATTCTTAGATGCGTTTTGACATCGTTTTGAGCACAAATCAAATTAAATCTGGAACATACTCAAAGCATATGATGTATAAACATTTTTTTCATGAAACTGTTGCTATATTTTACACAAATAATAAGGCAATTGTTACCTTCCTTTGTAAGTCAATTCTTACTCATTTAAACTGTCTGCACGTTCACACATACACCACACACCAGCAATATCGTCTAAAGTAAAACTTCTGGTTTTGTCTACTCAGGAACTGAGATACAAGTACCGTATAGACCTAGTCATGACATTGGAAAAGCTGCACATGAGTCTTACTTCTGCTAGTTGACACAGCTTGTTAATTCAACAAATAGCATAAACTTCTGCACTTGGATAGCATAGGGCTCAAAAGTGTGCATGTATAATGCTGTAGAAAGTTTGTTTAAAAAGTTTTATTACTCAGAAACAAAAGGAGCTGCTACAAAAATATCATGTGAGCTTTGTGTCTGATACTTATTCATTTTTGTTACAGAATAAACTTTAGAATGCTAAAATTTGTTATCATTAGCAGGAGTTTATTTTGTATTCTGAACTTGTCAACCATTTTATTTCATATTAATAATAAAACATTGTTCTTGGTTTGCCTTATTTGATTATTACCACAACATAACAAGCAGTTTTATGTCTTTGTTTAATAATAGAAACAGAATAAATTATTATTAATGTTATTGAGGATTTTGACATCTCTGTTGACTAAAGATTCTGCTGGAACAGATATCCAAAATGGTTTGCACTTTACAACGGTTGCATTTCGATGCCAATATCCAATGAGGATGCTTATCATAATAGTTGGCAAATATCAGACTGAGGTCTTTCAAGCCCAAGAAAGAATTTCTGTTTTCTGCAGTATTAAAATTCAGCAACGCTTTTGGTTTCTTAGAAATGAAAGTTTTATATGTTCATTATTTTTTTATTTTCAACTAAAAGATGCATGATACACACTTAAATTCATTCTGCTTGAACATTAACTCCAAATCCAGCTCTATTGAAGAGCAGCTTTACTGCATTTGCAGTCTGCTTACAATGTATATACAGTAATTTGTATTTAGAGTTGTCACAGTAATTGCCCCTTTTCCTAAATGGTGCCAAGGGATAAACCAAGCTAACCTCATCTGGTTATCAGTTGTTATATTCCCACCAAACTCTTTTGCATGTAAATAATACACAACAGTCATATCTAAACTTAATTGTACACAATTAGCTAATGATATGAGACCCCACTATGTTACAACATTAAAATATGTAAAATAACATACAAATTTTATTTCTTGTTAATGAGTTAAAATTTTGTCATTTAAATGTATATTTATAAGTACTTATGTGAATATTGTAGTAGTATTAGTAATTTGCCAAACAATTCGAGATGTATAATTTTAATTTCAATTACAATATAGATGGGCATTGTTGCAATATGAAGATAGATTGTAATTCATGGCAAATTGTAATGAAAAAGTTAATTTGTTTCTCTGTTGTAATCGAGACTTATTAAATTGTTGTGGGGTCATATGGCATGTTATGTTGCAATGTAATTTTACAATGTTTAAACTTTTCTGTAAATGTAACTTTTTCAATCTCAAAAATAAAACAAACTCCTTTTATTGTCTGTTTCACTTCAATTATAAACCATTGAAATGAATGCGTCAATGATCCCAATATGAGCATATTTTTTGTTTTAAATCTCTTTTGTTTCTTTATAGCTGTTGTCTACTGGTTGTTTTCCATACTTTGAAGACTTTTGTCATCAGTAAGATGGAACTTGGTATTGTAGGTGTTGCTTTTGCATGCCTGTAAATCTACAGACACAGGACTGTGCACACACTACCCGCGCACGCGATTTATTGGGCGCTCGGATCCCTAGTCTTCATTCGGTAGGTTTTGTTCAATTCCGTAACCAGAGCTGACAACATTGAAACATGAAGTACGCTATACCCCATCATCTAGTGGCTTCAATACTAAGCTATCATTGTGTCTCAGGATCCTTATTTCCTGTTGAATTTACCTTTTCTGGCGTATGGAGTTGTTATGGAAAAATACTTTTTTTTGCGAACTGCTGATTTTACAAACACGTCACATTGTACATCAAACACTTTCCTAGTGGTTAATACCTCTTTAAGAATTCCGTATGTGCTAATTTCTGACACTCCAGTGAACTTAGATGTCAATTTCACGGTCTGAAAGTTGAGCAAACTTTTCACAAAACGTATTAAATAAGAGAATAATGTCCAACAGAGACAATAATCTGTGGTTCATGAAAGCTTATATATGTATTAAATAAGTTTAAAATTAGGCCTATAGTTTTCTCCATTTTTAAATGCCTTACCTCTCTTACGTTTCATAACACGAAATGGTGAACCATGTTCTGGTAAGACTCTTCAATTAAGGACTGATAACTTTATTTTAATTTTCTCGCGGCTCATTGTCAACTTTTCTATTGTTTGTGTATTTTAAATTGTATATAGTAAATTTCACCTGATATTAATTCAAATGAATATAGTACAAGATAAAGTAGCGAGCATGTTTTACGGTAAGTATTTATCCAATTCAACATTCAATGTATTGTTTAGCTGTTGATGCCTGCTTACCTTACGTGCGATTCTGCTGAAATGTGGTTTCTTTGGTTGACAACACTGTAGAAAGACAGGTGGGCTAGCTATCTTTTCTTCCCCCGACCCTCACTTCCCCGTAAAAACAGCGTCCAAGATGTCGCGCGAGGGTAGTACATACGCATTGGGCCGGAAATGAAACCTAGGAACTTGGAAACAGAAAGACAATGCCTAACTGTTTTATTTAGGCTGGCTAAATCTATGTATAACTAGTAAGTGAGAATCACACAGTGAAATGATAATGAATAATAAATATACTTTTGAATGCACATTACTTAACTTGGAAGGTATTTTACCTTAAGGCTAGTTTACACGATGACACTAGGTTTCGTAACCACTTTCATGAAAGTGATTTCGTGAAACTAATTACACTTTCTTTCCAATGCAACCGCACATTTCATGTTATTTCTGAAGTTCAAGAAGTTAAAATCCCATATAAACGTTTGAAACACGTATGAATACAGATATTTCACAATTTCCTCACTTCCCCACTTCATTTTACGAAATGCAAACAAGCTAAATAAGCGTATAATCTCAAAATTACTAGTTAAATAAGAACACTTTCTTCAACGCACTTTATTTACCTTGGTAAACTTCTGGACGGCCGTTTCGCAGGTGGTGTTCCTGCATCATCAGCAGAGTGTCAGCAGTTGACACTCTGCTGTTCATCCAGAAAGAAAACTGATGAATTTCGACATCCCCTATGCTATGATTTTCAATGAGAGAAGGAAAAGTAGAGTAAGAGTTATGGAAAAGTTGGCTGGAAGCACTGAACAATATTATTGTTCTCAGAGTAAGCTTAAGCAATAAAAGGGTCCAAGAATCCAAAAGGAAACAAGGAAAAGAAGAAGACCAAAACACTCTTAGGAAGGAGACATATGAACCAAGGATGTTCTAGGGGTCGGTCACCACAGTCCTACACTTTCCCTGACTGTTTTCAAGCTAATTTGCATGAAATTTTGTTTGTAGGTTTATTTTGTTGTTCTACAAACTGAATGTACCCAATGATATAGTAGTAGAAGTAATAGAAAAATATTACTATTATAGTTTCGTGAAAAGTTGGAATCAGCCAAAACTGCGTAGACTCATAACTCATTGTCGCCAGTAGCCAGTATATCTAGTGCTTGCGCATTCAAGTAAAAAACAGTTACAAAACTCAGTTACGAAACCTAATTTCGTCGTGTAAACTAGCCTTAACAATGCACATTTCAAGTCTTTCATCTCACTGTCAGCTGATCTCGACTGCCAGGTATTGTGCTGTCCCTCTAGTAGTGGATGGCTGTACCTAGTGATGAGGTTGTCTTCTGCTGGGTTGTCGATAAGATATAATATACTGGCCAAGCCAAAAGAAACCTCAGAACTAGAGTTAAGGAACATTTTCGGAACATAAAATACCAGCAAAAAGATAAGTCAGCCATAGCAGCACACTACTGTTAAAGGGCCATGAGAAGTAGACACAGAAGTCAAACTCTTTGAAACGTGTGGGTTAACACACATAACTAATAGTTTGGGAAAAATTGTTCATCCAGAAAGAAAACTGATGAATTTCGACATCCCCTATGCTATGATTTTCAATGAGAGAAGGAAAAGTTGAGTAAGAGTTATGGAAAAGTTGGCTGGAAGCACTGAACAATATTATTGTTCTCAGAGTAAGCTTAAGCAATAAAAGGGTCCAAGAATCCAAAAGGAAACAAGGAAAAGAAGAAGACCAAAACACTCTTAGGAAGGAGACATATGAACCAAGGATGTTCTAGGGGTCGGTCACCACAGTCCTACACTTTCCCTGACTGTTTTCAAGCTAATTTGCATGAAATTTTGTTTGTAGGTTTATTTTGTTGTTCTACAAACTGAATGTACCCAATGATATAGTAGTAGAAGTAATAGAAAAATATTGAAACAACCATTTTGATTGAAAATTTATTTTAAAATATTCTTAGTCAGAAACATCATTGTATAAATATTACTTACAACGCAAATTTTTAACATAACAGAGTAAAAACCATTGTTATATGACATAATTTATGGATGCTAGAAGAGAAACTTTGATCTTGTGCACAAATTTTTTCAACATAACTAATACGCAAAATACCAGTATTTTTTTTTAATTATAACACACAGTAAATCCTGATCACAAAGTCATTATACAGCATGCAGAGCTTTAATCTGATAGGCGCAATTGGAAAATGAGGAAAAAAATATTTAAAATTTGCAAATTTTTCATATGCTACAGCTGGATGCACTCAAGACTACAATTAAAACTGACGGCTCACAACAAGAGTCAGCACTGTTCAGCAGCCCTGGGTATTTTTCCTGGTACATGCATCTGGAATGAGCAACAATTTCCACCTCTTAGCAACTTCCAGGCATTGCATGAAAGTTGACTGATTTTTTTTGTCAGGAGGGTAATCACTAATCACTATACTGGCTATTTTAGCTAAAGATCAGGGGTATGTTGGTCAATATGTTGTCTGCCAGAATCAAGTTGCTACAAAGCACAGAGAAGGGCCATGTGGTCCTCATTGATTACCGTATTTTACAGACTATAAGATGCACTTTTTTTTTTGGATAGAAATTTAATATAATTCTAAACAAAAAAATTTAAAAGGGAATAGTATACTTCATTGCATAAACAAATTATAACCTTGTACAATAGAATCAGTGTAAATCACTTCTAACTTAAAACCTGCGTTGTACGAAAATCTCTTCTGCACAGGTGCCATTGCGTAAATGTTAATAACTGAACTGATTTCTCATGAGAGACTGAAAATACACCCCATACCCTCAATTCAGCAAACGGTAAGTGTAACGGGACAAGGCTGTTTAGAGGTCATTGCCTTCATTTAAACTACCTGGCAGAGGCAACTCCTTTCGGAAAAAAGAGCTCACCATTCCTTTCTTTTTGCATGTATACTTGGCTTCCAGCTACTCTCATTTGCGACTGTGACAAGTGCACTGATGTACACTCTGTGTCAAAATTTGTAATTGTCATCATTTACAACACCTTGTTTATATCTATGGTATTCCAGCAGTATTTACCATTTGTTTAAATTTTTTTGGTGTACTTCGGATCATTAGATGCACCCAACTTTCAAGACTGTTTTCATGATAAAAAAAGTGTGTCTTATAGTCCGTAAAATACGGTAGTTTATATTTGGCTGCTTCCTGGAATTTCTCCAAATCCAGGTGCTCCAAGAGACAACACAGCGGTCTTCTGAGAGGCCTGGAATTGGCTCAATCAATTTCCCAAAGAGGTTATTATATCAAGATATTACGACCAAAGTGTGAACACTGATTCTCCAAAGATCAAATTTTGCTCTCCTTGTTCAGATTACCACAGAAATTGCAGCCTTTTTAAAGCCCAACATGATGTATTACAAGAGTGGGAAATGAGATGTGGTGTCTGATGACCTCACCAATATTATCTAATGCAGCACTTGACAATAGCAGCCAACTCAAAGACGATGCAAGAAGATGACAACCTTGATCAGTGACTATTCTGCAGCTACAGCCAAGAAAAGGAAAAACTTCAAAAGCAAATCAGGAGCCGTACAAACAATAAACATAAAAAAAAAGATCATTAAGTTTATGTTCATTGTTCAAAAATAATGAACAAGATCATTTTGATTAAATACTCAAGAATTTTTTCCATGGTGTTATTTTCTTTTTCTTCTTCTCAAATTCAGGATACCATTTCTGTAGTCAATGAGTTAATTGGGAATTTTGAGTAAAATGTTAAAATTGTCATCTTCTTAACAAAAAGTGGAAAGTTAATTTAGAATTTTCACCATATCCGATAATATACATATATTATATATATATGTTTATAACTCTGCATCTAATGGGTTACACTGTAAGAGAAATGGTAAAATTGGTTGTATAGGGAAAGCTCTGTAACTGCTACAATTTTTATTTTTAAACAATAAATTCTGACTAATGGGACAGGGCAATGAAGAATTATATACTTTTTTATAGGGAAAATACCATGGTACTTCTAAAAGAAAACACTACTCACTCTTAAATATTAGATTAAACTAAATTATTACACAAATCTCACTAACAGAAAACTAAAAATTCATACCTTGTACATTTTAGGAATAAACAGAAATCACTGTTTTGATGTTACTTTGAAAAACGTAGACTTAGTTTTCTTATATATATTACGTAGATAGGAAATAATTACCTGCATTTTTCCATAAGATCCACACTTGTAAGACACTTTTTGATAAAATTCTTCACGATAAGAAATTGTCTGGTGGATTTAGGAAATATTTCCATGCTGTAATATAATATCCACTTTGTACCAATATCCAATATCCATTTTATCAAACCATTCAAGATTTAAGGTAAAAAGTTGCCATCAGTGGATAGTGGTCTGATGGTGAAATAAAATTAGGAATCGGACCAAACTGGTTTGCTTGATCTGGAGTTAGAAGTCTATATCTAGACACAAGCCGTAATTCATCTTCTGGACCATACATTTTATTACTGAAAAAATTCAAACAACATTCAATCAGTGAGATATCACCCTTTAGCTTCATTAGACAGCTGCTCTAAAATCATGTCTTATGTCAATGTCATGTCATGTCAATCTTATCTTATTAATCTTATTATGTAATATGACTATAAATCCCTTGGGAAGTTGCATCTAGCATCCTTTAGACCAGCATTTCTCAAACTTTTTAGCCATGTGCCTTTCAGAAATGTAAAAGATAAATCAATACTTTAATACTTTTAAGACTTGGTGAAAATTTCCCCCAGTAAAATAATAGTAACGTCAACAACTAATCCAACTGTTTACATGCCTCGATAGAGGTTAGGATCAACATATTTGTATTCGACAATATTTTCTGTCAAAAATTCCATCTGGCATCATGATTCAGATCAGCAACCTTCTGCTTTCAATGCTGATGCTCTACCAACTGAGCTAGCGAGACTTTGATTCATAGAGTTAGACGGAATCTTTCTTCTATGACTACTCTTAATGACATTTATGTCATATACAGTATTGTAAGATATACTAATTTTGGTGATTTTGTGATTGGGCTCAGCGAGAAGAAATACATGCTAGGATAGTAAGCAGGTAACAGGAACTACTTTGCGCTATGTAAAGTATTTAGAGCAAGAATCCTTAGTAGGGATCTGAAGCTGACTATTTATGGTACAGTTGTGTTGCCTGGGTGACATATGGCTCAGAGACTTGGACACTGATGCAATGTGATCAGGAGCTGTTACTGAGGTGGGAAAGTAAGGATAGGAAAATCCATATCCCAGTGAATGATAGTGGACGTTGGGAAATTAGAAATAATGAGATCAGAGTGTTGTACAACAAACTAGATATAGTGGCAGAAATAAAGAGTAATAGACTGCGATGGTGGAACATATGGAAAGAATGATAGAGAACAAGGCTGTAAAGAAAATGTTTAATGGTAAACCAGGAGGACAGCATATGAGGGGCAGACCAAGGACCAGATGGCTAGAAAATGTGGATAGGAATTAAAAGATGGAGAACCAAGGCAGTGAGCAAAGAAGAGTGGCCATGAGGCCATGGCCCAGGGCCACCACATCTTAGGGTTGGGCCCAGGACCATGTATATGTAGTGCCAAGGAGTAAGTAAGT
Source organism: Ectobius pallidus (assembly GCA_964059195.1). Taxonomy (NCBI): domain Eukaryota; kingdom Metazoa; phylum Arthropoda; class Insecta; order Blattodea; family Ectobiidae; genus Ectobius; species Ectobius pallidus. The sequence continues at coordinate 124,547,767 of CAXKWD010000009.1, forward strand.
AAATAAATAAGTAAGTAATTCAGTACCATATAAGATGTAGCTGTACATTCATGATATCAAAGAATATTGTTTCTATTAAATAAAACATGAGACTATTTTAGGATTTCATTTTGTGAGTAGGTATGTTTGCAAAACAAGTCCATTAGGGCAAATGAAGCAATCCTTGTATCATTTACTCCTAGTTATTTATGATACAAGGAGTTTTGCAAACATACCTACTCTCAAAATAAAGTCCTAAAATATTCTCATGTTTTGTATACCACATGTCCCCCAATCCTGCCATCTGCCTATGGCAGATGATGCAGCAGTCGGGTGGTAGGCCTAGTCCCTTCAGGGATGTAGAGCGCCATGGAGTTTAGCTTAGTTTTTATCATAAATAACTATTTTCCTTCTCTTCTCTTACTTCACTATTTATACGCCCTCCCCCCAGACCCAAATCTCAGACCCAAATAATCAAATTATTGTATTAATTGAATTAATCCCAAATAATTTTTTTTAATAATCTCACTATTATAAAATGTGTAGCACTACACTATTGGATGACATAAAATTAAGCAAAAAGTAAACATTCAAAATTTGCAATCTGTACCGTTATAAATTATACAGGCATACATACCTACTGTAGAAGATATAGTCCACCGTCACCCAATTGTTTTGATTTGTAGTAACTGTTTTTCTTCTATTGTCTTCACTATATGTGTATACAGACTGAAGGTTCAGATTATGGGTCAGCTGGCCAGTAGCATACCTGTATAATAAACATTTTCCATCATCTTGTGAAATATAATACTGCCCAATTCCCATAAACTGCTTCGGGATGATATTTCTTCATGAACCTATTTGACTATCTAAACATTCTCAAATGTTTTTTGTTACAATAGAGTCTCGATTACCAGACCGAAACTGGACCTGGAGCTTGTCGGATAATGCAGAAAAACTATGAAATGTGTAATAAAACGACAATATATCATAATATGTCCATAGCTTTAGCCTCCATGTAAATTAGCAGCTTAAAGACCATTTCTACGAGGTATATTTCGTTTTTTGTACATGATATAGGTAAGGATATATTAACTTTGTAAGTACCTACACATAATCTCATCCCATGCTTACATAAGATACTGCAATCATTTCAGGTTCGATGGTACATCATCATAGTTATCATAGGTATGCATTATCATAGTTATGAGTGTTCATGCACCAACAGAGCATAAAGATGATGATGACATTGATAGCTTTTATGAGGAAATAGAACAAACATTTGATCAGTTTCCCAAATATTACATGAAAATTGTACTAGGAGATTTCAATGTGAAAGTAGGAAGGGAGGATATTTTCAAGCCCAGCATTGGGAACAAAAGCATCCACTTGCAGAGCAACGGCAATGGGGTTAAATTAGTGTTTGCCACCTCTAAAAATTTAATCACAAAGAGTACAAAATTGTCAATTCGTGATATTCATAAATACATATAGACCTCGCCAGATGGAATGACTTATAATCAAACTGGCCATATGCTAACAGATGCCAAAAGGCAGTCTAATATAATGTCTAGTAGTTTTTTTTTTTTAATTTATTTTATTATATTCTGCATGCCCCGTTACCTTGGTAACATTACATGCATTCTTACTTCACATTTTACATTATTTTCCTAACACTATTTATCACTGATAATGTCATAACATTTGCATTAGTTGTAGCGTCTATGTATTTACTAAGATTGTTCTAGAGTTTCCTTTCACTCACATGCATTCTTAAATCACATTTCACATTATTTTTTTTCACACTATTTATCACTATTAATGTCATAACTTTTGTATTATCTGTAGTGTCTATGTATTTAAAAAGATTGTTCTAGAGTTTCCTTTCACTCACATGCATTCTTACATCTTATTTCACATTTTTTTTTTTCACACTATTTATCACTGTTAATGTCATAACTGTTGTATTATCTGTAGTGTCTATGTATTTAAAAAGATTGTTCTAGAGTTTCCCGTTACTCATTATAATTAGTTTTCTCTACATATTCAAGGATTTAACGAATTTGATGAAATTTCTCAGATATTGGGATATTAATATTAGGTTACTGGCGGGCCATGTTCCTCCTTCCATCATTATTTCTCGGATGAGAATAGATCTTTGGTGTTCTGTGTCGTCACATTCATGTATCAGATGATTCACAGTCTGTTCTCCTCTGTTGCATGTACAGTCCGGCTCATTTACGATATCAAATCGATATAGATATGATTTTGTTTTCCCGTGTCCTGTCACCATGGCTGTTATTTCTGGGGTCACTGGAAGCTTTAATTTTAGTCTATCTTGAATTGAAGGAAAGAATGATTTAGTAACTGCTCTTTTTGTGGTGATATTCCATCTGGCTTGCCATTCTTGTAGTGAGGAATCTTTTATTTCTGATATGATGGTCGACTTAGGAATTTTAGTGTACCGTATATTATTTCTTCTCCTGCAGAAGCTTCTTTGGCTAACCTATCAGCTTGTTCATTACCAGCAGTACCATTGTGTGCCTTCACCCATGCAAAGTGTATTGTCCACTGACGTTGCTGTAATGCAATGAGGGTATCGTGTATGCTATCTATTAGTGAGTTGTGTTTTCTATTGTCCGTCAATAAGGATAATGTAATATTGCTGTCAGTGTATATTGCAGCGACTCTTTCCTCATTCGGGATATCCTCTAACTCTTGAAGCTCCTGTAGGGCTTTCCATACAGCTAGCTGCTCTGCTTGGTTATTTGTGCATTTCGAGTATAATCTGTGTTGTAATTGACGGATAATGACTTGGTGTTGATATATAACTGCAGCTGCTCCTACCTGTCCTGATTTACTACCATCTGTATAAATTTCAATGTCATATGTTGTATTTTCATGAGTTCCTTGAATAGTCCTCTTTTCTGCGGGGTGGTTCCAGCTTCTTGGTTCTAAGGGCGAATCATAATTACTCTCTCCATGAGTTGCTTTATATAGTTTAACTTTACCATCTATCGTGATATCTATGGGTTGAATGCCTGCTATGATGCAGGAAGCATCGAAAGATACTGTCCTGTATGCTTTTGTCATTTTAATATTCATAAGCCTTTGGATGCGTTGTAGTTTTTTTAACATTCCTAGCACGTCATAGAGCTTCGTACCACACTGGGGCTCCATAAGAAAGAATAGGTTCGAGTGCCCCTTTATATATTGTATACAGTGCTTTGTGCCCTAGTCCCCAGTTTAGTTTCGCTGATTTAGATAGTGTATGTATTAAGGCTATGGCTTTGTTGTGTACGTGATCGATATGCTTGTTAAATCTAAATCGTCTGTCTAGATAAATTCCAAGATATTTCAGTTCTTCAACTTGTTCTATTGGTTTATTGTTTATATACATATTCATGCTTAGGTTGTGTATTTTCCTTTTCCGTGTAACTATTAGTACTTTTGACTTTGTTTCATTAAACTTGATCTTATTATCCCGAGACCAGCGCTCTATTCTTGTTACATCTTCATTAGCATAGTTTTCGGTTTCCAATATTGATCTGCCTCTCGTCATAACAAGCAAGTCGTCCGCAAAGGTGATTAACTCAGTGTTTTTTGTGTATTCTAATTGTAATAGAGGATTGTATAAAACATTCCATAATCCAGGGGCACAGCTCGAGCCTTGAGGGCACCCTTTTTCAACCTGTTTTTCAACTCTGTAGTCATTGGTGCATAAACTTGCCTTCCTATCCCAGAAATAATCCTCAGTCAATGCATATAGGTTTTTGGGGCATTTCACTTGTCTTAAATTGCTCAAGATGCCCGGCCACCAAGCTGCATCAAAAGCTCCCTGGACGTCTAAACTGATCAGTGCGATGTAGTTATTGTTCTTTAGGTTTTCCAGTACATACTGTTTTACTGCCATCACAGCATCCACTGTACTCCTCTGCGGCGTGAATCCGTATTGTCTAGAGCTGAATAGCCTGTTTGAGTGCATATAATGGAGTATCCTGTCAATCGATAATTTCTCTAGTATTTTACCACCTATGTTGATTAGGCTAATTGGTCGGTATTTTGAGACGTCTTCGCTCCCTTCTTTGCCTGGTTTTATTATTGGAACTATCATTGAGCTCTTCCATAATTTTGGAAAGTATCCATTATTAAGACAAATGTTATACAATGTAGTAAAGAATAGTGGGAACCGCTGAAAGAATCTCAGAAGAACATCGCTGGTTAAGCCGTCCTCTCCCGGTGTCTTGTTGGGGTCAAAGTGATGTAGTACTCTCTCTATTTCCTCCTTTGTAAATTCTACATCGTTCAGAGTATTCAAAGGTTCTACTATTTCTCCTCTTATTTGTGCATGATGTTCGTTATCGTTGTGCTTATCATCATCTGGTATGAAGTATTCGATCATGTGTTTTAAAGTGTCCTCTGTATCAGCTGTATATAAGCCGTTTGCGGTCTTGATAGTTGTGAGTATGCTTTTCCTCTTTAGTTTGCTCGCTGAAAGTTTATACACAAAGTGCCATGGGTTGGTTTGGTCCGTAGTACTGCAGAATTTCTTCCAAGATGTTAATTTACTTGAGTTCAAAAGTTGCCGGTAGTTTTGATTGGCTTCCAGATACATATTTTTCCTATGTTGCCTTAGCTCTTCATTATTGAAGGTTCTTTGGTATCTTCGCCGGAGTGCATTTGTTCTCTTCCTCATTAATGTTAGTTCAGGGTTCCACCATGGTACAGATTTACCTTTGTGCTTCATGGTTCTTGATCTGCTTAGATGGAATGCCCCATTACATGCCTCGATTATGCTAGTTTGGCACTGTTGTACCAGGTGTTCTATGTCAGTGCAGTTTTCGAGATTTTTAGCGAGTTCTTTATCTAACTCCTCACCGGTATTTTGGCTGTTAAACGTATTCTTAAAGTTCTCCTCTAATAGCGTGTCAAATGTTGCATAGTCAGTGCTCGTTTAGTTGTGTCTACCTACTCATTAACCCAAATCAAAAATTTTACAAGGGTCTGTGTATGAAATTTATCAAATGAAGGGTAAGATAATCACAACTGGTCTTAAAACCATTTCCTGCTTGCACTTTCATTGAGTATTTTCTGTGGGGGAGGGTTCTGTTGTTTTGATCACAACCCAAAGACTAGTGTTAAAAGAAACAGTTCCCTTCCAACCAAATCAGTAACAAAAATGCACGTGAAACTGTTTGTAAATGTAACAGTTCTTATGCCTAACGGTTATGCACACACAACAATTTTGGCTGCAATTGTTATGTAAAAACAACTAATTTTCCCACCTCTACCAGACATGCTTATTTTGACAACATAAAGGATCTCAGCCACTTACAATATTAGAACAGTCTATTCCAACAAGTAGAATGGCAAACTAGAACATTATATGTACTTAAAAAAAAATATATATAAACAACAAAAAAAATTAAAAAAATTAATAAAAATAAAAACACCTACCTTCCTCTACCCTTAATATATTTCATTGTAGAGTAAATGCCTTTGTTACAGTATTGTGCAATCAGGTGTCTCAGCCTCATTCAAAGTCACATTATTTGCAAGGCAAGACCTACAACTTAATTTGTGTATGAAATAAACAGCTTGTAATTATTCTTCAGAGAATTTGTTGGGAAAAAAATTTCAAATGAAAGTTTCAGCTGTTAAGATAGTATAAGATAATACACAGCATACCAAATATTACATTTTATTATACGCTATATCCAGCGTTTTCTGATGGAATAGTTTGAGTGTGATAAATATTTTTCTTCATTTCAAGTTCTACATACATAAAGTCCTTCATAAGTTAATTTCAATTAAAAAATACAAAGCCCGGGCGACGCCGGGCCTTTTCAGCTAGTATTATCATAAAGGCCTTGAAATCTTGGGATTATAACTTTAATATTATAGCACCATTGTCATAAACAACACTGAGCTTGCTCTTCGCTATATAGACAAGCTGTATTATAGTACTGAAATAAATTCTACCAACACCATATTCTTTTCTCCTACCTATTTCTTTCATATATAATTCCCCGACCATATAAGCAACAAACAATCCAGATGATCGCACTTCTAAAGCATTACATTTCAACACTTTTTTTTATTTTTCTCTTACATTTCTCTCCTTCGTTGCAATCACTTTATCACTCATCTTTATGAAAAGTTAAATGTTAAAAGCCTTTTCCTGCTTTGTAATTTAATCCCCCCCTGTGTCACGTGTGTTACCTCCCTCTTCACTTCTTAATTCTTCGTCATTAGCTTCTTTTAACCACAGACCGGGAGGAATGTGGAATCCACTGCTTTGGGTAATATGATACTTGTCCTCGTTCCCAGTCCTCTACTGTGATGACGCGTGACATATTGCTCCACATATTGCTTGGTGACATCATTTGCAAGGTGTCATTCCCTTTCTTCAGCATGCGCTTGTTCGTTGCTTGCATGTTTGACCGCATGACCATTTTCTCCACGGCAAATGAACCTTCTTCCATAGCTGAAGTGCTAGGTTGCTGATCTTGCATATTGTAGATACTCGGTTCTGTCATCTGATTCATGACACGTGACAACCCTGTCCATATGCTGACTCAACACCTCTCTGTCCATATGTCTTAATTCCCGTGTATTATTAATAGCTGCATTATCTATGCCCAAAGTTTGCGGATTTGAGCACAATGTAATTTCATTGTTGTTGGTTGACACTTGTGCTTGAGTTCTATTTTTCAATTCAGTCTTGTTTCTAAAAAGGTCCAAGATAAAAAGCCTGTGCTCGATACATAACTTGTCGCCCACTAGCACTGCAAACTTCCCTTCATTTCTTGCCTGTCTCAAAAACGGTAACAGTTCTTTTCTTCTTGCTCTCTTCTGATAACTATAGTCATATTCCAGTCTTATTCTAGTTCCAGATAACATACGGGACCTCCTCATCACTTTTGTCTTTCGTTATTGCTCTTACGAATTTTACTAGAATGGGGTGCTTCCTATCCTTCCCCAGTTGGTAGACATTCTCAATATGTAGCTCTGATAGGTTCAGATGTAATTCCGCAGGCAGTAAATGCAACACACATTCATAAGTGTCCATTCTTCTTTCGTAATTCAATTCTTCCATTCCAAATATGATCTTCTTCCTTCTAGATTCCTTCTCTATGTCAGCAACTGGGGTCGGATTGTCATTTCCCGCACTGTTACCACTTTTATTCCTGGAAGTGGGTCCCGGATTAGCTTCAACACCACTGATTATCAGCAATACTGCCACAATTACCCCATAGAACCAAGGATTATTAATTGATATGCTGTGTATCTGTTTGTTACTCTTATTTATTCCTGTCTTCATTTTTGCGTATAATCGTACTCGCGCACGATACGTTATGAGGTCAATGGGCATCGTTCCCAGTTATTGCTATCGCCACACAAAACATCTTTCTTCTGCAATATCTGACACAAGACTGATTTTCTAAATGTACAGCGGCATTAAAAGCAAGAGGAAGTCATCGCCAATCTTTGTGTCACATCCCCAGAAGGAACCTAACCCAATTATAAAATTTTGTTTTTATACGATTTTTCATTTTCATGGCTGTTCACAGACACAAAGACAGAAAGACATGTTTCTGAAAATGGCATTTTTGGATTCAGTGTACTTCAAAACATATATTTATGTTAAAAACTCAACATGGAATTTTGGAATGAAAAACAATATTTTCTCTACCTATAGTATATATGGACATGGTACAGGTAGAGGAAGTAATTATTACTGTTAAGAACTTTAGTACTTACCCTCCTACTGGCATTGGAGGTACTGGACTTGAACCAAAGAATGGAACAAAGTTGTTGAGATAGCCTTCTTCTCTAGCATTATTAACATATGCTTCAAATGAATGTGATTGGGCATGCATCATATGCATCCTCCTCATTGTCTCTTTGTTATCATTATTATGTATCTGTGGATTAATAAAGAAAGACAACTGTCAAAGACAAAATTTATAAATTTTAGGCTCCACACTGCACTTGCCAATTTTACCTATTAGTCCCCTGTCAAATGTACATCCGTGTGCTCCTTGATGATGCAAGTGTTTGAGTAGTCTCAATCTCTTCGTTTGACCTTGGAGAAACATAATTTCGATGGTGCCACTCTTGAAAATGGTGCGTTTGAATGGTGGGGGCAAAAAACAAAATGGCCGCCATCGCAAACACGTTTTCCTATTTATATCAGTAACCGTTGGGATTACAAAAAAAAGTTTGAAACAAGAAATGTAGCTACATAGATTCTGCACAGAAAAGATTATTACAACTTTTATGTAGGATCAACCGTTTTCTCATAAAAAGTACTTTTATATTTTTCAAAATTAAAAATGATTATGTCTCAGTATGAGGGTTTTGCAAGCGCATATTTACATGCCTGACATTATTTACACGGCCACTGGATGCTTCTAACAATAATTAATATGTTAAACACTACTAAATTAAAAAATAACCCCTTTCCCTTATGTTGTGCCGTAGGAAACTGAAAGATAAAAAGTACTACTATAGTTTTAAACTATAACGAAAATACTGTGGAAGAAATACAATGTTTGCAGATTTATAGGCCTATAGACGGAGTGGATACACTCCTACAATTACATTTTTAATTATAATCATCGTCACTTTCTATACAAATCTCACTTAGACCTAAATCTTCATCATCGTCCAGCTCGCACTCTCCCATATTGTCACAACGGTTGGGATTACCTTCGCAAGTGCACATTTCAGTACACTGGAGTCCATTTGACTGACATGTAGCCTACATGGAGGAGAGACACGCCTTTTGGAGCATGAGCAGCGACAAAGTTCCAAGATAAGCTCTGGTGCAGAAGGGTTGGTACAAGCAACAGACTCGTATGCACTCCCTACTTTTTTCCATCCAAAATCTGAGGGCGGTGGGTTATTGGGATGCTTATTTAGGTCCTGATTCCATTCAAAACATTGAAGGTGAGCCCTTAGCCATGCCAGATCCAGTGCAGATCTTGTTGGAGGAACATCTTGGCATTTTTTCTGTGTCAACAACAACCATCGCAAAGGACCTAATGTGTTGGTCAGTGTAGTTTTGGGGATATAAAGCTACAAATGAACGCTTCCAAGATAGTCCTGACATCTTCAGTGCGTGAAAGTGAAGTCCGCAATTTAGCCAAGGCTTCTAGCAGCGTATCACTTGGGGAATTAAAAGCTTTCCACAACTTTATTTTACCTTTGCCAGCAAATGATCCTGTTACATCAGCTCCTGAAAGTGCGTGTAATCCAGGGAGTGCAGAGGCTGTCAGAGGTCCAAGTGCTCTGTAAATTGAACCAGCTGAACAAACCTTAGCCGAGGAAAAATGCAAAATCTTTCGAAAGCTGAGGATATCATCTTAGTGCTAAAATCAGGACATCAGTATCGGGGGGAACACATTAGTAGTTTTAATTCCTGTCTGTGCTAAATAAGCTGCAAGTAATATGATCTTTGTGTCGGCCTCCTCCTGCGTACTTGGAAGACTGGATATATCATCACCATGTGATGAAGCTGCTTTGTCCCTCCAACAGAGTACAAACCTTTTGTTGTTGGTCACGCGAAATTGCAGAATCTCATCGGAAAGGAACTCTGTTAGCTAATTTGTGCATTGGTATACTTCCAATTTTCGTTTCTGGTCCAATTTTGCACTGCATTGGATCTGAGCCCTTTTGCCGAATCTCTCACGTCGCTTTCTTCAATAAGTTTTCTTTGTAAGAGTAAAAAACTACATTAGTCTCACTGTAATTGCTGAATTCAGTAATTACAGTGAGGTCCATGTAGTTTTTGTACTCAGTTTTTACTCAGTTGGAGGGACAAAGCATCTTCATCACATGGCGATGATATATCCTGTCTTGCAAGTACGCAGAAGGAGGCCAACACAAAGATCAAATTACATGCATCTTATTTAGCACAGAAAGGAATTAAAACTACTCATGTGTTCTCCCCCGATACTGATGTCCTGATTTTAGCACTAAGATGATATCCTCAGCTTTCGAAAGATTTTGCATTTTTCCTCGGCTAAGATTCGTTCAGCTAGGTTCAATTTACAGAGCACTTGGACCTCTGAAAGCCTCTGCACTCCCTGGATTACACGCAATTTTAGGAGATGATGTAACAGGATCATTGCTGGCAAAGGTAAAATAAAGTGGTGGAAAGCCTTTAATTCCGCAAGTGATACGCCGCTAGAAGCCTTGGCTAAATTGGGGACTACACTTTCACTCACTGAAGATGTCAGGACTATCTTGGAAGCGTTCATTTGCAGCTTTATATCCCCAAAACTACACTGACCGACATATTAGGTCCTGTGCGATGGTTGTTGTTTACACAGAAAAAATGCCAAGATGTTCCTCCAACAAGATCTGCACTGGATCTGGCATGGCTAAGGGCTCACCTTCAATGTTTTGAATGGAATCAGGACCTAAATAAGCATCCCAATAATCCACCGCCCTCAGATTTTGGATGGAAAAAAGTAGGGAGTGCATACGAGTCTGTTGCTTGTACCAACCCTTCTGCACCAGAGCTTATCTTGGAACTTTGTCGCTGCTCATGCTCCAAAAGGCGTGTCTCTCCTCCATGTAGGCTACATGTCAGTCAAATGGACTCCGGTATACTGAAATGTGCTCTTGCAAAGGTAATCCCAACCGTTGTGACAATATGGGAGAGTGCTAGCTGGACGATGATGAAGATTTAGGTCTAAGTGAGATTTGTATTGAAAGTGACGATGATTATAATTAAAAATGTAATTGTAGGAGTGTATCCACTCTGCCTATAGACCTATAAATCTGGAAACATTGTATTTCTTCCACAGTATTTTCGTTAAAGTTTAAAACTATAGTAGTACTTTTTATCTTTCAGTTTCCTACGGCACAACATAAGGGAAAGGGGTTATTTTTTAATTTATTAGTGTTTAACATAATAATTATTGTTAGAAGCATCCAGTGGCCGTGTAAATAATGTCAGGCATGTAAATATGCGCTTGCAAAACCCTCATACTGAGACATAATCATCTTTAATTTTGAAAAATATAAAAGTACTTTTTATGAGAAAACGGTTGATCCTACATAAAAGTTGTAATAATCTTTTCTGTGCAGAATCTATGTAGCTACATTTCATGTTTCAAACTTTTTTTTGTAATCCCAACGGTTACTGATATAAATAGGAAAACGTGTTTGCGATGGCGGCCATTTTGTTTTTTGCCCCCACCATTCAAACGCACCATTTTCAAGAGTGGCACCATCGAAATTATGTTTCTCCAAGGTCAAACGAAGAGATTGAGACCACTCCCACACTTGCATCATCAAGGAGCACACGGGAGCCTTTTTTTGTACATTTGACAGGGGACTATATCTGTAGAGACCTGTGAAAATGATTCTAGTTTTAAGCAAAATTTTTTTAAAAATCTCAATATTTTGGTGTTATTACTAATTTGGCGGTGTTATTTCTAATTCAAATCTTATAATCCACTCACCATTATTATGAATTAACCCACTAAAAACCATGTATTTTTATTGTCAGCTTAATTAAAACTTCCCGCCACTTCGTTCACTGTAACAAATATCTTACATTTCAAAGTTTTCACAAGTTCATAGTGAAAGCTCGTAATTGGGTATCCATATCTGCAAGAATTTAAGAAATAAATAATTCTTCAAAACTTGAATTGAATTATTTATATTCCAGTATGCGAAAAAAAAAAATTGAAATCCTAGAAGTTTTAGAATTTACGGAGCAGTCAGTGTTTTCTGGATGGGCTGCAACATACATAATTTTATTTGTAATTACATTGTTAACGTTAAAAATATAAACAATTAAGTGAACAAAACAAATCTTATGCTGACATATGGGCACACAAATTCGAAAAGAAATGATTAAAAAGAACCATAGATTCATGAACCTTACCCAAATCATGCAGAAATAATTTTATTAAAACGACTGATAATTTAAAAACTAAAAATCCGGCTTGGAGGTGCATTTCACGAACAAAGTGCACTGCCCGGGAGAGAAAAAAAGACCTCAGATTCGAATTCCCTAGCTCGAAAAACCCCGCATATTGAGTTTCGTCCAAATCATTCAATGTTTTCCTATTTAGGCATGCATTCATGATCCCCTCCTGTCCACCTATGTCAATAAAATCAGATATCTGTGAATCGTACACAAATGAAACAAGATAGCAACCAAGCACAGCCATCTTGAATTAATTTCACAATTGAATACTATCTTGCTAATAGGAACGTTTTCCACAACAATCGAATTGCTCATGTGTTTCTTATGGAAAGTATTTTGTCTCCTCAAAAACACTTGATTTTTAGCATTAAAAATCAAAATTTTGCAAAATTCTTTCTTAGTGTGCACTTACATTATGAAACGAAGGTATTGTCAAATTTCCAAGTCTCTACCTATTATAGTTTAGGCGCTACGTTGATTCTCTGTCAGCCAGTCAGGACAAAGCTGCTTATCTCTATATATATATAAAAGGCTTTGTCCTGACTGACTGACTGACTGACAGGAATCAACGTAGAGCCTAAACTATAACAGGTAGAGACTTGGAATTTTTACAGTACCTTCGTTTCATAATGTAGGTGCTCACTAAGAAAGGATTTTGAAAAATTCTGATTTTTAATGGCAAAAATCAAATGTTGAGAATACTTAATCCCTTTTTACACTGAATTATCGAATCCGAATCACATTTGACATTAAAACATATTGTTGCCAGTGGGTTTCAGATGGGTTTGGAATTAAATTAAATGGAAGTTTGACAATTACAGTTGGCTTTGTCTATTTTTGTCATACCTTGAAATAAAACTTTCGCGATCGCTTGAATGTTGTAAGCCCTAATATGGTCAAACATTGTTTCATTTTGATAAAACTCACTATACAGGGGTTTTCTGGACCAAGGAACTCGAATCTGAGGTCGCTTCTACCAGGCGACGCTTTCTAATCGTGGTATGTAGTCCACGTGATTTAGGTGTTAATAAATATAATGATTTAACTATTATGCTCTTAATTTTTAATTTTTGAAATAATTATCGCGGGCGAAGCCACGGGCACATGCTAGTATAAATATAAGAGATGAATTTCAGCACATATAATGTGCCAGCTTCAGTTCTGTTAAATGATAAGATAATATTATAGCTTACAGATCAGTGTAATTTACACGATCAAATTAGCTTATTATTTCGTCTTCCTAGAAGTTGGAATAACACTACTCACCCTGATATACTTCAATTCACTTTTATGATCTAGCTGCTCAATCAGACGTTTGTTAAGTATCCCCCAGTGCTGACAGGTGTCAAGGATACCCAATTCTTTTGGCAGAAAGTACCTATCTAGAAGCTGTCCATTATTTTCTTGTTCAAGGGATTTACTGCTTAAACCTTCATATCGAAACACTCCTTTTGTTAATAACTTGAACACTCCTGTATAAGGTTCAAAATTCATATCTCCAGTGATTATTACTGGCCAATAAGTAGCTGATCCATTACTGAAAAACATGAATCAGAAAACAAACATGCTCAGCACAAGTAACACTCATATTTAACAAGAGAATTTAATATGTGGATTCACTAAGCAAAAACTGAAATAACAATAAGAACTCCACCATCACATGTCCAGAAAGATATCCAAGAAGTTCATACAACTACACAAATTCAAACAGATATCTAAAAAAAAAAATCATCAGGCACTTTCAGAACTTTAATCACAATGGACAAAAATAGACAAGCTTAAAAAATAGTCTCAAACAAATTTCTCTATCATTTGCACTAGGGCAAAGAATAACATCTGTGCTAGTAGAGATGAGATGATAAAACAACTACAGTGATACCTCGAGATACGAGTTTAATTCGTTCCGTAACCTAGCTCGTATGTCAATTTGCTCGTATCTCAAAGCAATTTTCCCCATTGAAATTAATACGTTCCAGCCCCAAAAATGCTACCCCCAATTGTTTTTGTTACGTGTTTTTAAATAAGAAAAATGTATTTATAAATAACAAATATTGTATAAAAACATAATAAAAGAGAATGTAAAGCAAAAAAAACTGGTTTTATAAAGTGTAGGCCTACATACATATTTTTTACACTTTCTTTGGACCCACGGTTATAAAAAGAAATGTGATAAAGTATGTAAATGCACAAAAGCGCAAAGCCCTAGAAAAACTTAGCAAAGATGATTCGACAGCGAGGTAAACAAGCACACTGGGGGAATACGTGGGATAATACGCGGGACGCATGAGGCGCAGGTGCAGTAAACTGGTGGGCCGTGTGCAGCGTCGCAGCTGGCCGTTCCTCGTATCTCAAATGTCACTCGTATTTCAAAACAAAACTTCGCTCGCTCGACAGCTCAAATAACTCGTATGTTAGGGCACTCGTATCTCGAGGTACCACTGTATGATAAATCTGGGGACTAAATATATCACAGTGACAATATTGTCATATACTATTTTTATTTTTAAACAATATGTTTATTATTAATAAGTGCCAGAATGGTACTTTATAAGATTTTGGGGGGATGGGAAAATTTCTGTCCGTCCGTCCGTCTGTACGCTTGATAACTCAAGTACGCTTTATCGGATTTATATGAAACTTGGTATACGCATTTATAACGTCCATGGGAAGAAGCGTATTGATATTGGACCCAATCGGTTCACCAGTACTGGAGTAAAGCCCAATTTAGTGCCTATTTTATGGTAATACGTTAGAAAGAATTTATCAAATGCAAATCAGTTCTCATGACAACATATTGTTTTACAGTGTTCATATATGGCTTTGGAAGTAACAATACAGTTAGCTATGACAAATAACACTATTCCTTCACATATGCTTATCAAACTAGACCTCTTTTCTTCCGTAAGACGTGCTTAATGAATCTTTAACTCTGAAATTGATTAAAAAAATAACTTATTTTCTACATATCATAATTACAATTATCACTGATTGAACAAAAGCATTCTGGCACAAAGAAGTTAAATCTGGCAAAAAATAAAATAAAATAAAATAAATAATTTTAAAAAATTTAAAAAAATAAAAAACAAATAAAAAGAGGAAATATACAAGCGTTAGATGGGCAAGCAATTGTTCAGTCTCAGTTGTAGTCAGTACAGACTATACTAATTTTACGTATTGCATGTGGATTTATAAAATACTTAATTACATTTCTTTATTTTTTATTAAATCTTTACAAGCATTAACTGCAGAGGTCATACAGGTGTTAGTTACTGTGGGTGTATCAATAGGCTCTGTAAGAACTGTTGTTAATATCAATGGCTTGTTCATTTTGACTTACACGTATGGGTGAAATAGTGGCAATGAATTGTGCTAAGTATGTATTCAATCCTGCATTTGTCCTTAAAATTGGGAAACCATGAAAAAAGCAAAGCCAAATTGGCCGCTCGTGGAATTAAAATCAGAGATCTTTGAAATGTTAACCCCAAATGTTAACAGACCTCCCAAACGTAACACTAGTGCTAGCACTAGTCTGTTTACATGTAATATCAAACTTGGAATTAATGTCATCTCCAACCACAATTTTATTGATAAAACAAGTTAGATACATGAGCAAATGTTCTAAGTTTTCAAAGAAAAAACATACATTAACATGAGAGCGTGATAAATAGACTTCGGACTTTTAGGTCGCTAAAAATGCTGTTTTAGGTACCTAAAATAGGCTCTAAAAATTGGAAAATAGGTTCTAAA
This sequence comes from Ectobius pallidus, assembly GCA_964059195.1. NCBI lineage: Eukaryota > Metazoa > Arthropoda > Insecta > Blattodea > Ectobiidae > Ectobius > Ectobius pallidus. Next base: position 124,563,446 of record CAXKWD010000009.1, read on the forward strand.
AATCGTAAAAAATTGGAAAATAGGTTCTAAAAATCATAAAATAGTCTCTTGTAAAATTGTTAAGTTGCCAAATTTCTGAAATATCTCAATTGCAATACAGAATAATATATTTATTGAAGTCACCATTGATCAATAATCACGATATATATTTTTATTTTTCTGGATATGGGAGTCTGGAGAAAAACCCTACATTTTCTTCGGAATTCCAAGGAATTTTTCTATTGAAGACGAAACATTCCTTACTATTTAACCACATCACAAATGTGTCATGTACTGCACATTCCTAGCTAAAAATTTAGTACGAACTGAAAATAAATGCTAGAATTTATAACAAAAAATAACTTTTTTTGAACTTTAGAGGAAAAACAAGCAAAAAGGCAATATTAGGCTATAACGTAAAAATAGGCTGTTTTAGGTCCTATGAAAGTATCAGTTTTAGGCATAGTCACTTATGAACCATGAATATACAAGTTTTCGTCCATACATCACTTAAGGATTAAAATAGGTTTTTACCTAAAATCCGAAGTCTACAGTAATTTTCAAATGGGAAGAGTTTTCCTTCACCGCCAATCACGTGTACGAGCTAAAGTAGTACCGCTATCAGGAAGGGTCTTCCTTCTGTCTCGACGTCTCTGATTGGACCGCGTATCTAAGCAAGGAGAAGAGCAAAACGCTTCCCATTTGAAAATTACTGTAGTAATAAATATGCACTATGATTACCTTAACCTTAAATAAAAGCACTAATGTGCACTCAAAATCCAACTCAGCGTACAACCAATTCTGGTTTACAGACTCGGAAGTAATATTACTGGATACCAAAATGGCAATACTGCCTCTAATATTACATTTTTTGCAAAAACATTTTACTGAATGATAGCCTGCAAGATGGATAAATTCTGGTTCAAATTCACATAGCCAATGCTTACTGATGCAGACAACTTCAAATGATTGTTTACACTGGATGCATTTAATACTTTCTTCTTAGACCTAAAACCTTGAACTTATGCACTATATACTGTTTATAAATCAACCATACAAAATAGCTGAAAGGTAATCCCGAAGCGATACAGTTCTAGTAAATTACTTGTGGATTTTATTTCATTTTCTTCTTTTTTCGTACTCTGATGTCATGAAATATAAGAATGTGAAAAACAATACACTAACAAAATTCTAACAAGTGTGCCACAAAACTACTGCTTTACAGATAATGCAAGCCTATAAAGGTCCTAGAATTCCTGTTGTAATGGTTAACAATAACACTAAATGAAAAAGAAATTAAGTTTAAAAATATTATGACATACCTGAAGTTTCTAAAGGCAAATCTTTCCACTTCCGCAAGCAGCAACTGCATCTGAGCCAATTTGACATCATGGCGCCTTGGATTGAACAGAAGATGTGTGGTAGCTACAACAATTTGCTGTTTTGGGTTATTTTTCACAGCTAGTTTAGCTACTAACCCAACATTGTGACGATCAAGTACACTAACCCCAGGCTGGAAATATTCCACTGTTGTGTAATCAACAAGCTCAAACAGCTCAGACTTGAAGTATATAGCCACCCCATCCATATTACCACCTGTCCGCTGTTTATAAATGCCATTATACCCTACAAAAAAAGAAAGAGTAGATGGTATAGTAAATTTTTATGACTCAAACAAGTAAGGATTCAGCATACATACAGTACTGGTATCTCCTCAGGACATAAATCAGGCTGCAAAGGTAGTGAACTGAAGTTTGATCTGATACATACTTTTACTGAATTTAAATTTAAATTTCAGCCCAACAAAAGAATAAAAACACTCAACACTTACGGCATTTTATTTCAACCAGCAATTAACTTATCAGAAGAACCTGGATTTATAACCAAAATAACACAGTAAAATAAGGATGCAAATATCAAGAAAAATGTAAAAAATAAGCAAAAACAAATTTCACGAAAATGAAATAAATTATTAGTTTCATAGAAATCTTATGTTATTCATGCCTTGTATAGTACGTAAGGAGGTCATCCGCAGATTTTTTTGTGAGGCACACCTGCATCTATCAGTGAAGAACAATTTGTAAAGTGAAAACAAGTTCATAGGCTTCCACGGCCAGTGTATTGATTGTATTAGCTATCTGGGTTGGGTCGCATCGTGTTTTTAGCGTCTAACATTTCGGACATCATGTTGTGTCCTTCGGAGAAAGATTCACACTAAAAAGAAGGCACTTCTTACTTCTTTTTAGTGTGAATCTTTCTCCGAAGAAGGACACGACAGGGTGTCCGAAACGTTAGACGCTTAAAACACAACGCGGGCCAACCCGGAAAGCCAATACAATTAGTTTATATGTAAAGTGAAAATGTTCTTACAACGTTGCAGCATGTCACAGGGGCATGTGAAAAGCAACATAGTTTTTCTTTCATGAATTCTTCTTTCAATATCGGTTTCTTCACTGGAAGGTTTTTCAGAAATCTGGCCAAGTGTTTTATAATCTGAATTTTTCAGTAATTCTAATAGCTGACAAAAGAAAGGAAACCAGTGAAATAAACACTTTATGTGATAATTTTGATTAAAATATGCTAATTAAATTCAAAATCATAAAACAAGCAAGCAAAATTGATTTTCTCTTAGAATAAACAAAATAAGCAGTATCAAATAAAATTAAAATTACTTGCCAAGAAGTGCCTTATGAAATATATCAATTCTGATTGTTGCGTGGAAGTCTAAAAATAAATATGCATTTTGCTTAGAAATCTGGGCTCCACTTGTCAGTTACATTTATCCAAAAAGTCTATATAAAACTTTTCTTTCCTACACTTTCGACAAACAACAAACAAACAAACAAAAAATATATATAAAAAAAGCATTTCCATGAGAACAGTTCTTTTTTAAATTATATTAGGACTGTACAACAAGAACTTGCGACAGCTTTTAGGGACAATGGGAGGAACTAGCATTATTAAAACGCGGAGGCTTTCATGGCTGTTGTCATGAGAGAAGCAATCTTCCGACTATAAGGCCATTGTCTAAGGTTTTAAAAACCTTGAACCATGGCCTAATAGCCCAGAAGATTGCCTCTCTCAACTAGAATTACATTTGAAATTAAAAATGTGAACTGTCCAACCTAGGGGTTCCCAATCTTTACCTTTTGAGATGTGGCAAGTCATCATACCCCACACATTTTTCAAACACTTGAATGTGAACTAATGATACGTAGCAACCACAACACACTTAAATAAATAGTTATTTTACTAATACAATCTAAATACCTTACCAGTCTTCTGCATATTGCTTATATTACAGAGCGATATTAACAAAATAGTAACTAATAATTAAATTAGTGAAAGAAAGCATTCATTTCAGTATATGTCAGTGAGAGGATTGACACTCTTTAGCCTTGATTAGACCTCATATTTACAGCTTGATATCTGATAATTCACAACAGATATCACTTACAACAAACAGCCAGTACCGGTAGTGATGTTTTGTTTTTACTACAGTCAATGTTAAAAATGCAGACCCACAAGACATGCTGATGAAAATGGGCCAATAACACCATTAAAAACTAACTACATACGAGATAATGCAATCTAATAGATGTTTCATGTTTCGGAAACCCAGCAGAAGTAATCTAAATGTACTGTTCTTATTTCTACTTCGACCTTTAACTTGGCTAAATTTCTATCATCTATTTCTCCTTCCGTCCACATATGAATGCCTTAAATGAGTTAAATCTTTGAAACATATGGACCAGGTTTGCTATTTGAGTAAAATTTATCCTTAAAAAAAGTTTCAGACTAAACGCCAACTTCTCTACACTATCCTTTCTGTAATTAATTAATTCAAGATTCATCTGGACAATGTTCTTCTTTCTTAACATAGTAAACAATATATTTTAATATAATTATGTAATGCAGCAATATGTACTTGTGATTTATATAATATACAAAATACTTAGATAATATTTTGTTACAGGCAGTGTTGATTTACTGCAGAAGCTCTAAACACAAGACATTTCTGCCAGACCTACAAATCAGTGAAGGAAATGTACATAAAGCATTGTTCTGCATTGAACCTTACCTATATTCAGTAGAAGTTTATTATAAAACGTGTTTACATGACTAGCTTGTACTTCTTGCAAACACAAAATCTGAAACAGAAAAATTAGTAAAATATATTTACCATTTATGTAGTTCGAGTAAATGAGTCAATATGATTACAATGATGTTTTGGCAACAAGAAAAATATGTTTTGCTTTTGTGACAAAGTTTAAATTCTTCTTGCTCCTATTTCTGGTTGCGCAAGATGCACCATGTTGTTATGCGGCCCATAGGTTTTCTCCCAACTCTCTCATTGCTACCGAAAGCTTTACACACAGAGAATTTGTAAGACTGGGTTCCTCACATAATCTTTCTAATTACTAAAACATTTCTAGATTGGAAAATGGTAGGTTCCCCTTGCTTTTATAACTGTTACAATTTATTTTTTTCCAAATTTTTCCATACATTTCTAGGTGGAGAAAGGTGCATTAAGTTTCCTACCCTGCTACTGTATCATATGATTCTCCGCACTTTTACTCCCAAAAGCATTTCTTGTAACATTACACCACTGCAATAAAATAAACGCCATTTTAGGTTGTGTTCACTTATTAACAATTTAACCTAGCATCTTTCTAGGAACATACTGAGTTTATACACAAATTGTATAGGTTGTAAAGAACAATACAATAAATTTGGGCATTTTTTTATGATTCTTAAACAAAGATATAATTCACCTAGCAATGAGGTATATAATCCACCGAACTAACATTACACCATAAGGATAAAGGTTTCTCGGTCTTCCAACCGGGTAAGTAAGAAGATAGATTCCAAGCTTTCGGCAGCTATCTCTCTGCTGCCACCTTCTAAGAGAAGTGAGTAGGACTTGGGAAAATATGTGTGTTACATAAGAGAAATAGGAAATGCTACATGGGGTGGGGGCCAATATGATAGGAAAGTGGAACGATTAAACAGAGAGCTCTGAGTGGTTGAAAAGGGAAAACTGAATTTAATGGTAGTATAAGACGTGAAATTGGTCCTTTTCATGGTCAATATCAGATTTTCCCTTTTCCCATTTTATTAGGCCCCCTCCACCTAGCATTTCCTGTTGCTGCAATATAACACAAATATTTTCCCAAGTCCAGCTCACTTCTCCCTGAAGACGGCAGCGGAGATAGCTGCCAAAAGCTCAAAATTAACCCTCATAATCATCCGGTACGAAGCCTGAGAAACCAGTATACATTATCAACAATGGGAAAGCTTCAAGTCACTTATTAGACAATAATTTTTGAAGTAAAGACTTCGGTTTTTACCACAAAAGTTAACTATTCAGTTTTTGATCATCCAATCAACCCTTTCTTCCCATTAACACAAATAATAAAGAGTTTGATTAAATTAATCGGGAAAACATTGTGAAGTGTATATTATATATAATCAATAAGAATATTCTTCTTCACACGTATTTTGTAAGTCAAAACTTACCAAAAGGACGATCGTTTCGGTGAGTGACTTCTCACCATCATCAGCTGTTCTCAACTGTCGTGTTTCCTTCTTTATCCACCAGATGTCCTCCATGTAGTAGAAATTTAGAAATGAGGTCATTGTCCTTTGGGATATCAAAATTCATAAGTCTGTCTCTATTTTTCTGTATATATACTTTTCCCACACCGCTAAATCCAATGGTTGTTGAACATTTTTCAGTAATTTTGCCTCACTATTGAAATTATGACCTGTAGACCAGAAATGATGAGCAACTGCAGATTTTTCTATTTTCTATTTTCTATTCCTTCCAACAAAATGAATTGGAGATATTAAATAAAGGCCTAAAAACTTGCATTGACTATTCACACAAAGTAGAAGATATAGAAATAGCAATTTTTGATAAATCTGAAGAAGAGAAAGCCATGGTTAGGAAAAAATGTGAGAAAGTAATAGATCATTTAACTGAGAAAGAAAAAAGCCACAAAAGATCCCCACTTCAAAAAGCAATAAATGAGCTAAGAGAGAAAGATGTAGTATACACTAAAGCGGACAAAGGGAATAAATTAGTAATAATGGATAAGTTGGATTATGACGAAAACATGAACGGTTTACTACAAGGTAAAGAATTTCAAGAAATAAAAACAGATCCTCTTCAAACTTGCCTTAAAACATACAATGAAACAGTGAAGAAAATAAACAGAGTAATGAGTGAAAATGAAAAAAGAAAACTTAAACCAAACAATCCGACAATCCCCAGAATTTATGGCCTACCGAAGATCCACAAACCAGGCAAGAAAATGAGACCAATTATCAATAACATAAATTCACCGAATTACAATTTATCAAAATGGTTAGTTAATAGATTTCAGAACCTTTCTCAATTCAAGAGCTTAAGTATCAAAAATACTATGGAATTAGTAGATAGAATCAAAGACATGGAAATAGATGAAAATAGCCTATTGGTTTCTTTTGATGTCGTTTCTTTGTTTCCGAGTGTTCCTAAAGATAAATTATTAATCTCACTAGAAAAATGGCTTACTTCAATCAATCTGGGAAAAGAAATAGTGAAAGAATATTTGGATCTTACAAGATTGTGCATTGATCAAATTTTTTTTTACATTTAGAGGGAAATTCTATGAACAAAAAGAAGGACTTGCAATGGGGAATCCTCTCTCTCCATTTTTGGCTAACCTATACCTGAGTTTTATGGAAACACACATTGTAGAAAGTTTTCCGCATATTTTCAAATCATGGCATAGATATGTAGACGATGTATTCGCTGTAGTGAACAAGAAATTAGTGGAAGATGCTGTTAGATTACTTAATCTCCAGGACAGTTCAGTAAAATTCACTGCAGAGATAGAGTCAGACAATATGCTACCCTTTCTAGATATCAAGATCATCAAAAATGGCAAGAAATTGGAATTTATAGGAAGGACACACACGCCGACAATTACATCAAGCAGGACAGCTATAATCCAACTCCTCATAAATTAGCAGTAATAAACAGCCTTACTTACAGATTAGTCAACTTACCTATGAGCAACAAAGAATATAAATTAGAATACCAGCATATTTTAGAAACAGCAAAAATTAATGGATTTATAGAAAATACAGTCAACAAGAAAATCAAGAAATTTGAAAACCAAAAGCAAGTTAAAGAAAACACCACCTTATGCAATGCCAAAGATCAAACAACTTTCAAGAAATTCACTTTCCATCCATTAATGCATCATAAATTCCAAAAAATTTTCAAAGGACTGAACATCACATTGGCACCTATCAACAAGTACAATATTAAAAATCTCTTAAGATCAGACATGAAAGATAAAATTCATCCAAGTAAGAAATCAGGCATTTATGAAATTGACTGTAATACGTGTGAAAAAGTATACATTGGCAAAACAAAAAGAATAATAAGATCAAAACTTTAAAACACTTATGCACCACTTACGTCAAACATAAAATTAGTAGGACATGTCTCCCATCCTCGGCTACCAGTAGACCAGTAGCCGAGGATGGGAGAAGGTCTCCCGAAACATGTCCTACTAATTTTATGTTTGACGTAAGTGGTGCATAAGTGTTTTAAAGTTTTAATCTTATTATTCAGTTGTGCCACGGTTTTTAACAACTTCTTCGTAATTTTTTACAATTTTACAATTTTTAAAACAAAAAGAAACTTAAATATAAGGTACAAGGAACATATGAGAAACATTAAATACCAACAAATAGAAAAATCTGCAGTAGCTCATCATTTCTGGTCTACAGGTCATAATTTCAATAGTGAGGCAAAATTACTGAAAAATGTTCAACAACCATTGGATTTAGCGTTGTGGGAAAAAGTACACATACAGAAAAATAGAGACAGACTTATGAATTTTGACATCCCAAAGGACAATGACCTCATTTCTAAATTTCTACTACATGGAGGACATCTGGTGGATAAAGAAGGAAACACGACAGTTGAGAACAGCTGATGATGGTGAGAAGTCACTCACCGAAACGATCATCCTTTTGGTAAGTTTTGACTTACAAAATACGTGTGAAGAAGAATATTCTTATTGATTATATATAATAAAGAGTTTATTGTATTTCAATATGTAGCTAATATGACATGAAAATTTCACTACATGTGATAATAGAAGGAACATTTTCTATATGGTAAATTTCAGTGGTTATATAAACTTTCCACTTATTTGCGATATTATTGCAAATAAAATCTCTTCTTCTTTCGTAAAGTATAAATTTTAAAATATTGTATCTTACAAATCCAATAACTTAATTTTACACAAGTATCTAGTCAAGTGTCCTCTTAACATCCATGCATGAAACATATACATATAGGAACAAATACTCTGGATATTAATATTAAAGTATATTGCAATAGTATTGATTCTTCTATATATTTCAAGCCTTCAACATTTTACTTGGCACTACGGAACATAAAGCTTGTATTTCTTTGGTTAAGCACAGAGCTAGCTTACAGAGTAAGTGATAGACAAATTGCCAGATAATTAAGTGAAAGCAAAAGGATTCCACAGTAGAACATCTATGGACCTAATAAAGAGTATTCTTGTCCACATAATGTGAAACTAGAATACTGACATTAATTTATCCCTTAATTTGGCATGCACTTTGAACATCACAACATGCAGGGAGCCTTAGAATGGAAAAACATCAATGAAAGTATGAGCTTATATTAAAATATGTTTTAAGTATTAATTTTATGTTTTAAACCAGGCAAGACAAACTAAAATTTTACTAAGGGCCAACTCGACTTGGTAAATTGAAGTCCAAGGGTCGAATGCCAAATTTAAAAAAAAATATAATTTTTTGTTGTTGTAAAATTTGAACATGTTCTTATACTTTTAAAAAGCAACCATCAACTTTTCAATTTTAACATACCATAGAATAAAAAACTATACAACATTCTTGCCATTTGATGCTGTGTGTATTACAATCAATATACTTTAAAACAGTACATGGAAAATGTGTGGATGACCAAAATAACAGAACTTTAACGCAAAATCAGTTACAGTTGGGAGCTGACGAGATGATCCCTGGCATGACCATGGGGCTCTTATCTGCAGCCAATAGCAGCGCTCCCCTACACTTGCAGTTATAGCACAACACCGTCTTCCCCCTGCATGCCACCACCAAATCACGGATCATCTCGTCAGCTCCCAACAATACATCTTTTAGGTTTACACTCATTATTCATCAACTAACTGTGTTATGTCGGAAGCAATGGGCGAATCTTTTAAATCCTGGTAGGAAAATTAATGAAGCTGCCGCTTACTAGTTGCCGTTCCCAATGCCTTAATATTAACATACTACGCAATTACAAATTGATCTTTCCCTCGTAATTTTAAATTGAAGTCATTTAAATGCCCTGAATTATATATCAGGTGATTCCCCTTTCTTTTCTAAGAAAATTTTAATTTCCTCTCGAAGGGGCCAAAAGCATTTTTAAAATTTCATGACAAGAAAGCCAGCGAAATTCTTAATAGCATGTCAAGCCCTCAAATTCACTATTTATATCACTAATCAAACCAGAAAACCAATGTTGATTCAGTCCCCCGGAATGAATAAAATTCACTGTTTTCTTCTTGAATTTCAAAACATGGTCCATTTTTGTTTTGAGCATAGAGGTTCCTGCATAGACACTGCACTATATAGACAGTATTTTATGAGACACTTGTCTTCTATGCTGATAAATTTTAGGCGTAGATTTTTTTATACATTTTATCAAAAACTTTAGGGGACCGCATTTCATAACTGAAGGGGATGCATGCAGCCTGCATGTTTGACACATCTGTTTTAAACTCTTCCTGAAAATACAGACTGTAAACTTGACAAAAATTAACTAAAAATCTGTTGTTATTAATACTATGAATTAAGTAAGATACGATATACAAATTGCGATAGTATTAAAGATGTACTTTGAACTTTCCTTGTGCTGGTAATATAGCATATTCTTCCAGGTTTCTAATTAGGTGGTTATTTGGATGAATTCTGAAATTTCGGAGCCAATCTGAGGCTCCATCGTCATGGAATGGAAAATGAAGTGCTGGGACTGGATGATGTTCTTTTTATAGAGATGGGACAGCTACAGTGTTTTGCAGATGACAAGCCGTTTGTTCATTCTCCTGCTTAGATACACGGTCCAATCAGAGGGGCGAGACGGAGGGAAGACTCTTCCTGCTAGCGGCGGTTTTTTAGCTCGTACACGTGATTGGCGGTGAAGGAAATGGCTTCTCATTTGAAAAATACTGTAGGGGCATACAGATTGTAAAGGATTGTTGGGAACTGACCAATCAGGAACCAAGCTGTGGACTGAATGAAAGGAGGGCCAGATGATATGTAGAAAAACGGTCCAAGTGCGGAGCAGATTTCTTTTTTTCTTCATGGGCTAGTGTGTGAGGAATTAGTTGGAAGTGTGGTTGGCTCAGTTGGTCTTGAGCGATTCAGTAGCATAGAACCAGGCAGGGCTTAGTTGAATCTCACTGTCTTGATTCATGTAGTTTGGATCTCCTCGGCTTCTCTCAACACTCTCTCCCTTTCTACCTTTTTAGGTAGATTTCGAAGAAAAATATATATCTTTACACGCTAGTGGCTGTAATTTTGAAGATATTTGAACCAAATTTTATTATGTTATTTCTAGGCCCAATAGTTCGGACAAGTTTGTTAATGAGCAAAATTGGTCCAAGGGGGTGGTCGGGGGAGGGGGTTTAAATTTTAAAACATTTATATCTCGGCCCCTATGAAGTATAGAGGGAAACTTTGTTTGAATAAATTAGAGTACTCCCTATGGAGTTCACAGTGACACCAACGATTCGGGGGTACGAGTGGGGGTGGGGGGATGGAAATTTGGAATTTTTGAAACTACGTCTTGTGGGGTATCGTTGAAAAGCTCTTGGTGAGTACTATACAAATCAATAACTAGTTTCTTGATAGTTCTCATATAAGGCGAGATTTGAATGTTTGAAAAAGTGCTCTTTTCTTTTTTTTTGCAGTTATTATTGCTGGTTTGTCATGCCAAGGCTAAAGAAGAAGAGTGCTTCGCAGCGACAGTAAATTAAACCAAAAGCACTTCGAAATCTACCTCAGCCTGTAGGCTTGCCTAAAGCAATTTTTTAATGTACTAGTAGCTTTCATTTTGCTAATCGTTTAGTTGTGATATGTTCTGTAATTTTGTTGATTTGTTATGATTCCCCACTGTTGTTTGTCTGCCACAGCCTGTATTTGCAGGGAGATGATACTGCTTGTCAAAAGATATTTTGTACAATGGCAAGATGCTTTCAGTGTTAGCACCAATATTTTATACTTAATAATGCTTATGTTTTGATAGTACTTACGTCTGCATTGAACTTCTTCAATTCCTTTACCAGCAGAGAGCTCCGATGTTCCCACTTGAGAGCTTGTGGTTGATGCTTGTGGTAAAGGTATGGGTGGCTTTGCAGCAGGTCTTGAGCAAGTACATTGTATGAGAGAAGTGTGAACAGCACATGGTGAGCTGACGATTTCATTTTCCCTGATCCTACATTAAGCAAAGTAGATTTTGTATTCAGGCCTGTTGCACCATTTATTACACACAAGCAATAGGTTTCACCACTGAACAACAATTTTACAAATTACAGCATATCATTAACCCTTTGCCGCTTAGGATTTAAGTTCCTCTGCATGACCATAATAACCGTGTTTTTTAAACTACAGTCAACCCTAGATATAATGCCCCTCATTACAGTGCCACCCTCGCATTGCATCAATAAATGCAAGTGAATGGATCTTCTCCCATACAAAATACATAAGAAACCTCGTTATTGTGCCAATTCATTTAGCGCCAGTAAATATAAGACAAGATTTTAACAAAATATAGCTTTCAGTGATTTTTTTTCAGTTGCAGATTTTTTTTTTTTTTTAACAGACCTGAATGTTAGGAAGATTTAAGAAACATACTGTACTGTATTTCCAGGAAGTGGGTGTTCCCCATCACTAACTGTAAAAGTAGTGCTGTGGAGTGAGGAAGCTATGTTAAGATGTAGGGCAGACAGCCTGCATGAGGGTGGAGCAGGTAGAAAGACAATCCAAACTTTCAATTCTTTCAGTCCATTCAGCTGTTAAACACTGCACTAAAGTTACAGTTACTAAAAGTACTGTACTGTAATGATATCACTTACATGGACCCATATGATTTTCATCTGTATTGTGTGCTGTAGCATTGGACGTATACGGTAATAAAATGAGTTACTGTACAGTACAGTCTATTTTATTTTGTGCTAACATTCTCTATTTGCCTTTTATTTAATTTTTCTTTCATAATGAATATAAGCCTTATTTGTCCCATGAAGGGCTATGGCCTCCTGTAAAGGGGTGAGCTCGATTAGATAACGCATATGGAGGGCTAGTCCATACGGTAATTCTGGTAATTCTTTCATAATACAGTACAGTAAATTAATACAGCATTGTATTATGCCATTTTTATTTTAAAAAATAAATTTCATTTCAGTGTCACCATTGCTTTGTGTCACTAAATGTTAGAGAACGGATGTTGGCATTATATCGAGGGTTCACTGTAGTTATTTAAATTTCGAAGATAGAACTGCCTAAATATACCTCTTCAAGAAAAATATGATATTAATAAAACAAAAAAGTTAAACACATCATTCCTTTAGCACTTTCATTCAGAGATACCCATACAATTTTCATTTGTGCTCAACCTGATTTTGTATTTCCACATTTCACTTCTGATGGTAATCCAAAAAGCAGCCCCTCCTACAGAGTGGTAGATTACATTGCTAAACTTGAAAATAGTTTGTTTTCCTTTCCGGAAGCAGCTTTCATTTTATTTTGCACACATAAAGCCCACTATTTAGCATGACCTGATATTTTTACAACTACGAAAAAGTTATGGCGATGCAGTAACTTCTTTTCCTGCCTGCGCATTTGCGAGATGTGAAAACTCCTGAACAGCTGTACTAAGTTGAATCTGAAGGTCAGCTGAGTATACATGTGTTGTAAGGGCTGGCCAGTTATCTAGATCGTAGAGAATGAAACTGTCCATGATACACACATTCACTCAAACAAAATTAACTTCTGAGGAGGGATTTTGTACTTCCATATACATGGGCAAAGACCGCGTTTTATTATTTGTGCAATAAGGAAAATGGACTCGAATGTTTGTTGCATAAGCAGAAAACAGTCTACACACAATTAATTCTGTTTTTCACTCAACTTCACTAATATAAGTAATGACTTACACATAATGCATTTCACATCTTCTTAGCTGCATCATCAGATGAGGTCAACTGCCGAGTTTGCTGGAAGACCGGTAGATGTCTCTGTTGGACGTATCAGTGTAGTGATGAGGTCGTTTTCCTTTGGGATATCAAAATTAAACGACCTCATCACTACATTGATACGTCCAACAGAGACATCTACCGGTCTTCCAGCAAACTCGGCAGTTGACCTCATCTGATGATGCAGCTAAGAAGCTGTGAAATGCATTATGTGTAAGTCATTACTTATATTAGTGAAGTTGAGTGAAAAACAGAATTAATTGTGTGTATTTGATTACTTCACTGTGAATCCCAGTTACAATATTTGTTTATTAGAAAACAGTCTATTTGTTTATGACTCATTCTGAGCTCTAGTGATAGCCTCAAATATCTTTCAACGCTTTCAGTAAGAGGTCACATTGAAGAAGCATTTCAGAGCATTTAGCACAGCACCGTGAGTTTAAATCTTTAGCATTCTAGAGCATTAGAGACGGCAAAGGGTTAAGTTTTGAAAAAAAAAAAGTGTACTGATTATTTAACTAATCTCATATTATTGAAATTAATTCTTAACTGAATTTTGCTTCATTCAAGTTTTAACAAACAATAAAGTAAATATTCTGATGAATATCAATAGATGCGGGAGTACCGGTACATTTAAGCCACAGGGGAAAAACAAGGAATGTCACAAAAATTTGAGAAAACAAAGTTAAATCTTTCAAAAATAATATTTCTTAATTTTTTACTGACATGGTCTCAGATATCTAAGCATAAAATCACAGGATATTGAGAATATTCTAGGAGATAAATTCCTCTGACACTGGGACTCGAACCCATAACCTTCGGCTTTCCATGTGCCGATGCTCCACTAACTGAGCTAGCCAGAGTTAGATTCGCAGAACCAGATGAATTTTTTTCCTATGACTGATTATCTTTAATAGTCTACTTCACTTAAATGCATACCTCGTATGTTTATCAAGATTCGGTCATGAAATTTAAATGACAATTATGCAAGTGTTTTTTCACAGTAAACAAAGTATCTTAGACAAAGAACTTTCCAAATAGGTATAAATATTTATTTAATTCATTGCCAGTTTTCATACTTACTCTAGACAAACATCCTTTGAAAATTATTTAGAATTTAAAATTTGTAAATATCTTTTTGGAATGATATACATTTTATTTTACTGCTTTTCAGAATATTATTTTAAATTAATACCTCCATCTTAATGCTCATAATATTCCAACCATTAACTACAGCTAAAAATTCAATCGTATTGCTTACATACATGACCATTTCACTTTCCATAGCTTAAAACTTCACATACTACAAAGTTCAAAAAATCTAAGACCCACTATCATAAACAATTAAATTTTGTGTGGAATGATCGAAATGCATTTTCTCTGATAGTAAAGTCTTTTTTTTTAAAAAGAAAATACATTGTTACCATTATTTTTATCCAATCCATGTAGTAATAGTTTAATGACTCTTTTGTTAATCATAAAATAATCCACCACTTTTCCAATGAGCAATCCTTGTTTTTCTCCTATGTATCAAAACTTCAAACTTTTATTTGACTGGGACATTTCATATTTTCCAAAATTCCATAGCTCCCAATAGAAAGATACCACAAAATGCCACCAGATATCAGAGCTGAGTCTTTTTCGTAATTATACGACATGCCTTATTTTTTCCCCCTGTGGTCTTCATCTGCAAGATACCAAGTAAACATTCCAACTGATTAATTCTAACTAAGTATCTTACCTTTCAATCGTTTACCAAAATCGGTGTATTCCCACTGTCTGAAATCTTTTAACTGCGCTCCAGGAGATTTTGGAGAATCTGAAACACAAACACACAATTTAAAAAATAATCTGGCAAGACACACAAAATTGTTGACATTTAGAGCTGTGGCCACCGCTATGCAGAAACCCCCATGATTGGCCAACTCATTCATGAAACACTGTACATTTATGATAATTATGCAGGGATTTTAAGTAAGAAAACCGGTGAATAGTAGTGCGAAGAAGTGCAGTGTATATAACCATCAAGCAGTGATGCATGCTGATGCATATATATGTCTGTAGCAGTGAAAGGGTTAGGTAGGTGGGCAAAATGATCTGTGGGTGGTGGTAGTGATAATATTTAATAATTGAGTAGAGTACTCTTTATTTACATTTGTTTCAGTCATGATTTAAATTTATGATTTATTCAACAGTAGTGCGTTAGGTTAAATTTTCATGGCAAACATGAGCTGTAGAGCCTATTACAGTCTAGGCTATCCGGGTAGCGCCACCGTTAGCCTCTCAACACTCGACGCAGCGCTACCCGGATAGCCTAGACTGTGATGACTCCGGCCGTGGAAGCCTACAGACTTATGTATGAGGAACAGGTTCTCTAATAACTGGGCTCTATATATATATTTTTTTAATTTTTGCCAATGAATAAATATGGGGATGCAAGATACCAAATAAACATTGACTGATTATTTCTAACAATTACGAGTGTATGTTTGATGACTTACCTTTAGATTGTTTATCAAGACTGGTATAATCACACTGTCTCACTGCTTCAGGAGGTTCTGGATATTCTGCAACACATGATTTTTTTTAATCTGATAAGTAGACTTCGGATTTTAGGTAAAAACCTATTTTGATCCTTAAGTGATATTTGGATGAAAACTTGTATATGCATGTTTCATATGTGACTATGCCTAAAACTGATACTTTTATAGGACCTAAAACAGCCTATTTTTACTTTAGAGCCTAATATTGCCTTTTTCCTTGTATTTCCTCTAAAGTTCAAAATAAGTTATTTTTTGTTATAAATTCTAGCATTTATTTTCATTTCGTACTAAATTTTTAGCTCGGAATGTGAAGTACATGACACATTTGTGACATGGTTAAATAGTAAGGAATGTTTCGTCTTCAGTAGAAAAATTCCTTGGAATTCCAAAGAAAATTAGTGATTTTCTCCCGACTCCCACTTCCAGTAACCCCCCCCCCCAAAAAAAAATTAGTTCTCTGAATCACTGAGGAGTACAAGAGGTTGAATATACTAGCGTGCGTAGCTTCTGGGCGCAGGGATTTGGTTTTCACTGTTATGGTAGTAATACAGGCCCTAGTAATAAGTCTATATAATTCTGTGTACCATAGGCCTATAGGCCTATCTCTGTTTTATCATGATTATTGATTAGTGGTGACTTCAATAAGTATAATATTCTGCATTACAATATTGAGATAGTTCAGAAAATTGGCAACTTAACGATTTTATAAGAGTCTATTTTACGATTTTTAGAACTTATTTTCCAATTTTTAGAGCCTACTTTAGGTACCTAAAACAGCATTTTTAGCGACCTAAAAGTCCAAAGTCTACTGATTAGTCACACACTCAAAACTTTCTCCACCTAAAGCATGCATCGTACAGTTTTTCAATTCATAGCCTAATGACCAGATTCCGAAAGCACAGCTATCATTGCCTTCATGGTTATCTACATATGCTGAAATCTTAAAAATGAGTTTCTGAAACAATAGTTATCCATTTATTTCAGGAAAAAGTTGTCAATTTCTCAATTTTTGCTACTGAATTAAATTTCAAAAGTTTTACAAAGAGATTCATTTACTTCCTTCTTGTATATATATATAAATATGTTGACCACCTGCCTCACTGTTACTGGCACTTGGAGTGGTAACTGTCCCCAGTTAAGGGGTTACCTGCCCAATAAAACTAACTCTAACAAACACTATCATTTAGCAGTAGCGCATTTCTATTCCATGTTGTAAAACCATGTTTTCTCTTTATATATGAATTGAAACATGATAAGCTTGTTACCTACTGTTAGAAATGTTTTTCATTGGGTAGTCATTATATTGTACAAAAACCTTTTATTAATTGGTAATTAAAGATCACAAACGAAATATAGCCACAAACAAAAGACAATGGTAATGCAGGCAATTCAATCTCCATCAATTAGCACATTGTAGCTTAGGGGTAAGGTGCGAGAAATCCAACTACAAAACCTGGATTTGATTCCTGGCGTATATACTTTCTATTTCTGTTTTGTATTGCTTTCTTTGTTTTGAGTACCGGGTTATCCTATTATTAGGTGTACTTCACTGTCTTCACAAAATTATATGCCTATAAACTAAAAACTGAACTCTGTGGCACGACATCCCCGAAGGGACAAGGCCTACCACCCGACCGCTGCATCATCTACCTATAGGCAGATGGCAGGATTGGGGAGCATGTGGTCAGCTTGCCGACACCCACGGCCGTTAATGGTGGTTTTCATGACCGGAGCCGCTACTTCTCTATCAAGTAGCTCCTCAATTTGAATCACAAGGCTGAGTGCACCCCTACCAGACCTCCCTACCTCAGAAAAATCCGAGGAGGTACCGGGGATCGAACCCGGGTCGACGGATCCGTAGTCAGCGACGCTAACCACAAGACCACACCAGCGGTCATATGCATATAAACTATAAAAAATATATAACCATATCTATAAGTGACACTGGACAGTCTACATATAAAACAATTGCCTTGCGAATAAATAGAGTATTCGCATAACATATTGATGTAATTTAATTTTATAGTAAGATTCTCATAACCAATAAGGCAATAATGAAGGAATTATCTTCGCTAAACTGATGCATTATTTGCTGAAGGACTTGAATGGAGTCATACTAAAAGCAAATAATAATATGAAATAGCTGTTTTCTGAGAAATAATCTTCGATGACAAAAATCACCAGAAAATAATTATAAAAAGTACTAGTGCTGACATCTATGCACAAAATATTAAAGAGAGAGGTAAACTTGGCATTTCTTACCACAAAAGTAAAGCACACAATTAACCTTTCAGAAATTCATGGCAGTTATTAACGCAATTACATTTAACAGAGCCGGTAGCTATTGTGATATGTGTGGTGTATTATTTAAACTGGATCTGAGTAGATGCCTGATGGGAGAGTGCATTTTGCTATCATTCCCCTAATGCAACAGAGCTGGTAATGAAGTAATATTCCAACTGTTTAATATCTGATTTCTGGTTAACTAGAAAGGTTAACTGTGTGCTTTATCACCGTAATAATGAACATTGTAATCTCTATTTTTGACACATAAACTTCGTTCATAGATAGCAGTACAAGTATTTTCTTAGTTTACTTTCTGGCAATTTTAGCAATTTTTTGTCGCTTAAGTTTACCACTTTCAAAAAATAGCTGACTGCAGTCCTTTGTTAACATTATTTGCTCAAGCCCTCCAGCATAATATCAGTTCATCAAAAGTAATTCCTTTATTATTAGATACGAGAACCTATATAATAAGAGGAAGTGTTTGTCTGTTTGTTTGTCTGTGCACGATGACCAGCGAAATCTACTGCACGCAGAGATCTGAAGTTTTAAACATAGATGGACTGAAGGGTGGTTGAATGCACCTCAAAGCTGGATTTCTAATTTTCACTTTCGTTCACGAGTAATGAGTGAAAACTTGCAGAAAACATAATTTTTTGCACTATCAAAGCATCGGTTTTCTGGTAGTGTGTATATGAAGTAAATGTCTTTCAGTGAGGGTGATCAGTTGTAGGAGAGCAATTCCATCTGGTGTTGTGAACTGAACTCTGGCTAGCTCAGTTGGTAGAGCATCGGCATGAAAAGCTGAAGTTTATGGGTTTGAATCTCAGAGTCACAGGAATTTTTCTCCTAAAATGTTCTCATGTAGTGTGTAACAGAAACAATATTCTGTAGTTTACATATTCATATCTAGTGTTAATAGATATTAGTGTTATTAGTGTTAATAATGTTGTTAGAAGTATTACATACACTGAGTCATATGTTTTTATTTAAAACACCTGGTGACCAACCTGTTCAATTAGCCCAAGCCTGCTTTGAATTGTCTGCATTAATGTGACTCTATTTTGTGATCATATTTCTTTTGCAGTCAGTACCAATCAATAATCTAACGATTACATACTTATCACATTTCAATAAGTAGATGAAAAGAATACAAGGATTCTTCTACGAAAATATGATAGAAATTTTGGGAATAGAAATGCAGTGATGCTGAATAACAGCATTTCTCAGAACTAGTTTTATTGGGCTGGTAACCCCTGAGCAGTTATCATTTGCTGTTTTGATAACAGTTAGGTAGATGGTAACTATTGCTTCAGAAACTAATTCTGAAAGTATCACATTAAGCCACAGATATCAGATAACCAATAAGGTAGCAATAACTTTACTTTCAGAAACTGATCACTATTCTAATAATTATATTTTAACTATTACCTTGCAATTCTTCGTTAAAATTGGTATAATCCCACTGCCTCATTGCTTCTGAAGGATCTGTAACACAAGAGTGATTTTTATTTAAATTTAGCATGATACACTCAAAAATCTTTCTCTATAGCCAAAGCATACAAAGTGCAATTTTTTCACTGCCATTCCAGCACGGTCTAAATGGATGAATAATAGGAGAGTGCACTTTGCTGCAACTCTCATAATTCAAAAGAGTTTGTAAAGAAGCAGTGTTGTGGGAGGGGTAGCTAACTTATAGTTTATAACTAATTTCAAACCATTCTGAAAAAAAAAATTCTAGTTACAAGTGATGAGTTACAATACAAGCATTTACTGTACAAACATTTAAACATAAATTCTTATATGCTACTTTTGAAAATAACAAAAAGCGAAATTCTTTTTAGATAAAAAGCTAGTAAGAAAAAGCACATGCTTCATTTCACATCCATTGGTGATGGAGATGTGATGGAGATGTCTGCCTTGAATATAAACTTTTGTTTTGATACAAACTAGCCTATATAGTTCACAGGTTCATGGCCCATACATGCAAATGTGAAGTACGAAAAAAATATTAAAAAATGATAAATAAATAAAATTACAAACAAATGAAAAAATAATGAATAAAACAGTCAAAGAAGACTCTTAAAAGTACCCTTAAAAAAAATTACCGGGATCCAGATTCTAAGTTTGAATGGGAAGCCTTTGGGTACATTCATTACAGAATGAATTTGTTTCGTCATGAATGTTTTCAACACTCTACTGCCACCGTTAAATGATCGATATATCAAGTCCTTCTCAATAGGAGAAATCATTACCTCTCCAACATAGCACTGTAGGTCTTGTATTTAAAAGGTTCCGAGTTCGAATATCAGTTTAAACTGTTTTTTATTATAAATTTTCTTGTAACGATATACTGATAATCAGTATTATGAAATATTCAACGAACGCTTAATATTTGCAAGGAGCAAGTTAGATACGTATTAAAAATCCAATTCCCCTGCATTTAAAATTACTAACTAAACTAAATCCTTCTTGGAAAGAAATAAACAAACATAAGTTATTTCCCTTGTATTCAAACAAGCTCAAGAAATACTTCCCAGAAACAAGCAAGGAAAATAGATGAGAAATTCAATATGGGGTACATAATCCCTCTAGAATCAATTGCACCACCAATCAATTTGAATATAAACAACCAAAATCCTTGCAGTGAACAAGAACTTGAATCGCATGCACAAGGAACAAGGCTTTTACCATGGAGCTATTACACAACCAGCTGCACAAGAGTGTATATCTGAAATGCATTGGTTTTGTCAGTTGACTGTGATGATGACAACTTTTTAGATCAGATTTGGCACTAAGTAGTAATGTTCTAAAATATTATACGTAATTCTGTTCAGAATCTTCATACATTGTTTGTTGAGCACTGCAATGTAGGACTGTAGAAATTAATTTGTTTATATTAAGAGCAATTTTAGAACTTAAAGTACATTTTTAAAAGCTTTTGGAGTGATTCGGCATTCTCTTATATTTTATTGTGCATTAAAATCCTAGCCCTAGTCATCAGCCATCAAATATGGAAACAACTAGGCATAGACTTATTGGATCTACTATATCTAGGTTTCTATGCTAGATGTGCCAAGTGGTTACACGACCCTAACTTGCCCACCAACACTTCTATTGGCTACCAATGAACTTTTGTATTATTGGTCCTGTATGAACAGGCTGGACAACTGTTTTATTCATGCGCATTAATTACTGGCATGGATGCATGCAATCAGACTATCTGGTGCTATGGCTACTCGAAAATTTAGTTCCAGATGTACCAATCTGGAAGATGGTGAGAGAGTGGTGTGATGATGTAGGACTTCTACGTAGAGAGATGGTGTGTCATTTTCCTGACATAGGCTAGGTTATACTTATATATAGTACCAGTACAGAGGAATCATATGCATGCTATATCCATGGATTCTAGGTAAGTGGCAGTTAGATTAAGAACAGTGATATGATTAATGGTGTTAGTGATATGTAGAGCTAGGTTGGTGGGAGTTAGGTTTGGAATAATGATATTAATGATATTAGTGTTGGTGACAGTTAGGTAGGAGCAGTGATAGTAGTGTTGACCACCACAGATCACCATCAAGTTTACAAACCTGGTTTCAGCATCATGTGACCCAATGACTTCCCCCCCCCCCCCCCCCCCCGAGCGGACAATTTTCATGAATGAGCATCACTTCATGGTGCTATTTCAAGTTAATTTTGTGTTAAGTACCTTCTTAGCAATTTTCTTATATTTACAATATCTTTACAAGAAAAAGGTGCTTATATATACAGAGTCTACAGGTTTTTTGTTAAAAAAAACAAACAAACAAAGAAACAAACAAACAAAAAAAACAAACAAACAAGACCCAGATACGAGCTAATATAATACATATTTTTTTAAATCAGTAGGCTAAAATTTGCTGATTAGTACATACCTGCACATTGTTGAGACAATCCATAAACACCAGGTAGTGGTTCTTGGGTAAACACTTGCATTTCTTGCTGATTTCTAATGACAAAATCTGAATTTCTACACTGGGCGTCCGTATAGAAATTTTCATTTCGCCCATGTCTTGTAGAAGCACTGCAAAAGGAGTTTGTATTACTCGTTTGGCCACAACTCCTGTCTTGTCTCCAAGCACTTATATCACTTTGTAACCCACTGTTAGTCAGGGACGGCGCCGTAAAGCTACTTGTTTGCCTGGCACTTAATTCTTGTTGCACAGAATATGGGCTACTTTGACCCACACAAGTATTAAAGCTAGTTTGGCCAGCATTTTGTACCATGCTGTTAGTCACACACTGATCGACGGGTTCACTTTTGACATTTCCCATACCTTTATCAAGGCTCTCACTATTACTGTCATCTGAAATTACTATCACATGTGCTTCTGCTACCTTTCGCCTATCTTCTTTCAGATCAAACACAATGTTAAGGTCTTCAGAGTTGTTAGAAGATGTAGAACTTTCTATCAAGATGGTGGGTATTATTTTTTTGTACTTTTTCAATGAAAGTTTTTTAGCTTGTTTGCTTTTTGAACTTGGCTTCTTTTTTGTCCTTGATCTACTTCTAGACCTAAATGACTTTTTCTTTGATTTTGACTTGTCTTTTGATATTGTCTTTTTAGCAACAGGATTTTTTCCACGCTTAGATCTTGAATTCTTCTCTCTTGCCATTACTGAAGTGTACACATGATGACTGTCTTTTACTGTTTTTCCATATTGCCAAGAATTACATTCCCAATCCGGTTTCTTTAAAGTATGAATATACTGTAGACTAGTCACTACCTTTTCTTTCCTAATAACATAAATGTTCAAAAGTTTGTAAATACCACTAATCTCCTTTCTCTTATATACTTCAGCAAAATATTTTAAAGTTTTACAAAAGGTGAACATAAGTTACCATACAAGAGGGATGAGGTACTATATTAGCATATATAGGCCTAGTAATGCTTCCCTTTTTTTGCACTTTGATATTCTGAAAGAAGAAAAAATAACAGATTAGTACACGCTGTACACCTACTTAATGCTCGGAAAATTTTCACTGTCAGTGCTGTGGACCAGATAGTTTCCCACAACTATCCAATTACAATAATTAAAAAAAAAAAAAAACCTAGTAGTAATAAAAATTTGAAGTCTCAAGCAAACACTTTATGTAATGATTAAACCACCACAGTCTCAAGAATTACACTGCCTGTCCTATGCTTTATTTTAACATGGAGTTCAGAGTATTGCTCAATTGCCTAATTTCTCCAGTAGAGGCGACACAGTTCTCACCCAGATTGCATGAAATTCCAGCATACTTCAGAGGGCAACACAGAGCATACGGTAATGTAAAGGGTATTGCAGCTGGGTGTGGTAGGTGCTGCCATCTGTAATGTCGCCGCGTACGCAAAATTAGCCATATAGGACAGGCAGTGTATACATGAGTAATACAGTCTAGAAGGCAGTGGATTAAACAATAATTCAAGTTCTTTTTTTTTTTAAAGTAAGTAGTAAGTAGTAGATAGGATAAGAAAAAATCACCAATATGCTCAATCTTTCACCCTAGCTTTTACCAGACATAACCAAAGACTTTTAAACCACTTTGTGCTCAGTGGTGGTTTCTGGGTATTCCTCTGGCATTATATCTGATTCCTTATAAGAACTTCCTTATAAGGAAAAGACAGCGCAGTCTGGTACAAAGAACTGTCAAATGTTGGAGGAAGAATGTCAGCATGAAACATTGTGACATAGTAACATGGTATTAAAAAAAAAAAAAACAGCAAAAAACGCAAAAACCAGTGTTGATGCATGGACTTACTGTAGATAAACGACAAGTTTTATCAATATGCTGATTGTATTTGGCAGATAAACGAATGTTGCAGCGATGTTTTATGAAATATGTGGAAGGGTAAACAAGCTTCTGCATTAAGAATTCTAGGTCCGTGATAGGTTATGTTAGGTTAGGAGCAGTATTCTGCATAGCGCGGGGTTCGTGCCATGTAACAATGTTTTACAAAAGGCGTGGAAGGGTAATAAGGCTTCTCGAAGTAGTGACAGCCAAATTCTAGGTCAGTGACAGGTTACGTTAGGTTAGGACATTTGTACCGGTATTAGTTTAGGAGCAATTTGCTGAATAGCGCAGGGTTTATGTCTCATATTGAATCTTTTCTGTGAAGGGAAATTTTACCCTTGCACCGATCATCTCTCTTTTGTTCCCCGTGGCTCGGAGGGGCACGGTCACTAATGGCAGAGCATGGTTGGCTACGCTATTCTGAAGGAGTTCCAAATTGTGAAATATTGTTGGCTTTGAAAAGAGCCATTTTGGTGCAAGGGTATTGTACCGGTACTTTAATTGCAATAAAAAGCGCATAGCACAGTATAACATGCAGTACAGTGGGGTAAGGTTGCAACCAGCCTTGAGCAGAGAGCAGCTAGGGGAAGTGGGCTGTCGCCATGGCAACATGCAGCAGAGAGTGGAGTGAGAGCCAACAGAATGTATTAGATTCCTCCATTTCGCCCCGACTTTTGTACAAAATCTCATCACCGTCAAAATCCCTTTATAATGACTATAAGCAAATTTGTATGTGACAATTTAACAATTCCATCTCACAAGAGCCAGAATATAAAATACACAACTAATCAGTACTACCTCAAACTGTCACTATTTTTATCACGGTAAACTATTATGTAGTAACTTATACTTTCCTAATCATAGCAAACAAGAAAAAAGAACAATTTTACACTTGCCAACGTACCATCTCCACTCACCAGTCATTAACAACGGAAACAACATGTGAATGAGAAGATAAAAGAAGAACAGCGTTATGCGACGAGTACGACATAAGAATATCGGGGAATACCAAGATCGCCAACCACACGCAGATAATATAAATCTTAGACAGTAACCAAATTTAATGTATTGTATTATCCTCATATTTGTTTTTGCTTTAAATAAGTATAAGTAATTATTAGCTATTAGATTTAGGTTTAGCTCTTTGACGAACGGATTGCAGTATATGTAGTTTTGTACAATATATCCGTTCCAGTCATCCAGTGTTAATTGGCTATTCTGCACATTATCACCTTCACCATGCCTGTTTGTGTTTACGATCAGCTGTTGTAAAGTACAGAAATATTAGGTTTAAAAGTCTCTTAAATTTGTAATTAGTTGGGTGTTGATGATTACAAACAACTGAGATTAAAATTGTTTATTGACTTCAAAACCAATGAGTGTTATGGCACGTCTAAATAGATTATCACAGTACAGCACAATATTTTCACATGTCCGAAAATTGTCCACTGGTTCGAAGGAAAGTATAGAGAAATTAGTGAAAAACAGTAAAGTGGTTGTATTTATGAAAGGTGTTCCAGAAGAGCCAAGATGTGGATTTAGTAATGCTGTTGTACAGATATTTAGAATGCATGGCGTTAGCTATGATGCTCATGACGTATTAAAAGATGAAGAATTAAGACAAGGTATGCTATTTTATAATGTTAGTTTGTTAACTTTGTGTAATAGGCTGTCCTTTTATCTATGACAGGTGCGTCATTCCCCTTGGTAAACAGTCAACTACACTTCGGATTATTATATAACTTATCGGACAAAATAATGTAGTTTTCAGACATGGCATGGCCTTTACGCTATGCTTAATACATAATGCAATAGGTTTGTTCCTATAGCCATGCCATGTACCATGTCACATGCACACATTGTCAGTTCGCTGAAAACTAATTGACTAATTTGTACAAAATTTTGCACACATACCCTCTTCAACCAGGAAAACAATAGGCAACATTAATATTTAAACAAACTACCCCTTCCCTTGTAAAATTATATAATTTTTGAAAATATTACATTGAATTCGCCAAATACAGTATTCACATTGCATATACAGTCCCCATGACAACACTAGGAAAGTGTGAAAGAGAGATTGATTTTCTTTTGATTTCATGGGAACATGAAAGTGGGAAATGAAATATCCCATCCCATAAAGACAGTAAAATTTTATGTTACCAGTACCAGGATTTCTGGTTCTTTCTATTCCACCCCCTACCAGGCATGGTGTATAGAAGCAATGGGTTGCAAAATGTTGAGCGGTAAAAGCTATATCTAGTGTTTTCTGAGGTAATAGTTCAAGTGATAAGTTGTTGTTCTTTGCTTCAAACTAGATAGGCCTACCTACATACTGGTAAGGACATAGAGCATGAAAATCGAAAGTCCTCCATAATTTAATTTCAAATTCCATGCTAAATACAAAACCCAGATGACACCGAGCCTTTTAAGCTAGCTTACACAAATAAAAATGACTGTCTGGGCTGCAAGTGGTTTTTGATGGTGATTAAAGCCATTGAGCATTTTATGCTATGAAAATATTACCCAAAGATAACATTTAAACTGAATTATCCATTTTTTGTTTAGTGGCACGTTCATTCTAGTAGGCGAACATCCAGCTGCTTTATTATAAAACACTATGACATTGTATTAATGTTATGAATAATTTCTATGTGTTTCAGGAGTAAAGTCTTATTCGAATTGGCCTACAATTCCCCAGGTTTTTATCAGCGGTGAGTTTGTGGGAGGATGTGATATTATGCTGCAAATGCATCAGAATGGAGATCTCATAGAAGAACTTCGTAAAGCAGGCATTAAATCAGCTTTGTTAGATAAGGCTGCACAGGAACAGCAGGCATCAAAGAAAGAAGAACCCAAGTAGTTGATTGTTCAGTATGAACTCCTTTAGAATGTATAGTGCATTTCCTATGGACTGTTCAGAGTCAGATGACCTTGCTGTTCAATACGTTCTAAGTCTCAGTGATTACAACAGTACTACATTAATTATTGTATTGCTTTGTCATCATGTGCAAGGGAATACAATGTTTGTTACCAATCACAGACATGCACATTAATAAGGCACTTTTTCATGTTAGTGCTTCGTCTTTAATCTTGCTGTACGAAGTAGTACACATTTATAACAATGTTATGATGTTTGTGAATCAATAAAGACATTACAGTCATTAGAATTACTTTTAATTAATTCAATTCCATTTCATTTTACAAGATTGAAAATATGCTTAACTTACATTAATCCTTACAATTATTATTAATATTAGTGCTTTTTCCTAAAAATAAAATATTTAGGGATTCTTTCAGTTTGACTCAATGCAATTACCATTTTATAACTTGAGAGTTTTTTGTGGTAGTTTAAACTGTGAAGATGCATTAAAGTGATTTAAAACATTTTTAATCTACCGGTACTTCACTTCACTCTCCTGAAGAGAGCTATCGCTTCTAGTTCAAAGCTGTATGTATATTGTTATTATTATTATTATTATTATTATTATTAAGCATCATCATTTAAGGTCTGTTTCAAATTCTACATTAGAACAGAGAAAATATCAATTTTGAAATTTTTTGCATAGATGTCCACCAGAGGGCAAATAATGATTTATGGCAGATAATGTGTCAGTGTAGGTCTTCATGCAAATTTTCTACGAAGGTGTCGTATGTGTGGTAATGGAGAATCAGCACTTCTAGCACCTCTTATGAACAGTTTAAGCACAATAACATACAATTTTTGTATCGATTATACTGTTATTTTGCGAGATTAAATACCGACTACATTAGGTAAGGTGGATCTAATGTAGTCGGTAGTGAAAGGGTTTGTTTAATACATACATACATACATACAAACATATATATGTATGTATTAAACAACATACATATGTATGTATGCATGTATTAAACAAACCCTTTCACTACCGACTACATTAGATCCACCTTATCTGGTGTCGCTGCATCACCTGCTGGGTACCTTGATTCAAATTCAAATTCAAATTCAAATTCAAATTTATTGGTCTTTAGGCAACTGGAGTTGCATTAGACTAGTGTCACAAGGCTCTGGCCTCATAAAACAAGACACTTCACTAAAGGAAGTTAAGCAAGTTTGAATTTACAAAAATTGTACAACCGAACACAGCTCTAAAACTGAAATATCAATGTTTAATAAACCATTCTTACTGTAAAATTCAGAATTAAGAATACTGACTGCCCAGATAAATATAAATCCCTGCTTTTTAATGGGTGACTAATGAAGACCATGATCCTACAGCTCAGAAGATTTAATCAGCATTAGCTCAGAATAATATTATAATTTTCTTTTGCAAATTGATTGTTTGTCGGTTACAAACTTGTTCTGGGTGAATTATCATTACTTTTAAAGCAGAAAGAAGCAAAAGTTCTAAAGCTATTTTTGTGCCTGACAACATATTCCTCAATGTAAACACTCATATGGGATATTTGTGCAAGGAACATGTACATGAGATAAGTATCCAGATACAAGAATCACGGAAATGTATCTAGGATTTGCAGAGTGTTTGTGTCTGTAACAAATTCCTCAGCGTGAACATAGCATCAGATGTTTTAAAAACAAAGACTTCATTAAAATTAATTTTAAGTTCTTGTAGGTTTTTCAATTTTAATTTTATTTATTTTTTATTTTTATTTATACTTTACTCTCTAATCTTCCATCATCAATTTTATATAAAGCGAAGGGTGGCTAAAAGGTGGGCCAAGGCCACCCCCAACCCTATACATCTTAAACAAAATGTAAAAATGAATAACAAAATCACATGGAAGTACAGACCTACTTCATTACTTAGATGGGATACCAGAAAGTGTTTCAAGTTTAAATAGTTACATTTGTTTAATGAACTGAAAGACTGCAAAGTAAGTTAAGTTAAAAACTTCTTCCGGGCTGTTGGGTCATGGTCTCGGCTTAAAACTGCCTGACGTTTCACCCATGGCTGTGATGGTTTTTAACCTACAAGACTCCAACCGAGAAAGCCTTCACAATTATACTGCAAAGTAAATCATTCACATTTAAAGAATTAGTGGAAGTTACTGTTGTTTTCTTATGAAGAAACGGTAAAAGTGGTATTAAATAAGAAACATTTCCAGTATATTTTGCAAGCCCTGTAAGTGTAAATTCTTGATGCACTCATACATCTAAAAAGCTGAACAAGTCTGAATTTTGGAGGGAAGTAGAAAATTATCTTTCTGCATGGCTTTTTCCCCCACACCATTCTTATCATGAAATACTACCATCTTTAATTATTGTTTCTTATTTCAGAATTCCTTTTTATTAGGACCAGTTTTCTGCATCAGCCCTAGCTTCCTCAAGCCAGCGAGCTGCAGAGTTT
Organism: Ectobius pallidus; assembly: GCA_964059195.1. Lineage (NCBI taxonomy): Eukaryota > Metazoa > Arthropoda > Insecta > Blattodea > Ectobiidae > Ectobius > Ectobius pallidus. Next base: position 124,592,733 of record CAXKWD010000009.1, read on the forward strand.
GAAAAAGTATTTGTTATACATGTTTCATCTCTCTCCCACTCTAAAGAGGACTGATCTAAGGATTCTTCATTAGTAGTGATCATCGGTAATGGGCCTGAAGCATCATTTCTCTTTAAGTGATGTTCATTATTGGTCAGTGTTTGTGAGGGCATTGAATCATCATACTTTGCTCTTCTTCCATGTATGACGTTCAGTAATTTTTTGTTCAATTCTTGCTCAGCATCATTTGTATTGGACACCTGGAAAAGTATACAAAGAATTGCTTTGTTTGTTAACTAGGATAACTATTGGTAGCATCTAAAGTCTTGATTATGATTTCTTTAACTCTGTATGTTTAAAGCAGGATGGAATGAGAGACTATCTTTGGGTGAATTAAGCTATATTTTGATGGTAAGGAGATTGCCAAAATGTTCTTCTTGATGGACGACATTAAAAAAGGTACCAGTATTTTTCAGAATGTATTCTCCCATGACTAGCAGTCACATCATTTCAAAAATAATCATCGGACTAAGCCACCTTAGCTCAGGATGGAATCTTGATGAGTGATTGCTGCCTTCAGCTCGTGAGAGTTCTTATTAAGTTAAGAATTATTAGAAGCTAGCATTGTATAATTGGGATGGCCACGATGGTGTAGAGGTGCCCGCCTCTAGATCTGAAGGTCCTAGGATCAAACTCTGCCAGGGTCATATTTTTCAGGACGTAAAAATCCTGGGTAAGGAGTCCTTCAGGAGGGACCTTAAGCTGCATGTAAATGAACTCCAAGCCTAAATTAGAGCCACAAAACTTGATACAGCCAACAATTCATATAATGCCTTGCTGTTCTTTTCTTCTGTTGTGCTAAACTTGTCTTGTGTTTATGAGCCAAACTTAAACTCTTCTAATTATATATTATAGTCTTCCCAGCATGGCCAAATCAAGATGGTATTATAATGTTTTGTAGAATTTGCATGACTATGAACATTTTCATTTTGTTTCTTAAGATAGGTTATGCCTTTCTGAGTCCCCATCAAAGAAAATACTTGAATAACAAAATAGCTCATTTTTAATATCATAGGCAGCTGACGGTTCAAACATCTTATACAACACTGAATATGAGAAATGAGATAAACATTAGTAGGCCTATGCAGTGAAAATGTCTTCCTTATACCTCATGACAAAAATGATGAAAAAATCTTAATACACCCAAGACAATATTTGATCAGAATACCCGAGAAATCGCTGAGAATAGTAGGGGAAGACAACGTTGTCAGTGCTTCCAAACATAAAGAAGTGTCTTTCCAGTGAATCACATTTCATATTATGTGAAAGATGCAGAGTTAGAGTAAATGGCATATTCTGTTACAGAATTCACTTTGAATTGGTGTAGAACATTCTCAAATATAGGAACAGTGGGAATGAAGTTCTTGCTGTCTATAATTTGAATTATGTGAAAAATGCTGAACTTCGGTCACAGAAGATGTGGTTGTGCACATCATCCCCTCAGAATAAAAAATCTACAGAGACAAATCATGCTAGAAGTGAGAAATGGGGTCTTACACAGCACCAGAAGTGACAAATGCTAGAAGTACTTGTAATGAATATTGGTCCAGGGACAGTACTTTCAGAAATCATAAGAAATTCAGTTGTCAGAAATCAACACATTAGGCCTATGTCTATATTAGGTAGCCATGAAACAGTTAATTTTCTACATAGTAAAAATCTCGATTTTGTAAAAATTCTTCAAATAGAATCTCACTATTCTGAATTCAAGTGTTTAACCATTAAATGTTCTTCATTCATCACAGTGGTGGATCCAGGGGAGGGGCCATAGGGGTCACCCACCCCTTGGTTTTTCTTTTTCATTGATTTGACCTTTTTATTACTCGAAAGAAATTACCTAATAAAATAATATTAAAATTTAATTAAATACACAACAATTATACACAATAAATACACAAATACAATTACCTAATAAAATAATATTAAAATTTAATTAAATACACAACAAAAAATAAAATCCAAATACAGTATTTATGTACTAGCCCTTTCAAGAAGAGAATTGTAAAATGCAAGTTGAATGCATACACTTGCATACACCCATATGACAGCAGGTGTTCAAATTCCTTATCTTTAATTACTAAGTTAAAGTTAAAGAGTTTGATGTTTGATTATAAATGATTTTAATTTTTATATAATAAATAAAACTGACAATTTTCTCAACAGAACTAAAACTCATGCCAAAAAGAGAGTCTGCTGAGAAATTTGGAGATATCACCCAGAGGGCATAAATCTCATCATTTTGAACATAGTTTTTTTTTTCTTTCTTCTTTTTCTTTCCTTCTTTCTTTTTATTTCTTCAGGGGAAGACCCCTGGCCTCCCTCACCTATTTTTCGTGGGATATGCCGTACCCCCAGTAATCGCAAATTTTCATTTATGTCGGCCCCTCCTTTCAATAAGTTCTGGATCCTCCCCTGATTCCGGGGTGCGCGGGCAAAGAGAGTTAAGTCCACTTTCTTGTTACTGAGAATTAGAGTGACTTAACACACTATACCAGCCCAACATTGCTTTAGAGATGGATAAACCCACGAGGCACACATCCATAACTACCGTACAATTTTGATTATGACTTACTGGACTTAACACAAATGTAGAGAACATTTTTATCTGTAACTCTATGGACATATCTCAATTTTTTAGGATGGTGGACTTAACTCTCTTTGCCCGCGCACCCCGGGATTCATCATCATGTTCAGTGAAAATGTTTATGGTTACTCACCCCTAGTAAAGTGTAACATTCATCTCGAAACTGATCACCATTTCCCATGCTACGACGGATTACACTTGCTATAGTAGATGCAACAACTTTACATGCATGTTTATCTTTCTCTAATCCCTGAAACAGAATTTGAAAAATATTAATATTTCTAGTAGGCTATAGGGAAGGTTGGTTGGTTTTATAGATATTTATCCCTTTAGCTTACTATTTTTCCTGTATCCTTAACACTGTTGGTCTACCCATTCTAAATAACCTCTCAATTTTTTAATTAAAATTTTTATATCTTTTTGACTGAATAAGTTATTACCGGTATATCTATCCTGTAGTAATATTTTGCCATTCATAGTTATACACTATTTTATTGCTTTTCCAATCACAAAATTCACTTTAGAGACTGCAGGGTAAAGGAATATAAGCAGCACATGCATAGTTATCCTACTTCAAAAACCTAAGAAGAAGAGGCACTCAATTAATGAGGGCTTCTATAGGACAGATGCCATGATAAACAAGGAATGGATGCAAGCAGAGTATGAGCTGAGGCACACAGTAATGCGCTTTGCGATTCATGGTTTTCATCATCGCATTTGCATGAAGCATGTGAGGAGTGTATATGTGAATTGTGCAGTGAACAATGTGAAACTTACATGCATTAACGTTCAAGAATAGATCAGTCTCTCTGGTTCACTGCTCAAACTAGAAGTACGATAATCAGACCTAGTGTCATATGAACTATATTTCTTGCCCATTGGGTAAGTTTACATATTAATAATAAACACCTTAGAAAGTGCTGTTTAAACTATAAAAAATATGAAATCCTAGTAGTACTACACTACCACCACAGTCACCAGTGAGAACATTATATTTTACACTATCTAGAGACTGAAAAAATTAATCAGCTGTAATATATCTTGTAGTTTAAAGAAAAGTCTGAAGACAGCATTATTGACAGCAATAATCTAAAAACTGGAACTTGTGACATCTAGGACTATATATATGCTTTTTTGTCTCGTGTGAAATTAGGGCTGGGAGGATAAAGGGCTCTTTACCCATGGACTGTCAAATATGAAGTTTATAATGTCTTCTTTAAAATAATGGAATCAAAATCCAATACTTACCGGTAGGCCTATATCTCCATCCCTTGGTACTTTTAAATTTTTCTTGCCAACCAAATTACTAACTGGTCCGATGTGCTTACTTTCCATTGTTAAATATGGATCAGAATGATAGATTCTATTTTATTTACAATATTTTAAATTTCTAAAGTAAGTTCACATATATTTCAATTTCAAATTTGGTTTCCGCTCTTGAACTACAGACGACTTTACCTTTCGGCAAACCTTCGAAAATAGTTGGCTTGAGAAATGCATTAGAATCAGAAGGTACAGAAGAATAGTTAACCCAGCTTTCGCCAGGGTCGCTATATCAAAATATGCTACTGTAATTACTGTTTAGGGCAGGGTGTTTCGTGTTTTATTGCGAGTAATTTCGAAAAATGATCATAGATATGGTTGCTAACTTCTGCCGTAGTTCCTTTATGAGACGGCAATACAATATTTTAATTTTGGTTATTATTATTATTATTATTTTTTACAGAGTTCAAAAGTGAATACTACACTACCACAAACGCTTGCATGGATCTATTATCAAATTTATTATTAATTATGTGGTTCAGATGTAAGGGCATATTGTTAACGTTTTGAGTAGATTGTAGTTGTATTAAAATTTATTTAATTCTTAAAGGTCCCAAAGAGCACATATGGCTCGCAAATTTAATAGTAGCACAGATGTGCTAACAATTAGTTATAATTTCATCTAAGCATATACAGTTATTTGATATATCAGAATAATCAATTACAAATAAAAGTATAGAGTATAGTTTTAAAAACAAATAGAAACATCAATATCTAAGAGTATTTGGCGTTTCAATTCCTGGAGTTATCTTTCAGATAACCACGCAGCAAGTTACACATTTGGAGAATTTAGTGTGATGTAAAATTATAGTACATTTATTATATAGATTAAATTTATATTAAGTCCATCCGACCATACATAAATGTTAGTAAATAATTTTGCTATTTGAAAGCTCTTATAATTGCATAGTTTAGTACTCATTTATTCTTGTTAGTAAGTGCAGCCTGTAATTTTAAAATAATTTTCTTGGTTTTCAGTATAATAAGCGGTCTCTAGTGGAGAATTTAGAAACTTATTACGGAGCAGTCTGGCGCTGGTATTTCCTGCTATCTGGGGGTTGTTGTAATATGTTTTGCATATTACTAGTTTTGTGATGTCCGGTATTGTATTTTATAGTAACTAGAGAAATTATTATATATTCCGCAATGACTGAAGACGGCGATGAAAGAGACACTATCTGCGATTCAGTGGTAAGTTCATTGTGTACGAGTCAGGAACGTAAATATAGTTTTGGGAGTTCTATTTAGTATTGTATGAACCATGTTTGAGGTTATGTTTGCTCGTTTTAAGGACTTTCCATTCTTATATTTTAAATATTATTATGTAAAAATTATACCAAATTGTTATCAGAATGCGTATATAGTGGCAGATACGAAGGACACAAAACAAATTTACCAAATTGTACGCTTAGTTTGCCATTGAGATGTTTTTATTTGCAATTCTAGGCCTCTTTGGTTGAAGGTTGTCGTCTACCAGTTCGTATGCAAGGGGGAGATGATTGGCGTAAGTATTTTCTTTACAATTGCAGATTTCTATTTCTTGTGATGTTCATGCATGTAGTTAGTTGCAAATGTATTTGTTGACATCTTGATTAGAAGTGATTACAAAATATCTGTCACAACTATTATAACTTTGGTGGTTAGATCAGTTTTCGGTGGTGTCATATTTATATTAGTCTTTATAATAATTGTTAATCATTCTTATAATTGATTTATGCTCTCCTCTATATTTATTCTCTGCAGCCCATAATTATTTTAAAGCCATTGACTAGAAAGTGTGAATGTCTGACGTGATTAGTGTTGTTGGGCAATTCCTCTTGCGAGGAATGAAGCACTAATCCAGAAAATATCGCCAGATCACAGCATATTTGAGTAAAGCCAACTAGGGTGGAAATAAGAGAATCCAGTTTCTAGATAGCTCAATAACTCTGGGAAAAAACAAATACTTGTAGCACCCTAGCCCCCCACTTCTACTCACTGACAGGATGATTTGAACTACTAAGAACATCGGGCTGCAACGCCATGTAGTAGGCAGAAGGTGAAGTGGGGAAAATTTATATAATTTATTTATCCTTTCTTCTGTTCTCGTCTTCCATTTCCTCCTTCTTCCCTTTCTCTCACCTCCTCTTCACCCTATGTACCTATTTGGGACCTATTTTTAACCGTAAGTTTTATGCATTGACTGGTATAGGCTACAAACCCGGGACCACTAGTATCATAGCTAGTAGCCGTAACCACTAAGTTACACCACGAGTGATTACTGAGCGGTGCTGGGAAAATTCATTTATTTATGTTTAGAGGGCTTGAATATATGAGATATAGCCGTTTTGGTCAAGGGTAGTTTTTTAATAATTATCAAATATTATGTTGGCTCTGAAAAGACCCATTTAGGTGCAAGGGTGATTGTACTTTATAATTACAATTAATAGCACATAGCACGGTATAACATGCAGCGAGGGAAAAGGTTGCAGGCCAGGAGCAGGCCGTTGCCATGGCAGCAGGCAGCGGAGAGTGGAGTGAGAGCTAGAGTGCCACAAGTATTTGGTTTTCACCAAGAGTTCTCATACTGTAGCTTTTAAGAACAACCTCAACACATTTAGATTGTTATTATTAGTCTGAAATATTAATAATAATAATAATAAGAATGCATGTTAACTCAAGATAAGTTATTGAATAATAAATTATATTTTATTATAATATTATAAATTTTATTTCCAGCTCTTGCAGAGATAATCAGCGTAAAGGATATCAGAGGAGAGAAATGCTATTATGTGCATTATGTAGATTGTAAGTATGAATTTGTAACACGTAGTATAAATTAGCATTAAAATATAGCCTATATGTATTTTCAATGTAACATCAATAAATAATGAAGGAAAAATGATAAATGAAGTAGTTTCCTGACTAATTTACTAACACAGAAAAAAAAATATATATATATATATAAGATATATATATATATATTTTTCAATAAAATATACAGAAAGAAAAGCTTCAGTTTGTGATATTAGCATGCTAAATTGACACGTTCACTACTGTTATTAATTTTTTTCTGCCCCCTTTTTTTTTTAATTTTTTTTTTTTACAGAATGTTTAAAAATACAGTAGAAGCCCAATATAATGCGATTGATGGGGGACATGCTTTACCTCCGCGTTATAACCTTACCACGGTATTTCAAAATGTGACCGAAGAAGTGACAAAAATCGACCCTGCGGAGGGGAACATTGGTTCACTGATAAATTACAATGTTATGCAGCAATATAAAATACAGTAGTTTTAAAAATTACTCACAAGTTATGCTATTTAATCCAGTCTTGTAACTGATCTCAATTTACGGCTCTTCTTTTGCAGATGGGGTACAAGAATTTTTCTAATTCCCGAGAGTAACATACAACATTTACTAAGACACACACTGATAACATTCAGGTATAATATTCCCGTTTCCCCGTTTTTTTACACGATCAATAATTTTCAGTTCATCTACTGAATATGCTTTCTGCTTCTGCGACATTTTGTATTCTGAACTCGCGACTTTACAATCCGAATGCGTGATTCAAACTGAAATCATATTTCAACTTTCCTAGGTTTTAAGAATTTCTGGCAGGTGCAGATTTGTTTTTAAAAATCCTTATAGAACTACACTATTCATTCCATGGCCCGTTACTTCTGCTAAATCCTTTGGAATGCGGTGGTGACGGTCAACTAGCGGGTGAGGGCGGGTCTAATGGTAAAAAAAAAGTACTGCAGAACTGCTCTTTGCAGGATTTTTACTGTTTTAACTCAACTTCCAAAATAAAGATTTTATTTATAAAACTACGTTATATTTTTATTGGGGGACATACTTTCCCCGTGTTACATCTGAATCCGCGGTATTTTGAACCGTGCTATTTCGGGCTTATACTGTAATAGAAATATGTGTCATTTATGAATACTCATGCACATATTTATCAGCAGTAATCAAGGAGATGCCATGGCGATCACATCCCTGTTTGCATTGTATTCTGCAGCCCTAACTGAACAGGTTCTGCATAGCAGATATAGGTACCTGGTATGGTGCATTATCTGACCTTCGCAGCGGTTACCCATGTCCACCATGGCAGCAAACGTCAAACGTCTTAAAACAACTCATCAAATTAACTTAACTTATGCCTACTTTCTGTGTTTATTATTTATGACCCACTTTTTTTGGTAGAAATTCAGTAAACAAAAGGAAACTTATTGTGTAGAAGATTTCTAGAGAATACATTTTTGATGGGAAGCATGAACGTATGCAGCTCACAGGAACATTACATACCAGGGCAAAGTCGCAGTATAGGGGGCAACCATCTTCCAATATGCAGGTTTGCATGCACAATGTGATTTTTTTTTGTTTTTTACCGAAGCAGAATGACCAACTATGCTTCTTGTACGTTGGTTATCAGTACAATGACAGGTGCGCTGTGTGTCAGCTGCAATGTTAGATTATGAACAGTAATATTAGTTTAGTAGGGCATACTGTATTTTCCTGTTCCATAAATGTGCCATATTATATCTCCTGATGCTTTTTGTGTTTAGTGGCAGGTTCTGTTAAGTTATGAGTACTGATGTTAGTTTAGTAGGACATACTGAATTCTCCCGTTTTGTTATATTCTATACTATATCTCCCATGAGGTTTATCGTGTTTATCAACCTGTTTTCCCAGAATTCTAGCTGCTCTGGCTGTGTGACGTCATACCTTTAATGTTCAATCATGAGTTTCTTCATGATTTGGGGATGTAAATATGATGGAAATTTCGCTACGTTTTGCTAGATCATGGTATAAAAGAAAGTGTGTCATTTAGGGTGGGTGGGAAACAAATCATTCGCCAAGATGTCTCCTAGCTCCACAAAATGATCTATAACAAAATGCATGTATTATTAGGTGTTTTATGAAGAGAATCTTTGTTTTTAAAATAGGGGCCCCCTACATTGCGACTTTACCTATACCAGTAACACTTGTGACTATTGACATGCATCTGTTTTTTATTGTTGCTGTGTTATGGCTTCTGTTAATTTTGATGATTATGATAAAGGATGAATAGTGGTGATGAGTCATGTAGCATTTACCTTTATGATTAAGGAAACCGTGAAAACCCCAAATCAAATCAGCTGGCTGTGAGGTTTGAACTTGGTCACCTAGTTCGGTTCACATCTATTCTTTCTTTGCTTAAGTTCCTCATATGCATTGCCACAGCCCTCTTTTTTGTAACATTAAATTCTTGTTTCCATTAATATTATTAATTTGAAATGTTCCCGTTGAAATATTTTATTAAGTATTGAGAACATCATTGGTTTCTTTAATTAAAACATAAAAATAATTCATTATTGGTGAATAATAAATTAGGGTACCTTTTAAGTTTATCAGCAATTAGAATTAAAGTTACTGTTGTTAACCATGATATGTGTAAAAAAATTCTATTAATAAGGAGATGTCTATTATTTTCAAACAAACAAACTTCAATCAAGTTTTGTAAATTTGGAACTAACACTGCCAAAATAATAGTACTTCTATGTTAAACCCTTTTTTAAGAGGTAAGAAAATTTGTGCTTCTTTGCCTATTAACAGTATTATCCAGGCATGCCTTAGGCAACACATCTGAATTTATACGAGCAACTCAAGTTCCAACCATCACAGCTACACCTCTAATGAAAAGAAACGCCATACCTTATGTCAGAATGACTGGAAATATTGTCCTCCTTCGTCCATACATTTGCGATATCTATAGGAAATATCTGTTCAAATGCATCAGTTTATCTCTTCAATGTGGGTTAATTTACTGTGTGATATTTCCTTCAGTTCTTCTAACATGTGGAGGTTTGTTGGGTGTTTCTTATTTTTCAAGTCATCCATAAATAAAAGTCACTGCCCTCATCAAACCTTCACCTTGGTTTTCCCATTGATCTGTTCAGATAGAAGATCAACAATCAAACAAAGTAAACTAAAATGAACTTGCTACACAGACAACAAGTACAACTTGTTAAATGCAGTCAGAGGTGCATGAAATTTTGAGCTGTTTCTAAGCAAAGCAGTTTATGAAATTACTACATTTGGGTAAGATAGGGAGTACCAAAATAAAGATTTTATTTATAAAACTACGTTATATTTTTTATTGGGGGACATACTTTCCCCGTGTTACATCTGAATCCGCGGTATTTTGAACCGTGCTATTTCGGGCTTATACTGTAATAGAAATATGTGTCATTTATGAATACTCATGCACATATTTATCAGCAGTAATCAAGGAGATGCCATGGCGATCACATCCCTGTTTGCATTGTATTCTGCAGCCAGGAGTACTAAAACAAAATTATTTTCATTTCAATTGTAACCATAACGGCAAAACCCAAAATCACTGACAAGAACACTGCATCCATCTTATTCGGAACCACCGCAACTTGGCAGTTGTCAGTTCTCATATGTTGGAAGGGGCTAGGCCGGGTTACAATGTTCTCTTTTCTTTCCAACAGTGAATCTAACTCAGTGCTGGTCAGTAAGAGATCCGTCTGAACATGATTCATCCCCTGCACTTGAACACTCCAAGTATAACATGAGTTCCAAAGCGCTACTAACCCCACGAATAGCACCATGCGCAGCAAACACAACTTTTCCCACATACTACCCACGCACGATTTCTTGGGCACTGGTTTTACGGGGAAGCGAGGGTCGGGGGCAAGAAAACATATCTAGTCCGCCAGTCTTTCTGCAGTGTTGTCAACCAAAGAAATCACATTTCAGCAGAAACGTGTGTATGGTAAGCGTACATCAACAGCGTATGAGGTATGTGGACAAACAATAAATTGGATACCGAATTGGATAATTACTTACGATGTTTCATCCTCGCTGTTTTATGTAGTGACATTTAATATACAACGATTTTAATGCAGTATAATAATATAACGTGGTGAAGGTATTGCGTAACAATTAATTACACGTCATAAGCGTTTGGTTATCAAATAAGTCATTTTCCTCCGGGAATAGAATATTATATAATATAGGCTCAACATCTTTACACTGGGTGACTAGTTTTAAGGATAAAGAAGAGTCTTAGCAGAAAATGCTTCACCATTTCCTGTTATAAAACGTAAGAGAGGTAAGGCATCTAAAAGTGGAGAAAACTATAGGCCTAATTTATACATATTTAATACGTTTTGTGGAGAGTTCGCTCAACTTTCAGTCCATGAAATTGATATCAGAGTTCACGTTAGTGCCAGAAATTAGTACATAGGTTGTGGAATTCTTAAAACAGGTGGGGAAAATGTTGGATGTACAATGACGTGTTTGTGAAACCAGCAATTTGCAAAATTGTATTTTTTCCATGCGTCGGAAAAGATAATGTCAATAAATAAATAAGGATCCTGAGACTGAATGAAAGCTTAGTTTTGAAGCCACTAGATTTCAGGGTGTATAGAGTACTTCGTGTTTCAATGTTGTCAGCTCTACCTATGAAGTTGAACGAAACCTACCGAATGAGGACTAGGGAGCCGAGCGCTCCAGAAATCACGTGCAGGTAGTAGGTTCTCTTCTAGCTTGTAGACCTATAACAGATAAGTTAGCTGCCAAGATACAATGCAACACAACTGCAGAATGCACTGTAGCTACTGTTCTGAAAATACTTTTTATAGCCTATGTCAATGGCTAAGAAAAATCACATGAACTGCTTTTTGTATTGCCAATGACAAGCCAGAATTTGCACAAAGTAAGATGATGGGTTTACCAACTTTTATAATATTTTGGGAGCAGCTTTTTACTTTTAATGTACATAGAAGACATGAAAATTAGGCAGGGAATTTTGAAAGCTCCTGCAGGTAGATAGACATTCAATATTAAAATCGCTATGGATTGTCAGTGTTGGCGTACTGAGTTGGGATAAATTTTCATCATAATATTGTAACCATTAAGCATTATCTAAATTTAATTTTTCAAGGTTTATGAATTAAGTTTTTTGTTTGATAATTCAATAACTTGATTTTTAACGCTACTGGCTTGGCTACAGTTGGGACGTCAAAAATTACTAATAAACTTCTGCATGTCGTGATTCCTTTTGATTCTATGGAAGAGCCTCATAAGTATGGTACATAACTGGCAGGATCTAAGTGCTTACATACTTTGTTCAAGTCATCAATCACATCTCATCTCATAGATTTTTAAGATCATTAATGATTGTTTCTTACAGCTTGAAGACATTATTGCTATAAGCCTACTGGTACTTTATAAAAGAATTAATAATGTACATGGTTCAATGTTAATGTTTCTCGTTTATGGGATTCTGAATATGGGTGCTCATTAATTTCTTTTTCTGATTTTAGTTAATAAACGATTAGATGAGTGGGTAACAGAAGATCGTCTCGATACAAGAAAAGTTCAGTTTCCTCGCAGAGATGGCCCTGGTCAGACGACAGGTACAGGTACCCCTAAAAAGTTGGGAGGAGGAAATTCTGTTTCTCGTCCAGCCTCTCCACCTTCAGGTCCTGAAATGCAGCTCAATGGAAATGCAGTTCTTGCTGCAGCACTGCAGAAAAAAATGTCTCGTAAGAGAAAGGGCATTTCCTTAGAAAGTGAGGTAAATACTTTTCACAAATTTTTATTTAAAATCTGGTGTGATATGATAAAAAAAATTTGCTTTCTCTCTTAACAACAACTTTCACTCGGATCATACAGTATATAATTAATTTAGGTCAAGGTATTTGATGATTTTGCATCTTTTTATAGGAGGTTTAATATAGTGAATATATAATTATAAGTGTGTATAATGAAGTCATTGATTAAATAAGGGCAATTTGTGTTGGCATTATTTGGCATTTTTCATAATTTTCAATGCCTAGTTCATTAATCTGGCGTTTTTAAGTTTTCTGCATTTTTTATGGTTTTTAAAAATAAAGTCTTACATTTTGTATTTAAGGATTCACAAGATGCTTCAGCTCCTACAGCTGCTATTGGAGCTGGAGCCGGGGCTAATGCATGTCCTCGCAGTACAGGTTCTATGGTTGCTCATCATGACGATATTGTCACACGCATGAAGAATGTTGAAATGATAGAACTTGGACGACATCGAATTCGGCCTTGGTATTTCTCACCATACCCTCAGGTAAATGCTGTAGCTCAGACCACTATAAACCTTCACCTACTCTTGAGAACAGGTTGTGAAATTTTTGATTGCCAGATAGCCATTGGCTACCAGAATTCTGAGGTGGGCGACAAAGGTCCCATTTGACTATCTTATTTACTTTTATTAATTGGATTTAGTAAAATGTAGTAGTAGATATTACCATAGGCAGCCAATGGCAGCATAAATAAGATGGCCGAATATTGTATTTATTTGAAAGCAATTACAAATTATCCTTGAATTTATCAGTATATTTTAAACTTCCTACACAACTTTGATTGTTCTTGGTTCTGTATGGTTTAGCCAATCATTGCTGTAGCATCCCTAGTAGCAAAACATTTAGTATGTTCTTTGCTCTTGTTTGTTACAGCCTTTAAAATTAAAAAAATCAGATAAAAATATTTGAAATATTTAGTTAGTTTCTTTTAATAGAATGTTGGAAATTAATTGTTGCCATGGAAGACAAAACTAGTATTGAAGGCATTTTGAAATAGGAAAGATAGATCATTTAGATTGGGTCTTTTATTTTTGTGTAATTTGATGTGATAAAGCATGATTTTTTAAAAAGGATATGTGCTGCTTTATTTTGTGTGTATAGAATTTAATAGGTGAGGGAGTTGTTCTTCATAATTCTGATTAGGCTGTAACGCATTACCATATGTAAAAATAATGGCAGCTAAAATTTTTGACTTAGCTACTGCCTTCAGACTCCAAATTTCATGCCCTGCTCTAGATGATGTAACAGGCTGTTATATCATAGGCATAGTTGCTTTTATAGATTTCCTCAGTAAGAAACAAACTGAGATTATACTGAGAAGAAGGAAAATCAGCGTTAAGAGTTATGGTGCCCGAAGGCAGGTCCAAACATGGAATGAAACCATGGGATGATGGCCACGATTCGTCCAAGGTTTGTTCAGGCAAGGGTGAAATCTACGAAGATTTGCCATTACCCGTCATGGGATGGGGATGAAGGGAGATCACAACAACCAGTCCTGATCCCAGGAAGAAATTTTCCACTACTGAAAAATCCCCAGCTGGGAATTGAACCCAGGTTACCAGGGTGGAAGGCAGCCAGGCTACCAACTCCCTCATGGCTGCTAACAAACAAGGAGTAAAATTAATAAACTACAGGTTAACAGATTTTCTGCTACCTCCCTAGCTAGTTTTCTAAAATGCTGTGTGTTTTTTCTTTCTTTCTTTCTTTTTTTTCTCTTAAGATATAGTGTGGAAAATTTTCTTTGCCTGTTGCTTTGTAGGTCTTTTCAGTGCCCTAGAAAACTTAACATTTTTCTCCAAATTCAGTGTTATCTCAAACAAATTGGCTGTATACCTAGGTATTTTTCTATTCTCTTGATATTGAATTTTTTCCAACTACCTCTTCTCACAGATTAGATACAAGGTTTTCCGGCATAGGCTGACATGAAAAACGAAATTCTAATTGTTCACTAGGTACTGACAGTACCTGAGGAAATATATAGGATATTGTAGAAAGTATAGCAATCTAATTTTTTAAGCTAGTACTGTAATTAAAATTAAAATTCTTTCACACTGGCATTGTGTAGGCTAAGCTGGAAAGATAGAATCACAGTGAAAAATTTAGTGCCATTGCTGGGATTTGAACCACAGATCTTTGGCTCTCCAACATTAAATGTAAGCCAGTTGGCGAACTTAATGTTGTACCGGCACATAGCCATGATAGCTCAAGTGGCAGAGCAGCAGCAAGGAGAGCTGAAGATTTGTGGTTCAGGTTCCGGCTATGGTCTTGAATTTTTCAAAATGACTCTACCTTTCCATGTACTATAATTACTTGTATTGGTTACAAGAGACCTACTCACTGCGTGTGCCTGGTTTCTCCTCCTGACCGATTGCAGAAATCATGTTGTCCTTCTGGATACTGGTACTGTTCAACCTTCTTTCCTTCTCTGATTACTCCCTCCATTTTTAGCCTCCATACTGCACTCTCTTTCACAAGGAGGAAAACATCCTTAGAACTTTTGTTTCAAAGTTGTTATTATCAGTAGCTAACACATTGGCTGGTTTCTGGAAAATGAAGCAATTAGTCCTGTAGTTTTTGCTCTATAAGTACAGCTGTGATTGTACAGGATGTTGTACAGGATGCTTATCCCTGTACAATAATTTGTAAAGGTGCTTGTTGGTGGTTTTAGTCAAGAATGTGTGCTATCTTAATTCAGTTCCTTTCTGCTTTCTGTTTCAGGAAATGGTTCACCTTCCTTGTATTTATATATGTGAATTTTGTCTCAAATATCGAAAGAGTCGAAAATGCCTTGAAAGACATTTGGTAGGTACCATATTATTGTTTTTAAAAGTAGAGTTTAATAAAATAGTATACTTAAGCCTGTAACAAAATACTGTAAACCTGCTTGAAGTTGGATACTATTTACAATTTTTTTAATTAGCCATATGTACCTACTGCTTTTAAGTTTATTTTTCTTTATTGAGTAGGTTAATAAATATTTCATTTATTTCTTTAAATATGTGGATTAGGGCACATATTATGTTTACATCACAATTTCAAAATAAACTGTGGGCAGGTTTACAGTAATAACATGAATAATGAATGTAGGCCTAATTAACATTAAGAATGAAAATTAATTATAAGTGAACAAAACACAATGAATAGATTGTAAACCATTTTTTCTCATTTCTCTGCTTTCTAGGCAAAGTGTAACCTGCGACATCCACCTGGAAATGAAATCTACAGAAAAGGACGTATTTCTTTCTTTGAGATTGATGGTAGAAAAAACAAAGCATATGCTCAAAATCTCTGTTTACTAGCAAAACTATTCCTTGACCATAAAACATTATATTATGATACAGATCCATTCCTTTTTTATGTTATGACTGACTTTGATGCACGAGGATTTCATATTGTTGGTTACTTCAGTAAGGAAAAAGAATCTACAGAGGACTATAATGTAGCATGTATATTGACCATGCCCCCATACCAAAGAAAAGGATATGGCAAGCTGCTTATAGAATTCAGTAAGTGTTTTCATGCTCTTCTCACATTGGTTTATTTTTTACTAGACAAGTAAGAGTTTATCATCATCATCATCGTCATCATCCCCAGTATCATTTTTCATCATTTATCATCTGTCATCAACAATTCTTATTGTTATTGCTATTGTTACTGAAACTGGGACATTGGTTTAAATGAACTATAATACTGTTGATGACTTATTTCTTGAACCAAGACCACTAGCAGAAAAATGTATTTTTAAATTTGTGAGCTTTTTGTGCATTTGTCAGATTCTAATGTTATGCATGTACTAAGTTATTTTGATTTTGTTTGTGTATTCTTCCAAAATATTAAATAAAAAACATTAAGATAAAATGGACATAAATGAGAAGTTTAAAATACCAGCAACACATAAAAAGTAATTTTACTCATCAGTAGACCTTGGAATTTTAGGCATAAAAACTTAAATGAGAATAACCTACAAGAAAAAATACCTTGACACTGGGATTCAAACTCTTGACCTTCAACTTTCCATGTCGATTCTTTACCAACTGAGCTTGCCAAAGTTTGATTTACAGCTCCTAATGGAATCTTACTCCTATGACTGATTAGTATTTACCCTTAATGGTTTATCTCACTGAACACTGAAATAAGTTTATGTCATGTACAGTATTATGAGGCACACTAATTTAGTGATTTATGATTAGGGACCGGATTTTTAGGTTTTTAAAAACACTGTTTTAGGTTTTCCATTAGGCGAAATAGTTTATTTTAGGTTTTTTTGTCCAAAATATCGTTTTCGGGTAGAATAATTTGTTTAATGAATTTGAATGTGCTACATAGGATTGAATACATAATACTTGTAAAGTTTAACTTAACAAAATTGACTTAAATTTGTGTAAACTTGCTTTAAGACAATATTATGCAATTGAAGAAGGAAAGCATAAACAATCAAAAGAAGTAGTGAAAATAAGATTGCCTCACATTTCCTGGTTACAGTATATCACTAAATATCTTTCAAGATCCTCAACTGTGAAGTTCTTCCTGTTATCTCTTAGTTAATAGTTAATACTGTATCTAGACACTACCTTTCTCAGGATTCGAATCCGATGCTTCTACTTTAGTGAGTAAAATACTTTATGGTTGGATGTGGATAATGTGAAGCTGATTATTTTCCTTTTTTCGGTTGTTACGCAAGCTAACCGCACAGCAGATCAACTAGGAACGAAAACTTCCCCCTTTTCTAGAAAGGTAAATAATACGTGTTTCTGACAGGCTTGACAAAATATTACTTTGCCGGATCTGTAGTGAAATTCAGATCGTCGCCAATCCACTGCCATAATAAACTCGATTTCATTTGTTTCGGCATAATTAACTCGTCTTCTTAAAACTCGCAGTGTGACCACTCAGTATGAATAACAGGGAAGTACTAAAGGCAAACAAAAAACAAGCGCTTTAAAACACAGAAATCTATATCCTTGCTCATACACGGCAACAATGGTTGTTCGTACGAATATTTTAAAAGGAATACGCCGGTACTTATCGTCTAGGTACTTGTCGTCTAGGATACTGTTCATCCTAGACGACAATGGGTTGAATGAAACGCTGGTGGTATTGATTTCTACCCGACCAAAATTATTCTCTCCCCGCAAAATATAGATTTCTCAACTGACAAACAAAAAGGACAAAAAAAGGAGCCTAAATTATATATTTTAGGTTTTATATCCCGTTTAGGTATATTTAGGTTTTTATACCCCATTTAGGTATTTTTAGGTGCCACAGAATTAATGTGGGTGAATCCTATGGACATGATTCGAAAAAGTGTATGAGCGCTTTTTGTTTTGGAAGTAAGGAAAAAAATAGGTAAAAACCTAAGAATCCGGTCCCTATTTATGATATTTATACAGAGTTGTGAGGCAAATTAATTTAATGATTTAAATGTCTTTTGGTGAGGTCAATCAGGGATACGAGAGAGATTCCACCTAGCACTGTGAATCAAACTCTGGTTAGCTCAGTTGGTAAAGCATCAGCATGGAAAGCCGAAGGTTATGGGTTCAAATCCCAGTCAGAGAAATTTTTCTTCTAAATTATTATCATGTAGTGTTCAACAGAAACAATATTCTATGGTTTCATCTATACATAAAATAGGTTATGGAACTATGAAAATAAGTATTTAAGGTTAACACTAGGCCAAAAAAATAGGCCCTAAAATTACACAAGAAACATTAGTTTGACAGCTATTCAGCTGCTAATAAGCAGGAACTTTGGTTCAGGATCCAATAAATTTTATGAAAAGAGACATTTTTGCTATGCAGGAACCAGAAGGCAGAGAAACATGTGATAAAAACAGAAAGTAACCAGAAGATGCATGGACGGTTCTAATTATAAAATTAGCGTTAGTCTTTGCCATGATACTTGGGCTTGTTAAGGATCGCTTTATCTTCTACAACCCCCTCAGCATAACCAAGTCAAAACTACATGCTCTTTCCTATTGATGGTTCTAAATAAAATAAAATAAAATAAAACATTCTATACACTAAAGCTTGAAAAGTTTTAAAAATCTTATAATTTCAGGCAGAAATAGGTGCTAACCCCATTTTAGAGCATTTTAAACACTACAAAAGTACTTCCAAGTAATTGCCTAAAAATCCTTGCTCTACTCATCACATCACATGTCCAACATAGACAATAATCTGTGGTTCATGAATACTTATATATATTTTTACAAAGTTTTGATTTATGAAAAATAACATTCTGATACAGTAGTTTAAACTTTTAACAACATTATTTTATTTATGAACTTAGTTAAACTATTTAACTTCTTTAATTGAGATGATTAAACAATGTTAATTACCTCGGAGTGCTTTTAACTGCATAAGCAGCTATCTACAGCAACTGGCTGTTTGTCCAACAGGTCAGAGTTTCAAAACACGATATACAGAACACATCATAGCCCTCAAACAAAACTTGGATATGTGAGTCAGTTGGAGAATTTAATGTTGTACCGACATGTTGCCATGGTAGCTCAGTTGGTAAGAGCAGCGGCATGGAGAGCCGAAGATCCTGGTTCAAATCCTGGCTATGGCATTGGATTTTTCAGTCTGACTTCACCTTTCCGAGAAATAAATTCTGCTTAAGCAAACCATCTAATAAACACAGGTTACGAATATCAGTCCGGCCATGGAAATCGTATACATTAACTACAAATGAATTATACAAACACACCACACAAGACAATACAAACATCTTAAATGAACAACTTATAGTTCAGATCACATGCACGATACGAAAAAATCGTACACAAACATCTTCCTGACTGCAATGTTGATAACATGGGAATCGGTTCATGTAGATGCCTGCTTATGCAGTTGAAAGCACCCCTAAAGGCAATTAACATTGCCTAATCCTAGTAGTAATTAATTACTAAAGCTAAGTCGTTTAAGTAAGTTCACAAGTTATTACATCACTACAAATTGGACAAAATTCAAGAATTAATGTGTTGATTTTAATTCTTTACATAGGCTATGAACTCTCCAAGTTTGAAGGGAAGACAGGATCTCCAGAAAAACCATTGTCTGATCTTGGCCTTCTATCTTATCGAAGTTACTGGGCACAAACTATTTTAGATTTTTTGGTTAACGTTAAACCAATAGGTGACAATGAAAAGCCACAAATTACAATAAAGTAAGTAAGAATTCATATATTACATCTGTAATTTAACCTGAATTAATTTTTGCATTTCAAATATGTTGGGTGAATTTGATGTGCTGTGTATTATAGCATTAAAATTCTTCGCTGACTACATTGTTCGTAATATTTTGAAATTCTTATAGATATTTTGCAGCGGTAGTTTAAAATTTGCTCAGTGTTATAAATTCAATATAACATCTGTAGCAAGATTGAGATCGGAAATATACACACAAACTTCACTAAAAAGGTATATTTACCCAGTATGATCATTTCAACGGGTCTTCCCGTCATCTTTTAAACTTTGACACTTCAGTTGGCATACATGGAACCTTGATTGACAAGTTCATTCATTCGCCGCCAGAGGGCCAGTCGGAATCAGCTGATGATGACGGTAAGACCCGTTGAAATGATCATACTGGGTAAATATACCTTTTTAGTGAAGTTTGTGTGTATATTTCCGATCTCAATCTTGCTACAGATTTGAACACTTCACTGTAAATTTCCATCTAATATTTATATCAATATAACATCTCACTAATTTTATTTTATTTCAGTGAGATATGTGAACTGACGAGCATAAAGAAAGAAGATGTGATCTCAACTTTACAGAATTTAAACCTTATTAATTATTATAAAGGCCAATACATAATCACCCTTAGTGAGGAGACAGTTGCAGCTCATCAGAGGGCTATGGAACGAAGGAAAATTCGCATTGATCCAAAATGCCTTCATTGGACTCCTAAAGATTGGTCTAAACGTGCTAAGTGGTAGAGAAGTGTGTAAGAGATATGGATTGGTGTTGAACTCATGTCAGTGCTTACGCTTAATTTTGGTATGCCAGTGTTTTTTACTATGTTCACATGGCAGGCTTGGATTGAATTGAGTAACAAATAGGTTTGACATGTTCATTTTAATTTCCAAGGTTATTCACAAATTTTCATAGTTAAAAGTTACTTTGTATATTATATAGTCTCAATTATCAATTTTCTACTGCTGACATAGATGTTTTGATTACAATGTCCCTTACTATGTGAAGAAATATCTCACAGCCGAAAAGGAGATAGAGCTGATAATAGCCTCCAAGTGAAACACATAAAAAGAATGAAATTTGTTGCATGAAGTTACCATTACCACCAAAGGCTCTATCTTAATTATGAGAACATGTCTATATGCTTAGGATTACTGGGGATAATATATATATACACACACACACACACACACATATATATATTTAATTTGAACATCGCATTGTGTAATTCTGATTTATAAAATTTTTTAATGAAACTTTGTCGAGTTGCAGTGTGTAGAGGTAGTGTGCCTATCTCTAGCTGTAAATGTTCCAGGTGCTAACCCAGCTGTGGTCGATAAAGTTTTCTGAAAAAATCCCAGGCATGGAATCCTATGGGAGGGACTTTAAGCTGGGAAGCCCAAGTCTTAGATTTATGGCACATTTAAGAACTCCAAGCCTAAATTAGAGCCTCTGGACAAAAGCTCAACCTTTTCACGTCCAAATAATACATTATTTTCCTGTGGTCCCTCTGTCCTCTCTTGGAAAATAAGTGTAACAAAATTAGTCTAAGTCCGAACCTATACTTGGAGGTCCTGTGCCCCTAAAAGAAGGGTTACAGGATGTGTTCATACATACCGTATTGGCCCGAATATAAGACGATGTTTTTTCCCTGAAAATGTGCTTTTAAAAACTATACTCGTCTTATACGCGCAGCCTAAGACAAAACAACTCTCCATTCCTGAAAGCAGCTGTGCATGCGTGCAGCGGGTATCCTCAAGCAAATGATGTGCATCCGACCCAAGGTCAAAGCCGCGTGGAAATTCATGAACTTTACCGAACTAATTTTCCCCGACTTCGTGCTTCTGTTTGTACTTCACCAGCACCTTCTGATCCTGACTGCACTGTTACTTGCCTGCGCGTCTCTATTATGTACGCGTAAATCTTTTGTTTGACCACCAGTCATGGCAGACGATGTGGAAAAGAAAGCATCTTCATTGTCTCAATGCGTAAATAAAGGCGAGAGAAGAAGTTACGACATGAACTTCAAAATTCTGTTTTATGTGGAGCAAAATGTACTAATAAGCTATTTTATTTATTTTTTCGTAACTATCCTTCAAAAATTCAGGGTCGTCTTATATTCGAGGTCGTCTTATTTTCGGGCCAATACGGTACATATATACATATGAATCTTCTATAAACAATATTATACAGTAAGCTTCGTCTATTTCCTATGGGGAAAGCAGCAAGTTTGTCTTTAAGAATAAAATTAGAAGTCCCTAGGTAATAAATGAAACCTAAGTAAACAGAACTTCACTAAAATTATAAAACTAATCTGGATAATTGTTTCGAGAAATACGGTACTTTTTAATTAGATCATCTTCCGCATTATTTATATAAAAGAAACATGCTTCTAATATTATTAAGAATTTGAGGGTTTCACTTCACATTTTAATGATATTGCACAAACTCGTATTTCAGTGAGTGGTATACTTCTTAGGGATAGTGCACCTTGCACACACTAATAATGCCCCAGACTTCAATTTTTTCTAAGTTATATTTGTTTTATTAAAGATCGTTGTGGGTTCATATATTGACTGTGAATATTCATGTGTGATTCAAGTTTGCCATGTAAACATAGTAATTGATATTAGTAATAGCATCCAATAGTATTGATCCAAGAAAATAAGGAAGAATAAAGTGCAGTATGTTTTTAATTACCTGAAAAGTGAGAAATTGAATAGTGATCAGTGCTCTTAATAAATATATGTGAATCCATTCATATGAAGAAAATCGAATGTATTTTTTCTTCTTTGACTTTTTACAGTTTCATTTCTGGTGACATATGACAGTTCTCAAACTTTGAATTGCCTATAGGTTTGTTACGTCATGGAATTGCAGATATTCATGTTCAAATTTCAGGATTTATTGCTGAATTGGCCTGTAAATTATTCCATATTCTATAATCGGCATTTTTTCACAGAATTTAAGATTGGTGATAGTGTTTAATTATTAATTTATTAATAAAAGGACTGTATGAGTCCATTTCTTTACTGTCAAAATTGAAATTGAAAAACGATTGAAGAAACAATTTCAAGAAGCTGAAATTATATAAAACGTGGTACTGGTATAAGTACAGTTATAACATTGACAAATCAGAACAACAGCCAGTCAGATGAATTGAATGAGAGCCAATTAGAAGCAACTGATCCATCGACCAACCGTGACTTGGGGTCAACAGCACAAAATCTGCCTGACTAGCCGGTTATAAATTCTCATTGAAAGGCAGCTGCCTCATCAGTCAGTGAGACCCCCACTGGAAATTTTACCATAGATCTTACCACTGATATTTAGCATAGATTTAGATGAAATATCCTGAACATCTCATGGACCACAGCTTTACAGCCTGAAACATTTCTGTTCCGTGAAAGCTTTCATTATTTTACTTGTGGCATAATTTTATGTGAAGCAGATTTGCATATTTACTGAAGTAACATAATAAAATTCATACCTTGCCTATTGATAAAAGATTTGCTTTTTCCTAATTGGTAGCTCAATTCTTACATTCGAACATTTTGTTCATTTCCAGAATTTTTAATCTTTTACTTAAGAAAGTAATGCCGATAAAATACCAAGTGAGATAAGAAAATGGCAGACAGTAGAAAATGCATCATACAGGATACAGAGAGGTGTATTAAAGCAACACTTGAAGCTGATTCCTTGGTTTGAGAGTACAGAATCTGTTGTGGATATACCTATCTTTGTTAAGTGTACTGGTCCATTAATGTGATCTGTATATATGTATTATATGTTTCGAATTTGGTGGCTATGAGCTTATCACTTTTTTTATGAGTTAACTGTCAAGCATCATGAATATTTATCACTTGCAATGGTTTAACAATAAGGCTGACACCTGACTGTATGTATTTGCTGAAAGTTTATATCTAATCTTCTTGTAATTCATGTGTTACATGTGAACAATACAAATTTTTAGGATGGTTCTGTATCCATTATAATTTGTCAGATTGATTAATTACAGTGCCAAAACATTAGGCAATTTAAATCCCACTCAGGAATAAGTTTGAAGATCATAATATTTGCTGGGAAGTTATGAAGTGAGTGCAGTATATTTCTGTAACATTGGAGCTACTTAAATGGGAAAGTGGAGATATATGAAATGGTCATCAAACTGTGAGTGGTGTGGACATCAAACTAAAATCTGAATATCGGATTTAATTTACTAAAAATTGTTACTGTGTATAAATATACTAAGACTATGTGAGGTATTTTTCTTATTAAGGATACCTTCTACTTAAATGTTTAACTTGTAATGAAACACTTATGAGGGTGAAAGTGGGAGGAAATAAAGGGTCATGTTTCAGTTTTCTTCCATAAAAATTTAGGATCTTAGATGGATGTAAGCTGAAATTGATTTAATTGAGTTTGCTACTTTCTTTTGGTAAAAAAAAGTGTGATTACAGATAGGATTGGGAAAGCTTAAAAGACCATAAAAGACCATAATAAAGAAAAAAGTAATTAATTTATTTTACTGTTAACTTCAAGCATCCTTTCAGGGGCTACAAAATATCTGTCACAAAAACTAATATTGTTTGCACCAAGGATTGAATAAATCTATCCATTAATCAATGAAATTAAAACAAGAAAAAATATTCATTAATTACAATGGACAATTTTTAAACACTTGTAGCTCTACTTACATCACAATTTTCGGACTAGTCTGTTTACACCACTTCTCCCGTTTTATATATTTAAGAAAAAATATGTTCATGCATAAGACACGGTTTCTCGACTTGTCAGTAGATCTCAGCTGATGATGTTGGGAAACCCATCGAAATGTACATTCTAATTCAGTAAGTTTTACTTACAACAATTATATGAAGTTGAATGTTTTAAAGTTTAATATATAATATTGACACTTCACAGTGTTTTCTCGATTATTTTAATCAACTTTATTTTTACTTATTTAAATAACTGCACTACATTCTGTGAGGAAGAAAGCTGGAATATGTGGGCTTTTATTGCTTGCATACTTTTACACTTCCTGTGAGTTTTATTCCAAGATTGAACATAGAAGTGAGAATGACTATAGTCTCTTGAATCTATATGTTGTAAAAGAACAAAATAAACCTGTGCCAAAGAAAAGCAGTACATGCAAGTTTGTGTGAAGCAGTGATTAAATGTAATTGGAGAAGGCAGATCACTGCAAGGCTTTGCATAACTTGGAAGTGGTGTCCTTCACTATTATATGGATGTTATTTCGGTTGTGCAAGCTCAGAGCAGTTTGTAAGCTCTAACTACTATGTCTTGCTGGAAATACAATTGTACATAATTAATTTGTTGTCCAGTTGTTTATGTCAATTATTGAGTGGTCACTGTCTGACAATGTGGCAACAGATTTCCTGATTTTTAATATATTGAAATAAAAGAGTTAAAAAAAAAATCTTGTGTTGATTGATCTTAGCTAGATCTGAGAATTATATGCAAATCTGTGTTTCATTTAGCAGCTATATCTTAAACAGATGTTGAGATTGTCCTGACTTGAAGGGTCATTTTGCCATATGAAGGGGTCACAATATAAGTAAAAATTTGGAACATTTTCTGAAAAAAAAAGAATGCACATTAACAGCATTTACTATGCATAATTGGTTATGACTAGAGCCCGGATTTCCATGCAAATGCATGTTTTTATATACGTTGGTTAGACTTCTCAAACTTTGTAGTTACTCATTACATGACTTATGGATTCCAAATAACCATATTTTTTCCGTGCATGTTTGCATATTTCGGCCTTTTTATGGCAAAATTAATGCATAATGCATGTTTTGGATTTTTTGGGTGTAATGTAGCATATTCAGACGTTTTTAATGCATATAAACCCTCATTTTCTGGTTTTAGTGCATAATATCAAGTTACCATGCATAACTCTGCATATTATGAATGTGCCTCCATAAAATCTCGGCTTTTCAAAGAAACGTAAAAATGTTGTATTGTATTACCATTATTATATTTTGATTGACTTGGCAACAGAGTTTGCCACCTGCATGAATTTGAGAGTGCAAACTACTGTTTGTATTAAATAAACAGTAACATAATACACAAGGCTACAAAAGAAAATTACGACTCGCCGACCCCCACCACCTTCCATTGAAAGAAAACTGCTAAACAGAATGTTCACTGCTTGAATCTGTGAGTCACTAGCCATTGTTGAAGACTTTAGAATCGTGTTGTAGAGAAATGGGTGTGACAATTTAAGAAGGTACTTAGTTCAAATCCCGATCTTAAACTTCTGAAAACAGTGAAATTGAAATATATTGCAGTACAGTGCGGATTTTTGATAGTGCATGTTTCGCCATTCATTGTGCATATTTGGAGATACGATAGTGCATGAATGCATGCATATTTTTAAGTTTGATAGTGCATGAAAATCCGGGCTTTAGTTATGACATATGAGTTTTTTTTTTGGTCATGAATTGAAAAGTTTGTTTATACTCTACTTTAGAAACACTCAAAATCAAGTTTTTTCAAGCATCAAGATATGAACCCTGTATTTTGTTTTCATTGCTATCATAGATGAAAAGCCTTTTTCAGATCAGTAGGGATTAATATTTCCAAGGTTTCTGTGACTGAATTTCCATATTAATTTTGGCAGGAGCCATCTTGCAATGTAAATTGTACTTATAATGTTTTATCAGCTGATGGTTCGATGAGCTAAATGTTCTGGAACAATGTTCCGCTTAAACAATTTAAGTACCTGCTTCTTTCAGAAATCTTATCATATGGGAAATACTCTGACAATTGAATTTTCTGCTCTCAAAAATGAGGCTTCATGCTCTCCAATGCTTCATTGGCCCATATTTTTCTCATTGTAATTGCAAGTGAGCCTAGTTATTTCAAAATTTCTATGTATACTCTAAAAGCTAAGACATACTGATTCTTTATCTTCCATAGTTCTGCTTGTAGGAAGTGTTCAACAGGGTAAGTTCATGTTGGACATGTCAAAATTTGTGTGCAAGCAATAGACACAACAATTAGAAACATGAGGGTTTTTTTTATTTATTTTTTATGTAGAGGCTAAATGAATGTCTCTTGGTAGTAAGCCAGGTCTGAAGATCAGTTAATCTTGATGTTTCAAAGGACGATGCTGCCTTCATCTTCAAGGGCGTTGAAGGCAGTGTGGGTCTCTGTAACATCGGGAATAACTGACTTTCAGTCCTGACTGACTACCCGAGAGATTCTCATTTAATTAGAAACTTGCACATTTTAACAAGTACAAACAAATTGATCAAAACACATCATTTAAGGCAATATAAACAGTTTGAACTTACTGTTATTTGAAAAAATATTTTCAAGGTAGTTGCCAAGTATTAATTTTTCAAGTTTTAGGTGTGCAGTACTACAAAATTTGCGAAACACCGTCCTAATTCAACAGCATAGGCATATTAGTTAATATTTTGGGGAATGTTATGATTACTGCATTTTTTTTTTTTTTTTTTGCTTTACTTTCCATTTGATTTACATGAACCAAGCAATATTACATACGTAATGAATGAATGGAAATTTGTTTTACTGAGAAAATATCTTCAGATGGCAGCATTCTTTGAATTTTGACAGCCTTAAAAAGTTAAAAGTAACTCTTGCTACCAGAATAAAATATTGAGCATTGAAAACTTCAAGAATGATTGCTCTGTTTACTTACTTATATGCTTTCTTCCTTCCTTCCTCCCTTCTGCTGTTCTGTTATTCTATCCTGGTTGAACCCGTCGGATCATGGTGATGCTCGAAGGAGGACCCAGCTAGAGCGACTGGATGCAGTGGTAACTTTTATTTTACTGAAAATTTTAAGATCAACAAAAAACACAGATGAATATTTAAATTAAAAGTCAGTGCCTTGTCTCTACTCGGTATGGCACAATCTAGTTGCTACTGTGTGCATTGCCGAGCGTGATTCATAGCACTGGGATAGGAGAAGGTTAAGAAATTCTCAGCTGTATGAGTGTTGCTATAGCAAGCAACTGAATGCTAATGTTTCAGCATGTCTTCTTCAGGGCTGGAGTATGGCTGATATTCCTCCTTAATTTTCAGGATATTTGAAATCTGGATTCTGCTTGGTCCGTCCACGAATCCCAGGCTAAATCCAGAACTTTGACAACCTGAAAAGTATATAAGAAGGAATCTCAATGTGACCATCGTATTCCAGCCCTGAAGAAGATAGAGGCAAGTCTGTTGAGATGTCAGCATCCAGACACACAATGTTGTGACACCCTTACAACCAAGAATTCTATGACTATAGCTGCAGAAACTTAGGGTAGGGTTCCCATTCATCCCGTTTTTCCCAGGACAGTCCTGTTTTTGATAGAATGTTCCTGTGTCCCGACTTTCCCCCCAAATATCCCATTTTTCTTTGTGTAAGTATCCTTCCTAAAAGAAGCGCATTAGGCTTATGCATTGTGGACAGATGAGAAAAACAGACTTCAGATTGAAACAGTGAAAGCTTTAATCATTTAAAGACTCGTTGTAAGGATTTGTTTTGTGTTGATTTCCATCTCCAAATATCTAAAGAATATCAACTTTTTAAACAGGTGCATAGTTCTAATAAATATTCTAATGTATTGCAAACATGAACTTTAATTTGACGTAATATTATAAGAGAAAAATTCCTCTGACACTGGGATTTGAACCCAGGAACTTTGGCTATCCTTGCCAACGCTCTTACCAACTGAGCTACGCCAGAGTTTAATTCATAGTGCCAGATAGAACCTCTCTCCTATGACTGACTATGAGAGACAATAATCTGTGGTACATGAATGCATATGCGTATACCGGTATCTATTTTTAATGGTACTGTACAATAACAGTAGAAGCCCGGTCACAAAATCACTAATTAGTGTGCCTCACAGTACTGCATATGACATAACTTGTCTGTCAGTGAGGTAGACCATTAAGGGCAGTCAGTCGTAGGAGAGAGGTTCTATCTGGCGCTGTGAATTGAACTCTGGTATAGCTCAGTTGGTAAGAGCATTGGCACGGATAGCTAGAGGTCCTGGGTTCAAGTCAAGGAATTTTTCTCCTATAATATTATCATCTAATGTCCAACAGAGACAATAATCTGTGGTACATGAATGCATATGCATATATCTATCTTTAATCTGACATGTTTTGAAATTATTATGTTCTTCTAATCGTTGTTTGATTTCATTTATAACCAGTGTTTTTTCTTTAAAAAATTTGAGGGGTACTCTAGCTTTTGACTTGATGGAAAGTTGCCAAACTTACCCACATATTTAGAATAAAATGGAATTGCACATAATATCCATAAGGTTTTACTAATTTAAGTCCTCTGAGCTGGAGTGAGTTTGTATACATCAATTCTACCCATAAGCTGCAATTTAATTTATGATACGTTTATACGCTTACAGGGTTTCTTGCACCTTTCATCAGAGGATGCTAAATTTAAAATGAAAAGTAATTATATCTCTATTTAAAGAGCTGGGGCCTGACAGTTTTGCGACCAACCACAGAACTACTGCAGGTTATTACTGATCATCTGACATGTATATGAGTGGAGTCATTTTTAGAAGGGCATATTTAATTTAACACATGAAAAAACTGCAGAATAGCCAGAGACAGGATATAATGTGCAACATGACTAGTGCAATTTGATGCCAAGAGGAAAGGGATACAACAAACTCTTGAGCATGAGCTAATGTTGAATCGGCAACATAGTCATTGTAGCACTCACTTGTTTTCCTGATCGCAGCACTAATGTCAGGCCCCACCTCTTGAAAATCATGGGATAGATATTCTTATATAAAGTTATATTTTTTCCACCTTATGCACTAGTGTGGGAAGGTTAGAATTGGATAGATGTTGAAAAGGAATCAATATATTATCAATATTATTTTCTTTTATGTAATTAGTATTATATAATTGTGAAACCTGAGTAGGATAATTATGTAATATTACAATTAATGATGTTCTGTATAAAATGAAGTTGAATAATATTTAGTCACACACTAGATAAAACACTGTATACAAACAATCTGGAATACAAAATCAATATCTGAAAGACACTCTATATACAAGCAAGCATAAAAACTGAGAATATATGTAGTAGTAAAATACAATTCTTGAATTTGTAATATCGTCCCTTTGATCATAAAGTTGGAATTTTCATACATAACTTGTCTTAGAACTGATGAAAGTACATTCACAATATGCAATTAGTTAAAATCAAGTTATTTTGTTTGGCATAAATTTTCCAAGATTTCATAATTGTATATGAAACTGGAAAATCTTTAAGGGGTATGCATACCCCCTGAAAGAAAGCATTGTTTATAATACAGGCCTGTGCATGGTGAATTTAATTATTTTTATCTCAGCATTTTTTTGTTGTTATAAAATTAATGTCCTAGTTGTTTCAAGTTGAAAATGCAAATGCTCCTTTTAAGATGCTTAAAAATCTTCACATTTCAATTGTCTTGCATGCTTTAGGGAGGGAACTTACAGTTTCAGTACCAAAAATGAGTAAAATTTGCATTTTCCCCCCTCAGTAACCAATCACACTTTCATCTTCTAATTTCAATACCCCTAATCGTACTATCTTACACTATGTATTTTCAATTTATTTTAATTATCAATTAACTATTCAAAATTGGTAACTATCCTCATGATTAAGTTATTGCTTCTTGTGCACCGATTTGTATTGCATAGATAATTTCCATAGATATTAATATTTTTTAATGATTACTTTTAAAATTGCCCTAAAATATAATATAAACAAAACTACCTACAAAAGGATTCAAATGGATTCAAGTATCTACAACAGAAATATTTATAATTTCATTTTGTTTTGAAAAGCTCGGATTTTCATATTTCTTAATATAAATTTTTATTCCTTAAAAAATGGATAATTGTCTTAAGTATTGACTGTAAGTAGTATTGTTCACAAGTATGAAAGACAGTTGCATGCAAAATTTCACAGCAGTGCAGTGTCTTAAAAACCTGCCGAATAATCATTTAAGAGTTCTGAAAAAAAAAAAAAAAATTACAGGAAACGAGGATTGAACATACTTATTGTGGAGCATTTATGGTCGTAATTCCGAAAATAATGAAGCTATAGATTAAATTCTTTCACTAACATAAAGATAAATGGACATATATGCATTCAAGAACCACAGATTATTGTCTCTGTTGGACATAACATGAGGATGTTATGGGAGAAAAATTCCTCTGACTGGGATTTAAACCCAGGACCTTTTGCTATCTGTGCCACTGTTCTACCAACTCAGCTTAGCCAGAGTTCACTTCACAGTGCAAGATGGAACGTCTCTCCTATGACTGATTGCCCTTAATGGTCTGCCTCACTGACAGACAAGTTATGTCATATGCAGTAGCCTACTGTGAGGCATGCTAATTAGTGATTTTTGTGACTGGGCTTCCATTGTTATTGTACAATTAACATTGAACATGGACATATATGCACTCATAAACCACAGATTATTATAGGAGAAATATTCCTCTGACACAGGGATTTGAACCCAGGACAGTCAGTCATAGGATAGAGGTTCCATCTGGTGCTATACAGCGAACTCTGGTTCAGCTCAGTTGGTAAAGTAGTGGCATGGATAGCCAAAGGTCCTGAGTTCAAATCCGAGTGTTAGAAGAATTTTTCTCCTATAATATCCTCATAAAGATAAATAATGTTCAATTTCCATTTTTAAAAAATTACTTTTTTTACCCGCAAACCGGCATATCCCCCCATTGAGTACCACGAAATAAAATATTCAATCTTTTCTTTAAAAAATAAAAAAAAAATAAAAAAATAAAAACAAAAATAAAAAATAAAAAATAAAAAAAAAATAAAAATAATTGCATAAAATATGTTTAGTGATAATTTTGTTTAAATATTGAAAGGTTTTTTATATTTGAAAAAATACTTTTTCTCCTGCTTGGCCATTTTTGAGAAAACGTTAGCAACACTTTTATCACCATTTATTGATCCTGTATATTTAACTGTTTGTTGATAGTCGTCACTAGGCTAGATAGGATATTTGTGAATTATCATATGAAATCAGTTTTCTACAATATTTTTCTGAAAGGAAGATTTTTGTATAAATTCTTTTTGTGATTTTGTGGAAAATATTGTGATTATGTGTCCATTTTTCAGATTATTAAAATCAATTTTGCAGTAATTTTCAAATAAATTTGTGACTTTCATTATGGAAATTGCATTTTCCTCAGTTTTAACATATTTCATTTTTATCATTAATACCAAAAATCACACCTCTATAAATATGGTAACTCAAAGAAATAAATTGCTGTTAGGTCTGTAGGTAAAACATGAATGTTACCAGGTCACATTGCATTATAGTAAAATCATTGTTTTTTGCTGTCTCTGATTTGGGTTTCTATTGACTTTGTGGTCTTGGGGTTAGTGTCACTGGTTACACATCTGCAAGCCCGGGTTCGATCCCTCAGATTTTTCTGAAGTAGGGGTCTGGAACAGGGTGTGCTCAGCCCTTTGATACAAAACGAGTACGGGTAGTTACTTGATTAAGAAGTAAGTTAGCGGCTCCAGTACCAGAAGCCATCATTAACGGCCATGGGTGTTGGCATGCTAACCACATGCCCCCCAACATACCATCTGCCTATGGTAGATGATGCGGTGGTCGAATGGTAGGCCTAGACCCTTGAGGGATGTAGCACCAAGGTATTAAATTTAGTAAGGTATTTTGTGGGTATTTTTTGACAAGTATTTTCTGATGAATTCCTGCTCAGTTTTCCTTCACTTTACATTCTTGTCTTCTCATGCTTGTTCCATTTAGATGTCCATGTTACTATTACAATTGTTCATCTGTCACCCTTCTTGTTTTGCCACCTATATTTGAATAGGTTTACAAGCTATCCTTCTAAAATTCTTCTTCTCTTTAGATCGCTTGAGTACATCAACTTAAGGACTTACATTTGAATGGTAGAGGGTTCAAATTTCAGACTTTTCAGGGTACGTATTCCACATTTTGCGAGGTTAATGCTTTATAAAATGTTGCGCTTATCACTGTTACCAAAAAATACAGTCCCTAGTAATGACTCTGCTTTGTGGATTATAAACAATGTCATACATGATGTGTAAAACATGTAATTTTGTAAGAGATATGGGTTAGAATGATGTTGTACAATTTTGCAGCTGGGAGAGCTTGATGGAAGGTAATCTGGCAAATAATCATTAATAAGGTACCGGTACATTAAATTGGTTTATCAATTTTTTTAAACTATCATTTTAAACTATCAACTTTTTTTTTTGTAATTTTTTTATTTTTCTAAAACTTTTCAAGTTCACTTTATGCTTGTATTACATAATTTATCTAACCCATTGACTTACCTGGCCATTTGGTGAGATGGATTTTCTTAGTACGGTATGGCCTTCTCTTACTTATCCGTTTGGAAGATGGATCTACCAGAAATGTCTTTCCCTTACCCGGTTGTTGCTGGGACAGATATTTCCTTTTTATATTATAATGTTCATAATTAGAAATTCTGTTAGTTACAGGTACAGAAAATTTACTGTTACTTCCAGAAATATGATCTTCAATCTGATATATAATACACAGGTGTGTAAAAAAATAACTCCTATCTGCCTTTGAAATCAGCTGTCAAACTGTTCTGTGTGAAATTATCAATTTTTTTTGTAATACAGAAATAATTTTACCTGCCTTGAATGCAACGCTTGACACACACAGTTAGTTTACAACATTTTTCACGAATCACTAAACATAATAATGAGTAACGTTTACTGTATTATATCATATCAATTTATAGAAGAATATCGTGATTACTATATAAAATGTATTCTGTTTATGTTTTCTAACAAACAATGTTATAGCGTAACTATCGAACAAAAATTGATTCTACTTTTTTCGTATCAATTACATTTTTTGTTTTATGTAGCTTAGTTGATGTTATAAAATTTTTCTCAAAATTATTTCTAATTTGCTGTATTATGATATTAAAAAAAAGTTTCGCCTTCTTTTGTTCATGATATAACATTTGTAAACACAAACAATGTTTTATTACACCAATAATTAATTATTCTTATTGTTTATTTCAAGACATGTCCATTAAATGAGTATGTGTCATAATGTTATTTAAATTTCTGGAAGAGTTTCATGACTACAACATAAAAACATACTATTTAGTATTTCCTGACGAATGAAGTTTATGCGGTATATAGACCAAAAATTTGTGCTAAATTTATTTTTTGTCTACATTTCATGATGCAGCCCTCCGTAATATTTTTATGGAAATGGAACAGATCTTAACGTATTTGTTATTAAAACAACGAAATAAATTGTTACATATAACAAAAAAATAAAAAATGTTATTTTCTTTCATCATAGCACCATAAAATCCAGTTCTCTGAAAAATGGTAATTGGAAGGTAGAAATTGGCAGAGATTTCAAATGTACAGGTATACCAGTAGGTGGTAAGTGGTTGGGTTCAAGTGCAGGAGGGACAAAATATAAACTACTCCAGCCAGCAGAATGGCGATACACAGCCCTGATGTACAAAATTGAGATTGTCTTACTTATAGCATGAGAGCAATATACATTTCAAGTGAAGAAGGTATAAGGTAAGGATCACGGGTACGGGCAGTTGGGGCAATTGCCCTGCTGCAGTCTCAGTTAATACGCATGGCCAGGCAACTAAATTACATTTTTTATACATATTATATTCACTACACAATACTGAAGATAGTCTACAATAATGCAGTTTTTCCCTAACCTGTGATCATTGTTTTGTTAATGATATTAAAAACACCATGCATGTTGGATATTTTAGTAATATAAATGCTGTCAAAGAGTGCTTTAGGTTTTGAAACCGATTGTCATTAGTTATCAATAGGGGGCGGATTTCTATGACATGTCATATTTTTCCCCTTTGCATTATTTCAGGTTTCCAACTAATTTAAACTCAATTCCAAGCATCCTGGTGAAAATGGAACGGCTTTTATTCTGCATATAACTGCATATTTAGGAAATTTTCAACTATTGTAGCATATTTAGTATGAATATGCATATTTAGGTCATATTTTTGGCATATTTGTGTGCATATTAAAGAAATTTTGAAGTTTCATATCATATTTTGTAAATTTTGCTTTATACTGATACTTTTTGAGAATTTACAGATATTTTAAATAATTAATATTATATTTTAATAAAATAATTTGTAATGAAACTTAAAAAAAATATAGCCTATACATAATGTGTAAGTGGTAAAGTCATATTTTAAATTTTATTGGTCTTTCTTTAAGCTTTTTTAGGTCAAAATGCATGCATATATTCTATTTTTTAGGTCATAGAAATCCGCCCCCTAGTTATCAATTTGTATGCCTTCCTACAAGCATGGCACTGGCAGTGCAAGATGCTCTACCCCTACATTCACCCCTTTCCTTTTCCTTCTACCTGTCATGCTACTACCGGTTTAGTTGCCTCTGCCTGCTGTTGAACGAGAGTAGTGGGGACGAGAGGGAGAGTAACTTCACACTTCCAGTGTCGTGCGTCCCAGCCCTGTTGTAAAGTATTGGTGGATCTGTATTTCATTCCTTGTCAATAATATTATTAGTTGAAAATGAGGGATCATGCATAGTTATATCAGTAACATGTAGAAGGCTTTCAGTGAACTATGTAGTGAATAACATGAACATCAAGACAGATATATGTAAGGATTCCTTCATTGGGAAAGTGATGGATTTTAACGGGAAGGATCTGAGATAAATTCAGTTTCTGTCTAAATAATTCAGGCATAAATGTAAGTAGAAAAAATATTTTGCATTAGTATCATGGAACAAGTCATATAATCATAAATAAGTGCTAAGTCAATTGTGCACAAACAGAATTAATGAAAACTGACAAATTCTCCATTATCTGTTGGTATTATGAAACAATGTAAAAATCTTTCCACCTGTTTAGACATTTTTTTTTAACCCTTAGAGCAAGTGGGCTAACATCACAAATAGTCTTTTTTTCATTGTCTATAGATAAATTGATACAATAAAAAGAACACATTCACAATGGATCTCAAGACTTAATTTTTTTTAGAGAAATGATACCGTAATTGAATAGATTATGAATGAAAGAAAATAAGGAGTGATATAACTAACAAAGGATTTTAGCAGCCTAGAAAATTTATATATTTCAAACTTTCGAAGTGTTTAGATCCATTGTGAATGTATTCTTTTTATTGTTTCTATTTATTTAAGTGGGCTAACATACTGAGTGCATCAATTTATCAAATATTACTTTTGGAAAGCCATGAATCATGCAGTCATGTGCATCTCAGTACCCGTATTTATCAATAAATTGCTTAACTTCCTATTAACTGTGTTTTGAGTTAATGGCAAGCTCTTAGGCCTGTACTGCCATAGCACTGCATATGCCAACATGTTTAATAATTTAACTCATTGTTGTAAATGTAGGCCTAATATTCAAGGCTTTTTAAATTTTCTCTTATTCTGATATCAGTCCTTTGCGATGGATAGGTCCAGTAACAAACTTTCTTTATTTTCAGATGAGAAACGTTTGAGGGAATCAGGATTAAAAAAGGTTCTGTTTGAAATACTAGACAGTAAAACATAAAAAGGGTATTTAGGTATGAATAGGCCTATTTGTTTCCAGAAAGAATTTTTTTAGAGAAATGATGCCGTAATTGAATAGATTATGAAGGAAAGAAAATAAGGAGTGATATAACTAACAAAGGATTTTAGCAGCCTACAAAATGTATATATTTCAATTAAAAAATAATTTTATGCAATTTTAATAGTATAGTACAGTACATTCTTTTAGTGGTTGGGTAATGAAAAATACAGTACAGAAAATGTGTTCAAATAGTAAGTTTGCTGGCTTCAGCAATGATATAAGTTAGTGTTACGACTTGGCATTGGTTGGCATTAAATGTCTTGAATATGTGCTGTATAACATATCTTCCCTCCTTTAGCATATGTTATGAAACCACAGAGGCATGTGTAACAATGACCAGGTCATTCTTTGTGACCATTATGGAATATTTCCATTCGCAGGGCCATAGCAAGGTCCTTCTGCGCCCTTGGCGAGTTTGACAAATCTGCGCCCTCCAAATGAACAATTTTTTAAAATTTCTGTAAAACTGATTTTCTTAAATTCGCTTGCAGGAGGATTTTTTTGGTCCCATTTCTTTAAAAAACCACTGCCTAATAGATCAAAACTAATAATGTAGACTAAGCTATGATGGTCATGGTAGGTTTAGTTAGCACATTTTTTTACTGAAATCATTCTTACCTATACAACAGAAGCAATGCCAATATCAACAAGAGACGAAACAACACAAACATTAATATTGTTTCACTGTTTAATTTAAAAATCGCTTAGTTAAAAAATACAATAATAATCAGAGCCCGGATTCTAATGACATGTCATCTTTTTTATTGATGTTGCATAGACATTGCCAATTTTTAGATTAATCATAATCATGGCCTCTAGATTATAGAAATGCATTTTTATTAGGTCATTTTTTGACATTGTATGCAATTTTATATTTTTAGGGCATTTATTTCGTCCCCCGTGGTGCTGCCTTTGAGGTGTTTGTTTAATGCAAGAAGGACACACTCTAGGTTGAAGTGTTGTCAAGTCTCAGTCGGAAACGAGAATCAAAGGAACGCCAAAATGTTGTATTACATTACTGTTGTTATTAGATTGACTTGGCACCAGAGTCTGCCACCTGCTTGTATTTGAGAGTGCAAACTACTGTTTACCCTCAATAAACAATATAATCCGGCAGACCGCAAAAGGAAATGCTGAAGTTTGACTCGCCAGTGCCTCAGTGCCAGTATAAATTTCCATAAGGAAAGAATATTCACAGCAAAAATCAAAGTTTTTTAGACCTACAACATCCTCTCTGAATTTAAGGTTTTAACAGTTATGTGCAAATTATTCTATAATTTTGTGTGTACAATAATAATTTTTTATAAATAAAATATCAGTTTTTAGGTAATTTTTTATAATTATTAAGTCATTTTCTTTAAATTTTGGGGTCATTTTATAGGTAATTTTTCAAACAATTTTAGGTCATCAGAATCCGGGCCCTAATAATAATACACTATAATATAATTAAAAATAATAGCAGCGACTATAATATCAGCGCTGGCCTTAGAAGGGAACTTGATCAAAACAAACAGCATGTGTACTGCCAGCTGGCAGAGCGTGCATCGGCCGCGGATCACAACACATTATTCAATGTAAAGTTACAGAAATTAATTTTAATGTACATTAATACATTGTGTGATTTAAAAAACTAAACATTTTTAAAATAAGAAATTTTAGTTCACACTTAATTTATAATAAAATAGTAATAACAAAAGGAATTGAGATCTGCACATTCGGCTTTTTCTGTTGTAATAATATAGTTGGGTAGTCATTTTTGCATGTAGCATGTAACAGTATGAGCGATGCCATTGTTGATCGCTTTGTAATCAGTCCTGCCGACAGTAGTAGCACTGAGGACGACAATCAGCTGGAAAGGGATTGAGTTAAACCACTTTCATCACAATAATAACGTACATATTAATTTTCATTGTCGTTATATCTTTCCATACTGTTCATGATTTATGTTTTACTCTGTCAATATGAATCGTATTAATTAAAGGACGTTGCATGACTGCTTTTTGCTTGTAGACAATCGGCATAATACTATAGGTATAGATAGTTCACGTGCATTAATTTTTAATAACCTGAAAGATTTCTTCCACTAACGTGGAATTTATATTGCTTGATAAATTGCACCAGCCTAAAAAAAGCAGGATTTTTCATGGTTAATTTTGCGCCCTTCGATCCTGCGCCCTTGGCGGTCGCCCACCTAGCCACCGCCTAGCTACGGCCCTGTCCATTCGTTTGAACTTTTAATAAGCCGTGTGGTTCAAGTAATGTTGATAGTAGAGTATTGAGAATATAGTTTTGTTTTTAAGAAATCCTTTGAAAAAATAAATAGTATTAAGAAAGAAACTTTCAAAAATACATCTTCAAACAGATTAGAATGAATTTATTGACTATAGTCTCTGCTGAAAGTTGAAACGAAGTAGGCCTACTTGAAATGAGTGTAAGTGTATACTGGTGTACAAAGCTATATTACAAATACAGTAAACATGTACTATTTTGAGGGGGCCGTTGGAATTTTTTTGGTGGGGTAAGGGAGAGTTATGCTACTGAAAATAGGTGTCAACAAAAATTCATATTGCGAAAAATTATAAATTAATTTCAGGAACTAAAAGATAGCTCACAAGAGTTGTCTGGGAATTCAATATTATTCTATCAGTGTGAAATGACTGATAGTAATCAGTGGTGTAGTTGAGGGTATATGCCATTTACCTTACACATTATGTCTTCTGTTTCATTGCATATATCTTCTACTTTGGTTATGTTTTATTTTTTGTTTATTAGTTTGCATGTTTGATAATTCTTGAGCCATTTGTGAGAGTAGCCCGTATATAAAAAGTTCTGGTAACTCAAATCATGAGGTTTTAATCATCAAATCAAAATAGTGTGGTTGTCAGAATAATTTTTATTATAGCTCCTGAGTAGAAATGTGATTGATAAAATATATATTTTTCTTAATGATTTATGTATAGCATAGAGCTTTATCACTGGTACTCACTACCAGTGAGTACCAGTGATAAAGCTCTACGCTATACATAAATCATTAAGATTATCGCTACAGAATGGACAAAACTCAAGAATATATTTTTCTTTTTAAATCCATCCTGATTGTGGGTGGAAAGTGCATTGCTACTGCCACTGAAATCAATGAAATATTTTTTGCCTCATTTAAATAATTTTATTAATAGTGTCTCTTATTAGCTGCTTCTGTACAGCCCAAGAATCAATTTGAAATATATTACTTCCAGTAAAATTTCCCCAATACTCTAGATCAGTGGTTCTCAAAGTGGGGTCCGCGGACCCCTGGGGGTCCGTGATGGTGTTTCGGGGGGTCTGCAGGCGGTTTAAGAAGAAATAGGATATCCCATAATTTTGAAGTGCTTAACTGTGTTCCCCACTACTTATGTATGTGAAACAGAATTCTCCCACCTCATGTAGGCTACTTGAAATCAAAGTTGAGAAATAAACATGAAGTTGAAAGTGACTTAATATTGAAATTATCAGACATTAAACCTAACATTGCAGAGCTAATTAATCAAAAGCAGCTTCACTGTTCACATTAAGGAGTAAAATCTGTTTGTTACATTGATATTGTTATTTTGTCTATTGAATTTAATGCATTTAAATCAAAGTATTTATTTAGTTTTATGTTTCAAAACTCAGAGGGGGTCCGTGAAATTTTAATTTTTTTCAAGGGGTCGGCGGATTGAAAAGTTTGGGGACCACTACTCTAGATTATACCCTGGGAAAATGTTTGGACAGTAGCACTGATAGCAATGTGCTAAACCTTAAACTAGCAGTTCCCATCTTGTGGCCATCACTACATTTTCTGCATTCTGAATCTGATAATGACTGAATTGAACCTAATATGAAGAAGTAAACCAAACTTAAGTAGTGCCAAGTACCGTATCTCATTAATGTAATGTGATAATTTAGATTGTATGTAAATTACATTTAATTTTAAAAATAAGTTGTTATAAATAGCATCAACAAACAATTAATTAAAAAATATGGGTGGTGAAGATGAGCAGTGTGGCCATCAATGAGAGCTTTTAGAGAAACATTAGTTTGCAGACTTCATGAGTATTTAACAATAGGCCTTGTGAGTTATACATTGAGAAGAACAATCTAGATAATAAGAGGATGTGTTTTGCCTTTCTATCTGCTGTCTATATTTTTAAAAAAAATTGATAATTGATTAATCATCAAAATAAATAGAAAGGCACTTGTGAAAATCCTATCACATGATATAGCACATAACAGTGCACCATCACATCTGATAACATTACAACAATGTGTCACACCCACTCATGGGTAAAGAGCTAACGCCAATATTGCAATGTTATTTTTGGCATTTCTTGAAAATGAAGTTCTTTACGTGCAATACTGCCCGTCTTAAGTTTTCAATGTTTCACTTTAAATGAACTTCTGTTATACAGGACTTTACTCTCCTAGAACTTTGAGCTGATGCCTTAGAATTTTCCCTGCTGGGTTCCTAGGAATAACTTCAATGAATCTTACTCCACCTGCCAATTTTTTATAACTCGCTACTTTAGGTTCAATAAATTGTTGTACTTCTTCTTCAGTAAGAGTAGCATTTGGTTGGCGCACAATAAATGCACGAGGAACCTCTCCTGCTAGCACATCAGGTACTCCAACCACTGCTACATCTGCTACACCTGGCATTTGGTGTAATAGAGATTCTAGTTCTGTTGGTGATACCTGTGTTAAAGGAGATACGTTTATTAATTTATGTACTTGTACATAAGTAAGTATAAGTTTAAAAACAAAATTAAGAACGGAGAACTGAGAAGGAAAAGTGGAATGGAACCTGTGGCAACCAGAGTGAGGCTGGTCAAGTGGTAGCCTACTGGGAAGGACATGTAGTCAAAATGAATCAGGACAGATGGGCCCACACACAACAAAATGGCACCCGAGGATAGGAGAAAGAAGAGGAGGACGTCCTCGACACAGATGGTCACAAGACTTCAAAGTGGAAGTGGGGGCACAATGGACGAGAACTGCAAGAGATAGGGTGAAGTGGAAACAAGTGGTTTCTTTCTTAGTTAATCAATAGTTTTAAGTGTGTAGATAGAAAACTCTGATAAGTGTGAAAGTGAGTAAGATAAGAGTGTAGATCCAAACAATTCTCGCTGAGATACTTTATACTTGGGATAAGATGTATATTTTATTAAATCTGCAATCCTCCCCCATGCCCAAGAGCATTTTGCAGTTTGTGCCTCTGGCAAATTTGTATACCTTTGTGAACAGCAAATCATATTAAAAGATCCATTAGATGCATTATTTAAAATTTCTTTCTAGTAGTAGCTCTAGTTCACTATTGCACGTATGTGAGTTGACAATTGTGAAATAATATTAATTATTGTACTTTCATACACGCGCCAGAGAAGGTCATATCCGTGAATGTGCGTTGTCATTGGTCCGTAGGAAGGCTACGATTGGTCACCAGAGTCCAGTTACATCCATTGCGCAAGCATTGGACGAGGAAGTGCATCGTGTCAAAGTCAAGTTGCCCGTTAAAAGTACTAGTTTGCCGTAAAGCTTATTTAATATTTATTTATTAATATTATACAAATATTGAATTATTAAAACTCATGTTTACAATAAAATGTCTGGAGTCATGAGATTCATTTGTACTTTGATCAGCAAGTAATGATTGCCAGAATAGCCAACATACACACATCATTAGTGAGAAGGACTTCATTGAATTTCAAAAGAACTTAATTATAACATTTATAATCCGAATGCAAGTCATTTTGTTTCATTACAAAATTCTAATGGATATCGTTTTAATAAAACAAATGACAGATTTGTTTAAGAAGTTTTTTATTTAATACACCTCAAACATTGGTATCAATGGTTTCGTACGTTTAGTGGATGGTGGTGTGCGTCGATCAGTAGTGTTGTCAAAGTAGAAGTAAATATAGAACAACATCGGGTTATTTTTTAAAATGGAAAATCCTGAGGAGGTATTGCAGTCCTTGGACGAGTTTGCAAAACTTAAGCCGAAAGATATACCACGGGAACTAGAAGACTATTTGTCTTATGTAGCGAAGACTGGAGATCCAGTGTACCAATGGTCAATTGTGAAATGCTTGTTTAGGGAGAAACTTCTGAATGTTATAACAGACTTCTATGAAACAACACCTACGATTGATTTACCCCCCTGTCCCAATGTTGATCCCTTCAATTACGAAACCATGAAGAACAGCTTACTGGAACGTCTCGATTCATTTCCTAGTGCTCCATTCACAGTGCAGAGACTTTGTGAGTTGCTGACAACCCCAAGGAAAGAATACAGCAGAGCCGATAAGTTTATGAGGGCCATCGAAAAGAATATTTTAGTTGTAAGTACTCGAGAACCAGGCAATGCCAGACGTTCTGACAGTAACGGTCAGTCGGAACTGTTGATGAATGGGGTTATGGATGGTCGTGGAATTGAGTTGAGCGAAGCTATAGAAACTGTGAGCAGTGATGGTGTGAACATGACCCATGCTGCTGCAAGTGGTGAGATAACCACGGAAAATGAAAATGTAGTTCCTGTAGAATGTGCAGGAATGGAGGAAATTGACATGGAAGATCATGGTGATAATACAGATCCTGTAGCTACTAATTCAGGAGCGTGGAACAAGGAGCATAGCGATACAAGTGTGCAGGATGAAGAGGGTGAAATAAAAAGCTATGATGGTGATGTTGATGGGGAAGACAAACCCAAGGATATTCCTGATACAGCAGAAGAAAGAGGTGAAGAGAAAGTTGACAATAGAGTTGATTCTGCAGAATTATCTACTGTGACAGAAAATATAGAGGTCTCAGAACTGGTTGCCAATGTGTCTAATGTAGAAACTACGATTTCTGTAGAAAATAAACTTCCTGTAGATACACCAGTAGAAGACAGTAGTGGGGAGGATGTAGGTAATGTTGAATCTGATTCTATTTCAGAGTCCAGTTCTTCCACAGTAGAAGAAAGGGAGTTAAAACCACATGAGGAGCCTACAGAAAGTTCACTACCAGCTGTAGAAGAACTGACTGAGAAAATTCCATCAGAAGAAAAAGAGTCTGTGGAAGAGGACACTGTGGACAGCTCATCGAATAACGAAACTTTGGTAAAAAATATTGTTAGTACAGAAGATCAGATAACAAATGAGAGTGCTGATAGTAATGATGAAGCAGTTGCTAAAGATGTAACATCAGATAAAGAAGAAATTGAAAAAGAGAAACCAGCATCTTCAGAATTGTCAACAGAGGTTGTTAGTTCATCAGTGGAAGATAATTCAGAAATAGATTCTCCTAAAACAGAAATTATTCCTGAAGAGACATCTGCTTCTAGCATTGAGGCTGAGATATCTGTAGACAGTTCTGCAGCTACCTCTGATACTGCAGCTGCAACTGAAGGAATTGATCTAACTCAAGAATCTCCACAAGAAGTAGTCACATCAAGTGAAGCAGTTGATGAGACTACAAATAAAAGAGAGACTACTGAAGAAATTGATGTAATTCCACAGTCAATAGAACAAGTTCCTGTAGAAAACACTCCTGCTGTTATTAATA
This sequence comes from Ectobius pallidus, assembly GCA_964059195.1. Taxonomy (NCBI): domain Eukaryota; kingdom Metazoa; phylum Arthropoda; class Insecta; order Blattodea; family Ectobiidae; genus Ectobius; species Ectobius pallidus. Next base: position 124,636,751 of record CAXKWD010000009.1, read on the forward strand.
AAGTGGAGTTGGAGGTGACGGAGCCGATTGTTAGAGGGGATGTGGAGGTGACAGAGCCGATTGCCAGAGTGGAGTTGGAGGTGACGGAGCCGATTGCTAGAGTGGAGTTGGAGGTGACTGAGCCAGTTTCTACTGAAGCATTACCAAGCGAAGAAGAAGCTATGGAAGTAGACGAAGCTGTGTGCACAGAAATGACTGATGCAGGGGAACCAATGGATCAGTCTGAGGAGCCAACAGAACAACAACTGGAAAGTTAATTAGCGCAACAAGAGTGGTAAGTTTATTGATTGTTTAGTAATTCGTTAAGGACATTATAGGCCTACAAACACAGTCTAACCTGAAAGAAATACTGTAGCGATTATCTAACTGCTTTTTGAAATTAAGGAATTTCATGTAAAATAAGCTTACCGGTACCAAGTCTAACTTCTCAAATACTGATAAGAGAATCAGAAAATAGAAAATAATCTTGAAGTAAAGTTATTGAATTGTTGTATTTTGTGCATTTTAAAACAATCACTTGGCTTACTTCGAGGTTTTTGTTGTTGCTACTTTTGATTCTCTTACGCAAGAGGTAAGCTGTGTACAAATAACTTATTAACTCTTTTCCATTACAGTACATTCTTTACAGCAACTAAAATTTAATTTTTCCATAGGCCAAATCCAAGATGTTACCACAAGACCAAACAAGTCATTTGAATACGGTAGGCCTATTTGATTTAGGAAAGAAATATGCAGTTTACATTTAATTTAGGAATCAACTTAATTTTAAACATAGGTTTAATTTTACTACAATTCACATTTGCATTGTAAATTGTGGTACATGGAAGTAAAGAGCCAGAGTAAGTTGTTATCTCCAAAGATAATAGAGCTGCCGTTAGGTTTTGAAATCTATGTTTTAAGATTTAAGTGTAAGGATATGCGTAAAATTGTAAATTCAGGCAGATTAAGGTAAATCTGGGGACAATCAGCCCTGAACAAATTTTGTCCAGAGACTGTTCCTGGGACCAGGGTTTGTAGTAACCTTAGTTTAAAATGAAAAATGGGTCAAATATAAGTAGTGTTTTTAAATGATTGTAGGCTTTGGCCTATTCAGTCCTAATTTTTTGTCATTTTCTTTTTCAGATATATGTGAAAAATTGCCTTCTTTTCTGGAGGGCTGAAGAAATTGACTGTGTGGTGTTTGTATTGAACTAATCTGGACTTGAACTGAATGTTAGAGACAAACCCAGCAGAAACTGCCATCTTTCAACATAGAGCATCACAAAGATGAAGCTATTACTACATCTTTTAAATCTTATTAATCATATTTGTTTTTACTGATTAGCAAGATATTGTAAAAGTGTTGTTGTTTCTCACATTGGACATTGTGGTAGTTTGACAATTGCATCAGGGAATATTTATTATATTCTATTATAATAGCTGGAATTTGATGTGTATAGGAGGGCTATCTGTTTCTAAACAATTAGGTTAACAGTTCTGGTTTAATTTTTTTCAAATTACATTGCCCAGTTCTTAGTTTAATTTCAACAAGCTAAAATTTGTTCAGACTGAAGTTTTATTTATTTATTATTTTTTTGATGTTGGCCTAGATAAATTTGGAATTTAATTTATAAGTTACTGAATCATTACTGGTAAAATGTTAGGGGTACAACATTTTTGTAAAGTTAAATAGTCACAAGAAAAACTTTTTATAGCTCATATCTTGAGTCTTTTTTTTTTCTTCCTTCTGAAAAACAGCCAAGTTTCAAAACCTGTAAAATCCTTACATAAACACCTTCTTGAAGGAATTATCTAAAGAAAAGGCTTATAGCCTATAAGTAAAATTGCTAAGAAGTTCACACAGAATTACCGGTAACCTAAAATGGTGCTATAAAATAATGCATATTCACGAGAATCATCTGTTCAGCTAAGGGAGGGGAGGAGTTGTTGGGTCATGTGATTCAGAAACATGGCTGTAAACTTGATGGCGATCAACACTAATATAATTGTTCCTAACCTAACTGCCTCCACCCTAGCTCTACATGTTACTAACACTGGTATTAGTATTCCTAACATAACTACCACAAACCTACCTCTACATGTCATGAACACTAATATCGATATTCTTAACTTTTTATTTGACCTAGATAGTTTGCACAGGGAAAGTGGGCCATATACTACATGGTTAACAGCAGTCCGGTAGCATTGGTGCATGAATAAAACAGTTGTCTAGCCTGTGCGTAAAGGTCCAATGACACAAACAATCGTCTGAAGCCAACAGGAATGTCGCCATGGAAGCTAGAGCCCAAGTAACCACATGGAACACCTTGTATAGAAGCCCATATGTGAGCTATAGTAAACCCGAATAGAGTTAAAAATATCTGGATGTTTGAAAGATTTTAAATAAAGTGACCAGGACATTTCTGATTTTTGGAGCCAAGTCCCCTTGTCCCCATTGGGTTCTGCCAGAATGTCTAAATGCTCTGGCTTTCAGAAATCAAATTGGATTCCCATTCATTTGAGTTTTCAACATACAATTGTTATATTTCTAGCGATGCCAGTCATGAATTCAGTTTGGGATTTTCAATAATATTTAGGCTGGATTAGATTTGCTAATCCTTGCGTTTTCCATTGGAGTGAGTGTTCTAGAATCTAGGACGTACAGTGTAGGTAATAACTTTTTTATATAATTTTATAATACTGAGTTGGGTTTAGCACTACACTTCACTTATCCTATAAATACCTGAAATAATTTCGAAGACCCTCGTCATTCATAGTCATCAGGTGAACACCAACTGCCGGCTGGGCGTTTGTGTTGCCCTCTGGTGGAAGTGTGCTGCATTTGGCGATGAGATCTTCATCTGATGGGATGTCAAAGTTCATAAGGTATCCTTTATGATTTATGTATAGCGTAGAGCTTTATCACTGGTACTCACTACTAAATTGCGGTATCCTTTATGTTTATGGATGAATATCCTTTCCCACACTGAGAGTTCCTTGTGACCTTCAACACATTTAATCAGTTTTGGATCCCTGTTGATGTCATGTCCTTCATTCCAAAAATGGGCCGCTACTGCAGATTTTTCTGTATTTGCATATTTTAAATCTGCAGTAGTGGCCCATTTTTGGAATGAAGGACATGACATCGATAGGGATCCAAAACTGATTAAATGTGTCGAAGGTCACAAGGAACTCTTAGTGTGGGAAAGGATATTCATTCACAAACGTAAAAGATACCGTATGAACTTTGACATCCCATCAGATGAAGATCTCATCGCCAAATGCGGCATACCTCCACCAGAGGGCAACACAAACGCCCAGCCGGCAGTTGGTGTTAACTTGATGACTATGAATGACGAGGGTCTTCGAAACTAGTTCAGGTATTTATAAGTGAAGTATAGTGCTAAACCCAACTCAGTATTATAAAGTTATAATATAGCTTCAGTGTGTAAACTTCCATACAATGTTTAACTTCTTTATAGTTTATTCACATTATCTAATTCAATTCTAGACCATAACCATTCCTGCATTTCCCAAATTGCACTGTTTGGGATGAAATACCAAAATGTTAGGTCTCTCTTAGAAATGTGGTACCAACTGAAAAATTAATGATAATGGCTTGTTCAAAGAGTAGGCCTATTAATAAGTAGGAGATTGTTATACCTCAGCAAATGGAGAACTAGATCAGAGAAAAAACTTTCATTGGTACGCATTGGGTACAAAATATGTTCCAGCACTTCTCATCCAAAGAGAGATCTTACTTACTTACTTACTTACTCACTCACTTACTCAATGGCAATAGACAATTCCTCAGCAAGCTAAAGGAATATTATCTATTTTGTGGAACCTGAAGGTTCATTGCTGCGCTTAACTGAGCCCGCCATTCAACCCTATTCTGTGCAAACTCTATCCAATCATCCCTCGCAAATCCTACTTCCCTTAAATCTATCCGAATATTGTCCTCCCACCTATGTCTAAGTCTTCCACATGGTCTTTTCCCTTCGGGTCTCCCAGTCAATACTTTTCAGAAATGTCTTTCCTCCCCCATGTGCGCAATATGTCCAGCCCATTTCATCCTCTGTGATTTAATACCCTTACTATCTGCTGTGAAGAGTACATGTTATGAAGCTCCTCGTTATGCAGTTTTTTGCAGTCCCCATTTTCATCTCTCTTAGGCCCAGATATTTTCCTAAACACCCTATTTTCGAACACTCTCAGATCATGTTCTTCTTGATTAGTAAGCAGCCATGTCTCACATCCATATAATACAACTGGCAGGATAATAGTCTTATAAATCTTTATTTTTAGATTTCTAGACAGAAGACGAGAAGATAAGTTTTCTGAACTGCATAAAAACAAGCATTTCCTGATTTTAGTCGAGACTTAACTTCTGGCTTAATATTATTTGTGTCTGTAAGTATTGCTCCCAGATATTTGAATTTTTCCACTTGTTCAAACAATTTACCGGCTATTCTAATATTTTATGGAGCATTATTTTGACGTTCCTTGACCATGTACTTAGTTTTTTCTGTATTAATTTCCAATCCCACATTTCTGCAGGCATCAAAAAGACTTTCTGCATTTCTCTCAATTGTGTTTACGTCATCTCCTTACAAGCAACATCATCTACATAAGCTAAAATCGGGTGCCTGCCATTTAATTCTAGGCCTACCTAAAGAGATATCTTACAAAAGTATTTCTAAGATTATGGAATTTGTGTTACGTCTTCCCGGTACAAATGCAGCAATCAAGAGATAGTAACATAGTAACAACTTAAATGAAATCCAATAAAAAGAAGTGTTTAAAAAATATATTACAAGACAGTGGATAAAAGTTAAAATCACCACACAACGTTTCAACTCTCCCCTGGAGTCTTCCTCAGACTCCAAGGGAGAGTTGAAACGTTGTGTGGTGATTTTAACTTTTATCCACTGTCTTGTAATATATTTTTTAAACACTTCTTTTTAGGGGAGAGTTGAAACGTTGTGTAGTGATTTTAACTTTTATCCACTGTCTTGTAATATATTTTTTAAACACTTCTTTTTATTGGATTTGTATCAGTGGAAATTTGGGACCGATATGGATGTTTCATTAACTTAAATGAAAGTAGACATTGTGTAAGTAGGCTTAAAAAGAGAGAAAAAATAATAATGTTTTAGCTGTCCTTTCCCGAGGTTACCAGAAGATACAGCCTACCAAGATCAGTCCGTTAATAACAATTTGACAGTTTTTAGAATAAAATAAATTTTCCTTGTTTTAAATTTAGGAGTATGAAATGGTAGCCTATATGCAGCACACTCTCGTATTAAGCCATAAGCTGCAAGTGGTTGTGGGTTCTCTTCCTGTTAACGTGCTGTATTCTGTTAAATGTTATGCTATGTATTAAACTTTAAAACATTCAACTTCATGTAATTGTTGTAAGGTAAACTTACCAAATTAGAATGTATGATGGGTTACTCATCATCATCAGCTGATCTCTACTCACTACAGCTCTCTATGCTACTACATCTGACTCTACTCTACTCTATTGTCTACTCTCTACTGTGCTACTAGAGTTCTACTGTACTACTACTACTAGAGTAGTATCAGCTGATGATGATGGGGAACCCATCGAAACATACCTTCTAATTTGGTAAGTTTTTACTTGGAACAGTTATTTGTAGTTGAATGTTTTAAAGTTTAATACATAATATTGACACTTCAATCATGTTTTCCCAATTAATTAATTTTCTCAAATTTAAATGTTATGCTAGTTTGAGCTTCTTGAAATAAACAAATAAATCCACAAAAACAAGCAGATCTGTAAGCAACACGAAACAAAGGCCTGTCGTTGGGATTAGTTATCTTGTTTGCTTGGGAGATATATGACAGAAACTTGTATAGTTAAAATAACTAAGGAGATGCCATTATTGCCCATTCAATTTGCAGGTTCATTATTTAACAAGTGTAGCCACTTTGCTTGCTAATATAATAACTAAAATGTGTGTTACAAATTCCATTATTGGCTCCAATGGATTTTATGTTGCTCAACAATATTATTATTTGAGTCTTACCAGAATTGCCTCCATTCAATTTAATAACAAATATCAGGTTTTTAAACAAAATCAGCCAAATTCAATGGTTTAGTTCTTTTGTACCTATCTTGTGTATGCATGCAAGACGAGCATGCGTGGTATTCTTTAATTTTTAGGTGCTCCATCCAATTTGCAGCCGTTGTACACATTGTAAAGAGTCGGGATATGTGGATCCAGAAGTCAAGGCTTCGACAGTCTTATTCAATTCTCGCTATTAAATAGAGAGAGGGCATTGACATATATATATATATATATAAATACAGTCTAACCTCCATATAACAATGACCGATAAAACGATAAACCCACATTAAACGATGTTTTTCTATGGTCTCAGCAAATTTCCTGCCTTAATAATGTTACTTGTCCCTCGTTATAGCGATTAAGATATTTTGTGAATACCCTTTTATAACGGAATTGCCATTCTGGACCAGCGACTTACTCTGCAGGCGGTAGCAGATTAGTGTCCTTCCCAGCTGGTGTGAACCTTTAAGCCACCTTCAGAAATTCCGGAAGAGAAATTTTTTTCTTAGTAGAGGGTGGAGTACAAGGTCACTGACTAATATGATTGTTCCAGTTTTCTTCTTTCTTCCCTCCTTTTCGCTCTCTTTCTTCCCTCTTTCCACCCCCTGTGTGACTGAACTTTCTGCGACGTTTGCTAGGCGATGTTAAACAGCTAACCAGTCTTTCAAGTTATTTTTCAGTGGGTGGGCGAAAAACAACTATGGTCTCTGCTCAACAAAAATCAATAAGTCTCAAAACAAAATTAGCCGCTTTAACATTTTGAATGATGGTTTAAGCAGACAGAAGTTGCAAAGAATTACGGACTTTCTATGTTGGCTGTGTTGTTTGTTAAGGTATTTGTTAAATAAATTCTTCTGTTAGGCTGTGTAAATACATAATAAGGTTTTTTTGTTTTGCATGCAGCTTTCTTAAGATGTCCTGCGATATAACAATAATCCTCATATAACAATATCATTATAAGGAGGTTTGACTGTATATCTAAATATGGTTCAAGTGTTCTATCAAACAGTAAACATGAGTTGTATTTATGTTGAAATATTATGGACTGACGACTGTATCATATGGATGTGAGGCATGGTGCCCTATTCTTCAGAAAGAACATTATCTAAGAGTGTTTGAAAACATGGTGCTTAGGAAAATATCGAACCAAAGAGAGATGAAAACGGGGACTGGAGAAAACTGCATAATGAGCTTCTTGGGTAATTAAATCATAGAGGATGAAATGGGCTGGATATGTTGCTTACATGGGGAAGGAAAGACATAGCTAAAAAATATTGACTGGGAGACATGAAAGGAAAATACCATTTGGAAGACCTAGATGCACATGGGAGGACAATATTAGAATAGGTTTAAGGGAAGTACTGGTAGGTTTTGCGAGGGATGGTTGGATAGAGTTAGCACGGAGGGTTGAATGGCGGGCTCATGCAAGCATGGCCACGAACCTTCAGGTTAAAAAAAAAAAAAAAAATATATATATATATATATAATATTCTTTTGACTTACGGTACTTATAAATTGTCTATTGCCATTGAGTGAGTAAATAAGGCATTAACAAGGGCAAAAAAGAGGACAACAATTGCCATGCATTTGTAGGGAACTAAGCTTAAGTCTATGGCTTACCTGGTTTCCTTTAACTTTAATGAGCTCCTTGGTTCGGTCAACAATGTAAAAATACTCATCCTCATCATAGTATGCAACATCACCGGTATGGAGCCAGCCTTCTGAATCCAATGTTTCTTTTGTTGCTTCTTCATTGTTTAGATACCCCAACATTACCTATGAGAAAAGATAGAACCTTTATCTATTACTTCTGTTTAATTAAATTAAAGGTATAGAGTTGCACTTGAAATTAAAGAAAGTATGATCCTGAAACAAAATAAAAACTTTTAAAACAGGGAAATGAATAAAATAATGAAAATATTTAAATAGTAAATAATCTTCGAAGCCTTCTTGGTCAATTTACAACAGTGGGTAGCAATAATTTACAACACCATGTTTTCACATCAAAGACAAACACTCAAATAATGCATAGTTCAGCATTCAAGTTTGCAACATAATCAGTGAAGCTTATATCACAAAAAATATAGAGCACCAGGGTCTGAGAGATCGATATTACCGCTTAAGGGTTACTAGTGAAAAAATAAAAAAGTTATTTTTTAAGTAACAATAGTAAAAAAAAGACTAAATTGGTATGGACATCTACAAAGAATGCCGGAGAATAGGATCCCAAAAGCTATAATGAATTGGCAGCCAGAGGGGAGAAGGAAAAAGGGAAGACCTGCTAGAAAATGGGATCATTGCGTTCGAGACTCCTTACAAAATTTTCAGTTAAACACAGACGATGCAATGGACAGCGATAAGTGGTACCATGCAACACATTGAACATTCTTTGGAAATATGTTAATTTTATTAAAATATGTAAAAATTTGGGTTAATTGTATTCTAAAATTTGGTTAGAAATTAATGAACTTTTATATAAATGTTATTGTAATAGAGTTGTTGTGTTGGTGGAGTTTAACCTCAGAAATGAGGAAATCACTCAATAAATAAATAAATTTTTTAAGTAATTTATTTATTTATTTATTTTAATATTGCATTCATAGATCCATATTAAGTCTTGAGACTTGGGATGTAGAACGTGTCAAGATTTATTATTCAGACATTCACACATACGCACACACTTACACATGCCAGTTAATTTCCTAATGATATAAAATATAATACAGGGTCTTTATTATAAGTTGAGACCGGGCGACTGGTGTTTTCACTCTCCGCTACGGAGTCCGCATTAGCCGCCGGTGATGCGCGTGCAGCTTCCCTGCTTAAAGTGTAGGCTATATAAAGTATTACATATCTGTGTTATACAGGCATTGTATCTGGAAACCACATTCTGGCTGACGCGAGTGAGTTCTTCCACTGTAATGCCCCTAATTTGCTTTGTGTGCAGAAGAAACTGAAACCCCTACTTGTTGGGCTAATTTTGAGAGTGATTTATTTGGTGAATGTTCAAGATAAGCGCCAATCTCGTCTAGCTTTTCTTCTGTTAACACTGTTCGTGTGCGCACATGCTTTTTGTTTTGCACTGAGCCAGTATTTACAAATTTATTAACAATTCTGTGAATTTGTGCTCTTGAAGGTGGCACATCAGCAGGAAATGTCCAAATAAATTCATCACGTACACGTCTAGCAGACTCGTACTTAAAATAATGTTTACACATAAAAATACGATGCTGCAGCGAAATGGGTCTCACCATGTTGACACTTTAACAATAACTGCATGTGCCGCTGTTGCATCAAGGTCAGACCGGCTGCGCGCGCCTTCCGTCGCCCGGTTTCAAGCCTTCCGTCGCCTGGTCTCAACTTATAATAAAGACCCTGTACAATTATATTATGCACTGACCTGAGGACCTCTAATAAGAAGTTCTCCAGACTGATGTGGTCCCAGACTCTCTCCTGTTAAGAGATCTATTACTTTGGCTTGAGTCAAGGGTAAAAGCTGTCCACATGATCCAGATTTGCTGATTGGTGCATCATTTGGTGCGAAAAGAGTGACTGGCGATGACTCTGTCATACCATACCCTAAATTTAACAAATTATAATAGTTAATTTTCAATTGTGTTAAAAACAATTTATGACTGATCTGTTTGTTTGATTCATATTTATTATGTAGATTCTGAACTAACCTTGTCGAATATTGATGTTATGCCTATCCACTTTCTGATAGAACTTGTCAATGAGATTTTTTGTTGCAGGGGCTGCTCCACAAACAACTTTTTCGACGGATTCTAAGTGTTGTTTGCTAACTGCAGGATGTGTTGCCAAGAACAATAAGAGTGAAGGCACCACGAACAGTACTGTTGGCTGTAACAAATAAAATAATATAAAAATTATACCAGCCACTGTCAGAATTTTTCTTCAATACTGAGAATACAAGTTCAAACATACATTTATTTTGAATGAATTGAGGTTCTACTGGCATATGATCTGAATATACTTTTCTCAGCTTGCCATGGTTCTCGTGGAAATGATGAAAGTGATGGTTGGGTGAATGGGAAACGAGACAAAAATTACTAATAGAATGGGAACCGATAAAGATAACACAAGCACTGAAACATGGAAGAGTAAATACAGATGAAAAGGAATAGTTGAGACAGATGGGAACAATCTGCTGTGTATAGTATCCCAATGGTCATTCTGGGGCAGCAGTGAGGCTGCAGGACTTTGAAAGAAAGAGTTCAGCACCGAACATTTTCAAAAATTGAAAAGGTGACAATACAGTGAAAGGAAAAAAAGCATGAATTGATTAACTAGCATGAATAAAAGTCTTTATGATAAGAAATTACGAAAGTTCAGCTTAAGAGCACTAGTATATATATGAGGGTCAGTCACTCTTGTCATGTAAATAGAATTCTGTTACTACAGAAAAAAGCTATTAGAATTATCACTAATAGCTCACACAGGGAACACTGCAAACCTTTATTTCTACAACACAAAATATTAACAATGATCGATCTATATATATTTACTGTTTTAATTTACATAAAGAATAGACAGTCAGAGTTGCAGTATAGAAATAATATTCACTCTGACGATACTAGATCCAGTAGTCATATATACATTCCGTTCCAACGATTATCCAAATCTCTGAATAGTCATGAAATCATAGGATATGAACTGTTTAATAAACTGTCTGTATCTACTCAACATACTCATATCATTGTATTTAGAAAAAAATTACATAATTGGTTAGTTTGTAATCCTTTTTATACCTTGGATGAATACTTCAACTGTAATAGTGTAATTTAGCTTAAAATATGTGTTATTTGTAACTTAGAACTTAGTAATTTAGCTGTAGTTTTATATTAATTCTATTTTTAGATACGTATTAGACTTTGTCTATTGCTGTAATGGCCTAACAACAATTACATTTATTTATTTAAATGAAAACGAGACAGATGGAAAGAAAGTAAGTAAACTGTTTATTATTTCAAAAGTAATCACCATTTAATACATTTATCCCATTTTGAGACAAGACAGTCAATGACTTCATGGGAAAATTTTTGCAGTTACCTACGGAACTATAATTCTACCCAGGCATGCACCTCTTTGTCCAAAGCAAATTGACGGCCATGAATGTCTTTCTTCATTTCTCCAAAAATATGGAGCGAGATCTGGACCATATGGAGGGTGTGTAAGGGCTTCCCAGTGAAACTTCTGCAGCCTAGTCAAAACAGCCTTGGCAACATGTGGGCGACCATTATCGTGGAACAGAATGATACCGTCCATCAACATTCCTGGGTATTTGGACTTGATGACACAGTTTACTTACTTTTTCCATCTGTCTCGTTTTCATTTGACAGCCTCTCATAAAACCTAATGGTAAATCTGCATCCAGATTTACTCAGGATGAACTTTTATAACTTCTTATTATGATTAGCACAAGTGGAATGAAATTCATTAATGAAAGGGTTTATGGTTTAAAAGTGAGGGAAACTGATGGAAAGAAATTGACAAGATATGTACTTATATATGATACAGCCAGGTGAGTATTTTAGAAGATTCTGACGTTTCCTTCATCTGAAAGATTGGAGTCTTCTAAAATACCATCTGGCAAGCAACCTAGGAACAGTACGGTATATGTATAGATTTATTTTGGTAAAAACAAAAAAAATGCTCATGGATTGTTAATAATACATTCCTACGCAGGAAATACTGACCTTGTATTTTGTGATAGCTGTAAGGTAGTCTTCAGGGGTAAATTTTGGTATTGAAATAAGGTGCATGCCATGCATAATCGTGGCATTAAGAATTCCATTAAAGCCATATATGTGGAAGAAAGGCAGGACACTTAGAATGACTTCTTGTGTTGTTTCTGTAAAGTAGCACAGATTATAATTTATTAAAAACATACATGAACACTTCTGCATTTGAACTAGGTACACAATACTTTCTCTATCTTTAGTACCTATGGTATGGGCAGAGGAAGTAAAAAGTTTATTCTGTTTTACAGTCATGTTATTTTTTGCAAACAGTCCTTAAAATATAGAACAGTTACTGAGATCTATAAAAATAATTGAATAATAAAAACAGTGTGTACTGTTACTATACCTGTAGTTGGTCTGTGGTTCTGGACCTTCGGATGTTTCAGTTGTTCTAAATTAACCAGCAGATTGCGGTTTGACAGTCTGACTCCCTTGGGTAAACCAGTTGTTCCACTAGAATAAGGTAACAAGGCCACATCATCTGGTGATACTGTGGGAATATTAGCTGGCTTTGCCTCGATCAGTAACTGTTTAAAAGACAGTATATTTCCATCGTTGGGAACATCTTCATGGCTCACTACAATTGTACTTTTGTGGTCAGGAAGTTCGGGTACCACTTGTTTTAACAGGGGTAATAGCTGAGGAATTGTAACACTACACTTGACACCTGCATTCTGGAATTGTCGTATAATCTCCTCTGAAACAAATTGCAAAGATTCAATCTTTATCATAATATGTGCAGCTACTTGATCTATAGATACCACATTTTACAGACTATAAGACACACTTTTTTACCTTGAAAACAAAGCCTTGAAAGTTGGGTGCGTCTAATGGCAGGAAGTACACTAAACAATTAAAATCGTGGTAAATATTGCCAGAATAACACAGTTATAAACGACGATAAGATAGTTACAAATTTTGGCATAGACTGTACATCAGTGCACTTGTCACAATCGTAAAATAAGGGTAGCTGGAAGCCAGGTGTACAGTGCAAAAAGAATGGAATGTTGAGTTCTTTTATACGAAAGGAATTTTCTCTGCCGAGTGGTTTAAATGAAGGCAAGAAGTGATTTATACTGATTCCATTGTACAAGGTTACAATTTATTTATGCAATGAAGTATATTATTCCCTTTAAAATTTTATGTTTAGAATCATATTCAATTTCTTTTCCTTTAAATTTCCATCCGAAAATCAAAGTGTGTCTTATGGTCTGGAACGTCTTCTAGTCCATAAAATACGGTATCAAAATATTTATATCTTTTATTTATTTATATTCATGTCATAAGCATCATGAATGATGCTACAGATTGAAATATAACCAACACAAAGAGAAAGTACAAAATCAATAGGCTATTGACACGGTGACCAGACATCCTGTTTTTACTGGAACAGTCCTGTCCCATCTTTGCATAAATAGTAGCAGTGTCCTCGTGGTTGGAGCGATAATGTTGATATGTTCTAACAAACACATTTTGTACTGTAATGAAATTACTGTAATTTGCCTATTTCACAAGGTCAGGTCTAGGAGAACCACAACAGGCGACAACATAAATCCAAAACAGCCTGAATGCAACAGACCTTTAGACATTGTAGGGTTTGTGATTTAAGGAGAATAGGGGGAGCTTAGCAGCTTTCTGCTTGAAACCACCATGGAGAGAGAGAGTTCCAGAATTCTCGTAATCTCTATGAGACCATACTTCATGAGACAAGGGTAAATTCCCTCTCGATAAGACAGATAGCCCCTTAAGTGTGAATTATTAATTATTGACTGCATCGCAGTTTTAAGAAATTTAAAATGGTGAAAGCGGAAAGAAATATACCAACACTTCACAGTCAAATTTTCCACAGTACGTCTTATTTTTCTATCATATCTAATAAGGAAATAATCTGATTATGATTAATGGAACTTTGTGATATTTATTAATATAATTCATATATAGAGGCTGAATATTACTTATTCAAACATCCGAAGAAGAAGTCTTTACAAAAAGTGTATAGCAACTGTCTCTTTCGTAAGGTTCAAAGATTTGCTTTGTTGATAAAATAAAGTTCAGAGTCTGAAAATCATTGTATATCTAAAAACATACAAGTGACAGTTTATGTAGGCCAAGATCATTTGAGGGTAATGAAAACTTATTAGAATAATAGGCACACCTCTATTATATCCGTATGCAAATACAAAATCAAAATACCGGTACTTGGCATATTTATCAATTCATGATTAAACGAGAAGGACTTATTTAAGCAAACAATAAACTCTCAATTATCTATTTGTAGATAATTCATGGTCTCCCTTTTGCCTTTTCTTCTTTTTTGTGATGATAAATTACGGTATTAAAAGATAAATAAAGAGGAATTTTAACACAAAAAATAAGAACAGTTTACCAATTTTTAAAAAAGTAAACCAACCCATGGAAAAAATTTGTTTAGTAAGTCATAATTTTATGAGTAGACTCCCTACGTAAATAGAAGTTGGAGATGAGTTAGAAAACTAGAGTGGAAAAAAAAAACCCATGACAGTCTATATGCAGCTAAACCCATAAAGCGAGATCTGAAATTGGTTCACCAATGCTGCAGTGACCATGAAGTGCTCGTGAAGTTTGCTTTAAAAAATAATGCAAAAATATGATGGATTTTTCGAATGTAATACCATGAGAAGTCCGGAATTTCTCTTGAGAGAATCTACTCGTATATTTCAAGTTATATTTATTGTGACTATTTATGGAATATTCATAGAATTAAGCATGTAATAAATAATACAAATCCACCACGAAATTAATAAAACTATGCTATTTCTGATGAAACAATCAATATATTATATATCGATTGCTAGAATAATAAATAATAAATAAATGTACTTTTTATTATAAGACATTTAAAATGCTTCACCACACATAAAATTATACGTTATTTCATATCTCCTTTTGCTCATATATAGCTTATGTATACCTAATTGTTGTGTTCAATGATTTATTTTTTTAATAAAAAGAAGCCACAGATATGAAGATGTTTCAATGTTCAGTCCTTGTGAATTTACATAAAAAACAAGTGAACATAGGTGCAATAAAATGAAGATGAGATACAAGTAAAACAAAAACAAAAATGAGATAAAAATAAAACAAAAAAATGATAATGAAACACTTTTGATTGGTTAACATTCCACATATTCTTATACACTGAATTGGTCACTGATTCATGAGATAAATAGTCGATGCAAATTATACTCTACACAGAGGAATCACCAGAAAAATTCTCAGTATCACATATGACTAGACCAAGCTTGGTTGAAAAGAATATTTGCAATTAACTACAATTCACCCATTAAAAACAACATGATCCATGCATACAATACAAGAAACAAAGATAATTTTGCAACTATCGGTCATAAACTGAAGTTATACGAAAAGCTTCCCATCTACACAGGGGCCAAATTCTTTAACTTGATACCCAGATCTCTTAAAGAATGTCAAATCAGTAAACAATTCAAAAATAAGCTGTTTCAATATCTCCTGGATGGAGCGTACTACACCATTGACGAATTTTTAGAAGCAAACAACCATAAATAACGTTGGTGTTTCATTGCTTTCTGTCTTTTCTTATTGCCCATTTTAAGCTAGATCAAACTGCCATACTAGACTAAGTATATATGTCTGAGAATGTGCTGTGTGGATGTATGTCGCTATGATATGGCAGATTTTTGTATACAGGATGAGTGTGTGAATGTTGCATGGTATGATAAACTTCTGTTATTGTGTTTCAGCTCTGAAAGTTCATATGTATGTTTGTAAAAACACAATTTTGACAATGTTCTGAAATGTCTTGACATTATGCAGAACAGCAATAAATCTAATCTTATCTTATCTTATCTGTTCTTGAGTAATAGAAAGAATTTAATGATCACTTGAAAGAAAAAGTTATCGGATGAAAGCAGGATCAGAGTACTTGTGATGTGAGATGTGAGAACTCGAGTTGGTAGCAGAGAAGTGAGATTACTAGAAACTGACTCGACTGATAACTCAAATCATTATTCGAATGTTCATTTGGGCAATTTCATCATGTTACAAGATCTACTGCTATTGGTTCCCACAATGTGTGTGGCTCACTTATTCAGAGAACTACAAAACAATAAAAGTTACCTTTCACTCAACACTGCCAGATATTGCGTTAATCTCAATGTAGGCCTACTACAAGCGTTCACAGACTAAAGATCCATAAGATAAGTAATGCTGCATCATCTGCCCTGGGATCTTCTGTTAAGAAATGGCAGTTTGGCTACACTGAACTGCTCTGTGTACATGATAGCTATGTGTTTATATACATGCCTTTCTAGCCTACAAAACTTCTACCGCATTAATGAAGTTAACATAAGTGATATAAATGCGTGATTACTCCAGAACTTATGCCTATTTCACACTTCTCCCAGCATTAAATAAAATCAGTCATATATTTTATACGATTCTTAATATCTTGAGAACTTTCAAGAATCAAATAATTCTGATTTTTTCATTCAATAACTCCCATCATTAATTAACTGGCTGGTAACCCCTAATTTGGATATGGTTACTACTCGATACACCAATAATGCTGGTCTTGTAATGGTAGAGATATTTATTCATTTGGAAATAGGTCATTAAACTTTCACTATGCATTTCATAATTGATACATTTTCTTTTGGCTTTGTCATAACTGTTCCAATGGAGTAACTGTCAGAGCAGTAATCAGTTCAATTAGTCAATACCGATATACAGAATGCATTAAACTTTGTGACTTTATCAAATGATGTAATATCAACGGTCTTTTATAATAAAGTTATCAAGAAATGTAATGAACCTTGGTAGAATATTTGCATTGGTGAGATAAAGCACTACTATATGAAAAGCGGCTGAACTGCTGTTC
Organism: Ectobius pallidus; assembly: GCA_964059195.1. Taxonomy (NCBI): domain Eukaryota; kingdom Metazoa; phylum Arthropoda; class Insecta; order Blattodea; family Ectobiidae; genus Ectobius; species Ectobius pallidus. The sequence goes on from CAXKWD010000009.1 coordinate 124,653,484, forward strand.
TTTAGTTAATGAGTTCTACTTCTTAGTCGATGAGAATTATTAAAATTTTAATAAATTTTTTATTAGGAAGAATTCTATACAATGCATAATAATAAAAATCTTTATGAAAGAGTCATATGACTCTTTCGATGCATTTCGATACAGATTTTCATTGTAAAACAGGAGTGGTATCGATTATTGTTGAACATGAAACAATCTTGAAATATTGAGAGTAGCAAATGAAACTGAGTAATAAACAACCTGTATTTAAAATAAAATCAATTCTGTTTGTGTTAATATTAATACTATACTACATTGAGTTCATTTCATCTGTTTTCAATGTGTGATCTTCGACATTAAACCTCAAGAGAAGCCCTGTGACCTGCATGCCTTGTAGCCTGACATGTCGGAAAAGATTATTATTATTGAATACAGAACGATCTGAATGATGTAAGATCTGAAAATGCTAGTTCACCATTAATCTCAAACTTTAGGTGTATTCAAAATTATTATTTTTTAGTCAGCAATTAAAATTATACATGACCTTGGGGTATTCATTCTTATGTAAAAAAATGTCATCAGGTGAAGATGCCTTTCACTTTTCCGTTTTCAATGACAAGTGACTTCGTTATATCTGTTTGTAAACTGTTCTCCAGAATTTTCAGTGTTACTTTCCGAACTCATGTTAAAAAAAAAAAAAAAAAAAAAAAAAATAATAATAATAATAATAATAATAATAATAATAATAATAATAATAATAATTCAGCACCTTTAACAAAGTATCCACACAGAATTCAACTACCCCATCACTCTTAAAAAGAGTGTAAATTGATTTTTCAGGATGTAAATATCCTGGGCCTGGAGTCTTTTAACCTGGGGGGGGGGCATGTCATAGATTTATGGAACGTAAAAGAACTCAAGCCTAAATTAGAGCCTCTGGACAAAATTCATCAGCCCTCTCACATCCAAGTAAATCTTAGTTTCCAGAAGGAGTTTATGAGGCAATGGGCTTACCACATGTCCCTCTGTCCGCTCATGAATGAATGGAGGGAAAAAAAATCTGTGGCACTACATCCTTGAAGGGACTAGGCCTACCACCCAACCGCTGCAACAACTACCCTAAGCAGATGGCAGGATTGGGGGCATTTGATCAGCATGCCAACACCCATGGTTATTAATGGTGGTTTCCATGACCAGGGTCGATGCTTCTTTATCAAGTAGCTCCTCAGTTTGAGCTACTTGATAAAGATGCAGCGACCCTGCACTTATTTTGAATAACAAGGCTGAGTGCACCCTGTTCCAAACCTCCCTACCTCAGAAAAATTGAAGGAGGTACAGGGGATTGAACCCGAGCCTGTGGATCTGTAGTCAGCAATGCTAACCACAAGACCATGCAGGCGGTTCATGGAAAATAAAATAACAAATTCAGTCTAGGTACTGAAACCTCCTATTGGAGGCCCTATGCCCCATCTTAGGGATTCAATTCAATTCAATTCTTTATTCATCTTCTGGATCATATTACAATGATATGGGAATCATCAATCTCTTAAACTATTAACTAAATCTGATTACTATGGCAAGGCATTTAATGACCATAAAGTAGTGAAAAAATGCAAAATAAATAATGCATTTATGACCTAAAAATAATGGAAAAAACCCAAATTAAAAAAAATCAACAAATTTACCATTATTACGTATAATTAGAGTTTTAAGTAATAAATTGCTAAAAATAATTTAATGCATGACGTTGCATTATATATGAATTTACAATATAAATACAATTATTTTGTTTCTAAAGAAGTAAGTAAATTTATATTAGTTGGACAACCTTTGCGAAAAATAAATTCTTTCTGAACTGGCATGCCTATCAAATTGCTCCTAGCAAATAAGTGCCATTTAAAAAGAAAGAAAAAAAAGAATAATTCTTTCTTTATTGCTACATTACAAACTGCTATGTTCTTTACAATAAACCTGAATTAAAATGAACTATGAACACTTGGCGGAGATTCTCAAACAAAAACGATTGTCTGTTGTCATAAAGTAATGATTTGTACTTGGAAAAGCTCCTCTCTACCTCCACTGAAACATGATCTAAAAATTTCGAAAATGACCTAAAATTGCCAAAAAAGACCTATCTCTTGAAAATGATGAAAAATGAAAATAAAGCAAAAAATTCCAAAACAAATTACCCTTACTTAATCAATTATTTCATTACACACATTTATAGATATTGAAGCTATCTTTTAACCTTCATATAACAAAAGATGCAAAATCATCAAATGCTTTGTGCTACTGATTATTAATTAAGGAAACTTGAAAATCAGATCAGACCACTCTTAGAAAGGAATTCAAATTAGCTGAAGGATAGTTGAAATAAATGACAAGTGAGTTCCACCACATGTCCATTCTTATTTGATGTCTATTTACTCCATTCATAAGCAAAAAAAAGAGAGGTCAGGGTAAGTTAAGTGTACATAGTCCATTACACCAGCTGATATGCTGATAATTGAATCTGTTGACTCATCTAACGGGAAGAAAGTTATTAGCAGTTGGCAGAGATGAGCATCTTCGGGAATACAACATTAACAGTACACTTATAATTCTATATTTAGCCAATTATATACTATTTATTTAAAACTTCTTACCATTGTAAGCTGCCTAGAGACAAAATACTATTTATAATTCTTGTATTTATAAATTAGTTGTTGAAGTTTTACAATTCTATGAAAAAGCATAATGAAAGCATAGTTTTGAGGTTTCACAAACTTTGAAATGTAGGCCAATAAAAAAAAAAATTCTCAGAATATTATGTTACTTTAAGTCATAACAATGGTGTCTATAAATATGAATATCTTTCCACGTTTAAATGAAAGATCAGAATTTCTAAAAGTTTTGAACATTACTGATATGCAAAAAAATCTGATGCGACATAAAAAAAAAAAAGACCTTCTGATTTGTACAATTACATTCGTATATCATACTAATGATATTACACCTAATACACTAGAATTAGTATAACTGGGGTGGAGGGGTGAATGAGAATGCAAAGTTCTCCAAACCTCTACTAATGAGCTTGATTCTCTCTCTCTCTCTTTTTCACTCTCTATTTAGCAGTTTCTCTCTTCAAATTTGAATAGGCAACAGTGCACATCACAGCTGCTTATTTTACACTGAAACAGCTCCCTATGAGACAGAAAAACAGCTGACATCAAAACCAAAAGCCAACTTAAGACTTAACCTGTACACCTCACATGGATGTTGGTTCTGAGCTGTTAGAGCTCAATTATTATGGTTTCGAAGGCGACATGCTGTCCTAGAGATATTGACAACTGTTGGTCTTCAGTAAGCTTTTTGCTTTAAAAACTGTATTGGCTGTATGAAATGTTAGCTATTGAATCCTTCGCTTCCAGGGAAAAATATAGTGAGAATCGGACAGAGGAAGAAAGAAAAGAAAGAAAAGGAAAGAAATAGAAAGGAAAAGCGAAAAAGAAATTAAGAGTGAAAAGGAAGGATAGAAAAAGAAATAGATTAAACCAATGGCATAACAAGCCGTAAGCTAAGAAAAATCAATCAACAATGTAGCCTCCTTAAGAATAGTACTAATTTCTCTGAAATGATCTTTAATCTCTCATGTTCCAATTATACATTTTAACTGAAAAGGAATGTGGGTTTACTTTGGCATATTTATATTAAATAAATACCTAATTAGATTACCACATTTTACAGACCATAAGACGCTCTGGACCATAAGACGCACATTACTTTTAGGATGACATTTAAAGGAAAAAAAATTTAATGTGATTCTATACGAAATATTTAAAAGGGAATAATATACTTCATTGCATAAACAAATTATAACCTTGTACAATGGAATCGGTGTAAATCACTTCTAACTTAAAACCTGCATTGTACGAAAATCTCTTCTGTACAGGTGGCATGGCATACATTTTAACAACTGAACTGATTTCTCCTGAAAGAATGAAAATACTTTTAAACCCTCTAACCCTCAATTCAGCATACGGTAAGTGTAACAGGACAAGGCTGTTTAGAGGTCATTGTATTTATTTAAACCACCTGCCAAAGACAACTCCTTTTGCATAAAAGAACTCAATATTCCTTTCTTTTCACATTGTATACGTGGCTTCCAGCTACCCTCATTTTACGATTGTGACAAGTGCAGTGATTTACAGTCTGTGCTAAAATTTGTAACTTGTACAACACCTTGTGAAACTATGGTATTCCAGCAATATTTACCATAATTTTAATCTTTTTAGTGTACTTCGGACCATTAGACGCACTCAACTTTTAAGGCTCTGTTTTCAAGTTAAAAAAGTGTATGGTCCGTTAAATACGGTATATTTTGTATATTTTGTCTCAATACTACACCTTTCAGCACAACAATACAAAATTACAATGTATTCGAGAAGAAATCTTTGAACGGTCTTGCAAACAGAGGTCTTTGCATCTTCCTCCCATTACCAGTCATTACACATCCTTGCAGGAGATTTATTTCAATGAGTTGCAAAGATATTTTTTATTTTTGAATTTTCCAGTCACATTGATGATTGACTAACCTCCAGTGTAGAGGGGATTGGCAAATGTTGCGATGAGCCCTGCCTCGATAATTCCATGAATGGCGATCATGTACTCTGGTATGTTGGGCAATACTATGCCAACAACATCTCCTTTCTTCAGACCACATGCACCTATAAGTGCATTTGCAAAGCGTCGGCAAAATTCCCTGGCCTCGCCATATGTGTAGCTTCGGTTGCTGATACCACAGGTCTGAAAAAAAAAATGATAAATACACAGAATAAAATATTAACTAGATGACTCTTGTGAATAATTCACTTATGCAAGAATTTTTATTGACTTAAATTCGGCTTTTTTTTTTTTAGGAAGTAATCTATATACCGGTACCTGTATGATTCACTTCATAGGGGAAATTAATAAATCCATGAAATTTTAAAAAGTTTCGCATCTCTAAGTCTAATATTCATCATGGATTTGGAGCTAAGTGTCTGGGTCCAGAGGAAAATATTTCTGGACACTGGAAAGTCTTAGTTCCTGAAATAGATTTTAAAAATCCTTATATTCATATTATCACATTTCATAAGTAGAGGATAGTATAATAAACCAACATAATGGTCCCAGGGCATTAGAAACTTCTTCGACTTTCTATCTGTACACATCTTTTAATCCTCTGTCTAATCATTAAACCTGATACGTAATAAATTATGTTCAAATGGCCTAAAAGTTATACCGGTAAGTTCCAGATACAATATCCTGCTCATGATCACCTGCATTACAAATTGTCATTCATAGAAATCAACTATTCCACTGAATTTTTTGTATTGATTTCAAGCTTATAATTCATTTATAGCTATATCAATACATAAATTCAGCTCTGAAAGGGTTAACTAACGATTAAGTAAACGCCACTTTACAGATCAAGTGGAAATTTTTGTTTTATGTAGCCTAATCACCAATATTGTTGTTGTGCAGGGATCATGCTGCCTGTACATGTTTCTGGTTAAGATTAGATTAAAATTACATTTGATTTTTTATTAGTCCATTGGAATATATTCATGTTATGGGACACCTCAAAACAGTTACTATGAGGATATAACAAAGAGAAAGGCTACAAAAATTTCAGCTTGTGATGTAAAGAGTATACAAATACAGTAGAGTCCCGCTGTTCCAAGCTAATTGGGATCGAATACTGTTTGGTTTAGCAGGAATTCGGAATAGGCAAATTTCATGAATAATATCAAAGTATTGACTTGTTAAGGCATAACTGAACTCATATCACACACAGACACAGCAAATTCTCTTGATCTTGCCTTATGCTACGTCGAACAACATGCTACATCAACACCAAACAATGTTATGTTCATGCAGCGATGGCAGAACATTGCATCCTCAAGTCGATTCAGTGCTCTTCATCCGATGAAAATCACTGACTTTACTGTGGATTAGGCGGATTTTCGGAATAGCGGGGTTCAGAATAGCGGGACTCTACTGTACAGTATTACAGGGGTTAGAAACAATACACAATCTTAACACATCATTTTAATATTTACACACTACAAGTTTAAGTTATCGAGGTGTTGACTTATTCCATTTTTCAATGACAAAAGCAATGACAAAATCAAAAGCACCAAGCGAGGTGACCGAGATGGTAACATCTTGGACTCGCATTCGGGAGGTCCCAGGTTCAAATACCATGGCCGGCCACTGAATTGGATATTTACATACCATGAACCATCCTCATCATATCATCCGGTATCGTATCCATTTAAATGAATATCAGTTGAAATTTACTCCATAAAATACACTAACAATAGAAAATGATTGACAGTCAATAGTTCCATGGTCTACCCTACTGTATAGACACAGGTCCCGAACTCCTGACATGGCCTCATAGCTGAAAGGAGCATAAATACAGCCAAAAAAAATCAAAAGTAACCTGAATTCTAAAATGATAACAACAATATTAATAATGAAACAATTCCATAAAAAAATAATACAATATTTAGTACAGATCGATTATAATTAATTGATAAGAAAGACTAATTTCAATAAAACACAATAGACCTTTCAGTTTCTTTTAAATCATACAAGAAGAAAACCTCCAAGTAATAAGAAACAATCTTTATCACAGCTACATAGTTCAAATATCATTGTGATACTTAATTCAATATTTGATTATGTATTCGTGACATTAGGTTTCACTAACTTGTTATTGAAGGATGTTTCAATATTTGATATTGTTTTAACAGTTGCATTTGTCACTTTCAGTTTTATTTTCAGACAAATAAGCAACTAAGCTGTATGTCTGTATCAATATAATTAGAGTATACCGGTAAGTAAAATTTAAATAGCGGTAAAATTATCTACATTGTTATATATTTATTTATTTATTTAATATACAATTTCTTTTAGCCCTATATATTGTTATATTTGATAATCTATTTTTGGTTTCTTTCTTAAAATACATCAAACTCAAACATTTGACGTTATCCGGTAAAGCATTAGGCCTATTATATATATACGAGGGAGAATCAAATGAAAACCGCAATTAACTTTTTTCCCACTATTTTACTGCAGGAAGAACGTTTGCTTGTACATTATTTTCTACACAGTCCCCTCCCAATTCAATGCACTTACGCCACTGGATAGGAAGAGCTTTGATACTGCACGAGAGAAATGATTTTGGTTGACGCTGCAGCCACTCCTGCACCATCGATTGGATAACTTCATCAGATTTGACCTTCTGCCCTCCAAAAAGATCCTTCAACGGACCAAAGATTTGGAAATCTGATGGTAACAAAGTGAAGGGGGTTGCAGAGAGCAGGTGTTTTGCTTCAACATGATAACGCCCGTCCTCATGCTGCTCGTACAACCATGAAAACCATCAATGACATATGCTTCAAGTGCCTCCCACACCTGCCATACTTGCTAGGTTTGATACCATCAGACTTCCACATGTTTAGTCCATTAAAGGAGCTCCTTGGAGGACAGAAGTTCAAGTCTGATGAAGACATCCAATCGGCAGTGCACTAGTGCCTACAGTGACAACCAGAATAATTTTTCTCATACAGTATCGAAGCACTTCCTATCTGATGGCATAAGTGCATTGAACTGGGAAGGGACTATGTAGAAAAATAATGTACAAGCAAACATTCTTCCTGCAGAAAAATAGTGAAAAAAAATTAATTGTGATTTTCATTTGATTCTCCCTCGTATATTTTTGTTGGCCATACTATAATATGCTTACTATAGTGATGTAACATTATCTTAACGACATCCATTAAAGTACAAATTTTCTTAAAACACTGATGTGGTATAAATTGTTATCAAACATGAAACAATCTTGAAGCCTTGAGGGCAACAAATGGAAGTGAGTAATAAACAATCAATATTTAAAATAAAATCAATTGGGTTCTGTTAATTTTAATTTTTTTCTAAATCGAAATTATTTCATGTGGTAAAAATTCGTTGGTTTCAAGAAAACAACCAAGAATTAGCTTCAACTTCCCCACATGCCATCAGTTGCCATCTATTACAGAAGAAAACAACTATCAGAACTTACTAATAGGTGATTGCAAAGGGCTGCCACCTCTTTTTTTTTTAAGAATCTAAAATCTCAAAACTTAAAAATTTAATTATGATCAAACAAAAACTGTCATATGCAACTTGCCTATAATCGTATTTAAGACACTCTTATGAAATCAGAACTAATGGTAATGGTCAATTTTGATTATGACTGTAATGAGGTCTTGCAGATTGCACAGAAAGACAAGAAAATTTAAAACTGCTGCAGCATCTGTAGATAAATAAAAGCAAGTTTACCTAAGAAAATCAAAGCTGCCACAAAATCTGCTAATTGTATTAGGCCTACTTAGTAACTTAAGTATTACTTTCAGTCAGGAAAAATAAGTTTAATCCAATAATAAATATACATTCTAACTGTCGTTTTACTCAGTACTGTCACACAAGAGGGGTACGCTATATCATAGTGGTTGAGGCACTGTGCTACAAACCAGAAGGTTGTGGGTTCGATCCTCGATGAGGTTGTTAGAGTTTTGCAATTGGCCTGGTGGCACTATGGCCCTGGGGTTGACTCAGCCTCTAACAGAAATGAGTACCAGGAGCAATCCTGGGGGTAAAGGCGGCTGGTGCGTAAGGCTAACAACATTACCATCTTCACGTGCCGAATGTCTAAAAACTGAGAGCTAGTATTTCAATAACACGGTAGTTATTAGTAAATTATTATTAACAAAAAATTGTGTCGATGTGTTTTAGGCTATATCATTTAATCCTTTTGTGTAATTTAATTGTATTTGTACCATTTAATGTATATTATATAATTTAGTGTTTTTTTTTCATTTGATTTATTTTTTATCATTTAATGTATTAAAGTCTATTAATTAATCCCTCATGAAGTGGAAGATAAGACCTTATGATCTTAACTTTCACCAGGATTATTATTATTATTATTATTATTATTATTATTATTATTATTAATAATATTTAATATAAAATATTTTGATGTTTTTGTGACTTTTTTTAGGGCAATATTTCATAAAATTCTGAACTCTGCTTACGTTTAAGTAGGTATGTGTTTCAAGTTTACAGTTTGGTAGAGTGAATTAAAGGACCAAAGTACTTTGGAAAGTTTTACACTTCCTTGCCATAATCTAATCTAAAACTATATAATAAAGAAAATTAGTTCTTTGACTTTAAGATGGATTGTCAACATGCCACCTCATCACAACAGTGATAAGCCGTGTGTTCTTAAATGTCACATGTGAACGTGATGCTTGACCTTAATGTGGCATGGACTTTCGGACTCTGTTCAATAAATCTTTTTATTTTGAAAGATTTAAACTTCTACAAAAACTGCACACAAATAGTTTTTGCCATAATAGTCAATAGAGTGGCCAAATTTTTAACAGAAAACATAGGGGATTGGCAAATTTCGGCAAAAGTAATTGGTCATATGGTTCATATTACAAATATCAACATAGTAATTTAAATTAAAGAGCGTGAACCATTTAATATAATCTGAAATATTAATTTATTGTTCTGTGACAGTAAAGTAAAATATCCTCTATACAGGCCATGGAGGCCCAGATGGTTCATAATTACATTTTTAAGTTTAGAGATTTTAGATTCAATAAATAAAAAAAATAATTAAAAAAACAGAGGTGGCTGACAACCTTACCACCTTCATGTGCCGAATGTCTAAAATCTGGGAACCTCAATTTCCTGGAAACCTCCGGATCTCCATGGCCCATATAGGAATCCTTTACTTTTACTTACTAATTATACAAAACATTGGGTAGCTGTGACAGATCACAGACACTCTAAGATGACTATCAAAGAAGTCATCAAAGGCAGGACCAGAGAACTGCTTAAGATGGATAGATTCCTACTCAGCTGGGTAGTGGGATTTATGACTGGACACTGTCGGCTGCTGGGACACCTTCATAAGGTTGGCATAGCAGACGACTCGATGTGCAGGAGATGTCGAAAAGATGAAGAACCTGCTCTTCATCTTCTGTGTGATTGTGAAATACTTGCGGCCATTAGGGCCAAGCATTTCAACTACTGGTTCACGCCAGCGGATGAACTGTCTAAGGTCTCAATCAAGAAGCTGGCACTCTTTATCAAAGAGTCTGGCCTTCTAAGGGACTAAAGCTAGGGGCGCACAATAGATCAGTAATGGTCGCGGTGCATAGGGCAATAATGCCCACCCTTTCTCAAAATAAAAATAATAATACTAATTATACATATAATAATTATGTAATTACATGATTATATAATAATATAATTGCATATTATTTTTATTTATATAATAATTATTGTTGTTGTTAATCTACTGTATTTTTTATTATTATTATCATCATCATCATCATCATCATCAATATTTTATGTTATTATTGTTATTATCATCAACATAATCATTCATATTAATCATGCTGGTTACAGTCATTAGGTATAAAATTCACTTCTACTGTAGTTAAAAATATTAATACCAGTTGTTATCAGCTGGAGAGGGGTCATAGCCTTCATCCCACGAGCTTGTCTGGCACTTCCTAACAGTGTCTGGCAAATCATCCCGGTCTCATTAAGCTGTGTTATCATTTTTCAACCTCAGAACCAAATTAAACGTGATAAGGATGCTAATACGTATAAGAAACTTTTAGCTAATTTACTATCTCCCAAGAACGATTTCTGCAAGGAACTCTCCAAAAGCATATTCTTACGTATTATAGTAGAGACTCGGTAATTCGAGATGAATGAGACCGAGACTATTTCGAATTACAAAAAATCGGACTTACGAAATTACACGAAAGAGCCTTTGTACATGAAAAGATTTACTTACGTTAAAATATTACAGCACAATAGTTTAGAAAAGAAAAACATACAGATTGCCTTACTTACTTACTCAATGCAATAGACAATTCCTAAGCAAGTTAAAGGAATATTATCTACTTTATAGAAACTGGAGGTTCATTCCCGCGCTTACATGAGCCTGCCATTCAACCCTATTCTGTGCTGACTCCATCCAACCATCCCTTGCTAAATCCTTCTTCCATTAAATCTACCCTAATATTGTCCTCCCAACTACGTCTAAGTCTTCCAAGTGGTCTCTTCCCTTCGGGTCTCACAGTCAATATTTTTTTTAGATATGCCTTTCCTCCCCATACGCGCAACATGCCCAGCCCATTTCATCCTCCGTGATTTAATAACCCTTATTATATTTTCTGAAGAGTACAAGTTATAAAGCTCGTCAGTATGCAGTTTTCTCCATTCCCCATTTTCATTTCTCTTAGGTCCGAAATTTGTCTTAAGCACCCTGTTTTTCAAACACACTCAGATTATGTTCTTCCCGAAGGGTACTAAAATGGTTAATTTCGGAGATGTGACGTCTCTCTTCTTGACCATGTCAGGTCACATCTTCGTCGGTAACGTAGTGACGTAACGGTAGTGACGTATAAGGCACTCGCACACTGAAAACTGACGATTTGTTAATTAATTTATTAATTATTAGTTCAAAATTTTCAACTCCGATTTATGGGAATATCGAATTATCGTGATTCGAAAGTCCGATAATCTTTGAACTGAACGAATGCTCTTGTCATTATGATAACTTCATTTAAAAACCTTATAGCATAGCACATTCAATGGGCTACCTCAAGAGTTGCATAATGTAAGCCAGGCAAAATTTAAATATGTTTTGCGTAGCTGGTTAATCAGCCATCCATTTTATAGAATTAGTTTTTTTTAAACTATTGTAAATATATTTTAAGTTCTTCCTAAACTTTTGGTCATATTCTACCCTTTGATTAGAAGGAATATCGTATTTGCGTAGCAGTTTAATCTGTATTATATTAATGAGTATTTTACTGCATTTATTATTGAATCTCCAAATCTCTGAAAACCCACATTTTGCAAGAAAATACATATTAGGGTTATAACTACGGGCATTTTTTCTGAGACATCACAGGCAATGTAGGATGTAGTATAAATTGGTCTCGCCTCAAAACGAACACAAATATTCTACTTTGATTTTTTTTCGTTTGCATTTTTCGGCATTTTATTCTCTACTCTTCATTTTTACGAAAATTTTCATTCACTCGTTGCATTTTTCCCTATTTTGTCTTCAGAATGGATTTCTCGAACATTACAGACAAAGCGATCTCATAATTCCTGAGCTATGAGGAATTCATTGATAAATATAGTAAACTTATCATAAATTACAATAGAAAACATGATAATAAAAAAGTAGTAATATAAAATACCTAAATCTTGTCCTTTGTTTCTTACTACTACAAATTGTCTTTTTTAAATGTGTATTTAGTAATATTAAGTAATTTTTTCAATTTTTCATTAGATTAAGGTCAAAGGTAATTTTTCAGGCTTTATTAGTTTATCAACCTCCGAGCCCTAGTTACAAATTACACAGCAATATGTACTGTAAATTTGACTGACTGACTAACTCACTCGTTCCTGTAACCCCTATGGTGGGCATAGGGCCTCCAAGTGGGGGTTTCATTACCTATACTAATTTTGTTACGCTTATTTTACGAGAAAGAGCAGAAGGACAGGTGGTAAGCCCAAAGCCTCTCAACCCCCCTCCGGAAACTAAGGTATTACTTGGACTTGAAATTTTGTCTAGAGGCTCTAATTTAGGCTTGGAGTTCTTTTACGTGCCGTAAATCTACGGCACGGGCCCCCCCAGCTTAAAGTCCCTCCCGAAGGACTCCGTGCCCAGAATTTTTACCTCCTGAAAAATCCATCGACCGCGGCCGGACGCCGCCGCTGTAAATTTACAAAATTAAAATTCCCTAGGATTATGAATGTGTGTCATAAATTGCATAAAATATTGGGTTCTTGAAGATTGTTTGGCATATGGATACATCATCACAATCTGCAATTAAAGTAAATTTAGCTGGAGTCTTTTCCATTCAAATATAGGAGAGTCAAACTTAACATGATTTACAGTTAGTATAGATTCTTGACACAATTATAACACAGTCTGAAATAATACGAAATTTCAATAAATAACTCCAAAACATCCCATCATAAATTGTGTCAAAATGATATTTGGAGTATAAATTTTAACTTTTAGCCGAAAGTGTGCTGCAAGAAGAAGAGTTATTTAGTCAAAGCACCGTTCGTATGCCTACTCCTTATCCAAAAGTCGTTTTGACAGTGGAAGATGTAGTTCAACATTTTATTTTCAACACCGTATTTATGTGTATTTTATTGTATTCACGTGTATTTTATTGCATATAATAGCTAGGAAATATGTCCACTGCAACTATCTGTTGCTCATGTCATGAACACAGACCAACAGCCATTTTGATGTCTTAAAATTAAACTTACTCTTGGGTATATTTAGGTCGCTGATGTCAAATGTGCCATTAGTTTTGCCCTATCAGCTTTAGTTTTGTGAGATATGGTATTACCATTATGCATATTATCCCATTTTACGTTTGATATAAATAAAAAACAGTGCCTATTTTTAGCGTCTAAATCACGTGAAGAAAAAGCAACACACTAACATTACATTAACATTAAAAACAATATAACATGGGGTCTTTCAAAAAATTGATATTATCACATATTGTAAGGTCGTTTATGACTAATGAGCTGTCAATTTGTGGGCCAAAAAAATCCAGCTTTTAGTTTTTCTGTAATTCGTACAGTTTTCGTGCTACGTGTCCCAAGTATGGTCAAGAACCTTCAATAGCTATATTATCAAGCAAAATTTTGTTTTACTAGACATAGAGTTCACGAATAAAATCTATATAAAAGTAGAGCTGGTAGAGAAAAAACCGTTTACATATTTGGAATAAGCACACTAAGTATAGCCAAAATCCGGTAAAACATCTGAGACACCAAACAAAATGTTCTTTTTTGTAGGGCTGTGTTTTGAATGAAGTTATATTATAGGAGTTGTGCATCTGCCTTTAAACAGCTCTCAGTTCTTCGTTTAAAACGGAATGCAATACCAAATGGTGTTAATTAACCTTATGCAATGAATCACTTGTTGATGCAATATGTCCATCACTATGAACCCTCCGCGAAAACTCGAGGTCATTAACAGGATGCTGGATGGGATTGTTTAACTTGCATTGGGCGGATCTTATCATTTGAGATGCTGTACATGGACACCACTCAAGAGAATTCTTCTTATAATACAACTTTGTGCCTCTATGAAAAATCCTATAATACACATTATATAATAAATCAAATGCGTATTGACAATTTTAAATATTTTTTTAGTTCAACTTTATTTATACACGTTATAACTCAAATGTCATATTAGTGCTAGGTTCTGAGGGTAAATAAGCATTTTTTTCTATTCGTGATGTGTTATGGCTTCTGTTAATTTCAATAGATGTTCAATTTGATGTTGCTACCTAGGTGGAGGTTTTCCGAAGTTTTTCCTCACCTGTGAGACAAATGTCGGGTAACTTTAGGCCCTTGTGGTCCCCGGATATCATCTGGCCGTCATTATCATCTTCATCCCATCCTCGCCTTGTTCAGAGTGAATGTGTGTGTGTGTGAATGGTGTGTATCGTCCTATTTGTTCGTGTTGTCTCGGAGGTGGTCCCGACATTGGGCTGATCATTCATCCGGGGAGCCCTCCCTGTCCTTGTTTGGTCAAAAAAGTATGTTAAGTGATCCATAGATAATCCCTCTCTCGACAGGTGGCGGCCCTGTAAGGCCTGGGCGGCGTGGGTTGTTTAAATGTCCCTAAAAGGGAGAGGTAAAACTAAGGTAAAGAAAGAAAGAAAACATTTTACGAAATTGCTAATTTGAGGTTATAAGATGAAATATGAATACAACTACAGCTTCGTTTAGATCAATTCTTTTATCTACATCACCTGCAGAGAAGCTATGAGGAACCACTTAGTCCATTTGTAAGTTTTTTTGTTTTTTTTTTAAATCTCAATCCATCAAATTGGTTTCTAGAGAGGGTGAAAAGAAAATTTAGGCTGACCGGGTGAGAGATAATTCAGCACCCTCGATAATGTGATCAGGCTATACTTGTCGGACGCCTAACTGCAATTTCGAGAACCAGAAACTCGCCAATTTTTATGGCTATCAGGATGAAGATAAAATAGGATGACTAGGAATCCATGTTCGAGTCATGTCTAGCAGAAACTAAATGTTTTTTAGCACCTTCAGTCCACACAGATCTATGCCCTAATCTGAATGAATTCTCCTCAATATCATTCTCTGAACAAGACGAGGATGGGATGAAGACTGTCTCCGTGCATACGTCGATGTGGATGTAAATGAGAATAAATTTCTGAATCAATCAAAAGATTAAGAATACAAGGGAAGATGTAAAATATATTACATTTACCTTGACAGTTCCGGGAGAACCAAGTAAAATATTTAGATCTATCATGTTTGTCGGGACTGAACCCGGCAGTTCGGAACGTAAACCGGTGACGTTACCACCTGCGTCTGAGTGTTCGGTTTGGAAAAAAAAAAGGTAGCAAATTTCGAGACATTAGCCATAATTCTTTAAGGGGAGTAGTTGCAGCTTCTATTTACTTACTCAATGACAATAGACAATTTCTAAGCAAACTAAACAAACGCTATCTATTTTATGGAACCTGGAGGTTCATTGCCGCGCTTACGCGAGGCCGCCATTCAACCCTATTCTGTGCTAATTCCATCCAACAATCCCTCGAAAATCCTACTTCCCTTAAATTTATTCTACTTTGTCTAGGTCTTCCAAGTAATATTTTCCCTTCAGGTCTCCCAGTCAATATTTTTTGATTAGTTATGTCATTCCTCCATGCGCGCAATATGTCCAGCCTATTTCATCCTCCGTGTTTTAATTATCCTAATTATATTCCGTGAAGAGGAAAATTATGAAGCTCGTCTTTGTGCCGTTTTCTCCAGTCCCCAATTTAATATCTCTTGGGTCCGAGTATTTTCCTAAGCACCCTATTTTCGAACACACTCAGATTATGTTCTTCCCGAAGAGTAATGGACCGTCTCACATTAGGGTATCCATATAATGTTTATATCAAATCGGGACATTTTAATTTCTTTTGTAAAAAACCTGGGACAGTTAAGGAAAAATGGGGACAAAAATTTAATTCACAAAATTTAGGGAATATTTACAATTTACCGTTGTCTCATGCACACAGATTATCACTTCTTAAATTTCTTCTGAAGACTGGTGGAGATAATTTGTCCCACAGAAATAGATGCCTCATTGTCATAGTACATTTCACTTTTATGTATTCTATCAAGAAGTGCGTTTTTCTTATAATTATAATCATAAAAGTCAGCACATATTACTTCATTAAAGGATGTTTTGATAATGAGCAAGACCTTCACTTTGTACCTTTTATTAATGTAGCGTGAAACACACTGACCAATCACAATGACAAAAAAGCGGGACATTTGAGTGTCCCCCAATAAAACTTTCTGAACAGCGGGACATTTTGCCAAAAAACGGGACGAATGGACACCCTATCTCACATCCATATAATACAACCGGCAGCTTCTACAGTATGTATAATTATTCTGTACGTTCTACACAGTCTACAGAATGAACATAACTAAAGCCGATAACCTTTCAAATCCTATTGCAATAAGAGAACGTTATCTCGAATGACTAGGTACTGGTTAATTTGATCACCTCCGTTCATACTCTGACTGAACTTCGTACCGAGCAACACAATGAATCATTTCGATTGAAAGTTACGAGATTGAAATTCATTGTCACGTTTCGCATTTCGGTAGGAAGATAAGTAGGACTTTGTATTTGAGCTATGACATCAAGCTGGATAGGAGTCCAAGTGTACCTGCGTATACTCAAATGCAATGAAACACGTATTTAGAGATTAAAAATCAAATAAAAAGCCAAGTGCCCCTCGAGTAGAAAAGGATAGCCTATACTTTTCAAATTCATATGAATATGTTTGTGCTTAATGAGTTTCTATCGGTCGAAATATAACATTTTTGCAATAATAATGGTAATAATTTAATAATAATAAAGTGGGGCGGGAGCTTTTTGGGGTCTGTAACGAGATTTAGACAGCTCTAAATGTTATTCTGTGGATATATATGTATTATTAATGACAAAAGAACACATCTATTAAAGAGATCACATTTTGATTTTTATTTGAGGGAGGTTCTATGTGGTTTTAGGGTCTATGTATGGCACCTCGGGTCTAAATTTAAGTTTTTACGATTCTTTTAATCCAACCCTCGATACATAGCAGACAGAGGTAGAAAAAGAATATGAGCATGCAGTGCAGAATGTATCAATATGACACCACCGGCCATTACTTCGACGCGTTAATAGAGCGAGGAAACAATTTGAAACCTGAGGTAACTTGATACCCGGGGACTGAAGAGGATAATGAAATTGTGTACTTTAATGGATATCATTATGATACTGTTATAATGTTATGCCACATGTAATAAGTGTATGATTGAACAAATATACCATTATCTGTCTTGGTATAAAAATAAGCCTAAAGTAGTTAAGCAAGCTAGAGGAATATTATCATTTTATGGAACCCGAAGGTTCATTGCCGCCATTCAACCATATTCCGTGCTAACTCCATCCAATCATCCCTCGAAAATCCTACTTCCCTTAAATCTATCCTAATATTGTCCTCCCGCCTACTTCTAGGTCTTCCAGGTAGTCTTTTCCCTTCGGGTCTCCCAGTCAATACTTTTGAGATGTCTTTCCTCCCCCAAGCGCGCAACATGTCTTAGCCCATTTCATCCTCCGTGATTTAATTACCCTTACTATATCCGGTGACGAGTACACTTTATGAAGCTCATCATTATATAGTTTTCTCCAGTCCCCATTTCCATCTCTCTTAAGCCCAAATATTTTCCTAAGCACCCTGTTTTCGAACACTCAGATTATGTTCTTCCCGACCAAAATCTTGTTTTTATGCAGTTCAGAAATTCTTATCTTAATACAGTGAATGAAGTTATTTTTAATACATTTCGGCAGCTTTACTAGCTTAATTAATTATTCGACCGAGCTGACAACAAAAGAATGCAGTGGCGGACGCAAATTTTTTCGGGGGGGGGGGGATTTGAATAGGTAGAAAGAATACTAAAAAAATAACCAACTTACATATATAATTAGTTTATAAACTGGCCACTTACATTGCATATATAGCCTTTTTTCAAATTTCGGGGGGGGGGGATATATCCCCCAATCCCCCTCTGCGTCCGCCACTGAAAGAATGTAATTTATAATTCAGCATACTGTAGTTAACTTGCGTGTTATTAGGCCTACTTGTGATTTAGAAACCATCCAGTTTCCAAGATACGAGAATCACTATATAGAGAATAGTCACGGATGTAATTATGGTCATCAGATAAGTGTTATCTCCTATTTAAAAACTGAACATTTCAAACCACACTGTCATAGTAAACATATTTATCTCTCTCAACAAACTTTGACATTCAAGTTACAAGTTACGAGTATAACCAAACGGGTCGCAGAGTGGACTTCGGATTTCGTTCACAGCATCATTGCGAAAGGGAAAAAGGCGATGTAAAGTGCCAATAAACTAATGTACATCAATTACATCTGTATCTGTTTCATAGCCTTTCTTAGAACTTCTTATCATCCAGATTTTTTGTATTATCTTAACTTTTGAAGATACAGATATATATTCATGAAACCGCACGGAATATTACTTCTGTTGAAAATTACATGAGAATATTTTGTTAGAAAAATTTCTCTAATACTGCGAACCCATGACCTTCGGCTTTCCGTGCCGGTGCCCTTCCAACTAACATCACAGCGCCAGATGGAATCTCTCCCGATCACAAAATCCCTCAATTAGCGTGCTTCAAATATTGTATAATATGATGTAAATGTCTTTTACTGGGGTGACCATTTTGGGTAACCAACGTAGGAGAGTTTCCATCTGTGAATCGAACTCTCGCTAGCTCAGTTGGAAGAACGTGGCATGGCGAGCCGAAGGTCATGGGTTCGAGTCTCAGTGTCACAGGAATTTTTGTCAAAAAAATATTTTCATGTAACTTTGGAAGAATCCGTTGGTGACTTGCCTACTTTTAAAGTATGATTTGAAAATGTTTACAACACAATCAATTCCACCGCAATTCTAGATTTAGGTAATTTTAATAAGCCAACAACCTCAAATCATTTTACGAAGACAAGCAAGTTATCTTACGCGATTAGCAAAAGCACGAGAAATAATCAATGAGATGGAATAAATTGTTAAATTATAAGTTAATCTAGGTGTCCTCTGGGCAAATTTTAGGTAGATTCCGAGTATAAGATTTGAAGCTCCTTAGCGGCCCTAAGTAAGTGCCTCAACCGAAACTATATTTTTTCTCATCCCAGTACTGTCCTACACCAGGTAGTTCTCCTCCAGTCGAAAGGCTTGCTTACTGCCAAACCGAAGTAAATATAGAGCTACTCTAAATTCACATTATAGAATATGGATTATAAATCAGGTGTACATATACAATTAACCAAAACCGTAAGGGTAATTATTATTCAGACGAATATGTTTTGGAAATTCCATTAGGTGATAAGCCGATATTCACTTCTTGGACGTTTTCCACGATTTCCAATTGCATTGTTTTCGTTGCAAATAACCTGCTTGACATAGGCTATTCTCTTGTTTTCCTCACCAGTGATAGTATCTTCAAAAATTATATAATATACTCTTCCACTGCTGAAGGGTAGGGATGTTCGCTCACCTCACGCAGCGGGCCCGGGTTCGATTCCTGGTCGGGACAATTTTCCTAGGTGGGTGGGTTTTCCTCACCTGCGAGAAGAATGTCAAGAAACTTTAGTCCCTTTTGGTCTGGCCTCATTATCATCTCCATCCCATCCGCACCTGTCAGAGTGAGTGTGTGAGCGACTGGTGTGTCTCGTCCTACTGTATAGGCCTATGTTCGTGTTGTCTCGGAGGTGGTCCCGGCATTAGGCTGGTCATTCATCCTGGGAGGCCCTCCATTCCTTGTCTGGTCAAAAAAGTTTGTATGTGATCCCTAGAAATTCCCTCCTTCGCCGATTTGCGGTCCTGAAAGGCCCTACAACGGGGAGGTAAAACTCAGAGAAAGAAGTCTTATTTATAGAATATTATACAGGTACTTACGAAGTAAAATTCTTACTGTAAGATCGTAAGCGAGCCAGATTAAGAAGATTGTAATGAATTTAGAGGGTCATGAGGTTTTGTTTATAGTGGAAGTGGAGAAAGAAAAAGGATGAGTTCTCACATCGCTTATCAACTATTTCTAACCAGTAAGTCTCAACACGAATAGAAATAAGGCACAGTACAAGTTACAACGTTGGCGGACGTCCAACAAGAAAACACGCCAAGGAAGGGAACATAATAATATTGTATGTCCAAGTTTGAAGTAGAATTACAGCACCGGCATATTACACTATGCTTTAAATTTATACAGGAATTTAACGTCAAACATTATGCAACAACATGCAACAAGGTAAAATATGTGAAATATGACCTTGATAAATAGACATTAACTAGTAAACCCATGCGGCGCTATCGCACTTCGTCTCTTTGAATAGGAAAACTGAACGAATATTATAGTTAGATAATTTTGAACCTACAGTGGTATAGGCCTACAATCATGTACGAAATCCTTAAATCAGGAGTGTCCACATTTTGCAAAATAAGCATTTTATATGTTAAAAATTCGAACGGTGAAGTTCAAAAGGAAATGAAAACTCTTCTAATTCTTTAGAAATGAATAAAATGTGCTGTGCAATTAGTTTCAGTCATATATAGTTTACCGTATATCATGTAAAAGCAGCCTCATTAAACGTAATTTTTAATTGACACTGTTTTAATTACAAATACATCAATTCCTTTCCAGGGGGTTACTTTTCATGGTGTTGGGGTGGATACTTTTCATGAAACTGGGCGGGGGGGTGGGCACCTCTGCTTAAATATATGTATATATGAATTCAGAAAAGTTTACGAAAACTCGTTATAATCTATATAACTTATTATTTCTTATGTGAAGATCTTAAGATACGCAAAAACTGAGTCGTTATGAATGAGGCATCAATGACGCATAGGCGCCGACTTAGGGGGGGCAACGTACTTTCTGCCCCCCCCCAAGACTTAAGATTTTATCATGTAAAGCCTATGTATAGCTACTGAAAATCCAGTTCTTGCCCCCCCAGAAATATGGATGGGTTGTAAATTTCTATAAGTTATTACATGCCTTCAGCAAACTGAACATTTCACGTTCGTTGTTGGTGTGAACTTCTCCGGAAGTGGCAAGTGTAGTTGAGTTTAATTTAGAAACTAAGCACAGAAATGCTGCAGGAAGAAACAAGTGATTATTTGCATTAAGGTTCGGTACGTAACTATAATATTGCTATACTTTTATCAAAGTTTTAACTTGTTATTTTGTACATATTCGATAATCCGAACAAATTGAAAATCCGGACCATCCTGACGTACTACTGTATGTCAGAGTTAATTAAGATGAAATATATTTTCAAGAGTTACGTACCACAGCGGGTTTTGACAGCCACCTATCTACATCTTGCCACAGGTACTCCGTAAGAGTTTGGTCAGGAATGCGTGTTTCTCCAGGGAAGGGCGATTCTAAAATCCTGTCATGCTTGCCCCTTGTCGACGCTTGAAGATTCTGGTAGCGCTTGTGTTGTAGGCATAGC
Source organism: Ectobius pallidus (assembly GCA_964059195.1). Taxonomy (NCBI): domain Eukaryota; kingdom Metazoa; phylum Arthropoda; class Insecta; order Blattodea; family Ectobiidae; genus Ectobius; species Ectobius pallidus. The sequence continues at coordinate 124,675,178 of CAXKWD010000009.1, forward strand.
GACGCCAGTCCTCCACGTGTTACGGAGACGGGCGTCCAGCTGCTGCCAAAAGAAGCAAGCGCGGAGCGAAGCACTATTAGCCGCGACATGATGCACACACTGAATGTGACTGACGGCCGAATGGTAGGTACACTGTCACTGGTGTTACAGCCCCCCCCATCATTTACACCAACCTGCCATGCCTTCCGATTACACTATAGAATTGCACACTATCTCTAAAGTCTTTTCATGCCACGAAAATATAATTGAATGATGTTCCCTGATCAGTACAAAATCCACATGTGTTGAAATAATGGTCAAAACTAATGGTCACAAAGCTTCTCGTAGTTCACAGACACGAATGGACTGCAACTTTAGTCATGTAAACTTGTGTTGTAAATAATAATAATAATAATAATAATAATAATAATAATAATAATAATAATAATAATAATAATAATAATAAATACAAATCATAATCATAATGATGATGATAATAATAATAAATAAATAAAAAATAAAAACCAAGCGAGGTCCTGTTTCAACTAGGCCATTCGGCATTTCGTCAGTCCGTCTCGGGGTGCTCCTGTTTCCTCTGCCATATATCATTCCACCAGAGCTCTATCATTGGTTGCATAAAGGAATTATTAAATTTGTTTGTTAAGCAGGATCGACTAAACATATTGTTCGACTTTTTTTCTAATTTTGCAAAAAATCTTCCTTCAAGTTATTAAACATGATTATGTGTAAGGTTTTATTTTTTTTTTATTTCGCTTCAACATGATGGCCACATGGTGGTGGCCTCTTCCTTGGAAGTGCGGCCAGGATTCCTGGTGGCAAGTGAGGTGATTTTGAAGCAGCCAAACTTTCAGCGCCACCAGGTGTTTGTATTTCGTTAAACGGAGGTCTTCACATGAGATGTTACATCCGGAGTGGCCAGACATACTCGTATATGGTGTATTGTTAAAGACAAAAATGAATGTAGAAGCAGTGAATAATAATTTTGATATAGAAAAATTTATCCATGAAGTTCAAACAAGACCTGCATTATGGGATATGAATGCAGATGAATATTCCAATAGGGATATGAAGAGGAAGAACTGAGAAGAGTGAACGTTTCTTTTGAGAACATGTAGGGGGAAAACTTGAGTATGAAGAGGAAGAACTGAGAGGAGTGAACATTTGTTTGGAGATCATGTAGGGGGAAAACTGGAGTATGAAGAATGCCCTACATTGATCGCTCTTGTAAAAGTGGGAAAATACATAATTTTCTCGTTTTTTGCTTTCAGTTACTACGTAATCGCATGTGCAGATCAATAGCCACTGCTACTTCTTCCACCTCCATTTTCAAATGAATATAGAATGATGGTGGTGCAACTATTGGCTGAACAAAATAATTACACCACCAAGTGAAGTGCCACCGAGAGGACTGGTGGTACGATTGTGGTGGCTTCATGTGAAGGCAGCCTTAATGAAAAGAGCACACAAGTTTAGTACAAAAAAAATATTTCAATTGTTTCATTATCAGACATCTGTTCACTTGTTAATAACAACATTATAAATAAATGCTTACTGCATGAAGATTGATCATGTGGAATCCCTTGTAGTTGCAGTAGGATGACCCATTGTTTGGAGGGAAGTTATGATTTTTATACATTTACCAACAGCAACAACTCTTCAGTTAGGAAGATTCCAATGTTTATGAAAATCACATGTTTGGCTTGCATGTAACTGAAATAAAATCAGAGAAAATAATAGTGGCTATTGGATACCGGTAATTTTCATAATTAGTAACATGTTATTAACAAACAGTCCGCCTCTGTGGGTGAGTCGGTAGCGATCCTGCCTGCCACTCCGGCGGCCCGGGTTCGATTGCCGGCCGGGTCAAAGATTTTTCAGTAGTGAAAATTCCTTTCCCGGGTTCAGGACTGGGTGTGTGTGTGTGTGTGTCCTTAGGTTTAAGTACTGGGGACTGGCGCACCCCGGTAACAAATACGCTGAGAATATTCCCTTATCACCAGGGGTCGCTCGCGAACCTGAGGAATAACTTTTATTAACAAACAATTATTATTATTATTATTATTATTATTATTATTATTATTATTATTATTATTACAGTGAAACCTTCATATAACAATATTTGGGGGTCCCTAGCAGATTGTATTGTTATATTAGGGTTATTGTTGTATTGAGGGATTGTGATTTACCACAAATTAGAAAGACTGCATGCAGAAAACTGGGTAACCTACAGGATAATTCATGGAATGGACATGCAAAAAAGTGGAAAATAATGAATCACAAAAAAAATTAAAAGTTTCCTGGCTTATAAAAGAGTTAAAAGTCCTTATCATTCAAAATGAATCCTCCTATATGGCTCATGCTGTACAAAGGAAAATTGAGTGTGGCAGATCGCCTGTGCAAGTAGCTAACGATAGCGAGGCAAGGTTCAGGTATCTCCAAGCCTGACAGAAGCATCACTCTGCACAATTTCAATTGTATGCTAAGAAACTTTACATAAACCAAAAATATCAAGTGAAGAAAAGAAAGAAGAGATAGAAGAAATGCTTCTGAAGCCAAATGTACAAAAACAAATGTTTTTACAACACATGGTTGTTGAGCTATGAGGTTTTGAATAATAAGTAAGACTGTTGAGCATCAATGCATCTCCTGAGAGTAGTCACAGGAAACTTACACTCTCTTTCTTCCTTCTGACAAGTGCGGCAGCTGTGCACAAAGAATCAGCAGGGATTGGAGCATACCATTTTCCTTCATATAGCATTGAGAATAAAATGGCCACTACTAAGAAAAACTAAATTTTACAAGAGACTGCGTTGAAGTTTTTTATTCTAAAGAAAAAGTGTAGAATGTTATAAGGACATAAGTGCTCTCTGACGGAAAATAACAGAAGTACAGGTATGGGCATCTTACACCAAATAAATCTGATACAGACCATTAGAAAACAGCAAAAAACCGAAAATTAATTATTTTTGAGAAGTGGCTCTATTATTCTCAGTATGCGATATGTAGTGTTAAATAACCTAGAATACTAGAAAATAGTTTATGTATTGACAAATAAAAAATCTTTGTAAATAGATCTAATGGTGAATAAATATTTCATTTCATTTCTTTAAAGCTTGACCTGTTCTTCCCTTATTAATAGACCTACAGCCTATTCCCTTCAGTGCTTTATTTTTGGAGGAGTGCTATGCCTCATTGGGTTGATGGCTAGAGAGAAAATCCCATTACAGTGGCGCCAACTTATATGGGCCCGTGGGGCTCAAGCCCACCCAATAATTTGCCGGGATTATTATCATAATTATTTGTTGCTATTACTAAAAATTGTGTGCATTATTTGATGAATCGCTGTAAATCGAAAAATCAGACTATTGTGAACATATATAATACAATCTTCTCTTGTTCTAAATCCCTCACGATAATTTAAAATCGTTCCACAATTCATTACATTTTTACGTCTGTCAGTGCAGTTTCCACATCCACCGCCTATATCTTACTTAAGGAGAGCGCAGAAAAGCTAGACTTAGAATTTAGACGATGCTTGTGAGAAAAGGCCATTAATAGACGAGGCAAAAAATTTGGATGGAACATGTAGAATTAATTAATTTAAAAGGTCGTCAAAGAAAAATAAACCACGAAAAAGATAGTGTGATTGGGGGCAGTAGGCTCCTGGTCTTAGGAAAGACAAAGAAGATTATTTTATTTTAGTAGATACCTAAAGCAGCAAAGTTTATAATATAACATTATTAATTTTGTTACACAATTGTTTTTCTGTCGGTTGAATTACATTAATTGCTACTAATTATTACAAACAAAAACATCGTTTCTTACAGAATCGTATATTTATCCGAATTATCATTAAAATACTTTTCATGAATCAAAGGGGCGAGAGTGTGAAAATTTGAAAATCTTTGAGCCCACCCAATTTTGTTCAAAAGTTGGCGCCACTGTCCCATTAAGTTTAAGAACTACTGTACTTGTTTCCACTGTAGAGTTCTACAAGTTTAACAGTAGTGCAGTAATACACATTACTTGACCAAATCATAGGTGAGAGAGGAATTTAGTACCATATGGAATATTCTTTAGAAGTGATTGGGATTTTGGCCCTGATCGTTGGAACCTCCCGATTTACTTATTCCTTATCATTTATGGGTTTCAAATAATACAAAGGATAATTTTTTTTAAATTCATATCCATGCAAACAATGTCGTTTTTTGCATCAAATTTATAGCCAAGTAATTCAGCTCGAGACAAATTCTAATAAGCACTTGTTGCACATCAGGATTTCTACTTTACCAGTCCCATGTATTGAGCAATAGTAGTAGCTAGGCATTTCTTGAACTTCACTTATTTTTATGCTTCACAACTAAGTTGCTTATATAGAATATGCTGTGGGGAAGGTCTGAGACCAATAATTACATTTTTGTGTTCCAGTTGACCAGTTCATCAAGCTCACTGTGCGAAGTTCACATTCAAGGTTCACTTTGTACAGTGTGGTTCATAAGTTTATCTTAGCCCAAGAGCTAGTTCTTTTAAAGTACTTGAAGTATTCTTTGATTTTGTTATCTATGAGCACAAATTCACAATTATTAGAGAAAAAATAAAATTCTGTATTCAAATTAAGAACGTTATGAGGAAAATCATTGCAATTATTCGTCATATTCATGTCACCTTTAATATTGCAGGGAGATCTGAAAGTATCATTTTGCAAGAACGGTAGGTAACACCAGTGGCGCAACCAGGATTTTAATCCTGGGGAGTACTAAAATTATAAAATATGTGGCTAGTAAAGCTAAATATATCATATACATATATAATCAGCTGGGTGGAATTAATTCTTGGTAGTTTTGCACTTCCAATTTTCTTTACAACTCATTCTAATATCTACTACTATTATTTACTACTATTAACTTATCATTAGGCTATTACGATTTTTCTATTTTTGAAAATATCACAATATATAACACTTTATTCTACTTCTAAAACAACTTCATAGTTATCATGCCAGTTAGCCTAAACACAACTGAAAATTCAGTCATCGAGGATCTCTGAACTACAATTCTTTGATGACCACCAGATATATTAAATCATTTGAACTTCCATGACAACTTGAAATTATTATTAATAATAGAAGATTTTGCCATATTCTGCCATTATGGATCATGCAGCAGTCTTCGTGCAGAGGGATTTGGACTTGATTCTTTGAGTATAAGTGATGTTTGGAACTAATGCATTTGAAATTGGTATCAAATGTCTGTTATGTACAGCAAAAACAAGTTATTAATCCCATTAAAGCCTTCAAACTTTATACATGAAATCTTTTAAATTATCTTCCATTCTTGTCCCTAATAGAATCATAGTGAAAATGAGACAATTACAAGCCTCACACACAAGCTCTTCAGCACACTCCTGGGAGCATACAGGCAATATCAGGGGAAAGAGCTTGCAGGCAATCACGCGCGGTGAAAAAATGCAGCTCAAAATGCATGCACGTTCTTCCTTGCATGATAGCGTTTCAACAAAAAGTATGTGCGGAAGATTGTGTATGTAATTGCCAAACATGCGCAAATTCTTTCTCAAAAGAATGGTGCGTGGAATGTCTTAATTTTATACACGCCAGCTAAGGGTGTGCGGTATTATTTAAAGTTCAGTACAGAGGAGTTGACGTGCTCTTGGAAGTTTTGTTTGTTTGTCTTCTGCCTTTACATACATACACACTTCCATACGAAATAACGCAACATTACATGAATGATGCACCACACGGTTTCTTTTGTATGTCTATTGCCTTTACAATCATATGTTTTCACGAGCATTTGAGTGCGTAGCTACCTAAACCCGAGCGATAAAACTTGTGTGTGAGGGAAGCTATTGATTTAAAGAAAAACGTTCTAATTGGAGGACTGGAGGGGGACTTTAGACCCTTAGCCCTCTGGTCTCTGCACCACTGGATAACACATTTTCTCATGTATACATATGTAATGAGTGCAGTGATAGGAGTGGGTCTATGTTGTCTCTTGCTGAAGGTTGAAAACTAGCTACAAAGACCATGAGGACCTCAGGCAGGCTTTGTGGGCTTCCTGCTTCACAGTGTGTCAGCATCGAGCCCATGGAAGAAGTAACTTTCATGGAAATAGAGCATAGTGGTCGATGACATCACAAAAAAATAACATACCGGTACCTATGTAAAATGGAACCGCTTCTAGCAAATCAGGAAAATTATGTATTCTTATAGTAAATATTATTTTTTGGTGCAAAAATTCTCATTTAATACTCCTACGGCTAGTGTACTTTATGAGCAGAAGAAACTAACCTCATTCTAACTGGATATGAAAAGTTTTACATTCTTACATTCATAGAGTTCTATAAACAACTTTCAACTAAGCCTGCATTCTATTCTTTTGCACACTCCTTTAAGTGTCTTTTTTTTTTAATTATGTGGAAGGTAATTATAATGGGACACTCAACGAATATTTAGAGCAAGTGAGATGCTATATGGAAACTGATATTGAAAATTATCCGAACATCATTTTTCACAACTGAGTATTATATTTGTAAGTATTCTTTCTTTAAAGCTTACCTGCACTTTTTCAGCCGCATGACACAAAAATAAACAACACTCGGAAATGATCCATAAAACAATATTACATAAATCGGCTGTTTTTTAAAAGTATAGTGGTTCAAAACAGGCGGTAGGAAATGGCGGTCGTTAGAGATCTCAGGGCATAGAGGAAGAAGTTTACGACCATCGAGATAGTAAATTAGCATAAGATAAAAATTTATTTTTGAACTATTTGTTTCATAGGTAGTAGCATAATATCAGTAGTAATGAGGTAATAAGTAAGATTAGTAATTAAAAAGCTGTGAATTATCCTACGTAGTGATTTTTCCTATTTTTTCCATACTCCTCCAACGAGTGACATGGCGCCGAATCGTATGCTCGCTGACTACACGTGTATTTGTTTACCCTGCTGACAGTTTTAGTTCATCTGTATCCCACTAGATAGACCTGTATAAGTGGGTAATGGCGCCAACATGAACGTAATCCTTGTATAATCAACTTTTCTTTGTGTATTTGCCGTTTCATACTTATTAATTATTCGGTTTCAGTGTGTAATATGCGTTAGTCTTCCGACAGTTAGCGGTGAACATCAATTCAATTTCGAAAATAGGAAGTGTTATTAGTTAACTAAAGTGTAAGAGACAATTCCACATGTAAGCGGCAATTTTTCAAATTCTTCAATGACACCCAGTCTAGGAGCGACTGCACTTACAAAAGGTAATTATTTATTAACTAATTTGCACATTTCCTATGGAGTATAGATGCAGGGCCGTCCCATCGATCTTCTGGGTCTGGGGCAAAAGTGATTTGCAGGCCAATAATGCAAGGAGATCTGCCGCCACCTTTAAATTTTTCATAACAATGTCATTCTAAAAATGTCAAAACATTCAGGGCAGTAATAATTAGGGCCCAGATTTTTAGGTTTTTATAAACTCTGTAGTAGTTATTTTAAAACATCTATTAAAAAATTTTATTTTAGGTTTTTACCATTTAAAGACACATTTTTTAAGTTTCATTTTAATAAATATAATAAACATAGTGATAAAATATTATAATTAATTTTAATTTTACTTAGTATCCCATGGCTCTGAACGACAAAACCATGGGAACATCTTTTGCTTAGTTTTTAACAGTTTATAGAAAACAATTAATTTTAGAATATTAGGCTGTCATTTCCAACTCCATCACATAAACTCAACAAGAAGGTTTTTCAGTTAATCAACCAACTTTTAGAATATTTCACTTTGCCATCTTGCCGGTGCAGACACTGAATAAATTGCAAGTATAAGCTCCTTAAGAATGCATTTAATTTGCTTCTAAAGATACCGGTTTTCGGTTTACCTACGATTTCCTTTAGCCTACAGGCGCAATGAAACACAAAATGAGAAAATTACAAAATGCAATTTTATATTTTCTCTTACAAATGTAAGCTACTGGTAACAGAGATCAAGGCAAAATTGAGGCAGATTTTTAAAAAGTGATCTATTTTTCCCAGAACAATAATAAGTAGGTTAATTACACATTACTAGTTTAAGTAGTTTGTCCTATTTTAATTTTAAACAGTTTTAGCCATTTTTAGTTTTTAACATCTTATTTAACCATGTTTAAGTTTTATAAGATTGGACTATGTGACTACCATGAACAATGAAATGGATAATTATGTTAAAATATCCCAGGTAGAGAACAAGGAACGAAATAGTTGAAAACCTAAGAATCTGGGCTCCGGTAATAATCTACTTCATAATACACAAATTGCACAAACAACACTACGGGCCCAGTTAGTATGTATTAGGGCTTATACCCTTCCCAGCCTTTCATTGATATGGTGTCAAATACAAGATAAAAGCTTTGTACCATGGATCTTCAACACGTGGCCCTTGGACCACATGCTGCCTGCTGAGATGTTTAACTGTCCCTTGAAGATTTGTTGTGGCTGCAACAGTATTTTTTTTTTTTTTTTAATAAAAAACCCTTTAAAAATAGACTCAAATTGTGAGAACGCCAGTTTCAGAGGGGAGAACAACCAAACTTCCCCTGTTTATCATAATTATGTCCCCTAACACTACAAAATATGCTTCAGAAGTTGCTGAACTAAAATCTGTATTAAAAAATAGGTTTTTAGATTTTAGATCATTTGGAAAATCAATTAACATGTTGCTATTGATGTGTTCCTGGTGAAATGAAAAATTTCCACATTTCCACAAATTCATCCTCATACTGTTAAGAAGTACCTATGTATTTGAGCAACTATTTTCAAGAATGAAGATTGTTAAATGTAAATCTAGAACCTGAATGACCATCGCCCACCCAAAGAACACACTAAGCATTGAACATCACATACAAAAACCAAGTATAGACAGATTAGTGAAAAACAGACAGTGACAGGTGTCTCACTAAAAAAATTTGTGTGAACATAATATGTTCCTTTTGATAATCCAATTTTATGTTCATTTCTTAAGAGTAAATTTTCTGTTCTAGTTTGTATTCAGGAAAACATAGACTCAATTCATGGGTATGAAGGAGTTCAAACAACATTTGAATTCTTCCATTTATCCCTCTTAAAGGTCTTCAGTAGCAAAACGTTGAAGACCCATGGCTTAGACAGGAGTTCCCAACCTTATCCTTTTGATGACCCCCTTTCGAGATGTAGCAAGTCACTATGCCCCCTACCATTTTTCAATGTCTTGAAGGGAAGAATGTAAACTAAGACAACATAAAAGGCACAACATTTTTAAATAAACACACATTTTTACAAGATAATATTAAATCAACTAGTGAAAGTAATGATCAATTAAGTCACATTTATGAACCAGTTTAGTAACTAAGTCACTATTATCAGTAGGCCTATTATGTCAGTGAGATGGTTGACACTGTTTTTCCTTGATTAGACCACAAAATATGTTTGTTTCAAATTTGACTGTACACAACGGAGATCACTTGCGACATCTAGCTGACAACACTGTTTTGTTTTCTTTAAAGTCAAAGTTGAGATTCCTAACTCACATAAATATGTGGATAAAAAATGACATAACAACGGTCATTGTAACGCTGGCTATTTGGGGACAAAATCCAAGAAGATTTATCTAAAAGTCCTCTAGACCTGAAGTTTCAAAAGAAACTTTCTTTAAAAGAAAACATTTTTTTGAGCTCATATAATTTTTTTTTATTAATTCCAAATCGTTCTGCGTGCACCCCTCCCCTCAAGACTATTAAACGCCTCAATAGGGGGCGCACCCCCAAGTTGGGACCCACTGGCCTAGAGTAAAAAGTAGAAGTTAGTTAGTGTTAAAGCAATCAAGAATGGACACTCAAACATACAGTTAAAAAGTAGAAGTTGTAATGTGTCTTTCAAAGTAATGGTTCTTGATCTCTATACATTCTGAATTTAAAAGAAAAATCTAAAATGATGAATGCTTTACTTTTCTAAAGGTCCTAATTCTTTCCCCCTATGACCTCCGAGTGTGGGGCTAGGGCCGGCTGCCTGTTTTACCCACCAGCTGGACGGCCCTGAATGGATGTCATAAAAACTGTCAAGTATGAATGTAATTACGTTCCATAACAGCCAAAAGTAAGCATGAGTTGCAAAAATACTGAAAAGGGTATTCTGTGACTCTGTGAATGAACCCAATAACCCAGATACTCCTTTGACCATCGAGACCATATCAGGAGTTAAGGTTCTGTAGGTGTAGAGTACCAGTAGGCCATACTACTATGGATGTGCAAGTCTTCTATTGTTTATGTGTTTATAGCATCTGTCAAATTCAACTGATATATTAATTTTAATAAGTATGATACAGGATGAAACAGTGGCGATGAGTCATGGTAACTAAATATGCAATTCGAAAATTGCCTTTACAATTGGGAAACCATGAAAACCAAGCCAAATTGAGCCACCCTGGACCTCTTGAATGTACGAGTCCAAGATGCTACCCCAAATATTTGTAAAACTTTAAATAATGTCATTTAAAGAGCAGCTTACTTTGCATCTACTTCTATCTACATTTATAAATACTAAAAGTCATGTCTGGGAGACAGTAGGTCAACTTCCAGTATATTATAGCCTATTAAGTTTCAATTCTGAAAAGTAAATGACAAATGGTCAAGTTACAATAGGATTTCACTTGCTGGGTCAACAAGAAACATAATATCAGTAGCAATGAGGTTATAGCTGGGACCCGGGATCGAATCTCGGTGGATCTATGGAATTTGTGGACAAAATGGGGTCGGGGCAGGTCTTCTCGGGGTGCTGCGTTTTCCCCTGCCATATATCATTCCACCGTTGCTCTATTCATCATAATAAAATCATTTTGTTGCAATAAAGGAATTATTATTAATTATAAGTAACTTTAGTAATTAACAAGCTGCAATTATCTTATGTGGTTGTTCTTCCGATGCGTTGTAAGCAGTATTAGTTCACGTGAAGCTCACGAGATGGACCCTGTTATCGCGATTCCACCTGTTCCTAAACGATACAGATAGCAGTATTAGTTCATATGAAGGCCACTAGATGGACCTTGTTACCGTTATTCAACCTGTCCCTGTGTATAGTGGAAAATGGCGGCAACATGAACGTAATCATTTTATAACAAAATCATATTGCGGTTTCTCTGATTCATGTTTATTAATTATGCGGGTTTAAGCTGTAATTTGTGTTACTGTTCCATTAGTCAGCAGGGAACTATATGAAATCAATACGATTTAAAAAATTGAAAGTGTATTAATAATAATTATCAAGTCCGTTATGTTTTTGACACAGTTTCACATGTAAACTGCATTGGACTAAATCATTCGTCAAGACAACTTCTCCTCCCTATTGAACGAAATATGTAGACTATGAATTTAGGTAATTCGTGAAGAGAATCTCGTTATAAAGCGCGGAGTTTCTTAGTCTTTCACTTTATAAATACCAAAAGTCATGTATGCAATCTAATTTTATGTAATTAAATGAGATGGTTGACATTTAAACACGTTTCACGTTCATTTCCTTTTTTGCAGAAAATATGTTTCATGGGCTTTGACCACATTTTCAACTGCTAGTTAGCAATGTTCCAGTCTCCATTACATTGAAATAATCATTGCAATATTGTGCATATTATTACATAATCCCACTTACATACTTCTATGTATACATGATTTTAAGTTCTTGTAAGTAGTGTAAAATAGTAGGTAGCGTTTTTATTTCAAGGTCAGTGTCGTGTGTTGATTATGTACGTGATTGTACCTCCTTTCTTCCTGCATGCCAATACCCGATCTGCCACGATGGGGGAGTTGGTAGCATGGCTGTCTTCTACCCTGGTGGACTGGGTTCATTTCTGAGTGATTTGGGGGTTTTCAGTAGTGGAAAATTGTCTTTTTGGTTTCATGATTGTGTATGTTGTGTTGTCCATTCATTTGCCTGAGAGAGACCTGGATAAGTCACTGTCCTCATATCATGGCTTCAATCTGGATCTGCATTCAGGTAGAATATTCATCCCCACCAATAACCAATGAAGCACTTCTGCTGAAAGGGGCATTTAAGATGTGGTTGCATAAAATTAGGGCAGTACACAGCCATAGGATGCCATAGATTGTCTGTTATTCAGTCAAATCTAGATATTTGTAGTTAGTTCTCTGAAGGCTTTGCTGACAATGATTCGTGCCCTCGTGTAGCTGGGAAATAATCCCTGTTTTATTGCTGTTGGGATGTAAAATATTTTGAAATAACAAACAAATGAATCCTTACTCAAATCTAATGCACACATTTTTTATCCATTTGTAGCATTCAAAATTGGGGTGATGGCGCATTAGATTCGAGTGCAAATCCGTTTCATAGTTCGGCAGAAACTTTGATCATTAATATAACAATACATTCCTATTATGCTCGACTTTTTCATTACATTTATCATTAGTCTGTTAAAGCTATGCACAACATGGGCTAAAGTTAATACAGGGTGGCGCATGAAATGTCAAACACTGAAAATATGTAATAAAACGTTTAATTTTGGGTTTAGAACTTTCAAATTTTATGACGAATAGCCTTGGTCCATGCATGGTTCGTTAAAAGGCAGCACTTGTCAATGCCGCGCATGCGTGGTGTCACCCGATTCGATTTGTGAAACATTGCACATTGTGCAAATTTAACATTGTTATTATTTGTGAAACATGGCGGACAAGGGCCGGTTGACGCTCGGAACAGAAAGTGAAGACGGTGTTGTTTTACGCGGAAACAAAGAGCGTAGCCGCGAATCAGGGATGTTTTCGTGTTTACTTTCGTACGAGGTGTGCTCCCTGCAGACAGACAGTGTATAGACTAGCCGCAAAATTTGAAGCAGAACGTTCCTGAGTCGCGGCTACACTCTTTGTTTCCGCGTATAACAACACCGTCTTCACTTTCTGTTCGAGCGTCAACCGGCCCTTGTCCGCCATGTTTCACAAATAATAACAATGTTAAATTTGCACAATGTGCAATGTTTCACAAATCGAATCGGGTGACACCACGCATGCGCGGCATTGACAAGTGCTGCCTTCTAACGAACCATGCATGGACCAAGGCTATTCGTCATAAAATTTGAAAGTTCTAAACCCAAAATTAAAAGTTTTATTACATATTTTCAGTGTATGACATTTCATGCGCCACCCTGTATATTGTTTTGACATGCTTTACACCAAGCACGTTCAAAGGCGATGGAGTTCAATATGGAGGTATCTGTTGTCTTCTACTTTCGTCCTTAAACTGTTACACCGACCTTTATTTATCAGCATTCACAAATCCATTGTAGTATAAAATAAAATATCCTATTATTGATGCGCATTGCATTTGCCAACAGACTTTCTTTATGATTTGAAGTTTGAGAAATGGGGTGTGCATTAGATTCGATGGTTCATTACATTCAAGTAAACATGGTACATTTTATTTACAAGGATCTGATGTTGGGTCACATGATTGTATAAGTGGTTCATTTAACTGAACCAAAATTTGGTGTTCATACATATAGCTAGGTATGATATTCTATGCTAATATTAGATCAGATTAATGTTGTTTATACCATGCATAGCGACATGCGACATAACAAAATACATTGATGTTCATCAAGCTATAGACACAACTTTTAATTAAAATGACTGTAACACACACTGTCTTACTGCTGAACTTAGTATTTATAAATTATTTTAACTATTAATCATTAAAATTAAGCTACTACTGATACTGAATAAATATAGGCCTAACTATTAGAAATTAAAGATGCAATCTAATATTTAAAGACATATATTACAAAAAACTTCTACTATTGACTTTGTAATTATCAGGATTTGTTCTCGATGCTGAGCTCATCGTCATTATAAAAGGGAATAGGCATATTTTTAGACATTGACTTAATTTATAATATAAATTTTAATTTTATCCTGTATTTGTGATTTTATCAAATAATTCTTTAAATCAATAAACAAACAAGTTTATAATTGAATAGATTATATAATATTATTCCTTATAAATTTAGCAGACTTGATTAGATCTACTCATTATTGTGTTCCTGAGTGCTCCCTTCTTCAGCTTCCAGCTGTAATTGGATTTATATAATGGTATATTAGGCCTCTCTATATTGCTGAACAACTTATACCAGAAAAATGCAACTGCCAAAGTCTTATGTGAATGCTGCAAACAGTATTGTTGTCATGAGAATTGAATTGCATTTGATGAATTCAGTGTAATATTTTCAGAAATTAGGCACCTAACTTCCTTTCTACTGGTCTCGTCAAGGATTTCAGTAGCTTTAAACCTTCTCTGGACAATACGGATCATTTTGCAATAAACCGTGCATAAATCAGTCCTGTAGTTTTTAGTCTATAAACGACACACATACGATAATAGTATTTTTTACATATATATATATATATATATAGATTATCTGATTGCCATGGAAAAAATTATTATAATTTTTAAAAATACAAAATTGTGTAATGGCATTTCAAGTTGGACAGTGGTAGATACCTGCGTGATGTACCACTAACCCTACAAAATATCTAAGATTCTTTCCATATTGTTAATTAAAAAATTCAGTCGCTTTTTTAATAATAATAATTGATAAAATTGATATGACATTTTTTATGTAAACATTACTATGAATTGTGGAAAGAATGGACTCTTAAAATAATATCAATAATAACAATAATAATTAGATCAACCAAAATTATGATTTATTTTACTGAGAATTATCCTTTTACTTTTTAAACATGTTTTATTATGGCTTTTCCCACAAAATCTGAAAGTATAAGCTAAAATGCTACACTGTATTGAAACTGTAATCACAAACTTCAGGGTAACTGTTACCGGTACCTATTGAAATTGTCCCCTTTTATCGGTACTTTCACCAATCACCATTCTTACTTATTATCATGCCTCCGCACTTTGACTATCATGGTTGTAGGCAAAACTTTCATTTTTGTTGAAGGCAAGTTGCACTTGAGCATATAAATCTCATAATACTTTTCGTTTGATTATTATACCTTAGTATGAAAGCCTAGTTCATTATTTTATTTTATATAGAGTACTGCATTTATATATAAGATTATGTTTATATATTTATATTATTTTCAGTATTATACTTTATGCTTAATTAATGTAAATTACACTATGCTTTATTGGGTTTTAAAAATTGCATATTTCTGGACATTTATCTGTCACAAAGATTAAGGTAGCAGCCATATGCTTTTAATATTTTATGGTTGCCCTGATAATAACTAGTTAGGATTTGTATGCAATTACATTTTTCACAGGCATATTGAAAGTCAATGCAAAAAAGTGTCTTGACTCAACTTTATCCAGGATCACTAACATATGGAGCCAGTGGCGGACGCATAAATTTTTTTCGGGGGGGGGGGATTTGAATAGGTAGAAAGAATACTAAAAAATATTAATCAACTTACATATACAATTAGTTTATAAAACTGGCCACTTAGAGTACTTTTTTCAAATTTCGGGGGGGGGGATGTAACCCCCCTATCCCCCCCTGCGTCCGCCACTGTATGGAGCTAACGTTGCATATTTTTGCATATTTAATTTTTTGTTGTTGCATATATTAGACTTGTGCAATTTAATGATGTTTCCCCCAAGTTTAAAGAGTTTTTCGACATCTTTGTATTATCAATAATTATTATAAGGGATGGAGAAGTGTTGATTCAGTCATTTTTGTAAAAAACGCTATTTTTTATTTTAATGTAAAAAAACAAGCATAAAATGAACTATGCAGAATTTTGTGTCATTTAAGCGCTGGTACTGCCGTGAGTGAATCGGTAGCGCGCCTGTATTACACTCTGGTGGCCTGGGTTCGATTCCCGGCTAGGATGGGGATTTTTCAGTAGTGAAAAACTATGTGTTCATGCCAGCTTGAACCGGTGAGGTGAATTTTCGATGTTAGACTGAATTTGTACTCGCTAGCAAAGTAGTGTTGGCCTCTCTATTTTACGATTCGTCTTTAATCTTATATGAGTCAAGACGTACAATTAAACTGTCTACTATCTGAGAAATTAAATGCCCTTAACGTTTCCGGGGGGGGGGGGGGGCTGTAGCCCCCTCTGAATACGCCCCTGTGTTGCTGTATACTTTCTGGTCGCTTTGCCAGTAGTCATTTTTAAACCAATCGTAATAACCCTTAAAATAAAATATTACAAATTATTCTAAAAATATTCAGTGCCCTAATTATATGTTAGAGGTAGTTAAAATATAGTCTGATGTATTACCTAATGGATTCATGACTGTACAGAGAACAATTTGAGACATGCAAGTGCTGTTTTTAAATAATAACACGTGAATTTTGCACACGTGTAGGTTTCCTCTTTAACTTGTTTCCTAGTTTCAATCGTGATGTTTAGTCATACAATTTATTTTATTCTTAAGGAGTACCTACTAGTGGCGGATCCAGGGGAGGGGCCGCGCCCCCTTGGTTTCTCTTTTTATTCGTCGAAAGTACTGTAATTATGTAATAAATAACATTCATTTTACTTAAATACAAAATAAAATAATAACATCTATGTACAGTGAGTTCCACGCAAGAGTTGGCCAATGACGCGGGTTTCTGCGTCGCGGCTGGCACAGCTCCAATTCCCGAGCGATCGGGTGAAATATCTACGCAAATAATGCCGTGGTCGGTGTGATTATTCAGATTCTCACATTTACAGTTAAAATGACATTGAAAATAACCACGTACCTCATCACAAGAGGTGTTGGAAATGTTCTCCTTTGCATCCACACAATACTGGCCCCTTTTTAGGAAATTTTCTTTCACGCGCATAAGTTCAGCTTCCGACATAGGGTTAATTTCTTTTGTGATAGGCCTATTGTCTTTAAGTTCTTCTTATGTATGGGAAATCGACCTATACACGTTATTTTTAAAGTTTCCCCATAAATAATATTTACATACTGTTAGAAGAACTTAAAGACAATATCACATAGGCCTATCACAAGAGAAAGTAACTCTGTCTCGGAAGCTGAACTTATGCGCGTGAAAGAAAATTTCCTAAAAAGGTGCCAGTATTGTGTGGATGCAATAGAAGAACATTTCCAACATCTCTTGTGATGAGGTACGTGGTTATTTTCATTGTAATTTTAACTGTAAATGTGAGAACCTGAATCATTACACCGACCGCGGCATTATTTGCGTAGATATTTCACCCGATCGCTCGGGAGTTGGAGCAGTGCCAGCCGCGACGCAGAAACCCGCGTCATTGGCCAACTCTTGCGTGGGACTCACTGATTACAACAAGAGGATTGTAAAATGCAAGTTGAATAGTATTTATATTCTAGACGCCTTGTGTCAAAAGCGTTGACTAGCTGTAACAGCAGATAATCTAACATTGCAATATATTATAATTTTGAAAATAATCATTCCTTTGAAACAGTAATTGTTCAAGTTCCTTATCTTTAATTGTTATTATGATATAAATGGTTGATTTCGTGTGAAATATTTCAAACCAGTACTTATTTAGTTAGCGGTAAAGGCTTAGTGATCCCTATACAGGCCATGGAGGCCCAGAGGGTTCCAGGAGGTTGAGGCTCCCAGTTTTTGGACACTCGGCACATGAAGGTGGTAAGGTTGTCAGCCTTAGGCACCGGCCGCCTTTACCCCCAGGATTGCTCCTGGTACTCATTTCTGTTGGAGATTGAGTCGACCCCAGGGCCGTAGTGTCCTCAAAGACCTCATCGGTAATCGAACCCCCGACCTTCCGGTTTGTAGCGCAGCGCCTCAACCACTAGTTAGAGATAAAAAGTTTGATATTTTATTAAGGATTTTAATTTTTGTGTAATCTGCAAACAAATTTCTCTACAGAACTAACACTCTGGGCAAAAACAAAGTCTGCTGAGAAATTTGAAGGAATCACCCAGAGGACCTAAAAACTAATTTTGCACTTCATAAAAAAAATGGTAATAATAAAAATCCCGGAATAGCACCCCTGGACCCCGCTGCTCTTTTGGGATATTCCATACCCCCTTTATGTAATAGCCTAGCAACACTTTCGTTTACATCGGCCTCTCCCTTCAATAACTTTTGGATCCGCCGCTGTACTGTTAGCAGATGAGATTAATGCATACTATATACAGGGCGTGAAATAAAAATATCTATAGAATATCTATAGTGTACGTATTTTAAAAAAATTTCTTCATTTTGAGACGATAATTACCCGTAACTGTAACAGTTTGATTGATTTTGAAAATAATATGCAATTGTAGAAATAATCAATAAAGAGTATGTGAGATTGCAAGATTGTAGAGTAATTCATTGCTGAGGGGAAAAAAAATAATGAAATTCACCTATTTCTCACTTATGAATTTCACCGAAAGCTGGTATGTCCCCCCATAAGAACCGCATGCTCCATCTTCATTAATTTATGTCGTAACGAAAATTGATATCAGTCATACCGTTGATGTTAGTACCTCGAAGAAATGTATTAAACTCGGCGGCTATGCTTTGATAATTCCCTTCTCCTTACAGTAAGTGCTGCATGGAGAGATTCTGCAGTGTATCTGACCGGTGGCTGGCAGCGACCAGTACTCTGCTATGTATAAACCCGCAAGCTCTCACTTAACGCCGGTTCTGAGAACTCCAAAGATACACACCTACTACACTATAGCCCCTTTTACGAGGAGATTCGCATGGTGCTATGAAATAACACGGCTCCTTGCCAAATCGGAAGTACATATCACTACCTTCCAACTTGACCGAAACATAATGGTGCAAGCTTGTTATGTAATTGCTAATTCTTTTCCTTTATTTTCAAGTTTTTTACTTATTTAAGGTTGGGACCAGTGAAATGACAATAAAAATGTAAACAATTATTCTTGTTTATGTATCAAATCGGTTTCATGGTTAAGCTGTCCGACTGTTTAAAATATGACTTTTGGCTGGTATATGGTTATTTAACGACGGGGATGTACTGTAACTTAAGCCTGCGACCGTCGCCTGTGTGCCGAAATTTTGTCCCGCAGTAGTTCTTTTACATGCCAGTAAATCTACTGACATGGGCTTGTCACATTTATGCACACATAAATGCCATCGACCTGGGCCGGGGTCGAACCCGCAACGTTGGGCACGGAAAGCTAGCGCGATACTAACTGCGCCACCCAGGCCGACTAGTATGACTTTTAAATTACCGTTTTTACACCTTCGTCTGTTGCGTAGACGCAGTTGTCATCTCTCTGCGTATTTACTTGATTTAGATTAGACTGTAGGGTAGGGTGTCCGTTTAATGTTTACATGAAAACGAGACTTCTACATTTTTTGGGGAAAATCTGCGACAATTAAGGAAAAAAGGGGACAACAATTTCATTTACAAAATTTGGTGAACATTTAAAATGTATCGTTGAT
This sequence comes from Ectobius pallidus, assembly GCA_964059195.1. NCBI lineage: Eukaryota > Metazoa > Arthropoda > Insecta > Blattodea > Ectobiidae > Ectobius > Ectobius pallidus. The sequence goes on from CAXKWD010000009.1 coordinate 124,694,570, forward strand.
AAACTTTTTCTGATGATGTTGAATTTATCAGAATTGATTAATATGAAATTGTACCCCTAGAGCTGTTTATAATTAAAAGAGGATTTGAAAAGTTCCGCCTTAAAGCAAATATCGGCACAGAACTTGCTAACTATATAAAACTAATAAATATATTAAATTACAATAGCTTGATAACAAGATTTTAAATCTTATGAATGTATTTCGCTTGGGAATATGCCATTAGACCTGTTCAGGAAAACAAAGTAGGCCTAGAATTAAATGGCAGTCACCAGATTTTAGCTTATGCAGATGACGTTTGCTTGTAGGGCGATGCCATAAACATTATCGAGAGAAATGCAGAAAGTCTTTTCGATGCCTGCAGGAATGTTGGATTGGAAATTAATACAGAAAAAACTAAGTACATGGTCATGAAACGTCAAAATAATGCTCTACAAAATATTAGAGTAGCCGGTAAATCGTTCGGACAAATGGAAAAATTCAAATATCTAGGAGCAATAATTACAGATACAAATAATATTAAGGCAGAAGTTACGTGTAGGCTCAAATAAGGAAATGCTTGTTTTTATGCAGATCAGAAACTCTTTATCTTCTCGTCTTCTGTCCAGAAATCTAAATTAAAGATTCATAAGACTATTATCCTACGGTTGTATTATATGGATGCGAGACATGGACGCTTACTCTTCGGGAAGAACATAATCTGAGTGTGTTCGAAAACAAGGTTGTTAGGAAAATATTTGGGCCTAAGAGAGATGAAAATGGGGACTGGAGAAAACTGCATAACGATGAACCTCATGACCTGTACTCTTCACCGGACATAGTAAAGGTAATTAAACACAGAGAATAAAATGGGCTGGACATGTTGCGCGCATGGGGGAGGAAAGACATTTCTCAAATGTATTGACTGGGAGACCCGAAGGCAAAAGACCACGTGGAAGACATAGACGGAGGTGGGAGGACAATATTAGGGTGGATTTAAGGGGAGTAGGATTTGCGAGGGATGATTGGATGGAGTTAGCACAGAATAGGGTTGAATGGCGGGCTCAGGTAAGTGCGGCAATGAACCTTCGGGTTCCATAAAATAGATAATATTCCTTTAGCTTGCTCAGGAATTGTCTATTGCCATTAAGTAAGTATGAATATATCAGTTCATATAAATATAATTAAATTGTATGTTTTTCTTCAGTCAGCAACCCATCAGATCCTAGGTGTCACCATTTACTAGTGCTTTAAGGAGGAACTTTTCAAACCCTCTTTTAATTTAAAATTTACCTTTGTCTCGTGCACAATGACTTCTTATATTTCTTCTGCAGATTGGTGTAGGTAATTTATTACATTTTAGCTTTAATGTTCATTATCAACAAGTATATTTTCTTCTGATACTTTGTCATAAAAGTCAGCACATGACACCCCATTAAAGTGTGTTTTGACGATGCGCAAGGCCTTCACTGTTGCAACTTTTCTACTGTAGTGTACATACAATGTCCAACCAGAATCACGAAAAAGCGGGACAATTGATCGTCCCCAATAAAACTTTCGGGGCAGCAGGACATTTTGCCAAAAACGGGACTGTCCCGGGACCCCTACTGTAGGTCACTAACTGTGTTCTAGTGGCTAGGAACTTGATGACTACTAACTACGGTAGCCTACATAGGCCTACTATGAATTTTCGATATACAGGTATTTTATGCTTAAATTGATGCTTCCATTTACCTTGCTTGTTAAGATGCTATGGTTTAAACAAGTCGATTGCTAGCTGCTGCGGTAAAGCAAAGGTAAAGTGGTCAGGCTATTGGAGGCCCTTAGGATTCCGGGAGGCTGAAGCTTCAAGATTTTGAAGGTAGATGAAGGTGGTAAAGACCGCCTTTACCGCCAGGATTGCTCCTGGTACTCATTTCTGTTAAGGCAGAGTCGACTCCAGAAGGAATAGGCTAATGGAAAAATCCCACCGACCTCATCGGGGATCGAATCCGCGAATAGCTTCTAAGGACTTGGTATGAAATGTGGAGGCCTACCTTTCGATCGTGACTTCTGACGTCACTTCCTGTTATTTAGTCAACTCTCTGTTTAGCTGAAAATGTACCTTACGGACATGATCTAGGATTCTTACAGCCTCTGTTTTCATTCCAGAATTAACAGATAATTTTCTTCCATTTATATATTAACTAGCAGTACTGGCATTTCAATTAGGGAGAAAATAATAATTATGGCTGCCCTGTCCGAGGTTACCAGAAGATACAGCCTACCAAGGTCAGTCTGTTAAAGATAATTTTATGAACACGTTATCTTACTGTTTTAAAACAAAATAAATGCATAAATGCATAACAATTGAGAAGGCGTGCTTTGACATTATAAACAAACAAATCGACCTAGGGGTTGAGCTCACAGATTTCTTTTTTAGTAAAATTCAGCTGGCCATAGGACAATTTTCCTGAATTATTTATCTTGTGTAGAGTTTTGTTTTCCTTGTTTTGCATTTTTCCTTATTACTCACAAAAACTCATGCCCGGGGTGGGACTCGAACCCACACCCTCCTCCTCCATCATGGATCTAAGGCAACATGCATTAGGTGCTGCAGGTAAGGAGACTGACAGAATCAAAGCAATCTATAACTCTGTGCGATATACTGGACAAATCGCGATGCATTTATTTCCAAGTTCTGACAAAAAACAGCAAAGTCACCTGCAATTGATTTGACAAATGAAATGTATTACTGAAAATCGATGCTTCAATAGAGCTAAAAATTCACGTTTTCTGCCAGATTTTACTCATATCTTGCGAACGAAAGCAAAAATTAAAAATCCGGCTTCGAGATGCATTCGGCCACCCTTCAGTCCATCTATGTTTAAAATTTCTTTTAATGAAATGTATTACTCTTCAAACGTGTATGCATAGGTTTTATATTTTTTTAATACCCCTTCACTTATTGTTAATAAACTTACATCTTCCCTTCGGCATTTTAGTACACGTCTTACAACTGAAGGACTAATCATAACAATAAACTTGCTTCCACACTCCACAACAAACAACCACAAATGGAAGAGTGTAGTTTTGCTATTGTTGCTGTCCACTTTGGATGATAATTGCTATTGTTATGGCAAACAAATATTTTTCTAATCTTACCTCAGTTGCTAATCCATTTGAAACTTATGAATGTTTACATTCTTAAAAATGTAGGACATTCCAACCCCCCCCCCCCCAGAGATGCCAGATATAAGGTTAAAATGTAGGGAATGTCAGGGATTTTCTGGATGTCTGGTAAACCTACTGATACTATCCATTTCTCTTCCCTAATCAGTTTGCTCATACCAATTTAAGTCATTTTGTTGCAGTTACTGTGTATAATGTGCTGACAATTCAATAAAAAGACACTTTAACCTGAAATATTCGTTTTTAATGATAGAAAAATACAAGTGGTCCTTTACAAAGTCCACAGCAGTCCAGGTACTGAAGTACAATGAAGTAACAAATCTGGAAAGTAAGGCAAAATGCATCACATCAACTTCTAGATTGTTCTTTTATTACAAGAATAAAGCTCATTTTATCCCAAACCTCTTTTTTATTCAGACATATTTTTAATATCATAAAAATTAGCAACATATATATATATATATATAATATCAATCATAAAAATTAACATAATTTCATTAAAAAATAACTTTGCATTAATACTAACAAGGTCTTTAAAGTTTAATTAAGGAATTAATTAACGTATTACAATTTTTAAATATGACAAATGTTGACAGTAATAGATTCTACCCCCATTCCATTCATTCAAGTTTTTAATTTCATTTTTTTCCCACATTTTTAGAGATTTATTGGTACCCCTATCCATTGACACACAACCTGTAAAGTTGGTCAACTTATACATAGTTCGAAAAGAATGGATAGATGGAGACACAAACAGACAATAAGTGCAGTGGCAATTGCTCATTCTTAGGGAAACATTTCTTTCACTTTATATTATACCACTTGTGGTTCCCCAACCAGTAAATGCTCATGTATGTTGTACAGTAATGAGTTAAGCAATAGGCTATGTGGTTCTAAGACATTAACTAATGGTATAATAGGCATTTAAGTGTAATAGTATAAAACATAGAAGTCTGGAACATCATCAAATTAAAATATTCGTGGAAAATACAGCAAAAGATACATTTTAAGTGAACCCTTATGACTCTTGAGCAAAATAGTTAATGGTGCTAAAATTTATATTTTTGTTACATTCTGCAACTATATTTTCATAAGTAGCTTTATCATGCTGCTAAATTAAAAATGTTATTATTGACAAATAACAGAAGAAACAAGATCTTTGAATAAAGAACATGGTCTCTGAGTAACCCTCATGTCCTATGGCAAGAAGGTTCATTTATTTTAGACTTCATGTTTTTCATTCAAGGTGGTTTAAAATTATATGAGATTAATAACATTTTATTACAAAATATATCTCGTATAATTAAGTGGAGGGATTAGAGTAGAAGGTCATACATAAAATTTCAAATTAACTCAGGAATGATTCACAATTTGTTCAAGCTTTGTAGGTCTATAGGAACAATGAAAATAAAGAAACTGTATACTATGTTATGTTGGTGAAATAACATATTAGCAAAAGATACAAGAGCTTCAAGTAAAAAAACATAGTCTTCAAGCAACCCTCATGTCTCTTTGGAAAAAAGGTTAATTAATTTTAAGACTTCATGTTTTTGTCCCAAGACCCTTGATATTATGTTTTTGAATATTTCACTTGCTATACTCAATAGAACTAACAGTATATGGCATATGAGATTGGGTGGTTTCATAAACAGTACCGTAATTGCTATACATTGTATATTCAATCCTTTGTCGTGTTATATAAAAGAAGAGCATGCAGCATTTATCATTGGAAACTGTCAATTTTTCTTATGTTTGTCTGTTAAAATCTGTTAACTGTCATGTGAAATTTAAAAAAAAAAAAAAAAAAAAAAAATTGAGACTGTTTATATGCAATACTATCCAGATTAGAACCGGTACAACATTAAGCCTATTTCATGTGGTTCATATATAATTGATAATAAACTCGCTAAATAATATTTTTCAGAAAGGACTATTGGCATTTTTCTGAGGTGGGAGGGGATTGCAATACATCGTTTTGCTTTTTTATCTTATGTTATTAAAAAGTATGTCTGAATAGCGCAGTTAAAGAATACTTTTCTGAAAAACCTTTTCTTCTCAACTGTTGCTAAATAAATTGAGGTTTGGGTTTTTAGATAATAGCCTCTTTATATAAAATAATAACAATAATAGCAACAGAAAAAATTTACAAGAGAAATATTTACATAGTAGCCTACAGTATATTTTAAGTTTATCTAAACATTCTAAAATCAGTTTAGACCCAAAATATACATTTTTTACATCTTTTGAGTTACAATGCAAATAGAAAAATCTGTGTATTATATTTTGGGTCCTTGTAAAGTCAATATAAACAGTTTTAAATGCATATTGTTTTGCAAAAATAATTCCCACATAAATCAACAAGCACGAAGCAACAAAAACTTCTTGAGTAATAACTACATTACTAAAGAGCTTCTGCAAAATAATAATAAAAAAAAAAACATAAAATCATGCTTACTATCCCTGTATCTTTGTTGTTTTTGCTTTCCGCAAAGACATCAAAGACTTTACATGCACTACTCTATGTAACAGTGAAGTCCAAACCATGATGGTCTATAAAACATGCATTGGCTAGTAATGTGCATCAATTACCAGTGTGTTTATTGGCAGAAGAAAGAACTTGAAATAACACGATTCATGTTGGACCTAAAATACGTAATCTTACAATAAACAATCATAAGCACTCATTATAATGTGCAGATTTCTTCTGCAATGTTCTCAGCCAATGAAAAAAGTGGTGTGCAACAATTAAACCAACCAAGCAGCATTATTGGTACAATAGAATAATACAGGATACTTTGCAATACATATACATTTTTTATTATCTTTAATATGTCATACATGTTTCAGCAATGAAAGGCTTTTACCCGAAAAGTAGTACAGTAAAAGCTGAATGTACATTGATTTTGAAGAAATTACATGTTAATTCGATATTACTTCGTTGCTAGTGCTCTGATGAGTGGGTTGCTGTAATATAATATGGCGTTATAAAGGGATGGGATTTGAAGCATGTCGTATAGCTGACTGTTGCAATATATCAAGGGACAATATCATGAGCACCATCTAGTGGCAAAACCTAGTACTATTGAAAACAGATGCAGCTATTCAGTATCTAGATACAAAGATGTAAACTGATTTCTATTAGAGGAGCCGAAATAAAAGGGATACATTTTTTCTATTAATTCATGGTCCGGAGAAGCAATTTTGCTGGTCAAAAACAATAAACTAAAAAAAAAAAGTGAAAGGAAGGGATAGTTGTTGTTAGCAACCGCTAAATTTAAAATGTAAATATGTATTGTGTTTTCATTAAAATGTCATGAACTGTTTTGCAAGTTCTGTGTTTTGTTAGCTTATTATTATTCTTATAATTAATTAAATAGTATTTTGGTGCTCAGTGTTTGATAAAACATTACAGTTCATATATGTTTTGAATATATTAATTTTGTCCCATGTTTCCAGGCTGTGCCACCAGGAGTGATACAAAACCTGTCCCCCATTGTTCCATTGTCAGAGCAGTATGTGTCCTGTATTATTCTGTGTTGTATTTGGTGATACATACTATTTTAAGCTATAAAATACATACCGGTACTAAAACATACTAATTTGATCTGAGAAATCTGTTTTATAACTGACACTGAGGAGGTTTCAACTGTCGGATGAAAATAAATGGGCATAACCCACTTTGTGCCCTCACCGTAGCAATTGTCGAATATTCATAAGTACGGTACTGAAAATATGTATTTCTTTTATTACAAGTAATTATTTTCTAGCTTTCCCAGCATCAATTTTCAAATATTTCTTCATCATGGTTTGTTTCCTTACAGTACAATCCTGTGGACAAAGACTAGACCTATAACTAATGCTAAACATGCACCTGTAAATAAAATTCTCTGCCTATAAAAACACTCCGAGGCTGATATAATTTCATTATTACCGGTAAATTGAAAATCAAACAAATAGTTCTGTTGCAAAAAGGTGTCAAAGAACAGTACATTTCTACCATTTAATAGAAAATAAGAATGTTTTAAGGTTATTTAAGAGTAAAAGAATATTCTGCCAGAGTACATTGTCCCTGACAGCAATTCATATAGGAACACATTGTAAGCTTCAGAAAGGATCTTAATTTTCTAAAAGCATCAGTGATATGTTTGAATACACATTATCACATCACACTAACTCCATCCCTTCAAAGGACTTACACAATTAATTTTGTTATAATGTAGGTGTGTATGTAATAATTAGGGTTCAGATGTTTATGACCTAAAAAAGTGGGAAATATGACAGTAAATATGCCCTTAAAAATGACTCAATATGACCCAAAAAATCCTAAATATGACCTAATAAAATAAAGTATTTTGAAAAATTAAATGTTCCAATTTAAAACGTTTAAACATATTAAATTTTTACATGACATGATTTCAATCGGATAATCACTTTTTTTAAATTTGGTCATTTACAATTATATTTGGAATGAACTTCTATTTTTAAAGAATTTCCTCTTGTTTGCTCGCTTGATCAACTCGTAATACTCGTAATATTTTGTAGATCTTGATGTCCCTATAAAATATGAACAATTGCATTAATTTTAAAATTTAATTTACCTATTAATTTGGCTAAATATTAAATTAATGAAATAAATTTCAGATTTAATTTGACCGTGTAATACCGTACGTACGTACGTACACTGTACAATTGTGAATTTATAACTGAAATATGACGTTAAATTACAAATATGACTACAATATGACCACGATCACAAAAATGACCAAAATATGAGTTTATATGCAAAATAAAAACGGTCCGATTAGGATAAAAAGCAATTCGTGTTTAATTTGTGTTTGCGGCGAGAAGGGAGGTCAGGATAAAAATATGACATGTCATAAACATCCGAACCCTAGTAATAATAGATGTGAATTTCTGTAGGAATAACGTAGTACTGGTGTTTAATATCTTGGACAAATACCTAATATTCTGTTTAAATATGTTTTTAAAGTAAATGTTGATAAACTCTTTTTGGAAACAATATATTTTTAAAAGTACTATTAGGAATTTATATAATCTCCATTGGTGATATCTGTTTGGTCTGATATAACATTTTATTTTTCATTTTTTGGCCAAGGTAGGTTTCTATAGGAATTGAACTATGCCAGAAAGAATTGCCTTCCAATTAGGGTTGTGCATCGATGGCTGATGTTTTCATGTTGATGATCGATGTTTTCTACATCGATAGAAAACAACCGCTGTTTTTGCTACATCGATGTATCTTCCCCACATCAATGCTTTTATAATAAAAATAAGGTTAATAGACCTACACGGGTTCTAAGATATAATTTTATTTACAGCAACATAATTACATGAAACATCGATTTTTTATAATGATAGTTTGTATGGAAATATTTCAATTTATATATGAATTTTGCCTCATTTTTTGAAACCATTACATTTAAAAAATATATACATTGATGGTTTCCATCAAAATACATCGATGTTTTCAAGTTGATATTATCGTCACACCCATGGTTACCGCCGATTTTAACATTGAATGTGAACATTGATGTTTTAACTATCGATGCTCATTCCTACTTCAAACATAGCAGTTTAATTTTTTAAACAGATTCAAATACATTAATAGCCTGTTATTCTACAATTCATAATATAAGAATTAGGATTAGTACTTTAATAAATTTTATATATTGAGGTTTTTGTGGTTCATATATTCTAAGTTCAGTACAGTTCCGCTACAAAGTAAAATTTTAGAAATTCAGAATATGTCAGAGAGAGAAAAATTAATTTAGTTGAAAGTAAATTTATTTAAGGTAGAAGTTGATGTTAAGTAAAGAAAATTCTAATACTTCATGTACTTCATTATTTTTTCTAAGATCCTTTGAGGTCGAGTTCTGTATGATAGAAGAAGTGTGTATTTTAAATTGAGAAAACAATAACACTGTGAACACATTTCAGCACTGCTCCCTCTTTGAGGGGTCAGCTAGCACCCGAATCAAGCACCTTAACAAAATAATAATATGGTGCAAATTGAAGAAATTAAATATAAAATAACATTCCATGTCTAACTCTACAGAGTATAAAACTCAGGGCTGTAATTCTGAAGGTCAGAAACATAAACAGATGAAACTAACCTGACATATTAAATAATCAAGAAATTTCCACGTGGTTAAAATAAATATGGCACGACAATTTTAATACAATAACAATACTATTAAAACTGTTCTTCCTCCTGAATTTCAACCCTGATAAAAAGTATCATGTAAAAATTACAAAAATATTTGATAAGACTGAAGGCTTAAGTGTAGTACTGGGAGACCCAATGAACTATGAACCAGCTGCACAATGTTTTTCCACTGAGCATGTGGATATGTGTTTTCTGCCACTGCTGCAATCAAGGTCATGCTACTGATGCTGGCTTTGCTCTACTCTGCAGAATTATGTTGACCGTGATGCAGTGTAGTTCAATATGAATTGGTGTAAATTAAAATATAAAGCAAACAAGATAAACCCACAGACCCTGGAAGAATTAAAACAAAATATCCACCAGGAAATTGCGAGCATTTTGCAATGTTAATTATGGCGAGTGATGGGTGGTTTTTTGAAGAGGTGCAAAAAATGCACGGGCAACAACGTAGCCAGTTTCAGCACCTCTTTTCATAACACTGATAAGTAGACCTGGGATTTTAGGCTCTAAAAAAGTTAGTTTTAGGCACCTAAAACAGGCTTTTAAAACAAGTAAATAGGCTTTTAAAAGAGAAAATAGGCACCAAAAATATGCTTTAAAAATGTGTAGATAGACAGAAAATAGACTTTAAAATATTACAATTATACACTTAAACTGTAAACGTGGTATACCTATTCTTAACAGGATTAACTGCAAAATTAGGCATCACAAACTATTTTCACTTAAACAGATATTCTTTCACTGGTGACTTGACACAGTAGTCCTTCCCCCTTAATCCTCCCCCACCCCTGTCAGTCAACACTTCTTTAGCAACAATTGTGTAGAATAATCATGATTCTGTGAAAAACCCCACCTTTGATGTTCTGCTTTTCGTTGAGGGATGTCCATTATAAGATTGTAAAAATTACAGAAGTTGAATTTTATTTTAAATGTACAAAATAGGCATTTTAGGCACTAAAATAGTAAAATAGGCTCTAAAGGTCTAAATAGGCATTTTAGGGCACTATAAAACTCTATAAATGTAAGTGATTTATCATAAAAGTCCCCAAATTTTAAAATTTTCATGTTATTTCATAAGGAATAGCGCCACTCTGTGATAGCCAATGAAGGCAACATGCACTGCTATTATGTATTGGAAAAACCCTCTGCAGCCGATTCATAGATCATTGGATCTCCCTGTACAATCTACAATATAAACATGCATAGCAAGATTCAACCAAATTCAACATGTCTTCATTATTTTAACTTACTACTCTAGTTCTATATTAATGGAAAGGCACTTGATGCCTTATGAGAAGGCAGTCTGATTAGTCAGTGTCTTCACATTTCACACTGATAGCCTTCTTGAGTAACAAACACACTACACATCACAGACACTGAAGGATCAACCATGCCACACCATCTTATGATATGTGCAGAAAATCCTTTTATAATGTTCTCCACCTGCCATACGGACATTAGTCTAAATTCTCACAGTACAAGGAGATGGCTAAAATCTGCATTATTTCAATTTCTAGCAGGGCTTCTACTTAATGTTGATACTTTTGATGAGTTGAACAGTATCTACTTGAATATAATGACATACATTTTTTTACACATCTATGGCTATAAACATTAGGGAATTTTAATACTATAATAGGATGCATGGGGAAGTTTTCGTGTATAGCTATTGACCAATGGCTTAAGTTTTTGCAGCTGGGCCCCCAAGCAATTTATATTGGGTCCCAATTACTTTTAATGCACACAGAAAAACATCCTTATTCAGTAGGTTGTCTTAAAAACTACAAACACAGGATCTATTTCAACCTTAACACACTAGTATATAGTGGATATTGGTACGAAAGGATGCTGACCTGAGAAGAATTTACATTAAAAATTAATAGTAGATTATTGATTTGTTTATATCATAGAGAGTGAACAAATTCAAGTACCTTCTATTCTTTTTGTACAAAGTATAGAAAAAGAAAATACAGTCATACTGTATACAAAAATACAGTCACATTATATACAAAAAGAAAATAAGCTACCGGTACTTGAAATTGTTCACTCTCTATGATATAAACAAATAAATAACCTACTATTAATTGTTAATGTAAATTCTTCTCAGGTTAGCATCCACTATATGCTAGTGTGTTAAGGTTGAAAGAGATCCTGTGTTCGTAATCTAATAGCACTAGAGGAAAGAAATTCATTAATGAGTTGTCTTAAAACGCTAACTATTATGTACTGATACTTATATTTTATCCTGCCAACCACTGTATGTATAATTTTCTTTTTAACTCATAGCCAAGATTTACAAAATTAAAAGATGTGTATTCCTTTTCAGAAAAATTATAAACAGGAATTTCTCATAAGTTCTTAACTTTTACTACTGTTTTTATACCAATCATTCTGAACAATCATTTTTTATTTCTGGCGTGTAAATCTATGTATTCGTCGAATCTGGCATCGAGCAACTTATCATGAGTCAACAAAGGGAAGGGACCTTGAGTTACATACAGAAATTAAATTATTTGTCTATGGTTTTGAGCTATGTTTCTCCTTACACTGTGAGAATAGAGCTGCTTAACTGACGCTGAAAATATGGAATGCTGAAAACGATGAAGATGATGATTGGTGGTATCTTCGAGCAGTTGCACAATGTGAGGTTTCACAGCCCCACTTTTTATTTCCTCACATGTTTCAAACTCAGTGATACACAACTGTCTTTTGCAGGAATTTATTGCTTCCAGAGGGAAGGCAAGAAAAAAATTGTTTCCACTTAGCTACAATCTTTGGTAGCTAATTTTAGCTAAGCAAACATATGCACTAGATGTTCATAACCTTACAATTGTAAGTTTTTAACAGTCATCTTATAACAGATCACCATTTCAAGACGACTGATTCTTGAGATTATTATTTTTTTTTTATGAACTAGTCTGTATATCCTGTGTTAACCTTAAAACGAAACTGGCCACAGAATTTTGCCAGCGACTGTTTAGCACCAATAAGGCAATTTATACACTTTATTTCTGTATACTGTAAAATAATGAAACTTGATTGTGCACTCTAAAGAACTGAGGGTGTGTTAATACATTACTTACTGAAAAGCAAAATCTTGCTGGAACAAGTGCTATTTTCAGACCAGTTCACCGATCATTTTCAATTTTTAGAAAAAATCTTTTAAAATCCAATATCGGGCTGCCAAATTTTGAAAAGAAAAAATACATACTGCAGGACAACTAGTTATCAGCAAACTGAAAATAATTTTATAGAAAGTTATTTATAATTTACTTGATCGTGAACTGGGGACAAGGGTCCTTGAAACATGTTCTACCAAAAAGTTGGTAAGTGAAGCATAAGTGTCTAAGTTCAACTCAAATTGTAATTATTATGTAAATAATGGTTCTTATGTTTTTGGTGAACTAATCCCAGCAATATGAAATACATAAACTAGGATGCAGTAGCATGATGACAGATACTGTGGTGATGGAAAAGCAGGAGATCGGATGTATATATCTTACCCGGTACTATATTATTCTGCGTTGAAGGAAATGCATGATATTGTAGTTGGTAACACCTAATAACAGTCAGACTGGTCGGTAAATAGCATTTGTTTCTCTTATTTAGTTCATTTTGCAGATAATACAAATTTTACAGCAAATGTGCTGAAAACTATACCCGCACAAGCCATGGATTAGAGAAAAATTCAGTTTGTTAATAACTAGTATAACGATGCTAGGCCATACAGCCGCTGTCTGTATAGCCTCCATTATAATGGTGGTAGCCGCTGGCAGAAGTGGTTGTGTTCGTATCTGTACAAAATGCTGCCCCCACAGTTGTCACAGAGTCGTTGCAATACGCTACAGAGTTGTCAGGGCTGTAGGCAAGGTTGTTAGGGTTCTTCATGCATGTTGGTGTATGCATGGAGAGCATGTCCATCAGACGGCGTCTCTGGGTTTCCAGCTCCTGTATCTGACTTTTCAAGTCATGGTTCTGGTTTTCCAGGGCCTCTGATTCCTGTAATACAAATGAAGAACGTGATAGAAATACTGGAATGATCCAGAACAATTGTGGTGTCAAATGTTCATGACTTTGAAAAGTCAGAAATATGCAAGAAAATATGACCTTAGAAAAAGCTAAATAGAGAGACAAAACGTGACCAAATAAACTTAATGAATCATACAAAAGTCTATTATTTCCATATTAAAACATGCTATTTTAACTTTAAAGTGAAATTTTGTTTTCTCTTGTAATGCTGCATCATTGGAATATATTACCAGATTAATTTTCAAATTCTTAAAGAGGAATCTTCTCTGGTTGTCAGTCAAAATAGTCTTGTATCCTGAGAACCTCATGACATTCTGACTGAGGAATATCTTCTGATGTGGCTTTATAGGTTAGAATGAGGTGAGAAATGGATAACACTGACATCCCGTAACTTTGTATCCTTTTAAATAGGCCTATATGTTTAGTTTTGGCCAGTTAGCGAGAAAGTCATGTCATTCACTATTTATAAACAATATTAAGCTAGTTTAGAATATATTATAAGAGCTAGGTAGATTCTGCTATATCCCCATTGTGCTCTCAGTGCACTGGTTTGGCTCGTAATTTATATTTAGAAGTTCTGATGGGCAAGTTCAATCCACAAAGTTTATAAATTGTTTACCTTGAAGAAGAATGGCCAGACAACAGCAAGTTTCATTTTAGCCCATTTAACCAAGGAGTCGTCCTTACTTGAATCATTACAAATGTGTTTGTGTACAGGACTATAAGTTACTAATCTTTTGTGAAAACATAATAAAATTCCCATTGTTTTTGATTGCCATAATTAAAATTAAAGTAGGAAAATGTAAGGTTTTAAGGCGATAGAGGGATAGCTGGCAACTCTAATGGATTATTCACAGAAAATTGTTGAATTATAGATTATTATAACGTTCTTTAGAACCTACAGAATTCATATACAGTATTAACAAATAAATATGCAAAATATAGGTAAAAATAATGATAAATTGACAGCTGCTGATTGGGGATAGGCAGTGTGCATAATAAAAGCAGGCTGGCAACCCTGACAGATGGAAGAAATCAAACTGTTTAGATTCACATTAAGACATATTTTAGTATTTAAAATATAACTTGAAACTAGAGCATAAAAAATGTCTGTTTTTGGCAGCCTTGTATACGGCTACGTGAAAGAACTAATGTGTTGAAAGATCGTAGGCAACCCATGAGAGTTTTGGGAGATAACCTAATAACCCGCATTACAGAGAGATGTCAACTATCCTATTTTATGTCACATTCGTCACTGCCAGAACAGGGAATTTTGGAACAATATCTGGTATACATGGCATTATGAAATGGGCATGATGTTAGAATATAAATAGGTGAAAAGTGTAACTTATAGGGAACACACACATTTAATTGTATGCATTTTTCAACAGCTCTACACTAAGACGAAACACATTTTTGCTACAGACTGTTGCATTTTCATTAGACTATATACATTGATGTTATTTTTCTATTTTTACTATAATGTACTGTCTGCTGCAGTTGGCATTACTGTAGGCTAGTTAATTTATCATGTTAATACACCCTTCACAATAAAATTGATGTATGCCTGGGGTTTGATCTATTCTGATTTTGCAAATCTATCTTTGTTGTACCTAATTTTTACGCAACTCTGATTATTTCCAATAACTAGGGTTTGATGTCTTCCAGATAGCCGAAACGTTGGATACAG
The DNA here is from genome assembly GCA_964059195.1 of Ectobius pallidus. NCBI lineage: Eukaryota > Metazoa > Arthropoda > Insecta > Blattodea > Ectobiidae > Ectobius > Ectobius pallidus. Next base: position 124,709,623 of record CAXKWD010000009.1, read on the forward strand.
GTTATGCTACAAACTGGCTATGGAATGATGCAATATGCTGGAATAAACATCCACCAGGTGTCGCAGCTGCTGTCCCAACCTCAGATGGAGTATAGCTGAGGATGAGTCTAGAGGCAGGCTCGAAACATGTTCAGGTTAGTTTTTCTGTAATTGGTGAAGTATGTATGTAAAGTCTCCACCTCGAGTGTTATTAGATTTTTGTAACTTCACTATATAAACTTCCTATTTACTTTCCTATACTGTTTTCTCATAACACCAAAAACGTTGAATGGACAGATGTATATGTTATTGCTTGTCACATATTGCATTTTGATTGGCTTGTTTTACTGTGTAATTGTAGGCCTGTTTTGAATCAGATTTAAATATTTCTACAGAACAGACTTAGTTAACTTCGTGCAGTAAAGTTTTCCTTCCTGACACTGTTGAAACATGTGAGAGGGGAAGGGTATTCAGAGGTGGTAGTTTAATTCAGAGAGACAAGCCATCCTTCCCATCCTGCCAGTCATGACATCCTTAGCCATATACCTTAGCCAGCGCAATGTGACTCCCTTGAAGACTGGCATACGAATGAAACATCACCCCTTCAAATGACAATAGTTTGATAGTATATTCATCCAGACTACTGAGCATCTTTCTGAGCAGGGTGAGGTAGAGAAATTTTACTGGTATTCAAACTGGTGTTCAAACTTCTCCTGCAGCTGTACTAATAATGCATTAGGTAATTAGCCCTTTACCTGAACAAGATTGACGGTGCGTTCTCTCTTCTTCAGACGACATTTAGTTGCTGCAATCTTGTTTCTTTCCCGACGTCGCCGTCTGCGTTCTTCGTCTTCGGCCGTTAGCTGAAAAGTAAATATCAAGCTTATTATTTGATAGAGCAAGTAGCCTATTATTGATTTCATAATTCTAAAGATTTCTAATGTTCATTCTTTGTACACATGTCACGTTGCATAGAGAAGCAGGACCATTAAGGCTACCACATAGAGAAAACTGTTCTATGCTATGCTATGCTATACCAAAAAACAGCTGTTTTTTTTAATTGGAAGATTCCCAATTAGAGGTTGCAATATAGCCAGTAAAGCACCTAGCCAATATCTTTACGACGTCCCTTTACTTGCTAGATATCGATGCATCATGATCTATTGCTGCTTGTTTATACAGTAGTCAAGGCTGCCTAAGTCAACGCTGAACCAATTACCCTACTGTTTTAGTACAAATTCCCGTCTGCTTTTTGGGAACTCCCAATTAAAACAAAACAGCTAATTTTTGGTATATGAGCTTCATACAGATTCTGTCAAAATTTGAAGGCAAGTTCCGATATGAGCTCATTAATAGTCCCTTGTAAGCTAAGCTGAGCTAGACAGCTGTTTAAAGATGTTTGGAGAGAAGGCAAGATTAATCGCACAAGATTATGAAATAGAAGAAAAAGGTTTTAAGTACGTGAAATTAGAAGACAGAAAAATTTAGGTGAATCCAATCATATGATGCAATGGAGATTAAATATATTGAGATAAGAAAGTAAGACCAGTATTTATTATACAGTATAATTAAATTGTCCATCTAGGTTAATGGAGAGAGCTTTATTTTCCAACAAAATAACATAGAATCCGATCCAATTTTTTGCACCAAATTTTTCACTAACTCAGTTTGCATCAGGACATGGTAAATTTGGTAGTTTTCCCCAAAGATTTAAAATAAAAATAGATGGCGAATATACTTGCTCATATGGAGATTCTGAACAAACTGTAAAACATCTGTTATTTGAATGTCCCAGATTTGAAAGGCAACATCTTCAACTCAAGTCCAAACTTAGCTACTGTAAAACTACTACTAGCAGCACCACTAACAGTATTTTCAAGAGAAAATATTTTTTACATTTTATAAATTATCTTCATTCCCGTTTGTCAATATTAGTATAAGTTATTAGTGTTGTTTTCTCGTGTTAATAGTATTATATTCTAGTTTTAAAACCCTAACATGCAGTGCTGAAGTTGGGCCAGAACAGCACTTTGGCAAATAAAAATCTACTTTTCATTGCTTCAGCATAAATGCAGGGAGAAAATAGTACATCGTCCCCTTAGAATGAAAACCACGTATCTCAAAACTGAAGCAAGAGTACTTTTAATTTATTATTAGATAGAAAAACACGTATATCAACTATTTGCCAGCCAATATTACAAGAATAACATGTGTGCTGTCCTCTAGAGAGGAAAAACGAAACCTAGTGTATCGCTAGGAAGCGTTATTAAGTGACAAAGCCACGGATGTGTTTTATGAGATACGTGGTTTTCATTCTAAGGGGACGACATATGAAATCGGTGTATATTTTGGAAACAGTTTTTTGTAATGCAGAACCATTATTAGGGTCATGATCTCCTGTTCTTTTGCAATAATTGCCGTGCCTGTGTGGCTGCCATAAATTTAATGCGTACGTGGCATAGTTGGTTGCATTGGTTGTTATTATTATAATGTAATTTCTATGTGATTCATTATAAAAGGTAATTTGACTGTAATGTTTCATATCATAAAATGAAAAATAAATAAATAAATACCTGCATATAGATTTATAGGTTCCCTTAGAAAAAATTTCCAACTTCAGCACCGTTAACATACCATTGAAGATGAAATAGGAGCACCCATGTATTGGAGTATCAATAAATAAGTATGGTTAATCAACATAAAATGCAGATAGATAACTGCAAACAATATCCAATTAACTGTGTGTTCAAGTAACAGTGAACTGCTTTGTATCCTCTGTAGTTACTTGTCTGGGCAGTTAATCGTTGTCCAGTTCTGTGTCCCAGCTTTACTTTTTAAAATTAGCATGCAACAAAACAAATGAGATGCCATTTTTTTGTTTTATTATCATTAAGGTGCATGCAAGAAACATTCAGATATAGGAATAGGTCTAAAATGTGCTCATATCATGGCATAGAATCGAACAGTTCTAAGTCTGCATTCATGTCGAAGTCTTTATACTCTCAAATTTGGTCCCAATGTTTAAAAAGTCTCATTCTTATTGCAACTTTTTTTTCCCCACTAAGAACTTTCATATCCTAGAAAAGAATATATTCATGGTTATTTTAGACGAACAAATTTATATAGGCCTACATGGGACTTCCTGTTGCAGACTGAACAAATCACTAGTTATTGCAAAGATCTATTATAATAATTTTATCATTTTATTTATTTTTATCACTTTCATTTATCGCACCTATGTGCAATTATTTTTTAATATAAACTCATAAACACTGAACAATAAAAAATCTTCATATCTGTAGCTTCCTTGATAAAAAACAATCAATAAACACAGCGACTAAGTAAGCTGCATATGAACAAAAGAAGATATGAAAATAGTATATAATTATTTATAAGTGTAGTGAAGGATTTCAAATCTCCTATAATAATATATACAATCTTAATAACACGATATTAATTTAGTAACAAGGTTAATCTAACCAGGTGATGAATATTAAAAACAATGCGTGTTGTGCAACTATTGATGATGTCACGACAATCGATATGTCAATGTATATAATTTGGTTTTATTTTATACATTACTTGGTTAGTTATGTAAGTATTCAGTATATAGTCATAAATATAACTACAGTATTTTTCATATGGGAAGCCTTTTCCTTCACCGCCAATCACGTGCACAGGCTAAAAGGCTGCCGCTGTCAGTGAGAGTCTTCCCTCCGTCTCGCCGTCTCTGATTGGACCGCGTATATATGCAGTTGAAGGACATAGGGCTTGTCATCTGCAAAGCACTGTAGAGGTCAAGATTCTCTCAAGATAACTTCATTGCTTGTGGATTTATCAGTAAAACACAACCTTTCGTTATTATCTATGATAACATGGTATTGCACTTCAAATACTTTATAGAGTTTATTACATGATTCTAATCGTAATAAAATTACTGTATTTGACTGTTTCCACATAATCCCAAACATACTTATTTACTATTATATATCACAGAATCTTTCACCGGATCAGATACTATTACACTTTCGATATGACCACATTTTAGACCAGGCATAATCAAGGGAAATATCGAACTTACCCCTACACCTGGCGAGAAGAGATCATCATAGTCATAATCCTGACTACTCACCTCCTCTCTCCTCGCCATTTTGTTGCAACGCGGTGCATCTAGGTTCTCCAAATGGCGGCCGGTGTTTCGGCGTTTCGTCTGGATCGTGAGTTTGAGGCCTTCCTTGATGAGCTGCGAGCAGGTGTGCTGGACACTGGGAGGGGAAGTACAGCTTGGGCTCCCGAGGGGAGATCCCGCACTCGACGAACTGGTATCACTACCTGGTGGACAAGACGCTATGCGAGGCACATTATTCCTCACGTATCCGTCGAATGGATTTGTCATTGCTATCAGGGAGTTAAGGATCTCTGGTGTCTTCGGTGTGGTACAAGAGTTTTCTACACCGAGCAAGTTGCTGCTACTGCCACTGGCAGCGCTGCTTGCCACGTTCACATTTAAATTGTACATTGTTTTGCAGTCTTTGGTTGATCTTCTTTGCATATATCACACAAATCTCACTGGAGTATTGCAGCTAATTAAAATATATAATATGTTCTCTCTACTCTAGTAATTTTGTACTGTCATTGGTATGTGTATTCACTGAAAACTTGATTGTTACTGTCGTTAGCTCGCTGCTGCTTTCAGCTCACGGCTACTGTAGCACACCGGCATATCACGTGACCGGAATTCCAAAATGAGGTGACTCGCTTCTTCCTGAAAAGAAACAAAAATAATAGGTTAGTTAAACAGAAGAAGAAAAAAATATTAAACCGAAAATAACGAATAATCTATCAAAATGTATCTAACTCTAGCATTCACGGAATTGATCCTAAATTCATAAAATGCCCTGTCCTAGAATTACTCTTTAACACGTGAAGACAGAAGGTTGCTTTGTGACGTCAATGCACTTGACTCTGGCTTCACGCAGCAGACTTCTGCAAGGAATTTGTAAAATGTAGGCACCGGGTGAAGATTAGTGAAGGCACCATTAATATTCAGTATTGTGAGATGACTTAGACTCTAGACCATACTATCTCTTTTGCTTTGAATATACAGTTATACAAAAATATTTCTTTAATTCCAGATATGGTCGAAGCCATCACGAGTACCAGCATTGAAGTCGAGTTTTACTTTATCGGTGTAATAGTGATGTGTGTACAAACTTTCCTATATCAAGAAACAAAGAAGACTGGAAGATAGTGTCTGTGTTTTTATTTAGTGTTTGTGACATCAAGAAAAAAACTTTTCTATATCAAGAACAAGCTGAGGAAGACAACACACAATATTCAGACTTTCTTTTCATAATTCTGTGCTTTGGCATGGAATTTTGAATTGTAGTCTTTATATGCTCCATTCCAAGTACTGCTGGACACCTCAAGGTATTAACGAAAGTAGTACTTAGAAAGGAGCATATATAGGGGCCTCTTTTTAGAGGTGAAGAGCGGTCTTGGTGCAAACCGAGGCCACTGAACACCAGAAGACCAGCAATCCTCTCATCGAAAACAGGTAAAGAATATGTATACTAAGCATGATTTTAATGGCAGTGAACTGCCAAAAACTATTATAATTCTTATTACAATATAGCTTCCGAGTGGTAAGGCTTACGGTAGGTGCCACAAAAAAATTTATAAAATGCATAACATGAAAATTAAATATTTTTAAACAGTTAACTGTGTTTACAATACCCAAAATTAAAAATATGTTATGATGCTACCAGAAAATTAACTTAATTGACAAACTATATATAATATATTAGAAATAAATGGAAGGCAATTTTATTGAAACAAATGAAGAGACTAAACATTTATAAGTTTTTAAATTTTCATCTTAAAATGGTTGTGACTGTATTTTATGAAATCAGGATGCTCAGCAATAAACATATTATACAGTTTCAAACCATAGTTTAGACCATGTAATTGCCCAGTAGTAGTCCTGTGGTTTTTTTTTCTCCGAAACGAAACGTGGTACTTCATCTTATATTTTGACAATGTTTGAAGGAAATTAATTTTGATCGGTTTTTATGGTAATAGGATAATAATACTTCTTGTGCTAGAATAATTATTCATTTATGTAAGATTAGTCTATCTTTCTTTTCCTTTCTTTTTTAAATAGCAGTTGTAGTTATTTTTGAAATTTGAAATTTGTATTTCTTCTGTTTAACTTTACTTGCATAAATATGTATTAGTGTTTGAATAAAAATAAATAAGATAAATAAAATAATAGATATAAAAATTAAACTTATAAAGCTGTGCAATTTCCGTAACTTCGAAATCAGAGTATAATAGTTTCGTAAGGTAGTCAATAGTCTATTGGTTTTATATCTCTGCTTTCATACAATATTTTTATGTGACGAATTTATACGTCAGTAGCAGCGAAAAGGTTAAATTGCTATAAACATAAACTTCTTTAGCCGCGGTAGGGGTAAAATCGAGAGCTTGCGTTACGCTCAAAATCGTCACGAATTAGTACGGTGTGACGGAATGGACTGCACAGAAAACAATCAACTCAATGATTAGGCCTATCCAAAATAAAAGAAAAAAATAAAAAAAAAAATAAAAAAAAACCTAAAAGCGAAAATCCAAAGTTTAAAAATTCTAAAAATTCAAAATTCAAAATCGAATATCCAAAATTAAAAACTCCAAAAAATAAAAGAATCAAAGATCCAATGTTTAAAAAATCCAAAATAAAAAATCCAAAATTTCCAAAATTAAAAAAATTAAAGATCCGAAATTAAAAAGTCCAAAAATCCAAAATTTTAAAAATAAAAAATCCATAATTAAAAAAATTCGAGTATCCAAAATTTAAAAAATAAAAGATTCAAAATTCAAAAATTTAAATACCACAATTTAAAAAAATTAGAAAATTAAAAAATCCAACATTTAAAAATTAAAAATCCTAAATTAAAAAATTGAAAATTAAAAATCCAAAGATCTAATATTTAAAAAATCCAAAATTAAAAATCCGAAATTAAAAAATTAGAAGATCAACAATTTAAAGAATCCAAAATTTAAAAAGTCCAAAAACCCAATATTAAAAAGTCCAACAATAAAAAATTGAAGAAATCCAATAATCCAAAACTGAAAAAATCCATAAAATAAAAGAAGTTTCACTTCTGTCGCTTGGCATTCCACGCACATTTTTTTTATCGGTAACATTGATGATAGTCTTTGTTCAGCATGAGCAGGATAATATCAGAAAGAAGGAGCTATTCCATAAAATGACAGTAAAATGGGTGCAGCAAATCGAACGTTTTCGTAGACAGTTAACAGTTAACAGTAGCATGTTCTACTGCAAAAGTCTCGGCCGATATTGTGAGAGAAGGAGAAAGAGCTAAGGAAAGCAGTTTAATGGGTTGGCAGCGACTCATTAGCCGCTGTGAGGTCCCCTTTGATAGACCGTGAACATAACGCACTCTCGCACGAGCATTCAGGCGAGCCTAACCAAAAATTCAGGCGCCCGGCCTCCGCCACTTTGTGCGGAAATTTATTGTGGTCATCTCTAAAGTCTACTGACACATTGTCCACTTCATGTCACTCCATGCATTACACAAGAGAATTAATTTGCATTTTTAAAAGAAAAGATCATAATTACGGCCCGTAAGACGAAAAATGCATGCAAATATGCTCTAAAGCAGCGGTTCCCAACCTATGGGTCGCGGAAGGGTTACAGGTGAGTCGCGACTCGACCCTAAAACTATCAGAAACCATCTAATAAACCATCAGAAAAAATAATAAAAATCGAAACAAATAAAAAAAATTAAAGATGAAGTTTATTAATACAAATCAAATTGTGTTTTGATTGTTTTTTTGGCATCTGGGGCAGACAACAGAACCACAAAAAACACATACAGAATTCAATTCAATGTTGAAAGTGACTTAAGATTAAAAACATCTTCATTCAATCCTGACATTGACGTGTTAGTTCAATCGAAACAGTCCGAAAAAGAACTAATTAATATAGTATTCTTACTTAAAAACAGCCATTTTGCCTGAAAAATTAAAATGGTCTTTGTGTACTTTTATAATTGTAGTTTTTATCTCCACCTAGGAACACTTGTTAGTGAGTATGAAACCACTTGTTGCATATATTGCAAACATATATCTATTGTTAAATAAATAACTGTTTTGCTACAACGGCTTATATCTTGTCAACCATTTTCAAATCAGAACACAGATTGTTTATCAATAATCAATCTGTATCTGTATATATTTGCATTATTTGATGGTAAATTGTATATACATAAGGAAGGGATACGATACAAATACGGTTTTTTACTCCACCATGGACCGATGGACCGTGGAGGTATTCCGATAAGGAAAGGTGGGTCGCCAGCTGATAAAGGTTGGGAACCACTGCTCTAAAGTTTGTAAAATATGCTCCGGAACCAATGTAGTATGCTCTGTCATTTAGGTACTTTTACTAATGTACGTTCCCTTACTAGATGAATTTCATTATAGAATACAAAGTTAGTGCAAGTTGCGTTTTTTTAACTCATTTCATGAAATCCAACAAATTTTGCGATAATTCATAAATACAATTTTCTTCATATTGCTATTTTAAGCATGGGTCACGTCAGAAATAAGTGTCTTTGATGAAAATTCGGACGCGACGATATTAGAACAAATGCGAAATCGGTTGTTGGACCGGAGTATAGCCCATGGCTCAGGTAGTCCGGGGGGTGGAAGGCGAGGCCAAAAAAGCCTACAATTCTAGGATTGTGTACAGAGATATGGTAGAAAAAAGTGAAAATAACTATTCACATCTGTTTCAATAACCACATTTCCTCAGAGTTTTCACTGGAAACTCAATATTCTGTATCGTTATACACACATAAGATGTTATTTTGTGTAAATTCTTGAACCCCGCTCAATATATTGTGGAAGCATGTAAAATAAACATCCAGTAGGCTATATCAGATCAGGATTTATTAAAGTTACATTGTTTACTCATGGGAGAAATTTATTAAGAACTATTAGAGTAACCTATAACTGGGAGGAAACACAGTATGGTGACATCTGTCTCACAGCTCTGGAATGTTAACAACCCAGTTTTAATGTTACATTATAAACGATTTACCGGATGGTGATCATCAATAATATATTTCTTACAGTCCTTTAAATGAAGTAGACATCTGCCTAAACCTTGCCTGGACTTACATACAGAGCATGCCTATAGGCTGTGCTCAATATTGCAAGGCCTTGAAGCTTAAAACAAACGTGTATTTAAAACCTACAAAAACAATCGTTAGTTTACGAGTTCCTTGTGACGAAAACCACACAAAAAAAGATGAACTTAAGGGGATTTTTTTTGCAGCCTTTCTTCTGCTTGAAGGCGGATAAAAACAACTTACCGACAAAAGACTACTACAGAATATAAGCAGACGGCATCGACATTTTTACGATGCGTCTCATGGCTTCTAGCCAGTGAAAAATTTATGCTCTTTATTCTTTAATTGAAGCAATAGTGCACTTCATTTCCTTTAGATTAGCTCACTACATTTTGTCATCTTTTTTGTGGGCCTGTAAGAGTGGCGCTGTAAAATAATTTCCGCTAGAGCAAATAATATTTTTAATAAAAAAGTAAAGTGTTCCTTATAGGGTCCCAGGAGGTTGAGGCTTCAAGATTTTAGACATTCGGAATATGAAGGTGGTAAGGTTGTCAGCCTTACGCACAGGCGCCTTTAACCCCGGGATTGCTCCTGGTACTCATTTCTGGAAGAGGCTGAGTCGACCCCAGGGCCATAGTGCCACCAGCAGGATTAGGGCAAATGAAAAATTCCGACCTCATCGGGGATCGAACCCGCGACCTTCCGGTTTATAGCGGAGCGCCTCAACCACTACGCTACGGCGTACCTCCAATATTTTTTAATGATTCTAAGAATTCCCTTTTGCAATATCATGATATCTCAATTCTACTTGAACTCCCCCAGTATATCACGACTGGCTGAAAAAAAGCAAACTGAACAGATCTCACAGGCCTATAAAGCTGGTAAGCAGAGACTAAGTTGCTTTAATAAAACTACTTCCCTGGGTAATTTAACCATTATAAAAATCATAATGTTGATTTGAGTTAATGATCTGGTATAATACCGAGAAATTTAACATTTTTAGCATTTTGAGATATGTGATCTAAAATAGGCTTTGCTAACTTATTAATTTCCTGAATGTTATATATGGGGTTGAAAACCAATATTGACATGAATCTCATCTTGAATATTTCATACGATAAATTTCTGACATGGTTAGAAAGATTGTTATAAAGCTTGGAAACTTTGTGTTAAAACATACTTAGATTTGTTTATATAGGCCTAGACATTAGAATATTGCGTGTTATGACCATGCAGGCCTACAGTATCACATGTATTGAAGTTATTTATGTTTCTCTTCACATAAAGGAGGGAGGCTAGGAAGTACATTGACGGTCAAGTAAGTGCACCTTTTTGAATAAAAAATGGGTTTACAGTGAGTCCTAGATGAAGCTCCCTAGATTAATCTAATTACCCTTTTCTGTAAAATAAAAAATCTACAAGAACACGTATGATTTCTTCATAGAAACTGTCCATAATTTAAGTGACTATGTATATAGGTATGGTATACAATGAGTACGACCGAACTGTTGAATTAACCTTCAATACTCTTAACAGGGGTACGCCGTAGCATAGTGGTTGAAGCGCTGCGCTACAAACCGGAAGGTCGCGGGTTCGATTCCCGATGAGGTAGTTGAGATTTTTCAATTGGCCTAATCCTTCTGGTGGCACTATGGCCCTGGGGTCGACTCAGCCTCTAACAGAAATGAGTACCAGGAGCAATCCTGGGGGTAAAGGCGGCCGGTGCGTAAGGTTGACAACCTCATCACCTTCATGTGCCGAATGTCCAAAATCTGGGAGCCTCAACCTCTTGGAACCCTCTGGGCCTCCATGGCCTGTATAGGGATCACTTTACCTTTACCTTACTCTTAACATCAATAAGTCCTTTAGCGCCACAATCTACTTGGGCCTGCCATCCCAAATCTGATTTCACATGTACACTTAGAAACTTCACTTATTTGATGCATCTTTTAAAAATAAAATTCAACATTTCCATTTTATTATTATTAATTACTAAGTTGTTAGCACCAATTCACAGTTTGATCTCTAGGATTTAGTGATTTATGCAGGAATACCCGGTATAAATTTCCAAATGAATCACATTCTATATTCATGCAATACATCATCTGCAAGCTCTCGCATATGGTTAGCCTCTATTGCTAGGGTATTTATATCCGCTCAGTCCTTTATTTGACCCCAGTCTTACAAATAAGTCTGGAATAAAATTACTCTGCTTGTAAACCAACGAAGAATTTTTTTATTACTTTGGTAAATTTATTTAGCGTTCTATCTTACCACACCTATACGAAATTAACAGTTTCCAGTGGGGGACGTAAGAAGAGGACGATTCATTACATTTGAGTGTACGGAGGCAGCCAGTGTTCCTGGAAAGTGCTTTATCGTGTGTGTGTAGGCTGGAAAGGTCGTGAACCGCGAGATACGCAGAGCTCATGAAGAATAGTAAATGAAGCGAACGGATTTCAGAAACTGCGACTTGATAAGCACGTATCCTAGCCCAGTGTTGATTTTCTTGCTTTCTTCTATGTGTCATAGAAAAAGGATATAATTATATAATTCCATTACAGCTAGGGCTGAAAATCGATTAAAATTTCTAATCGAGTTAACGCTTGACTTTAATCGATTAATCGACTGATTCATCGACAAACAGGTCGGTATTTTAGACGAAACCAAAGTGTACATTTAATATTGTTTTACCCGTTTAATAACTACTACACTACAGATAATCAGAAGAAATCCTGAATTAATGAATACCATTATTAGTTAACTAGTGAAAAAATATTTACAAAACTTACATTTCCGGTTACTTTTTCAGTCAAGACTTAAGACACACGAGTTTGTTGACATTTGAATGTTCAAGAGACGATCGTAGCTTGTTTACAATAATACCGGCAGCACTAAAAACTCTCTCACTCGGCACTGAGACAAGAGTTTGGTCATTTGACCCATTTCTCGAAACACGTTTTTCAGAATTCGACTAAACCGATTAATCGGAAAATGTAATTGATCGACGATTAAATATTTAATCGAGCAAAGCTCTTAATTTTCATACGAGTACATAAGACGGTACTGAATTTGTTACTCTTTGAAGGTACCTTATGTGTTTGTTCTGTTAATCTTTGTATATTTTCTATCAGAAATTACTGGAACTCTAGAAACAAAACATACAGCTTATTCCTGGAACATTTAAAATTAATTTAAAAATACTTATTTTGGAATATACTAACTGATTTTGAAGTTAGGGTTTAAAATATGAAATTCAAATTTTAATGCAGTATTTCTAGATTATTCTTGGAACATTTCAAATTAATTTAAAAATACTGATTTTGGAAAATACTAACTGATTTTGAAGTTAGTGTTTAAAATAAGAAATTCAAATTTTAATGCAGTATTTCTAGATTATTCCTGGAACATTTTAAATTAATTTAAAAATACTGATTTTGGAAAATACTAACTGATTTTGAAGTTAGTGTTTAAAATAAGAAATTTCAAATTTTAATGCAGTGTTTCTAGATTTTATGGTGTACAACTAGTAAAGTAGGCCTATAGGCCTACACTTCATAAACTTGCTGTATTAAATCGTGTAATAAATTGTACTGAATATTTCCAGAAAGTTTAAAGTAATTTAGAGTAAAATAATCTGATGAAAATTATAGTTTTGAAAGAATATAGAAACTTATGAAAATGTAAATTTCTAGTATGTCCCAGCTATTCAGAGAATTATGCCCTCTTTTGTTAGATAGGGTAACACTTAATGCTGCAGGGATATCAGGAACAATATAATTTTATGTTAGCTCGTTCTGTAGTAATTTCGATGATTTAATACCAAGATCAACAATATCACTTAACGTAGGCCTAATTACATATTGAACAAATTTGAAGGTTATTCATGAAATTTTACAAAGAATATTGTAAAGTTTTAGAGAGTAGTTTATAGGCCTATTTGTTCCATTTACTGTTGAAACTACTAAAATCAGGGAAATTTAATATAGTAAAATTAATTTTCAATGTTTTGTAAGGTCAGAAAAGATCGGAATATCAATTATACATTTTATGTTACTTTGGTATTCTTTCATTGAAATATCCGTGTGTAGAGAACATAGACAATATTATTTCTGTGGCGTATTTTTTGTGTGTGTTAGGAAATAAGGCTTTCGCCTTTCTCCCATAATTTCAGTTGTAATTATAATATTATAAACATAGCAAACTATTTATCATTCTTCAAACACCGCGGTGAAACACTGAATGCACGTACTGTAAGCCACATGTCAGTTTATAGGTGTGGCGTTTGATGAGGGAGGCGGAAGACTAAGTCCTTGGCCGAATAAATTATGGGCGGAATTACATTAGCTCTTCCCTACAAGATTTACAGACTCGTCTTTTATCTCAAGTGGTTCCTCAACCGTAGAAAACACTGGCGTTACCGCAATTTGTTTCACAGTTTAAAAACACCTCTATGTATGTCGCTAACAATATTGCTTTGGGCGGGTATGTTATTAATTTTATTGGAGAGTGAAGGATAGAGAATGAAAGAGGTTGAAGTCTGACATCTAGGACATAGGACATAGTCCCAAAGATGTGGACGAAGGATAATTTCGTCAGAAGACAGTCGAACAAGTCAAAATCTTTTTTTAGGTATTAAAAAAAGATCAACTTAAATAAAGGATCAAGCATCGGCACACAACATATTAACTGTTTTATTATAGCAGAAAAATTATCTGACACTGGGATTTGAACACAGGACTTTTGGCTATCCTTGCCACTGCTCTACCAACTGCTCTACCAACTACAACGCCAGATGGAATCGCTCTCCTATAACTGGTTCCCTTACAGGTTCCATGTGGCGCTGTGAAGTGAACTCTGGCTTAGCTCAGTTGGTAGGGCAGTGGCATGGATAGCCAAAGGTCTGGGTTCAAATCCCAGTGTCTGAGAAGTTTTTCTACTATAATATTCTCCTATAATGTCCAACAGAGAAAATAATCTGTGGTTCATGAATGGTTCATCCATATAACTGTTTTATTTCGTTACAGGCTATTATTGAATTCACAGGAATTGAACGTTGATATTTATTGAATTTTAAGGCTCTTGATCTTGTTCGGTGGCCAAAACGACTTCAAAGAAAATGGAACTTCTGGACCTTTTGGTCAAGCAGTTACACTGGCTGATCTTGTAGGCCCCTATGCATGTTAGTTCTGGTATCTGTATCTGGTACCCTATGATCTCCAGGTGGGGCGAAGGGGCCTCCAATGGAGGTTTCATTACCTATACTAATTTTGATATGCTTATTTTCCGAGAGAGGGTAGAGGGACAGGTGGTAAGCCCATCGCCTCGCAACCCCCCTAAGTATTTCTTGGACGTGAAAGGGCCGAGAAATTTTGTCCAGAGGCTCTAATTTAGGCTTGGAGTTCTTTTACGTGCCGTAAATCTACGACACGGGACCCCCAGCTTAAAGTCCCTCCCGGAGGACTCCGTGCACAAGATTTTTACGTCCTGAAAAATCCATCGACCGCGGCCGGGTTTGATCCCGCGCCCTGCGGATCTAGAGGCGGGCACGCTACCTCTAGACCACCGCGGCCGACGCATGTTAGTTAGCCTACATTAAATTAATCACTATGAAAATAAGACGATAAACAGAGAGCAGATGTCATTAAAATAAACTCAAAGCAGTTGCTTGGGCGTTTGGAAAGTATCGTAAAGTTGTCGTCTCTCTGAAGACCAGATGTTCCCCCTGGGCGCAATGTTTACATGAATCTCGCGTGTTGCTCGCAATTATTTCTCAACTTGAGATTTGCTGTAGTGTGGCCTCCACGCTTAAGCATGCTAAATAACACTCATTATAATAAAATTGTGGATACTCCATTACATCCATGTAATTTTACGACCACTTCGTATCAGCTAATCAAGGTTGGCCTTAAATGAATATGCGTATACCCATTTAATGAGGCGCCAGCGAATTATGAGCATTTATTTCACTTTATTTTTATTACATACGCTACATCATACCCTTCCAGCAACAGTGCCCAATAGCATAAAGTTAGGGTTGCCATATGGCCGGTTTTTTCCCTGAAACATCCCCATTTTTAAGATGACCTTTCCCTCCTGGTGGATTTTTAGAATTCGACAAAATGTTCAAAATTTCTTAATTAAAAAAAAATTATTGGTAAAGTATATATATTTTAATGTTATTTATTCACATTCAGCTTCCCTCAGTTAAGGGTTGCCCTAAGACAAAGCGTAATAGAAAAAAAATTACACCACAAAGAAGTGTTTACAAGCATTTACAATAAACATTAAGAAAAACTCAAGAAAACTTATGAATCAACAAGAAAAAACTAGAAGACAAATATATACAAATTAGGAATATGATTCCCGAGTATAAAGAGGGAACCTTTCAAGGCTGTCAGAGACACTTCTTTTATGACAATGCTGTTGAGATGGAAGAATCTGGAGAAATCCACAAAGAGTGAAGGAATTGTTCCTCTTGCACCCACCATCAGACCAAAGATGGTAATAGAAGAAAGGGAGTATTTTCCTTTGTAGTGACCTTTCCTTCAGTCTAGTGTGACCATAGCAACCCAAAGTTAAAATTAGAAGTCATATATACTTCCCTCTTATCTTATTAGGCCTATTTTTGTTGTTACCCTTTAAGAATTTTACCTTCCCTTTTCTGTGTTACACATTAGTGTAAGGCAAGATAATAACAACAAACAACAAACATTATTCCCAATGTCGCAAAATATTACTTACTTACTCAATGGCAACAGACAACTTCTCAGCAAGCTAAAGGAATATTACTTATTTTATGGAACCCGAAGGTTCATTGCCGCGCTTACCTGAGACCGCCATTCAACCCTATTCTGCGCTAACTCCATCCAACCTTCCCTCGCAAATCCTACTTCCCTTAAATGCATCCTAGTATTGTCCTTCCACCTACGTCTAGGTCTTCCAAATGGTCTTTTCCCTTCGGGTCTCCCATTCAATACTTTTGGGATATGTCTTTCCTCCCCATGCGTGCAACATTTCCAGCCCATTATATCTTCCGTAAAATTAATTAAACCATTTACTATATCCGGTGAAGAATATAGGTTACGAAACGAAAATTGGGTTGCTTGCGAAATTGTTGTTAATATTAATGCAGTTAAAAATATGATATATAACATCATTAAAATAGCTTAATAATTAAACACACTATTAACCAGTTGAAGATAGACTAGACCAGTGGTTCCCAACCTGGGGAGGGCATGACCCCTGAGAGGCGAGAGAGATATAAAGGGGGGCACAGACAGCTCAAAAGAAAGCAGAGAAAAGGGACTGGAAGAATTTTGAGACCGTTTCCTTCCTATTTATCAAAGAGTGGCAAAGGTAGCCTTAAAAGTCCTCATACAGTCCTCATCTACTTACTTAGGTGAGACCGGATTCTTGACACTGGCCATCATGAAAGCAAATCACCGCAGTTGTCTGAACGTGGAAAGTGACCTTACGTGTGTTTTAACCAGATTGGCACAAAACATTCAGGAGCCCCAGAAAAACAATTTCAGCCATCTCATTGATATTTTTAATTCTTCTTGTGACTTTCATCACATAAAAATGTTAGGTGTGAAATAAGTGTTGTTTATGTGAAAACAATATCATTAGATATTTAAGCAAGACATAAAGACATTTCTATTTCAGCTACCAAGATATTTGAAATACTATAGTTTTGTGTTGCTCTACATTTGGTAACTTTTTTTTCTTTCTTTCTTACTAAAGTTTGCCGAATAAAATTTTTCGTAAGAAGCAAAATAATGAAATAAATACATGAAATAGGGGGCATGGGGCATTCTGGTGTTGCAAAGGGGGCTCCAGGTAAAAAAGTTTGGGGACCACTGTGTTAGACCAGTTCCGTAACACGAGACTGATAATTCATTATATTAATTGTAATTTGCATATGTTAAAGATAGTACGGCAAGTATCTTTAATTACCTAAGTTGTTTTCACCTTTTAAAATGTAATTAGAGGATAAATATATAAAAAAAAGTATATTTTCCACAAGTAAAATTTCACTATGCATTGTATAAAAGCAATGAAGTTAACTACATGTCATAAAAGTATGCCTTTAATTAAAAAACTTATAAATATTAAGTTCATTATTTCCTTACCATTTTACTCATAGGACTTAATACTTTCATTCTCAACGTTCTTGACATATCACGATTGAAAGTCATCCTTTCGTTAGTTAAGGTTCGTGACGGTAATTCACAGAATGACACTGGAAAACTAACGTTTTTCGCGTTAGAATAAGGGAATAATAAAGTTGTGTTATATCATGTTCATGTCCGCCGACGTGGTCTTGTGGTTAGCATCGCTGACTACAGATCCGTCGGCCCGGGTTCGATTCCCAGTCCCTCCTCGGATTTTTCTGAAGTAGGGAGGTCTGGTAGGGGTGCACTCAGCCTCGTGATTCAAAATTGAGGAGCTACTTGATAGAGAAATAGCGGCTCCGGTCAAGAAAACCACCGTGGGTGTCGGCATGCTGACCACATGCCCCCAATCCTGCCATCTGCCTACGGGAGATGACGCAGCGGTCGGGCGGTAGGCCAAGTCCCTCCCGGGATGTAGCGCCACGGAGTATATTATGTTCGTGATAATCAGTTGCTTTTGCACTGCAGCATCCAAATATCCTTCTAGTAGTGTCTGTTTCCTCAAGGGAAGGAATCGTTGATTACCTAACACAAGGTATCAGTTCGCATTAACTCTTTCACTGACGTCACGAGAACTGTTTGTTGCTAAGTCAGTCTATTATTCCAACAGACAATACACAGTATTTGCCTCGTGCAAAAATTACAACCTGAATAGACTGTCGGGAATATATTGTTCTTTCTTGTTCTGCATGCTCAAGAACTGATTGCAAATTTGAGATCTCACAATTGCTTCATTTGAAATGTCCAAATAGCAGGAGGTCTATGTAGAAAAGTAAGTTACGAGTAGCTACTGTACGTCAAGACAACTTATTTTCTTTGTTGTCCTTGGTGTACAATTTTTCCGCCATTCCTAGGATAGCGTTCGTATCCAATTAATGTTTTATAACTAGAATAAACAGCTTAATTGGTCCATTGACTCTATTTCGAGAAGCATGGTGGTCTTGCCATTAAGGTGACTGTCTGCAAACAGTCTCATAAGGAATGCTGGACCTCCCAGCCACGAATCAAGAGTCCACGTTAAACTGCTCGTGTACTCATTTATCATTACGGAATTAGGCTAACATTCTACTTTTAGATTCATCACTGCTTCCTAGAACTATCCCCACTCAACTAGTGGCAGAAGTTGATGATGTAAAAAGAGATTCGAATATATAAATAAGAAGAAGAACCGAAAAGAAATAGTGAAATGAATGTAGAGTTTTTATTCTTGAGGGGACTAGAATGTGGGAAGCTGGTGAAACATGTAATTTGTAAGGATCAAACAAGCAGTGGAATGGCTGTCGCGGCGTGAAGCCCCGCAACAGGTGTTGGCGGGAATATAAACGTTATTTGTCAGCATGACAGCTACGCTCCATCCAGACCCAATGACGAGAGAATATTTTTCTCAACTCTTTCATAAGCTCCGGCAGTGCCTCGGAGAAACGGAACCAGGAGCTAGAACGCAAGTAACTTTCTTCGCATCCCAATGGACTTTTTTTTCGCGAAACTTTACATTCCCTTACATACACTTTCTTTATCCACTCCCTTCTTCCACTCAATCCCATTCTCTCTCTCTCTCTCTCTGTACACATAATCATCCAATCGCTCGTTCGATCGTTCACTCAATTCATAAATTAAATTCATTCTCTCCTGCGGGACAAAATTCCGGCACACCGGCGACGGTTACAGGCCCAAGTTGCAGTACATCCCCGTCGTTAAATAACTATATAGCAACCAACCAATCAATTCATTCTCTGCTGCTCTCAACTCAGCACTTAACTCAATTCATATACACAACTTACTCAACTCACACACACTCTTTCAACTCATTCAACTTATTTCATTTCGCTCAATTCAACCCAATCAACTCACACACTCATTCGACTAACTCACACACACTCAACTCACTCACACACTCTTCCCAATTAAAACGCTAAACTTACTCAATCCAAATCCAATCAACTCATTTAACTCTAGTCATTTAAACAATTACTTAACTTTCACTCCCAATTCAGTTCAATGCAGATGTGAAGCTCAGATGGAAAGCTTAACCAACAATTAGAGTAAATTAATTTTTAGGACTCCTAACGTGTCGCTGTTGGTGGCTCGGTTGTGTCTAGCCTCTAAACCCAAAGATCGTGGGATCAAAATCAGTTATGGGTGACATGGAGCCCAAATGGATATTCAGCATGAGATTTCATTTTCGTAAAGATGAGAATGCTTGAGCATTATATTTCTATCCGCAGTGCCTTGTGATGGTCAGATTTAAAGTGGGGGAAAATGTTGGATACTTTCTTTCTTTCTTTCTTTCTTTCTTTCTTTCTTTCTTTCTTTCTTAGATTTTAATATCATGTACAAATTACCAGCAGTCTTTTGGCAGGATGATTCGTGCAAAGACTAAATACAAATTTACTAGATTATCAATAATCTTAATTTCTAGAAATCAATAAGAATGAAAAACATAAGAATTGATTGGAATCCTAATTCTTTTACTCTTGCTGTGTGCAGGCTAAGTTGGAAAGGAGAAATCAAACTGAAAAATTCAATGCCATAGCCGGGATTTGAACCAGGATCTTCGGCTCTCCGTGCCGCTGCTCTTACCAACTGAGATACGGACGGTGTAAAAGAATTATCATTCCACTGTGACCTACTAGTGGTTTACTATGAAGCTCTGGTCTTAAAGCACTTATGAGTTTGTAAGTCGCCACTGGGTTGATATCTCATATTGAGAACGCCTGCTGGTATACTGGGATATGTGAGTCAGTTGGAGGATTTAATGTCTTACCGGCATATTGCCACGATAGCTCAATTGGTAAGATCTGCGGCACGGAGAGCCGAAGATCCTGATTCAAATCCCGGCTATGGCATTGAATTTTTCAGTCTGACTTCACCTTTCCATAAGAATTGATTTGGATTTTAGAGCTTTGTAAATTGGAAGCGATTATATCAGAAAATGTGAAATGAACACATGTGATAGAAAACTGACTCTGTCCTATAGCCCCAGTGTCGGGGCGAAGGGCCTCCAATTGGAGGTTTCTGATACCTTTGTGAATTTTGTTACGCTTAATTTGTGATAGAAAATACAAATAAATAAAATGTAAAGTAATCCCTTAAACTCTATAGGAATCCGATCATTTCATACAACCAGAATGATATTTTGACATATCGAATGTGTTAATTTGAGGAGTAATTTTTCCCTCACCACATATTTGTACTCAAGTAACACTTGCTGGATTGCACTTGTTGATCTGGTACACGATGACCCTGCGGTAACAAATGCTTTCAACAAGGAATGTGGTCAGCATTGGCCCAAGTCATTTCATTGGGAGGAGTGGCTTGGGGGGGAATTGAGATTCGCTGATTTAGATATGAGAAAAGTAGCAAATATTTTGCGGTACCATTTATTCGAGGTATGTTATGTATTCCGTGCAGCTGCACTTATGAAACTAGGACAACTGACTCTTTCTCCAGATGTTCTTTATCATTCGCTGCGCACAATGGAATTACTGAGTCTTATTGAAGGCGGGGCGCTGCGCAAAACCCCGGACACGAAAGGGAAAGCAATTTATTTTTTAACGGATTCGCATATATTTGATTAGTAAAATATTCATTATTTGTGTAATCTCCATTATTTTTGCGATCACATTCATTTGGTAAATTTTTTCTAGGTTTAATTCTAATAGTACCGGTAACATTAACTTATTGTAAACTTTAATCTCTGTACTCACTATGATTTCGTACCATATTAAAATATGAACCTGAATTTCTTGTTTCTTTTATGCCTGCTTTACAAAGTTACTGATGGTTAACTTATTTAATATTTTTTTATACTTAAAAAAGTTTTACCCAGAGAAATAAAGAATAAAAGAACTGCCGTATCATTATAAAAAAGAACTACGGCCTTTGCAGAAAATTTTATTACTAATTTTATTACACATGTTGTAAAGTACATTGTGAAAAGATTCTTAGCTGTATGTCAATTTTTTAGGCAAGTTACATACGACTGTTTTTATTCCACCATAATTAAATTTTTAGAGTATCTTGTAATTGATAAAATAAAGCAACTCTATGTCGGTGACCATTCATCTGTTAGTTCTCGTCTTTTGCGATAAATGGCAGGCGACAAAAGTTTGCAGGGAGCAGGACTTTGCTTGGACATTTTAACCTCAAAGCAACGCACATGAAAACACACGAAATGAACTAAATTTATAACAATAAAATTAACATGAACAGAACTGATTTTATTTTAAATACAGGTTGTTTCATGCTTTCAAGGCTTGAAGATTATTGAAGATTGCCCCACGTACGATATTAATCGATATGCCTAGTTGGAAATCGATAGTTGGAATAATAACAGACAGCAGTATTTTGAGGAACGCCAGTACTTTATTGTATGTCATTAAGAAGGAAGTAAAGATGCGTGTCATGTTGTCTATACCTTTCGCAATGAGTAATTCAGTCGAAAGTTAATCATCGAAGTGGGAGAGTCTCCTTGTAGGGACTGTGTTTCTATCATCTCCAGGGAACTTGAATACATTTCTGAGTTGAGATATTAATGACCTCGTAAGACTTCTTTTTACGTCGGAGAAGTTATTAGTCTTCCCATATCGTGTTACTGGGAGGACCGAGGATTAGGCTTTTGTAGCTCTGTTGTAGCAACATTGTAATTCTATGAAATATTTTTCATACAAACGTAGGCGTCGGCATTTCAGACTTCTGACACACATCTCATCTTTTTCGGGAGGCTACGAAGATAAAATATACGGTGCAGTTTTATTAATTTAAGATTTAGCTAAAGATAAAGTTACGAAGAACGCAAAAAAGGATTCAACTTAAGTCAAATTGCGAAAGTAAGAATTACATTACGTTAAGAATATAGCGACAATAGATTATTAGGGTAATTAACTTCTCATGGCTCCCCCTCTGAGGATTTCAACGAAAATGGTTTTAATTAATTGATTTATCTATACGAGGGACAGGGCATAAGGCTTGGCGACTATTTTTACTTTTGAAAATGAGGTACCATTTAAAATTTTAAAAATATATAAATGAAACTACTGGGTATGGAATGTATGTATAATGCAGGTTATGGATTGGCTACTAGCTGTAGGATAGTGAAGAAAACAGGCATTCATAAACGTCCATACGCGACTGCATCGTGCCAGTCGTATTGGGGTAGTTGGAACCATGGCAGCACACATACCCATTCACCGATCCCTTGAAGTCCGATACGGATGGACATTGTTCCCCAAAGCTTCCATCAACTCCTTGTGGTGTTCTCTGGCATTTCTCTCTCGGATAGTGACTATTTTGACGTAAGAATGCTGTTCACATCCCTTCGTATCCATTTTGCACGGCGGCTGACTCTCAACTGAATTACTATCGCCTCTATTCGTATAACCGTACATGCACCAAATTATGTGTCCATATTCTAGAGAAGCCACACATATCAGTAGACTTCGGACTTTTAGGTCGCTAAAAATGCTGTTTTAGGTACCTAAAATAGGCTCTAAAAATTGGAAAATAGGTTCTAAAAATCGTAAAATAGTCTCTTATAAAATCGTTAAGTTGCAAATTTTCTGAAATATCTCAATTGCAATGCAGAAAATTATATTTATTGAAGTCACCATTAATCAATAATCATGATAAAACACAGATATAGGCCTATGGTACACAGAATTATGTAGACCTATTAGGCTACGAGGGCCTGCATTACTACCATAACATTGAAAACCTAATCCCTGCGCCCAGAAGCTATGCACGCTAGCATATTCAACCCCTTGTACCCCTCAGTGATTCAGAGATTTTTTTTTTTAACTGGATGTGGGAGTCGGGAGAAAAACACTATATTTTCTTGGGAATTGCAAGGAATTTTTCTACTGAAGATGAAACATTTCTTACTATTTAACCTCGTCACTAATGTGTCATGTACTGCACATTCCGAGCTAAAAAAATTTAGTACGAACTGAAAATAAATGTTAGAATTTATAACAAAAAATAACTTATTTTGAACTTTAGAGGAAAAACAAGCAAAAAGGCAATATTAGGCTCTAACGTAAAAATAGGCTGTTTTAGGTCCTATAAAAGTATCAGTTTTAGGTATAGTCACGTATGAAACATGCATATACAAGTTTTCGTCCAAATATCACTTAAGGATTAAAATAAGTTTTTACCTAAAATCCTAAGTCTACTTATCAGTGACATACAAAATCTCATAGCACGAGATTACTTTGAGAAAAAAAGTTGCCGTGACCTAGGTTCCACCTAGAATTATGGTATTTGTCATAAGTCTAAAATTAAAGTAGGCCTACTAAAGATTTCAACAATATGAAAAAAATCATACATTAAAGAAAATACTTTTCTAATATGAACCCGAACTCCTATTGCAATGTGGAATCACAGGAATCACAATTCATTTATTCTTAAATATGATTTTGAAAATTGGACAACACTTTTTGAAAGTATATAGGCCTATTATATTACATGTACATAGTATTATGTTCGGAGGGTCTTGAAAGCAATTTTTGTTTTTACTTCACAAGTGGAAAAAGCTCACAAGTGGAATCAGTGAAGTGCGAAAAGAGTAGTGCGAAAGTGATCTATGTAGAAACTGCGAGACGACCTAACACCCTCCTTAGGAATAGCACCCCTAAGGAGCTTCCCTAGCTATCCCTGCACTGCAGGAGGCCTTGGCCCTTAATGGGATGTTACAGGCTAATTTTATTTATTTATTTATTTATTTATTTATTTTCATCGTCATATAACGACGCTAACCAACATTATGATTTTAAAACATGTGTATATGTATAATATACCTTTAGTATGCTTATATGTGTGTATGTAAGCACTAGACCTGGGATTTTATGCTCTAAAAAAACTTTGTTTTAGGCACCTAAAATAGGCTTTTAAAACAAGTAAATAGGCTTTTAAACTAGAAACAGGCACTTAAAATATCCTTCAAAAATGTGTAAATAGACAGAAAATAGACTTTACAATATTACAACATACACTTAAACTGTAACGTGATCTTTTTATTACTGTTAGAAATGTGGCATATCTATTCTTAACAGAAATAACTGCAAAATTAAGACAGAATTAAAAAAAAAAATATCAAAAGCAGTTATGGGTTATTAGAAAAATTTGCTCACTACAGGCCTTGAAGGGCTTTGGATTTCAATAACGACATATTGGATGGCATATTGGATGGTCGTGTGGTCAACATACTAGCGACTTGACACAGTATGTCCCTTCTTACTGCTTGTTCCTTGTTTTTTTTTAGCTAATCCTCCCCCTCCCCGTCAATCAGTGTTCCTTTGGCAACAATTGTTTGGGAAAATCAAGTTTCTGTGAAAAACCGACCCTTTGCTGTTCTGCTCTTCATTCAAGGATGTCCATGATTGTAAAAATTACAGCAGTTTAATTTCATTTTAAATGTACAAAATAGGCGTTTTAGGCACTAAAGTAGTAAAATAGGCACTAAAGGCCCAAATAGGCATTTTAGAGCACTATAAAACTCTATACATGTAAGTGATCTGTCATGAAACATCAACATATTAAACAAATTTCATGTTATTTCATAAGGAACAAAATAGGCATTTGCCTTAAAATCCCAGGTCTAGTCATCACATAAGGCTATTGAATTGTGCACAGAAGTTCTTACTGTAACTTGTATTTATTTCGGTCAACTTGATGAGCATTACGTTTTTATTGCTCAGATTTAATAGACGCGATACAAAAAGTTAATGGCTTAATAAAATAAATAAGGTCACTTAATTGCTACAGATTCAAGGTTCCAGTACCTGAAGTAGACTTACATAACATTCCGCGAAGCTTGAGTCCTTGAGTGTATACTTAGGTGAATGACATGGGAGTCTGAAGCATATGTGATCCAGATTGTTTAGTTCTCACCACAAAAATAAACAAGCTTCCTTCAATGTTCCACATGCGTCGGCACCCCGTGGGCAATTTGAAGAGCGCTGCCATTGAGGAAACTTGAGAGTAATATTCAAAGGCTTTAACTACACTAATTGTTATATTCCTCTGCCAGAGTAATCTGGAAATACGCCAAGGTGGTGACTGGGGTGTATTATTTTTCAACTAATTGAGGCAAGGAGACTTCTTTATTAGAAAAATTGAGATGAACTCATCCATTTAAGACAGGTGTTTACCAGTGGCGGACGCAGAATTTTCTTTCGGGGAGGGATTTGAGGAGAGAGAGAAAAAAAAAGAGTTAAAGAGTACACTTATATTTATAATGAGTTTATCTCCCCACCCCCCCTCTCTCTCTCTCTCTCTCTCTCTCTCTCTCTCTCTCTCTTTCTCTTTTTATCTTAGTTTCATCTCTCCCTTTTAGGGACATTTAAGCGACCTATGCCGCTCAGGCCTTACAGGGCCGCGACCTGTCGGGAGAGGGATTATCTATGAATCACATACATATTTTTTTTGACCAGAAAAGGACATGGAGGGCCTCCCGGATGAGTGATCAGCCCAATGCCGGGGCCACCTCCGAGACAACACGAACACATAGGCTAGGACGAGGCATACCATTCACACACACACACACTTATTCCGAACAAGGCGAGGATGGAATGAAGATGATAATGACGACCAGATGATATCCGGGGACCACAAGGGCCTAACGTTACCCGAAATTTGTCTCAGAGGTGAGGAAAAACCCCACCTAGATAGCTTGTCCCGACCAGGAATCGAACCCGGGCCCGCCACAGCGGTGGACATAATGAGTTTATAAAACTGTAATCTAACCTGTAGTTTTCTATAAATGTGAAACGTGGCCACTTTGGAGGAGGAACACAAGTTGAAAGTATTTGAAAATAAAGTTTTAAGAAAAATATTTGGATAAAAAAGAATAGGACGTCAGGGGAGTGAAGAAGCTCTACTACGATAAAATTTACTGTCTGTATCGTTCTCCAGTGATATTAATTAAATGCAAGTGGTTAGTACGGGCTGAATATGTTGATTTAATGGGTTGGAGAAGGGCATTTAACAAAATTTTAATGGAAAGACCAGAAGGAAAATGGCCATTAGAGGGACCAAGATAAAGATGGGATGATAACGTTAGGACAGACCTAAGAACGACTGACCGTATAAATTCGATCTGGACAGAGTTGACTAAGGACTAATATTTTCTGTATTATAAAATCCTGTCTTTACAATAGATGAAAAATAAGCAATTAAAAAATTTCCGAAAACGGATATAAAAAGGTGCGTAAAATTTGCCGTATTGATTCGCATTTATAGCCTATTCTTTTTATTTTATTTTTTTAAACTTTCGGGGGGGGGGGATATATCCCCTCGATCCCACCCTCTGCGTCCACCACTGGTGTTAGTAGTTCATCAGTAATATAACTTCAAAAAGTTAGGCTTTTATTTTTACGAAAGCTGTTAACTGGGTTAAGCAACATTAGCTCAGTACAAAACTTGGATGGGTGACCACCATCTCCACTTCTAATGGTTTCTGTTAAGTCAAGTACACAGGATTTCCACAGTTGCAGTGGTACGAAGTCCAAGCAAATGTGTAGCTCCCTGCTACTTTAAGGTAGCCTATGTATTAATGTTTGAGGATAAAATCCATAATTTGTTATCAAAGTATTTGAGATTTTTACCAGGCTAACATAGTGCTATATCTGAAATTTGGGTTTCAGTTTTTTGTTCCCTAAGTTATGCTTCAAGTGTTCATCGTTATTTTTAATTCAGGTTTATTGTAAACACCACAGCAGTTTGTCTAGTAGCAATAAAGAATTTTTTCTTTCTTTTTAAATTATGCATATATTCAAAATATCATAGAATTGCCAAAAATGGTACAATCTTTAAAACTCTTCATTATTTTGTTCATTTTTAGCATATGCATAGAACGTGTGAACTAACCACTAGAAATAATTACCGAAAATAACTAGAAATAATGATGTCTTAGGAGGAGACCGTGCGTCATGCTGACCACACAGGGATCCTCTCTATGTCATTCCTTCGAGTTAGTCTGGAAAATTTTAAAGAGTTAGATGAATACTGGTAGTTTAACTATCCAACTAAAGCCCCTGGCCACGAGTACTTCTTTGCCCCCGGATCCGTCGTAGCTCTCGGCGGCTCTGAGTTTAGCGGGTAAGTATCGCTTGTTTGCAAGGGGTTGTGTAAGATATTATAAAACCAACTTCCAATTAACATCTTCGTTGTACGGCTTTCTTGGATTTATTTATGGATACAGGACAGGCAGAAGGTGTCTCTTGAATAAATTAGGGTAGGAATGCCAGAGGGCAGTCAAACGGTGATAAAGTGCAGTATTAAAGAATGCAACAATGCAGTATGCAAATGAGTACACACATCCCCGAGATAGCTGCCACGAGGTATCTCTGGGAGTACCGGGAAAACCTGTTTCTTGGAACGTGAATATGTGCCCATTTACTGCTGTTGTTTATCAAAGCGTTCGTGCTTAAAACTGCAACGAAGCAACCACAACACAGCCTCTTGCTTCTCGGAATCTAATCGCTGGCACAGGCCATTACGCCACCAAACAGAGAGCATCGAATGCTACTTGAGTACTGGCCTAGATAAAGGGTCTTCAGATGTATACCCGTGTGCTTCATTTGCTCTCGTTAAGGTATGGAGGGGAATCCCAAATAATGCTGAAGTGCACGATTTTTGTTGGTAAAAAAATGTAAAATAATTTTTTACACAGTCGAAACGTCCACCGATGTGGCGTAAAGGGCAGTGCTTTAGTTGGGCCGGTACGCACCGGTACTGCGTACCGGTATAAAATTATTTTCCTTCTACCATACCGGGAAAAATATGTGCTCCGGTACGTCGTACTGGCAGTACAGGAACGATATTGTCCTAAAATACTTATTAAATGTCCAATTCACGAGAGTGTATTTGCTAATAATGACAAACACTATTAAATTCGCAATAGATATGCGTTCTATGGAAGGTGAGTACCCCCATAAAATATTTTCCAACTAAAGCACTGGTAAAGGGTGCGTTCGTTCCTCTCACGCAGCGGGCCCGGGTTCGATTCCTGGAAGGAACAAGTTACCTAGGTGGGGTTTTTTCTGGGGTTTTTCCTCACCTGTGAGGAAAATGTCGGGTAACTTTAGGCCCTTGTGGTCCTCAGATATCATCTGGCCGTCATTATCATCTTCATCCCATCCTCGCCTTGTTTGGAGTGAGTGTGTGTGTGAATGGTGTGTCTCGTCCCATGTGTTAGTGTTGTCTCGGAGGTGGCCCCGGCATTGGGCTGATCACTCATCCGGGGAGGCCCTCTATGTCCTTGTCTGGTCAAAAAAGTATGCATGTGATCCAAAGATAATCCCTCTCCCGACAGGTCGCGGCCCTGTAAGGCCCGGGCTGCTTGGGTTGCTTAAATCCTAAAAGGGAGAGGTAAAGCTACGTAAAGAAAGAAAGAAAGAAAAGACAGTCGAAGCGTAAAAGAAGCACTTTAACGGTAGATATCAATTAAAAGAAAAAATATGTCATTGAGCGGTATAAAATTAAAACACTCCACGGTCACCAACTTTGATTGCTTCACATGCTCTTTTAGTTAAAAGTATTTGCATATGATATGATTGCACATGAGGGGTCTATTAGCAAACCCGGCAATCTCCATTTAAAAAAAAAAATGCAGATGCTAACTTCTAATGAAAGTTTAATGCATTTCCTAATACATATTTAGTGCAGGCTAGTGTTGTAAAAATCTGTGTTCCTCCCTTATGTGGGAAGTCTAATTTATAATACATAAACTAAATATTTAGCAGGAAATGCATCAAACTTTCATTAGAAGTTAGCACCTGTATATTTTATCAAAATGGAGATGGCCGGGTTTGCTAATAGACCCCTCATATATAAATAGGGACCGGCTTTTTAGGTTTTTAAAAACACCGTTTTAGGTTTTCCATTAGGTGAAATAGTTTTTTTTAGGTTTTTTGTAAAAAATATCGTTTTCGGGTAGAATAATTGGTTTAATGAATATTAATGTGCTACACAGGATTCAATACATAATACTTGTAAGGTTTAACTTAACAAAATTGACTTAAATTTGTGTAAACTTGCTTTAGGACAATATTATAGACAATTGAAGAAAGAAAGCATAAACAATCAAAATAAGCGGTAATAAACTCGATTTCATTTGATTAGGCATAATTAATACATCTTCTTAAACCTCACACTGTGACCACTCAGTATGAATAAGAGGGTAGTAAATAAAGGGGCCAACAAGCGCTTTAAAACACGGAAATCTTTACCCTTGTTCATACACGGCAACAATGGTTGTTCGTACGAATATTTGAAAAGGAATACGCCGGTACTCTTACACTTTCTCTCTTGATACTGTCCATCCTAGACGACAATGGGTTGAACGAAACGCTGGTGGTATTAATTTCAACCCGACAAAAATTGTCTCCCCACAAAATATCGATTTCTCAACTGAGAAATTTAACAAAAAAGACAAAAAGTAGCCTAAATTAGATATTTTAGGTTATATATCCCGTTTAGGTATATTTAGGTTTTTATACCCCATTTAGGTATTTTTAGGTGCCACAGAATTCATGTGGGTGAATCCTATGGTCATGATTCGAAAAAGTGTATGAGCGCTTTTTGTTTTGGAAGTAAGGAAAAAAATAGGTAAAAACCTAAGAATCCGGTCCCAATAAAAGTGGAACATTTTAAAATACACTACGCCTTTTTAAATGCAACATTTCTCACGGCGAGTAATAATATAAAGGTAATATAAAGGTGCGAATTAATAGAAAGGTTTTAAAAATAGTGGAGAATGCACAAGGAAGGAAAGAGAACACAAAAAGAAAATATAGTGCAGTAGCACAATATCAATGAAAAGTAAATAACAGAAGGAAAAAAGAACAGAATAACGGAAGATAAACAAGTCTGCCTGATTAAAGTAAATACATTTCTTGGAGCAACAAATTAATTTGGCGTTATGAACAAAGAGATTTATTTTATGATTTACTGGTACTTACAAATCATTACTTGCAAAAACAATGAGTACCAAATACTTGTTAGATTGGTATTCACTTTCGGGTCACCCGATGTCTTGATATGTGATTTATTGGGAGGAGCATTTGATAATGGAACATTGAGAAGGCCTGGCTGAAAGTGGCATAAAAAAGAGAAAGTCGCTAGGTCTACATAATAGTGGTTTACAGATTATTAGCAAATTAGTGTACAGCACATTATATTGTATTATATAATTTGGACAAATTGCTTCTATGCATTCATTGAATTTGCTTAAGGAAAAATTATATTACCCCAGGTCATAATTAAATTTATGGATCGATGCAAGATCTAATAGAAACGATATTCTGTGATTTCATGAACACATATTTACATACCATATGCTTCAGATCGATTGGCACTAGGTGGTTTTTCTGAAGACAAGAGTCAATCAGCCACGAGGGAGAAATTTGGTAATTTTTAATGAAGTACAGACTATAGTAAAGTAAAGTAAAGTGATCCCTATACAGGCCATGGAGGCCCAGAGGGTTCCAGGAGGTTGAGGCTCCCAGATTTTGGACATTCGGCACGTGAAGGTGGTAAGGTTGTCAGCCTTACGCACCGGCCGCCTTTACCCCCAGGATTGCTCCTGGTACTCATTTCTGTTAGAGGCTGAGTCGACCCCAGGGCCATAATGCCACCAGCAGGATTAGGCCAATTGAAAAACCTCAACGACCTCATCGGGAATCGAACCCGCGACCTTCCGGTTTGTAGCGCAGCGCCTCAACCACTACGCTACGGCGTACCCCACAGACTATAGTACCATATTTAAAAATATACGTTTTAAAACTGCTGGAGTTAAGCACTCCAAGTTTCGGCCCAAGACTATTCAATTAATTTATTAGCAACCATCCTGAATTAAGTGGGTTAAACAGCAGATTATTTAAGTCTAAAATTAGAACATTTATATAATTTGGCCTATTTCTTAAATTATTTCCTCACTTCTGTCATTATCACAACACTTTTTACATTAAATTCTGTAATATAGATATGAATACTTTACCTTAAAATTAATTTAACTGCTCTTCAACTATCTCAATCATAATGATAAATTCAAAAAATATATTTTTGTTCGACTGTACGCTTATTACATGTAACTTCACAGTAACATAATGACATCCATTATTACTAGGGCTGTACCGATTAATCGATTAAACATTTAATCATCGATCAATTACATTTTCCGATTAATCGGTTTAGTTCAATTCTGAAAAATGTTTTTCGAGAAATGGGTCAAATGACCAAACTCCTTTATCAGTACCGAGCGAGAGAGTTTTTAGCAGTGGCGGACACAGAAATTTTTTTTCGGGGGGGGGGGGGGATTTGAATAGGTAGAAAGAATACAAAAAAAAAAATTAATCAACTTACATATACAATTAGTTTATAAAACTGGCCAATTAGGGTACTTTTTTTCAAATTTCGGGGGGGGGATGTAACCCCCCTATCCCCCCCTGCGTCCGCCACTGGTTTTTAGTGCTGCCGGTATTATTGTAAACAAGCTACGATCGTCTCTTGAACATTCAAATGTCAACAAACTCGTGTGTCTCAAGTCTTGGCTGAAAAAGTAACCGGAAATGTAAGTTTTGTATATATTTTTTTACTAGTGAACTAATAATGGTATTCATTAATTAAGGATTTCTTCTGATTATATGTAGTGTAGTAGTTATTAAACGTGTATAACAATATTAAATGTACACTTTGGTTTCGTTTAAAATACCGACCTGTTTCTCGATTAATTAGTCGATTAATCGATTAAAGTCAAGCGTTAACTCGATTAGAAATTTTAATCGATTTTCAGCCCTAATTATTACACAAAATTATACAAAATTTAAATATAACACTCGCACTGTTGGAACTATCGTCAAGCCTTGAAAGCAGCAGTTTACACTGCACAATAAACAACCTGTAGTTTAAAAAACATTTCTTTTCTTGTTAATGTTAATTTCATACTAAATTGAGTCCATTTTGTGTTTTAATGTGCGTTGCTTTGAGGTTGAAACACCAAGAGAAGCCATGAGCTGCCATCTCGCCGTCACCTGCCATCTATCGTAAGGGTACGTATACATCTGCGCTCCTCTTGCGTGCCGTGCGGCACGCGTGCCGCACGGCACGCAGATGTGTACGGCATTTTGAGGTGCACGCGAACCGCTCGCGTGCTGCTCGCCACGATCCGTCTCCTGTCGGTTTTTTCGACGAACACAAAGGATTTCTGATTTCATATTGGGACGTGTTTTTGGTAGTTGCGTGCTGCACGCGTGCATCTCGCTGAAATTATTTTCACAGCGCTCCGCTCCTCAAGCTTTACTGTACAATTGGCAAATGAAAAAATTATATGAGAGGTTGATGCGAGTCACTTACTCACCTTTTGCGGAATGATAGGTATACAGAAGCAGGAGCTGAGTCAGATGTTGTGTACGTTACTTTGCACTTTCTGAATTTCTTTAAAATACGCTGGAGAAAATCGATCTTTATGTTTGGCTTCTTCCTTCATGCAGGCCTACTCATAAACATTAGCAATAATCTCGCTACTTTGACTGTAGAGTTTCTCCTTTTTGTTTTGACACGTTATTAAATAAATAGCATTCGTTAAAACAATTGCATGCACCCGTGTTGCATGAATTATATAGCAGTGAATTGTCGTCTCCAAACAGAGTACAGGAAATTCGACTGTTTGTTTATTGTAACATGTGCTATTTTGCTGACGTGCCTAGCTAGCCCACTGGTCCCTCTCTCTGCAGGACATTTGTCAAGATTGAATGAGCTAGCTTGTATGTGATATAATCATGGAGTGGTCCGAGGAGAAGATACTGCAGATGAAACATATTTACAAATCAAAACCTCTACTGTGGAACCCAAAACATAAGGATCACTACAAAAAAGTTTAAAGGAGGATGCATGGAGGGAAATAGGAATGGAAATAAATACGTCCTCAGAAGAGTGCAAGAAGAAGATGTTATCTACAGTGGCGGACGCAGAATTTTTTTTCGGGGGGGGATTTGAATATGTAGAAAGAATACTTAAAAAATTAATTAACTTACATATATAATTAGTTTATAAAACTGGCCACTTAGAGTGCATATTATAGCCTTTTTTTCAAATTTCGGGGGGGGGGGGATCTATCCCCCCAATCCCCCCCTCTGCGTCCGCCACTGGTTATCTATGCTTTCTTGTAACTGGCGAGAGAAAATTAAAGTTAACGCCAGCGAAGGTACAGGAAAAGTTAAGTTATAAAATATAAATAATAACACTGTTTACACACTTTTCAACTCTTGTTTAAAAATGGTTTTGTTTCGATATTTAAGCCGTAGACAAGTTTTGCAATTGAGGACTTTTTTTCAAAACTCGTTTTCTAAGCAAGACAACACACAAAATAAGGCCTAATGATGAAAGCTAGTGGTTCGCAGTAGGTTCGTCGCTTTCCTATGGAACGCAAGAGGAGCGCTGTGAAAATAATTTCAACGAGCGGCACGCGTGCTGCACGCGTGCCGCACGGCGCGCAAGAGGAGCGCAGATGTATACGTACCCTAAAAGATTATAAACTGCTAACAGCTGATCGCCGAGATGAGACTTAGACTTAGACTTAGAGAGATTTAATTAGGGTCGAACAAAATCGTCTTATGCAAATTATCCTTTAATGGCAATTAAGACTCTCGTACGAAAGTTATGAAACGAGCGTAATGACGTTTCATAAACGTATCCCTTTTTTAATAAATTCCATTATAGGCTCATCACATAATACATTGCTGGTATTATGGAATATACAAAGCAAACCGGTAACCTTATTATCGCAAACAGACAACAGAGGTTTTAAAAGAAGTATGATTTTATAGGACGTGCAAGAATCTATTCTCATTAGTTTCCTACATAAGTAGGTCTATGTGGTAGAATTATATACTGTGTTCCGGACTGAAGGGAGTCCAAGTGTTCAGGAAATAGGAACCCCCAATCCCACTAACAAGGAAGTGGAGAGGAAAGGAACACAATTATAACTGCCAATTAAAACAAACATGCTTTTAGATGAAATAATGTGTCCAAGGAATATAGCATAGGGATTTATTATGCCACAGGAAGTTCTGCCATTGAAAAAAAAGAGAAAAACAGGGAGATTTCCATCGGCTGCTTATATTTCTGATTCTGCTGATGACTTATAATGCTACCTATTTAGGCTATTAACAGCAGTAGGAGCAAAATACCACAATATTATTTTTATCGATAACACAGCGAATTGTAATTAGTAATTACATACGATTTTTCTTTTTTTTGCAGGTAAGCAGTTGGAAGTTAGCCCGGAAGGAGAGTAAGTAACAATTATCGCTTATAATGCCCGTTTTGGATGTTTTATAACTAAATTTGTCCTAGAAGAATAATAATGGTCGGGAACTTTACTTTTTAAACTCGCGATTATATTAATAATCACTTTTCTAAAATACATTTCATATTTTCAGTTGCTTCCCCTACTAAGAGACTACAACAAACATTCCATGAAGGGTCCGGGCCACCTTCTGACCGCTGTAAGTTTTCATCGGCAGATGGCGTAAATTAACTGTAATAATAAGGCTAGTTTTGCACACTAGACAGTAAACTTCTACAATTTTATAAATAAATAAACATTCCCCCTTGCGAATGAGACGAACTCCGGAAAAAATAAAACCTACATGGGACTGTCTGGAATTGGGACTTGAACCCAAATACGTGACCTGTTTCTAACTTCCTTCTTTCAGAGTATTCAATGGGTTAAACAAACCTTACAAATCTCAGTTTTAGCCCTAATAATCCAGACTTTTGTTTCTTGATGAAAAATCAAAGAACTGCCCTAACATTAGGCATCGGTTGCTAATTGTTATATCTTGATTTAGTAACCTTTTTTATTGCTGTGGCCGTAACCTCGAGGAAAATTTGCTTAAATGTGCCCACACAGAGTTAAGAAAATATGACATATTCAGTAATGCTTTATGCTATCGTTATTCCTGTGTTACAAACAGGTGTTTTATTGAAATTTTCCTCAGTGATTTAAAAATTATATTCCGCCGCCATAGTGACGACTACAACTTTTAAAAGGTAATATTGGATTTTATTATTGACTACTGTATTCCACTCCAACGCCCGTGTTTGATAGTGGCCAATAACGTTTAGCAATTCCTCGGATATATACCGTACCAATCACAACCGTTTATCTTATAATATCGTTCCTCGGATCGCAAGGATGCAATTTTATCTCATAAAACGTCAACTCGTTACTGGACACGTAAGGCATCAACGTGCGGTGATTAATACGTCAGATGCTGCCATGAGCATAATGAAAACACACCATTTAATACAATATAACTTGTTTGTAAATTGAAATAATATAATTGTCCATTGATTGAAAACATAATTTCATTTCGGTGCAAGCCAATTCGTGTACTTTTATAGCGTTTTGATGTTAGCAATTACCACGACGCCCTCAATCTTGTGATGCGCACTACTGGTAGCGTCGGAAACTTGGATCGATTCATCGAATCGATTCGTGGACTATTCATTCATCTAGTATGCCGTATTCTTACGGCTGACAGAATTTTGCCAACTAAGTAAGAAAATAATAATTATTTACAAACTCCGTTACATTTTATTCATGGAATAGTCTTAATAAATCCTATTCGAGATTACAAATTTCATCAGATAAATTTTCTCGAACTTCGTTCTTGCAAATATATCGATAAATTCGTAATCTCTCGCGGGATTACCTATGATAATTAATTATTCAGAAAAGCTTGTCATCAAGGTCAAGTCTAGTCATGCAGAAGGATGCGTATAATCTCTGCGGTCTTTACAAAATAACGCCTGAGAGGGATGGAGAAAACCTGATATTGGCGAACTTTTGCAAGGAAGTCGAAACGACGATAACATCTCAGAAAGTATGTTTAAGGCTTGTTTGCAGCCGGGCAACGTCTAATTAAAGGAATTGAAGTGGTGCAATGCTACCACTTTTCCAGAAATTACTCTTCTGTTGTAATTGGCTCCCCTAGATCCACCCTCGCGGCTCGGGGAGGTTCGACGGACTCGGCCGCCTGCTAATCAAGACAAATGACTGCTGGTACTCGCAGCTGTTGTTACAATTATTATTACAACCGCAAGCAAGGGTCTTGTCTCTGCGTTGTTGCTTTCACGCAGCATTGGAAATTCAGGACGCGACTAGTTTTCATGACGCAAGTTTATTGCACTTCTCATAGCTACTGGGAGAATAACACACTTTTCATGCGATTTATGGTTCCCACAAACTATCTTCCATACTTTATTATCTACGTTTTTACAAACATAATTTCAGTAGTATTGTAAAACCTGAAATATTTATAATTTTCCCATAGAACTCGTACATTTCTGTAACTAGTGTTTAAATAGTCCCTCTCCTTCCCGGCCTTCGTGATATGCAGGGCCCAGATTTTGATGCATGTCATCTTTTAACTGGTACATCATGGACGTTGCCCACTAGTGCAGATATTCTGATCATGACTCCTAGATTATAAAAAATTGTAATTATTACGGTCATTTGTGGCCATTTCCCCCAATTTTTAAATTTTAGGTAATTTTTTTTAAATTCAACGTTACTATCTGTTCATTTTTTGGCCATTTTACGGTATTTTTCCCCTCCATTTCATATTTTTAGGCAATTTTTTAATTTTAAAGTCATTATCTTCTCATTTTGTGTCGTTTCTTGCATTATATAGGCCTAGAGTGTTTGTGAATTTACTTACATTCAGTAGCGTACTATCGGAACTCTAAATAAGCATAAATAAATAAATAAATATTGTTATAATTTTCATTTGGATACATAAATAAGCTGCTTGGTGTTTGCATTTAACCGTACGTAGTTAACAAATTACAAGCCTATAAGTGGGTCAACAACATAAGTAATGTAGACAGGTACAATTCTGATGAATAAACTAGTATATTCATAAACAAATTTGGGCCTTTTTGTTTAGTTTTTGGTCATTTTTGTATTTTTACGGCTATTTTATAGCTTGGTTTTGAGTATTTTTAGGTCATCAAAATCCGGGTCCTGGTGATACGGATCTGCCAATCGGAAGAAAGCAAGCTCGGAGTGAAAGGGA
Organism: Ectobius pallidus; assembly: GCA_964059195.1. Classification (NCBI taxonomy): domain Eukaryota; kingdom Metazoa; phylum Arthropoda; class Insecta; order Blattodea; family Ectobiidae; genus Ectobius; species Ectobius pallidus. Next base: position 124,747,018 of record CAXKWD010000009.1, read on the forward strand.
CAGTAATTTTGTACAAATCATGGACCCTTATTCGGGGTACTAGAGTTCTTTAACTAATCGTAATTACTCGATACGCGATCTACTGCTTTACTTTCCTTCCAAGGATGCTTCTGAAATAAATAAACCTTTGTTCTCAGCGAGGTCTCCATGGATCTAGGGGCAAATATGCCGATCGCAGAGTAGAACATAAAGTGAAATAAAGTTAGTTAAAGGACAAAACCACAAATAACATGATGAACAACATGCAAAATTAAAAGAACCCGGACAAAATACAAAACACTCATCTTAAAATAAAATGGCAGCTTTGCATTATAGGCCTAATAATGTTATAATAATGTTGTAGGGGAGACTAGAAGTTTGTTCTTTTCTATTTTATGTCAAGGAGGAAATGTAGGGAAATCTATACTACAGTACTTTGGACAGTGCTGTTTATGTTTACCTCCAGCAATAAGTCGTGCTCCTGTGTTTGATGCTCAAGTGTTATAAGTAACAATTGTGTGGCGTGCCGTTAATTTGAACATAACTTACCCCTTTCAAGAACATTCCAGTAATCCATGTACTCTGAGCAACTAAATTTCAATTTTGTTGCAATACATAGATTGCCAAAGAATAAAACCTACTATTTTCATTTCGTTATATTGATTTAAATCAACTCCACACTTTTACGTAAGCCTTATCTTGGAATTGTTCCAACATCCAGAGCAAATACAAAGAAAGAACTGTTTGAGTAAAACAGGCTTTCAAAATATTGAAACTGTTTTGCTTAGTTGGCTGCTGTTATCTTTGAGCCATAGAATCAAAGAGAGCAATCGTGCAGAGAAAAGGAGATTCGTTTTTATTTCAAGACCTTTTAAAATTCAACCAGAAAATTTCAAAAGTTTTTGGTGATAGAGGAATACTGTTAAGTAGGTCTACAGTGAATACATCCTATATCTCCAAGACGGTAAAAATGTACATTTAGAACTTAGTGCGGTAATTTCAGAACGGTAGAACTATAAGGGAAAGTGTTGGTAGACGAGGGAGTTGGTGAAAATTATATGATAAAAGTTATGAAAACTTTTGAGAATCAGAGAAATTTATTATAAATTAAATCAAGCGGAACCTCTTCACCATAGGTTGGGAACCTTCGATGGACGCCTTTTGAATGTGCTTAACCCTTTCAGAGCTAAATTTCTGTACTGATAAATAAAATATCTAAATTAAATATCTCTAAATATCTAAATTTTGATATCTCTAAGTTTCTAGATTTTCTAAATTTTGATTTTGATTTGCACCTTCATATGTGCGTGATTGTTTTCTTTCGAAAAAGTTATGTCAAAAACAGGTTGACTGACTTTTGACTTCAATCCTGAGACTCGTCTCGTTCCAGTTGCTACCGGACTATGAAAACTTATCGGAAGTACAGTCGCAGTTCCACTCATCTTATACTTCATAAGTTATATAAAAGCAGAGAAAATAGTTATGAAAATTGCACCATTTCAATAAACTATTTCGGCCCGCCTTGCGAAATTGTTCTGTCATTTGGCCCGCTCCCATAGAGGTTTGCCCATCACTTATTTAGAACATCCCTGCTTCCTTAGCTCGTTATTTTTTATTGGACTACAACATATTTTTTGTTTGATATAGGCCTATGCTTACTATGGTATGTTTATTTCTATGGCGTTGGCGATCTTCTTAATTCTTAATATAACTAATGTATGTAAATATGTCATATGTCCATGTACGGTTAAGAAATTTTCAATTACGAGACTGGTGTATAATAAGTTAATAACACTCATGCAGATCGCGATTTCTACTTCGCGCTTAGGTTACATGAAGAATGGCGTGTGTCGTGCTGCAGATAAATACGACAAGAAATTACAAATGAGCCTCTCCCAGATAAGTCTTCACTTCATCGTCCATATCTAGAAAATTTCTCCTTATTGTGTGGAGGAACACGATAAATGTTTATTACATTCTTATAGGATAAAAAAAAATTATTTAAATAAGTCCGGGAAGTTATTACAACATTACTGCGGCCCGAAAACAGAATTTTTATACTACAGAACAGGGCTAGTCGAGTAATTTACCCTTAAGTGTTTTACGCGTATAATACATGCAAAATACGTAATGTAAAAATGTTTTATATATGTGGTTTAGTAATAATATATTTTGAAACGAGCATATAATGATATTTATTAAGACACGATTATGCTTATGAAACGAGGAAAGCGAGTACCATATGAGTATCTTAATTACAATTATACGCAAGTTGCATACGTCTATTTCGTCTATTTTTGTTTGACTATAATTAAATTTCTGTTGTTGAGATTTTAGATTCATAAAAAAAAAAAATCGGCTGACCACTTCAATCAGCTGTAAGCAAGTTCACGTAGTTGTCTTCTGCAAGAGATGGCAGCTGATGGCGTACAGTTAAGTCGAAGCTCCTTCTTGTTCATTTTCTTGAAACCAACGGATTTATACAATACGAAATGAATTCAGTTGCCATAGCAACCGGAGGAAAAGCACAGGTGATATCGATTTTCTGCAATATCAATTCGTCGATCGCTTCGATTTTATTAATCCGCTCTACCTGATTAATTTGTTTATAACATTACGACATGCAGAGGTCTGAATTTTTTTTTACATAGGTGGCCTGAACGGGATCACGAAACACGCCTAAATGGGAAAAAACACTGAATGATTTGGATGACTCACTATGCGTTTTTGGGAGGAGGTAGAGATATCGAATCTGAGGTTGTTTTCTTCCCGGGTGGCGTACTTCATTCGTGAAATGCATCTCGAAGCCGGGTTTTTAATTAACAATACTTTTAATTTCTTATAGATGATTTGGATAAGGTTAATGAATCTGTGGTTCGTTTTAATAGTCTCATTTAGAATCTGTATGCCCATATGACAGCTTAAGATTGTTTTATTTGTTTAATTATTTATAGGCTATTTAGTACATAAAACAGCATGCTATAATTAAGAAGAAAATTATGTAACTCATGCAATTTATGTAAAAATGATAACAGTATTAATATGTAAAATGATTTAATTATTTTTCTGTTAGATAAATGATTTCAATAAAACTTATAGGCCTAGCAATGAGTAAATAATCGCGGGAGAAGCCGCGGCACCTGCTAATAACATATTAGCATGTTTCCCTTAATAATTAACAGCTACCGCCACCAGTGAGAAGAAGCACAAACGACGATAACGCAACAATTTAATGAAGTAAAAGTGTTGAAATACTGGGTTTTCGTTTTTTATAAATGTCCATTAGATACATCATTCAAAAAGAGCATGACGAAAAGAACGGTGTCATGTTTCGCATTTCGTAAATCATTCCTTTATCTCTCTGTACATGACTGAGGTTGATAAGTGCCATAAACATTCCACCGCAGATTAGATATGCAGAATATTTATGTCCGTGAATAATAGAAACAGAGGAACAACTACAGCGGTCGCCATAGAGAACATGCAAATGGAGTGAGGCACTGCTCTGTGGTCAGGGCGGGCAGGTAATACAGATTGCATTCTTATTAGCCTTGAGCACGGCCTACATAGCATGTATCATTACTGCAATCTCTGTCCTGTTCCAAATTCCGAGTGAGAAATATTGCATTACTTTTTATAATATTAATAATACTAATAATCTGATTTTGGTTAATACAAACAGCGTTTCCGCATGTTGCAATATCGTGCCGGCAGCAGTAATAATGAGCTAGTTTATCAGAACCTGTTTCATCTCCTGCATTACTTTATTTGCGCAATAGTCAGTTACCCACGCTTTAAATAATTGTACAAGTTTACTATAAACAGACAAGTCTTTTTATGGAAAATTTTGAAATGAAATTTCAATTTCGTATTTTAAGTTTTCTCGTTGGTTGACTGATTACACAGCTCAAGATGTTTTACCGGATTTTGGCTATTCTTAGTGTGCTTATTCCAAATATGTAAACAGTATTTCTCCACCAGCTCTACTTTTATATAGATTTATTCGTGAACTCACATTATATAATATTATTTATTTTTTATTTTGCAATGCATTATTGTTCTAAAGGTGTGTAACTATTATTTTTAATATTTCAAACCCTATTACATTGGTAACTTTATCCTTAGTCGGTCCTCGGCAGGTCTTCAGACTGAGGTATAGGCCTATTTTTAAGTGTTTTTGTTTTTCAAACATTCAAATCTCGCCTTGTATGAGAGCTATCGAGAATCTAGTTATTGATTTGTAGAGTACTCATCAAGAGCTTTTCAATGATACCCCACAAGACGTGGTTTAAAAAACGTATAATTTCCGCCCCTCCACCCCCACTCGTACCTCCAAAACCGCCGAATCGTTGGTCACTGTGAACTCCATAAGGAGTACTCTAATTTATTCAAACAAAGTTTCCCTCTATACTTCATAGTTTTCAAAATTTCAAAATTTCAACACCCTCCCCAGACTCCCCCCTTGGGCCAATTTTGCTCATTAACGAATTTGTTCGAACAATTGGGCCTAGAAATAACATAATAAAATTTGGTACAAATATCTTCAAAATTACGGCCGCTAGCGTGCAAAGATATATATATATATATATATATATATATATATCACAAAAAAAAAAAATTGAACGGGCGGTGGTTTCGTACTTAGGGAAGCATGAAACGTAAAGATATGAAATAATTTTTCGAAAATCATAACATGATATCCATTGCAATAGGTAGTTTTGTCTTCGAAATCTACCTAAAAAACAATTCAACGTTCAAGCGATTAAAGTAAACGATAGGCCGCGGTGATTCATTTAAATATAACATATCCTTCCACAGGATTGATCGCTGAATCATAAGCTAAATAGCCATCAACTAGAAAACATGCAATACAAGCCCGTTGCAAAAATATTGTCGAAAGGACAAGAAGCCCCTGCAGTTGACTAGTCAACACGCAGTACACGTCTGTTGGAGAAATTGTCTAAGGTGCTAGGCGAGCGAGGAGCCCCTGCAGTTGATGACTAGTCAACACGCAGTACATATCTGCTAAAGAAGTTGCCTAACGTACTAGGCGGGCAATAAGCCCCTGCAGTTAATGATCGTACAGTATGTGATAACATCAATTTTTTGAAAGACCCCATGTTATATTTTTATTGTAATGTTAATGTAATGTGTGTGTTGCTTTTTCCTTCACATGATTTAGATGCTACAAATAGGCACTGTTTTTATTTATATCAAATGTAAAATGGAATAATATGCATAGCGGTAATACCATATCTCAAAAACTAAGGCAGATAGGGCAAAACTACTGGCACATTTGGCATCAGCCATCTAAATATATAAACAGATATAAATTCTAAGGCACCAAAATGGCTATTAGTCTGTGTTATATTACTTAGTGTGTTTACTTATCTTATGTCATCAGTTTTTCCACAGCAAATCATTATACCAATCAACTTTCTTTTGAGGGAACTAATGTCATAGATACAGCACGTTATATTAAAGAACCCCACACGGGGAAGATACCTGGGCAAAATTAACGTCATTTCCTAATCATAATGTTTATTCTTAGGCTGCGAGGCTAACAAACATATCACCACAAATGTGTCAAGAATGAACTGTAGAATTGGTTATAGATAGACCTTGTAACTAAACAAATTCCCAGAGCGCAGAGTACAGTACAGGAAGGATACAGCAGCTTCATTTGAGCACAATACGTTTATTTTTATGAAATTTAAACACATTTTTTAAAACAGTTTTAAGTCATTTCAATAGTAACTTATATAAGACTAACTTATTGTTTGTACACAAGTTTTATATTTCTGGACTAATAGCTTATGTTACTTATGGTATATGTTATTCTATAATTAGATAAGTTATGTTTTTAGAGTAGGTTAGATATTTACTATTTTTTTACATACTGAGCATAGGTGGAAATCCTATTATAACAAATATATAAGCCTACTTAGCTTAGTTGGAAAATGAAAAATAATTGAAATTGTTAAATAAACCCATTGGTTGCACAGGTTGATCGTCTAGTCATATCTGGGTTCTGGCTCAACAATTAAAAACCCCCGTTTTAAATATTCGGAACACTTATATTCTGACGACTATCATTAAGAAAAATTTTACATTATGTTTGTTTATTTTGTATTTTCCATAGTTGATATCCTTTTTTCTGGTAAAAAAAATCGAAATTTTGTACTATCCTGGAACTAAATCGCGTTACAAAGTAGAAACAGATGCAGTTGAAGTGAAATCACTGGACAAAAGTATTCTCAATTTCCATTTGAAAAATGAAATACTACATTAGCTGATTAAGTACGAGTATGATCGACATATTAAGTCTATGTACTTACCGAAGTCACATGAAGAATGTTTTCTGGAAGTATTTGCATACGGAATAGCTACAGATCACTGTGCAATAATCAGCATCATGGAATTTCCCAAAACCAACTGGACATCGGTATAAGGCTATGCTATGACTGCATTCTCTCTTTAAAGCGTTCCCTGGAAATCGTTATCAGCACTAGATACATTCTTTAATATGTTTTCCTTTTATCCTGTGACGTGATTTCCTGCCCTCTAGTTTATCTACCAGTTTATCCCATAAACGCCATGAGGTCACGCATTTATGTTTTAATGATCTAACCGAAGGAAAAACCTCTGGAATTCCTTAATTGAAATTCAAGGAAGTACTCATTTAATAAAAGGAAGAAAAATAGGTTTTAAGGAAGAGGTATAAACTTAATAATTCAAGACGGTTTCATGTAGCAGCACCGTGGATTTATACACACAGAATATTGGAAGTTTATGTATCAAATAAATAATTTTAGAAGAAAATGTACACATATAGGAAATAAAATAAAATAACTGAATGTAAGGAAGTACTGAAGGTACACTGCTTTCCCGCAAATACTTTTCCAACTGAGTCACTATGATTGTGTATGCGAGATAGTTAACTTAACAATTTAGGTACTATGAGGGCCGTCCACAAAGTAAGTTTCCCTAGGGACGTTTACGCAAACAAAACAAAATTTCATGGTAATATTTATTGCAACAACTATAGCAAGTGCTCAGCTATTTTTCAACATATTCGCCACAGGAATTGAGACATTTGTCATACCGTGGGGCCAACTTTTGAACACTTATGTCGTAGAAGTTTGCCGCCTGAGATTTGAACCATTGTGTGATATTATTTTCCGTTTCTCTGTCAATCTCTGCCATTCCCTGTCATTTCTTGAAAATTAAAGATTAAAATTTCTGGGTGCTCGGTCCGGGCTGTAGGATGAATGTTTAAACACCTCCTAGCAAGTCTCCTGCAAAAGTTCGGCTAGGAGATGTTTCAACATCCACTACAGCCCGGACCTCAATCCCAGTGATTTCCATCTTTTCCAACACCTCAATAAATTACAGAGAATGACAGAGAAGCTGAGATGGTTGTCACACAGTGGTTCAAAACCCAGGAGGCAGACTTCTACGTCACAAGTGTTCAAAAGTTGGTCCCACGGTATGACAAATGTCTCCTCCTGTGGCGAATATGTTTAAAAATAGCTGTACACTTGCTATATCTGTTACAACAAAAATTTCCATGAAATTTTGTTTTGTTTGTGTAAATGGCCCTCGGGAATCTTACTTTGTGGACGGCCCTCGTAATATAGAACTTGAGTAGACTTCAGTAACAGTATTCTTTTCTAAAAGTTAGGTAATAATGTTAATTTAGAACGAGTCCTTGAACTATAGTGTGGCTAAGAAAGACTTATGATAAATGTAAGTCGAGATTATCCTAGAGTAAAAGGATTGTGCAGAATCACCTTATCTGAAGATACTGAAAGCAAGATTTGCTTTAGAAAGGTCTGTTTTGTGACAAGCTGGAAGAATAAACAAAAGATGGGCGTGACTTGCGCAACAGTTGTACATTTCATTCTCAGTCTGTCTTCCTAAGTCATTTCTAACACCCACATCATATCAGACAACTGACTGTCATCATCGAGTTGGAAAGTAAATATATCACCTTTTAAAGACTACTGGATATGTTTCTTCTACTCACTGTTTTGTGCTGGTAAATCTCAAGCTTTTGTACTCTTAACTAATACACGTGCTACTACAATGGAAGAAAGTGTTATTCCATATCATATCCAAGGGCAAATCGTAACCCAAAGTCCTTGACACCGGGAGCAGACTAATAAGCCAAGTTACTCCACTAATTTTGAGCACGGGACTTCAACTGTAAAACCCCTCCTTAATGGTGTTAGGAAGACTACTTAATGCCATTCATTTAGTGAAATTTGTAACAAAATCTTATCGCTTAAAACTATTCATCGGAACACTTCTGTTTGTAGCTTTCTTATTTTGATTTGAAGCTCTATAAACATGCAATTGATAAAATCTATCACATGAGAAAATTACTTCACCAGAATAGAGAATATACAAAATATAATACATAGCTTTAAGATAACATATAACCAGCAGGTCTGTATACTTGCATCTATTAAAAATAATAATTTTGAGCAAACGGATTTTAAAACATTATAATATACTATATTAAGTTTGATTAATACCGGCACAATTAATATTACTTAAGTGGATTTCATATTAATATCCCATAAGACTTTAATTTCTCTGATATCATTCTGTGAGTTTGTTATACTATTTTGTAAATATCTAATCCTATTCGCTTCTATAATCTCAAATTTTCATTTTATAACCAAATTATGTCTTTATTTTCTACTATAAATTACAATACAGGGCTATTAATTTTATCTTTCCATACTGATAATCACATTGTACACATTTCATTAATGTAATTTTATAGGCTATTACTACAGGCCAATATTGTGATAAGTTAAATAAGAAATACATTCAATAAGCGACTTGGAATTTTGGTCTACGTTTTCACAGTATTGCATAAGCCCATTACTTAAATTTGTTTTTGTTCTTTGACGGGGGATTATCTTTTGTATAAAAACTAATACGAGATATGTTTATGTGATTTACATAACCAAAATTATTCTGTGGAGAACTACGAAGTCGGAAGAAGACTTTGACCAAGAAATTTAGACGAAAATGTCAACAAATCTAAGAAAATTATGTAATGATAACAACAGACTAAATACAGTAAGAATTTATAAATTGTAAGATGTGTCTTCAGTGCATTATATTTTTCATCAGACTAAATGATGTGCAAGCATTATAATTTGAAATCCTCATGAAACACGCACATGAGTTTATTAATTTTTTTTACATCTATGTGTGAATAAATGCATATTAATGGAGACATATTTTCAAAGAATAACAAGGACAGATAATAGCTATAGGGGTCTAATAGATAGTATACTATTTTAAAAGTGGACATTATTCTTAGACAAATGATGAGAACCAGCAGAACGTGCAGGTGGTTTAGCCAGTTAAGGAATAATCATTTATGCCATGGAGGCACCGTAGTAAGTGGTTCTCGATGTAAACGTAGTTGGAGAAACAGATAAACTTGGCGTTTCTTTTCAAGGCAGCCAGAGCTGTAACAAGTGACTTCGGTAGTTCAGACGCACGGAGAAGGCATGAACTTTAAAAAGTTGCGCCACCTTGTGGTGAGGTGAATGTTAATTGCCTATGTCGTGAGAAAACTATTCCTTCTAAGGTGGTTTGAAACATAATATCCACCTTGCTTAGACCTTCCTTTTCGTTTAATTTTGTGCATATTTCTCTACGTCCTTCAAGTTCTTTGTACATTTAAACAATAGATTTTACTCACTCGCATATATATATATATATATATATATATATATATATATATATATATATATATATATATATATATATATATATATATATTTATTTATTTAACCTGGGGGATTTAAGGCCATAAGGCCATCTCTATTACTCAGCTAGGGAGATTGCATGAAAGACAAGAATTATACTACACAGTTAAAATAAAGAATACAATCTGGCTTCCTATATCCCCTATGTTGGGGCGAAGGGCCTCCAAGTGGTATTTCTGTTACCGTACCTATGTGAATTTTGTTACGCTTATTTTCCGAGTGAGGTCAGAGGGAAAGGTGGTAAGCCCATCGCCTCTCAACCTCCTCCGGAAACTAAGGTATTACTTGGACGTGAAAGGGCCGAGAAATTTTGTCCCGAGGCTCTAATTTAGGCTTGGACTTCTTTTACGTGCCGTAAATCTACGACACGGGCCCCCCAGCTTAAAGTCCCTCCCGGAGGACTCCGTGCCCAGGATTCTTACGTCCTGAAAAATCCATCGACGCGGCCGGCTTTCATCCGCGACCTTCGGATCTAGAGACCTCTAGACCTAGACCTCTAGACCACCGCGGCCGACAGAGAATACAATAATTGACCAAAATTCAAAAGAAAAAGGAAACTAAATAATACATTAAATTAATATAAATGAATAAAATGTTCACCATAAATACTGAAAAATTTATAAAATATTTATTGGTATCACCCAACCTGCTAATTGTTTCTATATAGACTTGATTAGGCTAAATGACACTTGAACTGTGATATCGTTTGGCAGCTATTTAGATAGCTAGGCAATGAATTCTAAAAGCGATTAGCCTGTTGCTGTAAAGCAATACGAATAGTGTGAAATTCTGTACAGAGGCATGGCTAGCAAGGGAGAAAGTATTGTGATCGTGGCAAAAAATAAAATAAAATAAAATAAAAAAATAATAATAAATCGAGATAACACCGGCAAAACATGTTTCACGATGCCTAGGAACCGAAAAACGTTATTTTGGACTGACGTCTCTGTCTGCCTGTTTGTCTGTCTGTGTACGTCCATAGCGCTTGACGACAAGGACAGCCATGAGGACAAAACCTCGTGCTTGGCTCAGGAAATATATATATAGGCCTATATTTCATATATAAAATATCAGGCCGGTTTTCCTGAAGCATTTCTTTAAATTATTTGAGTCTGTGAAAGTTATCCTTGTGTAAATTCTGTTCATTGGATAATTTACCCATACGTATTTCGCGAGTTGATAGAAACCGAGCATTGGGCAGCTATAATTGTTATTATTTTTATTTTCTCTTTCTTTCTCTCTCTCTCTCTCTCTCTCTCTCTCTCTCTCTCTCTCTCTCATGTATATAAACTGTATATATATTTATACACATTATCACACTGTCATTATTATTATTACTATTATTATGTCGTAATTTATTATGTTAATTTATGTTTAGCAAACTCTGCTGAACTCGGGTTCAGAACCGCTTTGATTAAGGTTCAATACTATATTTACTTTGTGTAGGCGGATGATTGCTTGTAACAGATAAATTATTTATGACCCTATGCGTTAAACCTACATAGATTCCGTTATGCATGAAACTGCTCCGGTACAATATTAATTATACGAACCAAGCTTTATTACAGCCATATGCGGCTAGAGGGCGTGGCCCTCATTAAGAAATCGATTTGCAACGGGTGACATAGACATATATTAACCTCCAATGTGACCTCCATGCTGTAGTCCCTTATGAAAGCATTTGTTCTTGTCTAATAAACCCCTTTTTGCCCCCAAGCAAACTGTAATAGATTATTTCCTTTTCAGATTCTTCGCTTACTCTCTAATTTGACATAAGCTTGTCTTTTTTCTTGATCTAGATTCTAGACGTTTATAAACTACAGAACAACGTCTGTTTCTTTAATCCATATACTTATAAAACTATATTTTAGATGTAATGTTGTATTGCAATAACTTTTAATATTGTAAAAAATAGGAATTAATCGCTGATTACTAATAAATATAATACATATGATTAATGTAATGTGCGATGTGCGTTTTCGGGCAAAAAAGAACTATTTCGAATAATACTACATAAGGTTGAAGAAGAATTCAGGTCAAGTAGGCCTACAGGGAAGAACAGATTCGCATACAGCAGACAAAGACCACGATAAACATAGAAAGGATATTTTGCCTCCAATTAATTTTATGAGATTTATCTGAGTTATTAATTTCTATCTTGTATTCATTGGTTTGCGAGGCGATGGGCTTACCACCTGTCCCTCTACCCTCTCTCGGAAAATAAGCATATCAAAATTAGTATAGGTAATGAAACCTCCGCTTGGAGGCCCCTTCGCCCCACCTGGGGATCATAGGGTACCAGATCCAGATACAGATTCTTTGGTTTAACTGTTTATTTGTGCTTAGTTAAACGGTTTTGATGTCCACAGAATTTTTTAAATCCTAATTGTATATGCAGATTACATACAAAATGAAACCATTCCAATTCGATAATATTATAATATTATAGGGTAAAAATTCCTCTGACACTGGGATTTGAACCCAGGACTTCTGGCTATCCGTACCAATACTCATTCCAATTTGGCTATTCAACATCCGCGAAATGAGCATGAAAGGGTATTTAGCACTGAATTCTAAAATACATTATATTTACATATATAAAGGACAATTATAATTACAACTTCTGGAAAATGGGGAAAAAATATATTTGTTTCTATTTGTCTTCTCAAGACATAATTTACAAATATCAAACAAAGGTGAGGTGAACGATCTACGCTATTATACAAATTGCAATACGGGTTTGTTATATCGATGATGGTAGAGTTTTCATATTCAATCTATGTACGCAATACATTGATCGATATATGTAACACCATGAACTCCTTGGGTCCTTAAGTCTGACAAATTCGCACATTTCTGTACAAGGTTTTTAGGACAGGGTTTTGATTACTAAATAATTTGTGTAACAAGTATGCATATTGTATAAAAATCTTAAATAATTTTCACGAAATTTTTATCAAACTCTAATTTTTCTTCCACGGAATATCCATTAAAATCGGTACACCATAAACATCAGAATCAAAGAAAAACAAACAAACAATAACAAAAACAAAATTGCAACCATAGTCATGATTCTCGATAGTCTATATTTTGGACTTCTAGTTCCTAGAACTCTCTTTTCTTTCCGTAGTATAATAGGCTTACTGCTAACCATTTGTTTTACAAAATAATAAGGGAGGCAGTCATGTTTTACTTTGCAGTTAATTGCTTGAAACTGTTTCTTCTATTGCAGCTGCTTGCCTCTTATGGAAGATACAGGTATGTGCATTTCGTATGTCATTTTTTAGAATGCAGCTGCAATGGTTTCAAACACGATTCTTTTACAACTCACGCTGAGGAAGTTTTCGTAATTCTTATAACTGTGTTTATTTTGGGGTTACATTTTCAAAGCGAACTGCGAGAATATCCATAGTGCTTTCAAATTTCGTGAAGACTAGTTATTACATTTTTTCGACACGTACTAGATATTCTGGGTTCAAGAATGCGACAGTAAGGATTTGCTCATCATGTCGCCGATTCCTAGATAATATCGTTGTTGAATTATCACCTTAAGCGAGTATCGCTAAGCGGCGTTGTCAATAAAATTGTGGAGAGTGGTTGATTGATTTTGTGGTTATTTAACGACTGGGATGTACTGCATCTTAGGCATGTGACCGTCGCCTAAGATCCGGAATTTTGTCTCGCAGTAATTCTTTTACATTCCTGTAAATCTACAGATATAGGCCTCTCATATTTGTAACATAAACGCCATCGACCTGGATCGGTATCGAACCCGCACTTTGTGCACAGAAAGCCAGAACGATTCTGAGTGCATCATCCAGGCAGGCCGACAGTTAGTGAAGGTTTGGAGGGAAGAATTCCAGAGGACTGTTTTCTGTTGCTGACACTATTTCAAATCCTCAGAGAGAGAAAGTAAAACGGTTATGTTAATATTTTAGGGATTTCATGTTTTTTTTTTATTGCTTTTCTCTGATTTTGTAAAAGAAAATACACTCAGACTCTTAACAGTACAACTATTAATCAGTTTTGCTACGTCATGTAACAAAACATGGAGCTAACAGTGTTATGCGTTGCTAATGATATAGCATAATATCTCAGAAAGTAAATCCATTTATAAAACCATTAAAACTTTATAAATATAATTTAACGCTTTGTATAGATGCATTTCTAATTTTATTAGCGATAAGAAATTGACTCTTAATATTGAATCACCTTGAAAATGAAGGACTAAGTGAAAAGTGTTTAGAAGCACAAACAGGTCATAAGAGATAGACTAAATGCTGAAACAGAAGCAACATTAGGAAAATCCCTCCCGGAATGGCTATCCGGGATGGCTACAATCAAGCCACCTCTCTCACGAGAGAGGCCCGTGCCCCACCGGGACTTTATGGGCTATTACCAGGGCCCGGATTCTGATGACCTAAAATTGTTTGAAAAATGACCTATAAAATGACCCTAAATTTTAATGAAAATGACTTAATAATTATTAAAAATGACGTAAAAACTGATATTTTATTTTTTTCAAATTATTATTGTACACATAAAGTTATAGACTAGTTTGTACATAATTGTAAAAGCTGCAAATAACTGTAATGTTGTGAATGATCTTTTCTCACGGAAATTTGTACTGGCACTGAGGCACTGGCGAGTCAAAATTCGGCATTTCATTTTGTGGTCTGCCGGATTATATTGCTGTTTATTGAGGGTAAACATTAGTTTGCACTCTCAAATCCAAGCAGGTGGCAGATTCTGGTGCCAAGTCAATCTAATAACAATAGTAATATAATACAAAATTTTTGGCGTTTCTTTGATTCTCATTTCCGACTGATACATGACAATACTTTAACACCGAATTTTTCCTTCATGCATTCAACAAACAACACCTCAAAGACAGCACCGCTAGCGACGAAAAAAGTTAATACACTCAATGTAAATACATAAAAATGACTTAATAAGGTAGCAAATGACACGAAAATGACAAAATAATGACCTAAAATTGAAATAAATGCCCAAAAAATATAAAATTGCATAAAATGACAAATAATGACCTAATAAAAATGTATTTTTATAATGTAGAGGTCATGATTAGGATTAATCTACAAGTTGGCAATGTCTATTTAGCATCAATAAAAAGATGACATGTCATTAGAATTCGGGCCCTGGCTATTACTAATACTAATTGAATCACTGAACAAAGTCAGTTACTTATGGATCCAACGTTCCAAAGCACTTATTTATTCCACTAACCATTTTATTTAACTATCTGGAGAACTTGGTGATAAAAATAACTTTAAGTAACAAAAAATTCAAGCTGCTTAGCACCTGCTAAAAGAAAAAGTTAAATGAGGCATTTAATAAATTAGTTTGACCTGAATGTTTAGTTTGTTAAAATACAGTAAGTCTACATTTAATTAAAATTTGTGTTTCCTCTATTAAGAACTATAAAGGACG
This sequence comes from Ectobius pallidus, assembly GCA_964059195.1. Classification (NCBI taxonomy): domain Eukaryota; kingdom Metazoa; phylum Arthropoda; class Insecta; order Blattodea; family Ectobiidae; genus Ectobius; species Ectobius pallidus. The sequence goes on from CAXKWD010000009.1 coordinate 124,762,245, forward strand.
TCCTTCTGTTTCTACCGCTCTAATGGCTCGAGTTTTTATAACGTAAAGAAGGAACAGGTGAAAGGAGCATCCAAAATCATGGCCCCCCTCTTATGTCATATCTTGCATAATCAACCAGGGGGGGCCTTGAAATTAAAGAATAGTACGCAGAAAATGCTAGTATTGTTTGTCTACTGATTACAGGATCGTAAAAACTGATATTAGCCTAAGCCACTTATCCATTTATAGTTTTGTATTCGTTCCATCATTTGCCGGTCCGCTCTTGAACCACAGGAACCAATAGACAATGTTATAAGTTAATAATTACTGACAAGAGTCGCATGGCAGCAAATAAAAGAAACACGAAATGACTCTCAAAGCTTAATAGCTGGAAGTGGGGAAAATACATTTATTCAGCTATGGAATCGGTCTGTTTGATCAGCAGTTATCTTATCATCATAATATCAATAATTTAACGAGCTTGCTTGACTGGTAGTGCTGAATTTGTGGGTTCACTATTTTTTAGTGTGGTCTTTTACCTTCTTATTTAATGAAAAAGTGCAAAGTGGTGAGAGAGTTTGCGAGAAAAGAGGTCGAAGAATCGGTCATATCATTCTTGCCTTTGGTGGTACATTGTAAATGGATTAATGCCTATAAGGCAGCGTTTCTCAACCTATGGTCCGCGGACCACTGGTGGTCCGCGAAGATGTTGCAGATGGTCCGCAGACATAATTAAAAAATATAAAGCAAGTGGAAAGTAAAGAAGTAACATTTGTTTCACATATTTCGCTATAATTACCTATAATTAATACCCCAAATATTAAGAATATAGGCCTTCTTTTAAAAATGGGATGTAAAATTAGGGGTCCGTAAAATTTTTTAGACATTTTAGAGGTCCTCGGGTTCAAAAAGGTTGAGAAACGCTGCTGTAAGAGATACAATTGGTAACAGATCTTAGTACGCCTGCGTAAGGCCTACGCTTAATCTAAGAGCCAGTTACAGGGAGCAAGAATACTTGATAAGATAAACTTATACCATGATTATGATACGCAGAAAATTACTTTTTTTTATCGATATCCGAGTTAAGGTCCGGATTGATTCATTAAGCAGGACTTACGGAAGAACAAAGGTCTAGTTTAAAAAAAAATCAGATTAAAATCGTCCAGCATCAGCAGAACTATACAGATTTGTGATATATTAGCAATCGCACACCCACATAAAAATACAAAAAATACAAAATAAAATTGACCGGCTACGGGATTTGAACCAGAGACCTCCAGAATGAGAGTCCAAAACGTTACCATCTCGACCACCTCGGTTACTTTAACGGTGTAGTTTGATAAGCTTATATATATGAAGGAATAGTGTTATTTGTCAAAGCTAAATGTATTGCAACATCCAAAGCCGCATATGAACACTATAAAACAATATGTTGTCATGGTAACTGATTTGCATTTGATAAATTCTAATATATTACCATAAACGACTAAATTGGGCTTTATTACGGTACCGGTCAACCGATTTGGTCCAATATCAATAGGCTTCTTCCCATGGACGTTATAAATGCGTATACCAAGTTTCATGAAAATCCGATAAAGCATATTTGAGGTATCGCGCGTACAGGCACATGGACGGACAGACATTTTCCCAATCACAACCAATCTTGTAGGCTGGCACTAAATTGTTACCGGCAAGGATGTTGATACTTTGCAACCTTTCAACCATGACAAATTTTCATTAATCGCCAGAGCTGTAATTAAAAAAGACATCTTCTTAAGACCGCTTGCATTAGCAAAGGACCGTGAAGGAGGCACACCATATGGTTATGTCTTATGTTTCTGATGGTCAGATAAGACAAGTCCTCGACATGAAAATTGTATCAAGGAATATACTGCGTAAAATGTAGCAACTCCCATTTCCTCCCAGCCGGGGGAAAGAAGAAAGAACGAAAAAGAATTAAAGAGAAAAAAGATAATGGGGAAAGAAAGGAAAAGAAGGGAAAATAAAAGGAAGAACAATGAAAATAATTACGTGTGTGGTTCTGAAAACAATATGTCGTGTCTAGCAAATTAAGGACAAATGAGGACGAAGGGATATGAAAGTATTTTGCTTAATTGAGCTGACTTGCGTATTTATGTTTCCGGTCTTGGAAGGGGTCTATAGTCTTAGCAGGCGGTTTTGTGTATGCAGGACTAAACTGTAGTATGTTATTATTTAAAATAAATAAGGTATAATATAAAACATAGTGTAGTAAAACCTTATACTCTCAAAAAGCCCAGATAAACCAAGGAAGACTTCAAATATGGCACTATTTTTATTGATATTTGCAGGATTGCTTGAGTAATAGCTGAGTTAATTATATTAAAACGTTGGTACCTATTTAATAATAAAATAAATTTTAATGATTTTGATGTCGAAAATCTCAACTTTTTAATTTAAGATTACCTAGTGTTTAGACACTGAAAGGTGACAAGAAAGAAAGAAAGAAAGAAAAAAGAAAAAAAGAAAGAAAGAAAGAAAGTTGCATAATACAAGCATTAGTTTCTTTTAAGTTTCTTGTTTTCCATGTTTGGCCTTTTGACCCTGGCTCGAGTTGAAATATTACTGCGAGAAAATACAAAATGAAAGTGTCTCAGAATATCGTTCGAAGTTCCTTACATAAAGTGTCCAGACGTCCTGATTTGTCCGGGGCAGTTCCGACTTTGGAGTCAAGTCTCCTTGTCCCCCATCAGGTACCGCCGGACACCTAAATGTTCCGGATTTTAAAAATCAAATCGAATTCCCGGTCATTTCAGGTTTAAAAATATGTTTTTTTTTTTTTTTTTTTTTTTTTTTTTTTTTTTTTTTTTTTTTTTTTCTGGCGACGTCAGTCGTGCCTTACTTTAAATGTGTTCACACACCTACTTGGTGATGCGTTCAAGAGCTTGCACTTAACTTGGTTTAGTGGTCTGGATTATCTTGAGAATGTTGTGCGTTGGCTTCAGATCCAAACCAACATCTTATGAAAATATGTCTAGGATTGTGGAATTTGTGCTATGTCTTCCCGCTACAAGTAGGCTACAGCAGTCAGCGCATGTTTTCTTTGTTGAATAAGGCATGGACAGCTGAGAAAACTCAAATGAAAGTAAACAGTTTGAAAGCAAAACTGATAGTGACACTTAACGTTTTTCTGAATTCTATGACTTCTCACAGGGAAGCAAATTCATTCGTCACAGAAGTAGGGCAACTAAGAAATGTCTTAAAATCTGTGAACAGTTACCGACGTAAGCGATGTGCCCTGAGTAAACCGTTAAGATTATTATGAACTGCTATTCAGTAACTATTAATATTTATATTATTTTGTCATTTTATGTGTTTTATTCAGTTTATCGTAAAATGTAATAGTGAAGAACAATTCTAGAGTGATAGGGAAAAAGCGAATAAGTAATAAAAAAAATTTAAAAAAAACACACACAGTTTCAGGAAGGACAAAAACAATTTATTTCCACATCTTTGTTACAGTATTTAGTTCAGCACACTCAGATACTTTTACATAGTATAAGATAATAGGCATATGTAAAATCTAGAGTGATAGGGAAAAAGCGAATACGTCAAAATACCAAAGTTTTAGGAGAGACAAATAACTATTTATTTTCACAGCATTTTTACAATATTGAGATCGGTCCACCCAGATATTTTTACATAGTATAAGATATTGTGTAAAAATATCTGGTGGATTGAACTAAATAGTGTAACAATGGTGTGGAAATAAATTTTTTGTCCTTCCTGATTTTTTTTATTTTTTATTTTTATTCTTACTTATTCGCTTTTCCCTATCACTCTAGAATTGTGAGAAGAGATACTCAATTGGTCACAGCTTCGATTCACAGAAATATGATCCTCTTACCTTATGACACTGAGGAAATACAATGTTAGCCATCCTTCAACAATCTGGAATACGCACGGTGCGGGTACACACTTTAGTTATCGCTCGCTGGCGGCTATTCAGCATTTACATGTATTGTACGTGTATTTACTATACATGTGGCCGGCAGCCTTGGCCTCATTCGTTCCGGCATATCTACATGTTTCCATCTTCCATCCTCACTCCTTGCAAGGGGCAAAGAGGTCCTCATCGTTATGCAAGAACCTCTCCTCCTTATAGGCTAAGACCTACTATAATCCACGCGTTTTTTTATTTCTTCATAACTACATAAAATGAGGAAGAATTCTATTGTACCAATACAACAACTGGTTTCTATTTTTTGAGGAAAATAAGGTTCTTGAGCTTTACTTAATGATGGATTTCTGTAGCTTTCTTCCATGCTTTCAAAAACCTAGCACGTCCGCTCTCGGGTACATTTTGAACTTAATATTTCACTGGTATAGTTTCAAAAAAGAAATCGTTCACCACAAGACTTTCCTTTACCATATTATAGGTACGATGAGACTCATGAAAACTGTCCATATTCTTATTAAGTCCGGAACCCAGGGTACGTCTCGGTCCTCAGGGTTCCAAGAAGAAGAGGCTGCCAGATTTGATACATTCGGCACGTGAAAATGTAAGGTTGTCAGCCTTAGGCACCGGCCGCCTTTACCCACTGCTATTTGTATTAATTTCTGTCAGAGGCTGAATGGATTCCAGGGTCATAGCGCACCAGTTTAAGCTAAATACCTCAATAAGATCTTTTCATTGTTCGAAGCTTTTTAAAGAGTGTTTTAGATATTTAGGAAGACGAGAGTGAAATTTCACCAAGCCTGTATCCTTTTATGTAGTGATAGGTCTGGCCTTCAGTCTGCGATTGCATGAAGTTGATTTCTATACACTAATTTAAGGCAATCTAAAATTATATAGGGTTACCTATAACAATCGAATTCTAATTAGCCAAGCCGAAATAGCTACTTCCTTTAATTGGAAAATAAAGAGGAATAGCTTGTAAGAAAGGAATTCCTTTAATTCAGCGTTTCATTGCCATGAGATGCACTTTCACCTGAGTGGGCACGGCAAATGCCACGCATGCTCCATACCCAGGAAAAACACACACTGTTTAGCATAGGTAATGTTCGACGTACATTTTCTTACTTTTAATCTTTATTAAAATAAGGTACAATGAAAAACTAGAAACGAAAACAGGATATAACACTCGCGATGAAAACATTTTTCTCATTTCCTTTTGAAGATTAAGCAAGACACCAACTAGTTATTCAGTAACAGATTTGAAATTATTTTACAAGCTCTGCAGTTCAGTGTTAGAAATGACCTTCCACTCTTTAAAATAAGATTACATTCGTGGCTAATAGTCAACCCCTTCTATAGCCTGAGAGAATTCTTTGAAACTGACAGTTTTGTCATTTAACACATATTTTGTTCTATTACATTATCATTGTTGTTTTTAAATTTTATTGTCTGTGTTTTAAATTGATTTATATATCCAACAACTACCTAATGAGTAATTCCAAATTCTGTAAATTGAGTTTTTTTTCTTTATTGTGGGATTAATCGATTGATATAGTGTCTTTGTTTGTGTATTATCATCTGACAAGTTCAATTGCATTCTATGTATATGATTAAAGAACAATAAACTTAAATTAAAACTTAAACTTAGACGTCGTTAAGTCAGTATTGTATTCATGCAAATGCTCGAATTTGATATTTCAAGGACATGTGTAGTTTGAAATGCCCTACGATTATAGAAAAAGATTCTGAGGCCTGAGATTAATGCCCGACTTTCATTCTATCGGCTGCCTAAGCCTAAATGCTTGGAGCTATAGGTAGAGAGTTATCTAACGTGAATAAATAATTTTGTGGCGTGTTTCTAAAAGGACCAATGTAATAAAACTTGCTTTTGAGATTACTGACTTCGAAGCCTTTATAAAAGTAACAGTTTTTGCTGAGAACTTTCGACATTGGCCTCTAAGGTTTCTGTATTACGACTATTTATAGCAACAGACATTGGTACTATTAATATACGAAAGATAAAGACTAGCTGAGCTCAATAATGCATAAATCTCATTTTCGCAAGAGATTGACATTGGCCCTTTTAGAACCAAGCCACAGAATTTAGGTAATTCTTATCTATTTCAGTACAGTATGGATGTTTGCAGACGCACATGTAGGCCTATGCACACCAAGCGTAATCGGTTTGACCTGAATAGCCTACTCCTTGTAAATATAGTAAGGAATATCGGACTGTTGGATAACCTTGTTGCTATATTCAGTGGTTGGAGTGTATAATGCCAAGCTTATGCTCTTGTACGATCTAAGGCCTGTCCGATGTGACCAGTAGCTACGGACATAATTTTCATATTATTTATATGCACAATTTAGAATGTATCTTTTATAATCTTACCTTATCATAGGTCACTTTTTCCTCAAAACATTTTATTTTACTTTTTCTGTTTGACTACCGCCCATGTACGAAGCGGTACTCGAACCCGCAGCCTTCTTCACCACGGCTCCAAAGCAGAACGTCTTAGCTGCCGTGGCTAAGGAGACGACTTAAGCAGCTAATAATTTTCACGTTATTATTTTATTTATTAGGTCTATTGTTTGTCATGTCTTTCTCAATATAGGGTTTGGCATGTAGCTTCTGATATTTTCCTTCAGTTCTAGTTTTTGTATCTCATATTTTTTATGGATTGAAACAATACTTTAACCCTTTCAGACCCAAGGCCATTACAATATACTTAAAGAAAATTTGGATTTTTTTTTTTTGCTGGAAATAATCAGTTATATAATTTCTGTTTAATAAAACATATTTCATAGAAGGAAGGAGATACATTTCTAGAATATTCCTATAAGCTACTACATAAAAACTAAAAAAATTATGAAGGACCAATAGGACCCAAAATTTTTTCAAGGCTTGATTTCAGGTCCTTTAAATCGTAGTATTGACTTATGAATTTTTCACTCTGTTGCTGGAATTTTGTACTTCGGATCTGTATAGTAAACAATTACTTATATAGTTCGCTTAGTTTTGAAAATCTTGATGAAAAGTATCTTTAAAGTTAATAAAATTACTTTAAGCGGTTTTGCTGCAACCTTATTACCGGCCTCAGTCAAGTTTTTATCTAAGCCTACATAGTAACTTTAGTAATATTATACTACTGGAAGAACCAATGGGGCAAATGTTATGGAACTGTAATTCTTAGCAGGACCCATGCTGCTGGATCTGCTATATGTGAAATGATCACATGTATGTCATCTGCAGAGCATAATAAACAAGTAATTTTAAACTTCTGAGTTCCGGAGGTTATTAATGTAGCCACTGAACGTCACTCAAAGAGAAATGTCAGTTTGTTGTCGCTTTGATATCCGCTATTCCTGTGCGAAAATGTAGGCTACTACGTCAAATGAAAAACTGCAAACGGATGTAAATATTTGTATGAGTTCCTCATTAAAAAAAAGTCTTGAATAATTTCTAAATTCTGTACTTTATAGAAGAAAAAAAAACTGTGTTTCATCAAAGTTTCAATTTACAAATGTTTTTAGTCTTGAAATTAGCCTATCTTATTACTACGGTTGTCGGCCGCGGTGGTCTAGAGGTAGCGTGCTCGCCTCTAGATCCGCAGGGCGCGGGACGTAAAAATCCTGGGCACGGAGTCCTCCGGGAGGGACTTTAAGCTGGGGGTCCCGTGTCGTAGATTTACGGCACGTAAAAGAACTCCAAGCCTAAATTAGAGCCTCTGGACAAAATTTCTCGGCCCTTTCACGTCCAAGAAATACTTAGTTTCCAGAGGGGGGTTGCGAGGCGATGGGCTTACCACCTGTCCCTCTACCCTCTCTCGGAAAATAAGCATATCAAAAGTAGTATAGGTAATGAAACCTCCGCTTGGAGGCCCCTTCGCCCCACCTGGGGATCATAGGGTACCAGATACAGATACAGATTACTACGGTTACTGTATAGCCATCTTGATACCTTGAACTAAAAATCTGCTGTGCCAGTTTAAGCCAGTGAAGCGTCTCTCGTCCCCGGCTGAAATAAGTTTCTTTAACAGGAACCCGTCTCTTCCCCGAGTGAAATGTGTTTCGTTTATCCAAGAACCCTTTTCGTCCCCGACTTTCTCAATCATCGACTTTTGACTTCTAAATTGAGCGAAATCCGCGGAGTAAACTATTATCATGCACCGACTATTGGCAGATTGGTCGATTTTGAAAATGCATTTTTCACAATGCTTTCTAATCTCTCCAACCTTCCAAAGCCTAACTACTTTCTTAAAAAATCTACTTGACTTTCAATCTGATACCTATGTTACGTGTAAATTGTAATGATACTTTTAAACATCGCTTCATTTCTGAAAAAAGTTGCAGTTATCAAACAAGCATCTGGTAAAGTATAAGAATGAGAAATAAAAAGTAAAGGTAAAGTGTTCCCTATACAGGCCATGGAGGCCCAGAGGGTTCCAGGAGGTTGAGGCTCCCAGATTTTGGGCATTCGGCACAGGATGATGGTAAGGTTGTCAACCTTACGCACCGGCCGCCTTTACCCCCAGGATTGCTCCTCGTACTCATTTCTGTTAGAGGCTGAGTCGACCCCAGGGCCAAAGAGCCACCAGAAGGGTCAGGCCAATCGAAAAACTCCCAAGAACTCATCGGGGATCGAACCCGCGAGCTTCCGGTTTGTAGCGCAGCGCCTCAGCCACTACGCTACGGCGTACCCTAAGAATGAGAAATACACCTTCAATTTGTATGGATAAAGTCGCCTAAGTATAGTTAAAATGAGACAGTTAAATTGAGGCTACATGCATGTGACTTATTTATTTTTAAGTAATTTCATTATATGGTGGCAATGTTTTTAAAATGGACAGTATTTTAATAACGACAGACAGCATTTTTAAATCACACCCTGCAAAATGGTTGCGCAGTCCCAAAACTTCAAGAGTATTATTATTTTATTTGTTACAACCAGAAATCAAATTAGCACCCCTCTAGACGCAGGTGCGTGAAGAGACTTTATAGGCCTATCAAAAGGAAAGACGTAAGATTACCTGACTCCACTACTGATTTATTCCGCACACAACAAATAGGAGCTCCAATATGCATTAGCTATTAATTTCAATGTCCATTGATGATGGGCAGCGTCATTAAAAGTAGCTATAAAAAAAACACATAATATTATTGCTATTGTATTTCAAAATGCTACTTCTTTTGGTTTTGGAAGTTAACCTTTTGACTGCTACTGATGTATAAATGCGTCACAACAAAACACTGTTTGAAGTCAAAATGTAAGCTCAATACAGTAATACTCTATGTTAAATGTGAGGATTTTTATCAGCATGTTACTATTATCATTATAGAAACCAGTTATTTCATTTCAAACTGATGGCTTCACTTGATGATTACACACAAATTTTTCTCTGAAGAGGGTTACTTGTATTGATAAATTGCTCAGAGTAGCGTTTTAAGTGGGCTGGTTCTAATGATCCGGAAGATAGATTAGTGGGAGTCATAAAAATGTTTAAGGTCCACTTAATAAGGCGTCACATTGAAATCCTGATATCACGGACTGTATTTAACACACGTGTAAGATCTTCAAGTCAGGTGTCGATAAAATAAAACACACTGTTAAGGTGATATAAAGATAAATAGTTAGGAATGTATTCCAAAAACATAGTCTTTATATGATATGTGAGGCCGTATAAAAGTCCGTTTCGACCACTCCATGGGACAATGCATAAATGTACAAAAACTCAAACTAACCTATTTAAGATGGATATACAGTATATGCATTCATGAATTGCAGATTATTGTTTCTGTTGGACATTGCATGAAACTATTATAGGAGAAAAATTCCTCTGACACTCGAATTTGAACCTAGGACCTTTGGCTATCCGTACCAAAGCTCCACCAACTGAGCTAAGCCGGAGATCGCTACACAGCGCCAGATGGAACCCCTCTCCTGTGACTATCCTATAATATTCTCACGTAATGTCCAACAGAGATAATAATCTGTGGTTCATGAATGCATATATATCCATCTTGATTGTTACTGTACAATAACAGTGGAAGCATGGTCACAAAAATTACTAATTAGTACTCACAGTACTGCATTTGACATAACTTGTCTGTCAGTGAGGTAGACCATTAAGAGCAATCCGTCATAGGAGAGAGTCGGAAGAGCATTGCATGGATAGCGAAAGGTCCTGGGTTCAAATCCCAGTGTCATAGGAATTTTCCTCCTATAATATTCTAAGACCTATAGTTATGGTAGATGTGGATGGAAATCGATTCATGGACTGTTATTTCATTTAGTATGTCGTGATCCAGCATCTGACAGAATATTGATTTCATTTTAAACAAGTTCAAATCTCTCGTGGGATAACCTAGAATTATATATATGCCGTTTACTAGCCCGGTGATCCTTAATTAGGTTTGCCTGCGGAGCATTAAGTTACCAGCCTCAGGAATGTTTACTGCGAGTTCTATCTGAGATCTACCTATCTTCCAGTTATTGTGAAGTATCTGACTGAAATCCACAGTCCCTTGGTTTTTTAGTTACGTAAAACGGGGCGGAGACAAAAGGAACAATCACAAAGTTATGGGACTAATTATACGGTCCCAAGGCCACTTGCTCTATAAGTCACGCCGGATGGAGAAATCCATCAAAATTTAATAGCCCGGCACATCTGTGATCCCAACAGTCGTAAAGAGTATGAGACTTGATGATGCGGAATACGCAAAAAAAGTAGTACGGACCTCTCCAACTAATTTTTACTTCCTCTTCCCTTATCATAAGTGCTATAGGTAGAGGAAGTATTGTGTTCGACCTCGAAATTCGAAGTTGAGTTTTTAACATAAATACACTTTTTGAGGTTCCTGAACCCAAAAATACTATTTTCATAAACATGTAGGTCTGTGTGTGTTTGTGAACAGCCTAAGTCCAGAACGGAATATCGTATTAAAACAGTATTTTATATTTGGATTTTGTATCTTCTGGGGATGTGCCACGTAGATTGGCGACGACTTCCTCTATTTTTAATGTCACTTTACATGAAGATAGTTTCGTTTTTTTTTGTTTGTTTGTTTGTTTTTGTTTTTTCGAAAACAGCTCTAACAATTTTGTTTAATTGTTGTACATGACGTTCTTATACCAAGAATCAATTAAAAAAATACTCATGCGACTGAGATTTTGAAAAGAATTGTTAGCCAGTGATATATTATACTAAGAAATAAAACTTTTATTAGAGCAGAGGAAGTTACGTTTTTCACATCAAATTTTTTTTAACGCGGCGTAATTTATGAGTGGAATAGTCTTTATAAACTAGTGTCATTGACTAAACATAATCATAGAAAATTATGTATACCTTTCATTTTATGAATATATAGGCCCTATAACTTATATTCAGTGAAGTTCAAGTAGAAATTTGGATAACAAGTGCAACAAAAACTGTTGGCATAGTTAGTGCCCTCAGGAAAGTTATGCGCAGTTGCCTTTCAACAGTTAGTTCTCTTTATTTTCTTATGATAAGAAATATATTAATTTTCCTATACTTTTGATATTCCGAAAGCTAGAATTTAATGTGCCAAGGTTTAGATTGCTTATCTAAAATACTCGTGTGACTTACACTGTGGTTTAATATTTTCTTTCGAAGGATATAGATGCTATCTGCTGTTTAGTACGTGGAAAGTTATGTAATTTTAGTATACAGTCTTAGGCTCAAATCCGTTAAGAAAAGTATTTTTTTAATTACCGGTAGTGAATTCTATTGATGTACTACAAAACGTTTTAGTCAACGAGCTGTCCATGCATCGTGCATGGCCACATTATGGCCACATTACGCTGCTGCCATATGTCGAAATCATACAGGCTAAATGAGATCATAACGGCTACACCAGGTCCGGAAGTACCTCTCCGAGCCATTAACGAAATCCCCAAAACATCAATAATTCTACCATTTCAAAATCCTTCCCAGTCTGGGATTTCTGGCTACTCTCTGATTCGCTTTCAGAATTCTCAATATCTTTACAATCTTTTTTCTGGTTCTTCTTCAGCCTCTTGTGGCCTACTTTCATCTTCTGTCATTTCTGCATATCCTTTTTCATTTGTATCTCCTAAATTGTCATCTTGATTATCAGAATCTTTGTCTTTCCTTTTCTTTTTTGAAGATTTTTTTCACTTCTTCTGAACTTCCTCCCTTGTACTCATACTGACAAATGGGCCAAGATGAACCCAAAAATCCCACATCTTCAGTGAGATTTGGGAAGAGCCAGAGATGATGGTTTTCAAGTGTGGTGTCCAAAGAAAACAGAATACTATGAGCCGTACTGCTAATGCAATTATGAAGATAAGAAACCCAGCTGACACTCACATAGTTAACTCCTTTCCTTACTGATGGTGGTCATAACGGGAAGAGACAGATTGCAATAGCTCCAAGAACCATACGTGTGAACATATCAATAATTCCCTTCCTTTTTGGGTTGTTCAAAGGCGTATTGCTATGGAGATAAACCTCCAAGTGTCCTTGAGGTTGACAAGAAATGCGTAGTCGAAAGTTTGGTGTTAGTTGATCTCACTCGGGTTATTGTCCTAGAACATTTATTATAAAATACTATTTGAATTAAATTAAATTAAATTAAATTACTTAGCCCGGTAGTGCTAAGACCATCAGGTCTTATCTTCCCCTCTATCAGGATCCCAAAAACTACAATTAAAATACATAGTAAGGAAAGTAGCATTGGCACTAAATTTATGATATGAAATTACTACAATAAAAAAATACAATAAAACACTAATACAATAATTAAAATGAAATCTAGCTTCAATACATTTTTAGATTATATAAGTTACATCCTTGTTCAATTAGAGCAAATATTTATTTAGAAAGTGAGTGAGTTAGGTATTCAAACAGCTTTTGTTTGAATTGCCTGAACTTTTGACAGTCCCTGACATTCATGGGCAAAGAGTTCCATAATAGAATTGTGAAAATGGTGAAGGAAGAGGATTAAAGAGCTGTGCGATGGGATGGTATTGATAGTGTTAAGTTATGTCGTGATCGGGTGTGGTTTGGTAGTACTCTGCATCGAATTACTTGAAGTTAATTCATCAAGTGGGATATCTTCGTACAGATGTAGCCTATAAAAAGCGATTCCTCTATTCTCATTTCAAGGGCAGTGCTGCAGTAAGATCATGAACAAGACAGGGCCTACCGAAAAACAATTGAAAATGCTAACATGCCAGTACAATGCATAATGGCTGAGCAAGGGCGTAGACAAAATAGTCAATTATTATTTTCTTTCTTGATCAATATAGTTACCTGTTACAAGTTTAATTCAGATATGTAGATATCCTTTACAGAATACAATAATGGTTTCGCGATAGCATGGTGAACACGCTGATTTTCTCCGAAAAACTTAACCACAATGAATAGTTACTTGTTTATGACTTTGATTCAGTGGAACACAGTCTTTAATCATGATGTTACTTTTTGTAATTACTTGTCAGACTATTACGGCTTGCCTCAGGGACACAATAAAAGGAGTCTTAGCAAAAGAGCAGTTAAAGATTCAGCAGAATTTCTCGACAGCTTTATTGTACAGGTTTCTATCTTAAATGTTCTTTCCATTCGACTCTTTTATCATGATTCGAGACTCTTGTTTCCAAGGGCAAATATGCTAAACTTTACAACCCGATTATTGATAGTGTTATAACACGGAGAAAGGTTTTGCAACGTCTTGATCTATAATTTAGAAATAAAGAAAAACGAAGATATTTCAAACGTCCACTTTAGAAGAAAGAAAAAAAAACTTTAGTTTAAGTACAATAACATGGATGTGTGTATGCTTTTACTGTAAACAGGCTTCGGCTAAAATATGGTCCTATGTTATGCATAGGCTGGGAAGAATTTCGCGGAAGAGAATCTGACAAAGGATATTACGTATTTCTACGAATGGATAATTGGGTAACCGATGGGTAGAATTTAATTTGGAGACAGCACATCTAAATGTCAGATATTTGCAAACACCTGGGGGAGGGGAATTACTAACATATTCAGACATTTCGTGGTTACTTCATATAAAATGCAATGCCCTGCGGATCAACTAGGGGCTACCATCAAAGAAACCTGAAATTATAGCCTCACGACTCCCAGAATATCTTGAACAGGATAATGGATTTAGATAATAAAAACTTAACCAAGGAACACAATTATTTTCTTAGCAAGAAGGGAGGCCTATGGTGTATAAATTTTACTATTGGAACTAAGAAATTGTATCACTGTATCAGATTTAACTATGATAAAGTATTAAAAAATAAAATCAGGTAAACTGATGTAACAAAGTGTCATAATGCTTTTGCTTAATCATGATGTGCTGAAAATAAGTTATTTTTTAAACCAATATCCCAGTTAAGCTCCAGATCGATTCATTAAGCAGTTTGAGAAGCATATGTGAAGGAATGTGTGGGTAGTGTTATTTGTCATAGCTACCTGTATTGCAACTTCCAAATCCGTATATAAACACTCTAAAACAATATGTTGTCATGAGAACTGATTTTCATTTGATAAATTCTTTCTAATAAATTACCATAAAATGGGCACTAAATTGGGCATTACTCCAGTACTGATCAACAGATTTGGTCCAATATCAGTATGCTTCTTCCCATGGACATTTTAAATGCATATACCAAGTTTCATGAAAATCCGATAAAGCGTATTTGAATTATCGCGCGTACGGACACACAGACGGACAGACATTTTCCCGTCCACCACACTATCTCATAAAGTACCATTCTGGCACTTAATAAATGAAGTCATAATTCATATAACGATCTATGCAGGCCTGAATAGAAACAATTAACATGAAAAGAATGTCATACATATTATATTATACGAAGTGACTAACTTTTATTTGGGCATTTTTATCAAAATTGCTAAATAAACACCTATGTTATCCCTTAACATAGAGCGGCAGGGACGTATTCAGAGGGGCGGCTCTGGGGGCTGCAGCCCCCCGAAACGTTAACTAATGCTAATAAGTTGCACATATGGGCACTTTAATTTCACAGATAGTAGACAATTTAATTGCACATCTTGACTCATAAAAGGTTCGGCATTTTATTCCCTACTAGTCATTTTTAAAGAAATTTTCATTCTTTTGTTGCATTTTTCCCTATTTTGTCTTCAGAATGAATTTTTCCAACATCACAAAGCAATCTCATAATTCCTTAGCTATGAGACATTCATTAATATAGCCTAGTCAACATAATAATAGAAAACATAATATTAAAGTAGTAATATAAAATACTTAAATACTTTTTATTTGTTATAACACTGCTGTAAATTCTTTTTTTAATATGTATTTATAAATATTAAGTAATGTTTTCAATTTTTAATGTCATATTTTCATAAATTCAAGGTCATTTTTAGATCATCAACTTCTGAGTCCTAGTGATAATAGTGTTAGGCCCCTCCCGAAAAGAAATCTTGGATACGCCCCTGTAGAGAGGTATGAATGCATGTTTGTGAACAGGTTGTATTAAAAGGCTCACATGGAATATTCTGAGTGTTAGTGGACACCGTGTGCTGGACAGTCCTCGTGTGTGGTCCAGTGTCCAGCGCTGCAGGTGTTGTGGGAGGATCGCGATACGTTGAATCTGGGTCGATATGAAGAGAAGAGCCTCTGTTTCGTCATGCTTTGTGCAAACAAACATAAAAAGTCACATCATGAGAAACGAGCCCATGTTTTGTTCATTTTGCTCACTGAATTATACATACACACCACACACCCACAACAAAGACGCCTCTTCTCTGAAAAACATGTGTGTAAACAGTTGGTCTTAAAACCTCTGCATGCTCATTGAGATAGAATTCTTTCTGGTTCGGTTACAGGAAAACTTTCGTATTTCTTATCAGATTTCAACAAAAGACGTTTTGAGATGACGCTCCAGGCTGCAGTCAATGTGTAAAATTCCTGATAGTAATAGTTGCTGGTTTGAAAAAAAAAAATGTACATACAAATATTGGTGATGGACAGGTCTCTTTATTTAATATTTTGAAGACCTACTTGAAAGGATATGACAAGAATTTGAACTTTTCCTAATCACGAAAGGCTAGTTCTGGGTGTAACACAGGCTTCAAAGGGGGAAAGGAAATATATCTTAGAACAGAGCCCGGGTTCTGTTGACCTAAGATTTTTATTGAAAAATGACCTATAAAATGATCCTGAATTTTAAAGAAAATGACTTAATAATTATAAAAAATGACCTAAAAACTTATATTTTATTATAAAAATTATTATTGTACACACAAAGTGTACATAATTATAAAAACTGTAAATAACTGTAATGTTGTGAATGTTTTTTCCTCACTGAAATTTATACTGGCACTGAGGCACTGGTGAGTCAAAATTCGGCACATCCTTTTGTGGTCTGCCGGATTATGTTGTTGTTTATTGAGGGTAAACAGTAGTTTGCACTCTCAGATCCAAGCAGGTGGCAGACTCTGGTGCCCAGTCAATCTAATAACAATAGTAACGTAATACAAAATGTTGGCGTTTCTTTTTGATTCTCACTTCCGACTGAGACATGTCAACACTTTAACGCCGAATTTTTCCTTCTTGCATTAAACAAACAACACTTCAAAGACAACACCGCTAGCGACGGAAAAAGTTAATACATCAATGCAAATACATGAAAATGACTAAATAAGGAAGCAAATTACACGAAAATGACCAAATAATGACGTAAAATTGAAATAAATGCCCTAAAAATATAACATGACAAAAAATGACCTAGTAAAAATGCATTTATATAATCTAGAGGCCATGATTAGGATTTATCCACAAGTTGGCAATGTATATGCAGCATCAATAAAAATATGATATGTCATTAGAATCCGGGCCCTGTCCTAGAATAAAACTTAATGTCAGAATCTGAGAAGCATATGTTGGTTCTTTTGAGAGAGACCTAACACGATTTAATACAATTAAAATAGCTTAATTTCGGCAAATCCCACGAGAAATTGGATTTTATCTATATATTCGCGACTGAGAAGCAGGGGCGAATTTATTTGATGAAACTCGTAATCTCGAGTACGATTCGTTGTACAGTTTCAGCCTTGTATAGGTTAACATTATCTTGAGTCGATTCCACCTTTGGTTATTACGTACCAGATGTTAACTTTTAGACCTATGAGCCAGTGGCGGACGCAGATTTTTTTTTCGGGAGGGGGGATTTGAATCGGTAGAAAGAATACTAAAAATAATTAATTAACTTACATATATAATTAGTTTATAAAACTGGCCATTTAGAGTGCATATATAGCCTTTTTACAAATTTCGGGGGGGGGATACATCCCCCCAATCCCCCCCTGCGTCCGCCACTGCTATGAGCGATTAAGAACATGAGAAAAAAATTATAATAATTCTATTTGTGGTTTGGTTCTCGCATTTGTTGATCAGTAGGTCCTAAATTTAGTTATTTACAATAATGGTGCATGAAACACTAAAACGTGTAAGGTGTTTCTTTTTAAATAGGTAACGTGATCGACATTACCTCTCACAAACTCATTTCTGTTAATTCCGTAGTCACGTTTTCTTCAGGAATGCATCTTGCTCAGATTTAACTTTTCATTGCTTCACAAAGAGAGGCAGCAATGGATGCTGTATTCAAGGCAAGGAAGTAGCAGGTATTTATACTAATGTCAAATGCAACACGAGTCTCCTTGAGTGAAGGTAAAATGCTTAACATATTTCTTAATAATTATTATAAAGATTATAAACATTATAAAGATTATAAACATTATAAACAAATTAAATTCAAGAACATTTGAGGAAAAGCTCGAGATCGTTAATGTAAAGAAATGCCTTAAAATCTTTAAATATTGCTTATAAGCAGGGTTAGGATTTTTAGGCGCGCATTTTTTTCGTGCGGCAAATTAGAGCTTCTGTCAAATATCTAGGGGAGATTGCCCCGGTACCGGTCAGGCCTCGATACCGGTCAACAAGGTTTCCTCTAAAATGGCGAGGCAAACTCTACTGTATGCTAGGAATAAAGTTATTTCTGTTCTTGCCTACCACTTCATAATTGTTTTCTGCTGCTATCTCTCGCCATTTTAGAGGAAACCTTGCTGATCGATAACGAGGCCTGACCGGTAACGGGGCAATTTCCCCTAGTCCAGTTATTCATGGCCGGGCGACTTCAACGGAATAAACCATTAAGTCGGTGTTTCTGATCTGACCAATTCGGTCTTGGTTTCCGCTTTCCAAAACGAAAGCAACGTTGAAATATTCTCTCATTATTATCACTGGCCTCAGTTCTTCCCTAGCTTTAATCAATCCACATGTGTTATTGTTTACTGTAATTTGTCTTGCAATCTCGCGTTTCACTCCACGCGGAGTTGACGAGTAGCTGTCATAGCCATCGCAGGACATTCTTAGATTTTCATTGGCTACGTAACTACCTGATTGGTGCGGTAAAAATAAAGAGCATGGTCTGAGCTGTCAGCAAACGTTTCCTCCTAAAACGGAAGCCGCCTGGCCATGCAATGAATACTGAACTAGGCTATGTAGTAGCCTGCTGTTAGTGAATGTAAGTTTCTTACATAAGAGTTTAGTAGCGCCTTTTTGTCCCTTATTTTGCTCCTATTTTATTATTTTAACTTATTGATAAAATTCAATTAACGGTAAAATTTACTTCATGATGAAACTATTTTTCCAGCCCGTATAACGGGCTTAATTATATAGTAAATGCATAATGAATAAGAAAATCGCTAGTTTTCACTGTACACATGTTCATAAATGCCTGATCTATAAGGAATAAGAAATAATCGCTGGACGGTAATTGTTTATTGTCTATAATTATGGAGGTAAAAAGTGTAATACTCTTGAATTAAGTCGTTCGTTTTAAACCAAATAAACTTCGGTAGATTTGGATACTAGAAACCGTGAGTGTCGAAATAAAAGAGCTGATTGTACTTCAGTGCACTAGAATTTTACGGAACGACTACCATATTTTAGTAAAATCAATTGGTTATGCTTACAATATAGTATTAAGTACATACAACGAATGTGGTATTAACAAAATTCAAGAAAATAATTTTCTTGGAAAAAATATTTAAAATATAAAAAATAGAGTTAGGGAATTGATTTAATCGTTTAACAGGTTCACCGGATTTTTCGTGAAAGTAATATATTATGAAAAATTCTTGCTGTATGAATCATTTCTATACAACCAGTCATGAAAAAGAAGAGTATGTACACAGAAAAAGATATGATGGGATTTATATACACTGGGCTATATGAATGAAGTGACTAAGTTATATACAAAAGAAATGAAGAATGATTATATACAATGATATATGATGATAGTGACTGTACTGATATAGAAATTTCATACAGTAAGAAATTGTCAGTGATTTTAATTGACAATAACGTCATTAGTGAAACAGTTTTATTCTGTGAATCTACTAAACCAGATGCTCTGATGATGTTCCATGTCACCGAGAGGCTTAGGCCTAGGCAGAATATAATTACTGCATATGACAAAACCTATCTGTCAGTGAGGTAGTCCTAGACCACATTTAAGGACAATCAGTCATAGGAGAGAGGTTCCATCTGGCAATTTGAAGCGAACTTTGACTTAACTCAATTGATAGAGCAGTGGCACGTATAGCCATAGGTCCTGGGCTCAAATCCCAGTATCAGAGGAATTTTTTTCCTATAATATTCTTATGTAATACCCAACAGAGACAATAATCTGTGGTTCATGAATGCTTATATATCCAAAATATAATAAGTTGCGATTCAAATTTTGCATAAATTTATTAAAATTTCAGATCAATTTAGAAGATTAGAACGCAGATTACGGACTTGAGTTGGAGAAAACCCAATTTGATCTTAACAGGCAGGCTCGGGCACTTATATTAGGGCACTTAATTATTTACTCAATGGCAATAGACAGTTCCTAAGCAAGCTAAAGGAATATTATCTATTTTATGGAACCCGACGGTTCATTTCCGCGCTTACCTGAGCCTCCATCAAACCTATTCTCCATCCAACCATCCCTCTCAAGTCCTACTTCTCTTAAATCTATCCTAACATTGTCCTCCCACCTAAGTCTAGGTCTTCCAAGTGATCTTTTCCCTTCGAGTCTCCCAGTCAATATTTTGAGATAATGTCTTTCCTCCCCATGCGTACAACATGTCCAGCCCATTTCATCCTCCGTGATTTAATTATCCTTACTATATCCGGTGAAGAATATAGGTTATGAAGCTCGTCGTTATGCAGTTTTCTCCAGTCCCCACTTTCATCTCTCTTAGGCCCAAATATTTTCCTAAGTACCCTGTTTTCGAACACACTCAGTTTATGTTCTTCCCGAGGAGTAAGCGACCATGTCTCACATCCATATAATACAAGCGACAGGATAGTTATTAAAATGTATTGCAAAGAAGAAAGCAAAATATACTTATTCAGAATTTTTCGAGAATATCTGTATTTTGTGGTTCCAAACCATTCATTTATGTCGTACTTTTTTATTATTTTTATATTGATGTATATTTTATTACATTTTAAGAAATTAACTTACAAATACACATACATATTTATACAAGTAAAATAAAACAATTTTCAAATTTCAAAATTAACTATAACTACTATTTAAAAAGAGGAAAAGAAATATAGGCTATATCTTCACAAGAAGTATTAAATTTAGTAAAACACCCGAATGAGCAAGACTGCTCGTGCTCGGGTGCCGTACTATGAGACACTTTGCAATGGAGACGTCACAGCCTATATTATTTTATCTACTGACCACAGTCCAGACTTGGGCACTTGAATTGCGGTCTTGGGGCGAAGCGTGCCATGCATGTTTCCTGGGGAACCAGGGTGTGACGTAGTATTACAATATCCTTCCTCGTGTGTGGCACTGAGCAGACAGCCAGCAATTAGTGCAATGACATTATTGTGATATATTGCCTCGGATACACTTATTCATCCAGTTAAGTCACGTCCTCTTCAATTCGCATTCCCAGAAAATCTCACATTGCTCAAGGTAGTACAGCACTTAAAATGTCATAGTCATCAATCTATCCGTCATAATTTTTTTTTATGTAAGGCTAGACGAGCCTTTTCAAATATTTTTATTACGCACCTTTTTTAAATTTATAATAGTATAGGCCTATAACAGATTATTCTGTACGTTCCGAAATCATTCTTACAAAACCAGAGACTGTGGTGCTCTTAGGACCAATCAATTTCGCATACCAAAGGCTTTGAATAGCTAGGAATTTATAGGAGTCAGACTTTTTAATATGTCGCCCACTTCTGCTAAACATACTCGTATACATATTAAACATTTAAAAAAAAAGTGATTCCTATACAGACCATGGATGTCCAGAGGGTTCCAGGACGTTGAGGCTCCCAGATTTTAGACATTCGGCACATGAAGGTGGTAAGGTTGTCAGCCTTACGCACCGGCCGCCTTTACCCCCAGGATTGTTCCTGGTACTCATTTCTGTTAGAGGCTGAGTCGACCTCAGGGCCAAAGCGCCACCTGAAGGATTAGGCCAATTGAAAAATCTCAACGACCTCATCGGGAATCGAACCCGCGACCTTCCGGTTTGTAGCGCAGCGCCTCAACCACTACGCTACGGCGTACCTCAGGTGGTCGAGATGGTAACGTCTTGGCCTCACATTCTGGAGTTCCATGGTTGAAATCCCGAAACATTTTAAAAGCATTTTTAAAACTTGATATTAAATAAGGCTTTTTACTCCGTTGACGACTATTTTAATAACTGGAATGCATTTACTGTTTTACCCATATAACCTTAACAATGCCTTGTACTTGATATGAACTTAAAATGTTCCAATTAAATAATAATAAAAATAATAATAATTATTATTATTAATTAATAATAATAATTATTATTATTGCCATACTCGTGTGTTTTAACAGAATGGAGGAAAAGTTACAAAAAAATCACATCAACTGGATATTTCCCCTTGAACTTCTCTGGCCATTAGAATAGCTTTATCATTAAGTGAATTTTACCATTTAGTGAAAATAATGAGAAAACACTGAGCAATACCGCCCTGAAGTACGTTGTAAGCAATCTATACCGTCAGCGCAAGAGCACGCTTTTATTTGGGTAATTTAATTTCGCTTCTGAACTCATGTTCCTTGTCATGAAGACACATTCTTTAAACTCAGATCACCAGTAGAATTTTCAGAACTTATAATATTACTGTAGTTTGTCATACCCGTGCGTCGCTCTTATAACTGTTTTAAGGTGAGATAAGTAATAACATAGTAATTGTACTGGAAAGTGTACATAGTTTGGCCACGTTAAAAGTTGAAGGTAATTATTATTTACTCACCCAGAATAAAAGGTAGTATCGGCGGCAAGATCAATGACTACAAAGAAATGGATCAGCAAGCAAATCTTACCTGAAAAGAAAAAAAAGAACACATCAGAAACGTTACACTTATTAGTATAATATACTAATCATGTTGTGATCTTATGTACGAATACCTGACAGGGTAACATATGGTATTAGCAAGGTATTAGTTGCCTTTATCGCCAACATTATGATAATGCTTCTCTTATCATTCCTTTCTTAATTTAGGCTTATCCAAATTTGAATGGTGTTATGCAGAAACAATCCAAGCCATGAATGTTAAAATACTTGATGAATTATTATGAAATATATTGGAGCGATCATAAAGAAATATAAGAATAAAATACAGAATTAAAAGTAGGCCTACATTTTAGTTGTTTTCATTAATAGGCTATATTTTATTACTTCCATTATTCTCTGAAGATGAAGGAGGTTCTTCTGAAACGTCGGAGTCTTCCAAAATACCCGAAAACAGTAGACTATATTCAGATCATACGCCAGGGATTCCTCAAGTCATTCATCAAATTTCAATTAAATTCGTGATTTGTGGGCGCTTTCTGCAGGCTGAGAATGGAAGAACTGTGGTTTAAGGTTTTCCCTAGTTTGGAAGCTATTTGATTACTATCATAGGAATGGCCCATAGCTATCCAATCAAACCCATACCAGTAACCGAAAGTTTATATTTTGAGCGTTAATTAATTTATTAATGTGAAGCACTGTGCATACAGTCATAAAGAAAAACCAAAGAATTCACTCCAGTTATAAATTCATAATTGTATAGTTTTCATAGGGACTCTGAATTTCTGAATTTACAGTTAAAATAACCATATTCTATTGAGATGCTTTTCTCTCCGTGTCCAGATAAACAAAGTCTATTAAAATTTGACAATTACACAGTAAATTATCCGGTTTTTAAGATGTACATGTATACATTTTCTTTCTGCCATCCTGTAGAACGAAAGGCACTACTGGTACTGCCTGGTTATTTGCGCTAAATGTTGAAGGAAAATACTAGCATAATATTTCAACAATTAATATGCATGGAGTTTAGTTGCAGCAAATATGTAGGTCTAGCTGTTAACTGTCCATTGATCTACGGCCGTAATCAACGCTAGGTCGGACTGAACATTTTTACGCGTGCTTGTGGGCGGACATAAGGCGTTTATAGACACTTGTTGGGTTTTTGAAGGGAATCTATGCCAAGGACTAACACAGCCGAGACTTGTAAAAAGTTTTGTTCTTGCATTATTATTTAACAGTGGGAAAACAAGCATAAGTTATACACAATAAAACTGCTGCATTAACTTGCTTTACTCTATCATTAGAGAAGCTTTTGCCTTAGCGCTGTAATCAGATTCATCAATACACCCTGCTGATGAAAACCGCGGCGGAAACAGGATTACACTGCACTGGTACCATATTCATGAAGGTCAGCGATATAGCCAGATAGCCCATTCAGTTTAGTAAATTAAACGTAACAATCATTGGCAGCATATTTCAACGTTCTGAAAGGAAAAAGGATAGCCGTTATTGTGTTGTGGTTTCGTCTAGGTGGAACTGTTGGTAAATAACTGGCTGTCTATTCCCAAGTTTGCGACTTCGATCCCATATCGAGTGCATTTATGTGTGCGTAAATGTGTCAGCCACATTAAATGTGTGATAAATGATAAAAACAAAACTATAAAATTATGTCGATACACACTTGCGATTGGTTGAAATTCCACGTATTCTTATACTGGGTTGGTCACTGATTCATGAGCTAAGTTGTCATTACGAACAATGCGCTGGAGAAAGTAGAGATGCAATTACAGTTTATAACTTTGGGATAAAAGATTATATAAATTCTAGAGTGATAGGGAAAAAGCGAATAACACTAGTCAAAACACTAAAGTTTCGGGGTACGCCGTAGCTTAGTGGTTGAGGCGCTGCGCTACAAACCGGAAGGTAGCGGGTTCGATCCCCGATGAGGTCGTTGGAGTTTTTCATTTGACCTAGTCCTTCTGGTGGCACTATGGCTCTGGGGTCGAATCAGCCTCTAACAGAAATGAGTACCAGGAGCAATCCTGGGGGTAAAGGCGGCCGGTGCGTAAAGCTGACAACCTTACCACCTTCATGTGCAGATGTCTAAAAATCTGGGAGCCTCAACCTCCTGGAACCTTCTGGGCCTCCATGGCTTGTATTAGGGAACACTTTACTTTACTAAAGTTTCAGGAAATACAAAAAAACAATTTTTTCCCCACAGCATTGTTACACTATTTAGATCAGTCCACCAGATTTTTTGCATAGTTTAAGATACTGTGTAAAAATATCTGATGGACTGAACTAATTATTGTAAGAACGCTGTGCAAATAAATTATTTGTCACTCCTAAAACTTTGGCATTTTGACTTATTCGGTTTTTCCCTAACACTCTAGAATTATAAGACAATAATATTCCTTTATTCGAGCAAAAAAGAAACTCTCATCAAATACTTAAGTCTGTCAATGTAGTGACGAACCTGCCCACATCGTGATATATAATTAAACATGGCTACTCATCCAACAGGGTGCATGTATAATGTCAGGTGACACCGAGGACTGGCATCACGCGAGTATTGCTATTTGCCAGCCCGCACGCAAAAACCAGGAGACAAGCAGTCTGCCAGAACGAACCACGCCCTGCCTGGGGCCACTCCATTATAATATTGAAACGGGAAGCTGCATTAATTACAACGTGCTGCCTCAGATAAAGACGTTGGTTCTTATTCTTTTGTTGTAGCGGTAGAACAAGGCGTGGAGGTTGAATGCCATCACAGTCAATTGGTTATATGCCAGAATCACAAAATTTCAAAAGTATAGACTGTTTCGTGAATAGAATAATCAGTGAATTTTATTAAGAAATATTTCCAAATACGTAAGTACGAGGCTCGTCCACAAAGTAAGTTTCCATGGGGGCGTTTACGGAAACAAAACACAATTTCATGGAAATATATATTGCAACAAATAGAGCAAGTGTTCAGTTTTTTTTCAGCATATTCTGCACCGGAATTAGGATATCTGTCATACCGTGGGACCAACTTTCGAATATCTGCGTCGTAGAAGTTTGTAGTCTGTGATTCAAACCACTGTATGACAACCATCTCCGCCTCTCTGTCAGTTTATGTCATTTCTTGAAGTGCAAGAAAAGATGGAAGTCACTGGGAGCAAAGAATTTTCCTTCATAAGTACGGCTGGGAGGTGTTTAAACATTCACCCTACAACGCGGACCACGCTTCCAGTAATTTCCATCTTCCCCTACACCTCAAGAAATGACAGAGAATGACAGAGAACGACAGAGAGTCGGAGGTGGTTGCCACACAATGGTTCAAATCCCAGGTGGCAATCTTCTACGACACAGATTTTCAAACGTTGGTTTCACGGTTAGCCAAATGTCTCATTTCTGGTGGCGAATATGTTGAAAAATAGCTGAACTCTTGCTGTATCTGTTGCAACTTAATATTTCCATGAAATTATGTTTTTGTTTTTGCAAACGGCTCCAGAGAATCTTCCTTTGTGGATGAGCCTCGCACCCATTAACGTCAGCTATCCCATGGAAATATGATATTGTATAAAAAAATCCCTATCCTTTAAGGCCGATATCAATTGAGTTATCTGAAAGCATTTGAAAACTCCGGTTTAGAGGTTTTATTGCACATTTCAAAAGTTCTGGCAACTTATCCACGGACTTCTCCTGCAATTCATCATATGTATATTGCAGAGCAACCCTAACGAAGTAACTAACAAGGGGGCTATTACTGAACTCACATCGAAAATGTCTTCAAATTTTACCAACAGAACCTACATTCTATAGGAAGCTAATATACCAAAACTAGCTCCTTTTTAAAATTGGAAGTTTCCGAAAAGTGGAAGGAAATTTGTCGTAAAACAATAGGGGAATTGGTAAAAGGTGTAGCGTTGAGTTGGGCAATCCTGACTACTGTACGAGGGAGCAGCAGTAGATTCACAGTGCATTGCTATCTAGCTAATAACATGTCCAAATGCTACTGGCTAGGTGCTTTACCTGGCTATCCTCGAATTGGGAAACTTTCAACTTAAAAACAGCAAGTTTTAGGCATATGAGCTTCTTATAGGACACAGATACAGGTTCTGTCAGCGAAATTTGAAAGTTAAGTTTCCGTCTGAGTTCAGACTAAGAAAAGTTTTACCATTCTATGTAATGAGGGAAAGTCATGTTTCGAAATTTTGAATCTTGATTTTGAAGTTTATTATATTAATATAAAATATTTCAGGCAAGAAATATATAAAACAAAATAACTCTTATAGTGATAGAACGGGAAAGTAGACGTTAGATTTTCCGGTGTAATTTGTACGTGAAATGACGTATTATTTTCGGCCAACGAAATGCTAATTCCGTTTTCAGCTTCAAGAGACGGTACAACATGTTGCACATAAAAGTGACATCATTTACTGAATAATTCATTACACATTAAAGTCACAGCCTGACATTTCTGAGTGAATTCTGTGAACACATTTTAACCTTTAATCCCACTATAAGAAAGCACTCGACTTTAGTTTGTAGAATGTTT
This sequence comes from Ectobius pallidus, assembly GCA_964059195.1. Classification (NCBI taxonomy): domain Eukaryota; kingdom Metazoa; phylum Arthropoda; class Insecta; order Blattodea; family Ectobiidae; genus Ectobius; species Ectobius pallidus. The sequence goes on from CAXKWD010000009.1 coordinate 124,789,097, forward strand.
AGTCCAACAAAACGAAACTTGAGCTCTTGGAGAAATGCTAGTCTACCTTTTACTGTCAATATTGATTTTCCATGACAAATAATACGTTAGCAAACAAAGTAATACCTAGGAGTTATGCAGTTTGATGCCTTACAGAAGTGTCTGGTGACAAAATATTTCTTTTTACAGCTGTAGTCATATTTATATAGTTCGTTATGGACTACACTTAGCAAATCTTCTACAACTGATTTAAATCGTGATTAAAGAGCTTAACTTCAGTATATCCCGGCTAGAAGTGACCTACTATCATATATATCGGCGGGAAGAATAGTATTATGTAGCCTAAGTGTGTCTGTGCGCAAGTTATAATTTGAAAACTATAATATGCTTAGGCCCGGGTTAATAACATATATCGAATAAAATTTATATAATAACTTCAATAGAAAAATTATAATGTATTATGTAATTTCATAAAATTGACGTTGTCATCAAGTCTTAGGTTATGGCAATTTGTATTCATGTATAAAAATTCAAGTGATGATTAAAAGCACAAATTATGAAATTATAATTTTGAAGTAAAATTCAAATTTGAAGTAAAAACTCTAAACTTGAAATAATTAAATATACAGCTCATTTTTGTGGCATATTTTGAGGGAAACTATATTCGCTTCGAGTTTTGAAATCAATAAGAATCAATGTTATATCGCCTACAAAACATGATTTGAAGGAACTTACATAAATAAACTGGAATGTACAGTAGGGGTGGATCCAGAACTTGATGTGGGGGACGCGACATAAACGAAAGTTTGAAATTACTGTGGGTGTGGGTTGTATGGAATATCTCCCCCCCCCTTAAAAAAGGGGGTCCTGGGGTCCTCCCCCGTGTATTAAAAAAATAGTACAAAGTTTGTAAGTCTTCTGGGTGATTCATCCAAATCTTTCAGCAACTCTTTTTGACCAGAGTTATGGTTCTGTTGAGAAATTTGTCGGTTTTACATATTAGGCCTACATAAAAATTTAATTCTTTAATAAAATACATCAAAAACTTTATCTTTAACTTAAATTAAGTGGTGGTCTGAAAAAGTTTACAAGGAAACAATTAATCATTTACAGTAATTAAATATAAGGAACTCGAAAAACGTCTAGAATATAATAGGTTTGGAAAGCCTATAAGGCATAACTATTACTATAGTTTTTACTACTTGACAATATAGACCTGCATATTAATTTATATCAATTTATTATTCTTTGTACATGCTAATTTTAGTTAACTAAACATATATTCAGTAGCCCCAATGAACCACACTATCTCTATGTATATAGTTATATTATTTATTTATTTTAATATTACTTTATGTAAAAAAGCTATCACAATAAATTAGGTACGTTCCTTAAGTGTTTCAGTGTGTTGTCATTGTTAATATTGGAGAGAAAAAACATCTATTCGAATCTAGAATATAAATATTGTTCAACTTGCTTTTTATAATCCTCATGTTGAAAAAGAGCGAATGCACATTTTATTTTATTTTGTTTTAATTAAATTTGAATGTTATTTTATTAGGTACTTATTTTCGACGAGTAAAAATAGACAAATGAACGAAATAAAAAAAAAACGAAGTGAGGGGGCCGTGGCCCCTATGGCCATCTCCCTGGATCCGCCACTGATGTACAGTATGCTGGAAAATAGCTGAATGTGTTAAGATCTTGGCAACTTTAATCTTCGGCGACTTAAAGGCCCATTAAACTTATTTTTAAAGTCTCTTTCAGCCGCAAGAAAGACAAATTTAACAAATCCATCTTACATTGAATCGTGCTGCTTGTCTGCATTCCTTACAGACTGGTGTTTTGTGTACTTTGCTATCACTTAAGGTGTAGAATTACTTGTTCTCTGTCTCTCTTTAAGTAACAGATGGCTGTGTTTCGCTCGGAGGGGTTTTCTTCTCTTGTAGATTTACTAACCAGACCAGCGTCAAGGTGTTTCAACATATGATATATTATAATATGTCTGATGTCTGCTTTGTGATCCCATTAAGGATTTCTTGCTGCTATAATCCGGCCCCATTCCCGTCTTTTTTGACTTTCCATTCTTGACCTGGTTTGTTCACTTATTTATTGAAGTATGCACTGTTTTGGGTTGGGCATGCAACCGAACCCTGGGGGGGGGATTTCGGACATTTTCCCTTTATACTATTGGTCTAAGAGAGCTTTTTCTACTGTAGAGGAATGTAGGAAAAAACAAAATTAATTATAACTTAATACATCTAGCTGGTTCTAAGATATAGCTAGAAGTATACTATGGCTCACAACTAACTAGTTGACTCATAAGCTATTGTCTTGGAACAAAATAGTTATTCTGAAAATAATTAAATGCCTCCACATGATATTGCATTAGACCAAAATAGTTTAGCATAAGCATTTTTCGAACAAGAAACTTTACTACATTGATATTTCAACGTCTCAAGTTATCGTTTTTCGAAATTTATTTTAAGCTACCGATATTTACTTTATGAAAAATAAATGTTTTTGAGATTTCTTTTAAAAATCCCCACTAACGAAGCGGTAGCCTATTTAATAAATCTGTTTCATACGTTTAAAATGAAAGTCATAAACGATAATGAAGTAAAGAAAATTATATTTAAATTTAAAAAATACCCGTCAGCACCAGCTTATAAACGCCGACATCTTCATACATCTGCCAGATTACTTCTTGGATTTATAAATGAAAATTCCTGTTTACTGCAAATTGCACTGTTACAGGATCATAGATTAGATAATTTTGTAAGATTTGCGGAAGATTGTGTCTTTATTTCATTCTTCTAGTTTTTCTCGTTCATTCGGTATCATGATTTACTGTGAAATATTCCACAATATGTCCGCCGCCGTGGGTGAATCGGTAGCGCGCCTGCTTTCCACTCCGGCGGTCGGGGTTCGATTCGGTTGGGGAGTTTTCAGTAGTGAAAGATTCATTTCCTTGGTTCAGGGTTGGGTGTGTGTATCCATAGGTTTAAGTAGGTAGGGGACTGGCCCACCCCGGAAATCCGCTGAGAATATCCCCTTAGGGGATCACCAGGGGTCGCTCGCGAACCTGAGGAATACCTTTTTTTTATTCCTCAATATAAATACATCATTGTTCGGAATATTGCTTTAATCTATGTTTAGATTTTCAATTTCTGATAAGAATCATTTGTAGTAAATATCTGTGTATAGGCCTATACATTGTATTGAGGAGACACAGGCCTGTGGGACTTCGGTGAAAGAGAAATACTATGTATTTAATTGTTATGTACGTCAGAACGTGCGTAATTGAATGGAAGAACATGCTGCTGGTATCGTTGAAGATGCGGTCGCTTTGTGCATCACGTTTTGCGCAGTACAGACGACCTTCATCACCAGCGTCCTTGGTTCCGGTGAAAGAAACTCTGAAGAAGATGGACAGATGCATTAATTCCGTAACTACAAATGTAACTTAATGGAATCTTGAGTTACATCCGCAAAAACCACCGAGATGTGGGATTACAAATTAGCACCTGGGGGCCAAGCAACAAGCAAAATGTCTTTATTTCCATCCTTGAAGGGGAGATCCTTGTAACGGTATGTGCCTGGGCTCACGAAATGTTCGAAATACAAATTAGATTTTAATTTGCCTACACAAATGCACAGTTATGTTCTGAATCCGGCCTACGAAGAAGTTAAATCAGGCCCGTGGTTAGTGAAATGTTTATGAAACAGAGAAACTGAGAGCGGTATTTCGAATCTTGTTTGAAGCGAACATTCTTGGCAATCTGAAAGGACAGTATATGCTTTCAGATATATTATAAAATCAGGAATTTCCACAGCTGTTTTCCTTGTGAAAACTGATGAGCAAGAATGATCAAGGAATCATTATTCACTTGAGACCTTCCTCCCGTAAGAAAACCACCTCAACAACAGCCTTAAGCAGTCTGAGCTTGGAATTACCTTAAGGAGGACATACAGCTTTCGGTGAAATTCATAGGTGAGAAATAGGTGAACTTCATTATTTTTTTCCTCAGCAATGAATTGCTCTACAATCTTCCAATCTGATGTACTCTTTATCTTTATCGACTACATCTACAATATTTTTGAGTGATTCTTTTTTCTATCTATTTGCAAATATCATATGAACAACATCACCCACAATCTTTGGAACATCTGCAGTATAAGTATTTTTATTAAATGTGTTTTTTTAATTTTCTTTTTCACTAAAATATATAGCCTATATATATTTAAATAAACTGTTAATGTTAAATGAATGCTTTTCGTACTGTTGTTCATATGATATTAACAAATACACAAAAAAGTAATCACTCAGAAATATTGATATTTGTGGAAGTTATCAAGGAAACGGCATTTCAGTCCATCAAATGTGGCTGGCATTTTGAAACGATAATTATCCGTAACTGTAACAGTTTGGTTAATTTTGAAAATAGTATGTAATTGTAGAAGTAGTCAATAAAGAGTATATCATAGTGTAAGATTGTAGAGCAATTTATTGCTGACGAAAAAAATAATGAAATTGACCTAGAAAATGTATAGCAAAGTCAAAAATTATAGGCTAAAATTCACATCCAATGTGTATAGAATAACATTCCTGGACGCGGTATAGTGGATTATTTCTTAAATAAGATTACAAAGTTCTCTTGAAAGCACAGTAAGACATTTGTCTTATATTGACATATAGGCTGTTATACAGATTCAAATAAACGTTTTCATAACTATTAAATTGTTGTAGCATATTTACATTTTTGAACATATAAATAGCCTCTATTGCGTGTATCATAGTTACATATATCTTCACATTTAGTAAATTCATTTAGTAAATTCATCCAGGTGTTTAAATACATAAAGTAGGCAATTAAGAACAAACATTGCTGGAAGAGTCAGAATTCCAATTCTGATAAACAGTGGTTTCGACGAAGCTCCTCATATATTCTAATAGCTTTTTTCTCTGTAAAATGAGAAGTTTATCAAAAGAAGTATAGTTCCCCCATAGCATGGAAAGAAGTCATTCTGTATCTGTATCTGGTACCCTATGATCCTCAGGTGGGGCGAAGGGGCCTTCAATGGAGGATTCATTACCTATACTAATTTTGATATGCTTATTTTCCAAGAGAGGGTAGAGGGACAGGTGGTAAGCCCATCGCCTCGCAACCCCCTTTTGGAAACTAAGTAACTTATTTCTTGGACGTGAAAGGGCCGAGAAATTTTGTCCAGAGGCTCTAATTTAGGCTTGGAGTTCTTTTACGTGCCGTAAATCTACGGCACGGGACCCCCAGCTTAAAGTCCCTCCCGGAGGACTCCGTGCCCAGGATTTTTACGTCCTGAAAAACCCATCGACCGCGGCCGGGTTTGATCCCGCGCCCTGCGTATCTAGAGGCGGGCACGCTACCTCTAGATCACCGCGGCCGACAAAGAAGTCATTAGTTACAATAAAATAATTATCGGTAAACTTGTCCAATAAGATAGGACAGTATATGAGCAGGCCTGAGCATGCAGGTGTGAATGGAAGTCTCACGTTAGTCTGGAAATGTCCAGCTGCGTCGTGGGAACTCGGCACTGAGTGGGTCAAGGCGGCTTCTACCTCAGCACTAATTACAAACTGTCACATCAATCACTTTCATTAAAAACATTACGTCATGTTGGGCAGACAGCACTTAATTTCCGGGCCAAATTACTTATTTTCCTATTAAAAATCTTCTTAAATATACTTCTCGTCTCTACTGGAATGAGCTTGGTGATTCCAAGGCACACGAGTTCAGAACTACAGTTGAATTCCAATTATCCAAACTCCAACCATCCGGATTTTTTTTTTAAGTTTACTTTTTTATTACCACAAAATTTTCTAATTATTACTAATTACAAAAAATACAAATTATTACAAAATTATTACAACTACTAATAAATACAATTATTACAATTTGCCCCGCATGAGCATAGCTCGTGTTCGGGGTCAGTTCAGTCATACTAAAATTATATTTTGAACGCTATATAAAAAAACATAGGCCAACATGTCATAGTTTTAGGCAAAAAAATAAGATTGCTGATATGAAATAAATACATGAATAAAGATACGGAAAAATACATTACAATATCACAACAGACATACAAGTTACACACTCATGTTAAAAATTAAAAATGTACAGTTGAGTATCAATAATGGAATTAATAATGGAGACCGTATTGACGTAGGTTTTTGCAGCAATGAGCATTGGGAAACCCACTTTCAGGGCCGATTATTCGCGAAAGAGCAAATCCTTTAGCCCTCAAAATCGAAAATTTGTCTGAAAAACAACAGACTTTCGTTAGCACGCCTGTCTTCCACTCTGGCGGCCCGGGTTCGATTCCCGGCCGGATTGGGGATTTTTCGTTTGGGAAAAACCACTTTCCGCGTTCAGGACTGGTCGTTTTGGTTGATGTGTTAGGATAACATGCACACTGTATCCAGTTCTCATTATTAAAACTACTGACTCTGAATGATATGTTCAAGATATGTCATTTTATGTAAGTATAGTACAGTGCCGTATTTAAGCCTAGGCAGACTAGGCAGCTGCCTAACTATATTAAACATTTTATTCATAACTCTTCAAAATAGTACTAATGTAACGCTCAACGAAATAGAAATGAATAACATTGACAACAATACACACCTGTTTATTTATTTATTTATTATTATATATTATTTTATTATTACTGTTATTATTAGCCTACTATTTTAGTTACAATAATGTTTATTGTAGGTTACTTTGTGCATTATTGTGGAAATAAGGGGGCTAAAATATTTTTCCCTGCCTAGGGGCGCTGAAGTACCTAAATACGCCCCTGGTAAAGTACTGTACAATTTAGATTTTAATAAATTTATTTTTTCATTATTTATCCATGATATTTTAAGGCCCTACGCCTATATAGATTTACGAGTAAAATTATATCAGTGGGAAAGATGTGCTTTCATTTTTTAAACTGAACTTTTTCTCAAGGGAATAAAGAAAAAACGGATAGTGTAACTACAGCTGTAGAGCAGATGGAAAGAATAAAAAAGGTTTGGTTTTTAGGAGCCTTTTAAGATAGGTATCTTATGGTACTTTCACGGAGAGCGGCAAGAGCAAAGGCTGTAATTTGGCGAGTACTTAAAAGTTCACAACCGGCTGTGGATTTAAGTCAACTTGTGCCCGCCTCGCCGCGAGCTCTTTACTTGTTTGACATGCAGATAATTACTGAGCTCGTGGCAAAGATCGCCGTGGATGAGCGGCAATTTCTCCACCACAAGTGATGCGCGGGTTGCAGGGTTGTGCAGTTCAGGCGCTGGCATAAACACACCAACATCTCAAAGTTACTGTAGTTGAGGCAGGAAAAGGCAAATTACATCATATTTCAGCTCGTAACGTTATCGCGATATTTTAAATTACAAAGTATTGCAAAAGGTGGAATATTTTTGTTTGTTTAAGAGGTAGTGGTTGAGGCGCTGCGCTACAAACCGGAAGGTCGCGGGTTCGATTCCCGATGAGGTCGGAGTTTTTCAACTTGCCTAATCCTTCTGGTGGCACTATGGCCCTGGGGTCGACTCAGCCTCTAACAGAAATGAGTACCAGGAGCAATCCTTGGGGTAAAGGCGGCCGGTGCGTAAGGCTGACAACCTTACCACCTTCACGTGCCGAAAGTCCAAAATCTTGGAGCCTCAACTTCCTGGAACCCTCTGGGCCCCCATGGCCTGTAACAGAGATCACTTTACTTAAGAGGTAAATTCTTTAAGTTTGCTAGTGATCAGCAGAATTTTGAAACTACCACAAAACCGCGATAACTCGGTACTCGATAGTCCGGCAAGCATCAGAAATATATTTTTTCCCGTATTTTGAGGGGTTTAGGAATCCACTTAGCAAGGAGTTTGACGCGTTCTGGAGATATGTATGTAACAATTATTCTGGGTTCTGTTCTGGTACCCTATGATCCCCAGGTGGGGCGAAGGGGCCTCCAAGTGGAGGTTTCATTACCTAAACTAATTTTGATATGCTTATTTTCCGAGAGAGGGTAGAGGAACAGGTGGTAAGCCCATCGCCTCGCAACCCCCCTCTGGAAACTAAGTATTTCTTGGACGTGAAAGGGCCGAGAAATTTTGTCCAGAGGCTCTAATTTAGGCTTGGAGTTCTTTTACGTGCCGTAAATCTACGGCACGGGACCCCCAGCTTAAAGTCCCTCCCGGAGGACTCCGTGCCCAGGATTTTTACGTCCTGAAAAATCCATCGACCGCGGCCGGGTTTGATCCCGCGCCCTGCGGATCTAGAGGCGGGCACGCTACCTCTAGACCACCGCGGCCGACGTAACAATTATTATTTGACCAAAATTAACTTGTTCTTGATTTATCAAAGCCATGGTGTTTTATTACTTCATAATAGACCTACAAAAAATGATTTATACTGAACTTTACTAAAACCTTGAGCCTGAAACTGATTTAACTTTAATTTCTAATTAAATTTTGTTTTTACAACACAGTACCGTGTACTTATTTTTTATACTGTATTATAATCTCATGTTGCGTTTAATAAATAATAATTATTCACTTTTGTACGTTAAAACTATAGTTCTTATTTACATCTTCTTGTTTAAACCAAGTTTTAAAAATGGCCCTGATAATCCAGCGTATAGAATAAAATTCCTGGACTCGGTATAACCTAGTGCAGTGGTTCCTTTTTCCTTTTTCAGCTGGCGACCCACCTTTCATTATCGGAATACCTCCACGGTCCATCGGTCCATTGTGGAGTAAAAAACCTTATTTGTATCGTATACCTTCCTTATGTAGCCTATATATAATTTACCATAAAATATTGATAATATATATAAGCTTATATATAAGGGATGTAGTGGTTCTGTTGTCTGTCCCAGATGAAAAAAATCAAGAACCAAGAAAACAATTTGATTTGTTTCGATTTTTCTTATGATTTCTGATGGTTTATTCGAGGTTTCTGATAGTTTTAGGATCGCGTCGCGACCCACCTATAACCCTTCCGCGTCCCACCGGTTGGGAACTGCTGGCCTAGTGGATTGTTTCTTAAATAAGATTGCAAGCACATTTGTCTTATATTGACAGGTAGGCTGTTATACAGATTCAAAGAAACGTTTTCATAACTATTAAATTGTTGTAGCATATTTACATTTTTGAATATATAAATAAGCTCTATGGCGTGTCTCACAGTTACAGATATCTTCGCATTTAGTATCAATGGCTAGAATAGTGAAAATTTCGCCGCATGTCATTCATACTCAAAGCTGCACGATTATTATATCCAGACAATCATTAAATATAAATATTTCGAGCCTCTCTTCTGGGATTTCTATTATCTCATCAACTGCCAAGCTGTCGAAGAAGAATAACAGTAATAATAACAATTAATGATCTGGGTTCGATCAAATAGATAATATTATTTTAGCTTGCTTAGGAATTGTCTATTGCCATTGAGTAAGCAAATCTCTCTATATATAAAAGGCTTTGTCCTGACTGACTGACTGGCAGGAATCAACGTAGAGCCTAAACTATAACAGATAGAGACTTGGAATTTTGACAGTACCTTTGTTTCATAATATAAGTGCTCACTAAGAAAGGATTTTGAAAAATTCTGATTTTAAATGCCAAAAATCAAATGTTTTTGAGAATACTTAATCCCTTCTTACACAGAATTATCGAATCCGAATCACATTTGACATTAAAACATATTGTTGCCAGTGGGCTTCAGATCGGTTTGGAATTAAATTAAATGGAAGTTTGACAATTACAGTTGGCTTTGTCTATTTTTGTCATATCTTGAAATAAAACTTTCGCCTTCGCTTGAATGTTGTAAGCCCTAATATGGTCAAACATTGTTTTATTTGGACGAAACTCATTATACATGGGTTTTTTGGACCAAGGAACTCGAATCTGAGGTCGCTTTTACCAGGTGACGCTATCTAATCGTGGTATGTAGTCCATGCGATTTAGGTGTTAATAAATATAATGATTTAACTATTATGCTCTTAATTTTTAATTTTTGAAATAATTATCGCGGGCGAAGCCGCGGGCACACATGCTAGTATGATAATAAATAGTTCAGAATAATCGTAATAAACATCTCAATATAAAACGGGCAGGCTGAAATATTCTGACCGAAGTAATATTTTATCTTACAACAAGTCGGATGACAAAAATTGGATAGCGTAACAAGTTTCAGCTTAGTTTAAACTGTAATTAATTACATGTTCAATTTGGTGCCAAGAATGTTCATATACTAGATTAATTTTTAATAAAAATGAAACTGGATTGGCAGATGATCTGACTTGTATTGGATGTGCCAAAGCGGATGAGTCTGCTTGACAACTATTAGACAGCTTTGAGATCCCAGCCAAGTCTGGGGTCAGCTTATAAAACCAAACATTGTTCGCCAGATTCCTTTCAGCAACATCCACAGCGTTTCAACACGTTGTGGAAAAGCGTAGTGATCACTGACATGTGTTGTATAACAGTCTATTTAACAGCTTTCAACAATTACACTACTTCAGTTACTGTTAATAAGCACAGTGGAATAGGCCTAACGGTTCAAACTTAAACAATCTTAGTGTCACGTGCCAAGAAGGTACTTAGCTCAAATACAAAAATTTTGTTTTCATGAGATTTTCGTGTTGGAGCTAGGCTGTTCACACACACAGACATGTTTCTGAAAATAGTATTTTTGGATTCAGGGAACTTCAAAACATCTGTTTTGTTAAAACCTAAATTCCGAATTTCATGGTCGAATATAGGCTTATTAATCCTTTTAAGTCAAATTTATATATTAATATAAGCATTCTTCAAGTTAATCATCAGTATAAGTTTGAAGTTGATAAGGAACATTTTAGAACTAAGATTTCTAAGCACGACATTACTAACATGTGGATAAAAATCCTTACATTTTCCGTAAAACATAATGATGTTTAACTTACATCTCTGCTTTTACACAATTTTTAGGTGACGAAAGTGAAAAGATTAATATCAAGGCACCGACTTAAGTATTGTACTATTCGAGGCCTGTCGTATGAGATTATATATTAAGTAACGGGAATAATGCTGGAAGGATATTAAATGGTAGTTTTCCTGTATATAATGAATGCATAGACCCCTCCCCCATTAATTATAATATTAGATTTATATTGTATAAATTTGACTTAAGGCTCTACTGGGCCACAAGTAATACCATACTAATTACAGTAAATACTATATCCTGTGCAGTGCAAAAATATCTCAATGTAATTAAATAACAATTATGTTAATTTGACCTAATGAGAAAGGTAGAAAGGAAATGGGCGTACAAAGTTCAAGCCTTGAAGGTTCATGAATTTGCAATCTAATGAGTCTTCGTTCGATCTCACGTATTTTCACAGACCACACTCGGTTAAGAAAGAAGTAATCAGAAAGGATAACGATAATAGTACATTATGCAAAAAATCTAAAACGGCATTTATAGAAAAGTTTCATACTTGTGTTTGTGACAAGCCGGTGCGTAAGGCTGACAACCTTCATGTGCCGAATGTCCAAAATCTGGGAGCCTCAACCTTCTGGAACCCTCTGGGCCTCCATGGCCTGTATAGGGATCACTTTACCTTTACCGAATTTAGCTATTACTTAAATTAGTTCCTTCCACATTGTAGGATGCTAACTTTAGTGTTTTTGCGAACTGAGGTAAAAGAAAAAGTGTTGAAGTTTCGTTAGAAAGCAACATACACATAAACTGAGTTCCTTTTGTTCTTTTAATTGCATAATCAGTTACTTAAATTGCAACAATTCAAACTTCACAGTACCAACCTGTATTTAAAATAAAATCAAATTTGATCATGTTAATTTCAATGTTGCGCGCACGAGGGAGGAAAGACATATCTCAAAAATATTTACTGGGAGACCCGAAGGGAATAGACCACTTGGAAGACCTATAGAAGTAGATGGGAGGACAATATTAGGACAGATTTAAGAGAAGTAGGATTTGAGAGGGATGGTTGGAATAGGGTTAAATGGCGGGCTCAGGTAAGCGCGGCAATGAATCTTCGGGTTCCATAAAATAGATAATATTCCCTTAGCTTTCTAAGGAATTGTCTATTGCCACTGAGAAAGTATGTAAGTTAATTTTAATACTGTAATAAATAGAGTTAATTTCGTGTGTTTTAATGTGGGTTGTGCTGAGGTTAAAGCGCTCAAGGGGAACTTTCCTCCCAGCATGCCTTATCCGAATGCCGTCTACACCAAAAGCTGATCGTCTAGAAAACTATAAACTTAAATATTTAATGATGATAAAAAAGAACAGTAGTATGCAAATTGTATATAATGGCAATTAAGGCACCCGTATGAAAATTATAAAACTCCCTATGCCAATTTTATAAATAAACTCGCATCTTAATGGATGCCATTATAGGCTCATTGCTTAGAAAATATTCTCACAGTTTCTATTTACTGTATAAAAATTCGAATATACCAAACTGTTTTTGCAATAAAATTATACATATACACACACAAATTCACATGTACACATACACTCACACACGTAGGCCTATATTATAAGAAATGATAGTAATAATTAAGAAAATAAACGTAAATCAATAAATAAAACCTACTACCGGTACCTCAAATTAAACAACAAAAAATCTGATGTGAAAGTCACATAACTTCTTCTGCCCAAATAAAAGTTAGCTGTCGGTGGTAGGCCTTGTCCCTTCTGGGATGTTAGCGCCATGGAGTTATAGTATTCACATATCCTTGTACAGAATCGCAAGACACTATTTTACGCTAATTTTCTATAAACACCTTATAGCCCCTTCTTTGAATGTTGCGACTAAAAGCGCAGGCTATGGACAAACAAAAAAAGAAGAAAAAAAAAAAGTGACTGCAAACTTCTATATGCCAATAGGTGCATAGGCGTACCGAGGGCAAGATCAGTAAACTATACAGGTTGCGTATTCCGGGATAGACCAATCGCAGCACTTGAGTGTGTGACGTCACAAGATTCCAGATCTCGCAATTTTCAGATTTTACTCAGTCTAGAAAATCTTACACCGCGTGATTAAACTCGTAACCTTTAATTAACCCGTGGTCGGATTCCTGTGAAATTTATACAGAAATAATCTACACACATCAGCCCTACTGATGGTTAAAACAGAGCCTTAAAAAAGCGGATACAAATGTTTTTATTTCATTTTATAAACATCACCCGTTACACAAAATTCATGGAGGGAGAAGCAAATTTCACTATGCGACAATTTTTTGTATTTTTGTGTCCCGAAAAAACTTCAAGCGAGAAAGTTTTAGTGAAATAATTGAATTTTAATACAAATGAAGTTCCAGCCCCATATCTCGAATGGTTTACGAGTAATTAAGTGGTAATTATTCCATGCGCTTCAGTGTCGGAGTGATTTGTGACGAGCGTGAAATGTTCAGGAAGAACCATATTTGACTATGCGACAATTTTTTTATTTCTGTGACCAGAAAATGATTCAAGCATGTGAGCTTTAGGGAAATATTTGAATTTTATTATACATCAAGTACCACGTTTATATTTTGAATGGTTTACGAGTAATAGAGTGGTAATTACTCAAGGCGATAAGGCTATCGGAACGGTACAGAGGTCTTTTTTATTCTATAAAATAGGCCTACTAGCAATTACGTAAAAATCCTTAAATATTTTAATCGTGGACTCAATAATAAAGGATATTAACTGGCTACTTGTACCCATACTGAAAGATTGACCCGCTGGGGAAAAAGAATGAATTAAACTTTTTCCTAATCTTGTAAATCTGCACTACTGTTATTTAGATATTTGTTGAATTATTTATTTTATTTTTTGATCATTTGTGCTAGTAACTTTTATTTCTAATTACCTTATCAAATGCCTTATTAGTTTAATACCTTGTTACGCCCTTTTCATATTTTAATATAATTTATCAACATGAAAACGTATTACAGTTAAAATTGAATTGCCGAGGCTTTAAGAGCATGCTATCGGGTTATAGTTAGGGCAAGACTATGATAATTTTTAATGAAAAATTCATGGAAAAATCCTTTGAAATATTGTGTGATTTATGTAGAATGCATTGCGAAGCAATTTGTGTCCTTTTTGTTATGTTGAGACGTCGATTTTAAAGATCCTGCGCCTCTTTTCGTTGTGCTGCTCATGAAAGTTTCCCTGCCCTGCAATTCACAAACCATCCCTTAGTTTATTAGGTCTATATTATCTCTGTCGTCACATAATTTGTATACAGATGTACACTTTTGGCCGTGTTTCACCAATCATTACCTACATAACTTACCCCATATAACCCGGAGAAAATTATTATTAATATAAATGTATTGCTTTGATTACAATATTAACACAAATTAATACTCTACAATAGTCTACGCAATGTAATAATAACATTAGTACTGTACATGTTAATATTGATACATAAAAATTCCCGTAGTTGTTTTCTACCCTTATTATAAGGTACAATTTCTATACAAATATAGGATACATTCTTTAACAAATTTTCATCAAATTATACTAACATAACCTCTAGAATGAGGAATATTTTCTAGGCAACAAAATATTAGAACAAATCACCCTTTAGCTGTTATATAGGCCTACCTGTATTATATAATTTCTATTCAAATCTAGATCCTTTGGGAGATTTTTACAAGATTTTAAAGACAAATGCTGTAGAATCAGAAGAACATTTTAAGTAACTTGAATAACAGAACAGTTCACATCTTAGCTGTTTTCTACAATCTACAAAATTACTGTTACACACTGCCACAGCACATATCTGGCCCGGCATAATGGTTCAGTTAATTGCACTTTCTAAAGCACCTTCCATTTGTATTATTAAAAACAGTATGTACTGGTAATATCTATTCTAAAAGACTGCGGTCAAGCGGCCGAGATCAGTAGGTAGAAGCTTTGTCAGCGCCAAATCATTCTGACACCTTGAAGCGCCCAGAATAATTACCACTCAATTACTCGTAAACCATTCGAGATATGGGGCTGGAACTTCATTTGTATTAAAATTCAATTATTTCACTAAAACTTTCTCGCTTGAAGTTTTTTCGGGACACAAAAATACAAAAAATTGTCGCATAGTGAAAATTGCATCTCCCTCCATGAATTTTGTGTAACGGGTGATGTTTATAAAATGAAATAAAAACATTTGTGTCCGCTTTTTTAAGGCTCTGTTTTAACCATCAGTAGGGCTGATGTGTGTAGATTATTTCTGTATAAATTTCACAGGAATCCGACCACGGGTTAATTAAAGGTTACGAGTTTAATCACGCGGTGTAAGATTTTCTAGACTGAGTAAAAACTGAAAATTCCGAGATCTGGAATCTTGTGACGTCACACACTCGCCTGCTCGCCGCAACCCCCTGTCCTATAAACTCGCCGGAATACGCTACCTCTGTAGTTTACAAGCCTTGTACCGAGGGGGGGTTTTGGGGGTTTGAACCCCCCCCCCCCATTGATTAAAAAAGGAAAATTGTATAATTTTTTAAGTCTGCCCAAAAAACTTAATACAAGTATAAAGCGTGGGAAGCTTAAAACTCGTTATTTTGCGTCTTAATTTTTAAAATTTTCCGGGGGGGGGGGACCCCCAGAAGCTTAAAACTCGTTATTTTGCGTCCTAATTTTTAAAATTTTCCGGGGGAGGACCCCCGGACCCCCCTCTCTCTGGGGGGTATTCCATACCCCCCAGACCCCGCGGATGTTATGACCCCCCCATATGGTCGGCCTGGTTACGCCTATGAATAGGTGTACATCAGAAACCGTTAGTTCTACTGCCATTAAAAAATACGTGTAAATAGCAGATGCATCTTCTTCTGCTGTGATAAAGGTTAACAATTTTATATCATAATAGTTGTTATAATGGAAATTGCCTTTCCTTTATAGCTGTAACATCCCATCTTTACAGTTTGTTGTCTGCATAAACGTTAAAGAAACACAGCTTTTAACTTAGTCCACTAACCATTAAGTTTGCCGCATGTCTAGCCAGAGCCTCTTATGAGTTAAATCGTGAGACATGAAATACCCTACCATCACGGAGAGTTATGTGTAAATATTGATAAACAGAAAACATAAAACACAGCTTCACTGGTTCAACAAGATAGAGAGGCCATCAACGAGGCTTGTATTGTCAACGAGAACCCTGTCTTGACTCTTAGCCTTGGTGCGCCATTCAGGCAGCCAAGGTAGAAAGAATTTTCTCTGAAATTCAGCGAGATGAGTGAATGGGCAAACTATTCTATCCAAGGCCATGCATAACAATGAAAGTAAGCAGGCTTAATAGCACGGAGTTGAAAGGTCTGGTAGATCCTATAAGGCTATAAATTGGTGATTACGAGAAATTAAAGTGGCATAGCTACAGGCAATAATTATTTTCTGCATTTGGAGGATTTATCATAAATATTGAATTGAATGTTCGAATCTAATTGGGAACTTGATTTTTACCGTTATAATTCTTGTGTTTCATATAGTTTACGTGAGTTTATTGTAATTTTAATTGGATTTTTAACTAAGCAAATTTTTAATGTTGTTATCTTTAACTCATAAGTAGGACCCGAAAGTTTATTATGAAAATCCGTAGTTATAATAATGCACTCTTTTACATGCTCGTATTAAAATGTATACAAGACATGAAATAAATAACAGAAAATTGGTGGTTTCATTTACATATTGTTGCATATTTTGTTAGTTTGTGATAACTGATAACTCATCATATTTGCTTAACACTAAATTATTTTTGCGAATTTTACTAGTTTATCACATTTTAACGGCATATTTCTGACATGTTTTAAATAACGCGCATATCTATTACTTCAATAATTCTAGCTGCAGCATATTTGGGTAAGTAAATGTTTTGAGAACTGACTGTACAATGATTGACAGTACACAGCCTAATGTTTTCAGAACTGATCGTATAATATTAAAGCGACGTTTAACTTCATTAATTTTCAATTAACTAAAATTTGTTGCAATGATCTTGTTTTCCAAAAAGTTTTGTAATGTAATTATTTATGCAACATCTGCTAAACTCCGTGGCGCTACATCCCTGGAGGGACTTGGCCTACCACCAGACCGCTGCGTCATCTACCTTAGGCAGATGGCAGGATTGGGGGCATGTGGTCAGCAAGCTGCACCCACGGCCGTTAATGGTGGTTTTCATGACCGGAGCCGCTACTTCTCTATCAAGTAGCTCCTCAATTTGAATCACGATGCTGAGTGCACCCCTGCAACATCTACTATTTTTTGTAATTTATGTGTAATTCAGTTAACAAGAGAACGTGAAGTATTAAAATTACTTAAATGGCAGAGCATACTTCATTGGTTCCAGAGTATATTTTAGAAATTTTAGAGCATATTTGCAGCATATTTCATCTTTGATGGATATTAACTACCGGTCGTTAGCAATCTTTAAAAATACAGGTGCCATAGAATCTTGTGCTTACTGGAACCAAATAAACCTAACGTAACTTCTTGTTTATGTTCCTATGCATCTACTATCATGCCTATCTCCCGAAAACCTGTCCTGATCAGTATCCTCCCACATAAGTATATATTTCAGCAATATTTTCACGCAAAGAGTCATGCAGATAACTTAATTCATGTTCATACCACAAGTCGATCTCGGTTTCGGGATTTAATTTATTTACAAAGTTGATTCTCCTGTTATAAGACATTCTTCACCTCCATAGGCTCTTCTGTTTGTGCCCTTTTTTTTCCCCCCTCAATATTTTCTTGTTGAAAATTGTCTCTATCTACAAACGAAAACTGAAAATAAGCTACATCCACAATTTAAAGTTATAAGACATCAACTAAGACAACAGACCGGCGATGAGCGAAAAGCGTGTTGTGTTTAAAGCCCCAATCACAGCTTTCATATTACTTTATTCTTCCCCGCAACTCTGTCGTAAAGACTTTTCTCTACACATTTACTACTGTCAGATAAAAATTGTACCCTATACGGATTGCTTATGTTTTACGTAATCGATGTTTGGCCCTTCTCTGAAGCACATGTTTCGGAGTGTAATTAGGCCTAGCAAGCCTTTCTTAAATTTACACTACTTTTTTGCCATTTATATTCGATAATGTCAAACAATAACGTTGTTATTGAATATATTTCAGGATGTACATAATCTCTATTTTTTATGTTACTCTTTCAAGGTGAGGGGAAAATTAGCTCAGTATAAGTATAGGCCTATACTTTACGTTAAAAAGTACAAATAGTTATTCCTGTGTTTCATACATCATTCGTGAAATGCACTTATGTTATTGAAATTTTCCTCGGTGACTTAAAAATTATCTTCCGCAGTCACAGTGACAACTACAGCAGTTAAAACATTAAAAATATTAAAGGAGTTAATTTTTTTTTGTATTTAAACTCTTTAGAAATCAGAATCGACTGTGGCATAGGCTTATATAAACAAGACGGAAATAGTAGTTACAGAGTCTATTTTATAAGCAACTTAAAATACCGCTACCCAGTACTTAACGCCATATTTTTTCAAGTTAAAAATATATACTTAATTACTTATTTTTTGGATGTATATGTTATATGAGTATTATTTATTATTATTTATTATCCAAGTTTTAACCTTATTTTACCCGAAGGTATATTAAGGTTATTAAGTGCCAGTATGGTACTTTATGAGATTGTGTGGTGGACGAAAAAATGTCTGTCCGTCTGTCTGTCCGTCTGTCTGTCCGTGTGTCTGTACGCACCATAACTCAAGTACGCTTTCTCGGATTTTCATGAAACTTGGTATAAACATTCATAATGTCGATGGGAAGAACCCTATTGATATTGAACCAAATCGGTTCACCGGTACCGGAGTAATGCCCAATTTAGTGCCTATTTTAATAGATTATGGCGCCTTTCTCATAGAAAGGCGCCATCACACAAATACGCTGTAACGGATTTTCATGAAACTTGGTATATCCATTTATGACGTCCATGAGAAGTGCCCTATTGAATTTGAACCTAATCTGTTGACCGGTACCGGAGTAAAACCCAATTTAGTGTATATTTTAAAGACGCGGTAACTCAAATACGCTTCACCGGATTTTTATGAAACTTGGTATACACATTTACAATGTCCATGGGAAGACGTCTATTCATAATGGATAAAATCGGTTGATATGTTTCGGAGTAATGCTCAATTTAGTGCCTTTTTTCTGGCAATATACGTATTCGAAAGAATTTATTAAAAAAATGAAAATCAGTTATCTTGACAACATAGCCTATTGTTTTACTATGATCTTATAAGGCCTTGGAAATTAAAATACAGGTAGCTATGACAAAAAACACTACTGTTTTACATGCGCTTATCCAACTATAATAGACCGTTAAAATGACCCAGGTGGCCGAGATGGTAGACCTTTCTTCTTCCGTAAGCCCTGCTTAATGAATAAATCTGGAGCTTAACTTGGAAATCAATTTAAAAAAAAAAAAAACATATTCTGCATATCATAACTGATTAAACAAAAACATACTGTCACTTTTTTACATCAGTTTACCTGATTTTATTGTTATATCTCTATATATATAAAAGGTTTTGTCCTGACTGACTGAATGACAGGAATCAACGTACAGCCTAAACTATAACAGGTAGAGACTTGGAATTTTGACAGTACCTTCGTTTCATAATGTAGGTGCTCACTAAGAAAGAATTTTGAAAAATTCTGATTCTAAATGCCAAAAATTAAATGTTTTTGAAAATACTTAATCCCTTTTTACATAGAAATATCAATTCCAAATCACAGAATATATTGTTGCCAAATGGTATCAGATGGGCTTGGAAAAAACAAATGAAATGCACTTTTGGCAAATAAGAGAAGTTATCAAAATAATTCATGTTATAAATAAATATTACAGAATGAAATCCACTAAAATAATGGAATCACATAACTTTCTCTACCCTGGACATAGAGAAAACAAAACGAGGTATGGTAATGTGTATATTATTATATTATATTGCAGGTTTTTGGAGAGAAAAGTATGAAAGTGATAATGCTTTCTGTTTAATTTCATCCCCAAAACGGCTTTATGGTAACATAAGAGTGGGAAATTTCCCGCCTCGATATTACAATTTTATGTTACAGGAATTTCTGTTTCTTCTTATTTAAACCTCTACCAGGCTTGCTGTGCACTGTACAAGCGATGGGATGCAAAATTCTAGATCCTCTATGAGCCATAAAAAAACTATATCAAGCGTTTTCTGAGGGAATAGTTTGAATGTAATAAGTCGTTCTTTCTATTTCAAATTATAAATGCCTATATAAGGACCTGTCGGCCGCGGTGGTCTAGAGGTAGCGTGCCCGCCTCTAGATTCGCAGGGCGCGGGATCAAACCCGGCCGCGGTCGATGGATTTTTCAGGACGTAAAAATCCTGGGCACGGAGTCCTCCGGGAGGGACTCTAAGCTGGGGGTCCCGTGTCGTAGATTTACGGCACGTAAAAGAACTCCAAGCCTAAATTAGAGCCTCTGGACAAAATTTCTCGGCCCTTTCACGTCCAAGAAATACTTAGTTTCCAGAGGGGGGTTGCGAGGCGATGGGCTTACCACATGTCCCTCTACCCTCTCTCGGAAAATAAGCATATCAAAATTAATATAGGCAATGAAACCTCCATTGGAGGCCCCTTCGCCCCACCTGGGGATCGTGGGGTGCCAGATACAGATACCATAGATACCAGATATATAAGGACCTAGAATTTAAAATTTAAAATCCTTCATAAGTTAATTTCCAATTACGAAATACAAAACCCGGGCGACGCCGGGTCTTTTAAGCTAGTGAGTATATACGCACACATGAACCACAGATTATTGTCTCTGTTGGACATTACATGGGAATGGAAAGGTGAAGTCAGAATGAAAAATTCAATGCCATAGCCGGGAATATTATAGGAGAAAAATTCCTCTGACACTGGGATTTGAACCCAACAGAGACAATAATCTCTGGTTATATATGTATGTATGTATGTATGTATTTATTCACACTGCAATTGGGCCCAGTCGCAAAAATCGCCTACTCAGGGTTGGAATGTTTAAAACAAAACGTTTAAAACAAGTGTTTAAAACATGTTTATAGCAAGTACTTGTGTTTTTTTAAGTTTGTTTAAAACGTTTTATATATAATAGGCCCTATACATTAAAATGGTTGTTTTAAACAAAATTAACAATTTAACCTTTTGTTTTAAACAAATAACATTGTTGTAAACATAAAAAACGTTTTAAAGAAACACGTTTAAAACAACCAACATTGTTGTTCACATAAAAAAAGTTTTAAACAAAACAACGTGTTTTAAACAAAAAAAACTTTTTTTGTTATTTAAAAAAAAAACATGTTTTTTTCCAACCCTGCGCCAATTAGTGTGCCTCACAGTAGTACATATGACATAACTTGTCTGTCAGTGAGGTAGACCATTAAGGGCAATCAATCATAGGAGAGAGGTTCCATCTGGCGCTGTGAACAGAACTTTGGCTTAGCTCAGTTGGTAGAGCAGTGGCACAGATAGCCAAAGGACCTGGGTTCAAAACCCAGGGCCAGAGGAATTTTTCTCCTATAATACTGTCATACTTTTTTTTAATTTTCCATGTTTTTCAAATAAATTGTCTTTGTGAAAGAGTAGAAATAGACTATTCGTAGCATGTAGGTTGAGGAGGGAAAATTATTTAGCTTTTACAGCGTAGGTTGTAGTAGAGGCTGTTTTAAGGGTAAAGGCTAGTATTATGGCATTCCACTACTCTGGCCGCACCTCGCCGTGACAATTAACAGAGTCATGAGGGTGGGATCGACCTCATTCGCTATTCCGCGCTCTTTCCGGGATGTGGCCACGCTACAGAATGCCTCCAGCTA
The DNA here is from genome assembly GCA_964059195.1 of Ectobius pallidus. Classification (NCBI taxonomy): domain Eukaryota; kingdom Metazoa; phylum Arthropoda; class Insecta; order Blattodea; family Ectobiidae; genus Ectobius; species Ectobius pallidus. The sequence continues at coordinate 124,810,953 of CAXKWD010000009.1, forward strand.
CTTGCTATGCAGTATCATTCAGTAGCACATATCTTCTGCAAAACAACACCAAATATTTTTCAATTTTAAGTATGACTTTTTTTCCTCGCTTGGTTCAGTTTAGCCCAAAATCAAAAAAGGAAAATCCCACAAAATTTAATGATGTCTAAACTGACTGTTTTTGTGCCAAAAAAAGAATATCGCATTACCTAATTATCTCAATTTAAACATGCTGGCATTTATGACATTAAAACTGTAATGATTAGTTCCAATGGGCTAATACAAGTTAAATATTGTTAATTATATATGTAATTATGAGAAGTCAAAATGTCACCCCTTTTAAGTTTTATATTTATCGATAAAGTACCGTATTTAGAAAATCCACTTCTTGAAAATGGAGTCACAATTCGGATCCACGTAGTCCGAAATAAATAACTTTTCAGCCTGACGAGAATCCCGAAAATCTCAAGATGAAATAAGGCTTTTTAATTAATTGTGCATATTTTAAAGAAATACAAATTCTTTGAACAATTATAAATTGTAGGAATACCAGGTATGATTACTGCATTTCTTCTTTCCTATTAACTTTATTTCTGTACTAAAAAATTAAAACAAACCCCTTTCGCTATTAATGACAGATTCAAACGCCACCCAACTGAAACCTCCGTACGGAGAAACACGTATGCGTTAGGTGGATCAAAGGACATGCTGGAACTATGTGAAATGAACGAGCAGACATCTTTCTAAATCAGCTGCTAAGTCAAAAATGGATAATTTCTACTCCCTCTATCCACTGTCATACATAAGAGAACACTTAAGGAAAGAATTAATAGCCTACTCAGTTGGAACACTGAGTAGCTTAAATAGTAGCAGGGCTCTCTGACAGAACATCATTTTTTCCTTCAGTGTTTGACCCGTTAAAGTGCAAATACGTAGGACCAAATTTAAACACAATTTATACCTCGTCACGGAAAATTTGGGCACTATCTGGAACGATCCAAAATAGGAACCAATATCTGTATTTGCAAAGACACAAATCAGACTATATCACATCTTACATTTGAATGATCTGCTTTGGAAGTCCAAAGACAAGAAATTATTAATAAATTAGATTATTGCCAAAATACATTTCAACAGTCGTTGACAATTTTTTTTGCATAAGAAATACTGCTACAAGAAGTTATGTGATTATTTAAATTTTATTTTTAAGAAACTCTGGCTTAGCTCAGTTGGTTGAGCCTTGGCACGGATAGCCAAAGATCCTGGTTTCAAAGCCCAGTGTCAGATGAATTTTTCTCCTATAATACTATTATGTTTCACTGTTTCATAGTGGCATTAAAATGAAAGAAGAAGAAAAAACTCTTGAAAATACACTTATCCCCTTTATTTCTCCAACCCTTCATTTCTACAAAATGCGTAATATTATGACTGAGTTTATGCATTTATTTAATAATATTAACCGGAATTAAGCTGTTAATTTTTGGTATTCATGAGATATTTCTTTAAACCGCGGATTAAACATTGCTGTAATTTTGTAACTCAATACAAAACATGCACTCCACTTCCGAACGTGTCCCAGATTTTCTTGTAAAAGTTATGGACACGAAAAAATTTGGTCACGGATAACCAGACTATATCAGCAATTAAATGAAATTGAGATATCAATTTATATAAACATTATGTTATTAAATGATCAGATTGTGGCCAATGCGCCACAAATAACGTGCGAACTTGTGCGCGGACAACCAGTGCGTGGCACCGCAAAGGAAACGACGGCTGACCGCAAGGACTTGCCCAAGTCACCAGGCCGTGAGACACTCTCTGTTAATGAGAAACACAAACACCATACGTGACTATATCAAATCCTAATCAGTTATAACTAACTGCACAATTTCACAAGAATCTAACGAGTGAGAAAGTACTGCTGCAGATCATGCCAGTTGTGGTTAAAAACGGAAAAATCAATCGCCTATAGGCATCGTCTGTTTGGGATGCATAAATTGTAGAGACCGAGCGAGGTGGCCGAGATGGTAACGTCTTGTACTCGCATTCGGGAAGTCCCAGGTTCAAATCCCGTGGCCGGCCAGTTTGACATGGGTTTTTTCATGGTTTCCCCAGTCATAAAGGCAAATGCCGAATTGGATATTTACATACCATTTCATCCTGTATCATATCCATTTAAATTAATATCAGTTGAAATTTACTCTACTAAATACACCGGCAATAGAAACAATTGACAAGCAATAGTTCCATGGCCTACCCTACTGTACTGACACAAACCCTTACTCTTGGTATAGTCTCGAAGCTAAAAGGAGTATAAACACAGCTGAAATAAAAAAAAAAAGTACAGATTGGGCCAAAAGTCGCGATCAGATAGTGTTTGTCGCAAATTTAACTTAGAATGAATTTTCAAACACTTGTAGGTGGTCAGTACATGGACAAAGTTAGACAAAATTTTTGCTTCACCTATATACTATTGATGTTTTGACATTTTCTGTTGATTTTGAAATGAATAATTTAAAAACTCACTCATGTAATTTCTATTGTATTATGTACTGGTTTATAGTAGTTAATAGTGTTTCTCTTTCCCAGTAGAGGTAACCTTTTCACTGCTACTGACGTATAAATTCGTTACCTAAAATTATTGTATAACAGCAAATATATAAGATTCATAGACTGTTGTTTTATGTAAAATGGGAGGATTTTCTCATCTTGTTAAGACTTTCATTTATGGAAACAAGCTCTTCTACTGAAATTTTCTTCTTCGATTCCAAGCTTAAAGCCCACTGACGATGTCACATGATGATTGCTTATAGTATATGTATAAATTCAGCTCTGGAAGAATATGGTGGCAAAATAGGTCAATGTTTTTAATTGTTCGGCATACTTAACTTAGCTGATTGTAGATATCTTGGTTTTTAAGCAATGATGGGTACACGATTGAGGGGCGTTTCATGGTGGTGCATCAAAATTTGCCACGGAAAATGGATGGAAATTGTAAACCACTGACACGCACCCGATCTTGATTTTTGGCTTATTCTGTAAAAGGTATAGTTCAGTTACTCATTGCATACCCAGGCGGCTTCCTTTCGTTGGGAGGAAAAGTTTGCCGACAGCTCAACCCATGTTCTTTGTTTTTACCGCACCAATCAGCTAGTTACCCCAGCCAATCAAAATCTAAGAATGTCCTGTGGCGATTTTGACAGCAACTCGTCTACTCCGCGTGGAGTAAAATGCGTGGTTGCAAGATCAAGTTACAGTAAACAATAACACGTGTGAATTGAATAAAGCGAAGGAAGAACTGAGGTCAGTGATAACAATGAGAGAATATTGCAACGTTGCTTTTGTTTTGGAAAGCGGAAGCCCAAGACCGATTTAGTCAGATCAATTAACATAAAGAAACACCGAATCCTTTGAAGCCGACTGGCCATCCAATGAGTAACTGCCGTCTGTTGCATTTCCCCTTATTAACGCACACAAAACACCCATGCCCGCGGGGGGAATCGAACCTACGGTCTCCTACACCATAGCTCCAAAAGGCTAAGGAGACAGGCTTACGATTAAAGTAGTGCTCCATGTAACGGAATGCCGCGGGGTGAAGTCTTCTGATTTTTTCAGTTGGTCTAATCCAGGGGAAGACAGAAGGTTGCTCTGTGACGTCACTGCTATCTGCTCTCACTGCTCGCGTTATATATCTGCGAGGAGTATGTGAAATGGTGGCATCAGTGAACAGGGGGGAAGAGAGGGGCATTCGTATTGCGGGCAGCGGGAATTTAGGGGGTTAGAACTTACGTAATACGTGTTTCCGAATTAATGAAACATCAATCGATTTTCTTGATAGTTTATCGGTTAATTACAGCACAGTAGTTTAACATATTATAAATAATTCTATTTTACTATTCTGTGAGAACAATTACCTTTCCACAAAATCTATGTTCTTTGACAAAAATAAACCATACTATCATTTGAATTAACATAATTCACTACAATAAAAATAATAAAAAATGAACTTCATTAATTACCATACAAGCTCGTCTGCACCTTAGATGATACAAGATTACAGTAACAATTGTCTGACTTTCCTCTTTTTTTTTCTTTAACAAGTTTATCAATGTTGGGACGTAATGTTTGAGCAATATTTAATCGAAGACTACATTTAGGTTGTGATTTGACAATGTACTTCTTGATTTGAGCTTTGCACATTTCATTAGTGAAAAAAATTGTTCGGCCACATATGTCGATCCAAAATTACATAATATTCGTGCGGCAAGTGCATAAGTCTCGGGAATCTGGTTTCAGAGAAATTTACCCAAGACCACTTTACGTTCGTATTTGTCCTTTAACAGATCGTCGGATTGTAAGTTTAGCAGTTCCAACTGATACCGGCAAGGAACGTCTTTGACATTAACTGAATATGGGGTAGCAAAAAGTTTAAACATTGGAGAAAGGTTTTCCACATCCTGAAACCTCGATTCGAACTGAAGAAGAATTTTTGCAGAACTAACACATGTTCTGCAGAGAGAACACTATCAGGATCGCGTACTTGCATTAAATTTGAAAAATGCTCTGTATTTCCAACCAGAAGTTGTTCTACCCACAGAGCTAGAGCTAGCTAGCGTACTCTAAACACCCCTACTACCGTGCGCTCTTGCTGACGTCACACACAAGGGATCCGCATGCACTTGCTCCACAAACGTCATCACAAGCCGTAGTTGACTTCCCCTGGTCTAATCCTTCTGAAGGCACTTGTTCCCCGGGGTCGACACAGCCTCCAACAGAAATGAGTTACCCCTTAATCCTTCGAATTTCTAATATCAAGAAGCCTGAACATCCTGCAAGCCTAAGGGTCACCATGGGCCATATAGGGAACACCTCACTTATTTAGTTACTCTTCTTTGGTATCTCTTTTTTTTACTAACATACTTTTTTCTCGCACGTCGCTATGGTAAAAACGTTAGAAATTCCCGAATTCCCTAGGAAATTATCATCCTGTAAATATTAAAGAAAATTAGGCTATAAAGTTTATCAGAAAAATAATCATATTCTGTCTTAGAAGTTTTAGATATCTATTCAGAATATTAACCTTTTCAGTGTTACTGACGTATAAATTAGTCACCTTAAAAAACTGAATAAAAGTAGAGATGTAAGATCAGCAGAGTGCTGCTTTATACAAAATGTGAGGATTTTTTTTATTTAGAAAATAGGATTGTCATTTACAGAAACCAGTTAGGCCTATTATATAAAAATGTTTCTCATTTTCTCAAAGGGTTAAACATTAAAGTAACATTATTACTGTACTTCATTAACTATTGTAGAATTTAGTTAATAACATTTAGATTCTACCGTTAAATAATACTGTGGCGTGTTCATTATCGGAATGAATAGCTATCGAAATTGAGATCAATGGAGGCCTACTTATTAATGAAATGTTTTTCAGACTTAATTTATTTCCTACGTCTTACACTTCTGAAAACTTCCCGAGTCTGTTTTAATAGGGAGCTTATGTTATGTCGGCCCTTAACGAAGAATGTGCAATTCCTTGTTCTTTTTAAAAATTTATTACCTCCGTTATTCGCACAATTTATGTCTAGAGGTTTTTTACATCCATAACAGTTCAGTTTAGAAATTATTTATGGTCACATTCCCATTAGCTTGCTCTCTCTTTTTACTTTATTTCTCTCACTCTTTTATTTCCATTTTTGTGGGACTTACATTCCAGTGCTCTTATAGGGTCCAATCAATGTATCACATACATTGAGAGATTATCTGTGAACAGCACGAAGTAGGGTTTTATCCCCAGACAACACAGGCATCTACACCAATCCAGCACTCACCTTTGTGACAGGGGAAAATTTTCCCAAAAAAACTCCACTCGTATTGACCGACCCTGGGGATTTGTACCCGCGATCCTCTACATAACAGTCTTGTTAGCCCACTCCATACGTTTAAAACTCGTAAATTAATAAGTTAACCAGTTCATCCTTCGGAGTAAATTACGCTTCCGAGAAACTTACGAAATGAGTCGTAATGCAATTTTATGCATGCTCAGTATTAAATTAATAATACATTGTAAAACAGGTTTAATATGCCTTATAGACGCAAATAGGCAGTTAAACCAAGGGGGAAATATGACCATATTTATTGTGATTAGCAGGATTGCTTAAGTATCAACAGATTTATATAGAGTTATTAGTAGAGACATGCAAAAGGTGTGTTTATTATTTGATCAAAAGTGGTGTTATTTTCCCTCAAAAGTGGTGTTATTTTTAAACAAAAGCTGTGTTATTTTTAATGCAATTTTACTAATTGCTGAGTTAAATAATGATTTCTAGAAATCAAACACTGGAGTGAGTATTTGATACCTTAGGTTATTTAACTTTCAAATGAAAAAATAACCATTGTAGCCAAATTCTTTTTCAAGTATTTTCTCAAGTCAGTCAGAACATTGTTGTAGAAAGATCATTTAAAACTACAATGAACTCTCGATTATCAGTGTTAATTGGGACCTTGACATGCACCCAAACACAGATAATTCAAATGTTAGAATAAATCGGGTGCAAGATTTTGGTCAATTATGTTTTGCATAATTGACCAAAATCATTTATTTGACTTGACTACAACGGTGATCTAGGTTACCAAATAACAAATTTTATAAACAACATTATTTCAGAAGAATTGTGGTGTTCATTACATCTTATATGAACTGAAGATGGCGCAGCATACGCCGAAATGGATTTTCAAGATAAGTTGTGTGATAAATGTTAAGGGTTAAGGCGGAATATTGTAATAAATATATTTAATATTAGGACAGATTTAAGAGAAGTAGGATTTGAGAGGGATGGTTGGATGGAGTTAACACGGAATAGGATTGAATGGCGGGCTCATTTAAGCGCGGCAATGAACCTTCGGGTTCTATAAAATAGATAATATTCCTTTAGCTTGCTTAGGAATTGTCTATTGTCATTGAGTAAGTAAGGAATAATTAGAATATTACAATTACATTGTTACTGTCAGAGCATTATGCAAAATCTTCACACATTTTATTCGTTTCTTACGTCAGTGAATATATTAATGAATTTTATTACTTATACCTAATAACAGCTGTATGTAATCATAGAAAGTACTATTCTAGCACTTAATAAGGAGTAACGACAAATTGCATATATACCGACTCTATGTACACCTCTTCATGCCCTAAAATATTTACTGCTTGTCTGGAAGATAGGATCAACCTTTGTTTGAATAATTTCTGGCCTTCAAGACAAGAAAGACATTTCAATTTAAAATGCGCGAGCAGAGTATTGAAGGTTATATTCTCTATTTTGAGTCGTAATGTTGTAGTGGGAGGATCATGAAGCCCATAGGGAGACATGCCTACCCACACCCGGTCTGTATTACTTTGTTGCATCACTCAAATTGAAATTCAGAATACTACCCATGTTATTTATATGCTAATACAATATTCTTGAACGTTACCCCGCGAGGTTTAATATTTAATAACACTGCTTCCAAGCACAATCCCTCAGCTTTCAAAAATAAACTGTTCTCTTCTCAGGTATGTAGGTATGTAGGAGATTTAGACCAAGATTGGTGGAAAAGTTAAAAACAAACCCTTATTTTAAGAACTGATTACTTTTGAAGGTTACCCCATTTCTCGTTCTGCTTCCTTGGTAATATTTCTTAGAGACTGGAGGGTGAACTAACTGTCTTCTTGACATCCTTTCCTCTCTTGATAATGTTTGCCCAAGGGAACGCAGATGCTTTTAACTAAAAAAACAAAGTCTCTGTTTCTCTTTCTCTGCATGATGTACTTATATAGCATACACACATTTTACAGAATTATGTAATTATCACTGAATTATTATTTATATTAATTATCATTTATTAAACGTTAAGTTGTATTTGATTTTATTACTAGTTCCTCTGTATGTATATATATATACTGTTTAAAAGACTAGGCCTATATATTTATGAGGTAAAATTTATCAAATAAGCTTATGCCTTCTGATTTAAGAAAAATTAGGTTTAAAATAATTAATATTTAAAGAAAACTTCGAGTTCATGTGACTAGAGTAGGCTACGTGTTTGTACACTGCTGAACAAAACATTTCAGAATGTTAAGTTCATCAACTTGAAAACTAGAAGTACGAAGCAAACTGACAATAATATTATCGATAGATTTCTTATAGCAAGATCTAAGAATAACACAATTAAACATTTAATTATTATAACTGATTGCTTACATCACTTTATGGCTAAGATTTATGACCTATGTCGAACTAAAATATCTAAATAATTTTAGTGCTTCTGCAATAAAGGATATGGTAGACAGTAAAGAAAATTAAACAAAAAAGTGGTTAATAATCTGATAATGGAGACAAATTATTGATTAATTTATTCTACAGTTTGCGCAAATTTTCACTATAATTTCAAATAATATAACAATACATAACATGTTTTAAGATCATAATATATATTACACTTATACTCAATTAATATAAATAAATAGTTAATGCAGGGTACAAACTAAGTTATATAAACTGTATTGTATTATGTGACCCGATATATCACGTTTTCATGAAGGCCTACATTGTCATCTGCTGTTCCACAGGTCATCTTGTTTAGATGTTCGGTGAGATTATTAGGCTACTACCATATTATTATCCAACCGGAAATTTGAAATTGCATTGTGAACCCAATTATTATTGTTTCGTATGCACGCCATTTGCCACGTTTCGATATTTGTAGTGTAAGGATGAAACACATGAAGTACCTAAATATGTCTATATCTTATAATAGTCTACATACAATATTAACTCTGTAATGTTTTCATGTTTTTATGCTCATGTCTTTTGCAAACGAGCTAAGCTTTCATAGCCTATAGGCTACGTGGAAGTGAAATCTCTGGCCGCCATCTTGTGAAATTCTATAACCATCTTCTGTTTATTGGATTGCTGCCACAGATTGCGAATTTATTTCTATTTTACTAATTTCGAAGCTCTTATGTGAAATAGGAAAAGTTACATTCATTAGAGAAATCAATACCAATATAGGCTACAAAGAATGTATTTCATACGAAGTAAAACATATCCTAAAAAATTCACAAATTGATATAATTAGATACATGATTTTACCATCTGAAGTTTAAAATTCATATAGCCTATGAATAATATATACTATTCATTTAATATAATTTTAAAATATTCTGAATGTGATAAAAATATAGTTAGTAAAGACGATTTAGTAAAAAATGAGCGAGTAATAATCAATTAAAACAGAAACAAACCAAATGAAATAACCATATACATCAAAAGTAATTATGAGAGAACAGAGGCTATGTTTTTGTCATGAATTCAAATTGAAGTGTAGAAAGTATACTATAAGTGGGCGCGTACGTGAAGAAAGTCGATCTGAGGGAGGGAGTAATGCTTTCATTCACTAGTTTATACCACTCCCTAAATAAGTTATAATTTGTATTAATCTTCAATACAAGTTACAAACAAAAATATATCGTATCAAATCTGCTTATCTACAAATAGGACGAAATAAGTTTTTAGCATTAACTAGAGAAATTATTTACAAAATATTAGCTATTCGTAAAATTATTAGGCTATAATGACAAAATTGATTACTATGACCACAATGAGTGAAGATGACGAATGTTTTATCAAAACATACATTTTCTTGTGCGTGCATAAAATTTTACAATAAACCTTAATAAGTTACATTATATCGCTAAGTAAGTACCAATTACATACATAATGCCTTATATGTATGTAGTAGTCGATGAGAATAATACTGTCAAAAAACACAAAAGTTTACTTCATAAACATTATTTTATAGTCTGTGCGAGGCCCAAAACGAAATCACGAATTTTAAAGACTAACTCAAATAGCCTATAATAAAAAAAAATAATAATTAAGTGTTCAAAACTTAAAGCACCCATAACGTCCTACACGACCTATTAATAATACTAATATTTACACTCATTGTATCTCTTATTGCTAGAAAGTATGATTTGTTTTGTATGTTATATTACATTATGTATTAACTATAGCCCTAACATGCTATGTAGCAAAATAGGGTTAAAATAAAGGGAGATTCATTATTAATAATAATAATATAATGTAGTAGGCTTATAATGTAATAATAATAAAATTAATTATAATTTATCTCTCATCGGACACTAACCTAGGTGGCAGGCAGGGGAACTATTAGAATGATAATAACTACATGGCATAGTAATATTTAACGTTGTTGTTGACTATGAAGACAATAACAATAATAATAACAATGACATTTGTGGAAATTAGTGGTCTATTTAGCCCTTTCATAGCTGAATTTAAATATTAATAAAAACATCCATCAAATGGAATCACCAGGGGATTTTAACAGTGGCGGACGCAGAGGGGGGGATTGGGGGGATAGATCCCCCCCCCCCGAAATTTGAAAAAAAAAATGGCTATATATGCACTCTAAGTGGCCAGTTTTATAAACTAAATTAATTAATTTTTTTAGTATTCTTTCTACTTATTCAAATCCCCCCCCCCCCGAAAAAAAATTCTGCGTCCGCCACTGGATTTTAAGTTTGAAATCAGTATAAAAAAATCAGTGAATATCTTGTTTCCATAAATTGCAATCGTAACACTGGATTAAAGGTAAAGTTCCACTTTAATAAATTTTTAATTAGGCTGTTTTTTGTGATGAATTTATAAGTCATTAGCAGTGAACAGGTTAAGAAACAATTGGGCTTGTAAATTAAAAGCAATACAGTAAGACACTTCAGAAGAGAAGTTTTCTCCTTCAGTGTACAAAATTTGATTAACAATACGAAAAGAAAAACAATAACGATAATAGAGATATAGGTAGGCTAATATAAGGCGGGCCAGAAGTAGACTGTTCATTGAAGAAGAATGCGGGAATATTGGGCGAAGGTTTAATAACCACAGCAAAACACAGTTGAAATACATTAACCATAACTGGCCGAATCTTTTAAAAATACTAGAAATATAAGGCCTATTATCTGAATGCAATTAATAGAAAAGCAACGTATGATATATAAAGAACATTCCAAACAGAAATATAAGGATTTTTACAGAAATTACCATTGCCTTATGATTATCGTATTAATAGTAAGAACTCCAGTTACCCTGTTTCCAGATATGTGCCAGGAACTTTTTCTCATAGGTACAAAAGACAGTAAATGTCAGCTAGTTTTTATTTACGACTTACATGCTCTTGTGTCAACGGTAATAAATGTGCCTAATTACTTTGGCACTGAAAATTCTCTAATGACTTCGCAAACAAACACCTTGCTGTTTCCATTGAAAAACTACCACTAGCTACTTATCCCTACAACAGCAAGTTAAGCATTCCGAAATACATGTTGCACCATTCAAGACGAAGGGTGTATTTACCAGTGGTGTAGTCGAGGGTGTAAATAGGTATACGCCGTATACCTTCAGCGTATCTTGTTTCATTGCGTATATCTTCTACTTTGGCTATGCTTTATTTATTCATCTGTTTTTGTTTTTTGTTGTTTATTTGTTTGAGTTTGACAATTGACAATAAGCCATTGACTCGAGACACCAATGCGAGATTAGCCTGTGTAGAAAGATTCTGTAGACTTTTTTTTCTTCTTCTACCTAGCCGGAATCAAATCATGGCGATTTTATATTTGAATTAAAATGGTGTAGTTTCAAACTAATTTTATTATAGGCTCTATGTAGAAAAGTGATCAATAAATTAATGTACTTCACCTTTTAAAATCTCAGAACTCCATATCAATCTTGATAAGCCTATTTTATGCCAAATTATGGGTGCATTGCTACTAACTCATTTTGAAATCAGTGAAATATTTTGCATTGTTTCTATAAATTAAATAATTTTATTAATAGTGTCTCCTATTAATTACTTCTATGCAGTCCTAAAATCCTCTTAAAATATATGACTTATACTAAAATTTCCCCGAAACGTGAGACTATACCCTGGGCAAATTTTGGGACTGCAGCACTGGTGTTTATTATGTGGATTAGTTATTGTATGTCGATGATAATACTAATAATATTTATTGCAGTTAAAATCTACCATATTTGAAACAGTTATATTAACTTATTAACTTGAGTAATTAATGAAATATGTGAACAATAGTAGAAGTTAATTTTCCAAGTAAGGTGGATCACGTGTCGATACAGTGCAAGGTTGTAGACTATTTGAGTATGTTTATGTTGCTTTGGTAGAACAAATAAGAATAAATTAAGGTAAGGTCTTTTGTATGGAGTTTTGTTTAGAATCAATTATTCAGTGTAAATATATAATTTAATTAAAGGTAAATGCTCCTAGCCTGTGGTTTGATAGGCCTATATGCCGATCATTACTGTATTAGCAACATGTATTATGTAATGAAAATTCGAATAGAATTAATTAAGTAAGTGCCGCCATTTTACTAGGGATTTTTAATTTAGTGTTAATTGCACATTTGCATACTTACTCTTAGTTGTCAGAAACCATAAAAACAACAATACAATTTATTCAATGTAAATTTGTTGTAATATTTAGAATAACGAATGCTGATTTTTATGTTATAGGCCAATATTAGTTACACATTAAAGGTATTTTCGCCTATTCAGTGAATTAATTAGTATACGCGGTGACCATAGTAATATTTCGTTTAAAACGTAATGGTTAATGAAATCATATTGTACATATGGAACTACAACTTGTATAAATTTGTAAATCTAACAGTTTAATTGGCTATCATAATACTAGCAATATATCATTTGTTACATAAGATAAATAAATGTATGCCAATTACAGATATTAATGAGATCGGATGTTATCAGTTTAAGGATATTTTTTTGTTTCTTAATGTATTGTAGGCCTATTTACTCGTCTATTCTTTAAAAAAAGCGTCTTATTTTTCCCAAATATATGTCTAGAACGTAATTTTAAGTTTAGTTTTCGAGTTTTAATTTGTATCCTATTACAATTAAAATTTGCATTTTACCCCACATTATTATTTTTTGTTATCAAGGCACCACCCGAATGAGCACATGCTGTTGGTCAGGAGCAGTCCAGTAATGGATGTAAATATACCAAACAAAAATACAAACCATTCTGAATAAAAAAAATGACTTAATAGCCATCCACACCAATAATAGGAAGATTTATTTATTTATTGTTACATACATACATACATTATTACATATTATTATTTTTAAATGAAAAATTAAAATAAATCTTTTATTTAAACTTAATTATTTTATTAAATTTGTAATTGATCAGATGAATTAAGTTACGATTATTTTCGGCAATGGTAAACAACACGTACATTAAATTACGAAAATATTTAGACGTAAAGTCAAGAGATTGAGAAAGGCAAATTTTAATAACATATTTTTGAAACAAAATTTGTTCGTCTGTTCTCTGGAACAGATAATTTAGCCGATCATACGGCTAATAAAATACTTACAATTTTAGAGTATAAGTTACATTAGATGGGATGACCGAAGCGTTGAGTGTTTTTTGTTTGTTTGTTTTGTTTTTTTTTTTTTAACTTTTTGTAGTAGAAACACAAACTTTAATACTCTTAATTCAAATGTAAACCGAAAATCATTTTATTTTGCCACATTCAAAATCTATCTTCTCCCAGAAAAACAGATATAGCTGAGACATTTTTAAAATATACATTTTGCATAACCACAGGTGAGTTCTTTAACTTTTCAGTTTCTGGGTAAAATTTTTTCAAAACAAAAACTATACACAATAACAAAAAAATCCATTAGTAAATTGGCTAATTCAACACTTCTGTCATCCTATCCCTTAATGAAATGTCAGGTGACATTTTGTGTGGGCATATTTAGCATATCTATAACTATTAATTAGACACGTACCTTGTTAGTATGCGGCACCTGTCTCGACGCGATTTTCTCATCACACTGACCACGGAGCGGACACTTGTTGCACATCTCCTTCCAGCACTACAGCCGCTCTGAATGCACACCCGCCACTAACCAAACTTCCATCCGCGCTTTCCTACTCTTATATACCAGCTAAAAATAGCTACTGATGTCATTTTTACCGCTCCCCATTGGCTCGTCATTACGTAATGCTCCGCGCTCATTGGTTGCGGCGTGAAGGCGGTTTCTGAGCCTCCTGCATCTACGAATATTGTTTTCGTTATGCCGCCTGCGAATCTAGTTTTGCTGATCCCCCAAAGCGCCCTAGCAGCGTCTTTGATTACGATGATTGTGGTTTAGCTTTCGGGGTTTCTATAATTCTATTTTTTTTTTTTCGCTGTTTATCGGCAAATTTCTCTGCTGAGGTCGCAGTTTGTACGCGTGCTTTACTTTCACGGTCACCTTCAATATTGCAATTTTTCACTCTCGCAAATTTATTTCTGCGAAGGTGTTTTTGCACTAGTATAAAGGTGATAACTAGGGGCGGATTTCTATGACCTAAAAATAGGATATATGCATGCATTTATGACCTAAAAAACATTAAAATATGACCAATGAAATGTAAAATATGACTTTATCACTTACACATTGTGTATATATTTTTTTAAGTTTCATTACAATTCATTTTATTAAAATATTTCAGTTATTTAAAATATCTGTAAATTCTAAAAAAGTATCATTATAAATTATAATGCAAAATTTACAAAAATATGATATGAAACTTCAAAATTTCTTTAATATGCATGCAAATATTCAAATAATATGACCTAAATATGCATATTCATACTAAATATGCTACAATAGTTGAAAATTTCCTAAATATGCAGTTATATGCACAATAAAAGCCATTCCATTTTCACCAGGATGCTCGGAATCCTGTTTAAATTAGTCGGAAACCTGAAATAATGCAAAGGGGAAAAATATGACATGTCCGCCCCCTAGTGATAGCTAGATACATAATTCCCATGCTCTCTCAGATCTTAAAATATGCATGCATTCATACACCGGAAAATTACCAAATATGCACAATGAAGGAGGGGGAAAAATTATAAAGATGCACTATCAAAATTCAAACTTACATTTTATTTTCAAATGGCCCGTAGGCCTTTTATTTAAATTATGATACTGAGAAAAAGTGAGGAGAAATTCTTTGTCTTCAATATTTTCACCAAAATTTACTTTTTTTTTTATGGAACACATAAATCCATAACCACGATTTCCATTGATAATTTTGTCCAGTTTATCTTTAGCTGCCATATTCACATCTCCATATGCAGATTCTGAATACAGTATTATACGTTTTAAAATTAAATATGCTCTCAAATTAGGGAAAATAAACATACAGTAATACGTAATAAACACTTCAAAACATTCTTTATAAACCTATACCCTCAAAAAACACATGCATTTTGCATGAAAAAGTCCATGAAAAGGTCATAGGTTGAACTTATTTGGAATCAATAAATAATGAAGTGGACATTTAGCAAGTTTGAGAACTGCAACAAGTCTATATAAAAACATGCATTTTCATGTCTTTAATGGTAACATGGTTTGAGAACACGAAATGCATGTTTTATTGTGAGTGTGACTGATATTTGCTGGTGTAGACTATAGTGAGCTCAATGTTAATACCTCTGTGAAATTAAGGGAGAAAATGGTGAAGTTTCTATTTTCCATAATTTGAAAGCTAGGTACTCAAAATTTTGTATATAGGCCTACCTTCTCTCTTGGTATGTGTAGCCTAATCTGTATATAAAATAAGTTATCGTGATTGACTGATTCATCTTTGCAGGGCCAAAATCGCTGTAAAAATGAAATTTAGTCAGTACTTTTATTTCATTATGTTGAAATCCACTAAGAAAGGATTTTTAAAAATTCATCCCTAGGGATTGAAAATCTTGGTATAAAAGCTTGTATTGGAAAAAATGATATTATTTATTGGATTTTTGTGGAACTTAGCATGAGTAGCCTACTGTAAAAACAAATAACGAATCACCTATTTAAGAATTTACCAAAATTCAACCTTTATGGGGTTAATAAACAAAAGGTTAGTAAGGGGGTTCAAATTTTATGTGGAGAAACATTATTAAAGGTTCTATTGACTTAAAATTTTGTAAAAGTACTCCAAAATATGAATAATGACACATGTATTTCTCATTTCTTTGGAAATCAACCTCTAAGAGGGAGAAAAGAGGTGCATAAAAGTTTGTAACTGAAAAATAAATTGGTAAGATTTTATTGAAACTTCGCATAAATAGGCCTACTCTACAACACAAACAATGAAATACGTATTTCAGCATTCCCAAAAATACAACCCCTTAGGGGTTTATAAATGCAAAGAGGTCATAAGGGGCTCAGAGGTGATATGGAGAAACAGAGTATTCTTACATTACCGCGTTTACAACATGAGTCAGTATTTGGGCAAATGAAGTGCCGAGGAAGGATAATTAGGCCTATATCAAATTACGAAATCCAGAGTGAGAGAGGAAGAGAGAGCGAGAGAGCGAGAGAAAGAGAGATAGATAGGTAGATAGATGGATGGATGGATGGATGGATGGATGGATTGATTGATAGATAAAGAATAAGAAAGAGAGGGAATGGGCAGAGAGGGACAGACAGACAACGAGAAAAATACATCTTATAAATATTTATTGAACATTTTAAATGGAACCACATCTGGGGTAAGCAGTTCACTCTTTAGTGAGATCTTCTTCCTCTTCCTCTTTTCATAGGCCTAAACCTGTTTATTACGCCCCTTTTGTCTTTTTTTTCTTCTTTTCATTTCATATATGATACTAGTGGCTAGCAAGATTCCTATACTACAGGATAGAGAAAGTAGGCCTACCCTAGTGCTGTTGAGTTCTGAACTTTTTACCATAGCCGGGATCTACAGTTTAAGGTGTAATCGAAACCACGGACGACCGAGTGTATGCTTCAGTTGTAACTGATAAGATGAGACATGAGAATACGAGAATGCGACTTCGAAGCCACTCCACAAGCTCATATTACTACTCCACATCGTCAAACAGGCTTCTTGTCTCGTCTTTGCAGCTATAGAGACCGGATTTTAAAGGGAAAATTATTGCCAAAAAAGTTGCGAAAAAAGGGATATAAAAGTAAGAGTGTAAAAATTCAACAGAGAGATACATGTTTGTTTTATGTAAAGACTTTGCTTGCTCTACAGCTCCTGATTCTGTAACATCTAATGACTGAAGAAATTTTTTGATCTTGTTGGAATTCTCACAGAGGAAAATAGCACACGTAATCCATGTTCCCCACCTTGTTATAATGGGAAACTTAGGCAATGGCAAGCCTTTGATTTTCCTGTAACGCTCTATTCTGCTGGGAGGAATTATTTTTTCAATGGTGAATCAGTGAAAACAATTTTTAATGTTTTCATATTCCCAAATACTGGATAATTTACGAATTTTTCAAAATAAATGAGCAAAAAAGGTACCGGAATGGGAAAGTTCCTAAAAAATAGGAAAATGAGCCTAAAAAAGGGAAAAAAAGGGACGTTAAAACCAGGTCATTTGCAGTTGAAACTTACTCAGTAATGCCCTGTTCAATTTTATCACGTTTTGTGATGAAATATATAAAAAAAGGAATTCCCTTTAAAATCCGGTCTCTAGTTATAGCACAGTGGTCACCCATCTAAGTTATCACTAGAGCTAGCATTGCCTTAACCTCATTGTTTTCTTATTTGTTAAATGAACGTAAACATATTTAAAAAAAAAACAGATCCTACTATACTGTTTTCTAGTAGGAAAAAAAATAATACAGTACAAAAGATGGGACATAAGTCATGGCAACTATGTTTTCTTTTGTGGCATTTCTTCCTTGGATAGTGACTATGTTGACAAAAGAATGCTGTTTCACATCTTGTCATATCTATTCTGCACGGCAGCACACTCACAACTAAATTACCATCGCCTCTATTCTTATAACCGTACCTCACAATGCTACCAAATGATGTATCTGTAATTCCGTATACTACAGATGTCATAATTTCCCGTGACATAGAACATATCATGGTACCATCGCCATACTTTGAGAAAAAATGATTTCATGACTTATGCTCGATCACTCATAATAATGGATAACTTTTTATGGGATGGTATAGGCCTATTATCTGAACCGATGAGTAAGGCTTAAGTGTGAAGTGATTGTGTTATACTAGAGTATTCAACGAGCATTGATCATTGCTAGTTACAATGATTGACGTGGCATGTGTCAGCACCTAATCTCTGATTGCCGTCGCTACTGATATTTGTTTTGTTATGCACACAAAGGAGGCTATTGACGGAAGATTATGTTGAAGCATAATATAGAATTCGTGACGATACTGCTTACATTTTTATTTTCTCTACTTGTTCCGTAGTTAATATAGGCAAAGGTGGTACCCTACCGTAAATGGATATCAATTTTCCTGTATTAATTCATAGTTTGAAGTCCCCCGAATCCATAAATTCAATTTCCACAACAACAAAAAATCGCAGACGCGCGTGCTAGGATCTGTGAACACCATAGCTCTAGAACGAAAAGTCCTACAAAAGTGAAATTTATTTAGATAGATACCTTTTGGGAATGTTATAGAAAGGTTGGCGACGTCTTTATTTTATTTTAAATATCACTTTGGGCCTATATGAAGAAAATTCATTTTTTCGCGCTTTTATCGAAAAATTCTCTAACTATTTTGTTTAAACTTTATACACAAGCACTTATATAGGCTACTAAGAACTAAAGGGTATATTTTAGAACATTATTTCGTTTAGAGTTAGGGTTAATGATGATAGACATTATATATTATGTTATGTTATAGTGAAAGTGGTAGGTTTTAAATTTTTAATCGAGTCAAATAGTACCCTTTTGCAGTTGTGTTAAAGTTAGTAAAAATACAGTAAAAAAATTGTAAGGGCCTAGATGAAGAAACCAATTAGAGGACCGTAAGATTGACGTACTTTGATGTCTTCGAGTGGTAGGCCTATATTGGTTATTGAAATTACAGTGTAGATATTGACATTGTAAAAGGATAATATTAAAAGTACCATAAAACCATATTTTAAAATAAGAATGGCCAACTAGCGGCCCACGGACCGCATACGACCCTCGACCTCATTCTTTGCGGCCCGCCACAAGGCCAATTAATTAAAAATTTAACATATTTATAGTGTTATTTACAAGTTACTATACTTTTGAAGAATTTCTTCCATATTTGGAACCACGTTTTTGTGAGAATCCACATTATCCATTTTGAAGGCAGTTAAATCTTCACAAAGAAACAGATTTACCGATGTCCATCTTCAGGACTTGTTAAAATTTCAACATGTTTGAAAATTAACTTTGGTGAATTTGTTACTTGCCACGAGCGTCCATCATGCTCTCATTAATGTATAGGCCTACAGCATTTTAAAAAACAATTTTACCACATCCAAAAAGTGCTCTCATTAATGTGTTCTGAATTTTAATAAATAATAATTATACTCCATCCAAAAAAGGGTTTTCATTAATTTATAATAATAATAATAATTGTCTGCATTAAAAATGGTCGGCCCGTGACATCAACGGATATTATATATTGTCCCTCGTTAGTAAAGAAGTTGTCCACCCCTGTTTTTAAAAGGTCGGTAAAATTTAAAGAAACCAGCATTCTCATATCCTAGGATACCGATTCGTCCCGTTTTTGACAAATATTCCGCTATCCCGAAATTATAAGAAAAAACGCACTTCTTGATAGAATTCATAAAAGTGAAATGTACACTGACAATGAGGCATCTATTTCTGTGGAATAAATTTTCTAGACATTTCTGCAGAAGAAATTTAAGAAGTTCTTTGGGATAATTTGTGTGCATGAGTTAAGATAAATTGTAAATGTTTCTAAATTTTGTGAATTAAATTTGTGTCCCCTTTTATCCAAAAATCCAGGTTTTATTTTTAAAAAAATTAAATGTCCCCTTTTTATATAAACATTTTATGGTCACCCTATCATATCCCGAAAATCTTGTTCAGGATCTAAATCCTCGATTATTTCACCGAAACAAAATTCGGAACGATTGACCATTTGATGTCCACTTCCCTAGCTTGCCACTTTGTGAAAGCGAAGGCTTCTAACAGAATGTAATTATACTTCATTGCAACTGCCTCGGTAATGGATATTAGCTGGTGCTGAATGGAAGATCAAACAAGGATACCCACGTGACGACTGTTTACTCGATACTGCTCACGATACTGGAGGCGGCAGCATCGGCGACATTAAAAGAATGTGTCCTTGGCCCATCTCAAGGTATTAGTCTATTCAAATCAGTGTAGGTGGACCGTGAGCGAAATTCCCAATTACCAGTGCGTACTTCAATTGAAAACAACATTGTACATTCTTAAATGTAACTTTTTTGTAAGGCATTGAGTCTACTTCTTCTTCTTCTTCTTCTTCTTCTTCTTCTTCTTCTACTTCTTCTTCTTCTTCTTCTTCTTCTTCTTCTTCTTCTTCTTCTTCTTCTGCTTCTTCTTCATCTTCATCTTCAGGCGCTACAACTTCTAAGCTTGGAATCGAAGAATGCAATTTTAATAGAAGAGCTGGTATCCGTGAATGACAGAAATAAAAAGAGAAAATTATTATAACATTTTACATAAATCAATAATCATATAATTATATATATTTGATTTTATATAATATTTTAGAAGGGTACGCCGTAGCGTAGTGGTTGAGGCGCTGCGCTACAGACCTGAAGGACGCGGGTTCGATTCCCGATGAGGTCGTTGAGATTTTTCAATTGGCCTGATCCTTCTGGTTGCACTATAACCCTGGGGTCGACTCAGCCTCAAACAGAAATGAGTATCAGGAGCAATCCTGGGGGTTAAAGGTCGCCGGTAAGGCTGACAACCATACCACCTTCATGTGCCGAATGTCCAAAATCTGGGAGCCTCAAACTCCTTGAACCCTCATGGCCTGTATAGGGATCACTTTACGTTTACCTTTTTTTTACAATATTTTAGATGAATTTATATGTTAGTAGCGGAGACAAGATTAATAATTACTTTAGAACAAAAATAGAAAATATGCTCTTGAAGATTTTTTAAAGTTTAGACTTCACCACTATTTTAATTTTAGGTCAAGGTAAATGTATTTTTACGTAAGACTGTGTATTGGCATTGTTATTTGTTAATCTTCTTAATCTATGACCTGGTCAGTTTTTTTTAACTTAACAGCTCAATAAATATGATTATGTTATGACATTTTGTAAAGGCTGTTTATCTGAATAGAGAGATATGGTATATAAATTGGAGATGTTTTTCGCATCATAAGCATTTTTGGTGTTAAAATTAAAAAATGGAATGTTAAAAAATACAATGTCTCACCTGAGTGTACTCATCTAACATAACTGATAAGTAGGGTTCGGGTGTTTATGACAAGTCATATTTTTATTCTGGCCTACATTCGGCCGCAAAACGAATTAAACGTGAATTGCACTTTTTTTTCATAATCGGACCGTTCTTATTTTGCATATAAAGTCATATTTTTTTGTGATTTTCATGGTTTTTGGTCATATTTGTAATTTAACGTCAAATTTCAGGTATAAATTCGGCAGAAGATCACAATTCTGCAATATGTGCATTAAATTGTCGACTTCACTTTTTTTTTTCGAAAAATAGTCTCGAATATTTTGGTTTTACTGTAACTGAAATGTGAAGGGACAATAACAAGTAATAGCACAATTACCTTTTCCTCCTTGTAGTTAACAACTTCCAATATACATGTTTTAATCTTATCTTCAGTTCACATTTGCAGTGGTATCTGGAAACATTAACAGATTAGAAGTTCTTTACAAGGAAAACTGTAAAATACTTGTTAAATTGTTAAATAGTGATTGTCTGATGGAAATAATGTGATGTAATAATTTAGTGTCATTAGACGTTTTAAAATGGAACATTTATTTTTAAGAAATACGTTCTTTTATGAGGTCATATTTAGGATTTTTGGGAAATATTCAGTCATTTTGGGGTACGCCGTAGCGTAGTGGTTGAGGCGCTGCGCTACAAACCGGAAGGTCACGGGTTCGATCCCCAATGAGGTCATTGGAGTTTTTCAATTGGCCTAATCCTTCTGGTGGCACTATAGCCCTGGGGTCGACTCAGCCTCCAACAGAAATGAGTACCAGGAGCAATCCTGGGGGTAAAGGCGGCCGGTGCGTAAGGCACAATCTTAACACCTTCACGCCCGAATGTCTAAAAATCTGGGAGCTTCAACCTCCTGGAACCTTCTGGGTCTCCATGGCCTGTCTTAGGGAACACTTTACTTATTGAGTCATTTTTAAGGTCATATTTGCAGTCATATCTTCCACTTTTTTAGGTCCTAAACATCCGAAACCTACTGATAAGACTATATAAATTCTACTGTGGTCATCGTTCATTTTTTTTTTTACGATAAGCTGGCTTCACCTGCAAGTGATGGAACCTCCACGTCTGGTCTTACGAGCACGTGGGTGGTTATCCCACAAACAGTCCGAACACCAAGCAGCTGGTTTCTTTTCCTGTCATTAGTATTACCTAATCATCCGATTATTTGAAACACACACTAACATACTGTAATATTAAATTCATACTTAGGCCTAAGAACTCAGCCATTGACCTCTGTTGTTAGACCGGACAAGGTTTTCATGCAACAGGATCTAGTCTTGAATCTTAAATCCGTGGGATTGCTTATTTTCCGCCTAGGTTGTATGATTTCTTTAGAAGGAGGCCCCTTCTTGGGTTTTCTTTTTATTACTACAGGTTACTACAAAGATTCACAAATGCCATTTAATTGATACGGAATTCCATGAATCTATAATAGATTCTTTAAACAATTCTGAACAATAGTATCACTAGTATCAATAGTTATCTCCGAGTGACTCTTTGGTTATCGTAAATAGATTGGTGACTGAAGAATGGGTTCTTGTCAATATACGAAAACCTTCTTGTGTCAATCATTGCACAGTATAAACTGCATACTCTTTTTTTCAATCCAAAAGCAAACACTGACTCCCATAAAAAATCTCCTCTTTATAATGTGCTCCGTCCATACAATCAATTGCACAAAATGGGCATTGTAGATATATTTCATACTAATGAAAAGGTTTAAAAACATCTGTGATAAAAATTTGAAAACTTTAAAATAGAAGTACTTAAAAAGTGATAGTTAAAATATACTCCATGTCATTTACTTTATTTAAATCTTTCGTTTCCCCCAAAACAATTATATTACTTATGTTTTGATCTGTTCAATTAATTGTATAATTTTCATGTATGTGTTTATGGTTTTTTTCTGTATTTTTTAGTTGTTTTCTAACTTACAATATTTTTAGTTTTACATTAAACATATAATATTAGTGTTGTAAAACTGGTGTAATTAGTATAAAAGAATATTGTAATTGGGCAATGAGCTTATTATATTCTCAACATAATAAATAAATAATAGTATTTTCCAAGATATGACGGCTTCCTTTCACTCGTGCTACTTTCCGTTTTTCCCATATTTTTCTTTTTGATACCTTAAAATTAAAAAATTAAACTTTTCGCAGCTTTTTGCATTTTTTCACCATGACGCTACAAACATATTTTTTCACAAAACATATACAATGAATTCCTACTATTTTTCTCCTAATTCTGTGGCTTGGTTCTGAAAGGACCAATGTCATTAAGAAGTAACACTTTTTGCTGAGAACTTCCGACATTGGCCTCTAAGATTTCTGTATTATGTCTATTAATAGCAACAGACATTGGCACTCTTAGTATACGAAAGATAAAGACTAGGCGAACTCAATAATGCATAAATCTCATTTTTTCAAGAAATTGACATTGGCCCTTTTAGAACCAAGCCACAGAATTATCGCGTAGAGTAAGTGGTCACTTTAATTTCTTAATAAAAAAATCTACCTAGTCTAGACTATATAGGATCAATATTTTCTATTGCCACTGAGTAAGTAAGTAAGGCATTGGTTCTGAGACAACGAAAGTACGATAGTTTCTAGGGTAACACTTCGATTGTGCTTTATTGTCTCTTTGCTGGCATAAATCTCGCCGCCCACTCGTATGTGCGAAAGTAACCGCGCTGTGCCAATTATATGTGGCAAGTAACAAGCAGTCATCGTGATGGCGATATAAACACATCTTCCCCAATTATCCTTTAACTAAGAATGCCGACAGCTAGCCGAATTTATTTCTTAACATATTCTGAAGCATGGTACGAGGAAGAATAATAATCAGGGCCTGGATTCTGATGATCTAAAATTGTTTGAAAAATGACCTATAAAATGACCCTAAATTTTAAAGAAAATGACTTAATAATTATAAAGAATGACCTAAAAACTGATTTTATTTATAACAATGATTACTGTACACACAAAATTGTAATAATACATATTACATAATTGTAAAAACTGTAAAAGCATAAACGATGCTATAGGTCTAAAAACTTGTTCTTTGTTCTTCATTGGAGCATCTGAGAAGAAAAGTAAGAAAATTGTTCTTCAAGTAGATCCTACAAAAATGTTGCATTATTTTAACCAAGTAATTTATTTAAATATAAGAATATACCGGTACTCAATGTAAATGCATGAAAATGACTAAATAAGGAAGCAAATGACATGAAAATTACAAAATAATGATGTAAAATTGAAATAAATGCCCTAAAAATATAGAATGGCAAAAAATGACAAGAAATGACCTAATAAAAATGCATTTCTATATTCTAGAGGCCATGATTAGGATTTATTTACTAGTTGGCAATATCTATGCAGCTTCAATAAAAAGATGACATGTCATCAGAATCCGGGCCCTGATAATAATAAACAATTAAATTCGAGATTGATAACTTGCCTTAATCAACACAAGACAAAAATATATGGTTTTTGTTTTCGACCATACTGTAATATGGATATATATATGTAATATTGTATTTCCTGGACATTACATAATATAGGAGAATATATAGGGAATAATATAGGAGAAAAATTCTTATGACACTGGGATTTGAACCCAGTACCTTTGGCTATCCGTGCCACTGCTCTACCAACTAAGCTAAGCGAGCGTTCACTTCACAGCGCCAGATCCATCTTGAACGTTAAATGTACAATAACAGTGGAAGCCCGGTCATAAAAATGACTAATTAGTGTGTCTCACAGTACTGCATAGGCTATGACATAACTTGTCTGTCAGTGAGGTAGACCTTTAAGGGCAATCAGTCATAGGAGAGAGTTCCATCTGGCACAGTGAAATAAAGAATGGATTAGTTAAGTTGTTAGAGCAGTGACACGAATAAGCCAAAAGTCCTGGGTTCAAATCCCAGTGTCAGAAAAGTTTTTCTCCTATAATATTCTCATACTGTAATACACTTATTACATGTGATGTAAGGACATCATAATGATACGATACGATTGTAACACAGACGTGGTATAGATTATTATTGAACAGCAAATTAAACTGATAATAAATAGACTGAATTTAAAATAAAATAATTCTGTTCGTGTTAATTTTAATATTATACTGAAATGAGTTAATCATGACGTCTTAAAAAAATCCGTTCGTTTCAAGAAAACTGCCAAGAACAAGCTGTGACTTGACCGTAACGTAGGGTGGCCATTTCTATGATGTCAGAAAGGAGGACACACTTCTTCGGTAATCTTGCACAGTATAAAACTTCGGGCAGATATTACATG
Organism: Ectobius pallidus; assembly: GCA_964059195.1. NCBI lineage: Eukaryota > Metazoa > Arthropoda > Insecta > Blattodea > Ectobiidae > Ectobius > Ectobius pallidus. The sequence goes on from CAXKWD010000009.1 coordinate 124,836,583, forward strand.
GTTTAACCCTGACTAATTTTACTTAATAACTGCATTTATATAAAATAAATGATTATACACTGCAAAAAAGGATTTTTATATCTATTTATATTTCTGTTTTTTCTTTGCCATCCGCGGAGGTTTTTGTTGGTCAGGAATTTCTTATACATGGAATTACACTCTTCCGAGAACAAATTTTATTAATACGCTTTACCAATCCATCAGAGTCACGAAAAGGAGGACAAATCAACGTCCGGCATAAAGCTGTGCCGGATGGAGGACTGCTTAGCAAAAAGCCTTACAGTCCGGCCAAAAGCCGGACGTCTGGCCACCCTACCGTAACGCCATCAGCTGTAATCTATTATTTTAGTTTTCGTGCCTGTAAAACATTGCTGATAATGCCATCAAGAGCTTAAGGAATAGCCAGCAATGAAGTAAGGTATATTATATAAATCAAATACATTTTCAGTATTTATATTTGCATACACTCTCGCCAGATGGATTTGCAACAATACAGTAGTATGAATAGGAATGATGTGTGGGGTAATTTTTAAACATGAATAAACAGATATAGCTGGACAGTATTCACACATTGGTAAGAAGGCAATTTATTTAATTTAAGAGATAGTACATCAGCTGCGCAATGACATTAATGATGCTCTGTTTGTAAAGCAGTAAACTGTGGCGTGACTCATGGATTAGAGCATGCATACTATACACTTCCTTGCAAAATATACTCACACCAGAAATAATACTTCGCAGCCCGTGTGATTATCATAGGTTATATACTGAGAGGTTAGGATTTTATTGATAAATTAACGAGCAATAAAACACTGCTATTTATGATTATTTTCACCGTTATTTCATACCCTTCCCAACCGTATGTATCAAAATAACTTATATCACCCAAGTAATTACTTAAAATTAGTTTAAAATTTACATATTTAAATAACTTAATAATTTGTCGTGCCCCTAGCAGGGAGTAGAAGGGTAGGTGAGCTATGAGCGGAAGGGATTTATCATCTGCTGGGCTAAGGGCGACAAAAATAACCATAAAACTTTAATTAAAATAAAAAGGAATACTGAATACAATAAAAGAATTATATTCTTTAAACAATAAGTATGATGTGATGATAATACTTGGTTATTATACTTGTTAATATGCTTGGTTACGAACCCTGTGAGACAACAATATGGCAGTTTCTAGTAGCAGTTTATAATGAATAAGAAACTGTGTACTTAACAATTCAGAAACATGTTGTTGGTGTGCACAGAAGTTAATACATTGAATTTACTTGACTATAATTATAAGCTAATTTCTTACAAGATGACTTTTAAAACAAACCAAACCAGAGACCAACTCGGGTATCAATCAAAGTTACACACTTAACGTGTCAGTAAAATAGCAAAAGTAATCTGGCCTGGTGTCAAAAGGGGCGTATTTATAAAGTTATTCAAGGATAATAATTTAAATATGCTAATATTAAATCCTATTTTTTTTACTTCAAACCCTTTCTGAATTTGAAAAATGGAAAAATGCACTTCAGGTCACACAATTTGTAGCACCCCTGTGTTGAATCCTCACCCTCATCCGACAATCAATAGTTTATACTTGCCTGTTAACGTTTCTGGAAGTTTCAGTTTCTCAAAAGTTGCTTTTCCCTCGTGAATAATTGTTTCTTTATCCACAACGAACCTCAAGAGATTCCCGGTTCGTTTATTTCGAGCTAGGAACCGCCTTCATAGTTATGTACTTGGCGGTACTCAATAGTAATGCTGGTTGCAGCTATTTATGAGACATAAAAACCATGGATACATATGCAATCATGTTTCTCCTATAATATTATCATAAGAACCATGTTTAAAACTGTTTAAATCTTTGCCGAATGTAATAAAAAACTATTTTAACAACCCTAGTCTTGATATATATGATACAGAGTTCTCTCGCGATAACGTAAAAATCCAGCATCTCTCTCCTAATTCCAGATGGTTTACATATATTAGATAATATGGATTTCTGGGTACTAAGTTGTGGTTGTGATCTAACTGTGCTTTAGAATTAAGTGCTTTATCATAAACAGAATAGAAAAAATATGGTTTATCACGTAAGTGGAAATATGTGTTACTAAGTGGATGATTGGACTATCGTAGATGTGAATTTCGTCAACGATATACTGCCAATTTTCCCATTATAATTGTCCAATAATGGGTCAGCTATTGTTGGGAGCTGACGAGATGATCCCTGGCCAGACTGAGGAGCTCTTATCTGCAGCCAATAGCAGCGCTCCCCTACACGTGCAGGTATAGCACAACACCGCCTTCCCCCTGCATGCCACCACCAAATCACGGATCATCTCGTCAGCTCCCAACAATAGAAACACCACATTTTGCATGCTTTTGGCTATTGTATGTGCCAATATTCCTACCAAATTTTACTATTTTATCTGTCCTATAAGTGTGTCAAAATTACATCATGTGAGGAAAATATACAACTTTTACTTAAAATAAAAAAATCAGGTGCGTGGAAAACCACGCGACATAGGTGAAACTTAGATTTTTTAATTTTTAATTTTTTCAATTTTGGATTATTGGATTTTTTCAATTTTGGATTGTTGGATTCTTAATTTAGAGTTTATGGACTTTTTTAATTTTGGATTTTTTAATTTTTTAAATTTTGGATTTTTCATTTTGGATTTTTATTTTTTTAAATTTTATCGAGTTGATTGTTTTCTGTGCAGCCCCGCTATTTTTGTGACGATTTTCTTCGTAACGAAACTTTGGGTTAACTCTCGATTTACTCACTTCAAAAAGAACTTCTGTTGTAAAACTGCTACAAGAAAGTCTCCCTCTGTAGTCAATGCTAACGGAGTTATGAAGTGCACTTATAAAAAGGTAATGCCATTAGGTGTCGAAGTACGCCATATCACTTTAACGTAGAAGTTGCTATTATTCGCAACAGGCTAGGGTATGACCGCCTGCGAAGTCTTGGTTAGAGCACACGCAATACACCTGTGCTGGAGTAGTTGCCGCTCTGTATAGCACACAGGGGGTCTCAGCCGCAGTACAAGCGGTAATAGAATAAGGAAGGGGAAACAGAATAGCCTATCTTTATAATGTTAAATACAATGTAGGCCTACATTTTCTCGTCGGCCTGGCTGTCGTATTTAGTATCGCTGGGTTTGATCCTGGCCCAGGTCGATGTCGTTTATGTGTGTGCATAAATGTGACAGTAGATTTACTGGTATGTAAAAGAACTCCTGGGGGACAAAATTCCGGCACATTGGCGACGATCAAAGGCCTTAAGTTTCAGTGCATAACCGTCGTTTTCTCAAAATCTACTATTAAGCTAGAGACTAGATCAAGATACCCATCCTGTATTAGTAGGCCTACTGAAAAAATGATTTTTCATAATTTTTTTCACTGGAATGTGATTTTTATTTAAAAAATAACTACATTTTGAAGTACATTATGACCTTAAGATATTGTAGAGATTAACCGATTAAAACATGTTTTTTTTCAGTGTATGTAAAACATCTAAATAAACAAATTATAAAAATTTCAAGATTGTCTGAAAATTTTCCTTTCCATCACCTTCTATCGTCAGTTTCCCCTTTGAGTATTTTATTTTGTCCTTTAAATCGTATAGCAGTTGATTACTTCTAATTATTTAGTTGATTGTTTTCAGTGCAGCCGTTCCGTCACACCTCACTAAATTCGTGACGATTTTGATTGTGACACTAATTTCGTGACGATTTTTGAGCGTGACACAAGCTCTGGATTAATCCCTACCGCGGCTAAAAAAGTTTCACTTCAAAAATCTAACTCATTCTAAGTTTTGACCGATGGAGATACCACAAAAAGCCATAGAACTAAACTTGCAGTTCTCTAAAAATAAGTAGGATCAAACTCTAAAAATCCGTTACTGCTGGTGCAATTAGTTTTTTGACACGACTTACCGTTTAGCTACTAGGCTATAACAGGGCCGCCACATCTCGGGGTCGGACCCAGGACCATGTAGGCCTACTGGTCGCGGGCCCCTCACCGACCGCGGACCATCCTCATTCAGACAGTTGTCTCTTCCCTTCTCCGTAGAGCTTCCTTCTCGTTACTCGTGTAACAGAACATTTTATCAAACTTTTCCAGTTTTCCATAAAACTATATCACATCACCGGGATCCAGTGGGCCCCTTTGGGGTCCGGGCCCGGGTCCCTTTGGGTCCGCCAGCCCCCCATGTGGCGGCCCTGCGGCTATAAGCCTCCAGAGAGACCATTATTAAATTTTCATAATATTAATATAAAGAATTACTGAAAATCGATCCAGGTAGAGTCCCATAGTTCTTGTACACCTTCCTGAGATCGTATGTGTCTGCCGGGACTCAGGAGACTGAGTTGATGAGATCCGCATGTGAAGTGTTATCTAATCGAGGAAATGCGAAGAACACGGTTTCTATTACTTACAGAGTTGTAATGGGTCACTTGAGAATAAGTATGCAGCTCTTGTTTATCTGTAGGCGTGCTGATAGCTTTGCGCCTCTTGATAAGACACCCTGACTCCCACTTACTCCAGATTATTCGTCTTGAGTTCTTCATACCTTATAAAGCTGTGCTCCTTCCCCATCCCCGTCCCCGCCCAACACGGTGTGAAATTTTATATTCCCTCATACATTACACGAAATTCCTCAAGGAAAGGAACCATGTGCTAACAGAGAGTTTTCGCAAATTATAGAGGGCGCAAGAAACAAAATTATTACTAACTACAGCATGCATTCACTCGTAACACGCCTACACAGGCGAACAGACAGGTATTCCGAAAACATTAGCTTCGACATCTAGGTGTCACGAAACATTATCTTTATTTTGAATTTTAAACATTTTAATTTTTTGTAATTGGACAAGATGTAACACAATGTAGTTTTTAATTATTGATGCGTCCAGTCCACAAAAGAAGATGCCCTGCAGATGGTGGAAATACGTCGAAAGGCCTAAATGTTCCCTATACAGGCCATGGAGGCCCAGAGGGTTCCAGGAAGTTGAGGATCCCAGATTTTAGACATTCGACACGTAAAGGTTGTAAGGTTGTCAGCCTTACACACCGGCCAAAAATATTCCCTATTACAGACCATGGAGGGTTCCAGGAGGTTGAGGATGCCAGATTTTTAGACATTCGGCACTTGAAGGTGGTAAGGTTGTCAGCCTTACGCACCGGCCGCCTTTACCCCCAGGATTGCTCCCGGTATTCATTTCTGTTATAGGCTGAGTACATCCCAGAGCCATAGTGCTACCAGAAGGATTAGGTCAATTGAAAAACTCCAACGACCTCATCGGGGATCGAACCCGCGACCTTCCAGTTTGTAGCGCAGGGTCGAAAGGACTAGGCAAAGAATAAAATACAGGGTGTTAATGAATAACACCGAAATATTTTACCTGTGTATAGAGGGGACATAGACAAGCAACTTTTATTAGGAGATTTTTGCTCTATGACGTAAAATGTGTATGCTACAGGGCATTAAAGTCCTTAAAATTTTGTGCTCATAAGTCAATAATGGAGCGAAATAGGGTTAAAATTTTCATTAAATTGACTTCATGCCTTCTTATCGATTGATAAAAACTTGATTCTTAATAATTCATCAACAGCTATATCATAATTTAGAATTTTCATAATCTGCAAAATTTACTGACTAATCACATGATTGCCCGCCACTGCATTATGTTTTTATTCCTAATTCCAGACCTAACAAAAGAATTTCGTTTGTCTTTTTTTCCCCTCAGTGTTGCAAGATATCGATCGTCATTTTTTACAATTTTCCCGACCACTACACAATATTCACTGTTCCTTTGTTTCCCATCGTTTCAAGTATTAGAAGTCAGTGGCGTGCATATCCTTGGGAGATTTTATGTTATAACAGGAAGAATTGAATCCATAGAACAAAAATCTCCTAATAAAAGTTGCTTGTCTATGTCCCCTCTATACACAGGTAAAATATTTCGGTGTTATTCATTAGCACCCTGGTATTGTTGAGTTGCTGATATGAAGTATTCATTTTATTTATTTTATTGATCGAGCTGTACGGTCTACAACATGCATTTTGATAACGCCTTTAGTCGCAATTGCGTAACTCACAAATTTATAGAGATCAGGGAATGCTTCAGTTAAAACCGGAACTCGCTCCACTACCGAAATAAACTTAAATGTTACAATTTGTTAATGAACTAAATTATGTAAATTCTGGATGCACTTAGGAGGCACATGGTGATTGTAAATTATGTGGTGTTTCCAGGTATGCGAATAAAGCAATAAAACCCACTGATAACCATAAAACTGGACACGTCCTTGAATAAACAAGAGCTTTTATCACTTGCAACACAGTACCACCATTACGACGTTGTTTCCGCCTCAAAACGTTCAACACTTTTAAATTATTCAATAAATTCTAAGCATTTATCCATAATGTAAGCTACAGTATTACATGTCTGGAAGATCTTACAATGGATGTAATACAGGCTTCTTCTGGCGACTTGAAGATAAAACTATTTAATAAACGATAATATTATACAAGAAAAACTCCTCTGAGAATTGTATTTGAACTCGGAGCTTCTGGCTATCCGTGCCACTGTTCTATCAACTGAGCTAAGCCAGTGTTCACTTCTCAACGCCAACGCCAACGCCAGATGGAACCTCTCTCCTATGACTGGAGCAGTAGCACGGATAGCCAAAGGTCCTGGAATTTTTCTCCAATAATATTCTCATGTAATGTCCAATGGAGACAATCTTTGGTTCGTGAATGCATATATAAAAAAATTAGATTACAATAATTAAAAAATTCATTTATGCTTTTAAATGACTTTGTGGTCAGTCAACCAGAGATAATTCTTTCAAAATGGAATCTATTCACTTAAAATAAATCGGGTGGAATCATGTTTACAACTTTAGTAAACGTAATATCAAATTTAGACATTTTTAAAATCATCCATATGTCTAGTGGCATAAGAACGTCCAGTATTTCTAGGTTTCTGTAAATGTAAGTTATTTTTAACATATAGTAACAGTTCCAAAATATACAGTGAAGTAACAGTCATGATCTTTTCACTCAGAAATAGAGGTTTACAACGTTCTGCGTTCTGCGTTCTGCTATTATCCACGTTCTGCGTTAGAACAATTGGTTAAAATTCTAATGGCCCTCTTCTGAAGAATAAATACCTTATTAAACATGAGTAGAGTTTCTCCAGAGCTTAATCAAAATATATAGGCTAATTCAAATTCAATTCTGAGGGAACTCACTGACTAGTCTCCTTAAAAGATATAGGCCTATAACTGTTGATAGCTTTACACAGATATGTGTAATATGTTCTTCCCAGGTAAGAGTAGAGTCTATCACAATACCAAGCACATTTACACTACTTCTCAGATGAAACTTCTTTAATGTTAACAACATAAGCTCAGTCTTTGATTCATCCAGAAGGAAGCTATTTGCACGAAACCAGCATTTTACAATGTTAAAATTGGAGTCCACTTCATTAATCAACTCTTCCAAGCTATTATTGCTACATAAAAATGTAGTGTCGTCAGCTATTATTGATTTTCTGGTATAGGGCTGTCAACTTAAGCACACCGGTTTTCACCAAGCAATTATGACGATTTTTGTAATCAGCGCGAGAAATTTCACATTTAAAAAGGCGTAGTGAATTTTAAAATTATGATATTAATAGATGATATTAATATTCTCGAAGAAATATATTTTTATGTTCCACGTTATAGATCTTATAAATTACATAGCCTAATCCTTTTTTCATTCCAAAAGCAAACACTGACTCCCATAATAATTTTCCTCTTTATAATGTGCCCCGTCTATACAATCAATTGCACAAAATGGACAATATAGATATATTTAATACACACAATAAGCAGTTTAAAAATATCCGTGATAAAAATTTGAAAACTTAAAAATAGTAATAATTAAGAAGTGATAGTTAAAATATGCTCCAAGTCATTTTCTTTATTTAAGTCTTTCGTTTCCTCCAAAACTATTATATTACTTATGTTTTTATTTGTTCCCTTCATTGTGAAATTTTCATATTGTATGTGTTTCTTGCTTCTTTTTCTGTGTTTTTGTTGTTGTAGTATTAGTTTAAATATTTTTTAGAATTAGTTTAAACATATAACATTAGTGTTGTAAAACTGGTGTAATTAGTATAAGAAAATGTTATACTGTAATTGGGCACTGAACCTGTAATATACTCAACAAAATAAAATAAAATAAATGCAATAATTGCAGTTTGGATAATAGTTTATCGAGCTTTCAATCTGGTGAGGAGGAGGATTGAATCCAATTGATTGATTACCTGAAAAAAATTATTCCAAATTATAAGAACAGTGGGGTTTTTACTCTGGCTTGTAAATTCCTTTGAAAGCATAAAGAAACTCGACCTACTGAGAGCAACTTGTCTCTTTCTTTGCTTGTACGAAAGGGCAGAGGTGAATCCAAGCGGCACGCTCAATGAATGAGAATGACCGAGCCTGCCATGCCTCACAGCTTCTCATTCCGCGCATGCGCAGTTGAGACTGCTATTATCCACGGATGTTTACGGAAATGCCACTATAGAAGATAGCGAATATGTTTCTCTTGCTGTTACGATTGTTATTAATTCCATTGTTGGTGTCCCAACAATGCATTCCCGAATGCAACAACCAATCAGGTTTCTCTCCTGACCCAGGTTTGAAGGTTTATCACATGCAGAGACTTGATAATATTGTGGAGTGTCCATTCGTCCCATTCTCCGCACGACAGTCCTGTTTTTTTTTTTTTTTTTTCAAAATGCCCCTCTGTCCCGAAAGTTCTATTGGGGACACTCAAATGTCCCGTTTTTTTTAAAATTGTGATTGACCAGTGTGTTTCACGCTACATTAATAAAAGTCACAACAATGAAGGTCTTGCTCATTGTCAAAACATACTTTACTGTGGTAAAATGTGCTGATTTTTATGATAAATTATAAGAAAAAACGCACTTCTTGATGGAATACATAAAAGTGAAATGTACACTGGGAATGAGGTATCTATTTCTGTGGAATAAATTTTCTACACCATGCAGAAGAAATTTAAGGAGTCATTTGGGATAATTTGTGTGCATGAGACTAAGGTACATTGTAAATATTCCCTAAATTTTGTGAATTAAATTTTTGTCCCCTATTTCCTTAATTGTCTCAGGTTTTTTACAAAAAAATTAAAAGTATATTTTTTATTTAAACATTACATGGACACCCTAAACAATGCATCTAGACCTTACAAGATAAAAAAGTTAATTGTTGGGGAGGGGCAGAAAGTACGTTGCTTCCCGAATATGATCACACGTATCATTCGGCACATGAAGGGTATTAATTGTGGTGTACAGGAGTTGAAATGAGTGTTTTTAAGTTCTACTTTTTTTTAATTTCCTATTTTTATAATTGAGGGAATGTTAAATATAATTTTTATTAGAAATAAATGGTGCAAAAATACGTTGCACAAACTTTCTCGCATATACGTGTTAAAGGCTAGCACAGAAAAAATTACATTAAAGAGACAATTAAATTTTAGGCTACTTATTACATTTTCATAAAACTAAGAAGTATCTAGAACGGAAAGCATCAGGGTCGATCTTTATGTTCAATGCTTGAACCGTGAAATAATAATAATAATAACAATAATAATAATAATAATCAATGACAGTAAAACTGCATATTATTAGTACTACTACTACTACGGGAAAATTCAAATATAAGTCGCACCTTGGGATAAATCGGTCCCACCCAACCTATCTTCACCGATGCAGCTTCTTTTATACCACGATCTAACAAATTCTTCTGTCCTAGTATTATGAAGAAACTCGTGATTGGACGTTGGAGGTGTGACGTCTTACCGCTAGACGAGAGGTGGCAGGCTGACAAACCTTGCGGGAGATATAATATGCCACATTTTCGAAACCTACAAACAGTGTATCGTACATTATTCGAAAATGCAAGGGCGCTTCGCTACGGCTGCCGCCTCCGCTTCGCGCACTTAACTATGTGGTTAGTGTTATGCATTATTTAGCTATAAGCAACAGTATACAAGGGCAGTTGGTCACTCTGCTTCGCTCAGAAACAAAATACATCACACAGTCTGTGCAAATGTGAATATCGAATGGTGAAGCTTTAGGGGCGACTTATATTTGAATTTCGCCACTACTACTACTACTACTACTACTACTTAGGTTATATTGCACGCTTTAACTGCATGTAGGTCATACCACGTGTTTAGTATGTTTGCGTGAAACATTAGTCTATATCAGCGTTTCTTAACCTTTTTGAACCCGAGGACCTCTAAAATGAGTAAAAAACTTTACGGACCCCAAATTTTACATCCAATTTTTAAAAGAAGGCTATATGTAGGCCTATATTCTTAATATTTGGGGTATTAAATTATAGGTCGTTATAACGAAATACATTTTTTTAATCCGACGGAAACACAGTTATTGAATTGGAATGAAACTATTGACAGTAAAATTATATTTTGAACAGACTTTAATATATATTACCAATTTGATAATATAATTAGGAATTATGTTATTACTCACTTTTAATGAGACGGTTGAGCTTGACGCCTATTGCAGAGTTCCTGTTATTTTTTGCTCAATATTAGTCAAATTTAGTCTATATGACCTGTATTTTCGAAGATTTTAAACCTCTAGAATTTTAAACCTTTAAAATGGACATCTAGTGTCCATTTTATGTGAAAAATTTATACTTCTTTACTTCCCACTTGCTTTATGATATTTTAAAATCAATTATGTCTGCGGACCATCTGCACCGTGTTCGCGAACCACCAGTGGTACGCGGGACCATAGGTTGGGAAACGCTGGTCTATATTAACAACTCATTCGCGTCATGTTTCTATTGTTTAGTGATGTCTTCTTATGTGATATTCAGTTTAAGCGATTATAATATGCAGTGACATAGCGGCAATGAGTTATGGAAAATAAGCAAGTCCTACAAACCCGGCGTTTGCCTTTGAGAACGACGGAACCATGAAAAACCCAAGTCAATTTGGACGGCCACGAGGTTTGATTTGAACTCAGGACCTCTTCCCTGTTAGCCCATAGGCCTACCACCTCGCTGTAATTGGTTTTAGTGTGTTCATTGCGACTGAGCTAAACTGATTGCATTTCACAACAATAAGTACATTAGGCCTATAGTTTTCTTGTTACTAGGGGCAACAAAATGTCATTCATATTTTAATTGACATTTATGTTCTGAAATTCGCATTTAATCTGTCCTTATTTTGTTTTTATCTTGATATCTATTAAATGTACAAAGAAATGTGTTAAACAAAAAATGTTCATTTTAAATTTTTCTACAACTTTACTGTGATAGGTTTTCATGTATCGCCTACTGTAATGGATATAATCTAGAAAAATTGAAAATGGATACGAGTAAAGTGCCCCTTAAGTCATTTTTGCGGAAATACGGATATAGCCATTTTATTAGTCACAGATAAGACTTTACAATTTTAAATTTTTATTAAAATCGTTAGAGCCATTTTTTCAAAAAACAATTTTTTTAAAAAAGTTTTCATGAAAAGTCCCCTTAATATTTCAGTTGTAAAACTCAATTTCTGGGCGGTTCGACAAAATTTCGAAAAAGTCCTTAATTCAAAAAATGAAGTAAATACAATGAACCGTTTACCCGCTGTGCTTGTCCACGGACAGACGGACAGACGGACAGACGGACAGACGGACAGACGGACAGACGGACAGACGGACAGACGTCATTCCAAAAATATTTTTTTCGGTTTCTAGGCTTCATGAAACGTGCTCTCCCGGTGTTATCTCAACTTCGAATTTTTGTCACGATCACAATACTTTCTCTATACTACGTATAAGCGAGAAAGTAAAATTCACGAGCCGGAACGATTTTATATTAAAAAAATTACCTAAAACTAGGAAATGTAGAAAAACCCCGTACAACAACAAAAAATGACCAAATAATGATGTTACGTTCTAAAAATTGACCTAAAAATGAAGCATGGGGAAAATGACAAAAAATGACCCTAAATGTTACCATTTATATAATCTAGGAATCGCGATCAGAATATCTGCACTAGTGGGCATCGTCCATGATGTTCCAGTTAAAAGATGACATGTCATCAAAATCCGGGCCCTGGTGAGAAGCAAGAGCTTTGGAAATAATCGAGTGACGTAAAGGTAAGCGGTGTGAAAAATGCATTGTCTTGGCTTCTCTTGGCACAGCGAAGTCAGAAGGCGGATCTTGGACTTTTCCCACCGCCCAGGAGCTTACGACACGGCCGATATTATCCTCCAGTAATGCTTTGCCCGAAGGCGCATCTGAGTGTTTACTGAATCATCTTCATACGACAGACCAGAGGCCATATGACAGATGATCCATATGCGACCAACGCCCAAGCACAACAACGCCCATGAGACAAGTCACACAACTGCATCATATAGCCTATAATTAGCGATTGTCATTTTCCACATTGTAATTAAGGAATTTTAAGTTTTAAATTGACATTTACAAATTTACAGCCTTGCTAATAAAAGTTATTTATTCGGGTGTTAAACGGTTGTTTAGTTGATGACAGTGCAAGTTCTACATAAGCCGTGACCAATTCTGTAACTAATAAACTCTGTATAGTTGGTAAAAGTTACAACAGGTTTGCGCATGAGGCATCATAGATACGTCATAGATTCGTCATAGTTTTAACATACCCGTCCTTCTTGTGGGGGAAATAAAAGATAGTCAACTGCACTGCACTAGTCGGCAGTGAACACTTTTTTACTTGTTTATTTTTTGGCTTTAGGCCTTTTCCTGGTCATACAATCAACAGTTATATAAGTTTCACTAACTACAGTAGTGTGACTCTGTAGCTTAGGTTCTTGCAATTTTAGAATGACGGTGATCACAATGTCATGAAAAATCTAGTTTCAACGCCGCTTTAAATATTGGTTTCCGAAAGCTTTAGCCCTAACCATAGTAAACTGAAGGAAAGAAGACTAGCCAACTAGAAGGAAGTTAAACTAAACTAAACTCCGTGGTGCTGCTTCCCTGAAGGGAGTAAGCCCACCACCCGACTGCCGACTGTAGGCAGATGGCAGGATTGGGGGGCATGTGGTCAGCATGCCTACCCTCACGGCAAGTAGCTCCTCAGATTGAATCACGAGGTTGAGTGCACCCCGTTCCAAACCTCCTTACTTCAGAAAAATCCGAGGAGGTAAGCTACTGGGAATCGAACCCGGGCCTGCGGATCTGTAGTCAGCGACGCTAACCACGAAATCACGCAGACAGTCACAACAAAGTTAAGCAACTAGCAAACACTTTTATACATATTATATTTTGTTATTTTGTTACTTTTATATTTTTATAGGCCTACTTGTATTCAATACTTAAGGTGGCAACGTGTAATTAAATTGTTCTGTTATCAGAAACCACAGAAACCAAATTCTAGCGGGAAAAATTGAATCTCCATTTAAGATATGACATTACTGTAGTATGTAGCTTTATTTTCACCACCATAACTCTTTCTCTACTTGCGGCACAACATGATCCCCCTTCCGTTCACGTTATGTTAAACATTTGATATATCTCTGGCTACAAATTTATATTCTCTAAAATAAAACTGAAAGTAATTTAGTGGAAAGAGAGATCCGCTTTTATGGTTTGATAGTTTTTTAAACTAAAACTTTTGAATTTGTATTCACTATAAATCTCGCCGGAGAGCCCAAAGGATGCTGCTGATTGATTTTCTGGCTGCTATAACGCATAACAGTGCTAATATGTAGCATATACTCGCTGCATAATTCGACAATATAAAAACACAAGTAAACATTGCATTGCGACAATAAAGAAAATAATAGGAACTCATAATCATGAAGTCGTGTCTCCCTTTCTTAGCATCGTTCATGCCTGTCTGTCCGTCCTTGGATCAGCTTTCTTTCCAATTCTACAGTGCTTATCCAAGCACTAGATGTTTACCTGTATATTCATTTTAGGATTCATGTTTATTAGACATTATCTCTTGTTTTGATGAACATTACCACTTCGCAAAATATAACATGTTCCTTGTTTAATACCGAGTATTTATGATGCTAACGAAAAATCGCAAGTTATAGTAATAACATTTTGTCTGGGTTAGATGAAGATGTGACACGAATATTGACGATTACTTTCTCTTGCCTGTAATGCCACTATACATGAATAATTAGTTTTCTTTAAAACGGCTTTAACAATTTTGTTTAAATTTCCTACACGATTTGTATAAAATGCATAATATATAATATGATATAAGGTATAGTATGTATTGTAATCTGTGCCCGGATATTGATGACCTAAAAATACTTTAAAAATGAGCTATAAAATGACCGTAAAAATACAACAACAACAAAAAAAAGACCCAAAACCTAAAAAAAAAAAGACAAAAAAATGTGTATGAAAACACTAGTTTATTCGTCAGAATAGTGCTTTATCTACATTTATGTTGTTGACTCACTTATAGGCAATTACATACTGTTAAATGCAAACAGTAAATGCCATCTTTCTACATACAAATTAAAATTATATTAAGATGTATTTATTTATGCTTATTTAGAGTTCTGATAGTAGGCTATTGAATGTAAATAAATTCACAAACACTCTTTATAATGCAAGAAACAACACACATGAGAAATTAATGACTTTAAATTTAAAAAAAAAACCTAAAAATATGAAATGGAGGGGAAAAAGACCGCAAAATGGCCAAAAAATGACCACATAATGAAATTAAATTTTAAAAATGACCTAAATATAAAAATGGGGAAATTGACCAGAAAAAGGCCCTAAAATTATCATTTTTATAAACTAGGAGACATGATCACAAAATCTGCATTAGTGGGCAATGTCTGTGATTTTTCCAGTTAAAAGATGACATGTCATCAAAATTCGGGCCCTGATTAGGCTATAATATATTGTACTAAGACCTAAAACGTTTATTTGGGTAAAGAAAGCTATGTGTTTTGCATAAGATTTTTTCTTTTTTGGATTTCTGAGTTAATTCCTTTATTTGTTTTTCAGGTCGAGATATTGGAGAGCCTTTCGCGTGTTGAATTACGGTAAGATTCCCACTTCATAATATATGTACCTAACGTTCTCGGTGTTTGATTATAATAAGGTATTTTAAACACTAATTGCTGTAATGGTAGCGTAAGCGCTTTTGATATCGCCTATCATCTTGTTAGAGGTCGTGTAAAGATTTTTAATTTCAATACCATACCCCTGGCCTCTGTATGCTTTGTTTCTTCCCGCAAGAAAAATAGCTGGAGGCATCTTAGTGTAAAGAAGCAACTTGTGTTATCAGACCGTCTTATCTTATTTCTTTGCATGAGTGTAGTTTAAATAAGTTGTAATTACCACAGGCGTATGTATTAACCTTACATGGGACAATGCATTCAAATGAAGAGAATCACGAAAACATACACACGCCCGTATGTGTGAGCAGATAGCTATGTTGATGACTATCTTCTGATTCATCTCCAAGATTTTAATAGACAAAGAAACAAAACAAAATACATTCACCTGTTCTACAAGGCTTATGCTTTCGAATCCGCAATACAAAGAATTATAGAACAATATATGTATATATATCTTGCTCCTTTAATTACATTAATACTCATATATTTCAGTGAGAAAAATATACGTAACCAAAATTATTTTAAATCATTTTATTTTTTAATGAAAATACATTTTAGTTGAGTGATAATATGCCTTATGGAGGTTGAGAGTATTCGAAAGCATGGTGCTTAGGAAAATATTCGGACCTAAGAGGAATGAAAACGGGGACTGGAGAAAAGTGCATAATGACGAGCTTCATAATATGTACTCTTCACTGAATATGGCAAGGGTAATTAAATTACGGAGGATGGAATGGGCTGGACATGTTGCGCGCAAAGGGGAGGAAAGACATATCTAAAAAAAATATTGACTAAGAGACTCGAAGGGAAAAGATCACTTGGAAGACCTAGACGCAGGTGAGAGGACAATATTAGGATAGATTTAAGGGAAGTAGGATTTGCGAAGGATGGTTGGATGAAGTTAGAACAGAATAGGGTTGATTGGCGGGCTCATGTAAGCGCTGCAATGAACCTTCCTTTACGACTGGGAAAAGAAACCCAAGTAAAATTGGCCGGCCATGGGGTTTGAACCCGGGACTTACCGAATGCGAGTCCAAGTCGTTACCACCTCGGGCACATTGCTTGGCACTAGACAATCGTAATTTATTAAACAATATTCCCTAAATTGTAAGGGATCCCTAAAAAAATGGAATAGGACTATTCCAAGGGCACCGTGACACATTTAAAAGGTTAGAAACTGCTTGCACACTGCAGAATTCCAGGTTATCAAAACTTAATGAGAAATGGATAGGCATATAGACCTCGTGATTGCGTTGGGAATATTATACGGCTTACTACTACCTAGTAAACAAAGTTAGTGTGTATTACGAAGTCATAATCATTTATTAATAGATAAACCAGTTATAATAATAAAGAAGGCAGCTCTAGAAGATGTCGATGACGGACTCTGCTTCATCCGTCACCTTCACCTTACCCACGGGAAATGCCAATTCAGTGTTATAAGTAGGGACCGGATTCTTAGGTTTTTACCTATTTTTTTCCTTACTTCCAAAACAAAAAGCGCTCATACACTTTTTCGAATCATGTCCATAGGATTCACCCACATTAATGCTGTGGCACCTAAAAATACCTAAATAGGGTATAAAAACCTAAATATACCTAAATGGGATATAAAACCTAAAATACCTAATTTAGACTCCTTTTTTTCCTTTTTTGTTTGTCAGTTGAGAAGTCTATATTTTGCGGAGAGACAATAATTTTTGTCGGGTTGAAATTAATACCACCAGCGTTTCGTTCAACCCATTGTAGTCTAGGATGGACAGTATCAAGAGAGGAAGTGTAAGAGTACCGGCGTATTCCTTTTAAAATATTCGTACGAACAACCATTGTTGCCGTGTATGAACAAGGATATAGATTTCTGTATTTTAAAGCGCTTGTTTGCCTTTAGTACTTCCCTGAGTGGTCACTCTGTGAGTTTTATGAAGACGTGTTAATTATGCCAAAACAAATGATATGCTGTATATGACAGACATAGTCATTCAATACAACTCACAGTTGAGAATCTTAAAAGATATTTAGTGATATACGATAACAAGGAAATGTGAGGCAATCTTATTTTCACTGCATCTTTTGATTGTTTATGCTTTCTTTCTTCAATTCTATAATATTGTCTTAAAACAAGTTTACACAAATTTAAGTCAATTTTCTTAAGTTAAACTTTACAAATATTATGTTTTGAATGCTATGTACCACATTCAAATTCATTAAACCAATTACTCTACCCGAAAACCTAAAAAAAAACTATTTCACGTAATGGAAAACCTAAAACAGTGTTTTTAAAAACCTAAAAATCCGGTCCCTAGTTATAAGGCACTGTAAGATATTTATAATCCCAGAAACTTGCTGTAGGCCTGCACAACTCTCTGCCAATTGCCATACAAGATCATATTATAAAATCATTTTATTAACATTATTCTCTCAAAGAAATGCAACAATAGTCATATAATAAAATTACAATAATTCTAGCAGACACACAGAAATATATTACAAAAGAAAACTGCCAAGGGAGCAATTTTCTGGCAAAGTTCCCTTATCAAATACAAGACTGTAATTAGGATGACGATATTGGATAAGTGTCTGTGGATAAAAAATACCGAAAAAAAACACATTTCCTCTTTTAAGGACAGACTTTTTCAGTTTGCTATCTCTTACCCAAAAAACTACATTACTTTAAAAAGAAATTACTATTCTTTTCGATAAAGGCTCATTTGTTTTGTCCAGACTTTTAATACTAACTGCAAATTGCTACAACTTCTTTCTTGTGAACAACTGAAGCAGAGTTGAAGTGGAAAAATCGGCTATGAGTCTCTTCTCGTAATTCTATAAAACTGCTCTTTTGCGCAGGGGGATCCACTTGTTTTTTTAATGTGCATGCATAACCACTCTATTTTCGTCAGTCTATAAATACTTTTTTTATTACTACCGGTAGCCTATTTCATTAAACATGGAACTATATAATGTAGATATGTTTTCATGAAACCACAGAATATTGTTTCTGTTGAACATTATAGGGACGATATTTTTAGGAGAAACTTCTGACATCGGGATTTGAACCCATGATCTTGGGCTTTCTTTGCTGATGCTCTACCAACTGAGTCAACCAGAGTTCAACCCACGGCACCAGATGGAATCTCCTATGATTAATTACCGTTGAAGGTCGATCTAAATGAAAGACATTTGCGTTATATACAGTATTGTGAGACACTTTAATTTAGTGGTTTTGTGACTGGATTTCCACTGTTACTGTAAAGTAACGCTTAGGATGTAGATACATAGGCCTATTCATGAATGCTGTTTCTGTTAAACATCACAAATGACTTGAGTTAAAATCCAAATGTCAGATGATTTTTTCTCCTAAAAACATTGTCGTGTACAGTACATCTTGTACCCTGTGAGCATGGCTTTGAGTCATAAAGTCATAAATGTCATAAAGTGTCTGCCCTATCCTAAAAGGCACAAGCTGCATGAGATGTCCAACTCCCATAGCCCCAAAGAGTGTTCAACAAACAACTTAGGAAAACTATTCAACTCATACGCCGAGTGTTTGATATTGACCAATAACGTTTAGCAATTCCTCGGATATAGACCAATCACGGCCGTTTATCTTGCAATATTCTTGTAGGAATCGCGAGGAGGTTGTTTTATCGTGATAAAACCGTCTGCTCGTTACTGGAGACGGGAGTGTCAGTATGCAGAGGTTAATAGTCAGGTGTTGCCACTAAGCGGCACAAAAACATATTATTTTATACAACATAACTTGGTTGGAAATTGAAATAATAAAAATGTACATTGATTAAAAACACAATTTCGATTCGGTGCAAGCCAGTTCGTGTGTTTTTATTCTGATCTGCTGTTAGCTTAACCGAATGAAGTTAACTATGTGCATCATTGGTAGCACTGATTTACACCATGGTAGCTCGAATCGATTCATGGATGGTTGATTCACAGTATGCCGTGATCTCACAACTGTTAGTTTTGTTTTTATACAACAAAGCACGAAAGTAATTATTATTTATATAATCCCTCACATATCTATCGATATGTATCTATCGAATCTATCGATAAACTCGTCGACTCTCGTGGGATTACCTTTGATAAATTTCTTTGCGAATTTCAGCTATAGTGTATGACAGGGA
The DNA here is from genome assembly GCA_964059195.1 of Ectobius pallidus. Lineage (NCBI taxonomy): Eukaryota > Metazoa > Arthropoda > Insecta > Blattodea > Ectobiidae > Ectobius > Ectobius pallidus. The sequence goes on from CAXKWD010000009.1 coordinate 124,855,892, forward strand.
ATTCTCTCTCTGCTAGATTTCAAAGACTAAAACCAGACCACAGTTTGGGGAACGCTGGCATAAATAATTGTGAGCTTTCTTCCTGCTTTGAACTGGTTAATGTGTCAGCTCGCAAATATTCAGGCGGGCAGGCCGCTCCTCGGGATCCATAATATTATCTTGACATCTGCCCTTCACTCGGCCAGTCAGCGTGGCGGCGTAAAATTCCAGGAACCTCGCAGTGGGCGCTGCGTAAAAAACTGGAACTTGTCTTCGCATGACAAGGGCACTCAGCTGTACTGCCAGTTGCACTCATTAATATGTATCAACTTTCACCCCGATATTGGTTATAATCGGCAAGCAAAAAGGCAAACCGAACAGGCACTTTCGGTGATGGAAACCTAAACTCGAATCTCACTGACGCTTGAGTGCTATCAACATCCTTCTTCTTAATGCCAAGTTTTCTTAAAAAAAAAAAAAAAAAAAAAAAATAATAATAATAATAATAATAATAATAATAATAATAATAATAATAAAAAAGAGCGATCCCTGTATGGTTCGGTTGAGGCTCCCAGATTTTGATATTCTGCACATGAAGGTTGTGAGCCCTACGCTCTAGTTGCTTTTTACTCCCATTAATATCCTGGTACTCGTTTCCATTAGAGGCTGAATCGACCCGAGGGCTTTAGTGTCACCAGAAGGATTAGGCCAATGGAAAAATCCCACCGACTATCAGAAATCGAACCTGCGACCTTCCGGTTTGTAGAGCAGTGCCTCAATCACTACAACACGGCGAGCCCCCCTCCCCCGCAAGTTTTCTAATGTTGAAAAAAAAAAAGTTACATCGAATTCCAGTGATTTCCTTCAATAACAAAAGTTTAAATTGTTGTCCAGCGATTTATAGTAAATTGTTTTATGTACGTACTGTATGTACAACAATATTGTTCCACTGTGATTTAATTCTACTGTATTACGCATTTTTCTTAATTTCATATTGATAACTAAATATTAGTATCGTTTTATGTTTTGATTTAAATTGATTGAGTTATTTTTTCTATTTCGTCTGTATTCAACTTTTTAAAGGTAAGAAGTGGCTTTAATGGCTTAATTTGTCCTCCAAATAATAATAATAATAATAATAATAATAATAATAATAATAATACTTGTAATAATAATTTTTTCATAATTATAAAGTTATTTGCATGACTGTTCTGTACAGAACGCTTTTACTTATTTGCGATTTTATTTTTCCTAATAATGATCATTGATTACATTGAACTCACAACTAGAATATTAATCTGTTTCAGAAGATCACTCACTGGACAGTGTTTAAGAATCTTACACTGCAAATAAGGAGGAAGAAAGATGAAGGGGAGGAGGAGAAGGAGATCGATGTATTAATCGCTTTTAGTATCATGTCCTTGTAACCATGTCTTAAACTGCAGTCGGCATAACGCTGGCGGCATTTGTTATTGCGCGCGCAACTAAGGTCAGTTTACTACTTGAAGTCAATAACAATACACGAAGTTACATTACGACAAGTCCCCGTGCGGGCATACAAACCAAATTACTCTTACATGTTGTGGGTTGCGGAAGCTCAAGGCGCTCTTTAGGCAATTCCAATACAAGTTTAAATGCAAATTCTTATCAAACTAAGGACAATCAAGCAAGGCGGTGGAAGTGGTAATAGACCAAGCGACATATTGTTTGTAGGCTAATTAAGTCTCGGAAAGCTGGAAACGGTTTTAATCTTTTCATCTGCATGTAAAAAGGGTTTATTGAAGTTTGCACCGATTTTCTGCTTGTGCTGTTGAGGGATGTCTAGAAACTTTCGGGCATTTTTTTTCATTTTTCACCAATAAATCCTTAACGATGCGTTTATAGGAAACTTTTATGGTTTCATAGCTGGAAGTACATAAAATTCTGCGCCTTACACTTGAAATTACGTCAAGTCATTAGGAAGATATGTGAGTTCCAAGAACAACCATTTTTTTCGATTTAAAAAAAAATGCAAAAATGATTGTTCTTTGAACTCGCGTTTCTTCCTAACGACCTGATGTAATTTCAAATGTAAGGTGCTCCTTCGACGCAGAATTGTATGTATTTTCATTTATAGAAGGGTAAAGTTTTAGTGAAAAACTGAAAAAAGGTAAAAATTTTCTAGGTTTCTGGGACACCCCTCATACAGCACAAGCCGTAGCGTAGTGGTTGAGGCGCTGCGCTACAAACCGAAAGGTCGCGGGTTCGATTCCCGTTGAGGTCGTTGAGATTTTTCAATTGGCCTAATCCTTCTGGTGACTCTACGGCCCTGGGGTCGACTCGGCCTCTAACAGAAATGAGTACCAGGAGCAATCCTGGGGTGAAAGCGGCCGATGCGTAAGGCTGACAACCTTATCACCTGCATGTGCCGAATGTCCAACACCTGGGAGCCTCAACCTCCTGGAACCCTTTGAGCTACCATGGCCTGTATAGGGATCACTTTATCTTTAATTTTAATATATGAATTAATTATCGTGGGTGAAGCCGCGGGCACCTGCAAGTTATAAAGTAAAACATTGTTGAGTTGCTGGTGTTAAGTCTATTTTATTTTATTGATCGAGTTCAACGGTATTCAACATGTAGCCTATTTTAAATAATAACTTCATCGATGTACATTAAACAGTTTTTTGCACGACGTAACTAATTAGTGGTACTTACAAGCGCCACGTGTTTTCAAACTCTTTCCTCGATTCGTATGCACCGCTTACGGCACTTGTATCGCAATATACTATTTTCTTACAAGGTATTTGCTTGAACTTAAACACTGTGCCATTTCTCCCATTGATGCATTTAATCTCAGTTGAATTAAACATGAGAGATGAAGGCGTAGACGCTTTGCAGACTCATGCAGCACACGTATCTTATGCTTCCACTGTGAACCCGGATTTCATAAAATTGTGAGTCACACTGAGTCAACTATTAATTTCTTTTTGTTTATTTTCAGTGTTTTTCCTTTTCCTTTATATCAAAGTATTGAAAATTCTGTTCACACACCCACACACTAAACTCTTCGTGAGAAAGTTGACCGCGAAGAGCTGTTTAATTCTTCTAATAATGATTAATATTTGACCTTTAATGTTCAGCAGTTATTATGCTCATGCGTAAAGTATTCAAGTTCTTTCATTAGTAGGCTATATGCTTTTAAAAAGCTTTCTATTTAGGCCAAACTTTTTAGAGGGTTTATGATTTTTCACCTCCTTGGACTCTTAGGGGTTGAGATAAAGAAAAAAGAAAAGTATGTGTCTTTCTTATATTGAGATTCTATTAAGCGTTTTAGAAATCCTCGGGTTTGGAAGTTTTTACCATAATCAAATATCTTCGGAACAAGCATTTAAAGTTTCCTCGATAAGATTTTCAACAATTTTAGGGTTCCAACTGGTCGAATAGTTTCAAAACCACTGCCTTAACTCCATTATATAACAATTCTTTGATGAAAGATGGTCCGGAAATTCCCAATGTCTTTATTAATGAAATTCGAAGTTCATTTTGAATATAGGATACAGACAATAATTATCTGAATAGTTTTACAGTTAATGGGGTAATTAGGAGAATTAAAAAGTTCGCTTTAAAATCCCGAGTATACTCGTTCCATAATTTAAGTAAATATACATTGGAATAAATATTTTATAAGTGGACGTTTTCAATGAACCACTTTGAAAAATGTTCAATATTGTTAGTTAGTTGGTTATAGAAAAAATACGATTTTTCTTATGTTATTATTAGCAAATACATAAAAAAATTATCATATAAATTCATAGTAAATTACCCGCGTGAGTTAAACGCATTCCAATCTTTCGGCAACGCACTCTTCCAGAAAAAAAAAAGTATTCCTGAAGTTGACAAGAGAGTGAGTTGCCGAAAGTTCAAAGTGTTTTTCTCTCACTTGAGTTAATGCTTCTCAATTTGTGATTGGTAAGATCCGCCGGAAGAGTTTATATTATAGGGGAAAAAGTATTGTTTGGTTCATATTGCTTAGTTCTTATCGGCAACTTATTGGATGATTGCATTAGCTTGTTTTAATATAAAATAAAATATTAGAAGTATTAATTGTATTACTGTTTTGGTCACGTTAAGAAAATTCCAGACAATACCGTCGTTTATCTGGTATACAGTAGCGTTGTTCTTTAATCTCCTAGTGTTGGGGTAGTCACTTATATGCCTTTCCCCATTGATGTCGGATCAAACAAGTGTCGGATTTAATACTGTATTCTAGAGAGCAAGTATTTCCTAATAGAGAACGATCAAGACTGTGTGAATACAATTAACTAAGTTTCTGTTGCTGATTGACAGATGTAAAGGAGATGAATGAAATGATATGAGACTTTCTTATAGAGGATTCCACGTTAAGAAGACTTCCTCCCATACCATCGCTTTTCTAAAAAAGAATACAATAGTATTGTTCACTCGTCAGAAAACCCATACTGATTATGCACAGGTTTATAAACATATTTCTTTTATTTACTATTCCTGAATTGAAGTATTTACTGTGGAAAATAGGCCTGCTAATCACTACACCAGCTGGAAATCTTTTGCACTGGTGTCGGTCCACACGACGGTCAGTGTCTTTGTACTGTAGCTAGAGTAGGGTAAATATTTCCAGGAAATGAGGAAGTTAGGACCTGACTGCTTACAACTATTTGGGTTGTTGTATAGGTCTCATGGAAGTGGGTAAAATAGTGTAAGTAGCAGTTCTAGGAAAAAAATCCTCAAAATGTGAAACATTCTGTACCTTAGATAGCGACTTTAGAGGGGAGATGCCATTATTAAATAGGCAGTACAATAATGTTAACGGTAATTTTACCACCGCTATGTAAAGATGGCTGGGCTCCTTGCATTACTATTGTTGCACTTCTTTGTTGTAAGTAATTATCATTTATGTTATTTTGAATCATAAACATTGTTTAATAGAACTCTCTCCATCTATTTAAAGTTCCATTTTACGGGCTGAACGATTATTGAGTATGTCACCAGATGTCACTGTCGTTCCCTTAAGAACAAAGAAATTATTATCCATTTTCTTCATTTTAACCACTACAAATATTATTTTTCCTACTGCTACTATTACCATGTACCTACTAATCATTTACAATTCAAAATAACGTAAATAACTATTTCGGTATACAAATTTTGTCCATAAACCGGCAGTTTAAATGCTTTTGATAAAACACAAACGTAAGCCAACAGAATCATTACTTACATTACTTACGAACTTCATTTCTTCCCATTTATTAAAAGTCTGCAATTCCATATTATAGCGAAGGATTTTTCAATGTTAGTTCGTTATTTGCTTTTTCTATAACTTCAAGAGAGATACAAATTTCTTTACAAATAGATCACGATTTAGTATTTTCAGCAAATGTTTCTGTTATGTTCAACTGTTTTCAACCGTGATTTATTTCAAACAAATTGTTGCCAACCAAAATTATCTTAATTCTGTTACATACAAAATTACCGTATTTTCGTTTGTTACTAAAAATTTAGCATTTGGTTTTAGGGGTTGACCGAACTGTTGAGAATGATTTTCTATACTATATTAGACCATGGGCCACCAATATGAAACCCTCCCCCCCCCCCCCGTGAGTATTTCCGACACATATATTTTTTTGTTCGTATTGCCATCTAGTTTAAGTTTTTAGTTGTTTGCCCCTTATCAATTACAGCTTTTACCCGGAAAACAACGGAAATCCGGAGAAAATTAATTTGTTTTAATGTTTCATTGTTCTTTGCTCCTAATATTCCCAAGCAATTTCTGACTCACACATTTTTGTTGGTATTGGCATCTAGTTTAAGGTTTCAGTTGTTTTCCCCTTACCAATTACAGCATGACAAAGAATACTGAAAAAAAATCGGGCACGTGCAAAGCCAAGCGACAGAAGTAAAACTTGGATTTTTAAAAAAAAATTATTTTTTCAATTTTGGTTTATTGGATTTTTTAAATTTGGGATTGTTGGATTTTTAAATTTTGGGTTTATGAACTTCTTTAATTTTGGATTTTTTAATTTTTTTAATTTTGGTTCTTTGGATTTTATATTTTCCATTTTGGATTTTTTATTTTTTAAAAGTTTTATTGAGTTGAATGTTTTCTGTGCACTCCGTCACAGCCCCGCTATTTTCGTGACGATTTTCTTCGTAACACAACTTTGAGTTAGCTCTCGATTTACACACTTGAAAAAGAACTTCTGTTGTAAAACTGCTACAAGAAAGTCTCCCTCTATAGTCAATGAAACGCAGTTATGAAGGGCACTGATACAAAGGTAATGCCATTGGGTGTCGAAGTACGTCATATCACTTTAACGTGGAAGTTGCTATTATTCGCAACAGGCTAGGATATGACCGCCTGCGAAGTCTTGGTTAGAGCACACGCAATACACAAGTGCTGGAGTAGTTGCCGCTCTGCTTAGCAGACAGGGGGTCTCAGCCGCCGTACAAGCGATAATAGAATGAGGAAGGGGAAACGGAATAGCCTATCTTTATAATGTTAAATACAATGTAGGCCTACATTTTCTCGTCGGCCTGGGTGTCGTATTTAGTATCGCTGGGTTTGATCCTGGCCCAGGTCGATGTCGTTTATGTGTGTGCATAAATGTGACAGTAGATTTACTGGTATGTAAAAGAACTCCTGCGGGACAAAATTCGGGCACATTGGCGACGGTCACAGGCCTAAGTTTCAGTACATAACCGTCGTTAAATAACCATATACAACCACCTACCTTTTCTCAGAAATCTACTATTAAGCTAGAGACTAGATCAAGATATCCATCCTGTATTAGTAGGCCTACTGAAAAAAGGATTTTTCATAATTTTTTTACTGAAATGAAATTTTTTATTTAAAAAAATAATAACTACATTTTGAAGTACATTATGACCTGAAAATATTTTAGAGATTAACCGATTCAAAATTTTTTTCAGTGTAGGCCTATGTAAAACATCTAAATAAACAAATGATAAAAATTTCAAGATTGTTGGTGAGAAAACGTACCTCTTACATACAAAAAGTAAACTTTAATGCAAGTTTAACCTTTGCTGAGGTCATGACGGCCCGCATAGAGCTTAGTTTTCTTTTTTCTTGAATAAATTTGCAGAGAAGTATCCCGTGTGGGTATTTTCTATAAAAGCGCTCAATGAGCGCTAAAAAAATATGTGAGTCAGAAATTCCCTGGGCATATTAGGAGCAAAGAACAAAGAAAAATTAAAACAAACTCATTTTCTCCGGATTTCCGTAGTTTTGCGGGGTTTCCAGGTAAATTCTGTAATTGATAAGGGACAAACAACTAAAAACTTAAACTAGATGGCAATACCAACAAAAAATATATGAGTCGGAAATTCCCACGGGGGGGGATGAGGGTATACAGTACAGTAGCTTACACTCTATATGTGATATAAACTTGAAATGTGACGCACTTAACTAAGACCTAAACAGAAATCACGATTTCAAATTTCAATTTGATTTGTTACAGTTTCATTTAATTGATTTTTTTTTAATTAAAATTTATCTCACAGATATTGAAATATGAATCTCAATTTTTAAGTAACGTTCTTTGATGCTTGCTTTACAAAATTATTGGTGCATTCTTTATTATTAAAGCCCGGATTTTCATGCACTATCAAACTTAAAAACATGCATGCATTCATGCACTATCGTATCTCCAAATATGCACAATGAAGGGCGAAACATGCACTACCAAAAATCCGCACTGTACAGTACTGCAATATATTTCAATTTCTCTTAAAAAATATACAACAACGAATTTTTCCAAATTCTCCTCACTTAAACTCGTGCGTTTATCAGTTAGGGCATTCTTGAACGCAGAAAAGGATCTTTCTACTTCACAAGAAGTAATAGGGGTATACTTACGGGAAGAAATTTGACTGAGGGTGATATCGAATTCCATGTCTCTTACATTTTTTTCACATAATACGTCTTTCACTGTTTTCAGAAGTTTAAGATCAGGATTTGAACTAAGTACCTTCTTAAGTTTTTCCCTGTCATACCCATTTCTCCACAACACGATTCCAAAGGTAATTCAACGTCTTCAACAATGGCTAGTGACTGACAAATTCAATCAGTGAACATTCTGTTTAGCAGTTATCTTTCAATGGAAGGTGGTTAGGGTCGGCGAGTCGGCATTTTCTTTTGTAGCTTGGAGATCATATTACTGTTTATTTAGAGTAAACAGTAGTTTGCACTCTCAAATTGATGCAGGTGGCAGACTCTGTTGTCAACTCAATCAAATAATAAAATCAGGTAAACTGATGTAAAATAGTGCCAGTATGTTTTTGTTTAATCAGTTATGACTGATTATGCAGTTATGCAGAATATGTTTTTTTTAAATTGATTTCCAAGTTAAGCTCCAGATTTATTCATTAAGCAGGGCTTACGGAAGAAGAAAGGTCTACCATCTCGGCCACCTGGGTCATTTTAACGGTCTAGTTGGATAAGCGCATGTAAAACAATAGTGTTTTTGTCATAGCTACCTGTATTTTAATTTCCAAGGCCTTATAAGATCACAGTAAAACAATAGGCTATGTTGTCAAGATAACTGATTTTCATTTTTTTAATAAATTCTTTCGAATACGTATATTGCCATAAAATAGGCACTAAATTGAGCATTACTCCGAAACAGATCAACCGATTTTATCCATTATGAATAGACGTCTTTCCATGGACATTGTAAATGTGTATACCAAGTTTCATAAAAATCCGGTAACGCGTATTTGAGTTACCGCGTCTTTAAAATATACACTAAATTGGGTTTTACTCCGGTACCGGTCAACAGATTAGGTTCAAATTCAATAGGGCACTTCTCATGGACGTCATAAATGGGTATACCAAGTTTCATGAAAATCCGTTACAGCGCATTTTAGTGATGGCGCCTTTCTATGAGAAAGGCACCATAATCTATTAAAATAGGCACTAAATTGGGCATTACTCCGGTACCGGTGAACCGATTTGGTTCAATATCAATAGGGTTCTTCCCATCGATATTATGAATGTTTATACCAAGTTTCATGAAAATCCGAAAAAGCGTACTTGAGTTATGGTGCGTACAGACGCACGGACAGACGGACGGACAGACAGACAGACGGACAGACATTTTTTCGTCCCCCACACAATCTCATAAAGTATCATACTGGCACTTAACAATGGTAATACAATACAACATTTTTAAGTTTCTTTGAAAAGTCGAGATTTTAGGACGGCACATTCATAATGTGCACAGTTATGCATGGTAACTTGATATTATGCACTAAAACCAGAAAATGGGGGTTTATATGCACTAAAAACGCCTGAATATGCTGTATTAATCCAACAAAATCCAAAACATGCATTATGCATGAATTTTGCCATAAAAAGGCCGAAATATGCAAACATGCACGGAAAAAATATGGTTATTTTGAATCCATAAGTCATGTAATGAGTAACTACGAAGTTCGAGAAGTGTAACCAAAGTATATAAAAACATTCATTTGCATGGAAATCCGGGCTCTATATTATTATACTTTTTGTTTTAAAGACTAATCTACTTAGGAAAATGAAATACTTTTAAAAAAAATGATGATTTTAAATGTTAGAAGAAATAACTAAAAGCAGTACAAAAATCTGATCAGTAAATTTGTTGCACATGTTGTGAAGTACATTGTAAAAATTTTCGGTGCAAGCATCTCTATTTTTGTGGGAGAAGATACATTTTTGAATTTTACTAGACATGAAAATTGAAAATAAGAAAACTAGCTGGCGCAGCAAAAACATCCCATGTGCAAACGGCAAGTTACATTTTAGTATATGCTGGATTTTTATATTAGAATTAAAAAATACTTTTTTTTTTTCAAAATGACTAAACATACGCGTACCGAGGGGGGGTTTGGGGTTTGAACCCCCCCCCCCCCCCCCATTGATTAAAAAATGGAAAATTGTACTATTTATTTCATTATTGTGATATGTCACCTTTTTTTAAAAACCTGCTTATAAATTACTTAATATGGGTTTAAAGCGTGGGAAGCTTAAAACTCGTTATTGTGCATCTTAATTTTTTAAATTTTCCGGGAGGAGGACCCCGGAACCCCCCTCTCCAGATGTTATAACCCCCCCCCCATATGGTCTGCCTGGTTACGCCTATGTGACTAAACGAACACCATACAGTTCACTCAGAAATTTTAATAGAAGTCTACAATCCTCCAGGTAGTCTTCAAGTACTGCAAGCGAATTTCAAGCATCAAAAATGTACACAAGCAACCAAAATCTCATTAACGTTTCCTACTTTCTCTGCAGGCAGTCATCCTTCACAATTATAGTAGCTATAAAGAAGGCTTCTTGACACCCCAAGGCCTCTAGTCATCTTGCTCGCGGCAGTGTATTTTACCCAAGCTCATAGTTAACATTGTCCCTTTCCTTTTCTCACACCCGGCTTGGCACAAAGACCTTCTCAAGCAGAATCATCAATATGAATATTTAACATGAATATTATAAACCAAGACTACTTACAACAAAGGAAATCCAACAAAAATGTGAACAGTCTAGGATGAGTATTAACAACTTGTGAGAACTCAAACTAGCCCCAAAGTATCTCCGAAGAAACCCTGAAGTATCTCCGAAGTAACCCCGAACTAACTGCGAAGTAACTCCAACTTAATTCCAAGTTAACTCAGTAACTCCAACGTTATCCCAAAGTCATATTGGCGAGAAAAAAAACACACACACACATCTCTCTACCACTTACATTTTATATAACTATTATTGATCTTATATTACGTATATTATATTACTGTTTCCAATAAATAAGTTTTCCTATTGTTAAAATATATCAAAAAAATTTTTTTTCGAAAATCTTTTATTTTTCGTATTACAAATCTGCTTACTTTCCCACATAATCACATATTTTGCAAACATTTTTGGTAGCGTGACACCAATTTTTTTCAAACCACTGTTGTACTATGCCCTGTCCTGTTGCATTTTTTTTGCAGTAAAAGAACTTTGTGAGACAAGAGTCCATGACGTTTTCTTTTGACAGGAGCTCGAAGATTTCTCAACACTCCACAATGGTACCACAGTGGTTTGGAAAAATTGATGTCCTACCAACAAAAAAGTTTGTAAAAAATGTTGATTATGTTGAAATGTAAGCAGAAGAGTAGTAATATGTAAAATAAAAGTCTCTCAACAGATAAATTGTGTTTAATGTTTTTTTAACAATAAGAAATCTTTATTGGACAACCCTCGTACATCCCTAAGCCCTAAGCCCTATTATTATTATTAGTGATTGAGGCGCTGCGCTACAAACCGGAAGGTCACATGTTCGATCCTCGATGAGGTCATTGGAGTTTTTCAATTGGCCTAATCCTTGTGGTGGCACTATGTCCCTGGGGTCGACTCAGCCTCCAACAAAAAATTAGTACCAGGAGCAATCCTGGGGGTAAAGGGGGCCGGTGCGTATGGCTGACAACCTTACCACCTTCACGTGCCGATTGTCTAAAATACTGGGAGCCTCAACCTCCTAGAACCCTCTGGGCCTCCATGGCCTGTAATAGGAAAAACTTTTTAAAAATTACTACTATGACTATAAATTGCTATTATTGTGATGATGATTTTATTATTATTATTATTATTATTATTATTATTATTATTATTGTTTTTATTATTATTATTATTATTATTATTATTATTATTATTATTTGGACGCGGACTGCCGCGAGGGGACCCTTCACTTCCAGCACAAGGCCAGCAATGCTATGTTGCTGTCGTGCGACAACAAGCATTATCGTGCAGCAGGTATCACGCGGCAGGCGTGAACCATACAGATAGTCATATATCACTGTCACTGCCCAATAAGGATATCTAATATATCTATATCGATGTATCACCACTGTTTATGAATAAGGAACACTCTTATTTATTGGATAGTACTCTCAGCTACTATATCTCTTCACACCCAACTGTCTTCCAGTAAATTGTCCTTCAACCAACCTGTTATTATTAAAAATGGCATTACAAAGGTAGGCCAAGAAGTCGGGTTCTTCTCTTAAGTAATTAGAAAAACACTTATTCTGAAGTTATTCAATTACATTTTTAAAAAGGCATACAATTTTGGTGACAGGTTGATTTTAATTTTGGAAATTGCACTACTAAATGCATAGATAATTTTAGAGAAGTTAGTTTAATTTTTAAGAAAAAATGGGAAATCATCATCATTAAATTAGTAGAAGTTTTCTCCGCCTTATACCCTCAATATATGTATATGTATATATATATATATATATATATATATATATATATATATATATATAAGTGTGTGTGTGTATACTATAAGGTACCCTTACTTAGTAGTCTAAATGTATATGTTACACATCATATGTCTATGTCATAACTAGGGACCGGATTTTTAGGTTTTTAAAAACACTGTTTTAGGTTTTCCATTAGGTGAAATAGTTTTTTTTTAGGTTTTTTGTCTACAAAATATCGTTTTCGAGTAGAATAATTGGTTTAATTAATTTTAATGTGCTACATAGGATTCAATACATAATACTTGTAAAGTTAAACTTAACAAAACTGACGTAATTAGTGTATACTTGCTTTAGGACAATATTATACAATTGAAGAAAGAAAGCATAAACAATCAAAAGAAGCAGTGAAAATACGATTGCCTCACATTTCCTGGTTACAGTATATCACTAAATATCTTTCAAGATTCTCAACTGTGAAGTTCTTCCTGCTATCTCGTAGTTAATAGTTAATACTGTATCTAGACACTAACCTTCTCAGGATTCGAATCCGATGCTTCTAGTTTAGTGAGTAAAATACTTTATGGTTGGCCAGATACTGTCCATCCTTGACAACAATGGGTTGAACGAAACGCTGGTGGTATTAATGTCAACCCGACAAAAATTATTGTCTCTCCGCAAAATATCGATTTCTCAACTGACAAACAAAAAAGACAAAAAAAAGTAGCCTAAATTAGATATTTTAGGTTTTATATCCCGTTTAGGTGTATTTAGGTTTTTATACCCCATTTAGGTATTTTTAGGTGCCATAGAATTAATGTGGGTGAATCCTATGGACATGATTCGAAAAAGTGTATGAGCGCTTTTTGTTTTGGAAGTAAGGAAAAAAATAGGTAAAAACCTAAGAATCCGGTCCCTAGTCATAACCCAAAATTCAAATTAAATTGTAAAAATAGTCAAATTTAAAATTATAGAATTTAAATTGTAAAGATTAAAAATTGTGCAAAATACTCGTCATGAATTTAAAACATTAAAAATATACATTATACTCAAGTTTTGAGAATAAATATACGTTTTGCAGTTCCCGGAATATAAGAAATACCATTAAACAAAATACTTGTCTATGTGTGGGTGTTTCTGTCAGTCAGTCTGTCGGTTTGTGTTTCTGGAAAGCATAGCTCGAGAGCGAAAAAATGTACAAAAACAAAATTTTAGGGTTATGTTGGGTTAGATATCTTCTGGGGATGTGAGACCAAGATTGGCAAGCATTTACTTTAAGAAAATTTTATTATTCGCGATTTTCTCGAAAATGGCTTTAAAGATGCTGTTCAATTTTTATACACAAGATGCTTATACTAAGAGCTAAAACTTTTATTTTAAAGATCTTTTCGCAAAAATTGCTGAATCATGATTTGTACAATCTCATGATCTAAGTCTTGCGGGACGAACAATTATTATTATCGTTTCTTCAGGCTAAACCAACCATATGCGCACTCCCTTATTCTACGGCATCGTATTCCGTAGCAGAATTTGAAGAGATAAATTTGTGTTGCCCATGCTTAGCGCAAAGAAAATGATGTGCGTGTATTACATAAAATTTTATTTGGATTATATGTATTAAAAATGAAGAAAGGATATAAGATAATAGAAGTAGAAGTAAAGAAATGCATAAAGAAGGAAAAAAAGAAAGGAGAAAGAAAAGACATGGCATAAAAACTAACTCCTTGGCACTAACATCCCAGAAGGGACAAAGCCTATCACCCGACCACTGCGTCATCTACCATAGGCAGACGGCAGGATAAGAAAAGTAAAACAAAATGAGCGAATGGAAGATAGAAAATAACAGTAGCCTAATAGAAATACTGGTAGTCGAAGAACAGTCAAATAGGTAAATAAAGAGGACAAAGAAGAAAGAGGAACAAAAAAACACATAAATAAAATAATATAAACTGATGTAAAAAAGTGCCAGAATGCTTTTGTTTAATCAGTGAAAATTGCAATTACGATATGCAGAAAATAAGTACTTTTTTAATCGATTTCCGAGTAAAACTCCAGATCGATTCATTAAGCAGAACTTACGGAAGAACAAAGTTCTTGTTTGATAAGCATTTCTGAAAGAATATATGGGTAGTGTTATTTGTCAAAGCTAACTGTATTGCAACTTTCAAAGCCGTATATGAACACTGTAAAACAATATGTTGTCTTGAGAACTGATTTGTATTTGATAAATCCTTTCTAATATATTACAATAAAATTAGCACTAAATTGGGCATTACTTCGGTACCGGTCAACCGATTTGGTCCAATATCAATAGGCTTCTTCTCATGGACGTTTTAATTGCGTATACCAAGTTTCATGAAAATCCGATAAAGCGTATTTGAGTTATCGCACGTACAGATAGACAGTCAGAAGGATAGGCATTTTTCCGTTCCCCACACAATCTCATAAACTACCATCGTGGCACTTAATAACCATTTTAATAAAACGCCTATATTTTTACAGTTCTGAAAGGTACATTATCTGAAAAGGTATGAACCAGTATGTCAGTCGTTAACGCAAAAGGTAATTTACCGTTGTGAGTACCAAGCGAGTTAATGTATCCCGTGTCAAATTGCTGCAGGAAGAAGCTATCATGCCGGTGCCCTTTTTAGCTCGTACTCCACCTGAAAGTAGGCGGCTAACTACACCTGTTCAGTACTTGCCCCTGCCAACGCTCTTTGCCTACGACATCTTCTCACGGGTTCAAAATCAATCATTAGCAATACATTCCCTCCGATAAATTCAATTTGTACTGGCAATGTTTCAAACCAGTTCCGCCATAAAACACCGTGGGACAGGATAGGAGTATAGTGTGGGCAAAAACATTCTACTTGAAATGTGAACATTACTTTTAGCTTGAAGAAGAGCCAGATATTCTTCATGCAGTATCTAGTAACCAGCTTAGAGTTGTGCGGAACATTATGGTAAATTTCAGTTTTGTCCCGCCCCTATGGAAGGGAAGCAGGGTTGCCAGATCAGAAACGTAGAACAGTCGTACCATTATCCGAAAATAGTCGTATGCTAGTTAAAACTGTCGTATGTTTTGTGATTTTTCAGTATAATGAACGTGTTGCGTTAATAATAATAATAATAATAATAATAATAATAATAATAATAATAATAAATAATCGGTATTATGCACCTTATATATGTCACGTAATTGTTAATAAATCATTTTATTTGTAAATGATTAGGTGTGTTTCGTTATCTTCCGATATGCTAAATTTGATAAAATACAATAGAATTAAAAAAACAGTAGTTGCCACAGTGTTGTAATTATTGCAAAAGACACAGGACTGCTTTCCAATCATACTGATTTTAGTAACATGCTTACAAAAACCATGAGAAAACAAATATCTGGATACATATCAAAATTTAAAATTCGTCAATAGATTGATTTTAAAATATATACAAAACGCTATGTTAAAAATAGTCGTACAAATAGGCGTATCACCCATGATTGCGTCGTACGTCGTACAAATCTATGAAATAGTCGTATGTGTACGACTATAGTCGTACGTATGGCAACCCTGAAGGGAAGGTTCATGCAATCATGCGTCAATTATTGTTCTAACATTGAAAAACCTTGTTCAAAAAATGCTTATTGCTTTCTGAGTTGAATTTATATTTCAATATGAGCATTCATAAAGTAATACTACTAGCGGCCTATAACTTTGAAATCAACTAGAAACTCTTTACAGAAACAGCTGGTTTACAAGAGTGATGATTTTAATACGCAGATAATTATTTTCATAATTTAAAATTAAACATTAATCTATTCACCTTATAACCTTTCCTTTATACAATATTTTCGACGACACTTATGTACGTCAAAAGCAATGAAATAGTTAAATCTAGCACTGAAATACGAGTATCAATGAAGACGATTCTTATTTATTTTCTGGATTGTTGCAAAGACTCTGATTAATCCTTAACTGACTGAAGAGGGCTTGTAGCAGTGTCTTCGACTATGGATTAGGAAAAAGTCAAAATCTGGATCGAATTTTCTTCAAGATGGGTTAAAGTTAAAAAATTCTAATGGGTGTAGAAAGTTATAAATAGTGAAGTCTTGGCAAGTACTAAACTGTAAGCCCAGATTCGATTCTCGCGAAAGGCAAGCTTTGGCATACGCGTATCAAACTGAAAATCCGGATTCGGTTTCAGCCAAAAACTTAACTTCACACAATTTAAAGCCAAATACAAGGTGCACTTTAAGCTCCGCCCACTCAATATTCACATTTTATTTCTCAGCGAAGGGTGACCAACTATCCTTGTATATTGTCGCCGACACTCCCGACCGTACCAAATATTAAAAATGCGAGAGTGCCCCTTTTACCAAATATTAAAACTGCGAGAGTATCCCTTGTACTAAGTATTAAAAATTTGAGAGTGTCCCTTGTACCAAATATTAAAAATGCGAGAGTAAGTGCCTTGTACCCATAGGTTTGCCTTGTACCCAACGGTTCATCCTCGAAGAATTCGCTAGATCGTGGTATAAAAGGAACTGCTTCACTGAGGGTGGGTCGGGAGGGATAGGCCTACGTCTCATGCGAAGGTGCACCTTATATTTGTTTTCCCAATTTTCTAACATAAATGTCTTCAGTGCACGGAAAATCTTGTACAAACGTAATTTTTATCCGGTTTTGTCCTCACTAAGAAAATGGTGTAGGCCTGTCGTGGGTCGGATGTTGGTGTAGGTCAATGGGATTTCTGTGTACATAAATGTAATAGGACCATGTCTGTAGATTTACACAGGGCCGCCACATGGGGGGGACTGCCGAACCCAAGGGATCCGGGCCCATGCCCCAAAGGGGCCCGGCTTGGTTCCGATGATGTGATATAATTTTATGGAAATTTCTGGTTGAAAACTGAAAAAGTTATTTTGTATTATGTTTGTAACTTCTTTTAGCAAATAGGCTTACTTTTATTTTCATTTTCAACTGTTGGTATAATATAATACTGCTGTAATGATCTAATTTTTTTTTTTCCTTTTTGGAAATTTACAGTCCTTATTTACTTTATTCTTGGTTCCAGTAGACTAGTCCTTGAAATTGTTTTGACTGTAATAGAAACACAAAACATTCATTTTAAAGCAGTATCATGTTTTGTATTTAGACGTTTCAACACAATGATTTATTAATCAGGAAAAACATAATTTAGAACAACAAATGAATACAATTAAATGGCCTAGTAATAAAAAAAATGTTGGAAAAATGGTTTCTGGTATCATTTGATAACTAACGATCAATGTAACATAAGTTTACAGTGTTTACACCAATTAATATGGCCATAGCAAACTATCCTTTTTATTACTTAAATCAGAAAGCTGAATGAGAATGGTTGGCGATCGGTGAGGGGCCCGCGACCAGTACAAAATAGTCCTGGGCCCGACCCGGAGATGTGGCGGCCCTGGATTTACAGGCATGCTAAAATAACTTTTGTGTAACAAAATTCCGGCACTCCAGCTACAGTCACAGGCCTAAACTGCAGTACACCCTCGCCGTTAAATAAAATCAGGTAAACTGATATAACAAAGTTCCATAATGCTATTTTTAATCAGTGATAATTGCAATTAAGAAAGGCCCTTGCAGAAAAGAAGTTATTTTTGTAATAGATCTCCGAGTTAAACTCCAAAAACAAAATGCGCTGGCAATAATATTAATGATGAAATAGGCCTATGATTCGCTGGCATGTTTGTTTCACGTTTAAAGCCTTATAGGTTATGAATGAATAAAAAGTCAATCTGAAATCCGTCTGTCAGGAATTACTTTAGGTGCGGTATATTGCTGCACAGGAACGAATAAGAAAAATACTCACATTAAAATATAATGTAGATATCGGTAGTCATACATATCTATAGAATGCACAATATAATATCAATATTCAACGGCTAGTAGTGTTTTAAATATTTTATTTATATTATTATTTAGGCTACACTGACATCGTTATGAAGAAATGAATCAATCAAGGCGGGCTAACAATATCAATAAACGATTGGAAATTTATTACGTTATGTTTAATACCTATATTGTAGGCCATGAAATAATTTTGTATCGCGCGTACAGACACACGGACGGACGGACAGACAGACATTTTCCCGTCCCCACACACAATATCATAAAGTACCATACTGGAACTTAATAACCTTATAACCAACCAACCAACCAAGACAATGGTTTTGGAGTATTTTCAACACATATGAGAGATAAGATCATGTGTTTAGGGTTTCTGTGTTATTTGCAATAGAACTGTCTTTGTTTTAGAGAAATTATCAAGCATCTATGTGAATGCATATAGATAAAAGTATTTTAAGTATTTGGTTCATGAGTTTTGCATAAGACTATTTCTTTTTAAATCAGAAAACAATATTGTGAATCGGGATTGATTCCGAATTTATCAGCGTTTAAATCTACCCTCTGACACACCTACTTTCCACGATAGCCGTGACATAGTTCTATTGTTCTCATAATCTCTTTGATTCCGACTGGACATTCATAATTGAGTGGAACTGATCTTTATTGCAAAATATAAGTTTTATTGAGAAACCTGCAGCATAATAGGCCATAATAATAATAATAATAATGCAGTTTAATCAGCATCGAAGTTCAGTAAGACATGAATTTTCACCAATTTAACATTCCATGCTTTCATTTGTTAACATAATATTCTCATATAATATCCAACAGAGACAATAATCTCTGGTTCATGAATGCATGTATATATCCATCTTGAATGTTAACTGTAGACTACAATAACAGTGGAAGCCCGGTCACAAAAATCACTAATTAGTGTGCCTCACAGCACTGCATATGACATAACTTGTCGTCATTGACAAGGACAATCAATCATAGGAGAGAGGTTCCATCTGGCACTGTGAAGTGAACTGTGGCTTAGGTCAGGTTGTAGAACAGTGGCACGGATAGCCAAAGGTCGTGGGTTCAAATCCCAGTGTCAGAGGAATTTTTCTCATATAATATTTTCATGTAATGTCCAACAGAGACAATAATCTGTGGTTCATGAATGCATATATATATCCATAATGTTCTATGTATGTTTATACTTTTACTGATTTTTCAATTAATACTATCTAGCCTCCCCGCTGTACCCAATCACACACACTTACTAAGGTTCCTGTCTTTTCAACCTGTTTGCTTGTATTTTAGCAATATGTGCACTACGATCGTCCTTTTGCCCCCATGGGGGCACATACTTTTTTCTATATTCGGTATCAGTTTTTTGAGTTTCCGTATCCTAATCTAAGTCATGCCATATCAATTCAACCCCTTCCGCCACACGTCGTAACATACGTTTTGTCTGATAAATATGCTTTTATTATTTTATATTTCTTCAGTGAGATCTTGTCATTCATTCCACTAAGAATTGAAAGGAATGAGTTGGCAGACAAACTTGCAAAAGAAGCAGCGTGAATGACGAACTGGACTTGATCTATATATATAAAACTTTAACAGCAATAAACAGTGAACAATGAAACAAAGCTCTCATCAAATGACAAAGTCTATGTGAGAATACAGAGAATGGTGCTCAATGTATATCATTCTTCCCACAAATAGAGCAATGATTAAAAGTGAAGTTTCCTGAAAGTCAGGAATTTACTGCATTAGTCACTGGCCATGGAAAACAAAATCTTACCTTTATAGAATTGATTGCGATTGATTAATAATTCTATATGTCCCTGCAACGAAAGTGAACAAACCTCCTGTAAAATATTAGAAAGTAAGTTTTAAAACAAGCATTTCGCAATCGAGAACAATGACAAATTACTAATAATGAGCTTGTAATAACATATATCAAGAATTTTCCAAATACATACTGTTCATTGACCAAAACAAACTAAAGTAACACTTTCTATGAATAACTAAACTTCGTGACATTTTAATATTCTGGCAGTTGGTAGGCTATATAATATTATAAGACATCTATGTTCTGTAAAGTTAATTTAAAAATGAAACATTTCTTAAAATGTGTATAACAGAATGAATTGAAATAAAATACACATACGTTAAAAAATTCCATAACAAAGATGGAACATGATCAAAATATTAGTCAATTAATCCTTACATGGGCCTCCAGAAATTTTCTGCTACACTTCTCCTTACAGAGAGTTAATAGACAAAGTTTTTTTTTAATAATCAGAATAAAATAGATTTTTTACCAAAAAGTGCCATGTAGACTACAGCCATAAAATACAGGCTTTCATGCAGGACAGTAAGCCTAAGAGCGGCACAAAGGTCAGAGTGTTTTAATTGCCACGCAACGTCGTGTTAGATAGCACAAACTCATAAATCTGGTGAGCAGGCAGGCGTCCTTGTGTATGTCTGGAATCTTAAACTCTCATGTCCCTACGAGCCTTGAACAATGTATTTTTCGACTTATAGGAAATAGCTGTAAGTATGACGAATTTAAAGTTATATAGCAAGATTCCTTTCACATGATACAAAGAGCCTAAAATTATCATCGAGATAAGGTTCACGTTACTGCGTCACCATTTTCCTATTTTTAAGTCATAATGTTCATAGATGTTATCTGGATGTTCACGATCCGAACTCCGCGCAGTTCACTACGAGGCACTCCCTGCGAGGATTATATTCACATCTAGAACACCCAAAGGACCTTCATGGCTTACTAATCGGATAATTGGGTGGTTATATGGTTATTTAAGTTTTTTAAATTAATTAATTAATTTATTTATTTATTCATTTTTAAGTCCACCGCTGTGGCGTAGGGGATGCGTTTGCTTCTCTCACGCAGCATGTCCGGGTTCGAATCCTGGACGGGACAAGTTACCCAGCTGGAGTTTTTTCTCACCTGTGAGACAAATGCCGGGTAATTTTAGACCCTTTTAGTCCCCGGATATCATCTGGCCGTCATTATCATCTTCATCTAATCCTTGCCTTGTTCAGAGTGAATGTGTGTATGAATGGTGTGCCTCGTCTTATGTTTGTGTTGTCTCGGAGATGGCCCCGGAATTGGACTGATCACTCATCTGAGGAAGCCTCCACGTCCTTGTCTGGTCAAAAATGTATGTATGTGATCCATAGATAAGCCCTCTCCCGACAAGTTGCGGCCCTGTAAGACCCGGGCGGCGTGGGTTGCTTAAATGTCCCTAAAAGGGAGAGGTAGGCCTAAAAGTAAGGTAAAGAAAGAAGAAAGAAAGAAAGCTTTTTCAAGCAAATGTCAAACATTTCTGAGCACATTTGAAATTCCATTCTGAAGAGATATATATTTTTATTAAATATACGAACTCGAAATATGTCAGCAACATTTGAATATGCCTGTTCAAAATTCGTAGGTTTAAATAAGTAAAATATTAAGAACTAAATAAGTAAAACATTTTAATATGGCTAAAACAAAACAAAATTCATAGTTTTAAATTAAAACTGGGTAAGTACTGCCTGCCTTGCTTGCTCTGAATATTCCCCATGGGTTTCAACGAATGTGAAACGTGTTATTTTGAATTCACACTCCACTCAGACATTGAATTTAACATCACTTCTCTCAAAATATAGGCCTAACTAGTTAAACTTAGCGAATTTTGACATTTAGGTTAATGAAAAATTATGAAAATATGCAAACACGCCATATAAACACAGACATCTTGAACAACTATAGGCCTAGTTCAAATCGCATGTAGGCCTACTATACGTCAAAGTCGTACCCAAACAACTTCCTGACCGCAACTTTGGCACTATTATTATTATTATTATTATTATTATTATTATTATTATTATTATTATTATTATTATTTTTGAATTTTCAAAATTACAGAACCCTATTTTACCAGCTGGCATATTAGGATTATGGATTAAACATATATACAGATTATACAATACATTATAGGCCTACATTAAGAGATGCCTAACAGACTGGCTTTCCTCTTTTAATTTACAGTTTGCAGTAGGCCTATGTAAGTACCGGTATTCACAAAATTTCTTGAGTCATACATAATATAGTATGGAATAAAAAGTGTGAAGCTATTCTATCTTACACTCTTGGGAAAAACAAATCTTTCGTTGTGCTGCCGTTGGCAGTGTGGGAGTCAGTTGCTGAAGATGGCTGTATATGCAGTTGAAAGCACTCCAACAAAGTAATTCAGTTTACCCTAAACGTGGTAGTGAGTGTCAGTTAAAAAGTCAAGTTCACATTGAGTTAAATCACTACAATATGGACAAAATTGAAGAATTGAATATAACGAGATTTTTCCAAAACTCGAATTTAGTTCTTCTGAATAATTAAAATTTTTCCAATGGACAGTCATCTCGAAACCTGTTACAGGAAGTGTTCATGTTCAAATATAGAAGGCAGGCAAAAAAGTGTCGTCCTTGACCGCCTCATGAGGTGCAATTTGCGCCACACAGGCCCCCACTGAGTCTGGTAAACAACTTGTGTCGTGGACGATGTCCATTTGTCTTGTGAATTCTGGTAATCATGGATGACTGTGATGAATATCTGCTCAGCATGCATAGTGTCTTAGTGTTTGAACCTGCTGAAACCTGTGAAATTGCTTCCATCTGGAAATTATATAAATTAACTATGTGTCTTTTATTTATGAGCGAATAACTAGATTCTATAACTTGAAACTTCTGCCGCAAAACGAGTATTTCTGGAGTTTAGTAAAAACGAAAGAATTTACTAGACTTCAGATTAAACTATGATCTCATGCCCAGTAACATTCAGTATCATTCACTGCTTCATTGTGTTGATTATATGTTAGATGTATTTGGATTATTTGAAACATTTTAAGTTTTTTAATGGAATTTAGTTAAAATGAAATAAACAGAAACATTTTTACTAATTTTAAATAATGATGGATCCATGAAGATGGTGTCTTAGACCTATAGGCCCGGCATAAATAAAAAATCAAACTTTAAAAAAAGGTATCACATATTTACTTTGCGGATCATGAAAGATGAATCTATCAACATTATAAATAACAATAAAACCAATAGGCCTACAATAGCTTTCATAAGTTTCTTCAAAATCTCACGAGTGCATTACCTTAAGTTGTGAAACCTACTTCAAGCCTATGCAATTCTTCTTCTTCTTACATACTTAAAAGGAATGCATTTAAGGGTCGAATGTAATTCTTTCTTCAGTGTAGTATCCATGGTATGAAGCCAAACAAATTCTGATGAAAAAAGAAAAGCGAAGATGGGAAGAGGGTGTTGAAGGGGAAGAAGTATATAGTGATGAAGAAAAAGAGAAAAGATTAAATAAAGAAAAAAGATACAAAAGTCAATCATTAAGGATATGAAAAAAGGGAAAGGGAGAGGGAAAGAGAAAGATGACGACAATGCCCAGAAGAAATAAATAAAAGGTAATGAACGCTGATGAAAGGTTCATGTCTTTTCAAAGGAGTTTTTATATTGATTTTTTTTTTGTGATCAACAAGGATTTAAATGCTAGTGACGTAAGAAGCTTTACAACAAATCTTCTAATTGACATGCATTAAACATACTTCATAACAAACAGAGTCTTCTTTATTGTAACCACAGAAATACGACGGTTTCTACAATATGGCGTCATCTACTTAGTCACTTTGAACAGTCACCACTTGTGTATACCTGAAAAAAAATATTGTGACACTTAAGATAATGCTTGGTCCCTACAAGGGAGAGGTAAAACTACGAAAGAGAAAGAAAGAAAAAAGATAATACTTACTTTATAACTTGACTCTTCAAAGACTTGTGCTTAACTTAAACACAGAATAGAATAATTTACCTTCACATTTGCATGACATACAAAGGAATTCGTTTATCATGTGATCCATGCATCGTAATCCACGTTAAGAAGATTATATTAGTAAATTGAAGTAATGTCTTCATTGTGCATAAGGATGGGAGACATGAGAATAATGACATATCTGAGGATATTTTCTAGTGAGCGGCCAGCGCCGGTTTGTTATTGATGGTCGAGGAGATGCTCTTGGCGACCCGAGAGGTAAATCATCCCGTGCCGTCAGTGCACGTTTCTTAAGCTCACAGTGTGTTCAAAAAGCAGATAAATTAAGTGCAGGACCAACAAGAATAACAAAAACAGAGCGAAAACGACATTCTGACTTTCAAGCAAAAAATTACTGTGACCATTAACTATTCAGTTCAAAGCGGGATTAGAATTAGAATTAGAATTAGCCCTCAAGCATCCCGTAGCGGGCAAGGGCCACCTGGTCAGGGCCGTAGCTAGGCGGTGGCGAGATGTGCCCCCGCCAAGGGCGCAGTTACAAAGAGGGCGCAAAATTAACCATAAAAAATCCTGCATTTTTTTAGACTGTTGCAATTTATCAAGCAATAAAAATTCCACGTTAATGGAAGAAATCTTTCAGTTTATTAAAAATTACTGCACGTGAACTATCTGTAGTATTATTCCGATTGTCTACAAACAAAAAGCAGTCATGCAACGTTATTTATTGACAGAGTATGATAAGATAAATCATGAACAATATGGAAAGATATAACGACAACAAAAATTAAAATGTACTTTATTATTGAGTGGTTAAACTATTCGAAAAAAATACTTTTACCTATATTAATGTGTTAAACATTTTAGTATGCCTCAGGCCTACTATGTACTTACTTTTGATACTAGATTTTATGATTTAATTATTTTTTAAGTAGTTCAGTCATCTGAAAATAACGCCCAACACTTAGTTGATTTTCAAATTGAGGTTTAGGTTTTCTTTGATAATAACAGTGTTTTTATATTAAAATAATAAACAGTTGTTCAGTATTGGAGGGCGCAGATTTGTCAAACTCGGCAAGGGCGCAGATTTGTCAAACTCGCCAAGGGCGCAGATGGACCTTGCTACGGTCCTGCTCCTGGCATACCAGGGTGGCTGACTCGTGAAGGAACGTTTCAGGCTAGCCTCACCTGAGAACGCTAAAATTTAAGTATATAATTGACCCTAGCTTTAGTACAAATTTTCAAGGGTTTTCCACTTCTTTCTGTCTCTGGCACTCGTAGACCACAAGTTCCCCACAACACTCTTAAACTCGTCCTCCCATCGTGATTTCTGCCTTCCAACACTCCTTTTCCAAGTTCTGGGCTCCCACACTGTCATCGCATGTGTCCATCTCTCCGGGTTCATTCTCATGACATGCCCTGCCCACATCCATTTTAATCTGGAAGCAGTAACCATCACATCCAAAGTGGGATACCAGTAGGCTATGTGGAATTTCAAACAATTACAGCTACGAGGGAGAAACAAATGAAAACAGCAATTAATTTTTTTCCACTATTTTGCTGTAGGAAGAATGTTTGCTTGTACATTATTTTCTACATAGTCCTCTCCCAGTTCAATGCACCTACGCCATTGGATAGGAAGAGCTTCGATACCGCGTGAGAAAAATTATTTTGGTTACCGCAAGTCTCCTTCAGAAGTGCGGCTGGGAGGTGTTTAAACATTCAACCTAGCCCGGACCTATCTCCCAGTTATTTCCATATTTTCCTACACATCACGAAATGACAAAGAATGACATGGAATGACAGAGAGGCGAAGGTGATTGTCACACGGTGGTTCAAATCCCAGGCGGCATACTTCTACGACACAGGTATTCAAAAGTTTCTACCATGGTAAGACAAATGTTTCAATTTCGGTGGCGAAGAAGTTGAAAAATACCTGAACATTGGCTGTGTTCCTTGCAATAAATATTTCCTTTAAATCGTGTTTTGTTTCTGTAAACGGCCTCAGGGAAATTCACTTTCTGGACGCGCCTTGTAGTTCATACTAAGCGGAAAAAACCTACATTTTAGGACGTATTAAATATCGTTGATGAAGTATTTTTATACGAACCCAGAGATTACTGAACAGATAATTTTCTTAGAACTTTGCTGAAGGCAATAAATATGCAGATTGCATACGTGACCCCTGTAATCACCAACATAACATCACGTCATGTAACATTCACAACCTTTAAAGGAAGACAATGAACTAATTTTCTGCTTTTAATTTATATAACGAGTACGCTAAAGGAATGCAACTCTTAAATGCATCTGTAATTTAATGTAATAAATCTATTATGCAGCATATTTAAAGGAGCTACCGTGTAACGCGATAACTTGGTAGGCTATAGCTAGAAGGAATATGCAAATTTCACAATTCCCTTGTGCTTTTTAAAATTACGTTCCTTCTGGTCGATCTTGGGATATCTTCTCAATTCCTCATTACGTTAGTAATAGCCTAATAAAAATTAAACCACAATCATAATGCTTCTATCATTCCTTCTTACTCCTTATCTACAAGTGGAATCCTTATAAAACAATTTCCATTAGGAAGGTATTTTTATCAATAATATTTCATTTAATTGCGAAATTATCTACATCGCATGTTTAATTCTCTTTATTAAGTGCCAGAATGGTACTTTCTAAGATTGTATGGTGTATGTCCGTCTGTCTGTCTGTCCGTCTGTCTGTCCGTGTGAGCTGGCAGAGAAAGCTTACTTGTCAGCATTCATAACTTTCACCCTAAAAGTGTTTTAAGCTCGCTGAGACAACGCCGACAGCGGCTATTGTCCTGTCTTCTCCTTGGCACAGCTCATACTATTCAATCACCTTATAAGTATCAAATGCCATCATTATGTTAGGGAAATAATAAGTTTTAAGAAGAAGAAATTAATAAGAAAGCAAGAAAGAAAGAGAAAATCAAATAGGCCTAAGTAGGAAATAGATACAGTGAACGCCACTTAATATAATCACGGATAAGGTTACCAGTCGGATAATGTTATCACTTTTATGAAGTCCCGTAAGGAATAATACTGTTATCACATTTTCCTTTTTGCGGCTTTATTTCCAAGGACTGTACGTCATTCAAAATTTCATTTTTAAGGGTTTCGTTTCTAAGTCAATTATATTGTGTTTTACTGGTGATAGCAATTCTGTCCCCAGCTCACAGGATCACCAGTTCGAGGGAATGCCATTAACGGACATTACCTAACTTTCTATTTTAAGCAATAAATCATGTTTCACCCCACAGTTAAGCTGCAGCTTTAGATTTATGAAGATAAAGGACATGCAGTGATGGATAGTGTAAAATGAAAAGACTTGAACAGTAAGATGTTAGATATTTTGTTATTCGGTGTTCACCACAGATCAGTGTAGACTTCCAAAAACATTCGCAACTCGTAACTGAGTATAGAGTATTGGTTAATGAACTCCTAAAGGAAAGTAAAAACAATTTAAAACTGTGTTACTGGTTGAAAAAATATTTGCTTGCAGTCAATTACTGTATTAGCCTATGAGTGGTTCTATGATTCACAGTTACGTATTATTTTATGAATAAATATATTTAATTCTGTTTTGTAGTGTATTACTCGTATCTTATATATGAATAAATATTCTTCATTTAATTCCATTGGCTACTGTTATCAATCGGTTAATATTATCCGCATAGCTGTTTACTTCTCCCTTTTTGGATTTAAGCGACCCAAGCCGCCCGGGCCTTACAGGGCCGCGACTTGTCGGGAGAGGGATTATATTTGGATCACATACATACTTTTTTGACCAGACAAGAACGTGGAGGGCCTCCTCTGATAAGTGATCATCCGAATGCCGGGGCCACCTTCGAGACAACATGAACACATAGGACGTGACACACCATTCACACACACATACTCACTCCAAACAAGGCGAAGATGGGATGAAGATGATAATGGCGGCCAGATGATATCTGGGAACCACAAGGGCCTAAAGTTACCCTACATTTTTCTCACAGGTGAGCAAAAACCCCAGAAAAAAAAAACCCCACCTAGGTAACTTGTCCCGACCAGGAATCGAAACCGGGGCCGCTGCGTGAGAGGAACGAACGCATCCCCTACGCCACAGCATCTTTCCAATTATAAAATATAATTAAATTCCAATATTTTAATACTTTCTTCGAAATTATTTTTCGGTTGAAAAATCTCTGAGATTATGCACACACAATCCACAGACAGCTAGAGAACATTCTCTTCAGTCGCTGTAAGATGTCTATACGCGGCAGAGGTGCCTGTTAAAGTGAGACCGACATACAATCACCTTTGGGCGTGTTCTTCTTTCCCTACAGATAGGTAATTACCTCTAGAATTACGTTCCCATACACGAACCAATACATTATCATAAGAAAGTAATTGATTTTCATGTATGTGAACACATGAGGTAATATATCAAAGGACAGCATAATGTGACGTTATTTGGAAGATTAATCCTTATGACCCCTTTACATGTAGAACCGTGACGAGTTGATCGTGCACACTTGTCAAAACATATCCCATCTAATGACATCTACCTTTATTTACATGAAGGATCCATGAGCTATGAGATATCAACACAATAGCATCACCTCTTCAACTGATGCATTATGCCCTATTTTTATGTAGTCATTCGGGGTTTCAAAATGAGAATTAATTGAACGTACGGTAATATTCTAATCACAGAAAGCAAGGCATCCGATTGGTAATTATTCCTACAACAAGCTTCAAATACTGTTACACTTTCACTGGTCACCGATTATAGTAGGCTACATTATGCAACACGTCTACAATTCATTGATGAACTTAATTATGAAGTGATTAATTTTCCAACTAGTAACTTACGTTTATGAATAATCTAAAAAATGTTTTTTCCACCAAAGTACTATTCTTTTGTAGGACTAGGCAGAGTGTAATGCTGAATACGAAAAAATTATTTACATATATCATTTATTACATTTATTAATAAACATGAAATGTGGTTTATTTATACATATGTGAAATCGAAGTACTGTAATATATGAAGATAATTTGTTTGGAAGACAAAGATGTATTGACGTAATGTCTTGCGTTCACCAGAAGTTAAAAATAACCACTGAGTCACTGTTAAAAGTACTAATTGTGCCTTATATGATGAAAGAGATTTGTTTATTGACTATTTGGAGAGGCACCAATATATGTAAAATGTAATAGGCCTCTATTAGTCCAGAATAAAAATCTAGAATTGTAGTTGAGAATTATATTAAAATTTACCAATTAAAATTATTTTAGACTTAAAATAACGTCCATATTGTAATATGCTGTCCTCTTCTTGGTAAAGTTCTTCCATATGTTGTTAAAAAAATCACTTATTTATAAGTGAGTCTTATTTAAGTCTAAAATGACGAGTATCTTAAGTACCATTATAGGCAATTTACATACGAATGTTTTGTACGACCATAATTAGTCTAAGTGTTTAAATTTTGAAATGTTATATTCACCCAAACAAACGCCTGCGCTGGCTGGCTGCTGGTTGTAGTTCTTGTCTTCTACGACAGATGACAGCTTGCGGCGTCGATCAAATCGAAGCTTCCTTTCCGTCGTTTTCTTGAAACTAACGGATTTTGACAACACGAAATGAATTCATTTTAGTGTGATAAAATTAACAGGAACTGAATTGATTATATTTTAAATAGAGGCTATTTATTACGCATGTTTGAGCTGATACTCTCAAGGTCTCAAGTTCGTTTCGTGTTCGATATTAATCGATACCATACTGATGTTATAATGAAAATCTGCTTCGAAATGGATATCATTATGATACCGTTACGTTAAACGTAATAAGCGTATTATAACATAAATACTACTCCAAGGTTAAAGAATTGAAATCCTCTTGAAGGCGAAAATCCTGCAGCATTTCTTGTTTTATCATTTGGCGATTAAATTCCGCTCGAATTGTGTGACACTAGGAGGTGCCCGCGGCTTCGCCCACGATAATTAATTGAAAAATTAAAAATTAAGAGTATAACAATTATTAAAGCATTATATTTATTAACACTTGCACGCGAATCATTCATAAACTAAACCATTAGTAATTAATGAAACAGCTAAAATTCCGGTTTCAGAGTACATTCCACGATTAGAAAGCGCCCCCTGGGAAAACGATCTCAGATTCGATTATGCAGTTCCAAAGGAACCTGTGAACACATAATACGTATTGTTTCTCAACTGTTTGTTGACAGATGAATATGATGTGAATTTTATTTGATAAATTCAGTGTAATTTTCAGAAATTATGTAATTTATCAAGGGAAGGAATGGTTTGTTTCTATTTTTATTGTCCGCGATACTTCCATGGTTAAACTATCAATATTTTACAGCTGGTGCCCGCGGTTTCGCCCGCCATTATTAATTGACTCCAGGATTTTTAATAAATTTGCACTGGCAGCTTATTAAAAATGTTTGTGGTTCAGAGCTATGAAAATTGTAAGTAAAAATAAAATTAGAATATTTGTTCATTGTGTTCATTTCACTTAGGCCTTATATAATAAATAAACGGTTTTCCTAACGGTATTATATTTGTATAATATTGTAAAAGTTTACACTGCGAGAGACGAACATCGCCGAGTATGCCCGATGTTTCACGAAGCGGGCGAGCGAGTGAGCATGCTATTTAGAGCCGTTGAATTGTATAAGAGTAGATGTACTTTATTAACAATGCTACTTGAAGTACGATAAGCATTTTCTAATAAACATTTGGTAACTATCACCGTTACCGCAAACTCCACAACGATTTGTGCATTTAATATCTTTGTTTAGAATATTGTATATATTATTTAATTACTTATTTATTTCAAGCAATCTAAATTTGTAGAAAGTACAGTAATAAAAAATACTAGTTTAGGTTAGTGATTCCAAAGATTGGGCTGAAGAGAGATGGGATTGCCTGTGTTGAATTGAATTGAACAGTATTAACTTGACAGTAGTAAACTGAGTAAATTGGATTAGATTGTATGGATTGAATGCCATTCAATTCGTTTGGAAGCATCAGATTTGACAGGATGCTGAGCTGAATTAGATTGTATTAGACAATGTATTAGATTAAATTGATTTGGTTTAGACTTAATTCGAAAGTATTGTGGATTGTTATACATAGGCCTATCAAAAGTAAATAAAATTAGTAAGTAGCCTTCCAGCTCTCAAAGTGAGTAGTTCCAATTAAGGGCTAAACTCATTGGTGTAATGACCAATTGACTGAAGATGATACATTAATGTATCGAAACCTTAGTGTCAACCTTGCTGAAAACGAAGTTACAGTGACAAAAATTCCCACAGCCGTTAATGGGTCCATGACCGGAGCCGCTACTTCTCTATCAAGTAGCTCCTCAATTTGAATCACGAGGCTGAGTGCAGCCCGTTCCAGACTTCCCTACCTCAGAGAAATCCGAGGAGGTACCGGGGATCGAGCCCGGGCCGACGGATCTGTAGTCAGCGAATTAAAACTATACCCTATACATAATAATTATACTTAATTATGTAATGGACCTACTTAACACTAAATAAAACCGTTGATTATAACCACTGTACTTCGTTTTCAGTATAACTTAACCCTTCGTTCCTGGTTACTAGATACTGGCACAAAGGCGATTCTTTTTTGCCGTCTTATTTGTTAATTTAAAAAACCTACTAACGGAAATTAAATTTATCGTTGAATAGTATGGCCTAAATAAATAGTAAGTGAAAGTGGTATGTGAATTATATGAACGAAAAAATACAAGGGAAAAAAAGAAAAACTTATTATATTTTACAGATGGAAGAAAAAGAATGGAAAATATGGTTCAATAAGTTAAAGACATAAAGACAGAAATAAAGAACGCAGCATGTGTATGAGGGAGGAAGGCCGTCCCAGTGTGACTCCACATGTAACACACGAATTTGCTTCATCACCGCATCACTCACAAATGAAGGCAAACTGCTCAAGCTCCTAATATTGACATACTTTTCTCAAAAGGTCGATCCGAAAATGGTGCCTTCATTGTAACAATATGGAACACCGGTTCAAATGCAATATCATCTTTTTACGGTCCATATAATCCATTGTTAATAAGTTGATTTGCTTGAAAAGATGCCATATCCACTTTTGAAGTGAATGCAAATTTTAGCACAATTTAATACCAAATATTTGATTATTTTTGCTTTCTCTACCAGTAACCGGTACTGTGTTATTTGTAGAGGACACTGAAATTCGATGTGGAGTTTTCGGAATTGGTCCCATTTTAAAGTCTCCACGTCTGTGTGTGTATCTGTCAATCTGTCCATGTGACTGTGTCTGTGAATGGTAACACTCAAATACAGAAGAAGGTTGGTGGTCGGTCAAAAAATCAGTTTGCCTCACAATACTGTACCGGTATATGAGGTAGATGTCTTTCAGTGAGGTAGACATTTAAGGATAATAAATAATAGGAGAGAGATTCCATCTGGCGCTATAAATCGAAGTCAGACCTGCTCATTTGGTAGAGAACCAGCACGGAAAGCCAAAGTTCATGAGTTCTAGTCCCAGGGTCGAGTCCTAAATTGTTATTCTTATGGATGAATGTTTGACTGGCTGGAGATCAGCTGGCTGGCTGTTTGGAGATAAATTTGTAATTTCGTTTATGATAATATTAAGTATTTGGGGAACTGAATGACTGGCGCTCACATTGCTTGAGTGGTGACGATCATCGATCTACAGTAGGTACTGAAATGCAGTCTATCCTGTGAAGCTAAGAATATCGTTTCGTAAATTAGTCTTTATTATGTTCATGGCTACTGCTATATGAATAAACAGTTACCGTAACCTTATTCAAGTTCTTGATACGCACTATTGTCCATGTTGACATACGGCATTGACAGAAAATGAATAACCTGTGAACTTTTTTGGAGTGGGCCATGGTTCCTGCCGCAGGCAAAGTAACCTACACAACTAGTGCCAGATGTGTGTTTACATGTATTTTAAATTACGGGATCTTTACAGCAGTTTATCACTGAACACCATTTTACTACTTCAGCTGAAGAGTAGAAACGTTTAGGTTTAGGATAAGCTAAAACTTACATGTTCTAGTCTAGTCCAACGGTAGATGCTCAGAGGACTTGTCGTAAGTCATAAGTAAACACCGGAAGTTAGCAAAAAAATGTTCAAAATAGACAAGCAAAGGAGGGAAATAATGATCTTGAAAATTTAATTTCTAGTTTTTTTTTTTTTACAGCAAATATCGTCCGGTAAATTCCATCTTTAGTCTTTATGTCTCTTTAATCAAACCGCATAAGAAGAAAAATCAAACATAGCATAGCAAGATCATATTAACTGGATTTTTATTTTATAATAGTGTTGACACCAGCATTTAATTTGGACGGGCTTTAATACTTTATAAATATTTTAGATTGTAACTTGGCACATATTATACATTTTAGTAATATTACGACCTACTGGAAAGTATTGCCACATGTGTGGCAAATTTTAATTAGTGTCAAGACTGATCCTTATTACCAAACACTAATAACATTTTAACTTGTGGTAAGGCTTCTTCTTTCATGATTGAAGATATAACTTAAGGTGGCTCCTTAGAAATTCATATTATTGTAAGTTACATATGTTACATACGTTACATATGAACTAACATTTTATTGAGAATATTTTAGGAGAAAAATTCCTCCGGCACTAGGATTTGAACCCAGGACCTTTCGCGCCAATGCTCTACCAACTGAGCTAAGCCGGAGCTCAATTTACAGCGCCAGATGGAACTTCTCTCCTATGACTGATTGCCCTAATGGTCTACCTCACAGACAGACAAGTTAAGTCATATGCAGTACTGTGAGGCACACTAAGTAGTGATTTTTGTGAGAAGTTCCATCTGGCGTTGTGAATTGAGCTCCGGCTTAGCTCAGTTGGTAGAGCATTGGCGCGAATAGCCAAAGGTCCTGGGTTCAAATCCCAGTGCCGGAGGAATTTTTCTCCTATAATATTCTCATGTAATGTCCATCAGAGACAATAATCTGTGGCTCATGAATGCTTATATATCTAACATTTTATTGTTACTTTTTGCTTTAATTTGTTTACTCTAATTGCTTACTTCAGTGTGTATTAATATTTATATATTTTTAAGTATACTGAGTCCATCTGGGCTACCTCCGTTGGGAGGCAGTTAAAAAAAATATTGTTTTCTTTACTTAAATTTAAGAACTAGATTACAAAGGAGCTTAAATACTTTAATAGAAAATGGTAATCTGAGTTATCATTTTATACTAATTTTATACATTTATATTTTAAATCATATTTCCAAAGCTATTGACAATTTTATTTTCAAATAAATGTTTTTTTTTGTCAGAAAGCTCCACAAAATCAGCACCTTATGACTTCGTTAATTTTT
The DNA here is from genome assembly GCA_964059195.1 of Ectobius pallidus. NCBI lineage: Eukaryota > Metazoa > Arthropoda > Insecta > Blattodea > Ectobiidae > Ectobius > Ectobius pallidus. The sequence continues at coordinate 124,890,284 of CAXKWD010000009.1, forward strand.
TCCCAACAACAACTTAGACGACAGCAATTATACCCTGTTCCATTACGAGATTTGTCCAAAGCGTTTATTACTAGGGCTGAAAATCGATTAAAATTTCTAATCGAGTTAACGTTTGACTTTAATCGATTAATACACCGATTAATCGAGTGATTAATCGACAAACAGGTCGGTATTTTAAACGAAACCAAAGTGTACATTTAATATTGTTTTACACGTTTACTAACTACTACACTACAGATAATCAGAAGAAATCCTGAATTAATGAATACCATTATTAGTTAACTAGTGAAAAAATATATACAAAACTGTGTGTGCAGCAAAATCGGTTAGATTCCAGTAAGATAACTTTATTCCCTTTAGCATACTGAATATTCAGCATCACGGTAAACCTTGCAAAACTAAACTACCCTTCAGGTTTCTGAATAACGGGAATTGTTTGGACCCAATAGGTTGAATGATACATGATGTGCCAAGGCCGGAGAAACGAGAGAAAGCAGTTTGGTCATTTGACCCATTTCTCGAAAAACGTTTTTCAGAATTAGAAATAAACCGATTAATCGGAAAATGTAATTGATCGACGATTAAATGTTTAATCGATTAATCGCTCGATTAATCGGTACAGCCCTATTTATAACTGACTTGATACTAAGTTCATAACCAAAAAACCTAAAGCATTTGGTGATGAAGGTTCTCAATTTTACTTCAAAGGTGAAGATAAAATCCCTACAAGACTAAGAAAGCATTACCACAGTGCGATATTGGCTATGTGCCTGCTTTGTACTTAAACGACCCGACTTCGATTTCCGCCAGAGCGATGGCTGCACATGAATGCGAAGTGTTATTGTGTGAGGCGGTGTCTTGCATTTCCGGGGCGTGTGAGTCGTATGTAAATCACCTAATTTCCATGTAATGAGCGTACAAATAGCTGAGCGGCCAATTGACACAAACAGATCGGTTTCGTTTGACACATTGGCACAGCTATTAACAACAACTTAAGGGAAAATTTTCAACTTTCTCTTTTATTAGTGAAATATTCGTTATGCCGCCTCTATGGTTCAGTATTTAGGGCGTGGGCGTAGGCCTACTATTCAGACCCTAAGATTGTGAAGTTGGTTGGTATATGGTTATTTAACGACGGCGATATACCGTAACTTAGGCCTGTGACCGTCGCCGGTATGCCGGAATTTTGTCCCGCAGAAGTTCTTTTACATGCCAGTAAATCTACTGACATGGGCCTGTCACATTTATGCACACATAAATGCCATCGACCTGGGACGGGATCGAACCCGCAACACCCAACAAAGATTGTGAACTACACTGTGAAAAAATGTCAGATCAATATCTCTTTTTTTGTGGGAGAAGACAGATTTTTAATTTGACTAGATAATGTTAAAATTTAAATTGAGAAAATGAGCGATTCAAGTTTGCGTGCACTAGCAGTTTAAAGTGCAAAATATTTGATACCGGTACCTTTCCATGCGCCCATACTGTTTTACAGATTTACACTTTGGAGTGTGTTGGATTAGTTCACATTAAAGTCCAAAACAGCAGTTTTAAACCAAAACAGTGGCTAAACCAACATTTTTGTCATCCCTGAAATAATGAAAACTTCTAGGCTCATCTGGGATACATCCAGCCTGTTTCAGCTGTGTGCTGTATAGCAAAATTCCCTATTTATGCCAGTGACAGTCTTGTATTCACTCGCTTCGGGTTTTCTTTCTTTCTTTCTTTCTTTCTTTCTTTCTTTCTTTCTTTCTGTCTGTCTGTCTTTTTTCTTGAAGGTTCAGTATGTAATCTTCCTTTCCATGCGAAACTAGGAATGTTCATTTCGATGTAATTGCGTGTAAACACAATACCTAGGCCTATGCTTAATAAATTAATAATTTATGCTCCTAAGCAAGGAAAACAGTCATGGGCAGTAGAGCACCAAGGAAGACAATCTTATAAGCATTTGTTATACTGGACAGAACAATAGAAAAGGATAAGTAGTCCATCAGGCAGCATCCTTTGTTTACCTGGTGCTCATAATGCATCACTGTCTTCCCATTTTCGGATATAATAAAAGTCACCTTTCACATGACCTTGTCTAACATCTCAATGTTCTTTTTCTGGTCTGGTCTTATGGTCACAACGTCTTTCAACAGTGAATGCAAAATAGTTCTTCATCCATATAGACCCTCTGCAATTTTCGTCAAAAAGAATTTTCTGGGCTTTGAGAAAAATAATTATTAATTATGACACAGACTCATAGGCGGTGTAATACTACGATACCCTATTATTATTTGGCCTGGGAGGGATTTGAATAAGACGGCCATAGGCCTAGGTTGCAGTACAGTCCCATCGTTATATAACCATACAACCAAATCTATTGTAATATAATGTAATGTAAGTGTTTATTACAACAATTAACTTTTTACAAATTCCAATGCAAACAATCGCATGAGTCCGCATGGACCATACATGTTTACGCAAAGAAAAACACCACACGAACTATTACACAACAAAACTACTTCACATACAACAGCAAGTTCTACAAACAACCTGAAGGCCTCCCTATGGGGTCTCCCATTTCCTGCATACTAGCTGAAATATATGTACACAATCTTGAACAAAAGTACATACTCAACACAGAAGTAAATAAACACGCAAACAAAATCATATATTGGTACAGGTATGTCGACGATGTCCTAATGATGTACAATGGGAACAAAAGACAGGTCGAACAGCTTCACACATACATCAATAAGATACACACATCTATGAAATTCACACTGGAAACAGAAGAAGACAAAGCCATCAACTTCTTAGATGTCACAATCACCAAAACAGACAATAAACACAAATTCAAAATTTACAGAAAACCCACAACCACAGTAACAACTATACATAACTCATCCAATCACCCTGCCCAACACAAACACGCAGCTTATCACTTCATGGTTCACCGCCTACTCAATATACCAATGGAGATGGAAGATTTCAAAAATGAACTAAACACCATCAAATACATAGCCCAAGAAAATGGTTACAACCCCAGCACAGTAGATAGAATACTAAGAAACACTAAACACAAGCTAAAAGAACACACACAAACCCAAGAACCAAAAACGAAGTTCATCACACTAACATACTACGGTAAGAAAACTCACAAAACAGCATCAACCTTCAAAAAACTCAAGTACAACATAGCCTACAAAACGAACAACACGCTAAAGAAACACCTAACAAGGAAAAGCACACAAATGGACACCTACAACAAAACTGGAGTATACAAACTGAAATGCAATAATTGTCCCAACTTCTATATAGGCCAAACTGGCAGATCCTTTAGAACAAGATTCCAAGAACACATAAAAGCACTCAAACACCCCCACAACAGAAAATCAAATTATGCAGAACACCTACTTGACACAAACCACAATTACACTAACATAGACACGAACATGGAAATTCTCCACACACTCCACAAAAGTCGCAAACTAAACACAATAGAACAACTAGAAATATATAAACACACAAAAAATCACCCCACATCTATACTAAATGACCAACTACACTTCAAATCACACACACTTTTTGACACGATACCTGACATTCAAACACCGCCAAATACTCCCACTCCCACCTCAAGACCAACGCAACACCCACACCACCTAGGTGTACAACACAGGCACCCACCAGTAGCAGTTCGAAAACCGCTGATGATGCACTAAAATAGTGCGAAACGGCCGTCCGGATTACCAAAGGTAAATCTAAGTTTGCTTGTCAAGTGAAAATTTAACAACTAACTTTTGTTAAAGCAATCAAGAATGGACACTCAAACATACAGTTACAAAAAAAAGAGAAACAAACAAACAAACTAAAACAAACAAACAATCAAATAGCCTAATATAAATACAAAATAACACAAACAAACTAAATCTATTCCTCGCCCTCCACACCCGCTCTCCAACTTGCCGCTTTTTCAAACCTGAACTGTCTCGCCTTCATTAAAAACTTCCCAATGCCTTCCTCAAATCTATTGTAGATGTATATTGATCAATCATAAATTAGGTGTATTACACTTTTATTGGCCAACATTGAATTAATGCATTACATTCACAGTTATTTTTTGAGATAAATAAAAACTGTAACATGTTATTTAAGTCTAATCTCCTAACTCGTTTCTACGTACTTTGTTAATGATTCGTTCCGTTGTTCATTTAAGCATTGCAGATTCATTGAAAATATGTATGACTATACTGGTACGAATGAGGTAAAGAATATTATATCATCGTACAACAGGCTATATGTATTACTTCTCCCAGAACCGGACTTCCAGATCGCAACGTAAAGTTACCTCATACCCATTACAGACGTGTCATAAAACTATAAAGTGTGATATACATTCATTAAGCACGATATTAATAAGTTATTTTTTTATTTTTCCAGCTGAGATCATTATATTGCAATAACAAGTAAATCAAATATCAGTGAGATCATTCATTACAATTACGGAACCTGAAAGACTGGATACAACGTATGTTACATATCAGGGGTGTCCACAACGAGGCTCGCGAGCCGCATGCGGCTCTTGAAACCAAGCTAAGAGTAAATATGATACAGATTTGTAAAAGTATAGGCCTATAGTTAATATAATTTAATGAAAACATATTACGAGGAAGTGAAAAACTTATTTCTGATTTAGCGCAGAGTGTATTTAGTTTTCAGAACAAATTAAAACTTTTTCGGAAAGACCGATTTACATGTCTTACGTAATGTATTATACAAAGAGGCAAAACTTTTGTTTGGGCAGAGTGTATGTGTAGCACATAAGATTTTTTTATATACGTTGACCATTGGATGTGTTATGCGGTTTAGCGAATAGCCTAAATGTTACATTTACTCCAAGCATTAAGACCCCTATATTACAGCGAGGACACATGCATGTGTGGACTGATTGAAAAAAGGCTGTAATTTGCACTCCAAGTTTGGCGGGTTTATTTCGCGCTGCTGACATCATCGTACGTTTCGAGGTTATACAGAACATGCGGAACCCTCGCTGGAGGCTGGCCTCGAATCCGGTCCTGAGCTACATCAACAAATTGATACGTTTTAATTGAATATAATCACAGCATTCTCTACCCTTCAAGACAGAAATAGAATCATGATTTTTCCATTTTAACTGTGGAATATAATCTGGTAAATTGATATAAAAAGTGCCAGGTGGAGTTAATAGGCCATATTTAAAAGACTAAAGTATAGACCAGTGGTACCCAACCTGGGGGGAGCGGCCCCCTGGGGAGGGGGCGTGAGAGAATTAGAGGGACGGACATCTCGAAAGAAATCAGAGACAAATGAGACTGGAAGAATTTTGGGGCATTTTCCTTCCTATTTATCAGAGTGGCAAAGGAAGCCTTAAGGGCCTTTTCACACTGGGTCACATGTGACGGTCACCGGTTTTTGCAGTGAACACACCTGGGTCACTTGTGACGGTCACCGCTAGTATTGCCAATAGTAGCTATATGATAAACAATTTTTAATCGCTTTTGACATCCCAAATGGCAGGTCGTCATTCCACCTCACTTATAAAATCTTCAGTATTAATCAAATCTAAACTCATGGCTGGATAACTAGTTTCGCTGAGCTCAATTATAGGCTAAAACTGAATTATCTATATACAACTTGCATTGTTGGCAATCATAAACTGCGGTGACCGTCACAAGTGTCCCAGTGTAAAAGCTCCCGTTTAAACCAATGTTTCTTCGCCGGTGACCGGTCACAAGTGTTCGGGGTAGACACTGCAGCGTCACTTGTGTTTGTGTGGGTCACCTTATGGATTTGTTGAGCCATAGAAAGGATTTAATTACAATAGACTTAGTCAGGAAGACGTGTTCACTACGTAATTTACGATTAACGCATACCTACACAACTACTACATGTACAAGAATAGACAAGTGTTTGCCCAACAAGGCGGGAATATGTAGATCCGACTGAGCGATCAATCAAAGTGATTCCCATTCTCTGTTTTGTACCGTCTACCCTTGACGACAGGCCTGTCCAACTGGTGCTGGCGAGCCGCGGCAGGTTCTTGAGCGGCCTTAGTTCATTAGATAGTGTTTAACCATGACACCACTGTATGTGGAATTTTTGTTTCCAAAAAAATTTGCGCTTGATGTTTCTTCTTGGCAGTGGCGGACGCAGAATTTTCTTTCGGGGAGGGATCTGAGGAGATAGAAAGAAAGAAAAAAATAACTTCATTTATATTTATAAGAGTTTATAAAACTGCAATCTTACCAGAAGTTTTATTTGAATGTGAAACATGGCCAATTAGCCTACATTGCAGGAGGAACAAGTTAAAAGTATTTGTAAACGAAGTTTTAAGGAACGTTGGACCAAAAAGAACGGAATGTCAAGGGGAATGGAAATTAATTAAATGCAGGTGGTTAATACGACATGGATATGTTGGCTCGAATGAGAGCGCAGAGGGACATTTATGATAATTTTAATGCGAAGGCCAGAAAGAAAATGAGCATTAGGGGAACCGAAAAGAAGATGGGATGATAATGTAAGGATGGATCTGTAAAAATTCGAAGGGGACACAGCTGACTAAGAACTAATGTTTTCTGTGTTCTAGAGTCCGTTATGCTCTTTTTTCAATTGATGAGAAATAAGCAATTTAAATACTACCGAATACAGATATAAAATATACCTTTTAGTACAAATTTCGGGGGGGGGATATATCCCCTCAATTCCCCCTCTGGGTCCGCCATTGCTTCTTGGTATCTAATATTATCAAGGTTAGGATTTTCAAGCGCGCACGTTTTTTCTTATGGCAAATTAGAGCTCCTGTGAAAAAAACACAGTGTAAAATGTTGTCTAGTTGGGAATGGAGGAAATTTGTTAGCCTTTTTCCCTCTTGCTTAGGGGTTTCATCCCATTCCCTTCCACCGCACCATGTCCATAATCGCATTTCCCCCTTTTTGTATTTTACTGCAGCCTTTCACTAATCTTCTAAAGCTTCCGAGATACAGTTAATTTCTTTTTCAGTTAACGTAAATATTTCATCCGAGCTTGAAGTTGAAAAATAAAGTGTATAGGTCAAACACCATACAGTAGAAGAACTTAAAGGCAATATCACAAGAGGAATGAACTTATACGCGTGAAAGAAAATTTCCTAAAAAGGTGCCAGTGTTGTGTGGATGCAAGAGTGGGACATTTCCAACATCTCTTTTGATGACTTACTTGGTTATTTTCATTGTAATTTTAAATCTAAATGTGATAACCTGAATCATTGCGTAGCTATTTCACCTGATCGCCCGGGAATTAGAGCTGTGGCCGCCGCGACGCAGAAACCCGCACAATTGGCCAACTCGTACGTGAAACTACTGTATAAAAAGGAATATAACCAATAACAGACAAAGATGGAATCTTAAGGAAATGATGATGTTCATTTCCAGACCTGGGACGAAGCCGTGGGATACTGACCATGACTCAGCCGAAGTGATTCAGGCAAGGGTTATACCGCGGAGATTTCCCATTGCCTCTCGCGGTACGGGAATGAAAGGACCCAGGAAATTTTCCACCTCTGAAAAACCTCCGGCCTGGCCGGAAATCGAGCCCGGGCCGCCAGGGTGGAAGGTAGTCACGCTGCCAACTCACCCATGTCGGCGGACTTAATGATTTATGACGCAGGAAGTTGAATTGAATGAGGATACTTTACAAGTAGTTCTATGCTGGCCACGTATCCGGGCCTAAGGATGGATTTCAATCCGGATAAATGAGTTACCTCATAATGAAGGGAAGTATAATACATCATGAAACTGATAAGTGTATAAAACACTTGTCAGGGCGTGCTTATTGTTTGATTTCCCACGAGTGGGCAGTGATGTAGAGTAGACTAATGCCATATATCATAAGCAGTCCAGCTTATACGCACGCCAAAAACCTGTACCAAATTCTTCGTGTTGTACCCGTCCCACAAACATAATGAGCCTATGCTTCCAAGCTGATTCCATCTAAACAGGTTAAAGCGAACAAAACATGTATGAAGGGGGAAAAAAGAAGAATAAACTGTGTAAACTATCCTACGATTGCTGGAGTTGAGCAGTAAGCACTGATCAAGTTTCGACCCAAGACTTTTTAAATTTATTTATTAGCAACCATCCTTAATTTACGGGATTAAACAATAAACAATTTATGTCTAAAATTAGGAAACTTACATAATTACTTCCTCAATTATTTCCTTTCTTTTGTTTTTATTGTGATAAAGGTTTCTGTATTAAATTTTGAAATAAAAATAAACGACAAATACCTCCGATACAAGGACTTGAACCGCTGATCTTCGGCTTTCCGTGCCGCTGCTCTCCCAATTGAGCTAGCCAGAGTTAGATTCAAGGTGCCAGATGGAATCTCTTCCTTATGATTACCCTTAATGGTCCACTTAACTGAAAGACATTTAAGTCATATGAGTATTGTGAGGCACACTAGTTTAGTGATTTTTGTGACCAGGTTTCCACTGTTATTGTACAGTAACATTTAAGATGTAGGTAAGTATTCATGAAACCATAGAGTTTTTTCCCGTTGAAAATTAGATGAGGGTATTTTATGAGAAATATTCCTCCGACTCCGGGACTCGAACCCGTAAATTTAGACTCTAGCCAGCTCAGCTCCACCTCAACTCCTTTAAGAAGACTTGGGAGTTTGGTCTTAAGCTACCATGTGATTTCATATTCAACTATTCTTCAGTCAGTTTAAATAATTAAGTGTAAGGGTATCATATCAATCATTATTCATGTAAACTTTTGGCATAAGACATTTATTAAGTGCCAGAATGGTACTTTCTGAGGTTGTATGGTAGACGTGAAAATATATGTTCGTCTGTTTGTCCCTGTGTCTGTGTGCGCGATAACTCAAACTTTATCGAATTTTCATGAAACTTTTCTGTACTAACTACATCCAATCATCCCTCTCAAATCCTACTTCCCTTAAATCCATCCTAATATTGTCCTCCCACCTACGTCTAGGTCTTCCAAGTGGTCTTTTCCCTTCTGGTCTCCCAGTCAATACTTTTGAGATGTGTCTTTCCTCCCCCATGCATGCAACATTTCCAGCCCATTTCATCCTCCGTGATTTAATTACCCTTACTATATCAGGTGAAAAGTATAGGTCATGAAGCTCTTCGTTATGCAGTTTTGTACAGCCCCGTTTTCATTTCTCTTAGGCCCAAATATTTTCCTAAGCCCCCTGTTTTCGAACGCTCTCAGATTATGTTATTATCACTACTCCGTAGCGTATTCATAAATACTCGGAGTATTGACAAAAAGGCTAATTTTCAGATATATATATGATATCAGTATGATAATGTTTATTTAGATAACCAGTTCATTGTGTTTGCATTGTTTTTGCATCCCATAATAATGCAGCTTATTTCTTTATTGACTTTGATGGCTTAGGCAAGAGTATCTAATATATAAAATCGAAAGTGTGTATGTATGTATGTATGTATGTATGTTTGTTCCTTATACAAATCTACATTTCTTTACCAATTTACACGACATTTTGCACACATGCCCAGTTAAGCCCGGGAAGTATAGCTGTCGACATTAAAATTCAAACAAAATACTCCTTCCCTTGAAAATTATATAATTTCTGAGAATTTTATACTGAAAAAATGAATTGCTGTTTAGTTCACATGGCAACAGTAAATTGTTTACTATGATTACATAGGGCCTTGGCAAGTATATAGCCTAATGCTTTAACGAATTATGATTCCATCGATGTAATATATTGGCGAAAATAATGACTGAAAATGAAATCCACGAAAATAAAGCACAGTGTGATGTAGTCACATAACTTTCTCTACCCTCGACATAAGAAATATTTATTCACTTCACATTTTGATGTAGAATAAGAGGGACAACTTAAGTGTGTGAGTATGCTATATCAAAAGTCTGTAAATAATCCTTTCCACTGATAAGTTATCCATACCTGTAGGCTTTGTATTAGTTGAGAAATAGGGATGTTTATCATAGGCCCTAAGCATGGGATGGAACATTTTGAGTCCTATGCTCGCAGTATATTATGTCCCGGGTTCTAGGGGAGGAAAGTATGAAAGTGATACTGCATTTCTCTTTTATTTCAGCTCCGAAACGATTGTATAGTAACATGAGAATGAGAAATAAAATTTTCCGTCAAGTCAGTACAATCTTATGTAATTTGTGTTTCTTCTTATTTCAACCCCTCCCAAGCATGATGTGTAGAAGCAACGGAATGCAGCATTCCACATCCTCTATGAGCCATAAAAAGCTATATCCAGCGTTTTCTGATGGAATAGTTTGAGTGTGATAAATCTTTTTCTTCATTTCAAGTTCTACATACATAAAGTCCTTCATAAGTTAATTTCAAATTAAAAAATACAAAGCCCGGGCGACGCCGGGCCTTTTCAGCTAGTCTTCTTCTAATATATGAAATCGAAAGTGTGTATGTATGTATGTATGTATGTATGTTTGTTCCTTATACAAATCTACATTTCTTTACCAATTTACACGACATTTTGCACACATACCCAGTTAAGCCCGGGAAGTATAGCTGTCGACATTAAAATTCAAACAAAATACTCCTTCCCTTGAAAATTATATAATTTCTGAGAATTTTATACTGAAAAAATGAATTGCTGTTTAGTTCACATGGCAACAGTAAATTGTTTACTATGATTACATAGGGCCTTGGCAAGTATATAGCCTAATGCTTTAACGAATTATGATTCCATCGATGTAATATATTGGCGAAAATAATGACTGGAAATGAAATCCACGAAAATAAAGCACAGTGTGATGTAGTCACATAACTTTCTCTACCCTCGACATAAGAAATATTTACTCACTTCACATTTTGATGTAGAATAAGAGGGACAACTTAAGTGTGTGAGTATGCTATATCAAAAGTCTATAAATAATCCTTTCCGCTGATAAGTTATCCATACCTGTAGGCTTTGTATTAGTTGAGAAATAGGGATGTTTATCATAGGCCCTAAGCATGGGATGGAACATTTTGAGTCCTATGCTCGCAGTATATTATGTCCCGGGTTCTAGGGGAGGAAAGTATGAAAGTGATACTGCATTTCTCTTTTATTTCAGCTCCGAAACGATTGTATAGTAACATGAGAATGAGAAATAAAATTTTCCGTCAAGTCAGTACAATCTTATGTAATTTGTGTTTCTTCTTATTTCAACCCCTCCCAAGCATGATGTGTAGAAGCAACGGAATGCAGCATTCCACATCCTCTATGAGCCATAAAAAGCTATATCCAGCGTTTTCTGATGGAATAGTTTGAGTGTGATAAATCTTTTTCTTCATTTCAAGTTCTACATACATAAAGTCCTTCATAAGTTAATTTCAAATTAAAAAATACAAAGCCCGGGCGACGCCGGGCCTTTTCAGCTAGTAAGAATATAAAATGGTTACAAGATGTGAACAGAAAAAAGACATACGAACTTAGCTTTAAGGATAGCACACACGTAACTTACGCCGTTATTTTATTTGATTTTTTATTTTAAAAAGAATTTCTAAAGTTTCCTTCTGGAATCCAGTTTATATTGTTTAGTAGTTTATATTGTTTAGTTGTTTAGTGTTGTTTTGTTTAGTGATTGTTTACACACACACTTCCATGAAAAATGTATAACTGTGTTTTGAGATGTCTACCGGTAGAACGATAAACGTCGAATCCGGTAGACTCTTTTGTAATTTTTCTTAGTACAATAAATATCATATCATATCATACTCCGTAGCGTAGTGGTTGAGGCGCTGTGCTACAAACCGAAAGGTCACGGGTTCGATTCCCGATGAGGTCGTTGGAGTTTTTCAATTAGCATAATCCTTCTGGTGGCTGGGGTCGACTCAGCCTCCAACAGAAATGAGTGCCAGGAGTAATCCTGGGGGTGAAGGCGGCCGGTGCGTAAGGCTGACAACCTTACCACCTTCAAGTGCCACATGTCTAAAATCTGGGAGCCTCAACCTCTTGGAACCCTCTGGACCTCCATGGCCTGTATAGGGAACACTTTACTAGTACTATTATTATTATTTTATTATTATTATTATTATTATTATTATTATTATTATTACTACTACTACTATTACTATAGTGATGGAGAGTGTGTTTGTTGGCAGAGTAGTAGTATTAGTAGGTGGTAGTGGCACGGGGATGAGGAAGGCATAGCTGGGAGAGGTCGGAATCGCTAAGTATAGCGATTACGTAATGTCGGGTCTGCCTCAATGGAGTAAGGTCATGCCCATACGCTAAACACGTATAACAAGGAGTGAGCACGAGCTAAGCGGAAGTCCGGCCGGCCAGTGGCGCTAGCTCCTGCAGGGATAGTCAACCCATCTGCCTGCCAAGTCGCTATTAAGGGGGGACATACAGCTTTCGTTGAAATTCATAGGTTAGAAATAGATGAATTTCATTATTTTTTTCCTCAGCATTGAATTGCTCTACAATCTTGCAATCTAACATACCCTTTATTGACTACTTCTACAATTGGATACTATTTTGAAAGTTAATCAAACTGTTATAGTTACGGGTAGTTATCGTTTCAAAATGGCAGCCACGTTTCATTCACTCAAATGCCATTTCCTTGATAACTTCCACAAATATAAATTTTTCTGAGTGATTATTTTTCTGTGTATTTGTTAATATCGTATGAACAACACTATCTACAATCATTCATTTAACATTAATAGTTATTTAAATGTATATTTTAATGAAAAAGAACATTTTTAAAATTGATTTTTTTTAAATAGTTATACTGTAGATATTCCAAAGATTGTAGAAAATGTTGTTCATACGACGTTTGTAAATAGAAAAAAGAATCACTCAAAAATATTGCCATCTGTGAAAATTATCACGGAAACGGCATTTTAATGGAACTCAAACCTTTATTAACATATTGCAGTGAAATTTTGCATCACGTATATTTTATATTAATGAACAAAACTATCTAGAATCATTGATGTAACTTTAATAGCTTATTTAAAAACAAAACAAAAAACAAGTGATGAATTATTTTTTTTTTAAATATTTATACTGCAGATAATCCAGCGATTCTACATTATGTGCTTCATATGATATTTACAAATGGAAACAAAAAAGAATATTAAGAAATATTGGTATTTATTAAAATTATCAGGGAAACGGCACTTCAGTGTACAAAATTTGGCTGTCATTTTGTAATGATAACTACCCATTAACTGTAATAGATTAATTAATTCTGAAAATAGTATACAATTGTAGAACTAGTCAATATAGAGCATGCCAGATTGCAAGGCTACAGAACAATTAATTGCTGAGAAAAAAATAATGAAACTTCACCTATTTTTCAGCATCGAAAGCTATATGTCCCCCCTTACATAGGTGACACTTGCCTTCACTTCAGCTAGGCGATATATGAAGCATACTGAAGGTACATCATGTTTCTGATTCTAACTAAAGTTTTACGTCTCGGGGTCTGTACCAATAGTTTTAATAACAAGAGCCTTCATCACAAACAGAGTTACACAGTTCTATTAGTGCTGAATCAAACAGCTGGCTCTAATCACATTACCACAAGCTTAAAGTACACAAGAGCGAAAAGTAGAGCAATAGTACACAAGCGCCGAAAACGGAGTATGGCCTATGGTCGAGGGCTCCGGGGGCGATGGAGGGGGGAAAAAAGAGCCTGCAATGTAGGATTTTCGTTCCCATTCAACAGAACGGCCAGCTACCTCCCCAAGGAGTATTCAGGGTATGGGAATGAAAAGGCCATAGGAATATAATAAAAAAAAGAATATAAGAAAGCTACCCAGTTCTTTCACGTCTGAATAAGTATTCGTGTAAGTATTCTTCGAGTAAAGTCATCGGTAGGCTCTAAGTCTAAATCAAGTAGCTGACAATCTTTACACGAAGAAAAATACCATCATAATTTAACATAAACATTAATATTTTAGTATTATATTTCTGGTGTTACGCAGTGTTTTGGTGACGCACATATTGGCCTATGCCTATAGCAGTGAAAAGGTTAATGATGCTTTATCTAAGTGCATGGAAGCTACGGCATTTGTTGTGCCTTGCGTAAGAGACATTCTTCATGAGAATATAATGCTCAATCATATCCAATAAGTTTATAGTACATGGAAACAACTACCGGGAGTTGAAGACGTCTTTGTGTAAATGTCAAGGATCTACGCGGGGCCGATATATACAGAGGCAAACAGCGAAAGAAGATAGGCTGGTGTTGAGAAGAGTTGCTACTGTGCGTCCTTCCCATAGGTGATAAGCACCTGTGAAAATGCTTTAGTGTGTATTACCGCTGACAGAAAGTTTTGTTCGGCCGTACTCAGTGAGGGAAGTGAGACTGTATGTGACTGCCACTGGTTTCAAAGGTCCAATAGCATACCGGCACTAGTTTTAATGGTCAAGTAACATATCGTCGATGAAATTTGAGGGGTACAAGGAAAAAAAACCCGTCAGTCAGTTTTTCAAGGAAACGGAATAATGATGCCATCTAGTGATTGCTGAAGTATACTTTTCGAATAGTCTATAATCTTTTGTACAAAGTCAGACTTGATGTTGTAAGGGAGGGTTTTTTTCCAAATTGAGGTATGATATAGAAAAATCTTTAGATAGCATCATGGCTTTGGTTTTTCCCCACTCCCTTCACTGGCTTTCTATAATACGCTTATTAGCCTACATGTGACGGAATAGTATCTTAATGACATCCATTAAAGTGCAGATTTTCATTGTAACACTTTTATGGTATCGATTAATATCGTAGATGGAACAATCTTGAAGCCTTGAGAACAGCAAATCATACTGCATAATAAACAACCTGTAATTAAAATAAAATCAATTCTATTGATGTAAATTTTATTATTATTCTTAACTGAGTTCATTTCATGTTTTGAAGTCTCTTGGTTTGAAGTTAAACCGACAAGAAAAATGTTAATTTCCCCGCATGCCATCAGCTGCCATCTATCGCAAAAGATGAGAACACCGAGAGCTTACTGACAGCTGATCGTCGAGGTCAGCCGTCTCAAAACTTTAACAAGGAGTTATCAAGGTATCCTCTTGCCGTATATTATAGACCTACAGGTGACGGCAAATACATTATATGTACCGAAATGCATATTGAATATATGACACATACGGGTTCCATAGTAAAGACACAAAACTTTCCAGCTTCATAAACTTGTGATTCTTTTAAAGATTGTGACAATATTGTTTTAATGTGTTTTTATAAGTTATGTTATATTTTATTTATATTTCAATGAATGCTGAAATGTCAACTGGACCCAGACAAGTTAAGTTAAGGGTGTAAGATGGTTTAATTTTGTTATGAAGGTTTTAACATCTAATATACCTTTGCTGGGAAATATGAAATTTCTTAATATCGGAAAGCTGATTGATACAAAGTGTGACGAAAGAAATATGTATTTAAAGTAATGTTTTGCATGCTTGAAATTACATTATGAGTTTGGAGACATAACTTAGGTCGGCTGTTTTGAAGTAGCAGGGTACAGTCATAAACTGTGTTCACGGCTTCGAAAATGTAAATAAATAATGACACTAACTCGTAACACTGACAGCTTCGCTACCTTGTAGTACGTAATAAACACACTTCCAATGGAGAACCAGTGAGGTAATATTGTTTGCTGCTTAAATTTAATTTCATTAGGACCCAGGGTGTCGGTTACCAATTTTCATGTGGAGGCAAACAAGCATTAGTATAAAAGTAGTGTCTGTAAGAGTGATGTAAAATATAGGCACTAGTGAGTTATTTGTTAACAATACTCGATAAGAGGTTATAGACAAAATATCTTATTTTAAATATTTTAAAGGACAAGAATAGTTACAAATACAAAAAATAGGTATCTGTAGTCCTACTCTGTACTTGCCTGTCCTACTCTTGTACTTAGTGTTTTCCCCCGCCTAAATTGTTTAAATAACATCAGATAGGCCTATTATTATTTTACAAAAGATCAGAATAGCCGGTAAATCGTTCGAACAAGTGGAGGAATTCAAATATCTGGGAGCAATAATTACAGAAACAAATAATATTAAGGTAGAAGTTAAGTGTCGACTAAAATCAGGAAGTGCTTGTTTTTATGCAGTTCAGAAACTCTTATCTTCTCATCTTCTGTCCAGAAATCTAAAAATAAAAATTTATTTGACAATTATCCTGCCAATTGTATTATATGGATGTGATACATGGACGCTTACTCTTCGGGAAGAACATAATTTGAGAGTATTGCTTAGGATGCTTAGGCAAATATTTGGGCCTAAGAGAGATGAAAATGGGAACTGCAGAAAACTGCATAACGACCAGCTCAATGACCTGTACTCTTCACCCGATATAGTAAGGGTAATTAAATCACGGAGGATGAAATGGGCTGTACATGTTGCACGCATGGGGGAAGAAGTATTAAATGGGAGACTCGAAGGGAAAAGACCACTTGGAACACCTAGACGTAAGTGGGAGGACAATATTATGATAGATGTAAGGGGATTAGGATGTGTGAAGGATGGTTGGATGGAGTTAGCACAGAATAGGGTTGAATGGTGCTTCCTCGTCTGAAACTTCACAAAAGATGGACTGTCATGTTTAGCAGTCCCCGACAAAAATTAGACTTGAGCTACTAGGAGACACCTAAACCTAAAGGAATTTCAATTATTGTAAATCTACTAAAAACACTGAAACCACTGTGGAACCGTTACACGCCTCACAGAACACTAACATTTCGTGGAACACGTTTTGGGAAACATTGCGTTAGGCAGTTGTGTAGCCTACAGCAAAAATCACTTATTTTTTTACCATTGTTGTTAAGTCATGTTTCTTCATATTTTCAGATAACCTGGGAAAATGGCTGTTTACCACCACGCGCGTTTGGTGAGTGTGAGTATATTTATTACATCCTTCTGTAGTGTCTTATACCTAGGTACTAGCGTAGGCCTACTAGCCTAAATAGTTATATCTTCTCTTTTTCCTTCTTTGGGTGCGTACACCTATGACCATTGTTTCCTCAGGGGACTAATAATATAATTGAACTGCAATAAAATAACTGGTTAGTCGTAATTCATTACACAACTTTTAATGTTTGTCCACTTTTGTCTACTAATTTGGCTGCTTCTCTAACGACTATTTATTTGATTAGCACTTTTAAAGAATACTTTTCTAACCGATTGGAACTATAATATATTGATTGTGATCGGTCATCTTGCTTAAAATTACACAAAGCTATGTATTTTATTCATTTTTGTGGTTTTAATAATCAACAGTATGATTCATTCTGTCAATACTCGCTACATACAAGTTCAATATCGTCTGCAAATTGGAGATGGAAGAGTGTTTTCCAGTAACATTAATTCCGTATTCGTCTTTCATTCTGCATAAAACGTCTTCCATTAACTACGAGACCACAGGCTGTCATTTTTAACACTATAGTTAGTATTGTATTCATTAATTTCACATTTTATTTTGAATTTTAGGTCAATTGCATTATCAATTATAATTAAGTTGTATAATTAATGATAGAGAAGGTCTTATGGCCTTAACTCCTCCAGATTAAATTAATAAAACAAAAATAAATAAAATAACTTAGTCTAATATTTGTATGAATTTGTATTTTAGACTAAATTAAAACACTTTTTGAAACTTTTTTAGCAACTTTTTGCAACTAAAATTCCAAGTTCTAGTAATAATTACTTCTGTTATTAATAAGTAGGAGGTGATTTCTAGATTTCTAAATACGTAATAAAATGACAAACTGTCCTTCTGGGTAGCCATGACTAGGTAATTTATGTATAGCCATTAACATTACGAAAGATTGAACCGTGTAGTTTGCATTTAGAGTCGCAGGTGGTGTAGGAATGAATAGCAACAGGTGTTAAGAGAAGCACTTTGTGGCTTCATTGTTTATGGACCGCAGGCTGGAACAAATTACACCTTATTGATGATGTTCTTGATGTCTGAATTACTTTCTTCAACGGCCTTACTAATGCGTGAGGTAGTTCCATTCTTTTACTCAAATGCTTTTAGGTTTTTTCCTCTGGGGGATACTCTATCAATTACTTTATAATGACCAACTTAGCGTGTGTTGAAGGCGAAATTATTCGTTTCTTGTTTAAGTGTAAAGTACGTCGTAGTAAGTTCTTGAAATTATGTTCGTGATGTAAATTTAAATCCATTTACTTGTACGTGAAGTAAGAAGTAATGTAAATTATATTCTATCTTAGAGCATAATAAGTGTTAAGAATAGGTATGGAGATCCGTACAGAGTTTCTATGCACATAAGGTAAAGGTAAAGGTAAAGTGATCCCTATACAGGCCATGGAGGCCCAGAGGGTTCCAGGAGGTTGAGGCTCCCAGATTTTGGACATTCGGCACATGAAGGTGGTAAGGTTGTCAGCCTTACGCATCGGCCGCCTCTACCCCCAGGATTGCTCCTGGTACTCATTTTTGTTAGAGGCTGAGTCGACCCCAGGGCCATAGTGCCACCAGAAGGATTAGGTCAATTGAAAAATCTCAACAACCTCATCGGGAATCGAACCCGCGACCTTCCGGTTTGTAGCGCAGCGCCTCGACCACTACGCTACGGCGTACCCGTTTCTATGCACATAGCAGATATAAATTCAGAAGCTGTGATTCAGTACATAATTACCGTACAGGCAATCACTGTAATATAAGCAAATTTAAATATACATTAACTCAGAAAAGTTTTCATTTCACATCACTTAAACTCTATAATTGCCTCTCTATTAACGTCAGAAATCTAACACACGAAGCATTTAAGAGACGGGTCAAGTCATCATTAACTTTGAACCCTCTGTACGATGTTGATGAATTTTATGATGTAAATGTCTGCTCTTATTTTTCTGACGATGATATACACATAATTGTGTGAAATGCTGAGAAATATTACTATTATTACTAGAATTGTTTTATTTTATCTGGTGGAATTAAGGCCATTAGGCCTTTTCTTCCATTCAGCCAGGATTATTCCAACTGAACTTTACAATAATGCAATAGAAAGTATGATGAAAGTACAATATAGTTACAGATACACAGAAACACGATTGTGCTATTATCATTTAAGGCTTAAGAACTAGTTCTCTAGAGATAATACAAAACACAAAAACCAATATGTTAAATAGTTCCTGAACAACAAGCTCCTCGTGGATAAATTCCCAACATATTTATTTGGTTTCTCTAGAAATTGGTACAAATGAATATCCCTTGTCACACACACACACACACATATATATATATATATATTCGTCTAAATGATATCGATTACTTTCGGTTCAAGTGTTTTTACTGAAGGACATTTATACATATCCAGATTTAAGAAAAATATGTAATGTATTTTTTCCTCACTAACCAATCGCCTTCTAATTTGGCATGCTCAATTAGATTTGATTAGATTACATTAGATTAATGAGCGTAAGCCCTTCGACTTCTCAACACTGCGACCTTAATAGATCTATTGTGAATACCCTATACCCTATTCTAGTAGTCACCACTTTAATTTAATGATTTTAAATATAGCCTATAATTTTCCTGGGTGATGTCCAGTCATGAACCAGGAGATTTTTCGTTACTGAAAACCCTACTACCCGGCCGGGAATCGAACCCGGACCGCCAGGGTGGCATGCTCAATACTCTGTACGTCTACTATATTGCATTATGTTCCATTTTGTTGTAACTAATACCGATACTGGTAATTATTATCACCAGTAAGTTGTTTCTTGTGAACTGATTTGGTATTTTAGAGATGATTTCCATAAATATTAATATTTTAACTATTAATGGCCCGGGCGGCTTGGGTCGCTTTTTCCTCAAACGGAGAGGTGAAACTAAGATAAAGAAAGAAAGAAAGAATGAAAGAAATTATTAATAAGTCTAAACTAGGTTAATGTTGATTAATTGGTGAAAAAATGCCAGTTTATATATATATATATATAATGTGAACTTAGATGATCTTTTATACAACTGAAAATCCAAGTTCAGCCTAACTGGCATCCATTTTTAATTCTCATCTCAGATTAAACTCTTTATACAACCGGCCCTAGATGTCCTGATTATGCAAGTGATTTATGAAAATATTCAAGTTAGTCGTGACACTGAAAAGGTTGGGAACTGCTGGTATAACTTAGTCACAAAAATAGTCTGTATTTCGTGTAACAAAAAAAAAGTAAGCAAAGAATTAGACTAATATTACTACATGTAGATAGAGATCCTATTTTATGCTACAAAAAGTAGGTAAATTTCAGCGTTGTTTGCATAAAATAATACAATGCCGGTGTTCGTTAGCATTAAAACCAGTTTTCCTTATAGTTCATATGGAGCAAAATATTGCATATTTCTGCAAGAAAAAAACCATTAAAGGAAATTTTGGACTTTCTTTAGATTTTAACTGTTCTTACCAGTAAGCTATTAACACTTGAGTCTAGTATAGATAAACCGATGGAACACTATCCCCTTGCCACGTATCTATTAGGCCTAAATACTGCGCACCAAAGTGCAGTTGCTTATTGAAAGAAAATATAACATAAACTCACGGGGAATGGGGTTTAGTGCTAAATTCAAATCTCCTGTGTAACAAAACTCAATTTCTACTTGATTTTCTCTACGTATACGAGTAATTAAATTATAATTGTTTTTTCCCCCTTACACTTACATTATACCAACTCCCATCTCAACATTTACTTGGTTTATTGAATATTTATTAAAAATTGTTGTTTAATATGCACATAAGAGGCCTGCATTTATGTGACTTTTAATAAACGAATGAGTCAAATTGCATTTAATAAACTGTCTTTCTAAAATTAGATATTGCCATTGAAAAATGAAATTTCGTTCACGAAAAGAAAAATATATCTCTAAAATCGAATATTTTACACTTTTTCGCAAGTGTGAAAGACAATATTTCGGTCTGGAAGTGTTTGGAACAAAAGATTTTAACTTTGTCGCTAGTAATACCCACAATTCCTGAATCTGTCATTGACGAAAACTAGGCATCTCTAGGATATAGCCCTACTATATTTGATTCTTTTAAAGAAACAATTAAACACTTTCTTATAAATATTAATCCTATTATAGATGGCCTGAAATTACAAGAATTGAACTTTCTCGATAATTGCTGCTCGATTCAATAATGACTATGTTCTTACATATTTCTAAAAAAATTGAAGTCTTACAAAACCGTCCACATAACATTCATACAATTTCATTTTCAACTACTTGATTTGGCGTAAAGAACACAATTTCAAGATGGTCCAAATTGCACAATCAGTTGCCTGACTAAAGTAAACTATAAGTATCAGCATAAATAAGTACAAGAAGGAATACAAATATTCTCTGTGGAAAATCTTCGATATTAAAAATTTTTATACAAAATTAAAAACAACTTTCCGCCTCACCTCTTCTCACAATATTTACCATATGAAATAAAATATATGCTGATGGGTTATTTTGAATTGCTTTACGGTTATTCTGTATTGTTGCGTCAGAATGTAGTTTCTGAGATTGTGTGGTGGACGGGAAAATGTCTGTCTGTCTGTCGGGATAACTCAGTCGCCGTGGGTGAGTCGGTAGCGCGCCTGCCTTCCACCCCGGCGGCCCGGGTTCGATTCCCGGCCGGGTCGGGGATTTTTCAGTATTGAAAAATCCCTATCCCGGGTTCAGGACTGGGTAGGTTAAGTCTTAGGTTAAGATAATGCACATTGTACGCGATTCCTTAATTATTAATATGCTTTATCGGATTGTCATGAAACTTGGTATACGGATTTATAACGTCCATGGAAAGAAGCCAAATTTAACGGCTATTTTATATGGTAATATATTAGACAATTTATCAAATGCAAATCAGTTCTGAAGACAACATACTGACGGCTTTGGAAGTTGCAATATAGTTAAATTTGATAAACAAAACTACCCACATATTCCTTCACATATGCTTATCAAACTATAACTTTGTTCTTCCGTAAGTCCTGCTTAATGAATCGATCTGGAACTTAACTCGGAAATCGATTACAAAAATTACTTATTTTCTGCGAATCATAATTGCAACTATCACTGATTAAACAAAAGCATTCTGAAACTTTGTTACATCAGTTTACCTGATTTTATATTATGTTTTGCTAACATATATTTGTTGTCACCCTTGTTCAGAGTTGTCATATCCCGTTATGAGCATTAAGCTCGGGGATTCTACTCATCGCGTAAATAAATGCAAATAAATGAATAAATGTAATTGTTCAATGAAGGGAAATTTTTGCACACTTCTCTGTCTAACCTGCTCAAACCCGCTGTCCGATGAGAACTTGGCAGGTGTCTTAATAAGGTCTTATTACCATCATCTTAAAACGACCGGTACAATGTTTTGACGTGATTAACTTAACAGTCTACTTTAATTGCTTAACCTCGCATTTAAAGCCTAAAGATGTCCTCGATTTAAAATTGGCCATTAATTTTCTTAGTAATGGAAGGTAATACGGTGCAAAGTAAAAATAAATAAATCTCATAAAACCACTAAATCGGGACGAGGCTTCGAGGTGAAAGGCCCAAGAAAAAAAATCACGATTCATTTTGCTTGGAGGGGATACCCATCTTCATGGAAAGAAATTACCCATGACCCGGCTGTAACCCGCAGGACCGCTGCAGGCACGTCTTCTCACCCACACACAGACTCGCCTGGGGGGGGGGGGGAGACACTCTAGACCCCCGTCCCTGACATCCTTCCCACTCATTGTGAAATATTGCCTCCTCCTGGGGATTATCTGCGGTTTTAAATAATTAGTATTGTGTAACTGATTGGTGGAAGCTCTATTCCGACGCATTAACACCAATGTAGTACATTATGTCCACGGTTATCAACTTCATTAATCTTGTAAACCTACGCATCGTTTTCTGAGAGCCATTTTACTTGTTTATTATTAAAGTGTTTTTAAATAAAATCCTTTAATTTTAAAGTAATAAAGTGTTTTTAAAATAATCCCTTAATTTTATGTATCTGGTTTCCTATATCCCCTATGCTGGGGCGAAGGGCCTCCAACTGGAGGTTTCTGTTACCTATGTGAATTTTGTTACGCCTATTTTCCGAGAGAGAGCAAAGGGACAGTGGTAAGTCCATCGCCCTCAACCCCCCTCGGAGACTAGGTATTACTTGGACGTGAAAGTGACGAGAAATGTTGTCCAGAGGCTCTAATTTAGGCTTGGCTTTCTTATACGTGCAGTAAATCTACGACTCGGGCCCCTTCCTCCCCGAGGACTTCGTGGCAGGATTTTTGTGTCCTGAAAAATCATTCGGCCGCGACCGGGTTTGATCCCGCGATCTTCGGATCTAGAAGTGGGCACGCTACCTCTACACCACCGCGGCCGCCAATATTATACGGGTATAGGCCTATATTTACTTATTTATTCCATAAGTTACTGTCAGCTCTCCGTATACCGATTATATTGTTATATTGAGAAGTAGGGATATACAACGTAGTAGGAAGACTGCATGGAGGATATTGTGTGATCTGCAGGATAATTCAAGGAACAGACGTTCAAAAAATGAATCACAAATCCAGAGCTTACAAGATCGCTAAATTTGTTTATAAATTTACTGGTTTTACATCACGGATCACCAATCTTTGAGCCTACGCATATGCCAGAAAGTTCAAACTCATACAGGGTAGGAAGTTACCGATATAATTCGAACTTCTCATGATACTCTAATTGGTTTTGGTTTCCTGTATGTTAGCCAATCGTTGCTCAAGCTTCTCTAGAAAAAAGAAGAAGAAGAAGAAGAAAGAAAGAAAGAAAAAAAAGAACACGTAGTTTGTGCAGTGTGTTGTGTGTGTGTATTTCCAAACTATCTAGTTTGTTTTATTAATTTGTTATAAATTAGTCAGTACCATGCAAAAAAAATATATATATATTTCATATTTAAAAGTGATAAAGGTCTATGCTGTCATATTTTATATGTAAAGAATAAATAGAATAGGGGTAAGATGATTTAATGCTATACCATATAGACCAACAATAGTGGCGACTAAAATTCTTGATTTGGCTGCCGCCTTCAGACTTGAAATGTCGTGTCCTGATATGAGGCCTATGTACGAGTGACCAGAATAATAATGCAATATTCAAACTTTTTCATTTTGTTCTTATTTCAGGATATTATATTTACGAATAACTCAATCAAATTGTTACAATTAAAATAATAATAAAGCATCTGGAAATCAATGGGAATATTATTCACTCAAAGTAGGTCATTACCAGGTCCCGGATTCTAATGACATGTTATCTTCTTATTGATGCTGCTTAGACATTGCCAACTTGTAGATAAATCCTAATCATGGCCTCTAGATTATAGAAATACATTTTTATTAGGTCATTTTTTGTCATTTCATGCAATTTTACATTTTTAGGGCATTTATTTCAATTTTACGTCATTATATTGTAATTTTCGTGTCATTTGCTTCCTTATTTAGTCATTTTCATGTATTTACATTGAGTGTATTAACTTTTTGTCGTCGCTAGCCGTGCTGTCTTTAAAGTGCTGTTTGTTTAATGCAAAAATGAAAAACTCTGTGTTGAAGTGTTGTCATGTCTCAGTAGGAAATGAGAATCAAAGAAACGCCAAGATGTTGTATTATATTACTATTGTTATTAGATTGACTTGGCACCAGAGTCTGCCACCTGCTTGGATTTCAGGGTGCAAACGACAGTTTACCCTAAATAAACATTAATATAATCCGGCAGACCACAATAGGAATTGCCGAAGTTTGACTCGCCAGTGCCTCAGTACCAGTATAAATTTCCGATAGAAAAGAACATTCACAGCATTACAGTTATTTACAGTTTTTACAATGTACAATTTAGTCTATAACTTTGTGTGTATAATAATAATTTTTTATAATTAAAATATCAGTTTTGATGTAATTTTTTATAATTAGTAAGCCATTTTCTATAAAATTTAGGGTCATTTTATAGGTCATTTTTTCAAAAAATTTTAGGTCATCAGAATCCGGGCCCTGGTCATTACTCTTTCCAGAATTACTAATTTGCTTTAGAAGTTACTGATTTTTAATTTCCTTTGTTTCTATTATAAAGGGAAATCTGTCTTCAATGCATTACTGTATAGGCTATACCTTTTTTTAGATTTCTTAACTGAAAATAGAAAGCAATCCAACTACACTTCGTGCAAATATTAACAAACTAGCAGGCAGTAACATGCACAAAGTAAAAATGGTCTGCACAGGTCAGTGTTAGGCAATAATAGCATGAACCGACAGAACGATACAACTTTCGATCAAACGTCAACTTAAGGGTATATGTACGTGAACAACCACAAAAAGATAAAAAAAAAAAAAAAAAAATGCAGGTTATAATATATTAAAATTTTACAAGAAAATGAACTCAGAAGTGGACAAAAATTACAGGATCCTGTAACAAGGCTTACTAGAACATAACTAGCAGATAAAAGTATAAAAAATTGACCAAGTTAATTTTAAATTACACGTTTTATAGGAGCATGAAAAAAATTAATTCAGATGCACTTATCACTTCCTATAGGCATAACATTTTTCTGGTTTCTCTGACACCTTTTATTTTTTTAATGCATATCATGAACAGGCTTTAAAACTTAGTGCCCGATCGAATATGTTAACAGCAACCGTACTGTACAGACTTTGCTCGGCGTATGCCCTAGCTACCATATGCTAGTTCACGCGATAGTAAACAAACCGCAATACAGATATAGGAAGACCACAAAATAACTTCTCATTATCTAAACTCACATTACAAGCATGCAAAACGATACTTTCTCCTGTTTGTGTATAATAGTCCCTCCCAAATGTTTCAATATATGTTTGCGTTTTAGAACACTTGACTTTCGGCATGCCGAACACGTATTATAAATTTAAACACGCACAATGACAAGGTACACTGTTGACCAATTTGAGAGGCACCGTACTAAGAGCGCATTCACTTCTCGGTACTTCCATCAATGACTGTCTTATCAGCCTACGCAATCACCCTCCACCCCCTATACTCAAGTTGTTGGTAACCGGAATCAACTCTCTCTGTGGGATCGGGCACTAAGTTTTAAAGCCTGATCATGAACATATTTTTCTACAAAGTAGACTACTTTTATACAGCTAAAGTTATTATTTTTAATGCAATTAATTTTTATATATCGCATATAAAATATCTTGAAATTTTATGAATATTTCATGACACATTTTCTTTAATTTTATACCTATGGGCATCATTGTAGTCTACTTTATACATATATGCATGTAAAATTAGTGTAAAAAATTTCAGCCTTCTATCTCTAATGGTTGTGGAGCTACCTAACAATATGTGTGTAGAATAAGAGTTACCGGGAAATTCAATTTTAAGGTAATAGTGAATTTCTCATCTGACCTTTCTAAGGGCGTGGCTCAGAGTGTGTACACATATTTAAATGTCCATTTAAATGGCACAACTAATTTCTAAACCTATATAAACTATATATTAATGGATGCAGAAAATTCAGCACAATTTTTTAGTGCCATAAACAAAAAAACAAATTTCAAAATAATTCACGTACATATACCCTTAATGTATGGCCGTAACAAATTATCATAATTAATCCCACGATCGTGATTGGTCTATATCTGAGGAATTGCTAAACGTTATTGGTCAATACCAAACATAGGGCTTATAAGTGGAATAGTCGTAATAATCTCTAATCCTGCAATTCAATATCTCTGGTAGTCAATTGACGCTCTTTTGATAGTAGTGTTGCTAAAGAAATCATGAGAAATTATGAGTAAAAGTTCCTCAAAATCCGGGAGATATAGGTGTCCCGAAAATGTCTCGGGACACTAGGATAGTATGCTCAATATTGGTACTGGTAAAATCGGGACGTCTGTTCACCCTGCATATGTATAACATCCAACTCTTGCTCCCCAAACAATATTTTCAAGTCTGCGCGATAATATTCTGTTAAGATCACTAAGTTATATCTGAATATTTCACTGAAATTAGGCTATACTTGGTTATACATGCAGATTGGACACCCCCGGTTTCAAGAATCCATGAAGCAGTGGAGAGGGTAGTAATTATGATATATTGTTTGCTATGACAAGTGTGCAGGTATTTAGAGTAATTGGGTCGTAGCATTGTGTTGGCTGAGGGTCATCTGGATGATAAGCTTCACGCCCAGTATTGAGATGATGATTGCATTGAGCGATGGCCTTCTTAGCATTCTCCCATTTTGCTGAGCAATGCTGACTTGTGCCTAGGGTTAAAAATTAAGTTTTTACACAGTCATCAAAGTTTTAAATAAACACACACGCTTTTAACAGTAGATGATATCAATTAAAAGGAGAACATTGTGCCTCTATGTAGTATACTGTATATTATATCAATCCATGGTAACCAACTTTGATCGCTTCACATGAAAAATATTCTTTTAGTTTAAAATAATTGCACGTGGTTATTAAATAGATTAGGTTTGATAAAAATTAAAAAAATTTAAGTTCACTTCGCCTTTTTAAACATGAAATTTCCCATAGATGTTGCAAAAATGGTTATATTTGGTGGGTGAAAAGCGTTCTTCTTAAGTTGGCAGTCCTATTCCAGAAAATCAGCTGTCTGCGCGCTCCAGTTTGGCTGGTTCCACAGCGCGTAATTCATTACAATAAATGTAATTTTAGGCCTATTATAATGTTTCACAAATTTTAAAGGCTGTCTAATAAGTAGTGTATCGTAAACATGATGAAATGGTCACATTAATAGTGCTTATTTCACTCCTAGATGCCATTATCACAGGTTTCCTTTCTTTTAACGGCTTATTAGCCGAAAACTTAGGCCTACTGAAAAATCCGGGTTATGAACACTCAGATGTCTAAAAAAGAAAACTTTCAGGTGAAGAAACAGGTATTGAAGAGAAATTCATTGAAGAAGAACTGTGTTGCTCTTAACATGCGCCTGAGACGTTGAAAGCACATTTCCACTTTACAAACCGTTTATTTGATTTTCATCTAATTTGTTTTTGCTTATTTAGGTGCTTAATTCTTACATTTTCGTGCCTAATCTGCTTGCTTATCGTACCGTCCAATTTTGCTTATAAATATGGGCTCTAATTGTTGTAATAATATAATATTATTGTTGTTAATTTATAATCGTATTTGTTGTCTTTCCTCCTGTCAAATCATTGTCTATCCATTTCTATTTTATATTAACCCTCCCTTTTTATTCCCTCACGTGGGAGTATAATTATGAATACTCTTGACAACGGGGAAAAGGTTAATACTCTTTCCCTATGTTCTTTGCTTGCTACTATTTATTCCCTCTTCTTTCATTATTACTTCCTTGTTGCGAAATTTTATATGTATGTGTCCTAACTCACGGTGATGATATTATCACGATTGTTAGACAGTAGTTCACTGCTCCCGTCATGGAGCTAAGAATATCCCCCTACTGTATGGCTCCAGTAGAACACTAACACATGTTTAAGTGTTACTGTCTCGTTGCAACCAATTTGGAGGTAGCGGACTGTGTTTAATGTTCTTCCAGAAACTTAGTGCCATCAGATCAGGGTAGGACTGGCCATACGGGCATTCAGGGAAATGCCCGGTGTGTCGTTCTAGTTTTCATTGAAAAACGCCGGTTGACCAGCGATTATTAAGTGCCAGAATGGTACTTTATGAGATTGTGTGGGGGACGGGAAAATGTCTGTCCATCCGTCCGTGTGTCTGTACGCACGATAACTCAAATATGCTTAATCGGATTTTCATGAAACTTGGTATACGCATTTATAACGACCATGGGAAAAAGCCTATTGATATTGGACCAAATCGGTTGACCGGTAACGGAGTAAAGCCCAATTCAGTGTCTATTTTATGCTAATATATTAGAAAGAATTTATAAAATGCAAATCAGTTATCATGACAACATATTGTTTTTACAGTGTTCATATACGGCTTTGAAAGATACAATACAGTTAGCTATGACAAATAACACTAGTCCTTCATATACGCTTATCAAACGAGACTCTTAAGCCGAGCGTTGTGGCCGAGATGGTAACGTCTTGGATTCGCATTCAGGAGTCTCCTGGTTTAAATCCCGTAACCGGCTAATTTAACTCTTTTTTGTATTTTTATGTGAGTGTGCGTTTGGAGCTTAACTCAGTAATTTGTATAAAAATAAATAAATAAACAAAAAATAAAAACTTAATTTTCTGCATGTCATAATTGCAAACATAACTGATCAAGCAAAAGCATTCTAGCACTTTGTTACATCCGTTTACCTTATTTTTTTCTTTTTTAAAAGCTGAAAAATAGTCAGAGGGGTGAAAGCTGTGCGTATAAATTGATACGCAATTTGGGTCACCAGAAACTGGAATCTTTTATACTTCTTTGAATAGGAAGTTCAAGAAAACGTTAACCACGATAACATTATTAACGACGTAGTGAAAAAGAGTGAGTGCACTATTGTTTATTGTAATTACACGTTAGTACTCACTGCTACTTTTCATTTCTAAATCAATAAACCTGGAGTTTCGTTATTACACTACACGTTTTGACAAAAATGCATTGGCATTAAAAACTCTGTCAATCTCTACCATTCTCTGCCATTCACTGTCATTTCTTGAGGGGTAGGAAAAAATGAAAATCTCTGGGTGCGCGGTCCGAGATGTAGGGAGGAGACTTCAACACCTCCCTGCAAATCTCCTGCAAAAATTCGGCTAGGAGATGTTTCAACATCCACTCCACAACACGGATCTCGCTCCCAGTGATTTCTATCTTTTCCTACACCTTAATAAATAACAGAGAATGACAGAGAAGCGGAGATGGTTGTCATACAGTGGTTCAAATCCCAGGCGGCAGACTTCTACGACACAAGTGTTCAAAAGTTGGTCCAATGGTATAACAAATGTCTCAATTCCTGTGGCGAATATGTTGAAAAATAGCTGAACACTTGCTATATCTGTTGCAATAAATATTTCCATGAAATTTTGTTCTGTTTGTGTAAGTGGCCCTGGGGAAGCTTACTTTATAGACGCGGATGGTATTTTTTGATGAATTCACCCTTTCTCCTGCAATTAAGAACTTAAGAATTTATAGTAAAATAAATGCATTTTAGTAAAATAAAAAAGCTTAAAAAAATAATTACGAAACCTCCCGTGTTTGGGAAGTTCGTCATGAGGCATCACATTACAAATACTGCTGTTTGTGTGTTCTGTCTTGCAATTACCATAATGCGGGTTTCATGCGAACTATTCTAATTGTGAAATCATTGTTTTGCGTCTTGAAATTAAATGAACGCCGGTGTGTAATTGTGAGGAAGGTCTAACATGCTAAGAAGAGGAGAAGGGGAATTGTCTAAAAGTGTGTCGCCAGAGTTGGCTTCTCATTGGTTGGAAAGCTTCGTGGTGGGGTCACAATCTATCAAACTGATATAAATGTTCAAATAAAGAACACGAAAATTACATAATTTATTTTGATAGGTAATTTGTTTTCCATTCCTATTAATTGAATGGTCATACAAAACGCTGCCAATAAACGAAAAAATATGATGTGATCCACATCTTAGACTTTCTCTATCTTAAACCAGGGCAAGGAATTTCAAGTCTGAACTATGAACACAGAATCTATTTTCAACCTTAACGTACTAGTGTATAAGTTGATACTGGATTGAGATGATCCTGACTTAAGAAGAATCTACATTAACAATTAATAGTAGATTATTTACTATTTATATTATAGTGAATGATCAATTTCAAGCTATTCAGAAATAGTTCTGTGTGGAAATTTGTAAGATAATATGAGAACCACCTATACCACAAAATAACACACAAGTTCAGTTGGTACAACGTTTACTGTGTTGCTACAGATGTATCACTTATATTATGTCACCCCCTACATGTAATATATCTTTGTAAAATCATCATGTATCATAGTGTTTTTCATCAATGTACTAGTTTCACCAATGTTAATAAATCATAACAACCCTGCCAGGCAAAATAAAGTATTGTTATAAAAAATAAAAAAATAAATCATATCAACACATTAACTATGTTCAACTATCACAACTCAGTATCGTTGCTCATAAAATATATAGTACAGTAACTGCTAGCTGTGATAGTTGTGATGGTTGAACATAGTTAACGTGTATAAATGATAACATAACATATGATTAATGATATGATTTATTGACATTGGTGAAACTAGTACATTGATGAAAAATACTGTGATACATGATAATTTTACAAAGATATATTATATGTAGGGGATGCCATAATATATTAGATAAATCTGTAACAACACAATAAACTTTGTACCAACTGATCTTTCGGAATAACTGAGTTATTTTGTGGTATAGGTGGCCCTCATATCATACAAATTTCCTATATTAACCACAAACGACAATGGAATTTATCAATGATAGGTCTGAGTGTATCTACGAAAGCGAATAGAACCGCATCTTTGGGAAATTAAAAATATTTCCAAAATCAAATTTTATATTCTACCTAGACATCACCAAGCAACGACTTTCTGATAACATAAGCATTTCACTCGAAGTCTTAAAGGTATTTTTAAAGGTATCGATTTTGTATAACCACTGCCCGTATTAGGGCCCATAACATTATTTTGAAATGATAAAGCTAGTCTACTGGGAGTTGAAGTCAGATTTAGAAAGCAATGCTGCCTGCTGTCCGTACAGAAGAGACATAAAACTGATAAATGCATGCTTAGAGTAGAGAAAAACATTGTTTAGCTTATATCTGTTAGATCTTTCTTCTCATTACGACCAAAATCGAATGGTGCATTTGAATGGCTACAAGATGTCTCTTTGCCTTTACCTCTTAAATTTATCTTTGTGTTTTCAATAAGAACCTCAAAGGGTAGTTTCCACCGTTTTACATAATTTGTATAAAAATCAGACATGTACCATTTATCTTAGGTTTATTAGGTTTATTTCATCTTCATTACAATCAGGGACTTTTGGTTACATTTCTGCTTTACCACTCAGTCCCTTGAATTACCAAAATAAACATTTTATAACTAGCTCTTACATATTACTTAAATGCAACAAACATACATGTTTATATATTATTCACTACTTCATTTGAATGTTACTTTCTTAAATTTTGGCTAACCATTTCCTTTTAACTGTAAATACAAATTTCCCCATTCTTTTTAATAAATCCTTATTCTTCGTTATGCACAGCTTTTTATAAACCATGTAGCATTTATATTTTCAGCGTGCACAGATAGACAGACGGATAATTAAATGAGAGGATTATGTAACAGTAGGTCTATGTCTCATAAAAATTGCAGACTATTGTATTAAACGTCTCTTGCATTGTGTAAAGCATGTTTTATTTCGTTATTTGGTATAGCCGTAATGACAATGCCTCTCTCTCTCTCTCTCTCTCTCTCTCTCTCTCTCTCTCTCTCTCTCTCTCTCTTTCGCTTTTTATTTCTGTGTTGCAAATGACGGGTTTCCTGTGGAGACATAGCCTCACTAACACCAGAGTGTGATGTAGTTATTAAGATGTGTCTGATTACGATATGCCTCAAGGATGTTCTACAAATTAATTTATAGCATTGTATTGATGCTCACGTTGTTATTTAATTATGTGGTGTATTGTGCACATGGGTGGCTACAGGGGTCACAGTTGCGAATGCCACCCAAAGTGAATATCTGGATAGCGTACAGTATGTTCCAAAATACAGAATGGTCTCTACTTGACGCAGCCTACACTGTAATTCAATTGAGATGTTATGCTTTATAATCACTATTACGATAGATACTTAATACAGTTTGCTGTTGAACTTGCTTGACACTTCTCAAGTTGTTCAAGGATCCTTTATACTTTATATATTGTATTGTAACTTGAACAATAAGTTACAAAGATTTCAATTCACGTGTGGAACTATTAAAAGAACACTAGGCCGTAAAACTAGCAAGGATACACAATTAAAGTTCTACAAAACTATGGCGGTTCCCTGTTCAATGTATGGTAGCGAAACGTGGCCCATGAGAAAAAGTGTCGAAAGACGAATAGAGGCGGTCGAAATTATTTTTTACGATATGTGACAGGCTATACAAAACTGGATAAAAAAAGAAGTACAGACATACTGAAGAACTGAGGGTGAAGAAGCTCAATGAAAAAATAAATCAAAATAAATTAGACTGGTATTATCATGTACAGATAATGCCATCGGAAAGGATTCCTTGTCAAATAATAATGTATCAGACACAAGGAAGACGTTATCCTGGAAGACCCAGGACAAGATGGAAAGACTTTGAGAACGGAACGGGCTAATAAGCTCAATCCTTGCAGTTGATTTTGACGATTGCGAGTCCCAATACTGTATTTATTTTGTTTTTTGTTACAAATTAGATTTCTTTTTGTGCTTAAGATGGACTCCAAACTTTTATCTGTCAAAGAAACCGGAAATTCTCCAATATAATGAGCAAGGCCCGAATTTTGATGACCTAATAAATACTTAAAAAATGAGCTGTAAAATGACTGCAGTAATACCAAAACATGACCCAAAGGCCCAACAATTTGTATGAAAATGCTACTTTATTCATTAGATAGGCCTGTAATTAGTTAATTTGTATATACGGTTAAATGCAAACAGCAAACCAGTCTTTTCTGTATCCAAATTAAAATTACAACAAGGTTTATTTATTTATGCTTGCTTATAGTTCCGATAATATTCAGTGTAAGTAAATGCACAAAAACTCTATATAATGCAAGAAACAACACAGCGTGACAAAATAATGACTTTATATTTTTAAAAAACCTTAAAAACATGAAATGTAGAAAAAAGACCGTAAAGTAGCCAAAGAATGACCAAATAATGACATTAAATTCTAAAAATGGCATAAAAATAAAAATGATGAAAAATGAGCGAAGGGACGTTAAATAGGTCTTGGTTATTAACAGAGCAGCCCAAATTATGCCGAGTTGGCCATTTTTATGACATAATATGAGTGCTATATATTTTTTATTCCGTAATTTTCAGTTATGATAACCCTTAAAAGTTTTGCGCTCCGAAAGAAAGCTCGGCGATTCGTGTCAACATTACAGTCGCAGCTGTGAATAGCAATTGAGTGATTCATAACAGAGAGGTGGATTATTTCGAGTGTAATGAATGAGGTGGATTTGTTCGGGCCGACATAGGTGATTCTCTTTGAGGGAGGTGTGGTCCAATTCCATGTCTTGTGAATCAACAGGAATGCATGCGAAGGATTAACTGGGCGAGGTAGAAATAAATGAGGCGCTATACGGTGCCAGATTTCAAATATAAGTTACAAGTTCTTGGAATTAATCTGTTTTAGATTTAATTCACAAGGGACCTTTTCCATCGCACCGCTTCGACACTTTAAAGAACGTTCATTCATGAAAAGTGTTCAGAACATGCTATATCACATGCATTAGGCAGTGTGCAGAGGATTAGGTGATTTCCTACAAACAGCAAGTTTATAGGATTTTTATAAATGTGAATTGTTTTATGCTAAGTTTATACAGCGTGTTTCGCGTAAGAGTTGGCCAATCACGTGGGTTTCAGTGTCGTGGCGGCCACTGCTCTAACTCCCGAGCGATCGGGTGAAATGTCTACGCAAATAAAGCCACTAACGGTGTAACGATTCAGGTTCTCACGCATTACAATGAAAATAACCACGTATCTCATCACAAGATATGTTGGAAATGTCATCCTTTTGCATTTACACGACACTGGCTCCTTTTTTATGGAAATTTTCCTTTCCGCGCATAAGTTCAGCTTCCGAGATAGAGTTAATTTTAATACTTACTTACTCAATGGCAATAGGCACTTCCTAAGAAAGCCAAAGGGATATTGTAGGTATTTTATGAAACCCGGAGGTTCATTACCGCGCTTACGTGAGCCCGCCATTCAACCCTATTCTGTGCTAACTTCATCCAACCATCCCTCGCAAATCCTACTTCCCTTAAATCATTCCAATATCGTTTTCCCACCTACGTCTAGGTCTTCCAAGTGGTATTTTCCCTCTGGGTCTCCCAGTCATATTTTTGAGATATATCGTTCCTCCCCCATGCACGCAACATGTCCAGCCCATTTCATCCTACGTGATTTAATTTCCCATATTATATTCGGTGAAGTGTACAGGTTATGAAGCTCGTCGTTATTTCTCCAATCTCTCTTAGCTGCGATTATTTCCCTAAGCACTCTGTTTTCGAACACTCTCAGATTATGTTCTTCCCAAAAAGTAAGGGACCATGTTTTACATCCATATAATACAACCGGCAGGATTTAGATGAGACGTTAGAAGCTTCTGAATTGAATAAAAACAAGCATTTACTGGTTTCAGTCGACACTTAACTTCTTCCCTAATAGTATTTGTATCTGTAGGCCTAATTGTTGCTCCCGGTTATTTGAATTTCTCCACTTCTTCGAATGCTTTATCTGCTATTCTAATATCTTATAGCGCATTATTTTGACATTTCATGAACATATACTTGGTTTTTTTCTGTATTTTCGTTGGTTTTTTTCCAACGTTTCAGCAAGCATTTTTCTCGTTTGTGTTCGAATCCATTTCGTGTGTGTTTTAATGTTCGTTGCTTGGGAGGTAAAAATATCCTAGCAAAGCCCTGTTCCTGCATACCTTTGTCACCTCTCAGACAGGGCCGCCACATCTCGGGGTCGGGCCCAGGACTATTTCGTACTGGTCGCGGGCCCCTCACTGACCGCCGACCATTCTCATTCATATTTCTGATTTAATAATAAAAAAGGTTAGTTTGCTCTGGCCATATTAATTGGTGTAAACACTGTAAACTTATGTTACGTTGATCGTTAGTTATCAAACGATACCAAAAATCATATTTCCAACATTTTTTTTATTACTAGGCCATTTCATTGTATTCATAATTTGTTCTAAATTATGTTTATCATGATTAATAAATCATTGTGTTGAAACGTCTAAATACAAACCATGACACTGCTTTAAAATGAATGTATTGTGTTTTTATTACATTCAAAACAATTTCAAGAACTAGTCCACTGGAAAAAATAAAAGTATAGGAAGTTTTTAGTCTTATACCCTCAAAAACGATAAATAAGAAGCCAACAATAATAGATATGGGGACAATCTTTTACAATTAATAATAATATAATTGGTAAGTTAATAATTTAATAGAGCTTATTTAAGTACATGTCATATAATACTATGTCCATAACCAAATAGATAATTTTGACAACAATGGAGTATATAAACTAAAATGTATAGAATGTAATAAGATATACGTAAGACAAACGGGGAGAAAATTTAGAACAAGATTCAAAGAACACAAAATGGACTTCAAACACAGGAAACTGAAATCAGCATACGCAAAACATTTAGTTACTGAAAAACATAGATTTGAAAGTATTGAAAACACACTCTCGATAGCTTATAAAGAAAAGAAAAGCAACAAAATGAATACTTAAGAAGCCTTAGAAATCTACAAAAAACAAAAACATAATCCTCAACGATAACCCCATTGAATACAACCCACTTTTCGAACTCACCCTTGAACTATAAATGCAGTCAACAACACCACAATCCTTGTAGTAATGACTTAGTCTTCATCGAGACAACTTCTTCTACCATTAAGGTTAGTTTAAATTAACTTAACTACTCTACATTATAGCCAATATCTTATATTTCATTAATTCTCTTTATTCTTATTCCCATTCTAGACTGAAGATGGTATACACTTGAATACCGAAATGTACATATCGCCCAACTAAGTAAGAAGCCAAGTATCATCCTCAAATTCAATGTGGACAATCTTAATATCAATGTGAATAAAAGTTAATATAGGCTACTTATCAAGTGTAAAGTTAAAACTTCAAATTACAATCTTGTAAGACCAAGTTTTTATCTCTGTGAACTAAGAAGTTACTAAAGCATATATAAAGAACAACTGAAATTCATATGGTGATTATACTAACACACAAGTATTTTACTTGTAAGATTTTAACGTTTTAAGAACGTGTAAACAAGTCCATGACTTCTGATTTTAATTAATGATAGCAAATATACGAACTAAAATTTTTTAAAATAATTTTATGATAAAGTTGACAGTCTCCAACTATTGGATACAACAATTTTAACTGGAATTACATAATATTTTATAATTTTATTATATAAAGATGTACTTTTAATCTAACACTTGAAGATACTGAATTTTACGAATGTATTTATACTTACATCTATATTACTGTAAAACAGTTTTATTATAAGTGCTTCGGTTGTAATAACTTATAATAATTTATTGAATATATATATATATATAATAAGAACTTTTCAAAACATTAATGCCATAAACTAGTAAATGGACATAGTATTATATGACATGTACTTAAATAAGCTCTATTAAATTATTAACTTACCAATTATATTATTATTAATTGTAAAAGATTGTCCCCATATCTATTATTGTTGGCTTCTTATTTATCGTTTTTGAGGGTATAAGACTAAAAACTTCCTATACTTTTACTTCTTCCCTCAAAGAAAATTCAAGATGAAATTTATCAATAGTCCACTGGAACCAAGAATAAAGTAAATAAGGACTGTAAATATCCAAAAAGGAAAAAAAAAACTAGAACATTAAAGCAGTAGGCTATTTTATTATACAAATAATTGAAAATGAAAATAAAAGTAGACCTATTTGCTAAAATAGGTTACCAAGTAATAACTTACGAACAATACAAAATAACTTTTTCAGTTTTCAAACAGAAATTTCCATAAAATTATATCACAACACCGGAACCGAGCCGGGCCCCTTTGGGGCCTGGGCCCGGGTCCCTTGGGTCCGGCGGTCCCCCCCATGTAGCGGATCTGCTCTCAGACATAATAAAGGCCAATATAGGCTCGTTCTATTATGAGTACAACTCACAAAAAATAACTGTTTATCCTCCTGAATGTTCGGTACTTTTTCTTTAAAAGATATAACAGTAACAATTAATATAAAATTTCCGTGCAATTACAATCTTTCTTGAAGATGGCGCGTTCGAATGACCCATTCCAAAGTTATGTAGTTCATTTTTTTTACTGTCCCTTTATGCGAGCCATTTGGCTCATTGGGACCTTTAAGAATAAATAAATAAATAAATAAATAAATAATAGTTCTTGAGTCTAGCTTCCAGCAGATCGATTCAAGGTTATTGTGCCATCTAGCGGATACGGTTGGAAATACCACAGTGCTCG
Source organism: Ectobius pallidus (assembly GCA_964059195.1). NCBI lineage: Eukaryota > Metazoa > Arthropoda > Insecta > Blattodea > Ectobiidae > Ectobius > Ectobius pallidus. Next base: position 124,928,524 of record CAXKWD010000009.1, read on the forward strand.
CTTCCCTGTAAGATGGCACTAGCTTACACTAACTTAATATTGAACGCTGTTCTATTGGTGATGTATTCGAATTTAGAATTAAATATTTTCCTGTTAGGCCTGTGTGAATGTCATTAGGTAAACAGTTCTCTTATTTCTTTCTTTTTCTTTCTTCCTTTCGAGTTGTTTTCGTTCTTCTATTTCTTCCTATGTCTTTCTTCTTTTTTCTTTATTTCCTTATTTATTAACTCGCTTAATATCCATTTTTAAGGAATTTGTCACAATGTCTATGGTTAAGGAAAAAAACTCTGGGTCGACCAAGGATAAGACATGAAAGGGGCAAACAACTTATTTTATTTTTTATTAATATAATCTAACACCTATAAAACGTCCTTTCGAACACAACTTTTTAAAACTGATATTCGTTAATATATTTCCTTGTGCACTTGGGAACAAAAATATTAGTCTAAGTATACTTGTAAAAGAAATGGATAAATTACTACATTTTATAGCCTGCTTTTACAAATACAATTTTTCACGTTTTACAATGCTAAATACAGTCCTGAGAAATATAGCATTAAACCCCTTAGAGTACATTTTAATTGTCGTCTATATCACAGCTTCAGTTCAAAATTTCTATTCATCCTCAACAAAACTATGGTACAAGGTTCTTTAAAAAGGAAAATAACATTGAATTTATTTAATTTTCGTACGCCTAAGCCTTTTGAATTGACAGATTTTTTACTATTTCACTGCAAAAAGAATAATAACCAACTTTTAATGAATGCGATAATTAAACATCAAAATGAACTAATGAATATAAATATTTTTGACGTCCAGTTAAGGGCATGTAGCCTAAGGAGTTGCAAGGGAATATGAAATATCCACGCCCAAAATGGTCATTAAACCTTTTAAAAAGGAAAATTATATTAATATTACTATTTTAGTGCAGTAAATATTAAATATGTTTGTCAAAACAAATATTAAACATTTTTAGGGAAAAGTCAGAAATTTTCAATAAAAAATATATATTTGTCACAAAATAAGCTGAATCACGCGGAGATATAAAAAATAATTAAAATTGAACAATATATTAGTATTATTATATATATTAGTAGTGACTGATTATATACCTCCATTCCGATTCCTGTAGGTGATCCTATAAGTATTTAAATTTTTGTATTGCAAGCAAGAAGTTGAAAAAAGGCGCTAGAGAGTTTTGTTATTTGTGTGAGTATTTTAAATTCTTATAACGTTCTAACATCATATGAGGTTTTATGTTATTTTAAAAGTAAAATAATTTCAGTTAGCTTGTGCTTAGAATAGTAATCAAAAAAACTTTTTGGGGTAGTTTCATATTGTAATGGAATTCAGGTTCTTTGTTAGAAACAAATCACGTATTATAACAGTTGATCATCACCGAAGCATTCGCCGAAAAGTCTGAATGGAGATCTGTTTGTAAAGAAATTGTCTTCTGTCTTGAAGTTATAAAAAAGGAAAGCAACGAACTAACCAAATATTCAAAAATCCTTCGCTGTTATAAGGAGATGAAACGTTTAATGATGTTTTAAAGTAATGTTTCGAACGAAACTAAATATTGGAATGGCTTAAGTGTGTGTTTAGTCAAAAACCATCTAGCTTACGGGCCATTCTCAATGCTGAAATAGTTATTTACGCTATTTTGAATGGCAAATTATTAATAAATATATGATAGTAGTAGTAGTAGTAGTAGTAGGAATAATAGTAGCCTATTCGTAGTGGTTGTCTGTTTGTACTAAAGGCAGAGAACGACAGTGACATGTGGTGAAATGCCTATGCTGAATAATTACTGTAACAGACTTGCATTTTTTTCTTAGCCTTAACGGCCTAGCTTTATTATTATTATTATTATTATTATTATTATTATTATTATTATTTCACAGCCCAGCCCGTAAAATGAAATTTACGGAGAGAGTTCTGTTAAACAACATTTACGGTTCAAAATAACATAAAATAATTTTACGAAACACCATTTGAGCCTGAGTACGGTTTTCGGGCAATAGGTTCCCTCTGACTTCTGCGACAATATCAGTAACAAAGTTTAAATAAATGAACGTTTCGTTTACACTGGAGGGGGTGGAAGGATATTTGACTTTCCCCTGTTGTTTTTGCTGAGGGTTGTTCCTGTAATATCAATCTGTGCGAACTGCGCGCGATGTAATTGCCCTTGTAATGGCTTTAGGGGGTGCTAATAACAATGGCAAGAGGGGGGCGAACCGCAGGGAGTCTGTGTATTAGCCGCACATGCAATGTTGTTATAAAGTGTGTCACTCAACCTCCAGGGTCGCTTTATGTTCATAATATTCATTACCACGTTTCGCTCAAATTATATTTTTCCCTTTCACACGAAGTCCTTGGATAGGAGTTGTAAGTTCTGCGTAGCAAATCACTCTCTCTTACTGAGCCAAAGACAAAGTCTGAAAAAAATAAAGCGTCTCTTTGTATTTCTCAAGTAGCCGGTACTCGCGGCTTCGCTCTCGATTGTTTACTCCCTGCTAGATGTTTTGTTTATTAAATAATTCATTTATCATTAAAATAATCAGAACATTATATTTATTAACACTGACATCGCCCTTGCATAAATTGCAGAAGTTACATAATTGAAACATTTAGTTTTATAAGGGTCTAAGGGCCAAAATCATGATTGTGTAGAAAACAAGACATAGACCCTCAGAAAGACATGCCGGAGATAGACCCAGCGCTATATCTTGGAATTTATTGCTACTCATGTGGCTTTCCCTGGACCTTGGACTCATCAGAAATGCTTTGGTCTGGATAGATAGATCCATTTAAAATTTTCAGCCAAAAAATGATTTTGGCACCTTGGCCCTTATAAAACTAACGTTTCAATGTTATTCTTAGTTACATGGGCGTCAAAAGAAATTTCATCCAAAAGCGAACATACGACAGTATTTGGAGACTTAAACCTCACTTCACATTAGTTGCTTATAGTCATTTAATTTAGAGGTTTATGTCTAAACAAATTTTTCAGGGAGGGCAGCGGCCCTACCCTGCCCCCCCCTTCGGGACGGCCATGCTTAGTTATATTGTTTACCTAGTACAATAATTAAACGAATAAAACTAATCTTGTGCTGTCGTATGGGCATACAGGTTCGAAATGAACTATTATAACTAACCACAGATTTATGAACCTTGTCCAAATCATGCATAGGCCTAAACAATTAAAACGATTTATAATTTTAAAAGCTGAATACTCTGCTTCCAGGTGCATCTCACGATTAAAGTGAGCCGCCCGGGGGGAAAAAAAGACCTCAAATTAGAGTTCCCTAGCCCATAAAACCACCTCGTGGTTTCTTCCAAATCTTTAAATGTTTTCCTATTTAGGCTTGCATTCATGATTCCCCTTCTGTCCATCTATGAAAAGATCAGATCTCTGCTTCCCATAATATTATAAGGAAAGGAATCCATCAGAGCGGACTAACAAATTCGAAGCGAACGACAATGGTATATTTAACCGATGCTCTTTTTTCTCGGTTGTTATGGCTGCAGAGTAAGGCCACCTGCAATTCATTTTACAATTTAAATATTTTATTGAAAACTGGTGCTTCGATAGCGAAAAACACTCGTCTTCTACCATATGTTCACTCATAACCCGCGCAACTAAAGCGAAAATTAAAAATTCGTTTTCGAGGTGAATTCGGACACCCTTCTCTATCTATGTTCAAAATTTCAGATCTCTGCGTGCCCTAGAATTGGCTGGGCATTGCACACAGGCAGACAGACAGACAGACAGACAAACACTTTTTCCTATTACATAGAAGATTTTATCATTTTTTTCGTGTAAGCCGTGAGTCGTATTTGTGGGTGTATGTAATCTGCGCCATGGTTGACACCGAATTTGAAATAGAATAAAAATGAGATATGTAAACTGCGCCACAGAGATATGTAGGTCATTTCAAGCAAGATATAATTTGATGTTCTACCACGCTTCTCCCAACACCTTCCTTATATTAGATGCACTTCACCAGTTCCAAACAAGTGCCTACATAAAACTGAGAAGTAACTTATTGAATAAGGGATACCCGTAAGAAAAACAGCTAAAATAAATTACAAGTATTCTAGTCTACTCATGTGAAGAGAACAATATATAAACAATGAAATATCCCGTTTTGATTTTATTAAGAAGGCGTCGTATGAGAACAAAGTGCTCATGCAACAAAAAAAATTAGGGTGGTGTTTTTAACAATTTTATAAATGACGAAGCGTTCGTGCAAAAGAAATTAGGGTATTGTTTTTAACATTTTTTTTTAAATGACAAAGCTACTAAGCCTAACATTTTTAACCAGACCTATGCAATTTCATAGCCAGTCCTAAGTCTGGAGAAGTGGAAAGGAAAATGTTAGTGTGTTAGTATGACGGTGACGCATTTAAATGTCGGTGGCGCAGTTTACATTTGTCGGTGGCGCCGTTTACATCGTGTAGGTTGGGGGAAAAGGTAGAAGTGACGCAGATTACCTTTTCCCGTATTTGTCTCGCGGGAAATTTTAGAAATTTCGGGTCTAGCGTAACACCCGCCATCAGGGTTACATTTTTAGACTACAGCGTGTGTACAAAACTATTTCTTTACCTGGTTTGTCCATTCAACCCCCGCCTGAAGAGCCAGACTGCTTGTCGCCTTCCTGTGGATATACAATAGCCTCCCTACTAGCCTCATTTCTGGGGTTCGAACACGCGACTGCCCCCGCTGTGCACAAAACCAATAACGGAAACTGAATTGCCTTCAAGTGAGCACGTCTTCACCTCTAACTCGAGTGTCACATTAATCATTAACCAAACACTACATGCCAAACAAAATCTGGGTGTTCCATACCACATACTTGAACTGCATTGTCATCGCTTGAGCAGGGAATTGACTGCAGATGCATGTTTTTGCGTGGAGACATTTCAGAAAGCAGCTCTTGAGTTTTATGATAGTCATATTTTAAATTCGTGTTACAACCAAATATGTTAAGTGTAATTTTTTCACGTGATATGTATTTTTGTTTTATAAATGTAGGCCTACCTACATAAAATCGTATTTCTAGGCCTACTTACTTTTTCCCCCTTGACATATTTGCGGTACGCACAATCACAGACATCGTTTCTTAAAATTTTTCTCTCTTTTTAATTACATGTGAAATTTCAGTCTTGTATTCAAGTTGGATAATAATAATTCACCATGCTGGCTGTGATTGTATAAGTAAACCACAAGGGTAATTTATAAGCCTGTACTCAAACCTCTTAAAAGTTGATCTGTTTGTTATGAAAACTGTAACTTAATACTATTTCTGTAATCCAGTTATTTAATTTTTGTAATTAAATTTCAAAGCAAATGGACTTTTGTTGACAAGCAATATTGTTTAAGTTTAACCTAAGTTGAACCATTCTTTGGGAATTAAAACATAAAAGCTAGCTATGAGAGGTCAATATACCTATCAAGCACTTGTTAAGCTTATGTACTAAAGTTCTTACCTCGAATTCTGAAATCTTGTTCTGACTAAATTAATTTGATGACAAATATAGACTTTTTCTTAATTACTGAATCAGTGGGATCCGTTATAAATAAGTTAATAATAAAAACAATAATAATAATAATAATAATAATAATAATAATAAGATCACAAAAACTGTAGAATATGGATTTGAGAATACAGTACACTTATAGAGAAACACCTAATACTGTATTATGGGTATATTTTACTGTATTACACTCGCACCCTATGAAACAATTCACTAATAGTATTAGTAATATTTACAAATAATTTAGGGTCATGAACTCACACTTGCTTATTTCCTTAATGGCAATAGGCAATTCTTCAGCAAGCTAAAGGAATATTATCTATCATATGGAACCCGGAGGTTCATTGCCGCGCTTACCTGAACCCTCCATTCAACCCTATTCAGTGCTAACTCCATCCAACAATCCCTCGCAAATCCTACTTCCCTTAAATATATCCTAATATTGTCCTCCCACCTGCGTCTAGATCTTCCAAGTGGTCTTTTCCCTTCGGGTTTCCCCGTCAATATTTTTGAGATATGTCTTTCCTCCCCCATACGTGCAACATGTCCAGCCCATTTCATCCTCCGTATACCTTTATTATATCCGGTGACGAGTACAGGTTATGAAGCTCGCCGTTATGCAGTTTTTTCCAGTCCTCTTTTTCATCTCTCTTAGGCCCAAATATTTTCCTAAGAACCCTGTTTTCGAACTCTCTCAGATTATGTTCTTCCCGACCAGTAAGTGGCCATGTCTCACATCCATATATTACATCCGGCGGGAAATAGACTTATAAATCTTTACTTCTAGATTTCTGGACAGAAGACGAGAAGATAAGAGTTTCTGAACTGCATAAAAACAAGCATTTCATGAAATCATACGATATTAGTGACCTTAAACTCCATAAAAATCTATACCTTAAATTAAAACATTCTTGCAGTCTTTTTTTGCGACGCGTTTCGACGTTAATTCGCAGTCTTCAGGTCTATAATCATAAAATATATACCATTAATATGATGTTATGATAATAAGAATTGTAAGGATAACTGTCTTATAAATTTTTAACTATCTTATGAAACAGACCATTGATAATAATAACTAATATTTTTATGTATTTGCTAATAATGCGAGTGTAAAAGTTCCGGGGCCCTTTTAAGAACAGACTGTATGCAAGAAAACTATTAGCAAGCGGATAGGTATCGAGATAATAAACAGGAGAGGCTTGTGAAAAGCATGTGGAATGTCCAGTAACAGCTGTGAAGGCGCATCTAGATAATGAACACAAAAGCACAGCGTGTAAACCCAGCCACCCACATAGCATCTCCTGCGCTCTACTCAGCCGTGTTTCCTCGGGCTTTGTCCCGTCAATTGCTGTGGACAGATTACCTCCTATTTACTTAGTCCCTCACTCGCTGACAGTCAACGCTAATCTGCACACTGTTTTATCTCCATTCAACGGCAAGCAATAGAAGTTAAATGGCTAATTGGAAACGTCCTCGAAGAGTTTTCTTTTTTAATGAAGCTTAGGCTAAATCTTCTTAAATAACCTAACATCTACTTTGGCCGGGCTCCTTTATTAAGATAACTACAATTAGCTGGACCGATTGCAGGACCTTCGGCGAATGGGCCTCCTGAGGACTCTTAAAAATATATTTAAAAATAATGACCATGTAGCTCATGATTCAGTGACCATTAAAGTATAAAGAAAGTAAAGTGTTTCTATACAGGCCATGGAGGCCTACGAGTTCCAGGAGGATGAGGCTCCTAGATTTTAGACATTCGGCATGTGAAGGTGGTAAGGTTGTCAGCCTTATGCACCTGCCACCATTACCCACAGGATTCCTCCTGGTTCTCATTTCTGTTAGAGGCTGAGTCGAGCCCAGAGCCATAGTGAATTTCAACGATCTCATCGGGAACCGAACCCACAACCTTCCGGTGTGTAGCACAGTGCCTCAACCACTACAGCACGGGGTACCCCGACTATTAAAGTAAGTTATAAGAATATGTGAAATCTCAGTCAAGCGCAAGTCTCGGCCGTCATAATTTAATCATTTTCTTTTTATTACTTTCACTTTATCGAACGTACGTACACTTGTTATTCATGTAAATTCACAAGGACTGAACACCGAATTATCTTCATGTAACCTACGTAGCTTCTTTGATTTAAAAAAATGAACACATCGAATGGGCACAAGCCTAGGCCTTTGTAAGCTGAATGTGAGCAAAAAGGAGATATGAAAATAATATGTAATCTTGTGTGTGGTGAAGCATTATAAATCTCGTATAATAATAAAATTATAATGATTTTATAATATCAGTAACACTAAATATTATTACTATTATCAAAGAGTTTAAACTAAAAAATAAAATAGCTGATCGTAAAAAAAGTGTTGTAATAATTGCACGCAGCGCGATATATCGATTGCCTCGCCATTGGCTATATCGCTTACCATAACACATCGTATTTACTCGTATTTTCCTTGTATTCGTGGTTCAAGTATTCATCACGTACATATTGGAAAATATTTTTGATATTATCGGAGAACGATATGTAATATTGAAAAGAGATGCACAAAATTAAAAATTGATATTGATAGAACAATAATAAGACATACTTACCCTACTTACTCAATGGCAATAGACAATTCCGCAGGAAGCTAAAGGAATATTATCTATTTAATGGAACCCGAAGGTTCATTGCCGCGTCTACCAGAGCCCGCCATTCAACCCTATTCTGTGCTAACTCTATCCAATCATCCTTCTCAAATCCTATTTCCCTTAAATCTATCCTAATATTGTCCTCCCACCTACGTCTAGGTGTTCCAAGTGGTCTTTTCCCTTCGGATCTCCCAGTCAATACTTTTGAGATATTTCTTTCCTCCCCCATGCGCGCAACATGTCCAGCCCATCGAGAAGATTAATGTAATAATATTATGAGACAGAGAGAAATGCGTGGAGCGAGAAAGAGATGCTGGTAGCTTGGTTTGTGACATATTATCATATAGGCTTATAGGATAACCTCCGTTATTTTGAGTGCAGCAAGTCAAATCTAAATTGTTCAGTGAATAAATCTTTGCTCCTGAACTATTAATACTTGATTTGAGCCTGAATGCTGAATTGGTTGCTATCCATATTTTGAGGCTCTTGGAGACCGTAGAACCTCGGAGACTACCTTAACTTACTGGTATTGAGATTTCAGTTTGAATAGGCCTAATTATTTTTGCATTTACTCGTAATAGTTTTTTAAGTACCAAGGGAATCATGGGAGTTTTTGTGGCCGGTGTATTACACCATCAAAGTTAAGATAAAAAATACAATTTTTGATAACTTACAAGAAGTTGAATACCACCCATCCTTGATTATAATTTCACAACTTTCTGCAAGTCGTTACATTTGATCAAAGGTTTTCGAATGCAATGCGTTTGCGCCAAAGTTGCTACTCCTTTGATCATTAATGCTGGAAAATGTGTTTATGCATGTCACCCTGCCTGCATATACAGGATTATTTAAAATTGATGTTATCCAAGCAGACCATAAAGGAGAATAAACCAACTTCCCCAAAAAGTAAGAAGGGAAGGAAAAGTGCAACAAAACAATATTGCACATACATCTGTACACGAAGAAAATAATTACAGTGAAATTACAAATTCTCGCCTTGGTTTTATAAAGCGCTTCTCTTATTTAAAATATAAACCCCTCCCCTTTAGTTTTAACATGTTATAATAAACAACTTTTTAACATATTTAATTCAAATATCATCATTTCTTCCACTTTCATTCATTAGGCCTAGCAACCAGTGTTATAACACAAGTAATAACCACATCAGATGCTAATTTGATTACTCTTCCGTCAGTCCGCTGTGTAGGAAAGTGGACAGGAAAACGTGACCAGAGGTTTTCATATGAAGCTAGTCTACAAATTTATGTTCTTCTGGGTGGCGCTACAACGGAACTGTACTTCAGGGATGAAGTGGCGCAAACGTGCCAGATCAGTAGCTTGACAAATAAGTGGTGCAAAAATGTCGCGGATTTTTCTCACATAGGCCTATAAGTGTTATAAAAGTAAAGTATTCCCTATAAAGTATTCAGGGCCATGGAGGCCCAGAGGCTCTCAGATTTTAGACATTCGGCACGTGAAGGTGGCAAGGTTGTAAGCCTTAAGCACCGACCGTCTTTACCCCCAGGATTGCTCCTGGTACTCATTTCTGTTAGAGGCTGAGTCAAGCCCATGGCCATAGAGTCACCAGGTGGATTAGGCTAGTTGAAAAGCTCCAACGACCTCATCGGGGATCGTACCCGCGACCTTCCGGTTTATAGCTCAGCGCCTCAACCACTACGCTACGGCGTACCCCTTATACGTATTATGGTATGTAATAATTAGGGGGCGGATTTATATGACCTAAAATATAGGATATATGCATGTATTTATGACCTAAGAAACATTAAAATATGACCAATAAAATTTAAAATATCACTTTACCACTTTACACATTGTGTGTATTTTTTAAGTTTCATTGCAATACATATTAAAATATCTTTAAATTCTCAAAAAGTATCATTATAATGCAAAATTTACAAAATATGATATGAAACTTCAAAATTTCTTTAATACGTACACAAATATGCCAAAAAAAATGCCATAAATATGCATATTCATACTAAATATGCTACAATAGTTGAAAATGTCCTAAATATGCAGTTATATGCACAACAAAAGCCGTTCCATTTTCACCAGGATGCTTGGAATCGGGTTTAAATTAGTCGGAAACCTGAAATAATGCAAAGGGGAAAAATATGACACGTCATAGAAATCCGCCCCCTAGTAATAATATTTTTAGGTTGTGTTTATTGAGTTTCGAGACCTGTGAGATTTTATTATCCGTGTGAACGTCTATTTCAGTGCTTTTTTAAGACCTAAGTAGAAGAAACAACTTTCCTCTGTACTGTAATGATGTGTTCTTCGCCTTGGATTGTTAAATAGTGGTAGCTCTTCACGTTTCTTAATCATAATGAGGGCTGAAGATAAATGTGGTGGGTATAAGATGCTCCTTAAAAAGTCATCAACACTTGTGTTGGTAAGCAGCAGCAGGAGGTAGGGGCAACAGAACACATTAGCACTGAAGATGACTTCGCAGTAAACTGACGGAAAAGAAAAGCAACACCGCTGAGTTGTCGTCGGACCCCTCACTTCTGAGCTGTGTGGTCTGCTGGTCAGGTGAACTCACAAGAAGAAACGTCTGACAAGCGACTATAAAATATCAATTAATTTATTCTAAAAAGCTTTCTCAAGACATGGTGGGTTTTCCCACACGTTTAAAAGTAGTGGGAGCAGACGGTAAGATCTGTAAATATAGATCTTCCATATTAGGATCAGAGTGAATATTTCAATTATTTTCGATTCGTGTGATAAAATTAGACATAATTCGTTTTAGGTAATTTCTCTTTTTAAAGAAGGACTGGGTGTTAGGCCAAAACTTATCAAAATAAATCCTGCGCAGGAATAGGACGAAACCTCCAGATGGGGCATGCGGACAAAGTCTTCACCTAGAAAAGGTGATATTTAATACTTCACGTTTTTCAATTAATATTTTGCATACTATGAAATTTTTGTTCTTAAAAATTATGAAGTAAAAATTATAAGTTCGTTGAAAATGAAAAAATGTACTCTAAAATCAATCGAAACTAATCGAATCGAACACTTTCCACTCCGAGCTAGGAGCATACAATAGGATCTCCTGGTGGTGTAGGCCTATTGATAAACTGAACATAATTTAGTTACGTTTATTTTCCTACAGAGAACAAAGTGAAAAATAATAATTCGATAAGCCCATCGCCTCGACGACCATAAGTTATAGAGGAAACGAAGATAGGCTATGATTTGAACGTGAGAATGCAAGGGAATTTGACCCAAATGCTTTAATTCATTTTTTAATTTAGTTCCTTAAATCCAACTCTCCTGTGAGAAACATTTGGCAATTTTTCCGATATAGTCGGGCATCATACTATTTTATTTTATCTATGGTTTTCATAGTCAAACAAATACAGGTCTCTGGTCTGGATATTGGCATTCAGAATTTCAACAAACCTCATCTGCCTGGTTATAAGCCCGGAAAAATATTCTTTATTACGGCACCAGGAAAAGTTCAAAAGTTATTTCCATGTTTATGAGTTGTTATGTAGCCTATTCTGTTGCTGTTAAGCTTTATCGTTTGGCAACCTTGAATTAAAGAAGCATTGAAAATAATAATTAGAAAAAAATGAGACATGAAAATGATATGAAAGGAAACTTGCAGTTTAAGGAAGTATACAAAGATGGGCTGTCCGTTCCGCCGCATAAATCCTTGGTTGCAATTCGAGGGGAGGACCAGCCGGCAATTTGATAATGCGATTATATGATAGAGGGAGGCCCTGATTCCCCAGAATTCCCAGATTATTCCCGACTTCCTGTTCGCATTACTGCTGCTTCATATAGCGCATCCCTCTACTCTATCTTCCAGATCTAACATTGAACGTTTAGACTAAACGCTCAGCAAGAATCTGTTTCTATAAGCATGGTATATTTGCTTTTTCTTTCTTTCTTCCTTTCTTTCTTTCTTTCTTTCTTTCTTGCCTTCTCTCTCCTGACCTCTCTCTCTCTCTCTCTCTCTCTCTCTCTCTCTCTCTCTCCCTCCCTCTGTCTCTATAAATTATTAGGCTATATGTCTGCCGGTCCATATTTAGTTCGTTATTTCCTTTCTTTTCTTCCTTTTCTTTCCTTTCGTTTTCTTTGTAATCCGCTTTTCTTTCTTTCTTTCTTTCTTTCTATGGACTGTTTCTGTATTTATTTATTATTTTCCTTCCTTATTATTCAACTATGACTGAAAGAGTTCAATAACAGGATATATTGACAGCCAAAAATGTTTACAATATGACCTTTCCGTTATCACTATGCTCATATAGACTATTGAATCTTGGGTCATAAGTAATTCCGCCAAACAGAACTCGATTATTAAGGATTATTTTACCGTGCACCCTCTTAATAATTATGGAGCTCCGCACACACCCACTTTGCATAACTCTATCCATCACAAACTTACATGCAGTATCTTTCGGTTAAACTTGGTTTTCGTAATTAAGTGAGAATATTATAGGAGAAAAATTCCTCTGACACTGGTATTTGAACCCAGGACCTTTGGTTATCCGAGCCACTTCCCTACCAACTGATATTTGCGTATCAATCGACCCTTTCAGTGTACTAGATACACGACTAATGCAAGAGAAACTCCATAAAAGGTTATATGTAGACATCTATCATAATAATAATAACAATGCTTTATTTTTCCTGGCAGAGTTAAGGCCACAGGGCCTTATCTTCCACTCAAACAGGATAAATACGAAATACCTTGAAGTAATACTTATAAAAAAAAATACAATAGATACCGTACATAATAATACAAAATGCTAGCAATAGAATAATAATACAACTGATATGCCCATATTTAACATTAAGGAAAAATGCGTCCAATAATGTACAGAGATAGCAAAGTGAATTAAAAATGGCATATAATTGAGAGTGTGTGTATAATTATAATATAATCCTATAATATACATTAACATTGAAAACTAAAACTAAGAAATTAACAAATTTAAGCAATATAGGCTAAGTGACGTAAAAATATTGTACAATATAAATTAGCCTAGGCTGGATAACGAGACGTTCCTTCTAGTTAGCAGCAAGATAGGCTACTTGAGTAACTTTGGCCTAAAAATCTGTAGGCTCCGACTACCCCTGATGTACCCCTGATAGTACTGCATGTCAAGGATATATTTTTCTCTAAATATTTCGGTTTCAAAATCCGTGTCTTTTATTCGCTGAATTATGAGTGACAGAGAAACAAACAATATCGTTATGTATTTGGAGAAGTGAACTATGTGTTGTGACAGCAGATCTTTCCTGCACCTGATCGTGAGAATCTCGCCACCTGCACTACGAGGGGCCTCCCAACAATTTTCCAGCCAATTTGCTGGCAGTGAAAAACGGAATTACTGCCGCTCCGACGCCTTCGTACACTAGGGTTCTTTCTCCTCCACCAAGACGTTTTCAGGGCTCCAACAGTCAGTCAACTTCCGCCGAGCATTCAGCTTTTTAAGAATGAACGTCGAGCTCCTTAACACAACACATATACGAATGTAGGACATACAACTGCATAGACCAGACAGAGGCTATAGAGGAGAAGTTAGAATAAATCAGAACAAAGAGACCAGATTACTTGAAACGTTAGTTACAAAGAAGAGGACAGCAGACCAGACCAGACCAGACTAGACATGAAATTCATTGAATTGGATAGGCTTGTGACTTAATCGGGAGTGTCTTATGTAAAAGTGTAATTTATAAATGTAATTTTAAATGTGAATGTTCTGATAATTGAATTGTATTAACTTAAATTTCTGTTTTTTTGTTGTTGCAATAACTGAACTAAATGAATAAAAGAAATAGCCTATAACAAGGGACCGAAACACACGTACAGTAACAAAAACAATAATAATTATGACCTACAAGTTCAGGAAAAAACATAAGTTTTTGTTATTAAAAATATTACAGGATAGTGTTAAAATGTGTAAAGGACGTGAAGAAATCACAGAAAATTTATAGTTTCATTTTGCATATTGTTGCATATGTTGTTAGTTTTGCAATAATGCACCACATTTGCTTGATATTAAAACATTGGTGCATATTTGATTTATTTGTCACATTTTAAACGGCATGTTCTTGCAGATTTTAAATGTCCTACACAGTTTATCTTTGTTAATTCAAGCATTTGCAGTATATAGGCCTACGTGAATATTTCAGAACCGACTGTACAAAAATTTACAGTACAAAGCCTAATGTTTCCCGAAATGGTTGTATAATATTAAAGCGAAGTTTCACTTCATTAGCTTTGAATTTACTAAAAAGTAATAACCTTGTTTTTTAGAACTGCAATACAATTTATACGTCTACTATTTTTTATAATTTATATTGTAACTCAGGTAGACCTAACAAGAGAATTAAGTATTAACATTACTTAAATGGTAGATCATACTTCATTGGTTTATTATATATATATTTTTAGAGCATATTTGTATGCATATTGCGTCTTTTGATAGGGCATTAATTTCCGTGTAATAATAATAATAATAATAATAATAATAATAATAATAATAATAATAATAATAATAATAATTATTATAATTATAATTATAATTATAATAAAGACAGTCATAATGATTATGGCAATGCCAATTTTCATAATGATGATAATGTACATAATAATAATTTAAACCTGACACTAAATCAAAATTTGAAACAGTAATAATTACATTATTAATATAATTTCATTTAAGAGTAGTCCTACTCATAGTTGCGTTGGAAAATAAAATTACAGATTTCTTTACTTTGAATTCTGGAAAAAAAGAAGACCTACGTAGGCTTCTTCGTGTAAGGCTTCAAGATTGTTCCATGTTCGATATTAATCGATATCACATCAGTGTTATAATGAAAATCTGTCCTTTAATGGATGCTATCAAGATATTGTTACGTCACACATAAAACGCCTATTACACTATGGTCAAACAAAAAATCGTTACATTACTTATGCCAGTACACTGTAATAGAAGAGTATTGTTGAGTTCTACAGTTCGTATTGAAAGCGGTAGTCCAGAGAATCTGACACACCAGAGAGTAGTGTGAAGAGGTCTTGAGTAAATACGTGAACCAGATATTTGAAAGCTAGAGGCGGAGGAAATGTCTGCATCTCCTGGTAGTGATATCAGCAATAAACACAAGCAAGATGAAAAAATTCAACCCCTTCTTCTCTGTCACGCAGCATTGTATGCTTGTGGAGTATAAGAGTGGCATAAGGCTTTTACGTTAACTTTTAGAAACATACAGTTTTTTTCTACTAAACGTGACATATCATGTTCATGTACATCAATATGAACATAATTACAATTAAATCAACACTCCACCTAGAAACTTCCATTTAAAAAAATGGAAAGAGAAAACTTCTACATATTTTACATATTTTTTATTTTTATTTTTATATATATTGTTTTTAAATTACATAAATACTGGACATAGATAATGTGTAATGTCCTGAAACCCCAAAAGAGCAAGAGCATTTTCATGCTTATATTTACATGTTTTACATTATTGAAATATAACCTTAACCTAAAATTAACTTAAAACTAAATGGACAAAATATTGTGTAATAGTACTAGGGGAAAAGACAAAAGCTGAGAGTAAAGGCATGACTCAATTGATATAAAAACAATTATTATAATGAAAAATAAATATAAATAATAGTATCTAGCCTATATTTCTATGTTTTTAAAAATAGGTTATTTAGTAGTGTTACAAAAATGTCTATAATATTTAATATATAGCTGTGATATTCGATAGCTGTCAAAATTTATTTTAATATTTTTTAATAGTGAGAATTAGTGTTTTTTAATGTGCTCATATTAGATGTAAACAGATCTAATACTGAATATATGCTTCTGAATGAATTTTAATACCAGTGTAGTGATTTGGAACATACTTTTGTGGAACTGTTAAAGGATATATTTTCATGGCACCAGTTATGTGTACTTATCTGCAACTAAGTAAAAGCTTCAAAGTTTTTATAGTAGTTAACGGAAACTTCTGAGAGAGATTTTCATAACTTCTCCTATCTTGTTTTCCAGTGTCTCCGGACCTGACCTTTTCCATGCATGCAAAAACTTCTGTCTTTGAGAGGCTCTTTCCAGGAGTGTATTTTTACTTTCTGCTACAGGTCGAGTCAGATAATAAACGAATAAGTCTCTTAATATTTTCACAATTAACTTACAACATTGACTAAACAGGGACTAAACAATCTGAAAAGGTGGATGAAAAATTTATGGAGCTTATCACACTCGACAAATCATATGTGACATTTTTTATTTTTGAAAATATATATATATATTTTTTTAAAGGTAGTCCTATGTATTTGTTGTCGTGGTTATTTGTTCATATTTGAGTGGAGATAGCAGCTAGATATCCAAGCGAGGAAATCCATATAGAGCTAGGAAATACTCGTATATATGTAGTATAAACTTACGTTAACAGTAAAACCGTTAATCACACTACATGAAAGTTTCAAATAATTTCGGCTGTATAATTTTAATTTTTAATTTGCAGCCTATAACTTTTTTTTTAACGCAATTATATACGACTGATTAGCACATATAATTCTTCATTCTCTGAAGCGAGATTCACTGATGCGCATTAACCCAATTTTAAGTATGTTGTGATACCAAGCCTTTATTATCTATGTCATTTCCATTCACGAATGTGAAGAACTGCACAAAAACGCAGACTACACCGAGACATATCTGAATTATCAATCGTAACTATTATTTGGGATTTAGCCAAGAGAGGGAAATAACATACCTTAAACATGGCAGTGGACGAAAAATCTGAAAACTGATTCTTCGACAGCGCAAAAAAAAAAAAAAAAAAAAAAAAATATATCTACCAGTTTTTTACTCATAAGTCGCGGACGAACGCTAAAATTAAAAATCTGGCTTCTATACTAGGTGCATTCGGCGAATTTTTAGTTTATCTATGTTTAAAATTTCAGATCTCTGCATGTAGTAGATTTCTCTTGTTATAATAAAAGATTTTAGGATATGATAGGTCTACATGTTCGACTTCCCTCAATTAAGGGTTGCACTTAAACAAAGCGTACTAGAAACACAAGTAATTACAGTTATATAAAAGAAACATATTTACAATTATAATTATTATATAATTAATAATAATAATAATAGTTGTCTGTTTGAGCATAAAATCCATAAGACTAGTTATTTAAACTAAGGCCTACACTAAATCTAGAGTTATGTAAAATTAGTATAAATTATACGTGGTCCACGCATACGCATTAATTAAATTCAAAATGTAATAATCCTCTAAATAAACCATTAAATATTGAATAATGAAAGACGAAAGAAAGAGAGGAAAAAAAGGAAAATAACTACGAAGGAGGAAAAATAATTTCCAACAAATTTAAAATGATGGCTTATAACAAAGGAATAAGATTCAGCAAAAATAATGCTTCTATTTTACATAATCTGCTTTAAACTCTGACGAGAAGAAACTGTCAATGCAATGTTTTCTTGTCTTTTCGCTTTGACTTCTGACGAAAAGGATCTGCAAAAATAATGTTTCAATGCTCTATTTCCTTGCCAAATAGTGCATTGCCTACAGAAAGACTTCAGCTACAATTTTTGTCACCTCTTCCATTGAATTAAAAAAAAATACTAATTTGTAAGGTTTTTTTTTTAAATATATAGGCCTATATCTATAATCATCTCCACTCCATGGTATTAGACATCTTTATCTGTTCCGTCTTCACACCAATCATTCCATCTTCTATATGGTCTGCTTATACCTCTCTTACCAGAAGATCTGTAATTATTGTAGATTTGTATTGGAATTAGTCTATTATCCATCCTATCTAAATGCTATTACCATTTAGTGCTGATTGATCTATATATTCATTTATTTCATTTACTTTTAATTCTTCTCTGATTACCTCATTATTTGTGTGATCGATAAAGTAGCCTATATCCTTTCATTTTTTATTTTTAAAAAATTCTGCTGCTTCTATTTTATTCTTAGGCCTAACTTTTCTTGTCTGTCCTTGTCTCATGTATTAAGATGGGTTTAGCCATTGTTTTGTAAAATTTAATTCTAGTATCCGGTCTTCTTTCATTCTTCGTTTTGTGAATTGCACCGCATATAGGTTGGAATTTTGCTAATCTTATATCTATATTATTTTCTGTGTGGAAGCCTATTTCACAACCCAAATAGTACTTAAAATGAGTTACCAGAGGATATTACCCTATCAAGTATTTTTTTGGATCTGACATCGTTTTTACCCCAAAATGGCATACAGAATTGGTTACATAATTGATTTCATTAATATAAATATCTTTGTAAATTATCTTCGTTCTAAGTCATCAGTAGCCCTATATGTTACAAATTTTATTTTTTCTTGTTTATTTATTTGTATATGCATTACAATTTTTGAAAAGTAGAGTCAGACTGAAAAATCCAATGCCATAGCCGGGATTTAAACCAGGATCTTCGACTCTCCGTGCAGCCGCTCTGCCATTGAGCTACCATGGCAACATGCCGGTACTTATTTACTTACTCAATGGCAATAGACAATTCCTCAGCAAGCTAAAGGAATACTATCTATTTTATGGAACCCAAAGGTTCATTGCCGCGCTTACCTGAGCCCCCCATTCAACCCTATTCTGTGCTAACTCCATCCAATTGTACATGCCGGTACAAAATTAAATTGCTGTTACCATGGTAGCCCAATGGTAGAGCGGCGGCACGGATAACCGAAGATCCTGGTTCAAATCCCGGCTATGACATTGAATTTTTCATTTTTCTGACTTTACCTTTCCACCTTAGCCTACACACGGCCAGTGTCAAATTATTATCATTCCGTTAAAATTTTGTTTCCGTTTTATGAAAAGATCATTAGCACAAATAAAATAGTGAGAGACATTAAGTACCCTTGTCTAAAACCTTTGATAATTTTCATTGCTTCAGTTTTGAAATCTTTTTTTTTTCTATTAAATTATACTCAAGTGGAAAACGATTACCGATTGCACCGACTTTGTTAAGCAATGAGGTCAAGCCGTGAGGAAAGATATATTTTAAGACGGATTGTAAGATCTTTTTTGCACTGAGCGAGCGTCTTAGAAGCAAAGAATGCGAAGTAAGAGGATCGGTGCGTCGCGACGCTTGAGTATAGATTTCTGCCAGGTTACCATGGTAACCAAGCCCAGGGATTGGCTAGAGGCCTGTGTGCCCGGAAGGAAGCCCCGCCCACATTCAGGTCGTGTTGTTTTGCTATGATACTATAACAAAACCCGGCAAATTACACAGATAAATGTTATAGCAGACAGACACAAGAGTGGAGGGCGGGAAACCAATCATGTTAATGCCAATCATAAAAATACAGGATCTTTGTACAAGTACTGGTTAAATATGAAGACATGTAAAACTTATGAAAAATTACCAATTTCATTATTTACATTTTTTTACAGAATCTACACTATATAACATAAAGTAAAGGGCCATGGAAAATTTGGGAGTTATTTTTTACAATTTCCTATTATTTCAGATAGTGGTTATAATTGTGTCAGGAATCCATACTAACTGTTAAATATGTTTTGTTCGATTGTCCTATGTTCGAAACAGAAAGACTCCAGCTAAATTTGCCTTTTGAAGATTGTGTCGAAATTTCCATGTGTCAAAAAATTTTCACGATGCAATGTTATTATAACCATTTTATGCAGTATCTAACATATATTCACAACCATATGTAATTAATATTCTATATTTTACTGTATATATTGCTGTGTAAGCTATAACCCTAACATGCCTTTTCTGGCAAAATAGGGTTCATAAAGATTTGGAGATGCAATAAATAAACAAACATAGGCCTAAAGTAAAGTATTCTCTATTTTGGACTTGAAGGCCCTTAGGGATTCAGGATCTTGAAGCTTCCAGAGTTTTAGACATTCGGACCATGCATATGGTAAGATTGTCAGCCGCCTTTAACTACAGAATTGCTCCTGGTTCTGATTTCTGTTAGGGGCTGAGTCGACCCCTGGGTTATAGTGCCACCAGTAGGATTAGGTCTATTGAAAATATCAGCGACCTTTCGGTAATCGAAACCGCGACCTTCCTGTTTGTAGCTGAGTGCCTTAATCAACCTCGTCAGGTGTACCCCCACGTTACATAATAAGGAAAGAAATTATATTCACGAAAGCGCTGCCAATAGCTGATAATACGAGGGTCGCTCAGAAAGGAATGCACCACACTTTCTTCTTCAACAATAATTATTTATTCAACACAATGAAACTTACACACAAGAAAGAAAGGTGTTTCTTCTACACTCCCTAATTTTCCACATAATCTTTGTCCCGTTCCATGGCTTTCCTCCAGCGAGACACAAGGCCTTGTATGCCCTGTCGGTAGGCCTACCACTCCTTGTTCTGGTCACGAAACCATTTCTGCACTGTGCGAATCACCTCTTCGTCATCCTCAAAATGTCATCCGCGAATGGCATTCTTTAATGGTCCAAACAAGTGGAAGTCTGAGGGAGCTAGGTCAGGGCTATAGGGTGGACAGGGTAATACTGTCCAACCCTGTTTAGTGATGTGTTTCGAAGTCCTCAGCGCTTCTTGAGTTTGGTTAATGTCTTCACATAAGATTCAGAATTAATGGTACCTTAACAACCCAGGTGAATGTTTGATTCAACATAATAACACTCGGCGTCACACAAGTAAGTTAACATTAGCGTTCTACTTCTTCGCATGTCCGTTCCACGAATTATTTTGTAGGCCTAGATTACACAGTTTTCTGCATGCAGTCTTTCTAATGTGTGATAAATTACAACCCCTCAATATAACAATAGGCCTCATATAACAAAACAATCTGCTAGGGTCCAAAAATGTCCTTAGGCCTATACGGAGGTTTCACTTTATCGATCTTCGTAGTACAGAGGTTTGACTGTATAACCAACATAACTTGAACATAGAGGAAATCTCAACGAAGTTCGGAGACCAATGTCAGATATTAAATTCTAGGTGAAGCTTTTTTATGCTGGAATCTAATAAAGCTGAGTGGATGTTGAAGATATACCAATACGTACGAGAGAGCTTATCGAACTGTTTGCAAATAAAGAAGGTAGGGACTGAAGCCCTCTTCAGTGATTTACGTCTACAGGAAGCCAACTCGGCGATTGTCAGCGGATTGCTCGGGAGCACGGGGTCGAATTGCTTTTTGTGCCTACTCGTAACAAATGGTGAAACTTTCCCTCTCTTTTTTATTTGCTTGTTTGTCGTACAAGAAGCGGAAGCAGGCAACAAGGACGCATGTCGCGTCTCTCCATGACGATGGAGATAAATGCCCGGCATTTCCTCACGTGTGCTATCAGTTGCTCCTTAACGAGCCCTGCCCTTTATTTTGTTCTCCTTACTTATTTCGTGCTTTTTACAAATCTTTCTAACTGAATTTGAGAGGTACTCGTATTTTTAAAACTCTTTTTGTGAGATCGAAAAATCTGAATTGAGAAATTACCGTGAGCCGATACCGCTCATTTTCCAAAGCCGACTGAAGACCAACAGCCTGCCACTCTTTATCGGTGTAAAGTACGAGGGGCTTTTAAGGGGAAAAATATATTTTAGACTACGAAAACATATATATTAGACTACGAAAAAAGTGTATTAGACTACGAAAAAATATAGACTATATTAGACTACGAAAAAATGTGTGTTAGACTATGAAAAACTTTATATTAGGCTATGAAGAAATGTGTATTAGACTACGAAAAAATGTGTATTAGACTACGAAAAATATAGACTATAGCCTATTAGACTATGAAAAAATGTGTATTAGACTATGAAAAAATGTTTATTAGACTACGTAAAAATAGGATATATTACACTACAAAAAAATATATATTAGACTACGGAAAAATGTGTATTATGCTACGACAACATATGATCAGCTTAATGGCTCAATACCTGTTTCGTGCACTTTACAAATCTTTCTAGATGTATTAAGGAACACTCATTTTCAAAACTTTTTTCGTCAGATTAAAGGGCACTTACCTTTTTATCGTCGTTCACGAAGCTTATTTTTCTTCCTGAATTATTAAAATTTCGCCGAAGAAAAGAAAGAATATTGGTCAAATACACCCAGCAGCCAAAAAAAGAAAGAGCCTAGATTTTGATAATAGGAAATGCTCCGTAAGTTTACTTGGAAGTAAGCATACAAACTAATTACGAATCCCGACGATGCCGAGCCTTTTAAACTAGTAGTATAATATATTTTTTTTAATATTGGGCTACAATACGTGAACTTCTTAATTTACCGAATGTCTCTGAAGTCTGTTGACAGTTGCAAAAATTACGAAGTACAATAACACCTTAATTTAGCAGGGATGAATGAAGAATGGTATGAGCTCGCGGAAAAACGATATAGGCCTAATGGGGTCCCTTGAGTAGTAATAATACACTCTTCCTTATGTAGGCTATCCGCATCGGGTTTTTAAATGCGGCTTATCGGCTGAGGAATAACGCTCCGCCCATATTAGTGTCGTAAATAAGTGCTTACTAAGTGTCGTAAGTAAATAAGTACTAACCACATTATTCACTTATGCTTGTTGAAATATCGATGTTCATAATCGATGTTAAAATGGACGGTAATCGTCGATGTGACGTTAATATCGACTAGAAAACATCGATGTATTTTAACGGAAAACATAGATTTTTTTTAAATCAATGGTTTCAGAAAATTAGGCAAAATTCATAAATAACTTGAAATATTTCCATGAAAACTATCGATGTCTGGGAAATTAGGCTGCTGTAAACAAAATTATATCTTAGAACCAAGGTAGGCCTATTAATCTTATTTTAATACTGTAAATATTTTAAAACACCGATGTCGGGGAGAAACATCGATGTAGCAAAAACATACATTGTTTGTATGGAAAACCATCGATGTAGAAAACATCGATCATCGACATAAAAACATCGATTTTTTAAAAATTCGGCCATCGATGCTCAACGCTACTCCTTATATAATTTAATTTAATTTATTACATTCTCTACCTGTACGATGGATACTATAGGTAAAGGAAGTGTTCCTTGTATGCCTTATAGTAGTTTTTTTGGACCCCGCCTTCCACCCCCGGATTACCTGAGCCATAGGCTATATCTTCACTCGGTAATGAGGTACGGAATCATATTCTGGGGGAACCCTTCCCATAGGGAGAAAATATTTAGATTACAAAAACGGGCAGTAAGAATAATATGTGGAAAGAAAAAAAAAGAGGGAATCTTGTAAACCACTATTTGAAAAATAAAAAGTCCTCACTCTTACAGGTGAGTATATATACTCTGTTATGTGTTATACAGTATAGTGGATAATATTGATAAATTTCAAACTAATTTCAGTATACATGGTCTTACTACAAGAAACATGAATGATCTACACAGACCAACTAACTCGTTAAAACTCTTTCAGAAGGGTGCATATTATTCTGCAATACAGATATATAGGCTAACAAGCTTCCAAGCAACATTAAATTATTATGTATTAAAAAAAAAAAAGCAAACCTTTCAAAACATCTGTCAATAAATTTTTAATAACTCACACCTTCCACAATTTGGAGGAATATTTCCAGCTTGGATAAATTTGGCAGCTTGCAGTTTCTGTATATTATTGATATAACATGCATGTATTTTTTGATCTGACGTGTTCTATATCCTTGAGCCCCGCTCACATAGGATCTACAGGACGAGATATCTACGTACATCTACATATCTCCGGTCCGATTTCGCATTTGTTCTTAGATCCTCGCGTCACCTTCTCTTGATCACAGAACACAGGGGAAATGTTTGATTAATTAACTTGGGCATTTTATTCCGTTAATTTTACTCTTGTTCATCTGTCTGTTGTCGCGGGGGACGTGTCCGCGATCTGGTATTCACCTGATAGAGTGAGGGAAACCCCGCGAAAACCTCTCAGATTAGTTGCTGCGTGGCAAGTCTTGGGCAATCTTGTTAAGTCAAATGGTAATATTGTCTCGATATGTAAGTAGAATCCTGCAATTTATTTAATGCGAAATCCGGGAGAAGTTCTCGTAAATATTGGAATTACCCTTTGGGATGAAGCTTTTTCCAGGGCTATAAATGAAGCTATAAAAGATGTTAGGTAAAGAGGTATGTTTATGGCAACATAAATTGAAACGGGTGATTTCTGAAGAAATTACAGTTATTAAACAGAACTGCAGTGAGAGGTAGTTTCCTTCGAGTTTCTGGAGTTACAAATCGCAGCGCGCGGAAACCGGCCGGAAGCGGAAATGCGTGCCACTACGTGTTTCAATCTTTTACTTCTCAGTCAGTTGAAGAGCAGCAAGTCTTGTTCAAATTTACATCCACATTACTGTGACCATATTACAGATTTCTTCCATTCTCCCAGGATTTGTAATAATTTCTCACATCATTTGAAATGAAAGTGGGAGAAATAAAGAAGCATTTGAAAATTTAGGAATAATCTTGTCATTCTAGCGATCGGTTTACTCGGATTCATTGCACGAGCTCATCATATTATATTTACAGTGAGGACAGATGTTGGTACACGAGCATATTTTATTTCCGCCAATATAATATATTTGTTTTTATTTAAGCTGTGTTTATACTCCTTTTAGTTGCGAGGTCATATCAGGAGTTCGGGATGTGTGACTATAAGTTACAGCAGGGTAGGCCATGGAACTATTGATTGTCAATTGTTTCTATTGTCCGTGTATTCAATGGAGCAAATTTCAACTTATATTAATTTAAATGGATATGTTATAAGAAGAAATTGTGAGGATGATTCATGGTATGTAAATATCCAGTTCAGCATTTACGACTGGGGAAACCATAAAACCATTTTAAAAAAACCATGTCAAATTGGCCGGCCACGGGATTTGAACCTGTGATATAATCATTATTGCTGTCCCAACGGGTATTACAATTTTCAGATGATTATCAATAGTTTATGGATCTCATTATCCTATAGTGCTCCATTCTTATGATGTCTTGAATTTGTATTCTTATTCACTATTGTTGATTTAACAGGAGTTACCTCAGCTAATTCGTCTATTGACATTATCTTATTCATTCATTCATTCATAGTGTTCTGCCCAAGGGCAGGTCTTTCACTGCAAACTAAGCATTCTCCACTCTTTCCTGCTCTCAGCCTTCCTTTTTGTATCGGCATACAATCCATTTATTTTAAATTTTAAATCCATTTATTATTTTTAAATTATTAAATTATTATAATTTTATTATTAAATTATTATAATTATTATAATTTATTAAATTATTTTAAATCCATTTATTTTAAATTTATCTTATATGATACTTATTATGTTTTCGCCCATTTTCATGATGCATTAACAATAGGAGCAGTAGGCCTACTTGCTACAGTATTATTTATTTATTTATTTTTATGAGAATATAACAGGCTCATTGCCCAATTACAATATTCTCTTATACTAATTACACCAGATTTACAACATTAATATTATATGTTGAATGTAATATTAAAAATATTTAAACAAATATTACAATTTAAAAAAAAATACAGAAAAAAGAAACACCATATGAAAATTACACAATGAAGGGAACAGATCAAAACATAAGTAATATAATAGTTTTGGAGGAAATGAAAGAGTTATATATAATACTTATATATAAGACTTATATATAGATATGTATTGTCTGTCTGTCCGTGTGTCTGTACGCGCGATAACTCAAATATACTTTATACGGCTTCCATGAAACTTGATATATGCGTTTATAACGTCCATGGGAAGAAGGCTATATATTTTGGACCAAATTGGTTGACTGATACCGTAGTAACGACTAATTAAAGGTCACATGCTTTTTAAATGGGAAATCATCACTACACTACAAAGACGCGTTGCTAATCACTGAGGGCCTTGACTACAATCCAGTCAGATGTTTGTAAATGTATTATATCACGCCTTGCTTTAGATGTGAGGCATTTGTTGTAATCTCATAATGTTGATATTCTCGTTATCCCACTTATTCCTTGACATATGCTTATCAAATATTCTCAAGAATCCTTTACCTAAAACTCAAATGTTTCTGAAATATGGCCTATTAACTCCATCTGGCACATTTTATATCAGTTTACTTGATTTTATTATAAGTTATATATTTTTTTCTTATCTGCTCTTATTTGATCAGAAGTTTTATTTTCTACTACTCTTTGTTAAATCTTCTTCATTCAAGTAATTTGCATTGGAAATATATTTTTACGCTAAGATGTTTTAAAGGTAATATTTGAACCAATGAGTAAGGCGTTTTAGAGGAGCGTTGAGAAGTTCACAAAGTAACATGAAGTTAAACACTTAACAGTGTTGTATCACAGTGTTATCAAAGCGAGTTGAAATAATTGCTATGGGGGAGATCTTCTCTGTCTCAGTCAATATTAAATTCAATAGCATGTCGCGCTTTATAGGGCCAATAATCCACTTAGTATTGTCAGGAGGCGCTGTGAGATGAAGTCTTGGGGTGCGGCCACACCCTGCCTCGAAAACAACCATTCTGTCCTTAAAGGCCTATTTCACAGCATTTCTTTTTTTTAAATTTCAGCTGTATTTGTACTCCTTTTAGTTGCGAGGCCATATCAGGAGTTCGGGATCTGTGTCTATACAGTAGGGTAGGCCATGGAATTATTGTTAGTGTATTTTTTCCTACAGTTTATACACATGCAGCTATCACGTTTTGGAATAATACAGGATGTAACAAAGAGGTAGACCAAAACTTCGGTGAAGCATTCCTTACTTATAGAGGGTGAAATTATGTTAATGAACATGGGTCAGAAAATGCTTTATTTAGTGCCAGTATGGTACTACTTTATAAAATTGTGTGGGGGACGGGAAAATGTCTGTCCGTCCGTCTGTCTGTACGCGTTATAACTCAAATATGCTTTATCGGATTTTCATAAAACTTGGTATAGGCCTACTCATTTATAACGTCCATGGAAAGAAGCATATTAATATAGGACAAAATCGGTTAACCGGTACCGGAGTAATGCCCAATTTAGTGCCTGTTGTAATATATTAGACAGAATTTATCTAATGCGAATCGGTTATCATGACAACATATTGTTCTGCAATGTTCATATACGGCTTTGGAAGTTGCAATACAGTTAGCTTTGACAAATAACACTATTCCTTCACATACGCTTATCAAATTAGATCATTAAATCGAGTGAGGTGGCCGAGATGGTAATATCTTGACTCGTATTCTGGAGATCCATGTTTCATATCATGTTGGCCAATTTGATGTGTTTTTTTGTGCTTTTATGTGAGTGTGCGAAAGACTAAAGGCTAAATAAATAAAAAAAAGTCGATATTAAAATGTTATAGGTCTATATCATTAACTTATAACGGTTCTATTTTTAAATTTCCTACATGCATTGTTTTGACATTGGAAAGGTATTTTCCTAATATGCCTAATACAGTAAACTATATTATATAGTTTACTAGCTTAAAAGGCCCGGCGTCGCCCGGGTTTTTATTTGTAATTTGAAATTAATTTATGAAGGACTTTCGATTTTCAAACTCTAGGGCCTTGTATAATATGTAGGCCTACATAGAACATGAAATGAGGAAGAACGGCTTATCACACTCAAATTATTCCCTCAGAAAACGCTAGATATAGTTTTTATGACTCACAGAGGATGTCGAATGTTGCATTCCGTTGTTTCTACACACCATGCCTGGGAGGGGTTGAAAGAAGAAGAAATATACATTCCTATTACAAAAGATTGTATTGTCTTTATGGAAATTTTTATTTCTCATTCTCACAGTTTCGGAGCTGAAATTAAAAAAAGGAATCAATATCACTTTCATATTTTCCTCCCCCAAAACCTAGGACATAATATTCTGCGAGCATAGGACTGAAAATGTTCCATCCTATTTTGTCTTCTTGTAGATGTATAGGGCCTATGATAAACATCTCTATACAAAGCCTACAGCTATGAGTGACGTATCAATGGATAGGATCTTTTACAGACTTCTGATATAGCACACTCACTGGCAAACACTTAAGCTGTCCCTGCAATACGACCGCTTATTCTATATCAAAATGTGAAGTGAGAAAATGATATTTTCCATGTCGAGGGTAAAGAAAATTATGTGACTGCTTCACAATGTGCTTTTTTTTTCTTGGATTTCATTCTTCAAGAATTATTTTCACAAGTGTATTAATTACATCGATAGCATCAGAATTTGTTAAAGCCCAGTATTATGTAGTTCCCAAAGCCCTATGTGAAAACTGTAAACAATACACTGTTGTCATGATGATTGAATTGCATTTCATTTTTCGGGATAATATTTTCAGAAATTATATAAATTTTAAAGAGAAGGAGTGGTTTGATTGAATTTTAGTGTTCACCGCGTTACTTCCCGAGTTTAACTGGGTATGTGTGCAAAATTTCGTGCAAAGTGGTCAAGAAATGTAGATTTGAATAGGAAACGTACATACCCACATACATACATACACACTTTCGATTTGGCTTGGTTGCAAGACTCACACTTTTTTTTTTTTTTTTTTTTTTATGAAAACATGTGACAGCGGAACTCTCGTCACACTTCAATTTTTAATCTTTCTTTTTTGTGTAAACAATTGACAGCAGAACTCTCTAACTGTGCATCGTTTCACATTTCCGACTGTTCCCGTGGATTTTCCAAACATTTTCTTTCATAGAAACCTTGTCCTGACAATTACGGACACAACAAACAAAAAATCAGCGAAATCGGTCGAGCCGTTCTCAAGTGATGCGGCAATATACATTTTGGAAATTCATTTTTATTAATATATATATATATATATATATATATATATATATCTGTGTGTGTGTATGTATATATATATGAATCGGTTATTTATGAAAGGGCTCATGTCATGATTTTTTGAAAAACGAGTTTATCATGAAAATGGATTGTCCCAACATCCACGCATCGTTTACTTATGAAAGATCTCTTGTCACACCAATACTTTGCAAGATACAGCCATTGCAAGTCTGTGTTTAGTTATGAAACGGCTCATGTCAATGACAAGAGCCCTTTCTTAAATAAAGCATGGTTAGCAGCAATGGTCTGGTAACCAGCTGTCTCTGTTCACTTCTCATTGTTATTGGTTTTGTTGATTAGGTTCCTACTTTCTCTTACAGACAGTGGACGATTCAAAAAGATTGTGTACAGACTGCCCATAAGGGGCCACTCTTATCTGGCCTGTGACAGAGTCTTTGGCCTTGTCAAAAGAAAATTAAGGAAATGTGACCGATATTACACAATAAAAGACGTATGTGAAATGATATTAATGTCTTCAGTACAGGGAAAGTTTACTGTTGATTTAATAGAAACAGGAAATATTTTGGATTTTCAAAAAATGGTGGCCTCAGTTCTATAAAAAATGTACTGTTTCCGAAGAAACCAAATATGAAAAGAAGGGAAAAAGATAATATTTTACTATTTCTAACTACCATGAATTCTCGTTCCAGCAATCAAGTAAAGGAAAAGTAACAGTATTATCTTTTATTAGTGGACACATTCAAACTACATGTTTCAAACTACAGTAGCTATCCCGAAACAATCAAGCATTTCTCTACCCTACCCATTTCTCAGAAAAAATACCTATTCCTAAAACGAAAATGGATGATATAAAGAAGCTTGTTCAGTTCGTCCCTGAGGAACATGGTTTCTTTTATGACGAGGTGATTCAGTGGCCTTCAGTTGAAAAAGAACTGTGAAATGTAATGAAATGAGACTTTACTGTAAATGGTGTGTTTGTTAAAAACCCATTATTATGTATCTGTTATAGCCAATCTCATTTGTGTATACAATGTTTAATGTAAAATAAGTAGCCTTCGTAAAGTCTCATTCATTGCATTGTTTGTTTTTACTTTTGTCTCTATGAATGGGCGCTTGTCAGCCCTTTGTTTATGAAAGGACTCTTGTCAGACAACTTTGATAAGCCCTATCATGCAACATAAACAACATAATTGTTTTTAGTCATCGTTATTATTAGTGGTTAGTAGAATCAAAATAACTAGAATAAAAAAATCTTTCGTATTTATTACTAGTTGGAAAATAAACAGTTTTTTTTAATTCCCCAACATTTTACTTTTCGTGACAAGAGCCCTTTCATAAATAACCGATTCATATATATATGTGTGTCGTGTAGATTTAATAGTAAGCTGAACCCTCAGGGGTTTCCTTATAATTGGGGCTGCTATCCCATGTGGATTTTCTCTCTAAACTAAATTCAGGTCAAATTGCAATAATTGAATAGCCCTACTAACTGAACCATTTTTAACTCCAGAATTTAGCTTCAATAAAATACAAAAAGAAATTATATTATTTCACATACAACTTACGTGTCAATAGCACTGAATATGGTAAATAGCGCCTTGAGGATTGTGTTTAGATAACACGCAGTACACGGCTGTCGGAGAAGAAGCCTGTAGTCGTCATTGTGCAGGGGACACAGCGAATGGATGGATGAAAGGCGCCCTGTTACCCCGGCAAGGAGTATAAGGCATACAAGTGGAGGTTTCACTACCGAAGAGTGTTTCGGTAACGTTTATTTTCCTGTAGAGGATAAATAGATGAGTTTTTTTGTTTGTTTGTTTTGTTATGAAAACATGTGACAGCGGAACTCTGAAACTGCGAATATGTCACACTTCAATTTTTTAATCTTTTTTTATGTAAACAATTGACACTAGAACTCTCTAACTGTGCCTCATTTCACATTTCCAACATTTTCCGTGGATTTTCCAAAAATTTTATTTCATAAAAACCTTGACCTGACAATGATGCGGCAACATACATTTTGGTAATTCACTTTTGTGAATATAGATTATGACGTATTATTGTATCTTCTCTTATATATATAAAAGGCTTCGTCCTCACTGACAGGAATCAACGTACAGCCTAAACTATAACAGGTAGAGACTTGGAATTTTGACAATACCTTCGTTTCATAATGTAGGTGCTCACTAAGAAAGGATTTTGAAAAATTCTGATTTTAAATGCCAAAAATCAAATGTTTTTGAGAATACTTAATCCCTTCTTACGCAGAATGATCGAATCCGAATCACATTTGACATTAAAACATATTGTTGCTAGTGGGTTTCAGATGGGTTTGGAATTGAATTAAATGGAAGTTTGACAATTACAGTTGGCTTTGTCTATTTTTGTCATACCTTGGAAATGAAACTTTCGCGATCGCTTGAATGTTGTAAGCCCTAAATATGGTCAAACATTGTATTATTTGGACGAAACTCACTGTACAGGGGTATTCTGGGCCAAGGAACTCGAATCTGAGGTCGCTTTTACCAGGCGACGCTATCTAATCGTGGTATGTAGTCCACGTGATTTAGGTGTTAATAAATAATATCATGATTTAACTATTATGCTCTTAATTTTTAATTTTTGAAATAATTATCGCGGGCGAAGCCGCGGGCACATGCTAGTATATAATATAAGAGCCGAAACATTTATTTTGGGAGTGGAAGTTACGAATTTCACATCGTACTTTTGAAAAAAATAGAAGGTTCCGTGGACATTAAAAACATAATAAGATAGGAAAGCGCGAGGGTTATCTTGGCTGTGGTGCTCGTAATATCGGTGAGGGTAGTAATAATGCTTTATATGAGAGAGTGCGGGGATATGGCTCCATCTGCTCGCCGTCTCTACCTAATGAAAATAAATGACCTGGGGAGAGAAACGCGAGCGAACGAGGGGAAAGATAGGGATGGCCAGTTCGGAAGTGCGCACTTAATGTGATAACTGCCAATCATATTCATACACCAGCATCGGCCTGTACTCTCGGTTCCCATTCATAACCTGCTAACAAAATATTCCAACATAAGCTCAACTCACCCCATTGCCCGAGGAATTGTTTTTACAATGTGTCTCCTTCCAGCGGTCCTTTAAAAACATTTCAATTGCGCACAGGAGACGTACGTCGAAACACTCGAAATGCGCACAGGTTGCATTTCTGGGAACCCTTGAAGTGCGCAAAGGACAAAATATATTTTTAATATTGATGAGAGTAACACTTTTCTAGAAATTTAATATTAATATTTATCAAAAAATAACACTGTATTAATATTGTTGAAAATAACACTTGTCAAAACATAGCCTACATTAATTTTTAACCTAGTGATAGGAAACTTTTTATTGCAATCGATACCATATCATGACTTTCGATAAATTCTTTCATATCTTTAAGTTTCATGCCTCCCTAAGTACAAAACCACCGCCTGTTCAAAATATATATATATATATATATATATATATATATATCTTTACACGCTAGCGGCCGTAATTTTGAAGATATTTGAACCAAATTTTATTATGTTATTTCTAGGCCCAATAGTTCGGACAAGTTCGTTAATGAGCAAAATTGGCCCAAGGGGGTGGTCGGGGGTTGAAATTTTAAAACATTTATATCTCGGCCCCTATGAAGTATAGAGGGAAACCTTGTTTGAATAAATTAGAGTACTCCCTATTGAGTTCACAGTGACACCAACGATTCGGGGGTTTTGGGGGTACGAGTGGGGGTGAGGGTGGGGGGATGGAAATTCGAAATTTTTAAACTACGTCTTGTGGGGTATCGTTGAAAAGCTCTTGATGAGTACTCTGCAAATCAATAACTAGTTTCTTGATAGTTCTCATACAAGGCGAGATTTGAATGTTCGAAAAAGTGCTCTTTCCTCTTTTTTGCTGTTATTATTGCGGGTTTGTCATGCCAAGGCTAAAGAAGAAGAGTGCTACGCAGCGACAGTAAATTAAACCAAAAGCACTTCGAATTCTACCTCAGCCTGTAGGCTTGCCTAAAGGGATTTTTAATCAATCCAATCTACTTAATAAACCTCGTTCATATTATTTTATTTCTCAAAGGTATGGCGTGATCTTGTTCAGACTAAATAGATCTCTTACTTTCTTTATTTATTATTAAAACTGTATATGCCAAGTTGAACATTTTTAACTGGATATAAGAATAAAAATTTACCTGAATGTGAACATCTTGGTAAAATTTGTATGGAAAGATTCGCAGGAATATGTTGTTCTGTCTTACGGGATTGGTGTTGTGCGCAGTTAAAGTATCCCCCTCACATTGTGAGCGCAGTTCAAGGATCCCTGAATGGTCATAATAATAATTTTACTGACCGCTGTAGTCACTTAGCTATGCCCCTTTCTTATGAGTATCACTCATTGTTCGCTATCCCAGAGTCAGTGAATTTAGAGCGTACGCTTTCTTCCAATGTGGTGACGATGGCAATTTTTCCCCCGGTAGGAAAAATTACATATTATAGCTAACATAGCGGGTGCAACTATTCAACAAGATACACGACATTGGACTGAACAATCATCAGAAAAGACAGAAATCTCTATAATCTCTACAATTAAGTGCAGGGTGCAGTGCAATTATCTGGGTAGCTCCAAGAACTGAGGCTTTCATGTTCTGGAATAAACTATACCATCAGTTCTCGTTTTTAAGGAATGACAGAATTGTTTGTCTACAGTAGACTGTGAGGTAAAAAATATATTTTTTCGTATTTCAATGTAAAATCCAGCATAGGCTACCCTGAAGTGTGACTTTAAAATGTTATGCCCTTTGAACGCAAGGAAAGATGTTGCTGATGCCATATTTAAAGTACCGTGTGCGTTAAATTTCCAGCGCATTCAACTTTCATAACTCCTTTTCTCATTTTCAATTTTCGTGTTTTTTAGTCAAATTCAAAGTCTCATCTGTTCCAACAGAAATAGGCCTACAGGTATTGCTCTGATTTTTTTTTACAATGTACTTCGCAATGTGTTCAAAAAAGTTACTAATCGCTACAATATTCAAGTAAAGCGCTATAACTAAGTAGGCATATCCATTTCAATCAGGCTTATCATTAGGCACTGAAATATTGATGTCTATCTGTTTATATCGTTATTGTAGGCCTATCTTGTTTAGTGTTCATGTAGGCCTAGCTCACATTGAATTTTAATGATTGTGGTATTATGTGAAATATAGAGAATGAGTCAACGACTATAGTCCTATAATTTTTCAAGGTGTAGAAACTATGTTCATTTAGAATTTCAGCTCTATCAGGTTTGTAGTTTTTGCGACAATTCGGGACAGAGATGACCATTAGATTTTTAGTATAGTTGCATTTCGCCTTTCTGAACTGTTTAGACTACCCACAAAGCCTTGTAATGCATGGTAGTCTAAACAGTTTAGGTAAGCGAAATGGAACTTTGTTTTTATCTCGCTAGCTTGTTACCCCACCTTTTTACAGGTAAAAAGGTATTTTCCACGGTTTTTAGCCTTTCCCGAGAAACATAACGAGGAAGTAGCCGTATTTCGTATTTAGTGAGCCTGGCGTTCTTCTGGAGTTTAAGAATGACGCCTTTCTGCATCCATGCGAACCAGTTTATTTGTTTATTGTGCAGTAGTATTTCGATATTTGAGCTCAAAAATCTATGTGACAAAAACCATATAGTTCTTCATTAATGTTTCGGTCAACTGATTTGGTCCAATATCAATAGACTTCTTCCCATGGGCGTTATAAATGCGTAGCCTATACCAAGTTCCATGAAAATCTGATAAAGGTATTTGAGTTATCGCGCGTACAGGCAAGCGGACAGACAGACGAACAGGCATTTTCCCGTCCACCACACAAACTCATAAAGTACCATTCTGGCACTTAATAATTGCAAGTGTTTTCCTCAACACCGAGTTTTGTCCTTATCATTCCAGAACTGAAGCCTTTATTTTCGGAGCGTATTTCCCAGAGCCGGATTCACTTGCTGAGCAAATAATCCACTTAGCGGATAGTGTCGCATAATGAAATCTGACTGAGCAGCTAAGCCGGAGTTAACTTTGTAATAAAGTTGTCAGCCTCGTGTAATAAGCGAGAATCGTGTGACAGTAGGGTGATTAATGAAGCGGGGAGGCCTCATGCCGCAGAGGTACCAATCACCAGTTCTCATCTTTGCACTATAATGCATTGATGCCACTAGCTAGATACTTTTTCACTTTCTGTAGGCTACTGCCACCGTCTATGGTCCAGTTTTTGTTCGTAATACTTCCAACAGTAACAGCAAGGAATTTTATTTTATGGTGAATAAAAATATTAAATTTCGGTACAACATTTGAGTTAATTTCGGTGTTATTTCTCATACAAAAAAAAAAAAAATATATATATATATACGATTTCGGTATTTCACATTAAAACCAAATATATTTACAGCTTATGTGAAGCAAAATATTGCATATTTCTGAGGGGGAAAAAAAACTCTAATTTTAGTCCCATTTTTTGGTAGATTTTAACAATTGTTACCGGTTGACTATTAACACTTGCCTGTAGTATAGATAAACTCCTTGGCATACTTATGTGGAGCGTGCATCTAGGATATAAAGCAGGTCTGGGAAATAGGCTACATTATATTGATTATGTTTAATTTGCACTCTCTTTCATTAAGTGCCAGAATTTTACTCTCTGAGATTATGTGGTGGCCGGGAAAATGTCTGTCCTTCTGTCTGTCTGTCCGTCCGTGTGTCTGACGCGCGATAACTCAAATACCCTTTATAGGATTTTCATGAAACTTGGTATACGCATTTTTAACGTCCATATGAAGAAGCCTCCCTTATTCTCAGCTGAAGGTCGATCTTCAGCTGAGGATAAGGGAGCTGCTTCCCTAGAAACTAGTCCTACGTAAATTATGTAAGTGGAGCAATAAGTGTTTTTATTCTTTGACTCATTTTAGTTATTATCATGCTCCACTGTATAAAAAGCTTCATATTGCTTATTGTAATAAATATATTGTTCTAATTTTTTTTTATATAAATGATTCAAATGAAAGATCTAGCGGTTAAATAAACAATATCGGGCGAATCCGCAGGCACCTGCTAAATGTTCATAAAGTCTGATTTTTTCTACATAAGATATCTACTTCACGGCGTGATGGTTTGTGTTGGTGAGACGACTGTATTAGGCTTGCCATTGTACTGCCGAGCGTCTTGAGCGTCGCGACGAGGCGAGGCGCATTTCCGCGTCCGGTCCGGTTGTGACGTCATCGCAACACGAGTTTCAACTCCTGGAGTGGGAATCAATCTCTATTTATCTCCCGTGAACTGACACGCACCAGGAACAAACAAACGCGCAACCTTTCACGCGCAGTCATCGTCAAACAATGGAATTAAGCCCTCCGTAATTGAACTGTACGTCTCCTCTCCTAGTCCTGAAAAGGAAACCGCGTTAAAATGTGCTCTCCATGCAGTACACGCTACTTGTTTTAATAAATTTCCATTAAAACATGTTCTCTTCGTCTCACCTGATAATACTGTATTTGGGAAAACAAAATAAATTTCATAGCCTACTTAGAGTGGGTGCCACTTTTTAAAGACTCTTTTTCCAAGAACTTCCTCTATCTGCCTCCAGCCTAATCTTCTTCGAACTGTCAAACATTGAATAGAAAGGTAATTAGGCGTATTCACTCTTGTCTGCGGTCCTGTACAATGTTGCCAAATACGTACCACAACACTTACTTTACTTTAAGAAGTAGTGAATGACAACGGCAACACTGGGAAAAGCCACGCGACTACCAGAGGACCTGTTCTTTGTCGGAGTCGAAGTCGGTGCAGATTTTCGGATTAGGGAACAATGCTACTATATTCTTTTGTAGATAGACGGTGGTTTGGGACGAGGCCTTCTTAACATGGCACCAACTGTACATAGAAATTCTGCAATAATTAAGACTTAGGCTACAATTCACTGAAAGCACCACAATTCATAGGCTTCGCTACGATGTGTTCCGGGTGTGTCCGCACACCCTTAAGTCTCTCCGAAACTCATACATCGTGTAAACAGATTAAATACATAAATAAATGAAAAATAATTTTTGGGCGTAATTTTTTCAATTTTCTATATTACTTACATAGATACCTCAAACAGCCAATAAACATTTGCAGCCTGGCTGCTATGTTATTCCTTTTAAAACTTTTTGTGTACAAAATAGATGGCGATGAGTATAGGACTGTGAAGAGTACAGGTTATGAAGATCGTCTTTATGCAGTTTTCTCCAGTCCCCATTTTCATCTCTCTTAGGCCTAAATATTTTCCTAAGGACCCTGTTTTCGAACACTCTTAGATTATGTTCTCTCCGAAGAGTAAGCGGCCATGTCTCACATCCATATAATAGCCTACATACGGCAGGATAATTGTCTTAAAAATTTTTATTTTTACATTTCTGGACAGAAGACGAGAAGATAAGAGTTTCTGAATTGCATAAGGGCAGGCATTTCCTGGTTTCAGTCTACACTTAACTTCTGCCTTAATATTATTTGTGTTTGTTATTATTGATCCCAGATATTTCAATTTCTCCACTTGCTCGAACGATTTTTCCGGCTATTCTAACATTTTGTAGCGCATTATTTTGACGTTTCATGACCATATACTTAGTTTTTTTCTGTATTAATTTCCAATCCAACATTTACAGTAAACTAGCGGTTCCAATTAGAAAACCAGTTTCAGGTTTATTATGTGAAGAATATGAAATTTTAGCTAGTGATTGATGCCCCTTTTCCCCACATGAAAGGCAAATGTTGATATAAAGAGTAGTTTGTTAGCCGCACACCAGGGTGCTCTATTTGCGATTGTGTATGGGTGTCATGACAACTTATTGTTATGTACGTATTCTGGAAGAGAGGCGGCCATCTGGAAAATTGCTTCCCGCACCCATGTAAAGGAATTGAACACATGAGTTTATAATGGTTAGGTGAGTCCAACAATCGGCGGTAGTCAGATTTTCCCCTGTCCTGCATGAAATAAGGGTGCCAAGCAAACTGAATTCACAAAGAAATCTTACCCCCAATTCTTATATATTTTGTTAAATCGAACCACAGTACATCATCTTAGCATAGTGTCCTGATTTAAAAGCGACCACATGTTCGTGTTGGACTGTTTCCTTTCGCTGAGATATATGGAAGGAGGGTCAAAATATTTCACTTTTTATAGCGCTAAGCTACGCGTAGGTTTTTATGAATATTAAATAATACTTTGACCAACGTATAGGCTGGACTAACATTCCCGAATTTTGGTATTTTTAAGTTTATTTTTCTTAGTCCTCGTTCGACTGTAAATTAGATTGTAAATTTCATTCATTTAATATTTTCTGTTTTCTCTTAATTAGGCCTCAGGATATGAATTCGTTAAAAGAAAGGAAGGCCTCGGTCCGGACTGAAGCCCATAGGGGCGCTAGGTGTTGCTCTTCTCTTGTTTGTTTGTTTGTTTGTTTGTTTTTGTTTTTTGTTTTTTTTGTTTTTGTTTTTGTTTTTTTTTTGTATAGGCGTGCATTGTTTTGAGGTGTTTGGCTGTGACATTGCATAGATATTGCACACTGAAGTTCTACAGCATCTATAAAACCAATCATAAAGAAAGGGCTTTAATCCATATTAGCTAAGTTTTGGGAAATGAAAGAAAAGACTGACTGGAGCCCATAGACTACTATGATGGAGTCCGAACTATGATTTTAATTAATGTATATAAAAAGCCTGACTTGTAGTAAGTTACATCAGTACCTCAGTAGAGCACTTTTTCTCTCAATCATATAATAGAATAAAGGAGTTTTGTTATTAGTGAACCTACTGTATCAAGAGAAACGTTGTTCCACTTTACAATATAAAATTTTAATTGTAATATTTTAACCAAAACACTTATAACTCAACGATATGGAAATTATAACATGGGAGCAAAACAATCATTCGATTGATACCTCATACGTACATAATAATAGTAATAACAGCTTTCGAATTCATTTACCGGATTGTCCTAACTAGGCCGCTGATTTCCCTAAATTCAACCCCTAAGGGGTTTATAAACGCAAAGAGGGGTTTCAAATATTTTATGGAGATAAATTACAACTTAGTATTCTTATATTTCTCAATTGCAGTAATTTTACAAAATCTGTAAAATCTAAGGATAGGAGTGTTGGATTATTTCTATTACGAAATCCACGTGAGCGGAACTGCGGACACCAGCTAGTACTGGATAATTTAGGGTTTACGTCTCTGTGTATGTTGGTCCGATTTGTAACATTTCAAAGACGAATAAGTAAGATTATGCAAAGCCTTTTGAATTCAGGTTTTCTATGGCATTGCAGCATTCCGAAAGAAGAAACCTAGTACAACAGAAGACATTCTACAAGACCAAAGGCTCTCTACCCCCATAACAACCCCAAGTTTCATTCCCGGCATGACGGACGACTTTATAGCGTTTTTTCTCCGTTCAGCTCCCTAAGGCTATGACGTCACAGCGTGGACACCTGGGGACTCTGGGTT
The DNA here is from genome assembly GCA_964059195.1 of Ectobius pallidus. NCBI lineage: Eukaryota > Metazoa > Arthropoda > Insecta > Blattodea > Ectobiidae > Ectobius > Ectobius pallidus. The sequence goes on from CAXKWD010000009.1 coordinate 124,968,031, forward strand.
TGATTGATGTGCGTTTTATTAGCAGAGGTGAATCCACATCTAAAACGGTATGAAATTCTGCCGTCACTTCGTTTATCATGGTGTAAAAGTGACCGTGGTGGGAGTGACGGATTCGTGAAAGCGTTTCCGGTTTTTCTTTTCAAAGCGTTACAGGTGCTGGGAAGAGTCAACTCGTAACCGATACAATATTGTATTGGCAACTGAAGCCGACATCCGCGACATTGTGCCTGACAATGCAGACCAGCACTTGTCTTCCGTGTTCCGAAGTCTTTGAACACATGTACCTACGTTACGTAATACTGAATGTCTTTCGGCCTGATTTGTTATCGATCTTATCGTCTTTGTAAATTCATTCATATTCCTCCTACTGTCCTTCCTCCTTCTCCTTCTCCAAATTCTCCTCCTTCGGCCCCTCTTCTTCTCATCATTCGCATCCTCCTCGTCATTGGCCTTGCCCTTTTTTCAACTTTAAAATATGTTTCATATTTTATAATTTTGTACCACATCCAGGTTTGCAAATTTGCGATGTTATAGGCCTATATTTTAATTACAATAATATTAATGTAAAATTTCATAACTTTCATCGGGATCAGATATCCTTGTTCCTCTTTAGTTTTTATAAATTAGAATTTTATAAATCTGCGTTGGAGTTATGTGTCTTAGTTCCTACATTTAATTTTTCTAAATTAATTTACTCAATATAATAATTTGCATTTTCATTTTTTAAATATTTTCGTTCTAGTCAAATGTCATTAGTGACTTTTTATGTTGTACTAGATATAATTCGCATGTTGTAAATATATCGTATTTTCATCTGTCAAATTTTATTGCTATTTTTAGTTCTCATACGTTAATTTTATATTTTATAAATTTTCATCAGATTTGGCCATCGTGGTCATTAAAATTATTTTATAAGTTTTACATTTTCCGTAAGGGTACGCCGTAGCTTAATGGTTGAGAAGCTGTGCTACAAACTGGAGGGTTGAGGGTCGATCCCCGATGAGGTCGGAGTTGTTCAGTTGGCCTAATCCTTCTGGCTCTGGGGCCGACTCAGTCTCATACAGAAATGAGTACCAGGAGCAATCCTGTGGGTAAAGGCGGCCGCTGCATAAGGCTGATAACTTTACCACCTCCACGTGTCGAATGTCTAAAATCTGGGAATCTCAACCTCCTGGTACTTTCTGGGCCTCCATGGCCTGTATAGGGCCATAGAAGTCCAATGTCAGTGTTAAATCATCATTTTCATAACATTTTACGACCTTATTAGTTCGAATTTTAATTGTAATATAATTAAAATATTAAAATATGCATTTTAGTTATAATATACTTAAAATAGGAATTAGGCCTAATAAAATATTAAATTTCATAGCATTCTGATGTTTTCATCTTTATAACTTTCAAATATTTTTGTAAGCTTCATTGAAGCCAAATGTCCTGGTCGTTATATTGTCATCTTTTTTGGCTATATTAGAGACATAATAATACCTGTAGGCCTACCTTGGTTTTAGAGTTCGGTATCTAAAGAAAAATCTTCACAATACCGAGGAATTTGAAGAATCGTTTAAAGTTCGATTACTGTTCAAGATAAGTTTATTTTTTAAGATTATAATGTGGGTATATCTCATCAGTGATTATAGAGCTATAAAAACATATTTTTACAGGTTAAGCCTACATCATAGTTATTTATTATACAAGTGGTAAAAGAGAGATTTTAATTTGCGAGTAGGTATGTTTGCGAAACGAGCTCATAACTGCCGTGGAGACATATTGTAGCCTCGAGCTGCCCTATCATCTACTGCCGCATATACACACGCACTCACGCAGACAGATGTTGATTTTCTGGTGCACGGTGCCGACATGTAGTCAACGACGCTTTTCAAACACAAAGTACAACGATTTTTGCGACCACTGAGAAATTCAATTTTAAAAAAGGTGTAATGAATTTTAACATATTCAGTTTTTATCAATCTGAGTCTTATTTAATAATCATATACAAATAATTTTAACTGAAAGAGTACTTTTAGAAGTCTTACTTCGTATGTCGTGTGTTAGAAGTTCTGTTTTTAGTTCGAACTGCCTAAAACTATATTATTTTGCGAGAAAGATAAAAGGCATCTTCATTAGCATATAGAGCTATAAAAAGACTTTATTTTCTCTTTGGCCAGCATCATCATTTTTTTCCGATGGGTGACGTTTATTTTATCTAGCAAAGCCTATAGGCTATAATGTCACTAAAGGTTTCTTCAGTTACTGTGGTTAGGGAGATGTGGTATCTTCTCACACCTTTCAATCCAGGCGTACCTAATCCATCACCTGGCTCACTGAACCGCTAAATGCATCTTCTGTGCTCTGCGTTTAAAAAAATTTAGCACAAGAAAGCAGGAGGACGATAGAACCGTGCTGACAAATTGCTGTTGTGTTGTGTTGGGGTGGTATTGTACTCCTTGCCCCACACATTCATATCAGAAATGGCATTTCAAATCGCCACAGAGCTATGTCGCTACCTTGCAGTGGATTGTCCTGCATATTCTTATAAGTTACTGGTTTATCGTAATCAGTAGAGCAAGGCATTTAATGACCATAAAATAGCGAAAAAATTCAAAATAAAAAAATGCATCTATGGCCTAAAATAGTGAAAAAAAACCCGTAATTTAAAAAATGACCAATAGATTTACCATTACTTATAATTGTTTTTTTTAAGTAATGAATTGCTAAAAGCCCTTAGCGACTTCTGAACTAGTAGGCTTATGCCCATCAAATTGCCCCTAGCAAATATGTGCCAATTAAAAAGAAAAAAAAACTTTATTGCTACAGTACAAACTGCTGTGGTGTTTACAATAAACCTGAATTAAAATAAACTATGAACACTTGCTGGAAGTTCTCAAATAAAAACGATTGTCTGTTGTCTGAAAGTAACGATTTGTACATTGAAAAACTCCTATCTACCTCTACTGAAATATGACCTAAAATGCTGAAAATGGCCTAAAAATTGTCAAAAAAAAAGTCCTATCTCTAGAAAATGACGAAAAATGCAAAATAAATTAAAAATGCAAAAACAAATTGCCCTTATTTAATCAATTATTTCATGATACACATTTATATATATATTCGAGCTATCTTTTAACTTTCATATAAAAAAGATGCAAAATCATCAAATGCCTTGCCCTAGTAATCAGTATTTGAGCTCAAAAGAATCATACACAAGGGCATCATTGATAGGTCCATTGGTAGGCAATTTTGCAATGTTTGTCTTAATAATCATCATCATCTTCAGGGAATTAAGCCTCGTAAGGCTTTTTCCGGCCTAATGCATTACGCATTTGTTGTATCCATCTCTTCTTCGATCTGCCAATTTCTCTTGCCTATGGGTTTATAATTTAGTAGCTTTTTTGGAATGCAGTAATCTTCCATTCTTTCCACGTGTTCTTTCCAATATTGGTTCTGTATCGGTGTACCTTCTCAATTAGTTTAAAAATACCCAGTTCCTTTCTTATATCTTCACTTCTTATTTTGTCTAGCAATGTATAGCCTGCAATACTCCTTAAAAATCTCATTTCTGAGACTTCTATTTTGCATTATTTTTCACGTTTTTACGAAGGTCCAACATACGGAACCATACAAAAAATGGGTACTGTCATTACTTTATATAACTTTAATTTTATTTCTATCCTAGTAGCTTTAAGGTTTCTCTTTCTAGAAGGCCTACCACATGTAGGCCTAAAAACATGTATTATGCATGGAATTGTCCATAAAAAGGTCAAAACATGCAAATATGCGCGGAAAAATATACTTGTTTGCAATCAGTAAGACGTGAAATGGATATTTAGCAAGTCTGAGAACAAGCTTAGCTGTATAAAAACATAGTTAAAACCTTAGAGCGGCAAACTGCAACGAATCCGTCAGGGAAACAATACTTTCACATAACTAAGGAGTATTTAAAGTGAATGAACTTTAGGTATAGGCCTACGCGAGTTGCAATGAATGCACTGACCTCAGACTAAGATATGTTAACATTTCTAATTCGTTCCCTTTTCCTCCCAATTTAATATGACATCTTCGGTGTAGTCAGAAAATTGTGTGCCTGGCTAAGGGATATTTTCTTGTGAAGGGAATCAGGATCTGACTTTTGGTAAGGAATTTACAATACCCAGTTGAAATGACTGCCTTTTCATCTTGGATACACTAACTACCACATACACTGACATTAACTGTCTTCGTTAAAGAATAAATTAACTTAATTATAACATAAAATTCTGATTAATAAACTTCATTTTGTAAATTGAAGGAGTAGTTTTTTATTTATTGTAAGTTTTTCTACCTTATGCCCTCACTATAGCCTAGGATGTCCAGGGAATGTTGCCAATAACATTTACAATGTAGTGTTTATATTAACGCGTAAGTTGAAATAACAGCCAGTGAATTATTTCTTCTAGGCCTATGCATATAACGTATAACCTTTAAAAATACTTATAAAACAACTATATTAAAAGATACAGTTTGTGGATTCACTTAAAATTAAGTATTGTCTAAAAATTCTTGTGTGTACTCAATTCAGCTACGTTTATAGCGTCGGTCTTTAAAACCAGAATATGTTGAGTCTTATCAAACATTCACTAATATGAGTTCTGTTACACATTCACTAATAAGAGATAAAATGTACTTACAACCTACATCATATACAAGACTACGTCATATGTTGTAAATGTTATTGGCAACATTCCCTGGACATCCTAGGCTATAGTGAGAGCATAAGGACAAACTTACAAAAAATAAAAATTATGTATTATCAAACATATGAAGAACGGCCGCATCTGCTTCTAACTTGTAAGAAACCTGCGGATTTCAAGAAGAACTGAATCCCTGTAACAGAGTGAAAGTGTTGTTAGAGTATAACCTGGAGGCAGGAATTGATTTTCTGATTAGCGTGCGAGAACAGCGGCCATGTCGGGTCATGGGAATGTGACGTCAAAAGGGGAGTGATCTGATTACGATCTCTGTCCTATGTAATGATAACAGCTTCTCTTGTTTATAACATTACATGCATGAAATCAAGATTACAACTTTTCCCCCGATTATATTCCTACAATAGGACTTCAAATACGCCATTCAGAAAGTTCTTAGTAGACCTGTGAGAGAGGTATAGCCTATAATACGAGGCGTATCCGGAAAGTAAGCACCGTTTTGGAAAACCTCGCATTTTTTCAACAAAATTTATTTTGACATGAAAGAGCATTTCGCAAACGATTTTTCTGCACAGTTACCGCCATTGTTCAGACATTCGTCATAGCGGGAAACCAACTTGACTATACCCTCTTTTTACAATCCTCAGATTGAAATAGGGAGAGTACATTAATGCTTTTTTTCGAATTTAATTAAATTTGAATGTTATTGTATTGGGTAATTATTTTTTACGAATAAAAATGTAAATCAATATAAAAGAAAAACCAAGGCAGGTAGCGGCCCTCACGGCCCCTCTGGATCCGCCACTAACTGAAGCTGGGGAAAATAACTGGATAACGGATAACTGCACAAGCAGTTCATTGCAGAGTAGATAAAACAGTTAACTGTTACTTGAATATAGCCTATAGTTAACTGAATATTATTTGCAGTCTGGATATTAACTGGATAACTGGATTTTTGTATCGATAAAAATTAATTACAATTAGACCTAACTCTTATTTACTGAGTCTATGTGCTGTACACTTCTGTTTGTCATGCGGACAATATCACATGAACAATCGCCAGAAGCAATAATATGTTTATACTTCAACTCTAAAACAGCCCGAAATGTTTTCAATTCCCTTCTTAAATAGGAACCATCAACTAAACTCTTTTTAAACAGTTAAGTGGATTTGTGGATAATGTCTTATACACATCAAGAAAGGAATCAAAACCGATATATTCACAAGTAAAATATGTTCAATGTAGAGTTCCTCAAGGTTCCATATTGGGTCCGCTTTAATTTTTATTATTTATAAATGATGTAGATAAAACTATCGAACTTTTTAATGACATTAAATTAACAACCTTTTTAACTAATACTAAACTCTAAACTGTATGATATAAGAATTTCAGAATATAGCGACGAGAAATTTAGAAAAGAGGTATGTTAGTAATCCCTCGTCTTAAACCCACCTTTCAAATATTTCTAGTGTTACTATTCACCACTACTGGGGGTCATAAATGACTATCTGTCGTAACTTTGTATTATCTAGACGCTTAATTCTCTATTCTAGGTGGGCCTAATAATAATAATAATAATAATAGGCCTATTGTCTTATTCTACCTGGAAGAATTAAGACTGTAAGGCCTTATCTTCCATTCAACCAAGACAAAAAAAATAGGCATCAATACAATTTACTGAATTATTGATGACACATTAAGTGATCTTATAAGGTAATATTACACAAAAATAAAGGAGTGTTAAGGTACAACAACAATTATTTACAGAAATAAACACTTTAGTAATAACTAAATTCACTTGGAATGGGAAAACATACCGAATGTTCTTGGGGATATTATTTTTTAACCTTAGTAATAATAATTAAAAATGATGTATTCTTAATTGAAAATAAAACCTGCATTAAGGAAGTGGAAGTAAACAGTAGCGGAAATTTCATTTTATGTGGGGAACCTTTTGGGATATTGAACTCTGTTTGCAAGGACGTAAGGATAATATAAATTGTTATAAGTTAAAGAAAAATAAACGAAAAAAAGCTAAGTATTTTCAGGATTATCTAAATAATTTAGTAATCTACAGTGCCTAACAAAAGTTTAAGACCACGAGCTTATTTCACATAAAGAGTTCCTGTTCTTATACTTTTGTTACAGATATTTCTGTGATTTAAAAAAAAAAATAAGTTGGTCCCTTAGGCATCTTTTAACGTAAAAAAAACATTATGCTAAGATATTTAGTTTTCGAATTACGAATTTTTAATTAAAATTTTGTCGTTGATAAAATCAAGCATTTCAAATTGTAGATTAATTTTTAGAGGCTAAACCAACTTGTATATCTTGGTATTTTATTTTTTTCCAGAGCTGTATAAAGTCTATCAACGTTTTGGCACAATAAAAAAAAAGTGTGCGTGGAACGCCACACGACAAAAGTGAAACTTGTTTTAATTTTTGTATTTTGTTCAATTTTGGATTATTGGAGTTTTTTCAATTTTGGATTGTTGGACTTCTTAATATTGGGTTTTGGATTTTTTAATTCTGGATTTTGGATTTTTAAATTTTTTTATATCTTTTTAATTTTTTAGTTTTGGAATTTTGGATTTTTTAATTTTCTATTTTTAAAATTTTAGATCTTTGAATTCTTTATTTTTTGGATTTTAAATTTTTAAATTTTGGATTTTTTTATTTTTAAATTTTGGATTTTATATGTTTTAATTTTGGATTGTTATTTTTTAAATTTGTGACTTTTCAATTTATTTTAATTTTTGGAATTTTTCAGTTTTGGATAAGCTTAATCATTGAGTTGATTGTTTTCTGTGCAGTCCGTTCCGTCACACCTCACTAATTTCGTGACGATTTTGAGCGTGACATTAATTTCGTGACGATTTTGAGCGTTACACAAGCTCTCGATTCACCCCTACCGCGGCTAAAGAAGTTTCATTTCAAAAAATCCCAAAAGTCCATATCATATAATTTGCAATTTTTTTCCATAGCTTTTGAAAATCTAGATTTGAACGACGTTGCAGGCTCTGATGTGTATGTGGTAGTTAGTTACATCTAAATTTTACGAGATTTCAAAGTGTGGAGAATCTATAATTGGCCAAAGAGACTGATGTTAGCAGTGCAAAAGAGGTAGCCAATACAAGGGGAGGAGTTGTATGTTTATGAAGCTTAATGGCCGTGGCGGAGCATCCTGTTGTCTTTTCTCACCTCCTCCCACCGCACGCGTGCTGCTCACGTGGCCATTACCAAGTTCAGCTCAACAACGACACAATCCCATAGCCTCTGTTCTGTATCAGGTTCAGAATTTGAAGTATTGCCCATGTTTAGGGCAGAGAAAGTTTTTTGAGTATATCATATCAGATTAAAATGAGTTTGTTTATGTTTTCTATAATGATTACTTGTACCAAGATCTAGAATTTTTATGCCTATTTGAAATATTTTGTAAATATTAATAATTGTCTGAATGTCATCAGCTTAATAAACTAACTATATCTTCTGCTTATTTAAGTCTTGTCTCGCACGCTACACATGTTTGTGATTTTTTTATACACTGGAACACGTTATTACATACATTATCTCCATTTTAAATTTATATTAGGTCATATTATTATTTGTTTCTAATAAATTTGAACATTTTATACGTGAAGTTTAAATCCGTTGGACTTGTCTTTCATATTAGAACATAAGTACAGAAATAAATAAATAAATTATATTGTGGGTGCCACTTCTTAAAGATTTTTTTTTTCTAAGTACTACCTTTACCTGCTGCCACCCTTATCCTCTTCGACCTGACAATCAGTGGACAGAATGGTAATTAGGCGTATTCACACTTGTCTGCAGACCAGTACAATGTTGCCAAATACGTATTAAAGCACGTTTACTTCACTTGAGAAGTGACGAATGACAGCGGCAATACTGGGGAAATCCACGCGACTGCAAGAGCACCTATTCTTTGTCGGTGTAGATTTTCGGATTAGAGAACAATGCTTTTATATTCTTTTGTAGATAGGCGATGGTTTGAGATGAGGTGTTCTTAAAATGGCACGAACAGTAATGGTTGCTAGTTCGGAATAGCTATGTTCGGCTGGTGGAATATTTTGAAATCATTCAATTGAATTATTGGTTTGGGTAGTAAATAAAGATTGTCGGTTGACAACATCAGTGCTTTTTTTTCAGGATTGATGGTTAAAACGTTTTCTGAAAATCTTTGCATTGCTAAGTTACTTAGTTCTATAGTAGCACTCCTTCCCAATAATGACGATATCATCTGCGAAGCAGAAAACTGGGCCCTACTGATCTACTTAATCTGTGCACCAGGCCGGAAGTGAATCCGGTCTGATGAGGGTTTAGAGAGATACACTGTTGGAAGCGCTGATTGGTTATACTTTTTCTATTTCTCCTTATAACTAATCTAATAGTAATTGGTGTATAGTTTAGTGTTGAAATATAGATTGAAAATATATAGTGTTCTACAGGCATTGCTTTGCGTCGCTTTTGAGCGGAATTAGAACGCTGGACAACATTTCCTGCTTTCAGCACTGTTCAAACTCAGTCCTCTCCTTCTGCAAGCAAGAGGTGATGGCGATGATGTTAGGCATGTGCAATTAATGACTGCTGATTTACACATACATCATGTTAACTATGGTTTTGTGTGACTTTTTTTTTTCATAGCGCTATCAAATGTAAAAAAAAAAGTCTAGAGTCATGGGTAATTTGCGAGTACAAGATCCTTAGATAAGTAGGGTTAACCTATATTAATAATGTGCGAGTAATAAAGAAATTTTCTTGAGTAACGTCATTTCATATGGCTGGCTTAAATATAAAGTTTATTAAACTCACATTAACTATTTAATATTTTAATTGCAGAGCGAAAATATAGTAAATCGTGTATTTCTGTCAAATGGCCGAGACCAGACTATTATTAGAAAATAGTGTTAACGTTTAAAGCACTTAATTTGTATATTTATATAAGCAATCTTCAAGTGAAATCATCAGTGAGCTCTAAGCTTAGAATAGACAAAGAAAATTTATTGCAGGAACAGGTATTAAATTTTACTGTAAAATAAAGTATTTCTTTATTCAGAATATTTACTTTTAGTTTATCTGTATTCTAGGCCACTTAGATAATTATTTTAAACACGATAATTCAAGATAACAATTGATAGCAAACAAGGTCAGCACAGATTGTTACATGCTAGGCTATAGCTTAACTTATTAAATCATTCATCTCACTCTATTTAAGTTTATGCTTTGCACTGAAGCTATCCAAGCATGAAATCTCATTGACTATATGGGTGACATTTTTATACTAATTCCCTTGCATTGTAAATTCACAAAGTCAGATAATGTAAAATCTTCTTATCTAATTTTTATGCCTTTCGTAATTAAACTGGTTGCCTATTTAGCTAGCTTGTGAAATTTATTATATACTAGCTTAAAAGGCCCGGCGTCGCTCGGGTTTTGTATTTTGTAAATGCGAAAATAACTTATGAAGGACTTTCGATTTTCAAACTCTAGGTCTTTAAGGTCTTTATATAGGTATTAAGAATTTGAAATGGGGAAGAACGACTTATCACACACAAACTATTCCCTCAGAAAACGCTAGATAGGCTATAGCTTATTATAGCTTATAGCAGATCCCCACGGCTTCTCCCAATACAATTAATCGAAAGATTAACAATTAAGAGCAAAATAATTAAAATATTATATTTATTAACACTTTGCACGCGAAACATTCATAGGTGTAAACTAAACGATTGATAGGCCTGATTAATGAAACAGCTATAAATCCGGCTTTGAAGTGAATTTCACGATTAGAAAATAAATGGAAAAATGCAGTATTCGAAAGATTATGAGAACTGAAATCGATTAAACTCACGATAAAAAAGTGCGTAAATGTATTTGACAGACAGACATAGTACATTGGTTTTTATTTATATAGGTGAAGAATGGAATAAGCTTACTGAGGCCGTGATTTCTATATTCATTTGTCCAGACTTATAATTCCGTTACATTTCAGGCAGATTTAACGACCCTGCATAACATATTTTAATTACGATTACATATAAAAACGTTGTAGCCAGGACCCCGAACAAAGCAACTTCCCCGGAATTTTCTGTAAACTATATTCCATGTCAAATAAAATATGTTTAACATTACCTTATCGACATCTCTAGCTTTTATAATAAAATGAGATATCCATTGCTTTCCCTAGCGATCACGACGATATTATTTCCAAGGTATGACAAAAATAGACAAAGCCTTCTGGAATTGATTTGACAACTGAAATGAATAACTGAAAAGTGATGCTTCGAAGGCGTTAAAAATGCACGTTTTCTTGCCGTTTTTCACTCATAACTCGCGAACGAAGGCTAAAATTAAAAATGTAGTATGACAGAAACCTTCCCGGGAATGTACCCAACAACTTCCCAAAGTTTCATGGCGATCGGATGAATGGTGTGGCAATGCATAAAGGACACACACACACACACACACACATACATTCATTTTTATATATATAGACTAGCATGTGCCCGCGGCACCGCCCGCGATAATTATTTCAAAAATAAAAAATTAAGAGCATAATAGTTAAATCATATGTATTAACACCTAAATTACATGGAGTGCATTTCACGAGTTATGTAGCGTCGCCTGGTAAACGCGACCTCAGATTCGAGTTCCTTGGCCCAGAAAACCCCTGTAGAGTGAGTTTCGTTCAAATCGACCTATGTTGATTATCCCTCTTCCATGTAGGTTGAAAATTTCATATGTTTGCGGGCCTTGACATTCTAAACAAATGAATCGTCCAGGATGAACTTGCAAAATCAAGCGATCGCGTATGACAAAAATAGCCAAAGCCAAAATATTAATAAACGGAAGTGTCTGTCCTCCGTCTGTCTGTCCTCCGTCTGTCTGTCCTCCGTCTGTCTGTCCTCCGTCTGTCCTCCGTCTGTCTGTCCTCCGTCTGTCTGTCCTCCATCTGTCTGTCCTTCGTCTGTCCTCCGTCTGTCTGTCCTCCGTCTGTCTGTCTGTCCGCGATGCCCAGCGAAATCTACTCAACGCAGAGATCTGAAATTTTATACATAGGCGGACTAAAGGGTCAGAATGTGCACCTCGAAGCCGGAATTTTAATTTTCGCTTTCGTTCGTGAGTTATGAGTGAAAAACGGGCAGAAAACGTGTATTATTTGCGATTTCGAAGCATCAGTTTCAGTAATATATTTCAACTAGCATGTGCCCGCGGCTTCGCCCGCGATAAAAAAAGAGCATAAAGTTAGAGCATAATAGTTAAATCATTATATTCATTAACACCTAAATCACGTGGACTACATGTCACGATTAGATAGCGTCGCCTGGTAAAAGCGATCTCAGATTCGAGGTCCTTGGCCCAGAAAACCCCTGTATAGTGAGTTTCGTCCAAATCGAACAATGTTTAGCCATATTTAGGTCTATGTTGATTATCCCTCTTCCGTGTAGGTTTAAAATTTCATATGTCTACGGGCCTTGACATTATAAACAAATGAATCGACCAGCGTGGGCTTACAACATTCTAGCGATCGCGATGCTTTTATTACCACGGTATGACAAAAATAGCCAAAGCCAACTGCAATTGATTTGACATTGAAATTTATTACTGAAATCTGATGCTTCGACAGCGCTAAAATCACGTTTTCTGCCAGTTTTTCACTCACAACTCGCGAACGAAAGCTAAAATTTAAAATCCGGCTTCGATGCGCATTCGCCCACCTTTCAGCCCACCCATGTTTAAAATTTCAGATCTGTGCGTTCAGTAGATTTCGCTGGGCATCCTGGACAGACAGACAAACACGTCCTTTTATTATTTTAAGATAGCATGTGCCTGCGGCTTCGCCCGCGATAATCATTTCAAAAATTAAAAATTAAGAGCATAATAGTTAAATCATTATATTAACACCTAAATCATGTGGACTACATACCACGATTAGATAGCGTCGCCTGGTAAAAGCGACCTCAGATTCGAGTTCCTTGGTCCAGAAAACCCCTGTATAGTGAGTTTCGTCCAAATAAAACAATGTTTGACCATATTTAGGCTAATATTGATTATCCCTATAATAATAATAATAATAATAATAATAATAATAATAATAATAATAATAACAATAATCCTCTTCGGTGTAGGTTGAAAATTTCATATTATGTTTGCGTGCATTGACATTAAAAACAAATGAATCGACCAGCGTGAGCTACAACATTCAAGAGATCGCGATGCTTTTATGTCGAAGGAATGACAAAAATAGCCAAAGCCTAGTGTAATTGATTTGTATTACTGAAAACTCATGCTTCGAAAACCAATAAATACACGTTTTCTACCCGTTTTTCACTCATAACTCACGAACTAAAGCGAAAATTAAAATTCCGGCTTCGAGGTGCACATTCCGACCCTTTAGTCCGCCTATGTATAAAATTTCAGATCTCTGCGTTGAGTAGATTTCGCTGGGCATCGCGGACAGACAGACAGACAGACAGACAGACGGAGGACAGACACTTCCTTTTATTAATATAGATGTTAATCAATTACAGCTGGCTTTGGCTATTTTTGTCATCATACCTCATAGCCTACCTTGGAAATAAAAGCATCGCGATCGCTTGATTTTGTAAGTCCATCGTGGACGATTCATTTGTTTAGAGTGTCAAGGCCCGCAGATATATGAAATTTTCAACCTACACGTAAGAAGGATATCAACATAGGCTTAATTATGGTCAAACATTGTTCGATTTGAACGAAACTCACTATACAGGGGTTTCCTGAGCCAAGGAACTGGAACCTGAGGTCGCTTTTTCTACCAGGGGACGCTACCTAATCGTGGAATACACTCCACGTGATTTAGGTGTTAATAAATATAATGATTTAACTATTATGCACTTAAGTTTTGAAATAATTATCGCGGGGGAAGCCGCGGGCACATGTTATCTTATAATAATAAAAGGACGTGTTTGTCTGTCTGTCCGCGATGCCCAGCGAAATCTACTGAACGCAGAGATCTGAAATTTTAAACATAGATGGACTGAAAGGTGGGAGAATGCACCTCGAAGCCGGATTTTTAATTTTAGCTTTCGTTCGCGAGTTATGAGTGAAAAACTGGCAGAAAACGTGATTTTAGCGCTGTCGAAGCATCAGATTTCAGTAATACATTTCAATGTCAAATCAATTGCATTTGGCTTTGGCTATTTTTGTCATACCGTGGAAATAAAAGCATCGCGATCGCTTGAATGTTGTAGGCCCACGCTGGTGCATTTGTTTAGAATGTCAAGGCCCGTAGACATACGAAATCTTCAACCTACACGGAAGAGGGATAATCAACATAGACCTAAATATGATTAAACATTATTCGATTTGGACGTAACTCACTATACAGAAGCAATAGAAATCATTAAACATCCCCATAACATAAACAGGGAAGATGGTTATAAGATTAGTGACATCTGGCGTGAAACAATAACACTGACGTCATGACAACTGCGACTATTTACTAATCACAGGCACTTATTTTCTTGCAATTCTTTCTCAGAAGAAACGTCAGAAGACACCATAAACACGACGCGGCCTAACCCGGATATCAATTAAGTTACTATAATTTTAATTATAACTCTGGCCGTGGAAGCCTGCGAACTAAGTCACTATACAGGGATTTTCTGGGTCAAGGAACTCGAATCTGAGATCGCTTTTGCCAGGCGACGCTATCTAATCGTGGTAAGTAGTCCACGTGGTTTAGGTGTTAATAAATATAATGTTTTAACTATTATGCTCTTAATTTTTTATTTTTGAAATAATTATCGCGGGCGAAGCCGCGGGCACATGCTAGTTGAAATGTATAACTGAAAACTGATGCTTCGAAAACGCATAAAATGCACGTTTTTTGCCCGTTTTTCACTCATAACTCACGAACGAAAGCGAAAATTAAAATTCCGGCTTCGAGGTGCATTTTCCGACCCTTCAGTCCACCTATGTTTAAAATTTCAGATCTCTGCGTTCAGTAGATTTCGCTGGGCATCGCGGACAGACAGACAGACAGACACTTCCTTTTATTAATATAGATATATATATATATATTTTTTTTTTGCCTACTTGCTGTGTTTTTTCGAAATCGCTGAAGACACAAGTTCTACCCGCGCGCGATTTCTTCGGCGCTGGTTTTACGGGGAAATAAGGGTCGGGGGGAAGAAAACATAGTTAGCTCGCCTGTCTTTCTGCAGTGTTGTCAACCAAAGAAATCACATTTCAGCAGAATCGCGCGTATGGTAAGCGCACATCAACAGCGTAAGTGTGAGGTATGTGGACAAACAATAAAATGGATGCCGAATTGGATAATTACTTCCGATGAATCATCCTCGCTATTTTATGATGTGACATATAATATACAACGATTTTTATGCAGTCCAATAATATAACGTGGTGGCGACATTGCGTAACAATTAATTACACGTCGAGCTTACCCTCTTCGAGGAGGCCATTGCCCTTAACGGGACATTTAGGCTAATCATTTCATTTCATTTCATTTCATAAGGGTTTGGCTATTAAATAAGTCATTTTCCTCCGGGAATAGAATATTATATAATATAGGCTCAATATTTTTACACTGGATGACTAGTTTTAAGCGTAAAGAAGAATCTTAGCAGAACATGATTCACCATTTCGTGTTGTAAAACATAAGAGAGGTAAGGTATCTGAAAGTGGAGAAAACTATAGTCTATGCCTAATTTTAAACGTATTTAATAGCGACGCTAACCACAAGACCCTAAAAACTTATGACAAAATTTCACTTGATAGAATATGTAGGCCCTAAGATTTTGTAAATTAATAATTAACTTATATCAGAGTGATTCATTTTCCAGGATTTTAAGATCACGAAATTTGAATTGCATTGGTTTAAGAATAAGTTATTGGTCCAAATACACTTATAGAAAAATACCTAATATTTTCAGCAAATGTTACTAGTTCTGCAGTCTATGAAACGGTTTACTAATAATATTAGCAATATTTACTAATAATTTAGAGCTATGAACTCACAACTAACATTAGAAAATATTCTTTGGAATAGAAGACAAATAATAATAACTTATATTATTGTGTAAAAGTTCTATGAAACAGGGTAAACAAAAACCGGTATATCTGCTTCACTTTTAGGTCATAAGAGTAATGTGCTAGAGAGAGACAGGCATACTGGGTTTTGTTGACTTAGGTTCCTTTCTTAGAAAGGTCAGACTATAGTGCCGGATAGACAGACGGACAGACATTTTCCCGTCCACCACACATTCTCAGAAAGTGCCATTCTGGCACTTAATAAACAATAGTCAGCCAACAATATTCTTTCATATTTGCCCGTCTCCTGGCAACCTGGAAGTCATACGTTGCAGACTTGTTCACTTTATTGCACTAGACAGCTAAGCTGTTGTCTGAAATTAATTCTGAATTTCATCCCCCAAATTGCGAGTTATCTAGAGCGACAATTTCCGCGCGACTCCCGACAGGAAACAAGCGGACAAGTTTGAGTGACATGAATTCCGGTTCCGCCTTCCCCGCTACGATACCATAACGTCATTTTGTTCAGATGTGCCGTAAATAATCTTGTCATCGACCAGGGTTACACTTCAGGCTATTATGAGACCACAACTACTCTTATTGAAGCCTATTATTTTATTATTAATCATTATTATTATTATTATTATTATTATTATTATTATCATTATGTATTTCATGTTTTTGCCCTGGCTGAGTGGTAGAGAAGGCCTTTTGGCCTCAGCTCCGACAGGTTAAATAGATAAATAAATTATATTTTTTTTATATACACCATCGTCAAACTCATCTTCATCTTCAATTTCATTATCGTCATCGTTATCACAGGTAATGGAAATTTCCGATTGTATTTAGGCTATAATGTCTAGGGCAATGCATTTGATGATTCTGTGTCTTTTTTATATGAATATTAAAAGATAAATCGAATATATAATATGTATAATGAAATAATTTATTAAATAAGGTCAATTTGTTTTTGCATTTTTTAGGTTTATTGTGCATTTTTCGTCATTTTCAAGAGAATTAAGTGTTTAGGCCTATAGCTCATTTTAATCCAGGTTTATTGTAAACACCATAGCAGTTTGTCTTGTAGAAATAAAGGATTTTTTTTTCTTTTTTAAATGGCACATATTTGCTAGGCCTAAGGCAATTTGATGGGCATATGTCAGTTCAGAAAGAATTTATTTTCGCTAAGGCTGTCCAAGTAGTATAAATTTACTCATTTCTTTAGTAACAAAATAAGTATGTTTTAAATTGTAAAATCATATAAAACGCACTGACATCCATTAAATTTCTTTTAGCAATTCATTACTTCAAAAAACTAATTATAAGTAATAATGGTAACTTTATTGGTCATTTTTAAAAATGTTGTGTCGTTTTTTCACTATTTTAGGTCATAAATGTATTTTATATTTTGCATTTTTCATCACTTTATGGTCATTAAATGCCTTGCCCTAATAATGACTATTTACCAAATAATATGTAATAAAGAATTAATATAATGTATTGAAGTTGAATTAATTGAATAGCAATTTAGATTGAGACAGTAGTAGGCTACTATTTAAGGCATTCATGACATGTGAACAGTGTGGGTGGTTTCTGTGAACAAAACACAAACAGTTAATAAACTTCCATTTATTCAAGTATTGTATTGATGTATCTGAGGAGATATCGGGCCTGCAAATTTGTAGCCAGCGACGCTAACCACTAGAATTTCGTAGGCGGTCGTCAATCTAACAGTACAGCAAAATGTGAGACGAACTTCAGTCCAGTTTCATTTCAGCTTCACGGAAGAGAGAACTCGGACGAGGAAAAAATAGCCTCTTTTTTTTTATCAAACCATCTTGAACAAACAAATTATCTGGCACATTAATTTCAAAGTCAATGGCGTATGGATATTAAGAAGCAGGTAGCCACCGCCCTATTTTTAACATATAACAGGTGACCTATTGTTTTATGCAAGCATTTTTCGATATTGTTCTGCTATGGCAAAAATAATAAATGATCATATTCTTGCTTTATATTTATGATAAGGTAGGCTATCCTATTTTTTCACTGAGGATATTCCTATGAGAAGCCTTATTTAATAATAATTCCTTGCTACAGCGTAAAAGATAGGCCTACGAGATGGAAAAATTTCACTATAATGATTGTGGTTGTTTTTCATTCGGGAGGGAAAAACAAGAGGAACTTAGAAGCAGAAAGAAACGGGAAAGGGAAAAAGAAATTAAG
Source organism: Ectobius pallidus (assembly GCA_964059195.1). NCBI lineage: Eukaryota > Metazoa > Arthropoda > Insecta > Blattodea > Ectobiidae > Ectobius > Ectobius pallidus. Next base: position 124,985,992 of record CAXKWD010000009.1, read on the forward strand.
GACGGAGAGGCTGGATAAACCTACAGGAAATAGTGGCACAGGTCCAAAGATTTTCCGAGATACCTAGATGGAAAATGAAAGAGAAATATAAAAAAAAGAATAAGAATAAAACACATGGGAATATTTATTTAGTGCCACATTACTTAGATACACTAGTTAAATGTTAAACATAGGACTTGCGGCGGTCGTAGGGTGTAGCCTAAGATTATTACAACCTCCCTTAATTTTCAAAATTTATAAGTGCGCTATAACTAACTAACTCCGTGGCGCTAACATCCCAGAAGGAACATGGCCTACCACCCGACTGCTGCGTTATCTACCATAGCAGACGGCAGGATTGGTGGAATGTGGTCAGCATGCCGACACCAACAGCCGGTAATGGTGGTTTCCATGACCGGAGCCGTTACTTCTTTATCCAGTAGCTCCTCAATTTGAATCACGAGGCTGAGTGCACCCCTAAGTGCCTTATATAATTCCTTTATTGCAACCAATGGCCATAGCATGAAGAATGGAGCTCTGGTGGAATGGTATATGGTAAGGGAAACAGGAGTACCCCGAGAAAACCTGCCCCGACCCCATTTTGTCCACCACAAATTCCACATGGATCCACCGAGATTCGATTCCGGGTCCCAGCGGTGGAAGACGAGCGGTCTAACCACTCAGTCATGTAGGGATAGTGTTGAACGTTGTCTTCAATCAGTCAATGGTGTGTGAAAAGGGAAGTTTATTTCGAAACTCATGTTTATTGCACAAAAATGTTATTTTAACACAGAACTCGATTAATATTAAAATGATCTACTGCACTGTCTGTCCATAGCAACTGTCGGCACATAGATATTGTAATACTATTTTTTTTTAATTCATTTATTGTGTGAAACGCAAGAGATACGTCAAAAGATTACCCGAATATACAAGTTCTCGAGTACGGGTACAATAAGTTATTTATATTACAAAATTAATGCAGAAAACAAAATATAACCACATATAACTCTCCGATGGCAGTGGAAATTAGAAATGTTTTACTATCATACACACGACATATTTGCTTAACATGGTGAGAGGCCATCATGGAGTTGCCGGTAGGCCTAACGAGAGAGCCGATGCTGCTGCCAAATCAGCCGCAGTTTCGAGTCTAAATTATAGCTACTCTCTTTGTCCTTACTCTTATGCACGAAGAAAGATGTGGGATCACATTAAGACTAGGTGGAACAATCAGTGGCTATCTAGTGTTAAAGGAACAGTTACATAAGAATTATTTTTTCCAAATATTGAATCCCGACTTCAAAGCAAAATTGAACCTGAATTTGTATTAACATAATTCTTGTCAGGTCATGGAATTTTTGGCTCTTACTTTGAAAGGTTTAATATTATAAGGGAGAATGGTTATTTATGTATTTGTAAAGAAAACCAGACCGTAGAACGTCTACTTTTTGATTGCCCACTCTTTGAAAGGAAAAGATTTTCTTTAACAGGAAACTTAAACTATTGTGGTGTTAAATATGATAAACCACTCTTTAAAATTTTTAGAAAGGATTGATGTTGTAGAGAATTCTACTATTTCATATGTTTTATATTTAAGAGTTTACACTCATAATAAGGTAGACATCAAATCAAAACAACATGGAGCTCTAAGTTTAAAATTAATTAGGAAAATTTCAGTAGAGTAGCTGGTTTCCACAAATGGTAACCATGACAAGAAAATAAAAATCCTCACACTTTAACATAAAGCATTGATCTATTGATCTTTTATGTCTGCTTTTATATAATTTTTTAGGTGACCCATTTATACGCCAGCAGCAGTGAAAAGAGTTAAAAGGAATGAAGTCTATATTTAGCGGTACAGCTGATAGAATGTATTTCATTCTCCTGTGAAGAGTTTTGGTTTATAGACTTTGATCCTTTTAACAGACAGCTAATCCTGTGGTTCATTTTAGTCGTGACCTTAACTTTTGATTCCATGATCAAATTTATATTCCCATATAAAAATTAATATAATGGATTAAATACATAATAGCCTATAACTTATAAATATTTTTTTTTCTAGATACGGTATTGTGTAAATAAAAAAATATTAGCCGGTCTAAATACCAAAAATATGGTATAACCCTACATATATCTATTATACCATCCAAGTTTAAAGGGATTAAGTCAAATACGTTTTTATTATCACCTTCAATTTTGCATCTATTATATCATTCTAGAATATTAATTGACAGTCAATTTATATCAACACGAAATAAAACCACAAGCATGCATATATATATAATGTTTAGTCTTACTGATGAACAAATAATTAGAAATATGTAAAACTAGTATCCATTTACAGCAAAAGAAATATAGTTAAAGAAATAAGCTTAAACATTATACCAGTGGTTTTTTTTTTCCATTAATCAAGGTGGCATGTCCAACTGAAAGTTGAGAAGCCAATTATTATTTAAGGTTACTAGAGTGTTATTCAAATCAACAAATGTTATAAGTGTTATTCAAAATATTTAACATGGTAAAAATTATTCCTACATTTCCGAAAGTTTCCTTCAACATTATGTTTCATGAACAGTGAGTATACAATTCTCAATTCCTGTTTGTTGGCTGTAGGAAATTATGGGGAGGAAATCGTTTTAAATTGTAATTATTAGGAAGTTTAATAAATCACCTGCATGGTCTCATGGTTAACTTCGCTGATTATGGATTCGCAGCTCTGGGTTCGATCCGTGGTATCCCTTGGACTTTTTTTCTTTCTTTTTTTTTTTCTTTCTTTTCTTTCAGGTAGTGAGGTCCGGAACGGGGTGAACTCAGCCTCGTGATTTCTAACTGAGGAACTACTTGATTAGGAAGGACCGATTACGATCACGGAAACTATAGTTAACGACCGTGGGTAAAAGCATGCTGACCACTACCCCCCTGATCCTGCTATCTAGGATACGATCTAGGATACGATCAATATACTACTACTACTACTACTACTACTACTACTACTACTACTACTAATAATAATAATAATAATAATAATAATAATAATAATAATCATAATATAATTATTATAATCTTGCTATCTGCCTATGGTGATGACGCGGTTGTCGGGTGGTAGGTCTAGTCCCTTGAGGGATGCAGCATCTTGGAGTACGATTTTAGATATCTTTTAATGAAAATGACTGGACCGGAAGTGATGTAGGAAATAAAAAAATCAAAGGAAAAAGTTATAGGAATTAATTGAAATCTAATATTAAAAAATAATCAATTGTAAAAATAATGTAAATTGAATTTATTTTCCGGCACGATTCCAAACTACTCATTTATTACAGGCTGTAGCCATCTCCCAAGGAGTATAAATTAAAACAGTAACCATCACTGGGCCATTAACTTTTAAGGCAGACTGCATCAGTATTGAAGACAATGGCCGCACTTAGATGATAAGTTACAGCTAGGGTATTGTTTCATGGGATAACTGTCAACTCTATATTTTAAGGTTGAACGGTCAGGAAATCCGAGCTTCGGCTTGATCTGTGGACATGAAAAATCTGCATCTAGCTCCTGACGGACGCGGACGATGAAAAAGCTAAACAAAAGCAACCCCAGCGTCGAAGGAAGCACGGACGCAATAAAGAACGAGCTCGACTCATCTCAGCGTAAAGCACGGAAACTCGCAGTTTTATTAGGAATATCCGGAACAGAATATCATGCACTATTACGCAAGATACAGATGCAGCTAAAAAACCTCCACTCTTGTCTGCAAGAATGGCTCAACGTCACTGTCAACCTTCCGCAATACCGGACATAGACAGGACAGCCCATAGGGGCTGACTTGTAAAATATATTGGGGGGTGCTCGCTCAGAAAAGGAAAATCACATTCAAGTTTAATATAAATTATGTTGAAAGTCCATCTTCTTTATTGCAAACAATATTATTAATTAATAAAATCAGGTAAACTGATGTAACAAAGTGCCAGTATGTTTTGGTTTAATCAGTTATGACTGCAATTATGATATGCAGAATATGTTTTTTTTTAAATTGATTTCCAAGTTAAGCTCCAGATTTATTCATTAAGCAGGGCTTACGGAAGAACAAAGGTCTAGTTTTTTTAATGAGATTAAAATCTTCCAGCATCACCTGAACTGTACAGATTTGTGATATCGTGACAATCGCACACTCACATAAAAATACAAAAAAAAAATCAAATTGACCGGATTCGGGTTTTGAACCATGGACTCCAGAATGTGAGGCCAAAGCGTTACCATCTCGGCCACCGGGGTCATTTTAACGGTCTAGTTAGATAAGCGCATGTAAATCAATAGTGTTTTTTGTCATAGCCACCTGTATTTTAATTTCCAAGGCCTTATAAGATCACAGTAAAACAATAGGCAGTGTTGTCAAGATAACTGATTTTCTTTTTTTTAATAAATTCTTTCGAATACGTATTTTACCATAAAATAGGCGCTAAATTGAGCAATACTCCGAAACAGGTCAACCGATTTTATCCATTATAAATAGACGTCTTCTCATGGATATTATAAATGCGTATACGAAGTTCCATAAATATAGGCCCTACGATAAAGCGTATTTGAGTTATTGCGCCTTTAAAGTAGACACTAAATTGGGGTTTACTCCGGTACCGGTCAACAGATTAGGTTCAAATTCAATAGGGCACTTCTCATGAACGTCATAAATGAGTATACCAAGTTTCGTGGAAATTCGATACAGCGTATTTGAGTTATATATAATAATCTATTAAAATAGGCACTAAATACTCCGGTACCGGTGAACCGATTTGGTTCAATATCAATAGGGTTCTTCCCATGGACATTATAAACGTGTATACCAAGTTTCATTAAAATTCGACAAAGCGTATTTGAGTTATCGCGTGTACAGACACACGGACGGACAGACAGACGGACAGACATTTTTGTCCCCACACACAATCTCATAAAGTACCATACTGGCACTTAATAAACATAACCACTCTCTTCATAGTCTGTTTAATTGTTAACAATTATTGCAGTTTTCTTGACGATTAATAAAATATTAACATGTTGTGCCACAGACTTTTAACTTTATATCAGAGCTTTTACCACAGGCAATCTCTTTGTATCATTAGTTTGGATAGTTGTGCCAAGTCCCCCAATAATTATTTTGGGAATGCTGTAAATGCAAAGCACCCTCAAGTCGGTCTATGAGCCATAGCCTACTGTATCCACTTCAAAATTCTGTTTCGAGAAACTTCGATATAACACATAAGTCACTTAAAGTAATTTAAAACTTATTCGACGATTTCTCCAACGTTAATAATAATATATCTTCAATTTCATTAATCTATCTCCTTTATAAATATCACATGATAATATTATTAAGAAAAAATAAATATAAATAAATAAATAAAAAATATAAAAAGTCATAACTAGAGTTTGTTTTTTATGACCTATAATTGACCAAAAAATGTCCTATAAACTAGCCATTTATGATCTAATAATCCTTCAAAAATATCTTAAAAGTTATGAAATAATGTCCTAAAGAAAGTTATATTGTAAATTTGCTTAGTGAAAAAGAGGGTTTGAACTTTCTGTTATTATTTTGAGTAGCAATTTTAATTAATAATAATGATTAAAATGTTTCTTCGGATACTCGAAAAGAAATGATTTTTCCCCAATTTCCTAGCCCTAGTTATAAGTTGTACGGTAAAGGCCTATAAACTTTTTCACTGATATTGGCGTACATATGCATCGCCGCAAAAAATGCATAAAAGCTGAGATATAAGCTTAATATAGGCCTATTTACTTTTTATTTTAAAATATAAAAATACTTATCCGCGTACTAAAATTGTCTCGCATGGAATTCAGCTATTCCATTAAAAATTCCTAGTTTGTTTAAAAATTATAACCCGCTAGTAATAATCATTACTTTATGAATGCTTAAGGCTCGTGTCCACATGAGAGCTGAGAGTGCGAGAAACTCTCGAGAGTTGCATATCGGTATGTGGACACGCGTCTGAGAGCACTGTCTGAGAGGTAGCTGAGAGTGGCATTCAGAGAGTCAACTCGCAGGTGGACACGCCTTTGCAATCAATCTCCGAGAGCAGCTCGCACTATACCAATCTGTTTCGTATAGCTGAGAGTCCTCTGAGAGTGGATAATATGTATATTATGCCCAACAAGCCATATGATAAAATTTTTCAATTTGCTTTCAATATGTATTTATACTTTGTAAAATCGAAATCTAAATAGAATAATACTCAATAATAATAGATTATAATAGCCTACGGTATCGTTTAATGTTCATATGATCATCATGAAAAAATGTAGTAAGTTTATAAGGGAATAACTGAACAATACTACATTTTTTACATTACATTCATTTATGAAACATAATGAAACACTGATAATCTCCATGGTTCACTACGGCGATCATCGATTCCTCTGCAGAATATTCTGAGGCGAAGAAGGCTGTAACGGGTGCAGTAACCCTCATGTCTGCAGATAAGAGGCATGTAGGGATCTCCTGCGGGACAAAATTCCGGAACAGCTGTGACCGTCATAGGCCTAAGTTGCAATCGTTAAATAATCATATAAACGAACACAATATTAGTGTAGACTACATACGATTCCAAATATTCTGCAAATCGGAGTTAAAAACACGGCGCCTATAGCGTAATCAGTCTTGGTGGTTGTCTTTGTATTCTTTTGTGGGGACCAAGATGACGTACATGAGTTTATTGCGTATGAAAGTAGACATGTAACAGCGACGCACAAAACGCTTTTGTTCTAGTGCTAAAGGACCAATCAACAAGGAACATTTGTTGGCTCTAGGTCTTCGTGGACGCAGAGGATAAATAGTAGACCTATCCGTTCATCTAGATCAGGGGAAGACAGAAGGTTGCTCTGTGACGTCACTGCTATCTGCTCTCACTGCTCGCGTTATATATCTGCGAGGAGTATGTGAAATGGTGGCATCAGTGAACAGGGGGGAAGAGAGGGGCATTCGTATTGCGGGCAGCGGGAATTTAGGGGGTTAGAACTTACGTAATACGTGTTTCCGAATTAATGAAACAACAATCGATTTTCCTGATAGTTTATCGGTTAATTACAGCACAGCATAGTAATTCTATTTTACTATTCTGTGAGAACAATTACCTTTCCACAAAATCTATGTTCTTTGACAAAAATAAACAATACTATCATTTGAATTAACATAATTCACTACAATAAAAATAATAAAAAATGAACTTCATTAATTGCCATACAAGCTCGTCTGCACCTTAGATGATACAAGATTACAGTAACAATTGTCTGACTTTCCTGTATCTTTTTTCTTTAACAAGTATATCAATGTTGGAACGTAATGTTTGAGCAATATTTAATCGAAGACTACATTTAGGTTGTGATTTGACAATGTACTTCTTGATTTGAGCTTTGCACATTTCATTAGTGAAAAAAATTGTTCGGCCACATATGTCGATCCAAAATTACATAATATTCGTGCGGCAAGTGCATAAGTCTCGGGAATCTGGTTTCAGAGAAATTTCTGTAAAAGTTACCCAAGACCACTTTACGTTCGTATTTGTCCTTTAACAGATCGTCGGATTGTAAGTTTAGCAGTTCCAACTGATACCGGCAAGGAACGTCTTTGACATTAACTGAATATGGGGTAGCAAAAAGTTTAAACATTGGAGAAAGGTTTTCCACATCCTGAAACCTCGATTCGAACTGAAGAAGAATTTTTGCAGAACTAACACATGTTCTGCAGAGAGAACACTATCAGGATCGCGTACTTGCATTAACTTTGAAAAATGCTCCGTATTTCCAATCAGAAGTTGTTCTACCCACAGAGCTAGAGCTAGCTCTAGCGTACTCTAAACACCCCTACTACCGTGCGCTCTTGCTGACGTCACACACAAGGGATCCGCATGCACTTGCTACACAAACGTCATCACAAGCCGTAGTTGACTTCCCCTGATCTAGATGCACGGAGTTTAGATTCACAGTTTGATAGGATCACTCACGTCGAATTGACATGCTATAAATTAAAAATCACATGCTTGATGCCGGAAAAGCACAGAGTCACAATTAGTTTATATTTAACAAGAATCTCATATCACATTTCAATGTATTTTTAGTTAATCTGTGAGCCTATCGAATTCACTAATACTTCATGATGTTCTGAAGATATTCTGACAATATTAGATTGTCGAATTCTTCTAAACGCTTAGTAATTAAATGAATTCAGCAAGCCCTCATAAAATGCTTACATTAATATTAACAACGAATAACACATTGTTGTGCGTCCATCTTGTCCGTAAATGCGAGACGAAAACTTGCGCGATTTTGTTTCAAGTGGACACGGTTCTGAGAGTAATGTCGCGAGTTTTGCTCTCAGCTACTCTCAGGATTCGACTAGCGCTCTCAAGTGGACACACCATCTGAGAGTACTCTCGAGAGTTTCTCGCACTCTCAGCTCTCATGTGGACACGAGCCTTAAGTCTACTAAACTAAACTAAACTCAGTGGCGCTACATCCCTGGAGGGACTTGGCCTACCATCCGACCGCTGCGTCATCTACCACAGGCAGACGGCAGGATTGGGGGGCATGTGGTCAGCATGCCGACACCCACGGCCGTTAATGGTGGTTTTCATGACCGGAGCCGCTACTTCTCTATCAAGTAGCTCCTCACTTTGAATCACGAGGCTGAGTGCACCCCTACCAGACCTCCCTACCTCAGAAAAATCCGAGGTGGTACCGGCAATCGAACCCGGGCCGACGGATCTGTAGTCAGCTACGCTAACCACTAGACCACGCCGGCGGTCGATGCTTAGTCTACATTAAAAATAAATTCAGCTCTAAAATCATTAAAAAGTTATTATGCCTATTTTCAGCGAAGTCGGCCATTAAGGGAAATTATAGGAACAATATTTAATCTGTCTCGGCCTGGGTGGCGAAGTTAGTATCGCGCTGGATCTCTGAGCCCAAGGTATATAAAGCTCTGAGCCCTCGGTTGCGAGTTCGCTCGCGGCTCATGTCGATGAAATTTATGTGTGCATAAGTGTGACAGGCCCATATCAGTAGATTTACTGGGACGTAAAACAACTCCTGCGGAACAAAATTCCAGCCCAGCGGCCTAAGTTGTTAATAACCAAGGTCCGGATTCTGATGACCTAAAATTGTTTGAAAAATGACCTATAAAATAACCCTACATTTGAAAGAAAATGACCTAATAATTGTAAAGAATTACCTAAAAACTGACATTTTATTCATAAAAAATTATTATTGTACAAAAAGTTATAGACTAATTTGTACTTAGGCCTAATTGTAAAAACTGTGAACGCAGAAAGGATGTTGTAGGTCTAAAAACTTTGTTCTTCGTTCTTGATTGGAGCATTTGAGAAGTAGTTTTTAAAATAGATCTACAAAGAAATGTTGCATTATACTAACCTAGTAATTTATTTAAATATTACCCTATGAGAAAAAAAAGACGACAAAAAAGTAAGTATACTCAATGTAAATGCATGAAAATAAGGAAGGAAATTACATGAAAATTACAAAATAATTACGTAAAATTGAAATAAATGCCCTAAAAATATAAAATTGCATAAAATTACAAAAATGACCTAATAAAAATTTATTTTTATAATCTAGAGGCCATGTTTAGGATTTATCTACAAGTTGGCAATGTCTAAGCAGCATCAATAAAAAGATAACATGTCATTAGAACCCGGGCCCTGTTAATAACCATATACCAACCAACCAAACTCTGAACGCTCGGTTAATAGGTCATCAGACCGACTGTAGAGGGTCCCGAGTTCGAATCCTGATAACAAGGGACTTCTTTCTTTTAGGTATTTCTCATGTAATGCCAACATAATTATACCGCGACTAGAAACGTGAATATTTACCTCCATCTTGCACCAGAGAGTTCCATGCAACGAGAAGGCCTATATGACGCGAGTCACTGAATCCTCTTTAGACTTGTGTGCGTTTAACAGTAATTATTCATGTTCACTTTAATATTGGTCACAGCGGTGCAGAGGTGCCGTACACTTCTCTGGATACTAATGTCATGGGTTCAAACCTGGTCACAGTTTTTCAGGATGTAAAAATCCTGGATATAGTCCATATAGTGCATACCCAGGCGGCTTCCTTTCGTTAGGAGGAAAAGTTTGCCGACAGCTCAACCCATGTTCTTTGTTTTTACCGCACCAATCAGCTAGTTACCCCAGCCAATCAAAATCTAAGAATGTCCTGTAGCGATTTTGACAGCTACTCGTCTACTCCGCGTGGAGTGAAATGCGCGGTTGCAAGATCAAGTTACAGTAAACAATAACACGTGTGAATTGAATAAAGCGAAGGAAGAACTGAGGTCAGTTTTAACAATGAGAGAATATTGCAACGTTGCTTTTGTTTTGGAAAGCGGAAGCCCAAGACCGATTTAGTCAGATCAATTAACATAAAGAAACACCGAAACCTTTGAAGCCGACTGGCCATCCAATGAGTAACTGCACTATACCAAGTCCTCAGGGAGAGACTATAAACCGTGGATTTCTGGAATAAATTTATCTGCCCTTTCAAGTCCAAGTAGTAGCTTAGTTTCCATAAGATGGGCGTCGAAGCGGTGGGCTTACCACCTGTCCCTCTGTTTTCTATAGGAAAATAAGACTGACCAAAATTAGTTTTCAACAATGAAACTTGCACTCATAGGCTCAGTATCCCATCCTGGATGTGACAGAATGCCATCCGTATATTCATGATCACTGTAATGGTAACAACATGTAGACTATTGAATTTTTAAATTACAATCCAGTTTAAAGCTGGACGTTGCCTCCAAAATGTAAGTCACTTGCATCAATTGTAATTTTGTATAATTAGCCTTACGGAATATTTGGGCAGCTTAACTCCTTCTTGCAATGAAGTAGAATTTTGCACTGATATGTAAGATCAATTGTAGCATGTAATGAAAAGGGTGGACGCCCAAACGGCCGAGGGAAGAGGACAATATAGGGGGTTTTTCACCCTCTGCGGAGACCACTTACTGATGAACAGTATGGTAACTAGAAAGATACATTTCAATTCCGCAATCATGTTGACCCGTGGATTAAATTCACTAACAGATTGCAGGGTCAGCATCATATTAAAGGCTCGGAGAATATGATAGCCCTATACTTGTTATACAAAGTACCATAGGCTAGATAGCGAATATGGACTTCAGGCCATTAGCTCCATACATCAGCCAAATTGAAAGGTATTGACCGTTGAGTTCGATTTAAAAAAATTAACTTGGTACCAGCAACTCAACAATAGTTTATTATTTTCTTAGGCCTTTCGACGTATTTCCGTCATCCACAGGGCTTCTTCTTAAGTTGGTGTGGTTGCATCAATAATTAAAAACTAAAACTACGTTGTCGTATACATAAGCATAACCAGGCCGACCATAAGGGGGGGGTTATAATATCCGGGGGGTATGGAATACCCCCCAGGGAGAGGGGGGCTCGGGGGTCATCCCCCGGAAAATGTTTAAAATTAAGATGCACAGTAACGAGTTTTAAGCTTTCCACGCTTTATACTCGTATTAAGTAATTTATAAGCAGACTTTAAAAAATTGTAAAATTTTCCTTTTTTTAATCAATGGGGGGGGGGTTCAAACCCCCAACCCCCCCCCCTCGTTACGCCTCTGGTCGTATATCCTGTCACAGTTATAAGCAGAAAAATATTTAAAGGTTTTACTAAATTATTAGCACTGAAATATTTTCCAGTTACATCTTCTTCTGGTGGCTTCTTCGTTGTGTATTTGCTGAGTCTACACACTAGGGTTGAACTTCAATGGCCGATGTTTTCTACATCGACGGAAAACAACCGATGTTTTTGCTACATCGATGTTTCTCCTCGACGTCGATGTCTTTAAATATTTACAGTACTAAAATAAGATTAGCCTAATAGGCCTACCTTGGTTCTAAGATATAGTAAGATATAGCAGCCTAATTTCCCAAAACATCGATTTCTTACATAGATGGTTTTATAGAAATATGTCAGTGATTTATGAATTTTGTCTAATTTTCAGAAACCATTACTTTTTTAAAATATACATCGATGTTTTCCGTCAAAATACATCGATATTTTCAGGTCGATATTATCGTCACATTGGTGGTTATCGCCGATTTTAACATCGATGCTGAACATCGATATTTTAACTATCAATGATCGTCCTTACTACACCATCCCAGCTGGATGCAGAGCAAGGGCTAAATATCAGGAAGTTGTGGACATTTTTGTTGGATCTAGATTTTAATAAGTCCAGAGGTAGGTTTAGTTGCTTGACACTCCGGGGGTAAGGGAGGACACTAAAAGAGTAGATTTAACATGAATTATTTTGTTTAAAACTTGTCGTTGAAATGTTTTAGAATACATAGCAATCGGCCATTTCATTGTTACTTCAAATAATATTTTATTACCTAGGCCTATGTCTAATTATTTCAATTATCCTGCCGGTTGTATTATTTGAATGTGAGACATGGTCGCTTACTCTTCGGGAAGAACACAATCTGAGCGTGTTAGGAAACAGGGGGCTTAGGAAAATATTTGGGCCTAAGAGAGATGAAAATGGGGACTGGAGAAAACTGCATAACGACGAGCTTCATGACTTGTACTCTTCACCGGATATAGTAAGGGTAATTAAATCACGGAGGATGAAATGGGCTGGACATATTGCGCGCATGGAGGAGGAAAGACATATCTCAAAAACAATATTAGGATGGATTTAAGGGATGTAGGATTTGCGAGGGATAGTTGGATGGATTTAGCACAGAATATGATTGAATGGCGGGCTCAGGTAAGCGCGGCAATGAGCCTCCGGATTCCATAAAATAGATAATAGGCCTATTCCTTTAGCTTACTTAGGAATTGTCTGTTTTCATTAAGTAGGTAACTAAGTAGGCCTATGTCTGATTATTATTCTATCAATATCAATTTTTATTATTATGCATCTCCTTTCAATATTGACTTACATATCGTTCTCCAAAAACATCCAAAATATTTTCAAATATGTTCCCTAAAAAATGGTTCCCCAAAATCTTCGCGCCTATGCTAGAACCTAGTCAGCAACACAGTTAATCAGGCTCTGTGGATATGAAAGGAAAGTTTTGAAAATGGAGGTTACTGCACACTCGTGGTTCCCCTTCAGATATATCCGAGATGAAGAGTCATCACCAAAGTGTGTCGGACGTTGCACAAAAAAAGGGAAGCGACTCGACAAGGGAGATGCTGAGGCGAGCTGGAATCCCGGAGAAGAAAGGAAAAGAATTGCGGAGAATTGTGAAGCCAACCGAGTGTCCGATAGTCCTACTACAGTGCCTGGACACAAAGGATGCCCACATTTGTGGTGAAATACGGTTTTAGTCCTTCATGTAATAATAGCAATAATAATAATAATAATAATAACAATAATAATAATAACAATAATAATAATAATAATAGTCTAATCATAATGTCGGATTGGGTGGAGCAGCCAGTAAGGCACTGTTCTGCCAGTAAGGTTGTCAACAAGAGTGTGAGCGCTTGTGTTTAAAAATTGGTATCAATTGAACATACAGTCTCTTAGAACTCGCCACATTAGACGTATATTGCCATAAATTTTAAAACTATATAATTACTACATAACAGAATATGACATGTCATCTTTTGACTGGAACATCATAGACGTTACCCACTGGTGTAGATATTCTGATCATGACTCCTGTATTATAAAACGAATAAGCGAATTTTTGTCATTTTTTCCATTTCTTAAGTGAAACTTCTTTATCCGCGGTAGGGGTAAATCCAGAGCTTGTGTAACGCTCAAAATCGTCACGAAATTAGTGTCACGTTCAAAATCGTCACGAAATTAGTATGGTATGACGGAACGGACTGCACAGAAAACAATCAACTCAATGATTAGGCTTATCGAAAATTAAAAAATAAAAAAATTAGAAAAAACTAAAATCCAAAATTTAAAAAATCTAAAAATTCAAAATTAAAAAATCCAAAAAATAAAGAATTTAAAGATCCAAAATTTAAAAAATCTAAAATTCCAAAATTATAAAAATTCAAAGATCCAAAATTTAAAAAATAAAAATCCAAAGTAAAAAAATCCAATATTTAAAAAATAAAAAATCCAAAATTTAAAAATTAAAAAATCCAAAATTAAAAAATTAAAAAATCCAAAATTAAAAAATTGAAAATACGAAATTAAAAGTCTAAAAAATCAAAAATTCAAAGATAAAAAATTTAAAAATATAAAATCCAAAATTTAAAAAGTCCAAAATCCCAATATTAAAAAGTCCAACAATCCAAAATTGAAAAAATCAAATAATCCAAAATTGAAAAAATCCAAAATTAAAACAAGTTTCACTTCTGTCGCGTGGCGTTCCACGCACAATTTTTTTTATTTGTAGTTATTTTTTAGAAACAAATGCGATTTTTTGTTCATTTTACGGTCTTTTTTTTCACATTTCAGGTTTTTAGCTAATTTTTTAAAATATAAAGTCATTACTTTCTTATTTTGTGTTGTTTCTCACATTATATAGAGTTTTTGAGCATTTACTTACATTGAATATTATCGGAACTCTAAATAAGCATAAATAAATAAATCTTGTTATAATTTTGATTTGGATATAGAAAGCCGGGTGTCTGCTGTTTGTAATTAACCGTAAGTACCAATTAACTAATTACAAGCCTACTATTGGGTCAACAACATAAATGTAGAATAGACAGAAATCTGAGGAATATACTAGTAGATACAAATTTCATACAAATTTTGTTTAGTTTTTTTGGTCATTTGTTGTATTTTTGTAGTCATTTTATAGCTCATTTAAAAAAATATTTTAGGTCATCAAAATCCGGGCTCTGGTGATTACCTGGCGATTTTTGGTATTGAACCCTAAGTGAAAAAGACTGTACATTTGCCTTGGATACTAGAGTCAGTACTCGAATATGGTTTATGGGCTCTATTGATGTGCACGCCGAAATGTGTGTCGCAAATGGCTGGCTGGCGTTACGCCAAAGCTATAATAGCCAAGTGGAGTACAGATTGATAAAAACTCATCCCTCGCGTTTTTCATTTGATCGACTGGGCCTGGGGCACTGACTGGGGTAAAGGGTGAGATGATCCGGAAATTTTAGCCTCTGTCGCTCGTGCAGTGTTCCAGTTGCACCCCCTCCTCCGCAATCCCGGTTTGAGTTATCTGCACTTTCCTCACCACTGCCTCCTGCTGCTAAAGAACTGACCAGAAGATGTGCTTGCAGATGTACAGTCTGCTCCTAACAAAACTATCTCCTTCCATTGCTTTATTTTAACTTCCTTGAATCCAGACTTTTGCTACAAATTTATCAATTATCAAAATTATCAAACAAAATTATCAAACATTACAAAATCTTATATGTCCTTTACTACGATCGTCTCTTTTATTTCTACAGTTTTATCCTTTCTCTCTTTGATGTCCTGGCCGTTCGTCTCCAATATTCCATTTCAGTAGCTTTTGATTTTTCTTCATGTCTTCTATTTACCGTCCATGATTCTACTCCATACAGTATTATTCTTTCTACTATTCCCTTATATATGTAATATATTTATTATTTATTTAATAATAATAATGAACATTACAGGTAGAAACCCCAATTACAATGCCCATGACAAAAATAAACTCATACATAAAAGATACATTACTGTAATTTAATAAAAATAAAAAGAAATTCCTAGCCACTTCTGGGTTCCAGGTTTCTTCTCTAAACACAGTAGGCCTACATAATGTGAATAAAAATCATTTGTAAGAAAGAAAGAGTGGGGAGAATATTTGGCATGACACATTAAACAATACACTGACTACAATTTATTGTAACTACGTTTAATAATTTCGATTCATTATATATTAATATATATATATTTATATATATGTATATTATTTTGTTTGTTTTGACCAAAATAGGCCTATTGCTCCCAGTACTGAATTTGACATACCCGTCTGTCAATTTCTAATTTTGATAATTTTGATGGCCCGTCGCTCTGTAGGATTGAGCCTAAATATTTATAACTTGTAAATTTCTTACTTTAGTTTACTTCAATTTCCATTTCATCTTTACTAATCCTTATTATTATAATCTAATTTATTATGAGCCAAAACTTAATATTCTTTGTACAGGCAAATTCTCCGAAAGGCATAAGCTACTCATCTAGTCAATAAACTTGTATTTTTAAAAATTCAAGTCTTGCGAATAATTTTGCTCTGAATGAGGCGTAGATAATTGAATGCGCACTCCTGCAAGTTTGGCCACTATTCCATGTGGCAATATGAAGTGTCTTCTTCTTTTAGTCTTCAATCCTTGGATTGGTTTGCAACGATTCTCCATTCTGATCTTCTTTCTGCCTTCCTTTTTAATTCTTTGTATGCCTTACAGTTCATGTCATCCTTTATTTGTTCCATGTACTGTAGTCTTACTCTCCTTTGCTTGCCTTCGATAATGATTTTTAAAAGACTTTGGTGCCTTAGTAAATGCCCTAAGAGCTTTATTCTCCTTTTTCTTATTTGGTTCCAAATTTCTTTCTCTGCTTTTGCTCCCTCATAAACTTCCTCATTGGTAATTTTATTGATCCAGCTAATTTTCAGCATTTTTTGTAGCACCATGTTTCAAATGCTTCTATTCTTCTCTTTCTGATTTCAGGATTGACCAAGTTTCACATCCATACAACATTATGCTGCATACATATGTTTTCATCAAATTCTTTCTTATTTCTAAACTAATATTATTGGATGTGAATAATTTATTTTTCTTACTGAAAGCAAGTTTTGCTTGATATATTCTACCAATAATTTCTTGTTTACTTCTTCCATCAGATGTTATTTTGCTGCCTAGATATTGAAATTCTTAAGTTTCAACCAATAATTCTCCGTTCAATCTAATTTGATTTCCTTTTTTCTTTGCCCTTTTTTTCTTTTTTCCTCGTTTTTCTTGCAAGTTAAAACTTTTATTAATATTTAAGTGATAATTATTTCTTAATGTGTTTTCCAATCTATTAATAAAAAGTTCTATTATTATGAAGCGTACAGAAAGTTATGTGAGGATTCACATAAGATTTTTTGGGGATACATCCAACAAAGCAAAGCTCTTATATCTATTTCCATAATATTTTCTTCATGCTTGAGAAGTTTAATGTCATATGATACTACATAATGTTATCTATTTGCTGTAAGTATTGGTCTGCATGATGATTTATGACTGGACACATTACACCCCGCGAGATATAATCTGTGCTGCTGCACGTCTAGTCATGGTGCACGATGTGACACATTACCTACTCATTCGGTTTCCACGTTAAGGGATGACTGAAGTGTTGAGAGTGATTTTCTAAACTAACATTCTTGTCCTAAAAACTTGAAATTTTGCACACCTAATTAAAATGTAAATTAAAATTATAGTTTACGATTTCATTCTAATTTCTCAATTTGTTTTCGAGATATTAATCAATTTAATCAGTTTATGCCCGGTTTCTGTAAACTCGTGAAATACGGTACCTATGGGTAAATTATCCATGGGCAAGTTAGTTTCATTTCACCCACAATGATATACTGTAATGAGCAAGGACTTGGAGTTGTACAGTTAATTTAATTTAGAAGGCTTTGATTCTCATTGTTTAAATTATTATTGATCCTACAATTTTATCCAGCCATCCATGAACGGATAAATTAACCCGACTATTTACCCTTGGAAAGATCTAGCCCGAGTTTGTAGGAACATTTTTTCTGTCATTTTCACATTTACTCAGAGGACATTTATCTAGAAACTCATCACAAGTGTATGTGGTTGCTTTCTTTAAATTATTTGTGTTTGTAAAAGTTATTTTTGTGTAAATTCTGTCCATTGGATAATTTATCCATAGGTATTTCGCGCGGTTATAGAAACCGGGCATTAATCAAATATTGCATATTTCTGAAGAAGAAAAAACCATAAAGGGAATATTATGCCTTTTCATTCATAGATTTTTAGAATTCTTGTCAATGAACTATTATACACTTGCATGAAGTAGTGTAGATAAACGGGCTAATACGATCCCCTGTCGCGGTACATCGAGAATATAACTACTGGGCACCAAAATACAGTTTTTTTTTATATTGAAACTTTTCTAATTCGAAATCATGATTCACTTTTTTTTAAATTTATTTATTTACTTAGTTTTGCTGGTCTCTTCAGCTTCGTATTATCCAAGTTCGACTGTATAAGAAACATGAATGGGGTTTAGCGCTAGAGTAATATTGGCTTAATAAAAACTAATTTCTCTCTCTGCATTTTAATATAAATTATGCTTTTTCAAAAATTAATTTCACGAACATTTCAACATATTTAAATTTTGAATTGTAGTACATTTTCTAGTTCTATATATTTTCCACTGGCATGTATGCTAACTCAACACTGAAGTGGTTTATTAAATATTTATTTTGAATAAAGTGCACATCAATATAACTCAGGATTTCAAACTTGATCTTCCCATTTTTCTTATTTTTTTCTGTTCTTTCTTTTTTATTATTATTTTTGTAGGTATTGATTTAAAATTAGTTATATTTTCTTTATGTATTTGTATTTGTGTACTAATTCTGTAATGTAAATGCTGAGCACGAGCGCTTGCTCATTCGGGTGGTCTCGTGTTATATAAAATTTATTTATAAAATAAAATTTAAATTATAAAATTTAAAAAAAAATAGGAATAGTCTACAATTTAAGTCCTCTTGTAAAAAGAAACCTTTCCATACTCGAGATTTAATTTGAAAAATAATATTTCGTGTGTATATATTGGTTATATACGAAAGAGCTTACTTCTTCCCAAAATGACCCGAAGCTACTTGGCACTCAGACACAGTAGAATTGATTGTGTTGTCAATAACACGCTACATGGGTGGCAGAGACCTCTCAGCTGGAGTCCGTCAACTCCACTCCCGGACTCTTTCAAGCATTTCACACACAATCTACTCACTGTAATCAACATATGCCATTGTTCACATAAGCTGCTGAAAAACTAATGAACCAAGTAAAACTTCCTTTCCTCTTCTTTTACCAAATGAACTGTGCATAAGACGTTTCAACACTTTCACTGAAAGTTATATGAAGACCTCCCTACTTCATTGTAGCCTACGTTATAATAGTCTACAGCCTGCCTTGGGATTTTGTAAATGTGTCTATACGTAAGCAATGAATGTGTGGGACTATACGTACTTTTTAAGATATTTTAAAGATTCTTATTTACTTACTCAATGGCAATAGACAATTCCTCAGCAAGCTAAAGGAATATTATCTATTTTATGGAACCCGAAGGTTCATTGCCGCGCTTATCTCAGCCCGCCATTCTACCCTATCCTGTGCTAACTCCATCCAATCATCCCTCGCAAATCCTACTTCCCTTAAATCCATCCTAATATTGTCCTCCCACCTATGTCTAGGTCTTCCAGATGGCCTTTTTCCTTCGGGTCTCCCAGTCAATATTTTTGAGATATGTCTTTCCTCCCCCATGCGCGAACATTTCATCCTCCGTTATTTAATTACCCTTACTATATCCGGTGACGAGTACAGGTTATGAAGCTCGTCGTTAAATATAAGCCTATATTTCTTTATTCTGACTTTATTCTGGCATTTCATCTTCTCTTCCACTCTATCAGTCAAAACAATTACAATTACATAACACAAAGATACACAAATGCAAATTACTGCTAGATCTATACAAAGGTAAAAACACTGTAAAGTTTATGTGACATTGCTAAACACAAATTTAAGATTAATTAATAAATTACTACAAAGCACTGGAAGTTATAATCAAGAAAATGATCTCTAAACTACTGAAAGAAAGCAGTAAAAATTACATGTTTTGATGCCAATAAAATACTTAAAAGAACTACAAATACAATTACATAATAAATCAAATTACTGTTAGATCACTAATTAACATTGCCTACTCTGGTTTACCTGCTACGAGTCTGAAAGGATGATAGGAAGAAATACCAGCCTTCGCATGGGTGGCGAACATAACCAGAGCTGCAGAGAGAAGTATTGATGGTACTGTAGTAAGGATTTAACGTCCGTTGGTCTACATAATATAATGAACTGGCAGTGCGGTGCAATGGGTGAAAATGGTGTCCCGTTTACTAATGTTTTGTGTGGTTGGTTGTAGTTGTGAACGAAAAACAGTTGGATTAGGGCATTGTGTCTAGACGCAAATTGCGGAGATACCTAGGCAGTGTAACCAGTTAATATTGTATTTAATTTTTATTTTTTATTTTGACACCGATCTATCACTTTTTCTTAAATAAACAAAGCTGTAACGTATTTTTTAAGTTTCATGAAAAGTGTATATTCTGTATATATCTTTAATCTGTAACCCTAATATGCCAGCTCGTAAAATTGGGTTCTGTACTATTGGAAATCCATTAATAATAATAATGATAATAATAATAATAATATTAATAATAATAATAATAATAATAATAATAATAATAATAATAATAATAATAATAATAATACTATTATTCTGCCGTATACACAACTGATGCCCTGACACCATTAGATCGGCAGTTGGCGAACACTGCCACAATCAAGGTTCGAACACGAACGGAAAGAATGTTTTCATTCAGTCGGTGCACAGTGCACACAGATGTGTTAAATCAAGCCACCCCCGTTGATACAAGAAACAAATTTTCGAGGTGTGAAAAGCCTTCTAAACGCTCTTTTCTGCTAGCAAATTCCCTGCTAATTCCCGAGCAGGTATCAACAGCGATCAGAGTACAAAGGCTCTTGATCCGGCTTTACAAACTGGGGGCTCGATGCTCACTGGGCCAGCAATAAATATCAACAGTGTTAAGACTTTATTTGCTGAACATCCTGGTCAGTGACGTAAAAAATTCGCCCCTGCAGGGGGTCAATTCCCAGATAGAGGGCTGGAAATTTGTCTCATCAGGAAACTTACAACATCTATCAATCCCAGAGATTAACTCCAGGAAACTCATTGGCAAACTTGGATAGTCAACTTTCAGTACAACTTGGAACTTTCTATGCATGTACGATATTGTCATTACTTAAACTTGTCATTGGAATAGCGGTATAAAATTACCCTTAAAGTTGTGTCATGAACTGAAGAAAGCCAAGTCCTTTCGAATATTACCCAATAGTAGGCCCGTGGAAACCCTCGCATTTCGTTCCTTTAGACAGGTACTCTGGAAAGCTGGAAAACGTAATGAAATTCACTCTTAAATAACCGTATACAGTCACATAAGAAAACCTTAACCCGGCATCACTCGCCTATATGGCTATCACGTCATGACTCGCGTATTAGATTTTATCTAACATACTTTTTCCTCTCTTATAGCTACTAAATACAATAAAACATATGGGTTAAACTTGTAATAACATTTTTTGTTAATATATAATTTCGACCTATGCTCAGCATGTAAATAATAAAAACCCAACCTACTGTAAAAACATAACTTGTCTTATTATAGTCTAACATACGTAGCATAAGCTACTGGTCCAGAAATATAAAACTTGTGTACAAACAATAAGTTAGTCATGAATAGACTTCGGACTTTTAGGTCGCTAAAAATGCTGTTTTAGGTACCTAAAATAGGCTCTAAAAATTGGAAAATCGTAAAATAGTCTCTTATAAAATCGGTAAGTTGTCAATTTTCTGAAATATCTCAATTGCAATGCAGAATGTTATATTTATTGAACTCATTATTTATCATGATGAAACACAGAAATGGGCCTATGGTACACAGAATTATATAGACCTATTACTAGGGCCTGTATTACTACCATACTGCGCCCAGAAGCTACGCACGCTAGCATATTCAACCCCTTGTATCCCTCAGTGATTCAGAGAATTACTTCTTTTTTTTTTTTGTTTTTTGTTTTTTTTTTTGTTAGTTACGTTACTGGATGTGGGAGTCGGTAGAAAAACACCACATTTTCTTGGGAATTCTAAGGAATTTTTCTACTGAAAACGAAACATTCCTTACTATTTAACCACGTCACAAATATGTCATGTACTGCACATTCCGAGCTAAAAATTTAGTACGAACTGAAAATAAATGCTAGAATTTATAACAAAAAAGACTTATCTTGAGCTTTAGACGAAAACAAGCAAATAGGCAATATTTGGCTCTAACGTAAAAATATTCTGTTTTAGGTCCTATAAAATTATCAGTTTTAGGCACGGTCACTTATGAAACATGCATATACAAGTTTTCCTCCATATATCACTTAAGGATTAAAATAGGTTTTTACCTAAAATCCGAAGTCTAGTCATGAATATTACTAAGATTTCTTAAAACTGTAAAAAATATGGGGTTTAGTTTCCCACACTACTGGATTTCAACACGCGATGTTCGGCGTTGGTATGCGGTCTCTGGCTTGCAGACCAACACTCCCATTGGCTGACAACGACCTTGCATGTCATTGGTCTGTTCCATACGGTCCTGCAACCTCTACATATAGCTAAATAATGCATACACTAACCACATTAGTTAAGTGCGCGAGCGGAGGCGGCAGCCGAAGCGAAGCGCCCTTGCATTTTCGAATAATGTACGATACACTGTTTGTCGGTTTCGAAAATGTGGCATATTATATCTTCCGGAGAGTTGTCTGGCCATTATCATGTTGGCAGCTGATTCCAGCACCACGTGACCCATCGGCTTCTTCCCAGCATGCACCTGCGCTGTTTCTAGCAGCTGATTCTGTATTATTGTGATTCCTTTCTGAGCGCCATTTTAGGTTAGTTTTTTGTGAACTTCTTACCGATTTTACCCATATTTAAAATATTCTTAGAAACAAAATGTGCCTATATATGGATTCTACAACTTCTGGAGAATAATATTACATGAAATTTTGCCGTTTTTCGTGTGTAAAAAACAAAATTAACGAATCCAGTAGAATGGGAAACTAACCCCAAAATATGTTTAAAGTCAATAAAAATAAAAGTCTTATGCTATAATGCAGCTGTTGTCTTCTTGCTATTGTACTACGCGTTTCGACGATAATACGTTGACGGTAATATATTTATATTTATTGTAATATGTAAAGCATATCTTATGTTATATGGTAATAATTATTGCATTATATCTAAAGAAATGTGATAATTCTCATATTTTTAACGATTAATTAGTAGTAGAAAAAACTGCCCTAAAACTCGCATATGGAATTATCTGAAATAATATACAAAGTAAAACCGACATAATGCTATTGCTAAACGCAATACGGAATTCCAGCCAATTGAGCATAGGAGGGTTTGTTTCAGATTTGAAACATTACCACATTACTTTACGAAAAACTGTATATTCACAATTTTCTTAAGTTTTCCACGTATGATTTTATCTTTAATAATGAATAGGTTAACTCAAAAGCTGGTTTCTTATGAACTCACGGCAAGTGGACAATACAACCTGCCTGAAAAATATCGTACTTCCAGTGAAATTATCATAATATACCTAATTAATTATTTTTATTTTCGAATCCTGTAGACCTAATAAATGGTAGTTTTGTAAAATCCGCCTATATACCACTAAATATAACAACTAAATTAATATTGAATCCTACAATAACAATAACCGTATTATCTAAGAAGAAAGAAGCAAGTGTACCTTTTCCAAAACTTCTACTAACCTAACTAGGAAGAAGAACTATATATATTACAATTATTTTGATTGACATTATCAGAATTGATTTTTATAATAGTGATAGCTACGCCATCACAAGAGGAAGGGAGCAAAAGGCAAACTGTATAAAAGACATACATCTGTGAAAAACTTACATATCAATAAGTCATCTTCTGATATGTGACAATATTTGAATGTTTTAATTCAAATATGCTTATATTTTAATTCAGTTACATTTTAATCTAATAAGTGACTAGATTTACTTCATAAGTATAGATTCACTAAGAGAATAACAATTTTTTATCCAATTTGACCATTCATTGAGCTCAATGATATTTTAATATTTTAGATTTAATTGATGTACTTAATATATAATACTTACCTTTTAAAATAACTTAATAAACCCACATTATTTCATAGTTTATTCAATTATTTTTCCTCTCTCTCATATAAACTTCAGCTTATTGTTATATTTAGTGGTATATAGGCGGATTTTACAAAACTACCATTTATTCAACTATACCACAGACAAAATGAAACTAATTAATTATGTAGACCTAACTATTAGGGTCCTTCGCTTTTTAAGTATAAAATTCTGAACCTGCCTCCCAAACAATGTTGTATATTTTTTAAGTCTGTGGTGGGAGTTTTCTATTTTTAGTAAGCCCTAACACACTACTTTCCAGAACCCCCCCCCCCCATCCATCTTTGTCGAACAACAGTTCAGTTGTGATCATTGTAGCCGTTCAAGTGAAGCTTGGGAACGGGGTTCAACTCTGAAACAATGAACTTACACTGAACCTGTTTACCGTGCCTCCCTCTTTTCCTGATACATGACAGATCCCTCAGAAATTGCTAATGCAGTCAGAACTGAACTGTACCCTACATCACGACACAAATTACCACATGAACGTATAGTACGATTTAACACAGTACGATTTGTAAACACGGGAAATAGAAAAAAAAACTACGGACACAACTTTAATCCTTCTCCCACAGGAAGCATACTTAAGCGTGATCCATTGTTATAATAAACAATCAGCACTTAATTTTAAAAATTGCTATGTGAAGCATTCACGTAACATTCTCTACATTGGCCGTGGACTAAACATATCACTTCACATATTTATATAGAATAAGAGGCAGTATTGCAGGGAATGCGTATTCAGTTGTCTCAGTCTCACACAAAGGCAGGAATTAAGTGATGGTTAGCGAGTATGCTATGTCAGAAGTCGGTATATAAAAATAATTGTATCCCCTGACTCCATAGTCATCGCTGTTGGCTTGACAATGGAAATTATAAATTATACGTTCTTATTAAAAACTCATTTTGCTATTTTCTGTGAACATTTCGTTAGGCACCGAACACATCCGCAGATAAGACGATAGTTTAATCATAAAAAGGCCCAGAAAATCCGGGGTCGTCTTATAGGACAGAAAAAAACCAAATTAGACTGAAATTTATATAACTTTAAAACATTATAAAATGAATATAGGCCTATTATCTTGATATGTTAAGATGTTATGTACCATTTTCGGGCAAATGTAAGCTCCTAAATTACGCGAATTTTGTAAATAAAACCTCAGTCACCACAATCCGCGAAATAAAACAGATCTCCCCCCCCCCCCATTTTCGCTTATATACCGGCACGTGTATCTCATGTCTCATGCACAATGGGAGTATTGTTCTGTTCCATTGTAGTCCCCGACTGTGCTCAGTGACACCATTTTGGAAAAAAAATCGAAGAAACTTAATTCCGTTAAGGATAGCCACCAGTCTTTTTAAATAACTGTAGTTATTTTGCCCTGATTTCTACTACCTACCTTGTGGATTATATTAGTGAGATGATTGGCAACATTTTTGCGACCAACCAGAAAATTTAAACAAAAACAGAACTTTTTGATGCTGTTTCGTAAACATAAATTCATAGGCAGTTGATAGTTTGGGGGTCATCTTATTGGACAGATTTGATGAAAATATATACCTCGTCTTATCTGAAGGTCGTCTTATCAGCGAAATATACGGTATTTAATTTCAACAACCCAACAAAATATCAAATCATTGTTTCTGGGGGGGGGGGGATTGATTGTGCGAAATTTTCACGTGGCTTTACTGGTTATCTAATATTCACCATTTAATCTCTTTTGCTTTGAATATACAGTTGGTATATACAAAATATTTATTTAATTGCAGATATGGTCGAAGCCATCATGGACTAAAAGCATTGAAGTCGAGTTTTACTTTATCGGTGTATAATAGTGATGTGTGTACAAACTTCCCTATATCAAGAAACAAACAAGACTAGAAGACAGTGTCTGTGTTTTTATTTAGTCTTTGTGACATCAAGAATAAACTTTTCTATATCAAGAACAAGCTGAGGAAGACAACACTAAGATTCAGACCTTCACTTCATAATTCTGTGCTTTGGCATGGGATTTTGAAGTGTAGTCTGTGTGTGCTCCATTCCTAATACTGCTGGACACCTCAAGGTATTAACGAAAGTAGTATTTAGAAAGGAGCATAGATAGGGGCCTCTTTTTAGAGGTGCAGACCGAGGCCACTGAACACCAGAAGACCAGCAATTCTCTCATCGAAAACAGGTAAAGAATATGTATAGCCTACTAAGCATGATTTTAACAGCATGATGTAGCCTACTGAAAACTATTTTTATTCCAAATACAATATAGCCCCCGAGTGATTAGGCTTACGGTAGGTGTCAGAGGCACTAATCCTTAATTTTTTACGCGGCATGTACGATAGCCTATAAGAGTAAGGTCTACAGTTGAAAATTCGATATATTTTAACAAAAACTTTATTATTTATTTTACCACCAAAATAATATTTTAATTTTTACCAGAAAATAGTAACTTATTATATTACATGATTCGCTTTTTTAAAGGCACTAGTGGCCATTTAGGCCTCAATGTCAGCGCTGCAACTCCATATATCGCCGGTCGCCGAAATTGTAATACAATAGCCTATTTATTTTCATTCATGCGTTTTGATTTTTATATGTGCTTAAAGGTAGGTTGGTTACATTTTTTAGGTGAAACAGGTAAATACCTGTAAAATAAAAAGAAATTCCGGTACATACGATGCTATAAAAGTCCGTTCCTCCTAATCGCCTTTAAAAAGTCCCTTGCATGGAATGAAATAGGCCTACTACGCAGAAGCTCTAGAATTTTTATTTTTCAAACAAGAGAAAAGTGAAAACGGTGTTTTTAAAATGTTTCAGTAATTTATTTCTTTCTTTCCTTCCCCATTATGCTCTCGGTAATTTCCCTTCAGAGCACCAAGGACCAAAGGTTTCCACCGCAAAGACGACAAAGATATAATTGCAGATAGTTTTCAATATTTCGATCTCTTTAGCTGGACATCGGATTCTGCATCAGAACCAGCAAGGTGGAGGATAAACTGTGTCAACGCATGTTGCGTCCAACATCAAAGATTTGCCTTGTTTTCACGGGATTAGGGCGTTTACCGTCAGAGCAGCTGATTCCTATGGATTCTAAGATAGCAGGACCACCAGCCGAAGTTAAAGCTCCTTTGTCATTAAGGTGGAATGTCTGGAGATTCTACCAGATTTCTTGGGTCAGCTCAAAGCAGAATCAGCAGTAGCACTACAAACACAAGTGTGCTTCTGGCAGATTTTACAATCTAGACGTAGATTTGTGTAGATATCAGATAGGCCTACCTGTTGACATCAGAGCCTGAGACAGGTGTTCTTTCAGTGCATATTCTGTGACACACTATGATGAAGTTAACGCCAATCAGATTAGTTTATTCATAAATTCGAAACACAATTCCCAGACTGTGAACAATAGATAATGATACCCACCCACGGAGTAGGGAGATGTTGTGTCAGTTTGACCACGTTCCCATGAACCCGGAGAGAAGAGGTCGCATAGCAAATCACAACACGCTACTTAACAGTGACTGTGGGGGTGTGTAGCTTACCTGTGCATTAATTACCTGTCAATGATGTGGTGCGATCACGTGTGCCGTGATGGAGTCGCGTGCCACGAGTTCCGCACTTCCTTCCGGTGCCTCAATTGTTTCTCTTCAGCAGGGGAGATGGCAAGAAGTTGTTAATGTCTGCCCGCGTTATGCATCCTATTTTTTTTTTACCATTCATACAGACCACGTAAAGTGCACTTAATGTGTCTGACCATTGTCTGTCTTGTATGTGCAGGCGTGATAAATTGATAAGCCTTTGCGTACATATAAATTAAGTTCACCCTATCCGAGAAAGCCAGTGATCAATAGAATTAGATAAAAGAATTACTAGAAATTCATAGAATCCTTGTATTTGTGTGAAATGAATATAATGTATGTGATGTGGTCGAATTTTACTTTCTCGACTATAACTGTTTGTAGGTTTGGATATATTGGCCTAGAGTTGGGCGACCAATTTATAACCGTTGGTTTGTTAGGCCACAAGTTGGGCAGCTAATTTATAACCGTTTCTAGGGGGAGTATTTGATTATCACCGAGATGAGCGCCAATTTATAACTGTTCGTAATGTTGGGTGCTAATTTATGACTGTTGGGTGCCAATGTATAATTGTCAGTAGGGGTCGTTGAATATATTATGTCCGGCTATTTCTAACTCAGTTGGTAGAGCGAGATCTCTTTCAGGGTCGTGCTCGACGAAAACTAAAATAGGATATAAGATGAAGGGATTATAGGTCGTAAAAATGAAGTCTATTGATAATGAACTTGAATAATATTTGTAAATTTATTTTGGTCCGAAAATCTTTCACTTAATTTGTTAATTTCTTAAAATGTCTGGAGGAAGAATACAGTAATGTCTTTATCTATTTTGCTTCGTCGTCGCCAAAATTACTTTAGGTTATATTATTATACTTATAACATCTGCACGTTTTATTGCAGGAATTTTAGGTTATATATCTTATGGCGGTATTTATTCGTTTAACTTTTCAATACGAAAAATAATATCTATAATCTTGTCTTATTCCAATGGATATATCTTTATCCTCGACCGTATTCTTTAAAAGTCGGTATAAAATTAATATTAGTACTTGTTACTGTTTCACTGTATATTTCTAACTCCGGTTTAGTCTATAAAAATTACGTCCGTCGCTGTTGAATAGATGTCTTCAAGTCTCTGTTGGTCGCTCCTGTTCGTGTTAATATGTTTCTGTGTTAAAATATTCTAGCCATTCCATTGGTTCAGTCAGTAGACTTTGTCTCTTGTGATTGGAAATTAGCTAAGTCGTCTGCTAGTGTTTGAAATATTTGTCGTTAAAGTGGGTTGAGGTTTGGGGAGAAACGTATCCATCAACTTGACTTTAATAGCTGGCGACAGTGGACTTCTCTAGACGAAAAGCCACGCCTTCACTTCATTGTATTCCCTTATTTAGTTAATAATTCATAAAGTAATTGTCACTATTGTCTGTAATAAGTGTAGTTGTATAGCTTTCTTGATTATGCGTTGAATGATGTAATTTTCTATGTTGTCGTGTTAATAATTAATCGTTTGATTAATTATTTGTAATTGCTGGTAATGTCTTTCGATTCAGATGATCGTGTTGTATATCAAATTGTTCGTGTAAATGTCCTCTGTCTTGTCATGTAATTTGTTTTATGGTCATTGTAATAGTCTAGGCGTAATGGTAGTTTTTAGTAGTCGATTCGGTTACAAATGTCCGAACGCTATAATTATTAAAATTATGAAGTAATTGGTATTTGGAAAATAGTTTTATAAATAATTTTAAAAATTTTTCGTTAGTCTCGCATCCAAAATTTCTCGGGCAGTTCGTATATCAATTAGTTATTTTGATCTTGTAATGATGAATATTTTGTAATTTATTATCTGTTATCTTTTATCTGTGTTCTTCCTCGTCGACTGAATAAAAATATAGTTTTCACATTAAAATTCTTAAAATATAAACATTGTTAAATCATACACTTGTTACATTGAATCAGCTGATAATCTTCCTTTCTTTACTTTATTGTACTCACTTGTAGTACGCTTCTCTTTCCTTTTCACCTAATAAAATGAAATCTTTGTTACATTGAATTAGTTGATAATAGTCATCTTGACTGGTTGTAACTCATTTCTGGTACATCACTGTTCTTCACCTAATGAAACAATTTTACTAATTACACTTAATTACTTACCGTTAAATACATAAAATTTTATTTAACACACAATGGGATTTGATTACTTATACACTTCACACTTTATGTTTAATTACACAATCTAAAAACGTATTATTTTCTTTCTTCTGTTCTTCAGGTATCCTTTTTATTCAAATAAATTTATTTTGCTTATTTCGTAATATCATGTTCAAGTTTATTACAAATTTATGCATTCTTACTCCTACACAATCAATAATATCATTCTTAAATGTCAATCTGCTTTTTCTAGCATGATTATTATAAGTGCATGCCTTACCTTCATTTTATTATTTTCTTTCTCATTAGTGATCTTTTTCACTCTTTTGACAGTGGATTCCTTCCTTGTCATACTTTTCTCATTTTTCACCGTCGACTCATTTCTTACCTTTAATTATTCATAATCTTTGCACACTCATAAATTCACTTTTCATAACTCATTATTTATCTCTTTGATTTTCATTTTATACCTTATATTTGATTGGTGTGAGGTTGTAGGGAGGATACTAAATTGAATATGCATGATAGTGAAATACTTATTTATTTATAAATCTTAATTCTTTAACCAAAGTGTAATGTGTAATTATAAAACTTAATTCAATATTTTCAATAAGTGTAACTAAAATTTTCTTATATATTTAAATCAAATACTAGTGTGATTATCCTAAGTCAAATCGATGTTTCATTTCCTTCAGTATAATTCAGAGGGGAATCTGCACATCACTTCTTAAATATATATACAATTTTAGTCGAAGAAAGGCTGTACACACATCTCTTCGTCTTCAAGGAAACACTGCAAAAATCACTTCATTATATGAGGTAATTCCTGTATCGTTATTGTCTTTCAGTGTTTACTTATAAAATGAGGGCTTCATTATTTTACCTTAAATTAATACATTCGTTGTGTTAACGTAAAAATGAAACATAGATCTGAGAGGGTTCACGCAAAAATATTTTACATTCCATTCTCGTAGTCCTTTTTCGTTTCCAGTTCATTGATTAAGAGCAAAATTTACCTCGTATGCTTTGATTCTCATACAATCCGTGACATCACATGATATGGTCTCAATAATTGTTTACGATATCTGCCAACAATTTTATGGGGTTTCTTGACTTCTTTTAACTCAAAGGTATCGGTACTAAATTTTGCATTTATTACTAATGGTCCTCTAAAGATTAAAGAAAACTTACGTTGTTTGTTTTGAAGTCTGTTGGGTAACACATGTTGTCTTAGTAGTACATAGTCTCCTAATTTGGGTTCCCATTTCTTTCTTTTCTTGCGTGGCTTTTCTTTTCTTTTCAACCATCGCTTTTGTAACCTTTGAAGAATGGCTTGACACACTTCAATGTCAGATTTCTCACAAGTGTTCAAAACAGGTGGGGTGTTTGAAAAGAGGGGTCCAACTTTACATTGCTTTACTACTTCCAAAGGAATTTCTTTTGTGACCTGGTGTCTCGTTTCATTCAATATGGCCTGTATAGGTTTTAAGTAACGAAACCAATTTTTGTGTTGTCTGTGTGTGAGTAAGCGTAGATAAGATATAACCTGTTTGATATATCGTTCGGAAATGTTGCTTTGTGGGTTATAATTAGATGAATGTAATGTTTTGATTCCTATCCTACTTAAGCCATCTGTCCATTTCCGGCTTGCGAAAATTGAGGCGTTATCTGTCAGACAACTGGATACCTGTCCGAACGTATTGACATATTCTTGCATCTTCATTAAGCAAATCTTTGTTGATAAATCTCTTATGGGATACAAGGCTACTAATTTGCTGAATACATCAACCAAAACAAAAACATATTGATTACCGAAGTTAGTGCGTATGAGGGGTCCCAATATATCTCCGCATATTAATTGATTTGGTGCTGTTGATTCTACAGAATGTATCTCAGTGGCGTAGGCGGTGTTTTTATTCTTTCCAGTCTGACATAAGTGACAGGTACTGACATACAGTCTCACTTTTCGTCCTAACTGTTTAATGAAAAAATGGTCACTGATTGCATTTATCATTCGATCAGTACCGCTGTGAGCTAAGTTCTCGTGGTAGCTTGCAATTATGTCATGTTCCAACGCTTTCGGTACGTATGGTTTCCAAGTAGGGGTTTCCAGTCCGCATAGTTTGTATATCACATTATTGTGTAATGCAATGGTTTTCTGGTTATCATGGCCGCATGCCGGATTGGAATTTGAATCGGGGATGCCCTGCAGCTTAGGCCGAATAGATGAAAGGTATTCGTCGTCGTTCTGAAGTGTCACTAAATTTGCTAATTTATTGTTGAGCTTATATTTGTCATTGACAGTGATTCTCATGATCTTGACTTCTTTCTCAACCTGTCCTTCCATACTGGCTATGCCTGGATGGCTAGGCAAACGAGAAAGAATATCGGGAAGTTTGTTATCAGATCCTTTTATGTGCTGTATTTCTATGTTATATCGGGATATGGCGCTGATAAACCTGGATACTCTGGAGTTGCTCAGTTTGCACTGATTGATAAAACTCAGACTCATGTGGTCGCACAATACTGTTACTTTGCGATTATAAATGTAATGTTTGTATTTATTTAAAGCTTCATGAACTGCGTATACTTCCAATTCGGTAGGGTACATCCTGGACTGTGTGGTGTTCAAGCCTTTGCTTGCGGTGGCTATTAGGCGTTTTTCGCCGTCTTTAACCTGGAATAAAATGCTTCCGATCCCACGGGCACTGGCATCTGTGGCTATAAAATATGGAATCGAATCGTCTGGCTTTTGCAGTCGGATGGACTCCGCGAACAGCTGCTTAACCTTATTGAAGGCCGCATCATGTTCCGTAGTCCATTCCCATTTCTGGGCCTTCCGCAAAAGAGGCTTTAGGGGAAAAATTTCTTGGGCATAATTTTGTACAAATCTGGCCTGATATTGGCATACACCAAGGAAAGATCGTAATTGTTTCTGATTCTTAGGGGCTGGGATTTGCAAGATGGCTGCCACCTTTTCGTCGTCGATACGGAAATCTTTCCCGGATATAATATATCCGAGAAATTTTACCTCTCGCTGAAAGAAATGGCACTTGGAGATATTAAGGGTGAATCCTGCTGTTCTTAGCTTGTCTAAGGTTTGGTCTATGTGATCCATGTGATCTGCTATTGAATATGACGCAATCAAAATGTCGTCGAGGTAGGGGATTATGAAAGGGTTGCTGCTCCAATTGAAAGTTAGTGCTAGCGCACGTAGCAGTGCGGCTGAAGACGTGCGACAGCCAAACGGGACGCGACAAAATCTGAAATGCCGTCCTTGATAATTAAAACTGGTCATATCGCGTGATTCTGAGTCTAAAGGGATTTGCCAAAAAGCTGAGTTTAGGTCGGTTGAAGAGAAATAATCTCCTTCTTTTGCTCTAGATAATAACTCATCAGAAGTCAACGGCTTATAGTTGTCCTCCTGGCAGTCATTGTTGAGGGTCCGAGCATCAATTGTTAAGCGAATATCTCCTGAGGGCTTTATTACTATACAGAGGGGATTACTATGATTGCTCATTGAGTCCTCGATGATTCCCTGATCCAACATGTTTTGTATCACAGCAGTTACTTTGGCTCTTAAACTCAATGGGATGGGTCTCGGTTTATGTCGTATTACAGTGGTAGAGCGTCGGTTTATTTGGTGTGTATAGAGATTACATTTTCCAATCTTATTGGTAAACAAATCTCTATGTTTTCTCAGTATACCTAATAAAGTTTGCTGAGCGTGTGTATCTAAGCCCTGAGTTTCGCTTACCTTGGCCAATATAAGCGAATCTATCTCAGAACTCGTCATAATGTGTTGAATATTTACATCCACTTCTGAAGTTAAGTGTTGTATATTATGTTCTGTTTGAGAAGACAGAAGTGGAGTGAGTGGTTGTTGTGAATGGTCGTCTTGTGTAAGCTGTATGAGGGGTTGGGGGTAGGTATTTACAGCCTCAACAAAGAACGTCTCTTCCTGCAGGTCTGGGTTACAGTCGCCTGCTGTGAATGGAAGGGGGGCTGGTCTCCGGAACGGTACAGTAAGCTCCTGCCTGTCATTTCCAATAAAATTGAAATTTTCGTTTCTAAAGTCAATGATAGCTTCTAGCTGTCTAAAAACTTCACTGCCTACAATCAATGGTAAATTTAATCCTGTTATCACAAGGAAAAGTATTTCCACTGTATGACCTGCTATATTTAAAGGTACGAAACATTGGTGTCGTATTCTAAATCTTGTTCGGCCTGCCGCTAGAAGTGCAGACATATTGTATACAGGTAAAATCTGTGTGATGGCTCTAGTTCGTTGCAACTCCAAGAATGTGTTTTGCGACATTACTTGGGCATCTGATCCGGTATCGAGAGTAATTTGATAGGGATTTTCACCTATCAATACCTCAATAGTAGGGGGTTTATTTGGGTCTTGAGACAATTCACTACGTTGTAAGATGCCTACAGTAATATCTGTGGGCGTGGTCATGTCTGTATTGTTGTGAAAATCAGTTGTTGTATAGTCATTGTTAATAACTATATTGTTGTCCACTGCATTGTTGTCTGTAAAAATGTGGGGTGTTGTGTTGCTAGTTTCAGAAAGTGTGTCTGTTATAGCAGTGTCATGTATAGTTGCAATTTTATCACGAACTATTTCTTTGTTGTGAATCATTGCATTGTTGTGATGTCCTGTTTTGT
Source organism: Ectobius pallidus (assembly GCA_964059195.1). Taxonomy (NCBI): domain Eukaryota; kingdom Metazoa; phylum Arthropoda; class Insecta; order Blattodea; family Ectobiidae; genus Ectobius; species Ectobius pallidus. Next base: position 125,020,440 of record CAXKWD010000009.1, read on the forward strand.
GGTTTTCCTTTTTATTGTTAACAGAATCAATATTAGTGTCATTCAGGTTATTTACTGAAATTTTATTATGTTTTGCACCAGTAAATCCTGAATTGTTCGGGCACACCATGCTACTTACAGCATGCACGGCGGCATTCGAAAATCCTTTTCTACTAAGTGTAGTGGGTTTGTGTTGTGTAACAGTTGTTGACAAAGCTTGTTTGTAGGCTTTAGAGTCTTGTACTGAGTGTGGTGCTGACCTGAGTGCCTTCTCTGATAGTTTCATGACTTTATTAGCTGTACCTCCATTATTGTTCCTTAGAACTGCAGGGCCCCTTTTGCGAGGTTCCAATGGTGCCCTTAGTCGTTTAAAACAACCGTCGGTGGTGGTGACTGGTGGTCATTGTTGCCATTTTCATGATTGTTATTAGTTGTGTTATGTTGGTTTTCATTATTCTGTCCATTGTTATTTGCATACCGGTTTAGTCCACGGCGTGAGTTATTTCTACCTCGAAAACTTGGTCGGAAAAATCCTTGATTGTATTGAGTTCTATGGAACCATCGGGGTGTTCCATTGTATGGTCTTCTGCCATAGTTATTCCTATTGTTCTGATTTGAGCCTGTGAAGTTGTTATTATTTGTATAGCCATTATAATTATTGCTATTGTAATTATTATTGTAGTTTTGGTCTTGGGAATTGTTGTTTCTGAAACCGTTGTTGTAGCTTGAGTAGTTCCTGCCATTGTTGAAATAATAAGGGCGATATCTGAAATTTCTACTCCTCCAATAAGAAGTCCTATTTCCTCTCCAGAACTGTCCTGGGCTATCCGAGCTATTTTCATGGATAACATTAGTCTCGTTTTCATTTACTTGTTGTTGTTCCTCACACAACTGGGCAGATCCTGTCCGCGTCTCGCATCCAAAAGCGTTTTGGTTGGGTTTGGTTTGAACGTAATTAATGTTTCTTTTTAGGCCTTGATTAGTGTTGGTAACTTGGGATTTATTTATCTTTTGTGGTGGAAACGGGGATTCCTGTAGGGATTTCAACAATGCTATCATGTCAGGGATTGTCTTGGGGCTTGCAACAATTAAACTGTTCTTTATTGAAAACGGATAGTGTAAGCAGAGGGCTTTGATGAAGACTTCATCTTCGATACTAGGGGTTAACAGCTGTTTTGAATCACATAAAGAAATAAAATGTTCCATATAGGTTTGGCCGCTATTACGATCAAAACTTCCATGAAAAATCTGACCTTTTAATCTCTCTTGATCTGATATTGACCAGAATTCTCGAAGAAAGGACTCTTCGAATGTCTGCATATTCAATTCCAGCGTATCATTAACCACATTGAACCATCTAGCTGCACTACCTTTTAATGACCTGGATACCATGATCATTTTTAACTGTTCAGGTACATTTCTTAAATTGAAAAAAGTCTTTAATTCGCGCAAATATCTGACAGGGTTAGTCTTCTGTTTGTCCTCAAACGTGGGAAGAGGCAAGTCGCTTTGACTAAGGGTAAATCCAATCTGATTACTGGGGTTGAAATTTTGATGATTATTATTATTATTTGGATTTGAATTACCTGCAGTGTGATGGTTCAATCCGTTATTGGATCTTGGTAAGCTTGCGGGTAGAGGGGGAATGATAGGTGTATCAGTAGGCGTGTCTAGGAGAGCAGATGAAGTTGACGCAATCTCGCCCCGGTCAGAGACCAAGACTGTACTCTCTGTACGATCTTCCTGATCCCGTAACCTATGACGCAATCTGTCCAACTCCGAATTAAGGGATACCAATCTAGTGTTGTTACTCCTAACTTCTCTTTCTACTGCACTTACATGATTTCGAATTCCATCTACCTGGGTACGAACCTCTGTCTGTACAGTTTCTATCTGAGTACAAACCTCTGTCTGAACAGCTTCTATTTGTCCAGTTAAAATATTTTCTGAAGATGCTATCTGTTGTGTTACTCGGGAATCGATTTGCATTAATTCCTCAGCAACCTGTTGTCTATGGTTTTGCATTAATTGAGTAAGATTACTAGTTTGAGCTGTTAGCTCTGAATTCAAGTTTTCATTAACTTCTGTCTGTAGTGAAGTTAATTGAGTATTGAGTACTGTTTGCATTGAATTTATTGTTGTTGTTAAGGTAGTATTCTGATTATTAAATTCATTCTGCAAAGAAGTAATTGTTGTGGTTAGATTAGTATTTTGATTGTTACATTCTGTCTGCATTGCATTAATGGTTTCAGTTAGCGTAGTGTTTTGACTGTTAAATTCAGTCTGCAATGAATTCATTTGACTATTAAGTTCAGTTTTAAATTCAGTCTGCAATGCATTAATTGTAGTATTTAGAGTAGTGTTTTGACTGGCCAGAGAAGTTATAGCATTCATAATCTGTTGTAATGCATTGACATTTTCAGTGGCTATTTCAGGGTTAGAAGACATAGTATCTGTTGGAACAGCTGACTGGGATGTTACACCTGCTGTTAAATTCTCACTTACATTGACATTTCTATTGTCTAATTCACTGCTTTGCAAACTAGATTCATCATTTGACACTGGGTGTAGGGATTCATGCTGTGGTTCTGGGTCACTTGAACATGTTACTACTTGTACAGTTTTCACAGACATCTTAATTTTGTTATTGCGTAAACGCATAGAAAAATGTGAAATTGAAAAATAATTACTGAAATATAAATCTAAAAAGTCATTCCTTCTTGAAAGGATATAATTTAAAGTTATTTTAAGCCTTTACAAAAAAAATTGAAGAAAAAAAAATATTATTGTTCTGTGAACTCTGTAAGTATAAGCAAAAAATTTTAACGATACCCTAGTCCTTCTGTTGTTGCAGCTGTCTGTCGGTCGATAGCCTAGGAATGGCCATCAGCTGACTGGAGGTCACAAGCTGAAGAGGGGTGTCGATCTCTTGTAGGATTGGGGGGGCGGGGGTGTAGATTTTCAGTTGAGTGGAGGGTTTATGGTGAATGTTGATGGTGAATGTTGATGTTGTTGGTAATCCACATGGAGTCTATACACTATTGCTTATTGTTGCGAAGAATTAATTTATTAATGAATTTCGTCTATCCCCCGTGTCGTTTCAAAAAAATTTTCGACTTTTGTTGGCCTAATTCCTATATCCTATTTCGTTTCGAAAATTCTGCCCCGAGATGGGAGCCAATTTATAACTGTTTGTAGGTTTGGATATATTGGCCTAGAGTTGGGCGACCAATTTATAACCGTTGGTTTGTTAGGCCACAAGTTGGGCAGCTAATTTATAACCGTTTCTAGGGGGAGTATTTGATTATCACCGAGATGAGCGCCAATTTATAACTGTTCGTAATGTTGGGTGCTAATTTATGACTGTTGGGTGCCAATGTATAATTGTCAGTAGGGGTCGTTGAATATATTATGTCCGGCTATTTCTAACTCAGTTGGTAGAGCGAGATCTCTTTCAGGGTCGTGCTCGACGAAAACTAAAATAGGATATAAGATGAAGGGATTATAGGTCGTAAAAATGAAGTCTATTGATAATGAACTTGAATAATATTTGTAAATTTATTTTGGTCCGAAAATCTTTCACTTAATTTGTTAATTTCTTAAAATGTCTGGAGGAAGAATACAGTAATGTCTTTATCTATTTTGCTTCGTCGTCGCCAAAATTACTTTAGGTTATATTATTATACTTATAACATCTGCACGTTTTATTGCAGGAATTTTAGGTTATATATCTTATGGCGGTATTTATTCGTTTAACTTTTCAATACGAAAAATAATATCTATAATCTTGTCTTATTCCAATGGATATATCTTTATCCTCGACCGTATTCTTTAAAAGTCGGTATAAAATTAATATTAGTACTTGTTACTGTTTCACTGTATATTTCTAACTCCGGTTTAGTCTATAAAAATTACGTCCGTCGCTGTTGAATAGATGTCTTCAAGTCTCTGTTGGTCGCTCCTGTTCGTGTTAATATGTTTCTGTGTTAAAATATTCTAGCCATTCCATTGGTTCAGTCAGTAGACTTTGTCTCTTGTGATTGGAAATTAGCTAAGTCGTCTGCTAGTGTTTGAAATATTTGTCGTTAAAGTGGGTTGAGGTTTGGGGAGAAACGTATCCATCAACTTGACTTTAATAGCTGGCGACAGTGGACTTCTCTAGACGAAAAGCCACGCCTTCACTTCATTGTATTCCCTTATTTAGTTAATAATTCATAAAGTAATTGTCACTATTGTCTGTAATAAGTGTAGTTGTATAGCTTTCTTGATTATGCGTTGAATGATGTAATTTTCTATGTTGTCGTGTTAATAATTAATCGTTTGATTAATTATTTGTAATTGCTGGTAATGTCTTTCGATTCAGATGATCGTGTTGTATATCAAATTGTTCGTGTAAATGTCCTCTGTCTTGTCATGTAATTTGTTTTATGGTCATTGTAATAGTCTAGGCGTAATGGTAGTTTTTAGTAGTCGATTCGGTTACACGACCCACAACGTGGGTATATTTCACCCTCTCTGGAGTTCTTGTCTTGGCTACCTCTTCGTGAACGCAGAATGCTACATTCTCTTTCAATGCTCTACAAACTACATCGCACTAAAGTCCCTGCCGTTTTCATTACCTATCAGAATATCACGACCTCGGAACAAGATCCCATCAGAACCTCACCCTCACAATACTGTATTTTATTCTTCATCCTTCACTGTCGGGACAGCTCGTCTGTGGAATTCCTTACATGAGGATATAAAAGACTGCCGAACACTCAGAACGTTAAAGATGAAGTTAGTTGACCACCTGACCATCAACCATCAACATTTATATTATATACTACTTTCTTGTTAAAAATTGTTGTTTTTGTATGGGTTTCATTTATTTTAATTTTACTTTTTTTCTTTCTTTTTCTACCTATTAGGCCTATTAGGCTATTATTTTTTATTTCTTCTACTTACAATGTTGAACTTCCATTATATGATTTTCATTATAGTTTAAACTAACGTATATAATACCGGTATGATCATGTCTTTTTTTATTAATTAGATTATTTGGTAACGTTTGAATGTATCACCTCTGGTTAGTGGAAGAGAAGGAATTAAGGCCTTAACTATACCTGAGCGAACTATAAATAAATAAATAAATATAAGGCAAATTTGAAAGTTGAAAGTGGGTTTATTGTCTTGAATATATGTTACATAATATGAAAGATTTGTTTACAATTTTTACACTTTATTTTTATTTGTTATTATTATTATTATTATTATTATTATTATTATTATTATTTTAATGAAGACGCCACCCGAATGAGCTCTTGCTCGGGGTCGAGGCAGTTCAGAATATATGGAAATAAATACTTTAAACATTTTCTCTGCTTTTGACGTACAAATGGCGTAGCCGCAAAACCTGCCGAGATATAAGCTTAATAGGTGAATGTTTTATCTTAAAATATGAAGATAGGTCTATTTATTCGTTTATTAAAACTGTCACTCATGGAAACCAGCCATTCTACACAAAACGTTCTAGTTTATTTGGTATAACCCGCTAAGGACATTATTTTATGAAAGCTTATATTAAAATATAAATTCAGGTTTGAAAGGGTTAAATAAAAGTACACACAATCAATTACATTTATGTAGGCCTGCAGTAATAATACCAAGGACATTTTAAAAAGTAGGAAAAACATTAAAAATAAATATTTATGTTATAAACTTCGTTATTCAATGCCATTGTTAAAAATAACTCTGAATTAATCTCAACTATTACAAATTTAAGACAAAACTTAAGGCGTCTTTCCCATCAAAAGAAAAATAAGTGTCAAGTTTAAAACTCACAATGAAGATAAGACACTTTGCAAATAATTAGTTCAGTTACTTGAAATAATGGCCCATTTTTAATGAAAAGAAAGATGCCCATTAATAAATACCAAGGAAAAACAGTGAAACTATTCTTGCATTTAAAAAAAACCTTGACATTTTTTACATCAATAAAAAAAATAGAATAAATACGCATTTTAAATGAAAATTATTATAGAAGTGATTGATCGGTTGCTTGTTTTAAAAAAATTCCTTCATTATATTAGTCAATATATTTTAAATAGGTCTCCATATTTCGTAAGCATTGCCATATTGACAATAATTTTTTTCTTCCAAGTAGTCTATTTATGTTAAATACACTGAAATTTAAAATTATGGGCGTCTAGAGCCACCCTTATTAGGGTGTATGTACACTGAGGTTAACTAGTTTGAATTCTTCTTAAGTCATAGGACACTTGAATCTGTCGAAAAGAAACAAAACCCAGACTTGACTGCTTGGAAAAGTTACTTACGTTCGGTACACTGCTGAAAAAACTAGTTGTAAAGCCTACTGCACGTGCTAGTAGCCTATTTCAGTCTTGTAGTAATATGCAGTACATTTGATAGGGTCTACAGGAAGATGGATCTGGCTGTGGTCCAGGGATGAATGCTGCGGTTTATGATAAGTTGCTTCTGCATCTTGCTAAACTGTGCGGAACAGCGGCAAGGAAGCCATCAATATGTCGCGATGCCAGCCCGGAAAACCAGTACATGTCAACCCATTGTTTTGTTATAATTGTGTCTCCCTCACAAACCATGTACAAACTTTGCCTTGTATAAATGCAAGAACGCAATAAAGTGAAGCATCTTCATAACTACATTCTTTGAAATGTGACCAAAAAATTGAATTTTTCCAATAAACATATCACTGTCTTAAACTATTCTTTGATAAGTGTAGAAATACATTATGTATTTTTTTGCTGATTTGCTTGCATAAAATAAGATCATTTGAAATCATTTTTTCAATGGTTGAGATTTCGGTAATTAACAACTCCATTCTTCCAATTTAATTTGAAATTCCCACATTTATCCACAGGAAACCAGAAAGAATAAGGAAAAACCCGTATTCTACCATAATGCATCTTAACTACGAACAACTAAGATTTAATGTCTCTATTTCATGATAATCTTTACATACAATTTCCTTCAAGCTTTTCTCACTCATTCTATATTTTTTTAAATGATGTATATAATTCAAGAACTACAGAAGAGAAACTATTGAAATTTTGCACACATTTTGTGCACATGGAAGTAATGTCCAGTATGCAAATCACTGGCCACAAAAAAATACTTAATAGTTCATAATATTACAGTGATTATCTTGTCCGTAAAAAATAAATCAAATACTTGCGCCAATTTCGCCCTTTGTAAGTTATATTCAATAAAAAATGCGAATTGATTTTTAAAATATCTTAGAAATTGGCTGTCTTTAATCAAAGTTTAGTTATATATATATATATATATATATTGCTTTTTTTCTAACTAAAAAGGTGGCGGTACTCATAGAAACTTTTTAACTGAATTTCACGGGAGCTCCCACACTTCTCCCAGAAGACATTTTTCTGAGTTAATGTCCAAGAATCGGGCCTATCATGGCCAGAAATGTTTCTCCCTTGAATTGCAGTAAAATTACCGGTACTTCCGACGTACTCTTCAGATTCAGTTTATTCACTGTTGGAAGGTTTATGAGATACTTCAAAAACATCGACATGCTTTATTTTATTACGCACCGGAACAAAATAATTAATTATTTTACTCATTTCACGTCCATCACGTGCACCCCTTGTTCCTACAAACGTACTAAAGAATTATGAATTCACTTGCCTGTGCAACACAAACAAAATTATATGTAAGCAACGAATGCAGTTAAATTTAAACACGCACTAATCCCTGATTAACTACGTTGGTTAGCTACTTACTACTTGTTTGTTACGACGTTAGCATTAACTGCACTTGGTGCAATTCTTATACCGTTAGAATGGCCTTGACCACAGAAGCAGTTTGCTGAGGCCTGGAAAAACCCACCCCAACCCTCTTGCAGTCCAGTAGCCACGGCAATTAACAGAAACTATCATGTGCTCGTATGTAGGCTATTATGTATGTAGAAATCTAACAAAACCAGCAAACAAACTTGATTTTAAATAACATAACATTGTGGGAATTGTGATAGAAATATTTTGAGTAATATCCAAATTTTATTTTTTAAAAAGGTGCCGGTACTGCGTACCGTTGCGTACCGTCACAAAAAAGACACTGTTCACTTTTGGGTAATTGTGAAGAATAAAAAAGTAGAAAAAATTAAACTAAAAGTGTAAATAAAATGTTCGCCATCTGCTTCCCTTAAACAGGTTCATTTCATGAACAGATCAGTGTAAACAACCCGATATACGTTTTAGCAGCATTGCGCGTAACTTATTATTAGGGGGCTGATTTCTATGACATGTCATATTTTTCCCCTTTGCATTATTTCAGGTTTCCGACTAATTTAAACCCGATTCCAAGCATCCTGGTGAAAATGGAACGGCTTTTATTGTGCATATAACTACATATTTAGGAAATTTTAAACTATTGTAGCATATTTAGTATGAATATGCATATTTAGGTCATATTTTTGGCATATTTGTGTGCATAATAAAGACATTTTGAAGTTTTGTATAATATTTTGCAAATTTTGCATTATAATGATACTTTTTGAGAAGTTACAGATATTTAAATAATTGATATTATATTTTAATAAATTGAATTGTAATGAAACTTAAAAAAAAATATACACAATGTGCAAGTGGTAAAATCATATTTTAAATTTTATTGGTCACATTTTAATGTTTCTTAGGTCATAAATATATGCATATATTCTATTTTTTTAGGTCATAGAAATACGCCCCCTACTTATTATCCATCTCAAACTATTAAAATATATTCCATGGATGGTATGTGCGAAAATTATAGTTCAATGTATGTGTGTGAATGTGTGTGTGTGTGAGTGAGAGTGAGAGTGAGAGAGAGAGAGAGAGAGAGAGAGAGAGAGAGAGAGAGAGAGAGAGAGAGAGAGAGAGAGAGAGAGAGAGAGAAAGAAAGACTGTATAGTAGCACAGTCCTATAACTAACTGTCAGATTAGGGATACGTTTCTGCGAAGTTTTTCATACCCTCTCAAAGCCTTTTATTCTTAATTGGCTAGAATAGGCGGGAAATTATTGTAACCCCTGACTTGGAACTTGCGTCTTTTTCCATTATTTGCCGTATTGAGTTTTCAATGTAACTTACTGGATTTAGTGTTGCTCGCTTCGCCTGACGTATAGGTTGCCCCGCACAGCTAACCAATGAGCAAAGAGTTGCGCGCGCGGTCGCAAGAAGCGGCTAGTAACTTACAAGTCTCAGGAAGCGCAGGCGAGCCTATTGATCCTGTCTCCCTGCCTCTCCAGGTGCGGACGGGGTTTTAATTTGCCAATCAACGAGCACGATATACTCTTTGCTCTAAACCTGTATTTATCAACCCTCTTTTGTATTCAAGGTGCTCTTCACCTTACTGCTACAAGCATAAAACTTAGGAATCCTCTTTAAAGAAATAAATTATTCCATATCAATGAACTATAACTTAAAACTTTGTATTTGTTTTTAGTCTGACTTGATAAATTATAGATTCTCACAGTTATAACTAGAAGTGGAAAACTATATGACAATTATTTTAATGAATTTTCATTTTACACATTTACTCGCATTGTAAATATTCTTTAGCGTCGCTGACTACAAATCCGTCGGCCCGGGTTCGATCCCCGGTACCTCCTCGGATTTTTCTGAGGTAGGGAGATCTGGAACGGCTTGCAATCAGACTCGTGTATCAAATTGAGGAGCTACTTAATATATAAGTAGCGGCTCCGGTCATGGAAACCACCATTAACGGCCGTGGGTGTCAGCATGTTGACCACATGCCCCCCCCAATCCTCCCATCTGCCTATGGTAGATGACGCAGCGGTCGGGTGGTAGGTCTTGTCCCTTCAGGGATGTAGCGCCACGGAGTTTAGGTAATGATATTAGCCTACATGAATTCTGGTCCCTTGAAAATAATCAAGAAAACAATCTGAGAGTGTTCGAAAAAAAGGGTGCTTAGGGAAATATTTGAACCTAAGAGAGATGAAAATGGGGACTGGAGAAGACCGCATAATGTCGAGCTTCATAACCTGTACTCGTCACCGGAAAGATATATAGCCTATCTAAAGATCTATAAATAATATATCTAAATAATATATATCTAAATAATATATCTAAAGATATATATCTAAAGAAAGATATATATCTAAAAAAATATTGTCTGGGAGTCCCGAAGGGAAGAGACCACTTGAAAGACCTACATATAGGTGGAAGGTCAATATTAGGATAGATATAAAGGAAGCAGGATTTGCGAGGGATGGTTGGATGGAGTTAGTCCAGAATAGGGTTGATTGGCGGACTCATGTAAGCGCGGCAATGAACCTCCGAGTTCCATGCGTATAATAGGCCTATTCCTTTAGCTTGCTTAGGAATTGCCATTGAGTAAGTAAGTAATTAGGCCTACATAGAATTTAATATTTAGGCATTTTGATATCTTTAGGCCTAGGTGTAAATTGCTTTGATGAACTTAATAAATGAAGCTTTTCCTATTCTCGCTTGCCAAAATAGGTGAATTAAGATGTCAGCTCTTGGAGAGGATGACATCAACAACAGCTAAAGAAACTTCTTTAATGGGTTTCACCAAAGATTCCTGTTAACCGTAGTAGGCTATTACTCTTTGACAAGATAAGACATCATTGAATTAAAAAAAAAAAAGACCATAAAAATGGAAAATGGGAAAAATTACAAAATATGGCCCTAAAATAACCATTTTTATAATATACGGGTCATGATCAGAATTTCTGCACTAGTTGGCAATGTCCATGATGTAACCAGTTAAAAGATGACATGTCATCAAAATTCGGGCCCTGATTATGTCTGTTTAATGAATAAAAAGGCGTAATGATTAACATCCTGCTTACATTCTATTGAAAAAGAGGTTATATTTTGATGTAGCGTACCTATCCCATGTCGATTTCAAGGCATAAACATGAAAATCACGTCCTTAGAACATAGGTTAATTAATACTTTCAATGGTATTCACACTAGTCAACAATGCTGTTTAAATCTTTTCCCTCAACGTTTAAATAGCCATCGTGTTCCATGTGTCTTTTTTGTTTAGGTTGGATTTTAATTGATACGAGCATCTGCACATCTGTTATCAAGCAGCTGCAGTAGACTTTATTGATAGCTCTTCTTGATCGAATTTACATTTTATATCACATTTACCTGCTGGAGGAAATAGCATGAAATAGTTATTTATGATATAAGTGGTAAAAGAGGTATTTTTATTTTGCGAGTACGTAGGCTATGTTTGCGAAACGAGCCGGTAAGGGTGAATGAAGCATTCCTACGAACAAAATAAAATAATTTTACCATGTGTATCATGCGCTATGTTTTAGATAGCCGTTAATATTTGTGAAATAATAATAGTAATCAATATTAGATATATTAATATTTAATTCAGCTTTATTTATACTCCTTTCAACGTCGAGGTTGTAATCAGGGGACAGGTTATCTGTGTATATCAGCAGGCCATATTCATGCAATTATTAATATTCCACTTTTTCTATTGTTGATGTGTTTGTGGCGTGTGTTAATTTCAACTGATATTAAATTTTTATGGATGAACTCGAGGTTATAAGTCATGATAAGCAATTATTCAATTCGGAATTTGCCTTTACGATGGGAAAGCTATGAAAAAAAAGTCAAATTGATACGTTTGTTTCCTTTACGTATTCTTGTTGTTGTTATATTGATGATACAATTACTGGAATTGCTGATAGGTAGGCCTCTTTCCTTGATTTTTGCGAGCACCGTGAAAATTCTAACATTTTAAATTTTTATCAAACAAACTCTATTTAATAATCATTTCAAATATCTTTATTTTTAATGTCATTAGACAAAATGAAAGAAAACTGATTCTAAATAATATGAAAATAATAATTAATAACTCACATTGTACTTATAAAATGCATTTGTTCATAGTCTTTTCACTGTTTGAAATGTAGGCTACTTAAAATTTCAAAATCATCAATTAATGTTTTAACTTGCAAAAAATTCACCAGTTGTATTAAACTGTAGGTAGGATGAGATAAACTTGGATTAATGTTTAGACAACAAAAAACAGTTAAATGCAACTGAAAGTTAATTTTGCATGACAACCACATATTACAACTGGCCCTTAGTTGTATGTGAAGAACAAAACTGAAAAGGCCTTGGTTAATTTTATGTTCAAAAGAACCTTTCTTAACATACCGTATCTTGGCTTTGAGAAAACCTGCAGAGCTGTACTTTTATTATAGGCTAAGCAAGAAAAAAAGAGTGTTTATCAATTTGTCTTTAAGAGACAATGAAGTAGCCTACCGATATTAAGTTGTGTTATAATTACTTAGAAGGTCAACATTGCCAAAACCTTTCAATTTTAATAGGATTTATAAATTATAATTATACTCTCTTCATTATGTGTGGAGGCAAAAAAAATAATTTCTTTGTTATGTAGGCTAGGCCTATGAAATGGTATATGCAGCACTCCCTTGTTTTAAGCTACGAGCCACGACTGACTATAAGCAATTCGTCAGTAAGGCTATCAGGATATATATATATATATCTAGCCTATATACGTATATACGTATATAAATCGTATTAACGATTTACGATTGAAATGACGTGTCATTAATTATGCATTTGAACCAGATTAACCTGGTACTGACGTATATATGCGTCACTGAAAAAATAGCATAAAAGCAGTGTTATAAAATTAATAGATTAATAATTTATTTTAAAATAAGAGAAATGTTATCCACCCGTTAGAATTTGTCCTTCATGAAGACTAACTATTCCATTTAAATTTTCTTCAATCATTTAAAACTTATAATCCCGGTGATATCATTTGGTGAATGCTTGTATTAATATAAATTCAGCTCTAAAAGCGTAAAGAACAGGAAATGGGTGTATCGTGCTCTACTTGTGCGTTGATATTGTAGTTAGACGCTAATATATATTATGACTCAAACATAACATTTTTCACATTGTAATTATATTATTGTTTCTCGGGCTTCCAACCAGGTGAGTTGAAGGTTTGGTTCCAAGCTTTCGGCAGCTATCTCTGCTGCCATCTTCTGAGAGGAGTGAGGTGGATGGGAAAAACTGTTTCTTATATAGGAAAAGACTGCATAAATTACGAGACTAGAATGGGTGGTGGGCCAATAGGAAAATGAATCCACATCCTAATTTTCCTATTGGCTCATCACCCATTGTGGTAGACCTATATGCAGTCATTTCCTATAAGAAACAGTATTTCCCATCCATCTCACTTCTCCCAGAAGATGGCAGGAGAGATAGCTGCCGAAAGCTTGGAACCAAATCTCCAACTCACCTGGTTGGAAGCCCGAGAAACTATAATAGCTTATATTCTCAACACCGGGAAAGCCTCAAATCACACACATTATAATTGTCTTTAGCCTAATTTACTCTCATATAAACATTCTATTGGCAAAAATTAAGTGAGTTGGCTTTCCTGATTTAAAAAAAATAATATTAATAATAAAATTTACTTGATGCCGGCAACTCAACAATATTTTTATTGTTTGCCTTGGCCTTTCGAAGTATTTCCGCCATCTTCAAGGCTTCTTATTTTGCTGGTTTGGATACATTAATAATTACAAATTAAAACTTCATTTTCTTATATCTTGTCACAATTATAAAAATTAAAATGTTTAAAAGTTTTACTAAAACATTAGCATTGAAACAGCTTCCAGTTACATCTTCTTTAATACCGTGCAAAAAAAAGTTGACCTTGTACTCACAGTGAAGTAAAGGTGTAAAGGATAGCAATAACACAAAATAACATCGACATTTTGTTTATTTAATATTCACAGTTATCAATCCTTTATAATGCCCCTAATTCTATATTCCATTTATAATAAATTAAAATTGCTGTCCATTATTTATAAATTACTATCTATTTACATGTTATTACAATATACAGTTCACTGCAATTAGGGCATGTACGTATGATTCTGTACAGAACATAATGTTATATTTTTCTCTTATTTATCACTCATTATCTCATTCATACTTTGCTCACACACTCATTCAAGTCAGAACACAAGATTACACATAAAGTGTCCAGTAAATGCAAGTCTGTGGCCACCCACAAACACAAGTTTGTACTAAAGATATCGTACTGTGGTGCCCAGGTTACCGATGTTTGACATCATGTTATGAGAAGGAACACCATAGGACAATGTATGTGGGTCCTAGAGGAATAACTTATGAGTCCCTGAGATAATTTGAATAAAATTAATAATTACTGCTTTTCTATCGCAATGAAATATTTTATAAGAATTTATGTGTGAATAGGATGCATATTTCTTTGAGATGGTCTAAATTGTATTTTATTCTTTAGTAGGCCTATCTAGTTACCCGTCCTTCTTACAGGTGAAAAAGCATTTTGCACTGTTTTTAGTCTTCTATAATAATAAGAGGAAGTGTTTGTCTGTCTGTGCGCGATGCCCAGCGAAATCTACTGCACGCAGAGATCTAAGATTTTTAACACGGTTGAACTGAAGGCTGGTCGAATGCACCTCGAAGCCGGATTTTTAATTTTAGCTTTCGTTCGCGAATTATGAGTAAAAAAAACTGGCAGAAAACGTGAATTTTTCTCTATTTCATTGCATTGCAATTTACTTGATATTACATTTTTATGGTTGCACATTCACTCACTCTTTAACTACATATAAAGGGGGTTAATAAAATAACACCGAAATATTTTACCTGTGTATAGAGGGGACATAGACATGCAAATTTTGTTAGGAGATTTTTGCTCTATGGATTCAATGTTTTCTGTTACAGCATAAAATCTCCCAAGGCATGGCCGCCACTGACTTCTAACATTTTAAAAAAATGCAAAACAAAGAAACTTCGTTGTTAACACTGTAATTATGAATTTAAAAAAATCTAATGCAGTGGTAAATTTTGCAATTTATGAAAATTCTAAATTATGATGTAGCCGTTAATGAATTATTAAGAATCAAGTTTTTATCGATCTCTAAGAAGGCATGAAGTCAATTTATTGAAAATGTTAACCCCATTTCGCTTGAGGACCAAATTTTAGTGACTCTAATCCCATGTATCATAGATACTTTACGTCATAGAGTAAAAATCTCGTAATAAAAGTTGCTTGTCTATGTCCCCTCTATACACTGGTAAAATATTTACGGTGTTATTCATTAACACCCTGTAAATGTACATATTTTCCAAATTAAACTACATAAAAGTCCTAGCTCTACTTATCATACAAGGCTATCGTGTTCCAACTACTGTAGTCTTATTCTGAAAACTGTCTGCATTACTTTTCTCTCTCCCTTGAAAACTGAAATGTAGTTAACTGTCGCAAATGATGGCTGTAATTTCTTTGCGCATTGAAAATGGCTGAGTTGTAATTTACTGACCATTTCACAGAAGTTTAGGTTCCCACAGAAAAGTTGGGACTTTAAATACGAAGTTCTTATTAATTGTAAAATAATATGAAAATCTCACAGTGCTATTAAGAAAGTTTACCAACCAAAGTTACCCACAATTTCGTTCCACCCAGTTAATTGCAAACTTTGGAACCACGAAATAAAGACATTAATTTCACCAACTCGGAGTGTATTAAAAAAAAAAAAACACTTAACAAAGAAAGTAATGGCCATACTCTTTCTATATTAAACTTTTAACTGCCGTTCGCTGTGTTGGATATTTTTTCCTGCGAGGGGAAGAAGGCGCTCGTCTGGATTATATTGTCATTGTGCTGTGCGGAAAAGCTAATAATACCTAGAGCAAACCCAACCCGCGCTGAGCTTTATTGATCTTATTAAATAAGTAAGTTAATAACAGTTCGCCTCGTAGCAAAACTTGCTCTATGTGCTTTATGTCTGACCTTATACTGGTTGTAAACCGTGCCTATATATTTTGAGGAACATCAGAGTATTAATTTCACTCAGAAAGAAAGAAATACAGCCTTGTTTCATATGTCTATAGTGTATTATAGGCGTAGGCCTTATAGGTTTATTTAGTGCCTATCCGACAAATTCTAAAGCTTAATTAGCCTTGACACAAAATAATATTCATATTGCTTTTTAAGTATAAACAGGCCCAATTATACAGAATAGTGCAGCCTATTTAATATCTAAAATCCTTTTCATAACTAAATCAATATCATGTTTATTAAGTGCCAGAATGGTACTTTATGAGATTGTGTGTGGGACGGGAAAATGTATGTTCGTCTGTCCGTCCGTGCGTCTGTAAGCGCGATAATTCAAATACGCTTTATCGGATTTTCATGAAACTTGGTATATGTATTTATAACGTCTCTGGCAAGAAGCCTATTTAATTCGGACCAAACATTTTCCCGTACACCATACAATCTCAGAAAGTACCATTCTGGCACTTAATAATAAATGAGCTATTTGGTATTACTTCGTGGTTACTTGGTATTTTAGGCCTATAACTTACTTCAAGCTCAGCCGGAACCATGAAACATAGGCCTACTGAAGTAAATAATTATTCGGTTTCAGTACATATGGCATCAGAATGTGACTGTACTAAGTTATTTTGTAGGTGTGGGCCTTTTATGTATCGTAATGTGAAGCAGGCCTAAACGTGATTAGGTAATCTGCGCCCTTGAAGTAGAAAACACAGATTTAGAACATATTAAACCGCTATCACATGATAATATAAATATGATAACATTATCTGCTCATGGGCACAATCTGAGAAAGGATCTTTGGCACTGATCTGTTCACGTGCAAGGCAATAATTATGCAAGCAGTTGAACTGAACATCAGAATATTCCATGATTCAGTAGAATGTTGCGAACTAGCACTCTGTAAAATTAATGGTTTTCAATTTATGTTTTATTAATACTCGTCATATTTCTATACTAAGAATTTTTGTATAGGCTTGGATATGATTTATACGTAAAAATGAAAGGTAAAGTGATCCTTGTATAGTCCATGGAGACCCGTAATATGCTATTTTAATGTATCACATTTTAATTTTAACTTTGCTTGGAGTCAAATAGGCTACTGGCAATAAGCAAATATAGTGTAGGCCTATTGTTTAACCACGATGCAACTCAAATGATTCTAACGTTCAGGTGGATAAACTCTCTTTGAAATTCAGTTTCACTTGGAACTTAAATATCAGAGCCATTTGTTTTTATTCTGTTTATTTTTATCAGATAGCCTAATAAAGATCCAGGAAGAATCTATCGATTTTCAAATCGGATTCCAGAAGTAAGCCTATAAATAAAAGAAATTACGGCCTGGCTGTCAGTCTGCCTACTTATCTGTATATCTGTATATTTCTTGGATGATTACGAACAGTGAACCAGTGACCAAATGAACTCACTAAGCACTTCCACTTGGACTCAAAGTATCCAATAGGCAATTTACATTGTCCTATAGAGTTTATGTTCCTTTTATTATTATTCACATTTTAAGAGAGGTGTTTAGTTTTCATGCATATGTATTTAATTCGTTATTAAACAAAGATTTGCCATACTTGGGTGGTTTCAAACTACGAGATGGGAGAAAGTTTCAAAAATTTTTCTTTTGGAATACAAATCTGGATATAAAGGAGCTTTGCTTTGTTGCTTGTGCAATTTAATACCACTCACCTCTCTTAAACTCTTACAATTATAGGCCTAATTTATTGAACTCTATATTTCATGAAAATCGCCTACCAAAGCACGACTGCATTTTGAACTAGGTAGCAGGCAGCGTCAGAAATACTGTTATCTACATCGTCGTCTTTGTCTGTAGCATTTCCTTTCATACTGAAAATAGCGAGATAAATACTGTTGTATCTGTCCATAATTCTACTATCACCTCTACACCAATTAGAAATCACTCCTCTCAACTGGGATCGCTCGAAAGACATTACATTTTTAAGAAATTTAAAATAGTTCAGTTTGTAAAAAAAGTTAGGTATTCAGCGTTAAAAAAAGATAACGTGTTAAAACCCAACCTTGCTTATCTAATTGCTCAAAAGCAGTTTCATTGCTCACATTCAAAATTAAAGTGTTAGCCATTGATAATATTATAGCCTAATTATGTTGGCTTTTTAATTTATTTAACACACTTTAATTAAAGCATTAGTGTTTGCATATATTTTTTGTTTGGTTCATGTCAAAACTCAGAAGGGGTCCGGGAAATTTTATTTACTTTCAAGAGGTCCACGGATTGAAAAGTTAGGGAATCACTGGTCTACATAATCCTTATGTTTTGGCTTCCACAACTTCAACTTTCTCAAACAGCAGACCATCAAAACGCCCGATCGCATAAAACGTAGAGTTCAATTTCATTAGGCCTATGCCTATAGGCTGCAGTAGACTATTCAAGTGTACATTCACAAAGAATGGCACATTTCCTGGGTCTTAAGTCAAATCAAAGAACCTGAAACAAAACTTTGTCTTGAACACGCTGCCAAGAAAAAGAATTATAGTTTGGATCACACCACTCCACACTAATTCACAAAGAGTTTGTTTTACTACCACCAGCCCCGGGGGTGGGGTTGTTGGTGGTGAGGGTGTATTAGAGGGTGTGAGTACGAAGGCATCACCAAATGGGGGTGTGCCGGATGAGTTAAGTGCTGTTCGCCAGGCGACTGTTGCTGGCTCTTGTTACCTCCTGTGCAGGGTTTTCCATCCCTTACTAGCACCGGTACTGCTACCCTTCGAGGAGACGGCAGCGTCGTGACGCCGGCTCCCCCGTGTCCTCCATGAGGATCGTGCATCCCCTTCTCCTGTTGTGCCCTCTTCGTTTTATATCTGTGGTTCTGGAACCATATTTTCACCTGCACACCAATATCTTTGTGTTAGACAAATTTTAACAATCTCCGAAATCCGTCTCGGGTTTGCAACCAGGTAAAAAGTTTGGCGTTATCCTACGTTTCAGATGCTGACGCTGCCTCTATCCTCAGAGGTCGGATAACTCCAAACTTCTCACCGGGCTGCAAACCCGAGATGAATTTCTTCATTTGGTTCGCTAGGAAATGCTCAAATCTGACTTCAATAATATATATATTTTTTAAATCAACAGTTTAAATTAATATTTAAGCATCTTCCGGGCGTTTGCCGTGTTCCAAAGGCTATACATTTCACCAGACGTTTCCTTCCCGCTGTGGGGAACTTCTTCAGTGGCTGATATCCTGAAATGACTGAACTGCCTGGAGAATCCGAAGTTTAAATTAAGAGCAATAGGAAGTTATACGTAGCAGGTCTGAAAAGCATTCTCATATAGGACTAAAAATAAAGAATAAGGTTTTGAAAATATTATATTCGTAATTAAGGTAGCAAAGAATTCATCGGAAGTTGTCTGTACGACATTCCAAAATGTAATAGCTAAATAATTTTGTAAATGGGACAGAAAGGAAGGTACTGTAAAAAAAATGGAGCTTCTTTTCTGCAGCGATAGGACAAAAGCTCAATTACAAAAAAGTTTAAGTAGGCCTACTGTTTCATTAGCTCAAGAATATTACACAAGTGCAGTTAGAATATGTGACTTCTTTATATCAATTGACTATTTTAAAAGGGCATTCAACAACACTACCGGCAGTGCTGACCGATCAATCTTCTACCTGACTTCCGTGACCAAAATGCGAACCCTAGTTATTGTACATGGCATTTTCGTGTTAAGTCTGTCACGTAGTCATGTAAGAAAAATTGAATCTAGTTATAATCTGTGTTTCACACTAGCTCCGGGTGAGCCAATCTCCTACTGGTTTGAATGCAAGTCCGACCACACACATCAGGCTGTGAACAACGCTCAGGTCTAGATAAGCGGTGAAATGGTGGTGGAGTATGGAATCATTTGAGTGGCTAGAAGGCCTGCGTCACAAGAATGTCCGGACTAGCCTCAGGATGAGTGCGACTCTTATTGGTTTGATGTCAAAATTCTGGCATTCAAACATCAAACTATGAACACAGGTCGATTTCAGGTTCAGGAACGAAGGAGTGAGGGGAATAAGACAAATAGTAAGTGGAGGATTAGCCTCTGCTGTGTATCAGCCAACGCGAAAAAAGGATATGCGCAGGGGTGGGAAGTGGGCGTTGCGGTTTAACATAAACCAGTGGGTATTACATCGGAAAGATTCCGTGCACTCGACTGTACTACCAATTATCTAAGAAAAAGAGGTATGCAACATTTATGAGCTTTTAAGTTGTTGGTGCTTACCTGGGTGGGGGTAAGCCTGATGATGCTAGCGAGGTGTTCCCTCTCAGGTGCCGACAGGTATCGTTGCTGTCGAAACCTGCGCTCCAGCTCGTATGTCTGCGCCTTGGAGAAGAGTACGCGTCGCTTCCTCTTCTTGGTGCTGCCAGCAGGGGCGCTGCCTTGACTCGCCCCTTCCTGCTGGCTCTCGCACTCCAGCTCGCCCTCGTCCTCTTCAGTGTCCAACAGTTGCTCCTCGCCGTCCTGCCCCATCAGGGATGTGCTCCTCATCAGCGTGGAGGAGTCAGGGCCGGGGCTGCTGGGACCCTGCCCATGCGGAGGAAAGCTGTCCAGGGACACTGAACTCGAGTGCAGGTCCGGGTCTTGATCAGGGCCACTAGTGCCTCGAGTAGGGTCAGGAAGGGCCAGCGAGTTGGGCGACGTGCTATCCGGACTCACCTGCTGCTGCTGTGCCCCTGAAATACCAGTACGAAAGACAAAGTTGTAGTTAACAGTAAATATATAGAAGGCCAACGCAAGTGGGAGAAGAGAAGACATAGAACGCCGAGAAATATACGGTGATAAAAATGAAATAAATAATGTATAAAATAACAAATCTCAGATAGAGAAAATAAAGGGATTAGAATCGGTTATGATATTTGGATGAATGCAATGCCTATAGGCCACTAAAGTTCAAGAAATGTTTTAAAGTATGCATTTATTTCTAAAATTCGCATTAGTCATAATATTATATTAGCGTAAGACATAGGCTATCATATATAGTTTATTTCATCTGTGGTATACATTGTCAGTAATACACAATAATCATATTAATTTGTAGAAATTCCTTAAAACCATAAAAAATTTTACATACAAATAATGTTTTAGTTCCAATTTAAAACACCTGAGTTTTTCACTTTTAAAAATATTGCCTGATAAATTATTATTGATAGGCTAACTTGATTACAATATAAATTTTCTGATTTAGAGTATCTAAAAGCTCAGTATTTAAACATATGAATATCATCTTTGCTTCTTGTATTATGATCATGCAATTCTGAATTGCAAATGAACATCTCTTTGTTATTAAGCTTTGTGATTTTTCTGAAAGGTACTGCAATGATAGTGTTGGATTCTAAAATTGTTTATATTCCTCGAATTTTATCCGTGATAATTACCACTTGTTAGATAGTCACTTAAATTGCTATCAATATAAATAGCATAAGACAGTTAATACATAGCCTAAAGATGGTAATTTCAACACACCCAATTCCCTATAAAGTGGTATACAATGTGTGTGCAGAGAGTGACATTAAAAATTATTTGCACAGCTTTTTTCTCCAATATTAAGATTTTCTCCGAAAAAGTACTAAATCCCCAAAACATTACCCCATAACTATAGCCTAACAGCATCTGCGCATAATATACATTTAAGAGTACATCAGAGTAGCCTACACATATGAACTGAGTCTTCTTAGTTAATATAATCCTTTTGACAAATTTTTAGTGTAAGTAATTAAATCATTGTAAGCTTAATACCGGTTACTTCCAACTTTTGTCCATAAAATCTATTTTTCTTCCTTTAATTTTTTTCTAAATCCTGTATTTTTACGTATAGGCCTAATAGGTCTAATATGATTTGAACTATTATACAAGAAAAAGGTCTGTTTGCTTACCTTTTCTTCGTTAATTTTGAAATAGTATATAGCCTAAGCTTAAGTGATAGTGCGTCATTGGACAGTCAAGAAATAGTTTGAAAAGACGAGCCGAAAGCAGGAAGTTCGTTTTTCTACCTTAAGGGAAATGGATGAAAAAATACAATCATAGAAAAATGTTAGACTATTGAGATAGATGTAAAATTGCATCACACGGTACATCTTATACATTCAAAACGAGAAAAATAAGAATTATAATGACAGATTTCGGACGATTTATAATTATATATTATAAACATTAGATTAGCTGTTATTCAGAGACTAAAGCACGAATTTTGGGCTTTGGCAAATATTAGACGTCCTAATATTAGAATATCCCTGAAATAAGGGTTCAAAGAATTAGATTTCCTTTGATTTGGTTTTATTTATTTTTTATAATCAATTTAGTTATTTTTGTTGGTTATAGACCTAACTTAACTTTGTTAAATTTTGTTGGAAAGAAATCTTAAATTTTGAGCAAGTTAATGGAATTTAAAATAAATTACTCTTGAGTGACTATTCTAAGTTCCTTGGTTGTAAATTTTATTGATGGTAAAGAATGAGTAGGCTACAGGGCGAAAGCAGAAGACAGCCATGTTGTTACTTAGCAGCTGCTCCTAGTGCATGGTGAGAACAGTTTAGCTGCCCCCGTCATTAGGGGAGGGAGACAATAAAAGCCGTATTGTTATTGACACAGAAACTATGTTTAATGCTTGATTCGCGATCACCCCTCTGCCACGAGGGGAAAGAATGAAGATGAACACTGAATTGAAATCACATGAAACAACCAACACGTTTACAATGTCATTAGTTTAACTTATCAAGGTTCTAAATCGAGTAGGCCTAATGAGTTTGAATAAACAAAAGACACTCCTCAATATTAAGTTTTAGCTTTGTAAGTATATCCTAGTTAATTCCTTCTTTTTCTTTTCTTTCTGGTATTTCACCTTCTTTCATTTTTCCTATTATTGATTCATTTACTTTCTTTCTGTCTGTCGGCCTTTCTTTGTCGTTTCTTTCTTTGTTTTTTCCTACATACACTTTCATTATTTATTTATTTACTTTCAATAATTTATTTGTTCTTTCTATCATTCATTCTTTTGTTTGTTTCTGTCTGTTTTTCTTTTCTCTGTCTGCTTAATTATTTCTGTCTGCCTTTCGTTTCTCTTTCATACTTTCTTTCTTTCGTTTAGTCTTGGTCCTACTGTAAAATTCTTACAATTCCTTTCTTTTGCATTTACTTTCATAGATACCTATTTTTCATTATTTTTTCTGTATTTTCTTTTTTATTTATTTATTTATTTTTCTCTGTGTAATTATTTTTTCATTCTCTTTCCATCTCCCTTGTTGATTGATCGATTGCTATCTGATATGAACATGGCAATTGACAGTAGGGCCTTCACTAGTATCGCAGCGTGTGACGCCATTCCATACCCAGTGTAATGAGTGACCTACAATAGCCTATTCTCAATGTTATGTTTTGGTATTCTTAACTTCCAGCTCTCGTTAGCTTCCCTCCAGTAGGGTGACGTGATCAAGATATATCATTCTTACAGAAATATCACGCTCGAGATTATCTGAAATTGAACTTTCCTGTCTGGTAAACTGGATAAATATTCAGCCTAAAGCACTAGTATAAAACCCTAACAGAACTTATCAAGAAATCTGATTACTGGAGACGTAGAAATTACAGATTCACTTGACGTTTTATTGATAATATCGCTACTCCTGGAAACGAAGAAACTGCTACTGAAAACATGAACTCTCACAACACCAAATCCAGTTAAGCTTAGTGATTATTGTACAGAATTCGAAGATATAAGAGACTCTTCATAATCACTACTCTACCATTTTATACTAATCTATGTTAATTTTACAACTGTAAATAAAATCAGGTAAACTGATGTAAAAAAGTGCCAGTATGTTTTTTTTAATCAGTTATGACTGCAATTATGATATGCAGAATATGTTTTTTTAATTGATTTACAAGTTAAGTTCCAGATTTATTCATTAAGCAGGGCTTAGGGAAGAACAAAGGTCTAGTTTTCTTTTTAATCAGATTAAAATCTTCCAGCATCAGCTGAACTGTACAGATTTTTGATATCTTGACAATCGCACACTCACACAAAAATACGAAAAAGAAAGTGAAATTGACTGGTTTCGGGATTTGAACCATGGAACTCCATAACGTGAGGCCAAAACGTTACCATCTCGGTCACCTGGATCAGTTTAACGGTCTAGTTGTAAGTTATAAGCGCATGTAAAACAATAGTGTTTTTGGTCATAGCTATCTCTATTTTAATTTCCAAAGCCGTAAAATATCACAGTAAAACAATTGACTATGTTGTCATGATAAATGATTTGCTTTTTTTTTATATAAATTCTTTCGAATACGTATATTATCATAAAATAGGCACCAAATTGAGCATTACTCCGAAACAGGTGAACCGATATCATTCAGTATCAGTAGACCTCTTCCCATGAACACTATAAATGTGTATACCAAATTCCATAAAAATCCGGTAAAGCGTATTTGAGTTACTGTGTTTTTAAAATAGACACTAAATTGGGTTTTACTCCGGTACCGGACAACCGATTTGGTCCAATATCGGTAGACGTCTTCCCATGTACATTATAAATGGGTATACAAAGTTTCAGGAAAATCCAATAAAGCATATTTGAGTTATCGCGACTTCTCATATATTAACATAAAAGGCAATAAATTGGGCATTATTCCGGTACTGGCCAACCGATTTGGTTGAACATCAACAGACGTCTTTCCATGGATAGTATAAATGCGTATACGAAGTTTCATAAATATCCGATAAGGCGTATTTGAGCTATTGCCCCTTTAAAATATACACTAAATTGGGTTTTACTCCGGTACCGGTCAACAGATTAGGTTCAAATTTAACAGACTACTTTTCATGGATGTCATAAATGCGTATACCAAGTTTAATGGAAATCCGATAAAGCGTATTTGAATTATGGCGCCTTTCTATTAGAAAGGCGCCATAATCTATTAAAATAGGCACTAAATTGGACATTACTCCGGTACCGGTGAACCGATTTGGTTCAATATCAATAGGGTTCTTCCCATTGACATTATAAATGTGTTTTCCAAGTTTCATGAAAATCCGAAAAAGCGTATTTGAGTTAGAGCGCGTACAGACACACGGACGGACGGACGGACAGACAGACAGACGGACAGACATTTTTCGTCCCCCACACAATCTCATAAAGTACCATACTGGCACTTAATAATACTACTAATTGTATTAATTAAGTCTTCTTCCAGGACAAGTTGTTATTCAGCTTAATTTGAATTAATTTACTAATTGTAATAATTAATTTTACCTTGTATGACCTGTTGATAATCAACTTTATTTTAATTAATTTTATATTATATGTTATTTATTCTAGTGTCTAAGTGACAAATGGCTAAAATATAGTTCCATTAAGGAAAATTAATAATATATATTTTCAATGTTGTAATATAGGCCTACTTACATTTTTTGTATCTAAGAATTCTAGTGATACAACTGTGAATTCGATCACTCACAGTTAAGTCATTTAAAACTTAAATTTTTAGAGTTCACATATTGTGATATTATCAATAAAACGTCAAATGAATCTGTAATTTCTACTCTCCACCAATCAGATTTTTCATAAGTTCTGTTAGTTTTTTATACTAGTGCTTTAGGCTGAATATTTATCCAGTTTATGTAGACCAGCACTAGTGGAATGAAATTCATCGATTTCCTTATTGGGCTTAGATTTCAGGCTGTCATCGCTTGCACTTGAGTGAAATGGCTGGTAGATATAGTGATTAACAGAAAGGTAGGCCTACTTTAACAAGCACTGGACAGATTCTAATGAACTGCTCCGATCATGGAGGATTAAACTGTGGCATACAGTACAGTACAACTAACTTCATGTAGGATTAGTCTGTCTGAGGGGTGAATTGAACACATTATGTAGGCTATCGCATATTGCCTTTGTTAGCTTTGATGTATTCATGCGCCATATTTAAGCACATATGTCGTACTTGTCTGCTGATCATGCATTCAACGTAGACTGATGTAGTTACTATTTTCTCTTGATGTACGCAATACAAGGCAAGAGGTGAATTATGATTTCCAGCATAGGAAAATTGTAATAACAGGCCTATTTATAGCTACCATTGACTTGTTCTTCACTATGTCTCTCAGTACCTAAGTAGCCTATGATGCAAAGGCAAATTTATTTTCTATGATAGGACTGATCGACTACATTTTCGTAACAAAAATATTGTAACAAAGATAATAGGCTACAACAAACTTTCAAATTATAAATTTTGCATTTTAGTTCATTCTTTGGTATTCTTTAGAAAAATACATAATGGGCCTAAAGCACAATATTACAAAACTAAAAGGATAATTCTCACTAAAAAGAAGCATGCAGTTGCTCTAGATAGCCTAGGCTATATATTACAATAGGCCTATAATACGATGTTCCTTCGATTATGTTTCTTACATAGGCTAATATAGGCTAGAGTATATTAACAGAAAGGTGATAGGCCTACAAGCTCCCTTCCGATGAAGGAATTAATAGACTAATATATTCTGGTTCACTTGGATAAATTAATAGGCTTTAGGCTATTCCGCGTTATGTTTTGATTCACGTGCAGCTTTTTGAGAGTTAATAGGCTACTCTAAATTTAAATAACATTATTCCAAGTTGTGGTTATAGACATAGTAAATGGCAAGTATAACAACTGGAGTAACATCTTTACACTTTGTCAGTTTCTACGAGTAGGCTACGCCATTGCAATTTCACTTGGGCCACTCTTGATTGAAATTAAATTTTCATCAGAGCAGCTGGATTGTAGCTAATATAATACGAATTTGAAGCGGTCACACGGAGCAACAATCCAACCAATGGCAAACTTGCATTATTCAAGGAGGGGCGACAGAGGTTTTGTGTTCTGAAGTTAGGCGTGATCCATTATAAAGTGTGAAAAGAAGTCCGCATTTTCAGCACCATGATCACCCCTCCCCTTGTTATGATTCACATCTCTCATTGTTACCTGCATGTAACAACAGCATCCTTCATACAATATACAGCCTAAAGCTTCTCATTTCTAAAACTTTTTGACTGAGGATACAGAAAGGACTTTGTCAACCCATGTTATCAGTTGTGTAAAACCCAAAATTTGATAGGGAAAACTCTACTTTTATTTTTTTATTTTATTTTAATTTTTACCTACCGGTACATAGAAGTAGTTAATGTGAGACGTTTATTAATAATGTTATTTAATTTCTACAATAAATTTAGTAAAGTCTTTCACTGACTTAAAAGTGAGACATTAACATCCAATTTATAGGTTACCAGTATCCAAATTTGGAATAAAAGAGGCATATTATTACAGGCAAGCAGTTTTTTTTTTCAGATTTTTAAGAGATTTTAACGATCACATAGGTGCACAAGGACTATAGGAAACCTTTCCGCACTATTTTGATTTGACTAAAAAATGTTCTTCAATATTGAGAATATTTTTAAAAAAATTAAAATAAACTCCACAGAGCATCTTTTTTATGAGCCACCAGAACATTTTTACATACTCTTGAACTGGTCTGTCAGGTCAAGGCAGATTTGCCAAATACCTAAATAAATAACTAAACAAATAAATAAACAAGTAAAAAGATAAATAGAGTAGGTAAATAGCCCAGACCAGAGGATTCAAACTGTGCGTCGGGGTTCCCAGGGGCGTCGCGGCCTTAAGGCAGGTGGTTTCGTAAAAATAATAATTTGAGTTGATCTGCTTCAATGATTTCTTCTCTAAAATGAAACAATTTTATTTTAGCGAACTGGACCTTACCTTTGGTTCACAACTTCACTCTTAGCTTGTTGAAGAGAAATTTTGAGTTCCGAGAAGTTCATATACAATGACTTTGTTTAGAAGCTGGCATATTAATAATACACACAATTAATTTAAGTCACGTTGGAATTAAATGACGCATAGAATTCCAGGCGCAAACATCCTACGCATAATACAAATGACACAAAATAACTTGTTTATTTTATAGTTTTGTTTTGATGTATTTTATTAAACAGAAATCAAAGGCCTTCCCTATTAATAATACACACAATTAATTTAAATCACGTTGAAATTAATTATTAAATAAGAGAAATAATAATTTAAAAGCTCCACCTAAAATAGTATTTAATTCGGGTCTTAAAACGGCTCTCTAACATTAGGAATACTTCAACTTACTTAGGATTAGTGTAAATTATGTTACTGAACAGACTAAGACTAATATCTTAGTGTGTGATTTGGGATTTTATCAGAGGAGGGATGCCAAATAATTAAATAAAAATTTTAAATGCGTATAGGCCTATCATGCGATGGATTAGGCCAGTGGAGGAAATCCTCCCTACCGATCGAGATTGGAAGGAGTCTTCAAATTTTTATAGCATGAACCATTTGGCTAGAATCGTTTATAGAAGCTGAATATTACATGAAAAGGAGCCATTAAAACAACCACCATTTTGAAACGGAATCAAACAAATAAAATTTTACCCATAGCCTAATTTGTTTTAAATAAAGCCAAATTGGAAGAAATTTGAACAACGCGTTTAGGTTTGACTTGAACTTCATATGAATAATTTAATATTAAAGATTTGGTCGAAACTAATTGTGATAAAATTAGCTTCTTATTAAAGGTAGATTGGATAATAAACGCTAGAGTTAAAAAAGTGCCTCGCTTCGCTCGGCCAATAAATAAATTAATAAAAAAATATTAAAAACTAGCTAAACATTTAATTAATACAAAGCTATAAAAAATAAAAAAGTATGCTTGAAATGTACCACCTTATACCACAAACTTAATACTGTACCTAGTTTTTATCTTGATACACGGTTGCTTATAATATTGTTTTCTTTTATTGCTGAAGTAATAATTATGGGAATATTCCTGATTTGTACTTAAACTAAATTTGTGTCAATTTAACACTGGTTATGAATTAAAATCTTATTCATAACCAGTGTTAAATTGACTTATATTTAGATTTTAATTCATAACCAGTGTTAAATTGACACATATTTAGTTATAAGTATAAACCAGGAATATTCCCATAAATATTACTTCAGCAATTAATGAAAACAATATTATTAGCAAGCGTGTATCAAGATAAAAACTATCTGCGGCATTAAGTTTGTGGTATAAGGTGAAACATTTTAGTATACTTATAAATTTTACAACAAACGGATATGAAATTTATCAATCATATAAAGAATAGACCTTAGCAATAAAGGAATTAATTCGTCCAAGTTTCCAAATTGAACTGTTGTATGCTTACTATTAGGGCTGTGCCGATTAATCGATTAATCGGCCCGATTAATCGATTAAATATTTAATCGTCGATCAATTATATTTTCCGATTAATCGGTTTAGTCGAATTCTGAAAAACGTTTTTCGAGAAATGGGTCAAATGACCAAACTCCTTTCTCAGTGCCGAGTGAGAGTGTTTTTAGTGCTGCCGGTATTATTGTAAACAAGCTACGATCGTGTCTTGAACATTCAAATGTCAATAAACTCGTGTGTCTCAAGTCTTGGCTGAAAAAGTAACCGGAAATGTAAATTTTGTATATAATGTTTCACTAGTTAACTAATAATGGTATTCATTAATTCAGGATTTCTTCTGATTATCTGTAGTGTAGTGGTTATTAAACGTGTAAAACAATATTAAATGTACACTTTGGTTTCGTTTAAAATACCGACTTGTTTGTCGATTAATCAGTCGATTAATCGGTCGATTAATCGATTAAAGTCAAGCGTTAACTCTATTAAAAATTTTAATCAATTTTCAGCCCTACTTACTATACTTTCCTCTTTAGGAATAGCATAAGCTACTTTGTAAAGGAAAGTGGTATTGGCCATGTAGAACATGTAAAGTAGTTGCTTCGAGACTCCAAGCTGGGAATCCTGTATCCTCATGAACACAGGACATTAATCTCTGGGGTCTGTTTTATGTGAGCTCGGCGCAGCGGGACGCCAGTTCATTGGATGGACCGTCCATTCAATCTGACGAGATTGTTTTACTAATGACGTCACGGGATATTGGTAATTACTTCTTATCCCAGGAGGGAAGACTCAGGTCTCCGTTATGAACTGGGCGTGCTCTCATGTAAGGAAACGTCCCTTCCTTCTTCACTCTTTGTTGAACAAATATAGGCGTAAATAATAATTTAAAACACTCACATAATTCTATTATTGATTTCACCTAATAATTCCCCTTGATCTTCTATTGAGAATCGTAGGCCTACACTGAGAATAAAATCAGCCATGTGATAGTTTGGTTTGCCGCGAAGCCCAAGATCTCGTCGCTGCTTTCAAGAAAGCAAGGAACTTCATATTTAAGACTGGACATATTACCGATTTTTTAACTGAAAATCTAAGGTAATTTTTGTGTCTAAGTTCAGTTTTGAATGTCGATTGCATACATGACGAACCATAAAAATGGAAACGGAAGTTAAAATCATATTGTTCTGCTAAATGGCATAAGCTTATATTTAAAGGGCAGTCTGAGTATGGAGAGCAACCTACAAGAGTTGAAATTTATACGAAAATGTGGATATTTTCTTTTAAATCTGCAGTGGATCTGGGTTGTTCAGTTAATAATGCGATTTTATCATAGGCTAATCCCACGAGATATTACGAGTTTATCGATATATTTGTGAGGACGAAGATCGAGCAAATTTATCTGATGAAACTCGTAATCTCGAGTAAGATTTATTAAGTCTATTCCATGAATAAAATAACGGATTTTGTAAATAATAAATATTAATAATATTGGCACTCAAATTGCTACGAAGTAGCGGCTCCGATCATGAAAACCATCATTCACGGCCGTGGGTGTCGGCATGCTAACCACATGCCCCCCAATCCTGCCATCTGCCTGTGGTAGATGACGCAGCGGTCGGGTGGTAGGCCAAGTCCCTCCAGGGATGTGGCGCCACGAAGTTTAGTTTAGTGTGATAGTGGGCGCTAATAATAGCACAACTACATTGGTGTGTTTTGAAGATAATGGCATTAGGCCTAGTAGAAGAAAAATAGTTTTGAACAGCCTTGTAGGCTTAAATCTCTACTTTATGCTTCTAACTACGAATTCTTACTCTGGAAAAGAGTACTTACCTTGGTCACTGGTTGCTGGAACAGGAGTTGTCCAGTGATGTCTGGGATGAGGTAACAGAGGGCAGTGGGGATCGAGCCCCGGCATTCCGCCTGGAGTTCCAGGAAACAGCACAGTGTGGTGTCCCATGGCTGCGGCCGCCGCGTAACTCGCGGCTAGTGACGTCAGCTCCGTGGGCCCAGGACCCATCGACATCGAACCTGACAATAAACAAAATCCAGCTTTCATTTCAAGCATCTTATGTTCTTAAGAAATTCTCTTTTTCAATAGGCCTATATGAGTGTGCCCAAACCATCTATCTGGTAAAGTGCGATTAAACGATGGGGCTCCTTTCACCTCAGCGCCCTTAAACTATCCCTGAGCTTGTAGTTACAAACTTTAACACAAAATAAGAGTAGGCTACTGCTCAGTGGCGCCAACTTTTGAAGAACATTGGGTGGGCTCAAAAACATTAACCCGGAAATTTTTAACCACTGGCCGACAAGGTGGAAGGCAACCGTGCTACCAACACCTCCCGGGTGGGACTCTAATTTAATTATTCAAAGTTTATAATTACGGGGACCTTTGGAGGAAAGATATTAGGTAACAACTAAAATAAAATAAAATAAAATATTTTGAAATAAAGTAAAACATGCAATAACTATTGAGTAGCACTGCATGTTGTAGGCCTACATGTACAGTACTTCTCCCTATAAATTCTTCAACAAGCAAAATCGAAAGCCAACTTTTCCCCGTTATCCGTATGTAGGGTTACACTTAGAACAGCAATGTGTGAAATTAACTCTTCTCTATAATATTGTAAAACGTAATAATGTCTTCAGTCTTTTCAAAGCGGAAGAAAGTATTTCGGAAAATGCTGGGAAAACTGGCATTAACAGAGTAAATTTGTCGTAGGCTATAAATTTGAAGGATTCAGAAACAATGACAAACGATCGCGATCGTACCCTAAGTTAATTGAAACAAGGGAGATCATGTTACTTGTGTCAACGCTTGTATAAACCTATAGGCTAGCCTAATTTTGGTTTTGCACCGACTAAACATGAATTTTTAGTAATAATAGGCCTAATAATTGTTATAATAAATATTTAAGATAATTCACAGCAAATTATTGGGTGGGCTTGAGCCCCACGGGCCCATATAAGTTGGCGCCACTGCTACTGCTTTAGTTTTGGCCTGAACTGAATAAGAGAGCGAAATTATTGTGACTGACCTTGATGTAGGAAAGATTAGGCCAAATTTTATACTAATCATTAAGGACAAATTTCTAAACAGCAAAACCTCAAAACAGGTAAAAAAAAAATCTCTTAAAATAAGCACTTTCTTTCTTTCTTTCTTTACCTGAGTTTTACTTCCCCCTTGTAGGTACATTAAAATATGCACTTAAAAGCTGAATAAATTACAGTTTAACAATATATTTTTTTCTAAATGTCTAATTTTGAATTTTATTCGCGTATGCACTTTCCTTCAAGAAGTGATTGGATAATAATATTGACAACTATTTTAAATAGGCCTAACTATTTCACACGTCAAATTAAAATACCTCTCCACTGAATGAATACTTTATGTGAATGATAAAGATGAATAAATGTGTAATAATTGAATTTTGTTTGTTTTTTAAGACGGGCACTTGTACATTTTCTATTTAGTAGCATATTATTAAATTTTGAATTATATTTTATTCAGTTGTTCTAGTCTTCAATTGTGGGTTACGTATACAAATGACATTTTGATTCCTGGAAGTAAAAGTATATGTTTTTTAAACCAACTGTTTATATGTATTTCCTATTTAATTATTTTTGACCCAAATATTTTGCTTGTTAGCCATATGGTAAAAGGTCCTTCTGCGCCCTTGGCGAGTCTGACAAATCTGCGCCCTCCAATACTGGGGGTGTCTGAACAATTTTTTTTTTTTTTAATTTGTGTAAAATTGTTTATTTTTTTAATATAAAAACACTGTTATTAT
The DNA here is from genome assembly GCA_964059195.1 of Ectobius pallidus. Lineage (NCBI taxonomy): Eukaryota > Metazoa > Arthropoda > Insecta > Blattodea > Ectobiidae > Ectobius > Ectobius pallidus. The sequence goes on from CAXKWD010000009.1 coordinate 125,053,380, forward strand.
CAAAGAAAACCTAAATCTCAATTTGAAAATGAACTAAGTATTGGACTGTCAAGGTACTGAAACCTTATTTTCAGATGATTGAACTACTTAAAAAATAATTAATTCATAAAATCTAGAATTTTTATTGCTTAATAAATTGCACCAGTGAAAAAAAGGTGGTATTTTTCATGGTTGCGCCCTCTTTATACCTGCGCCCTTGGCGGGGGCCCATCTCGCCACCGCCTAGCTACGGCCCTGAAGTCACTTATGTCACTCTTACATATATTAGGCCTATGGAGTATTTTTATTATTTCACTGTGAAAAATGCTTAAGAATTCAAAATGTCTGTCCAGACATAAGAGTTATCAAGGGTGGACCTATTATAATGATAGGTGTGGATTTTATTAAGAAATTCACGAGCAACGAAGTTATATTTTATTGCGACTATTCAGCGAATAGACCTACTCACAGAATAGATTAAGCATGTAATGAATTATTAAAAACACGAAAATTAGTAAAACACATCTTTATTTGGTAATTGTAAGCGCGGTAGCCTATGGCGAGGCAATCGATTTATTTTAAATGTCGATCATCTCACAATCTTCGATAGTCGCGCTTCATGCGACTTTTCATCTGCTGTTTTATTTTTTTAGATTAGACTCATTACTATAATAATACATTGTTATTTATATTATGATACTTAAAACGCTTCACCACACATATAGGCCTAAATAATTATATATTGCTCATATGTAATTTATATATGAGGTGTCCATTAGCAAACATGGCAATCTCCATTCTGAAAAAGATAGGGATGCTATCTTCTAATGAAAGTTTAATGTGTTTCCTATTAAATATTTAGTGTATGTGTTGCAAATCCCACTTCCCACATAAGGGAAGAACTCAGACTTGCAACATATTCACTAAATATTTAATAGGAAACACATTAAACTTTCATTAGAAGTTTGAATCTCTATCTTTCCTCAGAATGGAGATTGCCGGGTTTGCAAATAGACCCCTCATATATAAGAATATAACCAATCGCTGTGATCAATGTTTTTTTTTTTTTTTTTTATCAAAGAAGCTACATGTTATGAAGATGTTTAATTGTTCAGTCCTTGTGAATTTACATAAAAACAAGTACACATAAGTGCAATAAAGTGAAAGTGATAAAAATGAAACTACAAAATTATGGCAGTAGAAACTTCTGATTGGTTGAAATTCCACATAGGCCTATTCTTCTACTGGATTGGTCACTGAATCATGAGCTAAATAGTCTACGATAATTAGCCTATGTTATTGTAGAAAAGGGTTCCCATAGGGGGGGGCATAACAGCTGGCAACGAAGCCCACAGATTGATGTGGAGGGCCTGGGCAAATCTATTCTATAAGGAAGGAGTTTCAAGCCATTATTGAAATAATATTGTGGAAATGTTACATGGACGTGACAAAGAATGACCACAATATTTCACTGAGGTCGATATGAAGTGAGTCCATTACCGTAGCCTGGCGTATCGACAAGTGCTGTACCTAACTCATAGTACGAGTACAACAACCACTCATGTGCCCTCACACTTCTGGAGCAGTCCACTATGGCTTTTGAAAACTACAGCTCATATTATTATACGGGGGCCGTCCATAAAGTAAGTTTCCCTAGGGTCGTTTACAGAAACAAAACACAATTTCAAGGAAATATTTATTGCAACAGACACAGCCAGTGTTCAGCTATTTTTCAATATATTCGCCACCGGAATTTAAATATTTGTCTTACCGTGGCACCAACTTTTGAATACCCGTGTCGTAGAAGTGTGCCGCGTGGGATTTGAACCACCGTGTGACAACCACCTTCGCATCTCTGTCATTCTTTGTCATTTCGTGAGGAGTAGGAAAAGATAGAAATCACTGGGAGCGAAGTCCGGGCTTTAGGGTGAATGTTTAAACACCTCCCTGCCGAACTTCTGCAGGAGGTGTTTAAACATCCACCCTACAACCCGGACTTCGCTCCCAGTGATTTCTATCTTTTCATACGCCTAAAGAAATGACAGAGGGGGAGATGTTAGTCACATAGTGGTTCAAATCCATGGCAGCAGACTTTTACGACACAGGTGTTCAAAAGTTGGTTCCACACTATGACAAATGTTTCAGTTCCGATGGCGATATGTTGAAAAATAGCTGAACACTTGCTGTATCTGTTGGAATATATATGTCCATGAAATTGTGTTTTGTTTCTGTAAACGGCCCATGGGAAACTTAGTTTATGGACGCGCCTCGTATATTCAGCAGCCTTCCGGAAAAAAAAATAGGTGTACGCGTATTTGTGTCAATGGTCGCATGGTCTTCGGGTCCTAGACTGAGATCGCCTACTGCAAAGGTTTCTGCTTTATGAGTATGGATAAGAAACTTGTCAAACAGCAGTAGGGCCTATATTCCACATAGGAATACTTTTATTAACATTTACAGTAACTTAAGTTTCAGCTAACCAGGGACTCGCACATTTTAAGAAGTGAGCATATCTAAAAATGTCCTGGAAATCTCGAATAGGGACTAGTCTAATTTTGGTCGTGCATGGCCTAAGCATTCTGTGTTAGCCAGGATGAACCCGAATACACCTAACCCCATTCTACTGTTAGACTAGGCCTATTATTTCTAAAATTCACATATTTTAAACTCATATTAACTAAGTGATAAATTTATGTTATTCTACGTTATTTATAAAATTGTAGAGAGAACAATTAATCTACTTTCATGATCATGCTTTAATTGTAATAATAATAATAATAATAATAATAATAATATTATTAATCTGGCAATATTATCATATAGGCCTATAAATTAATAATTAATAATACTTCTATAGTATTTTTTAATCTTAAAATAAATCTGCGATGGATTGAGATACGATCAAGTAAATTAATTCATTGCATTAGTCCTAAATTATATTTAGACCTACTATAGCATATTAATTTACTATTGTGTTATAAGTTATAGGCCTACATTATTCGTTAAGACTTATTATGAAATAAGTTATAATATTATTTTGTCAGCAACGATGTTAGCAGCATTCGAAAGGACAGCGTTCGTTGGAACTTTTAATTAATTTTATTATTTACGTTGTTATACTAGGCTATTATTAGCAATGACGACAGTGTCACCGGACACAGCAGGATTATAAGCGTATAGAAAAACTTTTCCGTAATTGTTGTTATTGTAATGGTAACTATTATTGTTGATATTTTTGAGTTCGCCTTATTTGTCGATAAAACTGAAGACTTGTTTAAAATAACTGTGGTGACTTTCATTCTTACGAAAGATAAACTTTACAAATGTAGCAGTGACCAAACATAACATCCAATTTTATGAGAAATCCCCACACTAGACCTACTTCTGTTCCAAAATGTAGCCTATAACCACCTCTCCAAAGAAATATCAGACAAAAAAGAATTGAGAGTTCTTTCAAAAAATATCTTAGAGTATTCTTATTTTACCTTGCTTTTACACTCTTAATAATTATTTCAATAGTCGAATAGCCTAAAGCAAGAAGTGACACTCCTGTTGTAACAGTTTTTGAAATTGTGTTATTTTACCTATTTTAAACTCACTCATAGATTTAAATTACACTATTTCACGTTTTGTGTGCTGAGAATCTGCTATTTATAATGGCTTAATAATTGACTCGTGAAAGATACAAATTTTTCTTGGCATCTACCATCATGTTATTATCAAGATAATGTGTTAAACTTAAATAGTTTCTTATAAGTTTCTATACAAGTCTGAAACAATTTGTCAGAATGTTTTAAGTCGCTGTTACTGTTTTACTAATAATTAATAGACTAGTCTGTTTATTAAGCCTAACGTTTTGTTAATAGCTATTCATTATTTACAATATTATTACTGTAAATCTTTTATGATTTTGCAACATTCATATTCTACTGTACTAATATTCTACTAATTTATTAGTTTTGATGTTTTATTTTATTTTATTTTATTTTGTTAATGTCTTCTTTTGCTATTAATTTGAAGCACACTGTGAGCTACTGTGTTTTCTGAAGGAAAAAGAAAACTTAGTACAGTTAGTATTACTATTATTATTCTTGTAATTATTCACATTAATGTTGTTTCATGTTAATTAGTGGTCACATTGTTTCTGTTTTCTCATGTACATATGCCTGTTTGGCAATGAGGTGTGCGGGGCCATCAAGAGCACTCAGTCGCCCACTTAACACAGGCAACCAGCAACACAGATACGATCATAAAGTGGTGTTCGCATGTTCGTATGAAATGGAGTCAACGTTTTGAACAAGGAATTGGGTCAAGCGGGTGCGGGTTAATGGCGCGGCTCTAAACGACCCTATAATCAGTTTATCGTAATCAATTCCCAGCAATTTCCACTGTTTACAGAGAGATCTGGAATAAGCATCAGTGCAAGTAAGGTTGGATTATACAGACCAACAGCCATTTTGGTGCCTTAGAATGTATACTTATTCTTGGGTATATTTAGGTCGCTTTGCCAAATGTACCATTAGTTTTGCCCTATAAGCTTTAGTTTTGTGAGATATGGTATTACAATTATGCATATTATCTCATTTTACGTTTGATATAAATAAAAAATAGCGCCTATTTTTAGCTTCTAAATCATGTGAAGAAAAAAAGCAACACACTAACGTTACATTAACATTACAATAACAATATAATATGGGGTCTTTCAAAAAATTGATATTATCACACATTGTACGGTCGTTTATGACTTACGAGCTGTCAATTTGAGTGCCAAAAAATAATCCACCTTTTAGTTTTTCAGTACTTTCTTACAGTTTTCGTCCTACGTGTCCGAAGTATGGTCAAGAACCTTCACTAGCTATATTATCAAGCAAGATTTTGTTTCGCTAGACTAAGAGTTCTCGAATAAAATCTATATAAAAGTAGAGCTGGTAGAGAAGAACTGTTTACATATTTGGAATAAGCACACTAAGTAGGCCTATAGCCAAAATCCGGTAAAACATCTGAGACACCAAACAGAAAGTTCTTTTTTGTTGGACTGTGTTTTTAGTCCAGATATTGTTTTTAATACAGTGACGCATTATGATGAACCTATCAAATTAAAAATTCCTTTGTCCATTTTAAATAAAAGTATAAAAATTGCGTTTTATACTGACAAAAATGAAAAATTTAATACCCCTCGATCCAGAAGTTAACAACTGCGGTAGCCTAAGTAAAACGAATTAAATTACAATATGGTTATATAGGCCTATGGATAGAGCAGGGAATTGTGTAAACCTACCTTTACACAAGTGCTCGTCATCCAAAAGCACTGGGTAAAGTCTGAATAAAATATAGCCTACGTTCGAATAAATATAGGTTTCTAGCTTCTAGGGTAATCTTAGGTTTTCTCAACCTCTACTAGTTAAAGATGAATTTCAAGCAAACAACATTATCAATAAGTAGAAATATGAAAAGGAAGGCAAGAAAAGAAATACAAATTAAATTCTATAAAGTAATGGCCGTACCATCCTTGCTATTTGGATCAGAAACATGGACGATGACAGCAACCGATAGTAAAACAGAAGTTTTAAGGTCAGTTAAAGGATGCAGTTTATCAGATAAAATAAGGAATGATCAAATAAGAGAACATTTTCCCTAGAAGAAAAAATCGCAAATTATAGAAATTAATGACAGAACATATTAATAGAATGATACTGGAAAGGATCCCAAGAAGAATTATATATTATAAACCTCAAGGGAGAAGACATCCGGGAAGACCTAAGAAACGTTGGAGAGATACACTATGAAGCCGGAACAGGCATAGGGCCTATGGCCTAATCCTTGATTTCAAGACGAAGAAGATTTTGTTAGGAATCTGGACATGCACAGTAGGCCTATGGATTCTGGACATGTGGAGCGTGCAAAAGCGAAGAACAGATCTTAGATTCTGTGCACACAACTAGGCCTACTAGCAAAATAAGTTGTTTTTTTTTCTTCTTCAATCTGTAAGCTATACTTCATGAACTGGCCTTGCCTTCAGAAACGACTTCGGTATACTTAATAAATATACAAATTACTTATTGTCAACAGTCCTAATGTACATTCAATCATCAGGGATGAGCCTATTAAAATGTCCATGCAGGACTAAAGTGGAAATAAGATTTTTTGTTCATACTCAATTCAACAAGAGATAACACGAAGTAGCCGAGATGGTAACGTCTTAGACTCGCATTCGGGAGGGCCAAGGTTCAAAATCACGTGGCCGGCCAATTTGACATGGATTTTTTCAATGTTTCCCTAGTCGTAAAGACAAATGCCGAATTGGGTATTTACATACCATGGAACATCCTCACCATTTCATCCTGTATCGTATCCATTTAAATTAATATCAGTTGAAATTTACTCCATAAAAATACACGAATAATAGAAACAATTGACAATCAATAGTTCCATGGCCTACCCTACTGTATAGACACACATCCCGAACTCCTGATATGGCCTTGCAGCTAAAAGGAGCATAAATACACCTGAATTAAAAAATATATATATTTAACAATATTCGAGTGTAAAAAAGGCGGATTACTTACCGGCATGACTAAGTTGTTGCTCAGACCCCACGTCTCCGCCAGCGTTTTGTTTTCCGCCCGCAGCGGCGTCGTTCAAGTCCAGAATGTCACAGATGTGGAAGCCTGAAGTCCTGGCAGGCATCTTGAGGTTGTCCAAGAGTCTGCAACCAGAGCAGGCGTGCGACTGTGAAACTGACACAGGAATTAGCGGCTTGTAATGACGAGACATTCATAACAGCAGCGACAAATAAACTTTCGAGTACCCTCACCTACCCTGTGTAGGTCAAAAGTGGCTTTAGAGCCCTTGAGAGGAAAGCCACTTAACGTTAAGTGTTGGGGTGAGATGATTCTAAAACCACTCAAGAATTTTATACCCCATATTTTGAAGCGAAATGGAAAGGAATGACAAGTTTACACTTCAGAAATGGCCAGAAAAATATTGTTGTAAAGTAGGATATTAAAACTCAATTCTTAATAAGGTATGGGGAATTTGGTGAATATTTACATAGGTTTAAAATTTCTACCTTTGAAAATTGTAAATGTTCTATCTATAAATCTAAGATGTCAGTTGGCAAAATAGGGTTCTGTAAATTTGGAAATTTTACAAATGTAGGCCTATAACCCTAACATGCCCAGCTCAGATAAAATAGGATTGCATGTATGGTTCAATAATAATAAATTAGGACTGTCTCCATCGTCTTCATGATGAATTTTGTACTAAGGCTAATAATAGTTAGCTAATCGACTTGCGCAGCATTTAGATGTAATTTCATGATTAAAATATTTTCTTGAGAGCAAATATTCTCTGTAGCCTATTGGGTGAAGAAGTTTAAAAATTAATAAAAAAATGTTTTGTCTTTTTTAACTCTCTCTAGACAAAGGATTTCCAATTGGCGGCCCCGTGGGCCGAATGCAACAAGAAGCCTTTTCTTGTGCTCCGCGAAGTCAGTTTGAAAAAATATATTAATTTAGTATTCTTTATTAAGCTAACTTATATTGTATTGTAACGCTTTATGTATAACGCAACTACAACAGATGGAATTAGCTTTGCAGTCAATAATAAAATTAATGGTTTGTTAAATAAACTTTTATTAGCCTACTTAATTTTAATTGCAATTTCATTGCTTATATTGCTTAATTATACAAAATCAGGTCAGATTACAATATGAAACTCAGATTTTTTAAAATGGTACATGGTACACGAAGGTATGACGAAATTTCTAGAGTGATAGGGAAAAAGCGAATAAGTCAAAATACCAAAATTTCAGGAAAAGCAAAAAAGAATTTATTTCCACAGCATTGTTACACTATTTAGATCAGCCCACTTAGACATTTTTACATGGTATAAGATACTGTGTAAACATATCTGGTGGACTGAACTAAATAGTGTAACAATGCTGTGAAAATAAATTGTTATTTGTCTGTCCTAAAACTTTGGTATTTTGACTTATTCGCTTTTTCCCTATCACTCTAGATTTTATCAATCGTATTCTAAGGTGTTATATTAGGCCTATTGATGGGTAATACAGGAATTATGGATCAGTGATGTAGTTTTTGAGTAACCAAATAACTTTTAACTGAAGTGGTCTTCCTTTGTGACGTTCTTTTCCTAATTTCTCTGCAGTCACTTGTAGTTCTCAAGTTGGAATCTGGGTGGCGCATTGTGGAGTCACGTACGTGTGTCAAGTGTAATTTCTGTGACTTTGTGTTGGACTAGAGCGATCGTTAGTTATTTCTAACCTTGCAAAGTTGTGTAGTACACGTATAGAATTTTCAGCATGAGAACACGAATGGAAAAGATGCCACAATGCAACACTCCTATTTCTTAATCGTGTGAAGGACGTTCCGTTCCATTCCATTCTTTGCCTGTTGCCTCTGTCTAGCCGCCCATTCAGTAGGCCACGAAGTAACAACTGGTCTTTGATGAAATATTCTTTACAAAGACGTAACTGGACGATAATTACTTAATAACTAGCTGAATCTGTGCGAATAATTCCCCCAGCTTCTTCATCCTCTATAACAAATGTTAGTCTATCTAAAAGGCCTTTATAACTGGTTCAGCTGATTTTATTTTAACTTGTATTAAATGGAAACTCTAAATGTAGAAAACTATAAAGTTAATATTCAGTTAAATTTCATTATATTCGCCAGATTAAGGCCATTTAAAATAACGATAGGCCTACAGTATTCCACAGAAGAGAATAAAACGTTATTTATTTTAATAGTTTTTTTAGTACAGCCTTATACCCTCTATTTAATTTTTCTTATAGAATGAACCAGGATGAATGTATATTGCCAATATCAGTTACATATATTTTTTATTAAGTATAATTACAAGTTGTAAAAAATATCACTAAATTAGTTTCGTCACTATTTTAAAATATTAAAATGATCAGCATAATCTTCTATATATATAAAAATGAATGTATGTCTGTCTGTCCTTTATGCATTACTAAACCATTCAACCGATCGCCATGAAACTTGGGGAAGTTGTTGAGTACATTCCCGGGAAGGTTTCTGGCATATTACATTTTTAATTTTAGCTTTAGTTCGCGAGTTATGAGTGAAAACGGGAATGAGACGTGCAATTTTCAGCACTGCCTTCTAAACTGTATTATTCTCGAGACGGCGGTGCATTTCAGTTGTCAAATCAATTGCAGAAGGCTTTGTATATATTTGTCATACCTTGGAAAAAAAAAGCATCGCGATCGCTATGGAAGGCAATGGTAATAATATTGGTGTTCTGTGATGGATATCGCAAGCTATTGTAAACGCCAGAGAAGGTAATATTAAATATTTATTTAAGATGGAATATGCTTCTTATGAAAGATGGTTTACAGAAAATTCCGGGGAAGTTGCTTAGTTCGGGGTCCTGGCTACAACATTTCTATATGAAATCGTAATTAAAATCTCTTATGTAGGGTCGTTAAATCTGCCTAAAAGTAACGGAATTATAAGTCTGGACAAATGAATATAGAAACCACGGCCTCAATGGCTTATTCCATTTTTCATCTATATAAATAAAAACGAATAAGTTATATGTCTGTCTGTCACATAGTACATTTACACACTTTTTTCATCGTGAGTTTAATCGATTTCAATTCTCATATTCTTTCGAATACTGAATTTTTTCATTTATTTATTTATTATTATTTTTGCGAATTTGCGAGCATCGTCGACAATTATGCCCCCCAAACGGAAATCGATTGGTCGATCTACATCTCAAGCACAAAATAAAAAGGCATTACGAGCTTCAGAAACAGACGATCAACGGGAAGCAAGATTAGAAGCTGATCGAATACAAACTGCTCAAGCCCGTTCTTTCCAAACGAACGCTTTTGCGCTTTCGAAGCATCAGTTTTCAGTAATAAATTTCAGTTGTCAAATCAATTGCAGATGGCTTTCCTACTTTCGTCATATCTTGGAAATAATAGCATCGCGATCGTTTGAATTTTGTAAGCCCACTCTGGCCAATTCATTTGTTTATAATGTCAAGGCACGCAGACAGATGAAATTTACACCCTAGACGAAAGAAGAATAATGAATATAGGCCTAAATGGGCAAACATTGTTCGATTTGGACGAAACTCATTATGCAGGGTTTTTTGGACCAGGGAACTCGAGTCTGAGGTTATTTTCCCCATGCTGCGCTTTCTAATCGTGGAATTCACTTCAAAGCCGGATTTAGGCCTAGGGCCTATAGCTGTTTCATTAATTAGGCCTATCAATCGTTTAGTTTAGACCTATGAATGTTTCGTGTGCAAAGTGTTAATAAATATAATAGTTTAATTATTTTGCTCTTAATTGTTAATCTTTCGATTAATTATCTTGGGCGAAGCCGCGGGGATCTGTTATAAGCTATAAAAAGCTATAGCCTATCTAGCGTTTTCTGAGGGAGTAGTTTGTGTGTGATAAGTCGTTCTTCCCCATTTCAAATTCTAAATACCTATATAAAGACCTTAAAGACCTAGCGTTTGAAAATCGAAAGTCCTTCATAAGTTTTATCGCATTTACAAAATACAAAACCCGAGCGACGCCGGGCCTTTTCAGCTAGTGTGAAATAAAAATTAAAATAATCTTGTCAGATTATGCAAGTTGTAACAGCTAGAGAATATAGCTTGATGTTTGTATTCAAATGTGTTCAATTATAAAATAACCTGCTTGATAGGTTCGTCATATTAGCGTACATTTAACTAAATACACTGCGTAAAAACTCACTATTGGAATTGTCTTTGTAGGCAGCTGAGTGGTGTTTTGATGGGCAAGAAAGACCTTGATGTTTCTTCTCTTGAAGCTAGTGTTGAAATTGTCTTTGCAGGCAGCTAAGTGGTTATTGATGGATAAAAAACTTTGTTGTTTCTTCTCTTGTAGCTAGCTGGATTGTTAGGATCTTGTTGTTCCGTTGATGTGTTGTGATCCTTACTATCTGGTATTGGCAATCTTTGTTCATCGCTGGATTCATTAGTTGGAATGCATTTCGACCTCAAATATATAGGTCATCTTCAGCCCTATTAAAGTATTTAAGATACGAACAATTTTAGAATAGGTGATTGGAATTATTGAAATAAATTATCAGAATCAAAATGTTTATATAAGCTTACCTTATTATTGAGTACTTGGTAGACATACCTCAAGTGTACTGAGGAAAACGGACTTTACGCTGGGTATATATTGCTTGAGGGTGTGTTCACAGCCAGATCAAAAAGTGGATTGTGTTCGATAATGTCGTCGTTAAGTATATTATTTCTGTGTCTATAGAGGTAGGCCTATGTCTACCAAGTACTCAATAATAAGGTAAGCGTATATAAAAATTTTCATTCTGATAATTTATTTCAATAATTCCAATCACCTATTCTAAAATTGTTCGTATCTTAAATACTTTAATAGGGCTGAAGATGACCTATATATTTGAGGTCGAAATGCATTCCAACTAATGAATCCAGCGATGAACAAAGATTGCCAATACCAGATAGTAAGGATCACAACACATCAACGGAACAACAAGATCCTAACAATTCAGCTAGCTACAAGAGAAGAAACAACAAAGTTTTTTATCCATCAATAACCACCCAGCTGCCTACAAAGACAATTCCAATAGTGAGTTTTTACGCAGTGTATTTAGTTAAATGTACGCTAATATGACGAACCTATCAAGCAGGTTATTTTATAATTGAATACAAACATCAAGCTATATTCTCTAGCTGTTACAACTTGCATAATCTGACAAGATTACTTTAATTTTTATTTCACATTATGCTGATCATTTTAATATTTTAAAATAGTGACGGAACTAATTTAGTGATATTTTTTACAACTTGTAATTATACTTAAAAAAAATATATATGTAACTGATATTGGCAATATACATTCATCCTTGAACATTCTATAAGAAAAATTAAATAGAGGGTATAAGGCTGTACTAAAAAAACTATTACTACGGACCCTCTTTGGATATCATGAAATTCTTGAATGTTATTTATTTTATTTCCCTGAGCCTTGCCCTACCATTGATCTTCAATGATCTTTTCTGTTTGATAGAATTAGGCCGGCATGTAGCCTACGTTAATTTTGTATTCCTTTACCATACTTAATTTTCAAGCTTTAGCCTAGTTGTTAGTCTATAAGTACATATATTATTCTTTCCATTTTTTGCCTTGGAACATTTTTCCTTTTAGGAAATAGCCTATAAGTCTGTAGGTCTATTACGACCTGCAAAAGAGCTATTTTTAAAAATAAACGGCATAGTCATGCTAAAGATTCAGCAATAAAAATGCGAAATTTGAAAACGATTTATGTTTTTTTTTTCTGTTAATTTTCACAGATTTTGTTGAACTTTCAGCGATATTATGTAATTCTCATACTTACACTGCCATGTCCGCTGGAATGAATTAATTGGTTTCTGATCATTTTAAAAATAGGAGTCTAATGTGTTGATTAACGTAGCCTGCTTCAAGTTAATAAATTTCATGTTTTCAAAATTCGAGGTCTGTGGAGATTTTTTGCCTCCTTCACCACTACTAGGCCTATAGATTATTGTCAAAATATCAGCTAGGCCTGGGCTTTCGCTCCTCTCACGCAGCGGGCCCGGGTTCGAATCCTGGTCGGGACGAGTTACCTAGGTGAGGGGTTTTCCTCAACTGTGAGACTAATGTTGGGTAACTTTAGGCTCTTGTGGTCCCCAGATATCAACTGGCCGTCATTAATCATCTATAACCCATAGTCGTCTTGTTCAGTGTGAATGTGTGTGTGTGTCCTATGTGTGAATGGTGTGTCTCGTCCTATGTGTTCGTGTTATCTCGGAGGTGGCCCCGGCATGGGACTGATCACTCATCTGGAGAGGCCCTCCATGTCTGGTCAAAATAGTGTGTATGTGATCTATAGATAATCACTCTCACGACAGGTCGCGGTCCACTAAGGCCAGGGCTTAAATCTAGCAATTACAACTCTACATAAGCAATTTTGGCCTTCATAGGTCAAAGCCTAGGAACTATATAAATAAATGAACTCTTCAAGTTATGACTAAGCCTGCTTCACTTATTAGTAGTTGTAAAGACTGACAGAGCTGCAGTAGTGCATGCTAAAACTATGTAAGCTATCACATTAGTCTATAATTCTGTAATATCTTTTTCTTTGAATTTTCCTGTCGGGAGTTTCGTGACCCGCGCAGCTCTTATCCAAATAACATGCCATTCCAAGAAATCCGGACGTAAAGAAAATGACACCCGCATGCATGTAATTTCATTTCCGCCATATTCCATATTCCATGCTACTATATGTGTGGGTGGGGCTGTAATATGACAAAGTGTGTGGATATCTAATCATCTGAAACAACTATAACAAACCTCTGGATACTGTGATACATCACACGCACACCTAATATGCCAAAACAATTTGCTAGGGTACTGTATCACCTCTACTTGGTTTTAATGATAGGTCTAGACATAGTCCTACACAAGGATGTAAATCTGACGTGTACGCTGAGATGCGTTTGGACGAGGCATGCGCTACGAACTGGGATATCACGAGCTCGATCACCGGTAAGAAGCTTTCTGACGTTCGTAATTCGTTGAAGCCAAGAAAACGACCTGAACGTTCAAAATCTGGGAGCCTCAACCTTCTGCAACCATCTGGGCCTCCATGGCCTGTATGGGGATCACTTTACTTTATTTTTAAGTGAAACTTCTTTAGCCGCGGTAGGGGTAAATCGAGAGCTTGTGTAACGCTCAAAATCGTCACGAAATTAGTGTAACGCTCAAAATCGTCACGAAATTAGTGTTACGCTCAAAATCGTCACGAAATTAATTAGGTGTGACGGAACGAACTGCACAGAAAACAATCAACTCAATGATTACGCTTATCCAAAATTTAAAACAATAGCCTATAAAAATTCAAAAATTCAAAATTTATAAGTCTAAAAATCCAAAATTAAAACATCGAACATCCAAAATTGAAAAAATATACAAAAAATAAAAAATCAAAGGTACAAAATTTTAAAAATTCCAAAATTATAAAATTCAAAGATCCAAATTTAAAAAGTCCAAAAATCCAAAATTTTAATAATAAAAAAAATTCAAATTTAAAAATCCAAAATTAAAAATCCAAAATCTGAAAAAAAAATAAAAATCCAAAATTAAAAAATCCAAAATTTGAAAATAAAAAATAAAAAATCGAAAATTAAAAGATCCAAAAATAAAAAAATTCAAAGATCTAAAGTTTAAAAAATAAAAAAATCCAAAATTCCAAGATTAAAAAATTAATAGTTCAAAAATTTAAAAAATCCAAATTTAAAAAAGCCTAAAAACCCAATATTAAAGATTCCAACAATCCAAAATTGAAAAATTCAATAATCCAAAATTGAAAAAATCCAAAAATTAATACAAGTTTCACTTCTGTCGCGTGGCGTTCCACACACACTTTTTTTTTAATATCCTAGTGTAAGTTATCGTGGTTAATTTCTTCTATAGTCCTATAAGAAAAGTGAACTAAGTTAAATGAACAAGGTGATAGATAATGCGGATACTTATTTGGAAATATCTGTTAGGAAAGAAACTTGCTCGCGAGCAATAAAATGGTGAGTAACTGCCGGATGCTAGGGCGCCGCGACGCGAGGGGAGACGTCACTGTTCCCCCACCCTTTCCGGATCGTATCGACAGATAACTTATAATGTAATTAAATAAAATTGATGTGAGGGTTATATCATAGCCTATAACTACATTATAGACTACCATTTTGTGCATTTAGTAAGCTTGCAGTGGGAACGGAGAAGGAGGAAAAATCCAAACTGTTTATGAAGTTGAGAATAGAAAGAAGAAGATGTGGGGGAAGACCCATACTTTGAGACAACTGAGGGAATGAAAATTGATTGAAAAAACTGATGTAATAGCAGTGGTGTAGTGAAGGGTTTACGCAGGTATAGGCCTACACCGTAGCCTATATCCTCTGCTTAAACTTCTTTGCGTGAAGACCTATCGTTTGCTTGTATTCGTAAGTAGGCCTATAGGCCTGCTTTCTGTTTTCATGATGTTTCAATAATTTAGGGTGTCCTATTTATATAGGCCTATTTATTTTATATTTATGTATTTGTTTTCATTTATTTATTAACCTATTTGTGCAAGTTTATTTACATAGGCCTATTTACATATTTGGTAATTCTGCCGTTAGACTGAGAGACCAGTTCGAAAGTAGGCCTATGTACGAAAACTCTTGTGAAGCATCGAAAGAGGCTCTGTGGAGTTAATTTTTTTATTACACAGTATGAACCAGATCTTGAAAATTTTACTGTCGAATCAAATAGTGCGGGTTTCAATCCAAGTTTTATTGCAGTCCTTGTGCACAAATGTGTTCCTAAAAATGTAGGCTATTTCATCTTTTAAAATCATATCACGGCTTGCGTATATAAACATGTCCCTCTTTTCAATTTCTGGGTATAGCTAAGTTCGTTCATGGCACCTCATTTAGAAACCAGCAAAAGACTTCGCTAAATTTATTTCAGAAATTTAATAATTTTATGAATAAACTTATCATATTAACTGCTTCTGTGTAGGCCAAAGGCTAAAAGTTTCCCGAAAAACTACACCACTGCATGTTAGCTAGAGCAACAGTATTTTCAAATATCCCAAGCAGGCAGGGCATACATTGAAAACAAAATAATAAAGAAAAAGCTAAGAAAATTTTGCAAATAGATAGGAGCTAGTAAATAACGAAAAATCGCATGATCATATGACAAAAAGTAAACTAGCAGATGTTAATATGAAACCTTACTAAATAAGACGGCAAATAAAATCAGGTAAAGTTATATAACAAAGTGCCAGAATGCTTTTATTTAATCGGTGATAATTGTAATTATGATATGCAGAAAGTAGATTTTGTTTATTTATCTTAATAGATTCCCGAGTTATGCTCCAGATCGATTAATTTAACAGGGCTGACGGAAGAAGAAAGGTCTAGTTTGTTAAGCATTTGTGAAGGAATATGTGGGTAGTGTTATTTCTCAGAGCACTTGTATGGCAACTTCCAAAGCCGTCCGTATGAACAGTGTAAAACAATATGTTGCCATGAGAACTGATTGGCATTTGATAAATTATTTCTAATATATTACCAAAATAGGCACTAAATTGGGAATTACTCTGGTACCGGTCAACCGATTTGGTCCAATATCAGTAAGCTTCTTCCGTGGACGCTATAAAGTCGTATGCCAAGTTTCATGATTAACTTACTTCCCCAATTATCAATATTTCTGAGTGATTATCTTTCGTGTATTTGTTAATATCATATGAACAACACTATCTACAATTATTCATTTAACTTTAATAGTTTATTTTTTAAGAAAGAAAAAAAATATATAGCCTATATATTTCTTGGACTATATAGGCCCTATTAGTTGGTCTTCAAGTACAAAATTAATAAACAAATAGGTCATTTGAAATTCTTTCATGATACTAATTTCGTACTCTCCGTTGTATAGTCTAGGCCTATAACTTTTTTTTTAATTGACTACAAGTAAGCTTCAAATGTTTGATGCAATCTTTACATTAGAAGAGTCACATTGTGTTTTATAGGCTATAAATTTTTAAGTTGTCTACAAGCACCGATTTTTGGGGAACTACTCAGCCAACCTCCGCACAGTATAGGCCTAATGCTAATAAGTTGATCAACACCTAGGCCTAATTACCTGGCCGCAACTCAGACATCCCTCTCAATATGTTAAACTAAACTAAACTCCGTGGCGCTACATCCCCGGAAGGACTTCGCCTACCACCCGGCCGCTGCATCATCTCCCGTAGGCAGATGGCAGGATTGGGGGGCATGTGGTCAGCATGCCGACACCCACGGCCGTTAATGGTGGTTTTCTGGACCGGAGCCGCTACTTCTCTATCAAGTAGCTCCTCAGTTTGGAATCACGAGGCTGAGTGCACCCCTACCAGACCTCCCTACCTCAGAAAAATCCGAGGAGGTACCGGGAATCGAACCCGGACCGACGGATCTGTAGTCACAAGACCACGCCGGCGGACTCTCAATATGTTATGTAGCCTAAATTTGAGACTGGGCCGCAGCTCAACTTACCGCAAATAAAAGTGCGAATTTTAAGTACCGGTAGGCCTATGCACAGGTGTCAATGTTTGAAACATCATCTTCAAGCACCTGTCTTAGTGTAGAAAATTTAAAAATAAAAATATTAAAACCTTATAGACCTCTACAGGGAAAATTATGGAATGAATTATGTTTGTGATTCATAGTAACTTAATTCTATGCGTGAAGAAATATCCAAACACTAGTTGCATAGTTATGGCTTTTGATAAATAAGTATAAACTTTATGCAATAAAAAATGTAGCCTATATAGGCCAATTATATAACCCAATGTTCGTCATAACTACACATCTTATAGGCCTAAGCTAATCCATTGCCTTTTGCAAATCACAGCGGAAAATTTGGTTGCTTGGTCCTTTATAACTTAATCTGAATAGGCCCACTCTTTTGTTATTTGTTATTAGTTCATTAGGGCTAATGAATTATTTAATAAAATCAAGTAAACTGAAGTAACATAGTGCCAGAATGTTTTAGTTTAATCAGTGATAGTTGCAATTAAGATATGCAGAAAATAAAGTTTTTTTAATCGATTTCCGTGTTAAGCTCCAGATAGATTCATTAAGCAGAGCTTACGGAAGTACAAAGGCCTAGTTTGATAAGCATACGTGAAGGAATGTGTGGGTAGTGTTATTTTTCTTAGCTACCTGTATTGCAACTTCCAAAGCCGTATATGAATACTGTAAAACAATATGTTACCACGAGAACTGATCGGCGTTTGATAAATTATTTCTAACATATTACCATAAAATAGACACTAAATTGGTAATTACTCCGGTACCGGTCTACCGATTTGGTCCACTAGCAATACGCTTCTTCCCATGGACGTTATAAATTCGAATACCAAGTTTCGTGAAAATCCGATAAAGCGTATTTGAGTTATCGCGCATACAAGCACACGGACAGACAGCCGATCAGACATTTTCCCGTCCCCTCACAATATCATAAAGTATCATTCTGGCACTTAATAAAAACAGCATAATTCAGTCTCTTTATGTTGATATAAATAAACTTACAACAATTCTTATATGCCTCTAGGTAGATCTATTAATTGTTAATTATTATTAGTCTTCCATTCTGATTCCATAATAGGCCTAATAAATAATTTGCTATTTAAAAACATTGATGTAGGCCTATTCTTCCCTCGCGCAGCCTACACGCTAAATTAACTAATTTGAAAGCTAATAGGTATGTTTGAAATAATAATGTACCATTTTTTAAATATCTTCATTGTCCAGTGTAATTGTTTCAGACTCGCTTTCACCCATCTTATCGTTAAATGAAAGATATAGTTTATAAAAAATAAAAAAATAAATAAAAAGAGCTAACTTATAGGCGTATTATAACTTACTGACATGTGTTATTAAGGAGTAGGGCTCTAAATAAGGGAATTGTTTTAACAGCAATTGAAACCATCGTACATGAAATGTCCAATAACCAATGATTGTACGAGTACAATTCAAATAGTTATGAAACAGTTATTATCATTAAATTAAACCGTCTAATAGGCTATAAGCAGATGGTGCATAAAGAATAGTACAATAATAATAAAATATATTATAAAAGTCTTGAAATTATTAGTCTATTTTGACATCATGTATTTATTTTACTTAACAAACTGAAAGTATGCCTAAAGGCATATGGAGCCAAAGCTTATGAGAGGAAACTCATGCAAAACAAATTTCATTTTAGTCTTTTGTGTGATACCGTTGAGTTCGGTCGATAACATTTAAATGAAATAGGCTACCGGTAGCCTACACGTTTCTCGATTATTTCATTTATTTTATTTAGCCTGCTTCTAGGCCTTTCAAAGGTCATAACATCTACACGTAGGCTAGTCTTTGACTCGTGAAAGTCAAATTAAAATCCTAAAGTCTTATAAAAATTCTGTAGCCTAGAACTATAATTTAATGATTTAATTAATTTTAATCTTGTTTGCATTAATTTTTTTTAATGATTTCAATTATAATAGCCTATAATTAAAAAATTTAACAATGCTATTCCTTTTAATACAGAACTTGTCCTGTTAGAGTCTTGTAAGAATTTGATATGTTAGGTCTTTTTTATTTTAAAAACTTGAACACCAAGATAAAAGCTTGGATATGATAGGGCCTATTATTGACATTGGCGGCTTGAGCATAAGAAGAGAAGAATACTGTAGGCAACTTGTACCGGATTTGTTTTTTCCGAAATTTCAGTTTCGTTTTGTTTCATGAAGGATTTAGTGATATTTCATAGGCTACGTATAACTCTCACTTTATTTGTAACTGATTAATAAATGACAATTCTTACTAAAAATGTCTTAGGTGTAACCTAAGTTAGACATATCTATCCTTGACTATCTTATACTAAATTTGCCTGTAGCCTAAGGAAGACGAATTTTTAATTTCATAAACCATCCACACATAATGATTTACTTGAATCGACATGCATTAGGCCTAGGCTACATCCTAAGAAATCTTAACGCAAGGACGGAAAATATAATAGGCTATCTAGAATAAAATTTTGACTAAGAAATATTTTTCGCGAGGATTATGGATCAAATAAGAAACGGGGAAAACATAATGAACTTAAGCCTATTTGTTATTGCAAATCTGAATCTAAAGACCCGGAAATTTTGCAAATGGTGAATTAACCGAGAGTTAAAATTATACTTTTTTAATGTTACTCAAGCAAAACTCGCAAATTTTAGATTGGCATCCGAGTTCTACTTCTAGGCTACCGGTACTTGCTATTATGCAAAATTGTATTAGTGCTTCAAAAATTTAACTATGATTATCTTAGTTTTATACGATTAATAGAAACCCTAGGTTGAAATAGTTCCATATTTTGTCGTAGGTGGCGTTTGACAATATCTCATCAAGAAAAATTTAGAACTGATGTGTAGGCCTACTTATAATAAATAGGAATGCTATAGTAAGTAGACAATATGTAATAATAATTTACTCATAATTATTCTGGACCGTTGATTGGATCATGTAGCCTACCGTCTGAGCAGCAAACACAATAATTTATAAGTACTGTACACCTTGCTTAGTCAGCTTATGACTTCTTTAACCTGCTACTGACGCATTAATTCGTTGCTACAAAAAATGCATGGAAGCAGAATTATAAAATTAATAGACTAATTATTTATGTTAAAATGTAGGGTTTTTTTCACGTGTTACAGTTGTCATTTATGGACGGGCCTACCACTAAAGTCTTTCATAGTAATTTGAAACTTATGTTCCATTAGGAATTTCACTTGATATTTAGCCTATATAGGCCTAAATACATAAATTCAGTTCTGAAAAGACTAACATAGGCTAACTTATTCTTTAAATTATTTTAATAGTTCTGTACAGCCTCCTCCAGAAACTTTAAGTTGAAAATATTAGCTTTTATCAGTCAACAATATTTTTCCAAAAGAATCTCACCCATCAGAATATTAAAATATATAAAACATAAAATATTAACTTAGGGCCTATCTATTTTAATATAACTTATAAATAATAAAGATGTCATATCAGAACATCAGACTAAAGTAGATAAAACATTAACAGTTTTAATATTCTGATAAGTGATGATTGTTCAGAAAAATATATAAGGTGACTGATAACCTATGTTATCTTTAATTTTAAGACACTGACGATGCCTGTATAGCCGAAAGGCCTAGGCGAAGAATTTGGAGAATAAACATTTTATAGGAGTATCAATTGCACCAGATAGGCTACAGTAATTACTGGATAGGCCTATTCTACACTTGTTTTACAGTAGAGTGTTTAACATAGATCCTAGTTATACATGAATGTAAGGAACATAGCCTTTAGGCTATTCGATAGTTTTAGTTACCATCGAATCAGTTATAATGTAGGCCTAATACGCTACTGCATCACTGAAAGGATAAAACACTGCAATTTGAGGCACTTGAAATCTATGTTATCCTAGCACTTCAGCAAACTCCGTTGAAGTATTAGATTGAAATAATTTCCTAATTTTTTTTAAAGAGCAGTCACTACTAACCCAGGAAGCGCAGTCCGGATGGCCGCAGGGCTGCACCATGCAGCTGGCAGGAGAGCCGGGCACCAAGGGTACCAAGCCAGTAAGGGCCCCGGCTGTGGGGGCGGCAGGCGACCCCCCGGTGGGCCCCCCACGCGAGCTTTGGGTTCCGCCAGGGCGACAAGTTGTATTTAGAAAAATATCAAGTTGTCCATACTCCAGAGTCACTATAACACAGCACGCACCATACTGAAGAGGTCCTCTCGAAATCACCGGATGGAATGCCCCCCCTTCGAGTGTCCGGTTGTGGTCCCTACTCAAGCACGCGTCATCCATTTCGAGAGAGAGCTCTTCAAGTTCATACAACAAGTAGCCAATAGCGGGCCGCCCTCGGAGGCGGGGACTAGCTTTTACACCAATGGGAACCTCGGTATAGGGGGAAGATTTAGGATCATGGATTGGTTGGGGCTCTCGTGTAGGAACTGAAGAATGGATTTTATTGGTTGAGTAGCGGGGATAGGTGTTGTTAAGGGCTTGTGGGTCTCTTTCATGATGAGGATCTTTTGTGTAACGTTCACGAGCAAGCAGAAAGTACGTACTCTAAAGAGTATTTATTTGCAAGGGTCTGCGCAAAACCGAATTAAAGCAACAGTGCAGCTGCTCTTGTGGGATTTTGCGATCTCATAACTTACCATTAACACAAGAGATATAGGGTGCATTAATGTTATTCATTCTTTTCGTCTCTTGTAAGTGGAACGAATTGTAAAAGTGTTACTTGCTGGGATTTGTCTGAAGAGTGTCAGTTTTTTTTTTCTTTCAAATGCTGATTGTTATTTTAGTGCAGAACTTCTCCAACAGTTGACTAGGGGTGCTAGTTTATATTACACATGGACTTAAAAATAATGCTATAGATCTAAAGTATTTTGGTTCTTTGCGAGATATGTGGTGCCTGTGATCTCCGAATAAGTTTCGCCGTATTTTAAGAAAGCTCTGATTGTGTTTAAGGTATTTGTTTGTTAATTTTTATTTAGGCCTACATATCAGAACGAACCTGTTTTAAGTTGTTTGATCGATTATTTATACGTGTTAGGCCTATAAATAAAGAAAATTGACTGGAAAGGAATTCTTATTTTATTTTCTTGCTCTGATTAGGGTTATATCTACCGGTTTGAAAACGATCTTGAAAAATCAATAAAGTTTTGCTTTGAAACTTCGTAGGCCTATTACGTTAGTCTGTAAGCCTAAGTGAGCTGTACCTTGTGAATTGTACCTTGCAAATAATCGCCATTTAGCCTATTGAACGATATTGTAATATGCAACCCTAAGGTAAAAATGAATTGACTGATAACAACTCTTCATAATATTTGACCTAATACGATTGACAAATAACAACCTAGCAATAAAAATAATATTCTTTTGCTATTGATATATTGCGAAAACGTTGCACAATGAATATTCAACCGAGCAAGGTGTTCGAGATGGTAACGCCTTGGAACCGCATTCGGGAGGTCCCATGTTCAAATCCCGTAGCCGGAAAAATTTCACATAAGTTTAGGTTTTTTCGTGGGTTTCCCAGTCGTAAAGGCAAATACCGAATTCACTTTTACATACCATGAATCATCCTCACCATTTCATCTTTCTTCATATCCATTTTAATTGATGTATATTTAATAAATTTTCTCCATAAAATACACTAACAATAGAAATAATTGACAATCAATAGTTCCATGGCGTAGGCTACCCTAGCCTATTGTAGACTGTAGACACAGATCCCGAACTCCTGATAGTGCTTCGTAGCTAAAAGGAGTATAGGCCTAAACACAGTTGAATTTAAAAATATAAATATAGGCCTAGACTAAACTTATAATTTTTATTTTGGAGATCATAGTCTACCCAATGCTCTTAAAGGAGGGGAAAATCAATGCATGGCATAAAGCTGTAGGCTTTTGAGACGGAACCCAGAAGAACTACCTGGTATGTTATCATCACGATGCTGTTCCTCCCCCGGAGAAAACACATACACAAACAAACATCGAATACAGAATGATCGAAAAAAAAAAAACTCGAACTCAGATTGACCTTGGGAATCGAACTAGACACCTCCCACCTCAGCCACATCACTCGGTCGTAACAATATTCCCTTTGCAATCGGTATCAGATTTCACAGCAAACGCCCGTTAGGGATATGGCAGGTCTGTGACATTTTTGGGATCACTTTGGTGAGATTTAGAATGATGTTAATAGTCTAATGGTCAGGGAAGATGTCGTGGATGATATCCAATCTGTCATTTACACTAACAGCATGGCAACACCAACATGGACTATTATTAGTCTATTATTACTTATAGATTCTGATGACCTAAAGTTGTTTAAAAAATGACCTATAAAATGACCCTAAATTTTTAAAAAAATACTTAATCATTGTAAAGAATGACCTAAAACTGATATTTTATTTACAAAAAAAATATTGCACGCACAAAGTTATAGACTAATTTGTACATGATTCTAAAAACTGTGAACGTAGAAAGGATGTTGTAGGTCTAAAAACTTTATTCTTGATTGGAGCATTAGAGAAGAAAAGTAAGAAAGTAGTTTTTAAAATAGATCCTACAAAAATGTTGCAACATACTAACCTAGTAATTATATTATCCTATGAGAAAAAATTACGACAAAAAAGGAAATGGCATGAAAATGACAAAATAATGACATAAAATTGAAATAAATGCCCTAAAAATATAAAATTGCACAAAATGACAAAAAAATGACCTAGTAAAAATGCATTTCTATAATATAGGGACCATGATTAGGATTCACCTATATAGGATAAAGGATACCCTGCAGTGACTGACTTGATCTTCGTATTCCGTCTACAATGTGTACGAGTTACAAATGTTTAGCGCCTGCTGATGAAGACTAGAAAACCCGCAGTACACGGATGCCGGAGAAATGGTCGCGTGAGCTAGGCGTTACAGAAGTGTAGCGCCTGTACAGGCCGATTAGAAAACCCGCAGTACACAGATGGAGAAGAAGTGGCTTCATAGGTACTATAAATTACTTTTAACAAATCATTTACTGCATCCTGAGTATTTTTTCCTGGAGAAAAACCATATTGAGCTGAGCTCATAATATTA
This sequence comes from Ectobius pallidus, assembly GCA_964059195.1. Lineage (NCBI taxonomy): Eukaryota > Metazoa > Arthropoda > Insecta > Blattodea > Ectobiidae > Ectobius > Ectobius pallidus. Next base: position 125,077,598 of record CAXKWD010000009.1, read on the forward strand.
TTATCAAAATATTTTCTTAATTGTAGCTGAGCACAACACCTTCATATATTTTCAAGTAATGGATACTATAGCAATTGCCCTGTAGTTTTCAGGGTTATTTATGTCATCTTTCTTGTATATAGGAACAGTTTTAGATATTTTCAATTCTTCAGGGAAATTGCCTGCCTTTAAACAGAGATGTATACATTTTTTATTGAGGCATATGCCTTTCGATGAATAAACATCATTTTACAGCATCTTGATGTTTAAAATTCAAATGTAACAGTAATGCATTTTTATTAATAAGCCTAAAAATATAATGCCTTCTTAAAAATAGTTAGGCCAATTGTATTTATTATTCTAATTTAAACGTAAATCTAAGTTACCTGTACCGTAAATACGATGCTTAAATAGGCGCTTAGGCTTGAAATAAAATTTAGGCCTAAACTAAAATAAAGTAAAGTTACGCCTAAGTTACGTCTTTTGTCCTGTTGAAATGTTATTGATTCAGCTCAACGATATCTCATATTTCGGCCTATTTTAACAATTTAGGCCTATAACGTTACAGTTACAGTTAGACGTAGTCTGTTGTATAAAGCCTTATTTTTTATGTGTGATATTACCTACTTTATTATATTTAAATATCCACCTTATACTCCCAATTAATGATAATCACTTTGTAGATTTGCCTATAGACCTACCTTACATTTATTTATTTTGATCAAAAAATGTAACAAGTAAGTTACTACAGAAACTATTCTGAATTTAAGATATTTACATTCTCTCAGTATATCCTGTAAAACATCATGTTATTTGTAAAATGTTTTATTAACTGTCTAAATGCTTTTATTATGACTGCTTAATGTGAATATTTTTCTAGAAGTACCGGTATCTAATTTCTTTATGGCCTATCAATTTGTTGCTTGTCTGAATTGGTAAAAATTCAAATCTTGTGTTGTTAAAATCAGTGAGAGTCAGGGGTGCCCACCCCCCAAACTTCAAGACTCATCCCCCAAACTTCAAGACTCATCCCAAACTTCATGACTCACCCCCTCAAACTTCATTGCTCACCCCCAAACATAATTGGCTGTCGAAAAGGGCGCCAATATGATATTTTCTAGGAAGAGGCAATTTTTAAATTAATATATTTTTTGTCGCTTTAACTTCTTGGGCCACTTTGTAACATTATATTAATAATATAATAAGTGCAACAATGACGTAGCCAGAAAATAATTGCGCGGAGGGTCGAAAGTGCCGGGGGGGTTTGGAATACACCCCCAAAAAGGGGGTCGGGGGTCCATCCCCAGAAAATTTTAAAATATTGAACTAATGAAAATCACATTTTACGCTATTTTAAGACAGTGTTTTATTAAATGGCCTACAATAAAAATTGTCTCCTAAGGAAACATAAAACACGAAAACGGATTTCCAGAGGGAAGTAAATAATGAATAAAACAAATAATATAAATGTTATGAGTTCAAAGTAGTTTCTACAGCCTAGAAAGAGAGTACCATTCGTTATAGGCATGCATAAAATTTTAGTTGTGTAAATTTAACATGTACTTCAAAAGATAAGAGCATTCAGATTTCAGGGCAGAATAATTGACAGGTCATACAGTATGGGTGCAATATAGAATGGCTAGAGGTTGAAGAGCTCGAGATAAGAGGTTGAATCCTGCTCTAATCCGATCCACTCGTCTGTTAATAACTTGTATGTACTACACTGACTCTTAAGCATGCCTCTTTTTATTACCATGAATCTGTCATCGTGTTATATACCAGTCAATCTCGAGTGTTTCCTACTCCAGATCATGCTCTGAACATCCGCAGTAGCCTACTGCATAGAGAACATTTTATGTTGAAGGGACAATAGTGAGAATTTGCAATCTCTTTACTCAGTTTTTCTCCTCCTTCCTTTCTATTTCTCCATCCCTCTCCCCCTCTCTTTATCATCCTCCTCCCTCTCTTTCTCCTCCTCCTACTTCTTCCTTCGCCAACAAATTACAGTTTTTGAAGTAAAACTTCTTTAGTGGCGGTAGAGGGTAAATCTGGAAAATCAGTCACACTAAAACCGTCACGAAATCAGTCACAATCAGTCACGAAATCAGTCACGAAATCAGTCACACTCTTACTTGTTTCGGTGCGGACTGCACAGAAAACAATCAACTCAATGATTAGGAGTAATCAAAGGACATTTTTCAGACCTTACTTCCTCAATGGCAATAGACAATTCCTAAGCAATCTAAAGGTATATTATCTATTTTATGGAACCCGGAGGTTCATTACCGCGCAAATCCAAAATTAAAAAAATACAAATTTCCAAAATTTAAAAAAAAAAACAAAATTAAAAACTATAACATCCAAAAATCCAAAATTTAATAAACAATAAAATCAAAAATTTAAAAATAAAAAAATTAACAATTCAAAGATCGAAAATTTAAAAAATCCAAAATTAAAAATTCAAAGATCCAAAATTAAAAAGTCAAAAATTTAAAATTAAAAAAGCCAAAAACCCAATATTAATAAGTCCAATAATGCAAAATTGAAAAAATCCAATAATCAAAAATTGAAAAAATAAAAAAATAAAAAAAGTTTTACTTCTGTCGCGTGGCGTTTCACGCACTCTTTTTTTTCTACTTATTTAGTAGGCCTACCGTCTGGAGGGATTTTTATATCTTTATAGGCTTATGAACCGATAAATTCCCTACTACGGGGAATATTAGGAAAACTCTAAATCATGAGTTGAAACCCTTAGGCCTATTTGTAACGAGAAATTCACGATCGAAGTGAATTACATAGTTTGTTCAGTGGTTTTTATTTAGTCAATCTTAATGCCATAAATTAGAATTAACAGTTCAATTCAATTTTTAATTGATTTTTAAAATATTTAGGGGTTTTACCTTTTGTAATAGGCCTACCCTTTTCAATTTTTTGGTAGAGGGGGTGCGAGATGTGCAAATCATACCCATTGAAAATTGATGATGGTTTTAAAGTTTGATAGTTGGTTTATTGTCTTAATGTTACATATAAAAGGTTTGTATAGGCCTACACTTTTTTCACATTTTTTTCAATAATGTGCATCCGAATGAGCACATGCTCGTGGCCAGGGCAATTAAAAAATTGATATAAAATAATGAAATTAACAATACCCAATGTTTTCTAATGTCTGCACATATTATTATGATTGTTGTTGTTATTATTATTACAGGCCTTTTTTTTTATTCTTATTCTTCTCAATTGAGGAATCTTCATCCTCACAATATGAAATTAGGTGAATACATATTTGTGTTGCCATTAAGACATGATTGATGTAATAGGCCCACAGGCTATTAGCGATTTCCTTAGCGGGGGTGGCCACACGCGGGCACGCTTGCTGGTTAGCGATTGTTTTATTGTCATGGGAACCCTGGCATCTGCATTTGCTGCTGCTTGTCTTAGTTTCCAGGCATTGAAGAACTCTGCACGATATGTAGCACCTTCGTGCAATAGTGTCACAAGGCCCATTCTCAAGTGTTTTGCAGGTCACTGGCCTTGCCGTCCCTCGTACCACCCGGAGCTCTTGTAACCGGAACCCGGAGCTCTGGAGAGGCGACTCGAGAGACATCTCATGTAGTACCCAGTCAGGTATTAGTATGATCACTTCCAAGGGAAAATAAAATACAACGGATAATATTGATGCAATCAGCTCAACAACCTTTATTTTGTGCTTAGGCCTTTCGATGTTTCTGTATCATTATTGATAAATTTCATCTTAGTGCCTTTAAGGGAGAATTTTACAAAGATAAGAGTTGATTTTTCGTCTTATAACCTCAAAAAATATAATAAGATGCCATAAATATAAGTTATAGAGTGATGTGGACAGCCTTTTACAATAAAGACAATTATTTATAAGTTTGCTATTTTTATTATGTAATAATTAAGTAAACAGATTGTTGATATATTCTAATGGTCAGTGAATTTATATGGTCTATATCAATTTTTTACCATTTTATGTATAACTTACATAATTGTCTATGTAAAAACTGCTTTTTATCATTTTAAAATTTTGTCTAACAGTTTTAATCCAATTAATTGAGGTAACATAATTTTTAGTTGTGAGTCAGCCGCCGTGCAGATTGAATGTGACAAGATGTGAACAGCGTTCTTAGGTCAGAATAGCCTTTTCTTAGAGCAATATGCAAGAGAATGATATAGGAAGCTGCTGGAAGCGTTGGGAATAAGGACATTCAGTACCGAACTTCGAGGGTTTTAAAGGTTGGGCTATGCGTGCTTTCATGCTTCCAACTACTGCAATACAGTAGAGTGGCACAATGCCGTCGTGTATGCATACTTATGGATATCTGCTCCATACTCTATCCTACCCCATAATCTGCATTGCAGATACATTCCATACCCTACTCTTTCATTTTTATAGGCTATTTCAAAGTGATCATACATTTTCAAAAAGAATAGAGTTGCAATGACTCGTATTTTTAGCAGACACAAATGCAATCTATCTTATTCTGCCATAATAATAATAATAATAATAATAATAATAATAATAATAACAACATTAGGCCTAATAAGTAGCCTACAAGTACTGTTTCAGTTATCACAACCATTTTACAATTCCCAGAAGTTAGGCTACTGTGGTATAAATATACATTTGCTCGAGAATTCTTAAAGCGAGTCTTAAGCCGTTTTCAAAGTGCAGTTGAGTATGGAGGGAGAATGCCACTTTTGAAGCTGGTGAAAGAAGACTCCTCCGTGAAGTAACTGTCACGTTAATAAAATATAAATATCACGTGACCTGGTACAGCCTGGCATCGCGTGCGGGTTTACATCTGTGTCATCGCATGATTCCTTCCCTGTTTAGCTGGACCAACAGTCAACCATTCCCATTAAACATTTTGTCAACAAATCCGCAAATTGACTTCTTCGACGTGATCGATTCTTGGTACCTCCCTAGAAATTTTCTAAGGTAGGAAGGTCTAAATTGAGTGTACTTTATCTGTAGGCCAATTTGATAAAAGAACATTGAAGCTGATCAAGACTATAGCCTACAAGGGCGTCGAAATGCTTGACCACATTACCACAATCCTGCACTCTACCACTGTGGTATAATGACGAAGGTTGATGACTCAGAAATATGATATAGTCCTTTCATAGATTACGGTAGTAGCAGTAGATTTAATGCTGCGGAAACATAATAACCTCAATACGAACAGTGTTGGCTGTTTTGACGTGTCGAAGGAACAATTTTTAGCCGTTAGCATGCAACCTTCATAAGTCTCGGCAGAAAGATCTTTGTCGTTTTGATCGTTAAACATCGCCCCAACATCTTTTAACATAATTAATCCCTAAATACAGAAATATAACCTTAAATTTTGTAAACGGAGTACCAGTGGTCAGAAAGCTTTCCCTCACGCTAGTGAAAATCCCTCAGCCACTGACAGTGTTTTTTAAAAGAATTTGAAATTATTGTGTTCCTATGTCACTTTACCATGGCGGTCAGGCTGTTGAGAATATAAACTCGTTTTCTGTTCGTACCATAGCTATCGTATAAACTACAAGACACTGCTCATTAGCAGGTGATTTTAATTTCTCTTAAAATCACGGAGCTTGTGGTTAGCGTCGCTGACGACGGATCTGTCGGCCCGGGTTCGATCCCCGGTACCTCCTCGGATTTTTCTGAGGTAGGGAGGTCTGGCAGGGGTGCACTCAGCCTCGTGATTCAAATTGAGGAGCTACTTGATAGAGAAGTAGAGGCTCCGGTCATGGAAACCACCATTAACGGCCGTGGGTGTCGGCATGCTGACCACATGCCCCCCAATCCTGCCATCTGCCTATAGGTAGATGGTCGGGTGGTAGGCCTTGTTCCTTCGGGGATGTCACGCCACGGAGTTTAGTTTTAAAATCACAGAAATGCAACTAAGGACAGTTTATAGCAGATGAATGAAAGTTGTGATAGAAATATGTATTATTATTATTGCTAGTGGAGGGATACTAAGGAGTAAAAGTAAAATAAACTTATTGCGAGGTAAGCATAGTGAAAAACCCGTAGCGTTTCGGCCAGGATTCATGTAACTTTTGCGGCCGGTCTCATTTCCTTAGGTAAGGTCTGCTTTTAATGACAGGTTTTGGGAGAGGAGAAATAGGTTCATCTCTTTACTGTAAATTTTAGATTTGGATATCATTAATTTAAAACTTCAATTGACTTCCAGAAAGTTTACCGCACACTTTATTTAGGCTTGATCAGGTCTTTCACCCCACAAAGCTGCCAACAGCAGGAATTTTGTGTTCCTTAATTTTGAATACTAAGCCTATTTGACGCTGGATATCCCTCGGGTGTAAAATCTCGCTAGTTATAGTGCTAAATAGAATGACCAGCAATGCTCCTTGTAGGCTAGTTAGGTCGTAGTGGCAGATATCTCTATGTTAGAGGCAGTTAGGTTAGCAACAATCATAGGCCTATTAGTTTAACAGTGGCATATTGAATCACATCCATTACCTTAAGTGGCATTTTAAATCTCGCTCATGTTTCCTTATGTTGGCCATTCTGAATCGCACGTGTGTCGTCATACACGCCGCAAGAGCTACATTAGCCGCAATTGGAACAGACTCTGAAAACCATTCCTCTACTTCACCTGAAAAGCCGCCAGTGCCTTTCTGAAATCGGGCGACCATAAAGACCATGAGTATGAAACGTAAAACGCAGTTACTCGCTATCCCGCTTATTTAAAAATACTTTTTAATAGGGATGGGTCTATACAAGACTTTCTCGATACTCGATACTCGATACCGATTAATGAATTTTTCCTCGATACTCGATACTTCGATACCGTCAACATTTCCAGTTTCAATAAATAGGTACATTAAAAATTAAAAGTTGAGAGAACTGTGTAATACTATCTAAATTAATTAAGTGTGCGTATTTAATGATACAAAATTTAATATCATCGGTAGCCTATAATTATTTCTAAACTCTACATTAAAACTAAAATTATTTTTTTAAATAGTCCACTTACAAGTTTTTGTTCAAAAATTACTAAATTTAATAAACTACTAAAAGCATAAAGATATACCGCATTTCCTTAAATTGCAGAATTACCAAAGTATCGAAAAATTACCGAGCAAGTTTTTCGAAGTATCGCTCGATGCCGATACCATGCAAGTATCGAGAGTATCGAGGTATCGAAAGTATCGAGGACCCATCCCTACTTTTTTATTATTATTTTCTTAAAGCCTACTCATTGTGACCTTAACAAATCACTTACAACTCTGCGCTACTGCTAGAAGAGTAGCCTGTATTTACGTGCCTGGTAATTGGATGAACAAGGGGAGCGCCCATTGATTTCCACCTGCCAGGAAGAAACCAGATGATTAAATCGTTTAGCGTGTATTAAAAATGTATTGGTAGCATTATAACAAGGGTCTTGATAATCAGACACAGCTGCCGTCATATTGCACAGTCAGCTGATTCACAACAACTGCTTCACCCTTCCTCCCGATCATTATTATTATTATGTGGTTGTCTGCGCAGAAGAAATACCCGGGTTCTTAAATTGTTAAATCCTCTGAAACAGGCCTATCCAAATATAGAGGAACTTGGGGAAAAATTTATTTAGATAAGGCGTTTGAGGCCGAACCAAAGCTACTTAATTTTGATTGATATTTACTGAATCAGTTGGATTGTCATAGGTAATTCCACGAGAGTTGACGAGTTTATCGATAGATTCGCGACTGCGCAGCAGTAGTATTAAAACTCGTTAAAATATGCCACATAGACTCTAAAATATTGAAATATGATGCATTTATCAAATTCACGGAATATGAAGTTATATGCACTATAAAATCATGTTCAAATAACTGAAATTTTCTACTTCTCAAACTGTCTTGCAACTATATTTTTGGACTCAGATTGGGCATCAAAACGTTTTTTAGTGCTGAAGTTAGGTTTCAAGGTCGAACACAATACTTCCTCTATCTGTAAAGTAAAGTGTTCCCTAATACAGGCCATGAAGGCCCAGGAAGTTCTAGGAGATTGAGGCTCCAAGATTCTCAGACAATCGACACATGAAGGTGGTAAGGTTCTCAGCCTTATGCACCGGCCACCTTTACCCCCAGGATTGCTCCTGGTACTCATTTCTGTTAGAGGCTGAATCGACCCCAGGACTATAGTGCCACCAGAAGGATTAGGACAATTGAAAAACTCCAATGACCCCATCGGGAATCGAACCCTCGACCTTCTGGTTTGTTGGGCACGCCTCAACCACTACGTATGGCGTACCCCTTCTCTACCCGTAAAAAAAAAAAAAGTAAATTGATCCCTATACAGGCCATGGAGGCCCAGAGGGTTCCAGAAGGTTGAGGCTCCAAATTTTGGACATTCGGCACGTGAAGGTGGTAAGGTTGTCAGCCTTACGCACCGGCCGCCTTTACCCCCAGAATTGCTCCTGGTACTCATTTCTGTTAGAGGCTGAGTCGACCCCTGGGCCATAGTGCCACCAGAAGGATTAAGCCAGTTGAAAAACTAATCCTTCTGGTAGTACTTAATAATACTAGGGTAGAGAAAACAAAAATGAGAAATAATCCGTACTGGATCATACAATTCATGCATAGAGTCCATGCCTAAATGGAATAAGCAGCACACTTTTGCTAATGAGAGAGATAGCTCTGTATTGCACTGAGCGAGACCAGTGTAATTGCCGTGGTGATAAAGATGAGTTGGGGAGGAGTCGTGGAAGTCTGCAGGTGTGAAGTGCGTGCGTACCAGAATGAGCCTCTCTCAGAACATTACATCATCACCTTAACAACTGTTTGTGAATAATTATTAATATTCAGATAGTTCCATTACAAAGAAAAACTTTATATATAAAAATAGGACTTTCTATACAGATTAGAACTAACTGCGGTATCTATGAATCGCTGCCAGGTATAGTAGCCTAGGAGTCTTCTTGCTAGCCATGCTAGCAAAGATTCTGGATTTGCAGCGATATGGTCACCGTATAGATTTATGACGTCAAGCTAAATTGGCTACGTCATAATAACCAATATGATAGGGAAAGCCAATATAAATTTTCACTATACTAATTTCACTTTAAGTTCAAAGTAGATGTAAACAAAGCCACGTGACAAGGTAGCGCCTCATTGGCTAGTGGACGAACTGTAACTTTTGCTGCTTTGTATGCATATTCTTGCTCTTAATAAAATAGTTCGGTTCAAACCGTACCTTTTTGTAGCTATTTTCGTGCAGAGAAATTTAAAAACACGTTTCTGAAGCAGATCTGTATATGAAACAAAATTAATTTGATCAGGTTTTCATGACGCATAATAACTAAGTGAACTAATTAAACCGTTACAACATATGTAAATTGTAGGCGTTTACGACAGCTGTGTGAATGCTCAAGTACGCCATCTTGGAATGAACTTGCCACAGTCCCTTCCCAATAACTTGGTAAGACCTGCTGAATATGCGTTCATTTATTTATTTATATCGGTTTTACAACACGTACGTGAGGACAAGAAAGTCGTGTGCTAGAAATTTCGTCAAAAGTTAAATGTAACTTACAGCTCTGATAGGATTGGGGCGGTTACAAACAGAAATTAATGAATTCAACAAGGAAACGCCTCTGAAGTGGGCAGCCAACATTGCAAACTGAGAGTAATTTTTTATACTCGTTAATATCTTCTTGTTAACTGTTTATGACTTTCTTAAATACTAATATTAAGCCTAATTTTGTACAGATGTATCGATCTTTTCAAAATAAATATCACATTTTTCAACAATGGTGCATGTCATAAAAAATATTTTAAAAGTACTATTGAGAACACTGGAATACACACAAATCCTCATTCCGTGGCGGGTAAAACTCCACATGGTTTGTCACATGCTCGGCGGAGTGGTACTTTAGAGTTTGTTTACATCTACTTTGAACTTAAAGTGAAAATAGTATAGTTGTATTTTTTTTAAAACATTTACGAGGAATACTAAACATTTTCTTAACAAAATCTTCTAGTGTTACTAATATAAGTTACTATCTTAATAGTAATAAGCATAAGAACATTCATTGTATTATTCAAGATGAAAGTTAGCTAGTGTTATGTTATGAAGACCATGCGGAATATATTCTGCTAACCTCCTTCTGCTAAGAACGCCTTTAGAAATGATCGTAGGAAACACCAAGGCTAGTCTTGAGGAAACACCATGTCTTCAAGGGACCAGCAGGAACCGGTCTGCATCAAATGACAGTGGTAGGTGAGGCTTGGGACGTGGCAGCCCTTTATAGATAATTTGCCAGGTTGCTGGCAGAGAATTTTTACCTGGCAGCGATTCATAAATACGGCGGTAAAACACAATAACTTTGAAAAATGATGTAATGTTAAATAATCCCAAAGAAACCTAATGATGGGCTTGCGGAGGCAGTAAGAATGTTTATCTTCTATATGTATACTGATTCCTCCCAATTTATGTAATTCTAGTGTGTTGTAAATATTCGCCCTGCATCAACTCATCATTCACCTCATCGTCATCTTCTACATATGTACTGATTGTTTCTGATTTATTGCCATTGTACCATGTTGTAAATATTCACCCTTCGCTAATTCATCACTCACATCATCATCATCTACATCTATACCGAAGTCTTGAAACCAAGATAGCAAACTGTATAATAATATTAGTCTATGTATTATCTGTATTCTCCCCAGTAGTGTAGCCTCCGGCTGTGGGACTCTGGGCAACTATGGTAAAAAAAAGTGGAAATAAACTGCCATAAAGTTTTTTATTTATTTTTTTAAAAATAGAAATAAACAGCCTGATGCTCGGCGAAAAGTCAGCAGGCTTTCATCCAACTTTGAGGATGTGTCACACTACATCAGATTACCGAAATTTAAACGATCCCTCGTGATACTGGGACATGTTTACAGTATTGTATAACTATGTTTATTTATTTTTTACAAAAGTGACCAAAATAAATTTTGTCCCGCTAGATTCGCGTTTTGGATCACTGTGCCTTGTTGACCTGCATTTGTCTGAGCTGAATGTAAAGTGTACCATACGTTTGCGCACTTAAAATAAAATCAGGTAAACTGATGTAACAAAGTGCCAGTATGTTTTTGTTTAATCAGTTATGACTGCAATTATGATATGCAGAATTTATATTTTTTTTAAATTGATTTCCAAGTTAAGCTCCAGATTTATTCATTAAGCAGGGCTTACGGAAGAAGAAAGATCTACCATCTCGGCCACCTGGGTCATTTTAACGGTCTAGTTGGATAAGCGCATGTAAATCAATATGTTTTTTGTCATAGCTACCTGTATTTTAATTTCCAAGGCCTTATAAGTTCACAGTAAAACAATAGGCTATGTTGTCAAGATAACTGATTTTCATTTTTTTTATAAATTCTTTCGAATACGTATATTACCATAAAATAGGCAGTAAATTGAGCATTACTCCGAAACAGGTCAACCGATTTTATCCATTATGAATAGACGTCTTCCCACGGACATTATAAATGTGTATACCAAGTTTCATAAAAATCCGGTAAAGCGTATTTGAGTTACCGCGTCTTTAAAATATACACTAAATTGGGTTTTACTCCGGTACCGGTCTACCGATTTGGTCCAATATCAGTAGACGTCTTTCCACGTACATTATAAATGGGTATACAAAATTTCAGGAAAATCCAATAAAGCATATAGACTATGAGTTATCGCGACTTCTTATATATTAACATAAAAACACTAAATTGGGCATTATTCCGGTACTGGCCAACCGATTTGGTCCAATATCAATAAACATCTTCCCATGGACATTATAAATGCGTATACGAAGTTTCATAAATATCCGATAAAGCGTATTTGAGTTATTGCGCCTTTAAAGTAGACACTAAATTGGGTTTTACTCCGGCACCGGTCAACAGATTAGGTTTAAATTCAATAGGGCACTTCTCATGGACGTCATAAATGGGTATACCAAGTTTCATGGATATCCGATACAGCGTATTTGAGTGATGGCGCCTTTCTAATAGAAATCTATTAAAATAGGCACTAAATTGGGCATTACTCCGGTACCGGTGAACCGATTTGGTTCAATATCAATAGGGTTCTTCCCATGGACATTATAAATGTGTTTTCCAAGTTTCATGAAAATCCGAAAAAGCGTATTTGAGTTATGGTGCGTACAGACACACGGACAGACAGACAGACGGACAGACGGACAGACAGACGGACAGACATTTTTTCGTCCACCACACAATCTCATAAAGTACCATACTGGCACTTAATAAAAGCCTCAAAAACGGAAGCGCCTAGTGACAGAATGATACTACCCGCAATACAGAAGTGCTTGGCAGTAGCCTATACATAGCTGAAAGGGGTTCACATGTCATCCATCGTGTACAGCAGGCCTACACGTTTATCCTAGACTGGAAGGTTCTCGGAGCTTTTTGGTCTGTAACTTTGGCTCTTTAGTTTTTATATAACCATGATACAGGTATCTTCTGTTAACCCACAATGCTGGAAATGAAATAAGCGATGCAATTAGAAGTGAAAGAAGTTATACAATTTCTTTTATAAATTCAGCCGGCCATAGGCCAATTTTCCTGAATTATTCATCTTGTTACCGTTTTGTTTTCCTTGTTTTCCATTTTTCCTTATTACACACAAACACCCATGCCCGAGTAGAGACTCGAACCCACATCCTCCTTCACCACGGCTACCGCGGCTGAGGAGATCGGCGTTCATGGTAACAGCCTGTGATTAACTTTACTATATTTCCTTATGTTTTTATTAAATAATTCAACACATTAGTAAGTGCCAGAATTATAAATAATTTAAAGTAAAATGTATGCAGAAACATTTTGACCACAAATAGCTTCAATGAGTTAGCTATTAAATTATATAATGAATTGCCAAAACATAGTAATAGTTTAAAACAAGCATTTTAAAGTATAAAGGAATAATTAATTTATCTTTATATGACATTAATGAATATTTATATTAATTTAAAGGTTGAAGTGTTTTTGCTAGTGTTGATGTTCTCACATTTTAGGTAATTTCCGTGAATAATTTGACTCATTTCTTATTTTTCTATTTATTAATATCTTCTGTCTCTGTTTCTCCTCACCTTTCATCGTTTATATCTTTATAGCCATACTTGTAGGCTGTGCAATCTGCACTTCATTTTTTCTCGATAGAATTGTAACTGATCTAAATTTATTTTATTTATTATTTTATGTTTGTTTTCTATTTGTGTGCAATTTCTTATGTCCCACATCTTATTTATAATAATTTGGACTAATTACAGACTAAATAAATGAATAAATAAGAAATTTGAATAAAATTAAAAAAAGTGAACATTTAATTAAATCTGTCTTTTTAAAGACCACCATGGAGCAGTCACGTGATGAGTGATGAGCAGATTGGCACAGCTGCATGGTCGGATAGGAGTGTATTGTGAGAAAGGGTTTGAGCAGCTTGCGACTGTCATTACCCCGCTACTGTGCTGCTGATATGGAATGAATGATGATGTCGTCTGCATAGAAAACTACGGGATAAACAGATGCACATGCCCTCGCGCGGCCTTGGCTCCAAGCTAGAAGGCACCTACACTAGATCAGGATATTAAATGTCCCGAGATAAATTTAATTGGGATGGCAATATCTCTTCAAACCTCTTAGAGTGAAATTTAATTTAAACTCTTATCTGGATCATATATTCAAACCATTTATTTATTCATTTTGGTTTTTAAAATTATGAATTTATTTACATTTCATTAAGCTATTCTCTATTTTCAATTATTATGCAGGCCTACTATTTATATGACCGCCGGCGTGGTCTTGTGGTTAGCGTCGCTGACTACTAATCCGTCGGCCCGGGTTCGATCCCCGATTTTTCTGAGGTAGAGAGGTCTGGAACGCGGTGCACTCAGTCTCGTGATTCAAATTGAGGAGCTACTTGACAGAGAAGTAGCGGCTCCGGTCATGGAAACCACCATTAACGTCCGTGGGTGTCGGCATGCTGACCACATGCCCCCCAATCCTGCCATCTGCCTATGGTAGATTACGCAGCGGTCGGGTGGTAGGCCTTGTCCCTTCTGGGATGTAGCGCCACGGAGTTAGTACTATTTATATATCTATTTAAGGACAGCTAACTACAGTCATCTCACATATTATAATGTTTTAGTAACTATAATCATGTCCCCCGCTGTGGCGCAGGGAATGCGTTCTCCTAGATTCTTGGCCAGGACAAGTTACGTAGGTGGGTTTTTCCGTGGTTTTCTCACATGAAAGATGAATGTCGGGTAACTTTAGGTACTTGCTTTCCCCAGATATCATCTGACCGTCATCATCATCTTCATCCCATTCGCGTCATGTTCAGAGTGTGTGAGCGACTGATGTGTCGTGTTGTGTCGAAGGTGGCTCCGGCATTGAGCTGATCGCTCATCTGTGGGGGCCTTCCATGTCCTTGTCTGGTCATTTTAACTATGTATGTGATACAAAGATAATTCCTATTCCTACAGGTCGCGGTCCTGTAAGGCGTGGGCTCCATAAACGCCCCTACATTGGGAGAAGTAAAACTAAGGGAAAGAAAAGGGATATAAAGATTATTGTTTTTATCATTATCATCATCATCATCTTCATAATTTAGTTAACAGAAGTATTACTACAGTTGGCTACAACCATGGGCGCCCATACCCGGGACAGGGGCGCAGTGCCCCCTAGCTCTCAGGGAAAGGATAAAAATGTATATTAATAATAATTATAGTCAGGTGTTTTTTTTTTTCTTTTAAGAGAATTATTTGAAAGTCAGTAGACATAAAAAGTTTGCAGAAGTTTTACCAATTCGACAACATGGAAGTAGAATCCATAGTGGATTAAAAAAGGGGGTCCAGGGGGTTCAAAATCTAAAATTCTATTTTTGTATATTTAAAAACATATTTATTAAATTAAACAAGTTTTGTTGGTGTGTCAAATATGATATAGCAGTTATTTTGTATTCATAACATAATGAGTAGGCCTATTATTTCAATTGTTCCATGTATTATATAACTTTTCTTATAAATAGTAGGCCTAATAGTATTATAACTTAGGTAACGATTTCTTGCTTACGGTGGCATGTCGTAGAGTACGGTAAACAAATTTGCTAACTAGTTTTTCAGTGCTAAAATAGCGTAAAATGTTATTTTCATTAGTTCAATATTTAAATTTTCCGTGGATGGATCCCCAACCCCCTTTCTTGGGGGTATGGCCCCCCGGCACTTTTGAACCTCCCCGAAATTATTTTCTGGATATGTCATTGTTGCACTTATTATATTATTAATATAATGTTACAAAGTGTCCCAAGAAGTTAAAGCGACAAAAATAAATTCAACCCCCCCCCCCAGAAAATTACATATTGGCGCCCTTGGCTACAACACCTCTGTTGGGAGTACGTTAAGGACAGTCTCACTATAATAAAAATACATTGGTTGTATTTGTTTATGTTAAAATAATTCGTTGGAAACTCCATACTTGACATTAATGTTAGGAGTGCAGTAATATCGATTGTCGAGAGCTCGCCTCCCACAGAGCATGCGCACACTAACAAGGCGCCTTCGCCGTCACGTTTGGATATTAATGTGCAAATAATTACCTGTGAAACTCAACCACCCAGATTTAACTCTCTCTAAACTATCTCTCAACTTTACTGTGAACAAGAAATGTTGTGAAATGATACAATATTCTGCATATTATAATGGCAGGTCTATAGTAAACTGCTATTGGGCCTATTTAGTTATTATTTTTTTATGATTATTATTATTGACATCATTGTCATTATCATCATTAGGGTAAGGGATTTAATGACCAAAAATAGCGAATAAATACAACAACAAAATCTTATGTCCTTATAGTATGAATAAATGTCATAAAATTAAAAAAAAAAAAAAAAAAGCAATAAATTATCCATTATTACTTAGGAGATGAGTCTTCTCTACATATATTGTGTGACTGTGAAGCTTTGTCCTCAATCAGACATTTTCTCTTGGGCTCGGATAAACTGAGACCAGATGACATAAGGAGAATGAATCCGAGATCAATCCTATCCTTGAAGCAATGGGACTTGAAAATGAGTTCTCCTACACAATGGGCCCAATTATGTGGCCTACATGCGCAGAACGGAAAGGGTCCGACCCATTTATTTTCATTCATTCATTTCATTATTACTAACTATGAAATGATGAGCAAAAAACTGGCAGAAAACGCGATTTTTAACAACAGATTTCGCTAATTCATTTTAACTGTGAAATTAATTATCTGCAGGTGGCCTTGTTCTGTTCCCATAGAGCTCTGGGCTTTTTTAGTTTTTCCTCCTGCCACTTGAGCGCGCTGCTCTCCACATTCAGGTATTGTGAACTTCCGGCTTCCTCATTCTTGTGTGTTTTCAGTATGAGTTTGGGACGGTTCTCCAATTTTACAGTGAAGGAGTTAAAAAGGATGTTATTCGAAGATGGTGCAACAAATATTTCAAAGTTAACGAAGCAAGAGTTGATTGCAAGGTGAGAAATCAAAGCTACCTGTCTTCTGAAACGTTTGCTAAAAGTTCTAATATGGTGCAGTATGCCTGCGGTCTCCAATATTTTTTTTTTCGATTTATTTTCATGTTTTTTTTTTAAGTGAAACTTCTTTAGCCGAGGTAGGGGTAGATCCAGAGCTTGTGTCACGCTCAAAAATCGTCACGAAATTAGTGTCACATTCAAAATCGTCACGACATTAGTGAGGTGTGACGGAACGGACTGCACAGAAAACAATCAACTCATTGATTAGGAGTAATCAACTGCTATACGATTTAGAGGATCAAAATTTTTAAAAATCCAAAATTAAAAAAATTCAAAGATCCAAAATTAAAAAATTAAAAAATCCAAAATTTGAAAAATAAAAAATCCAAAATTTAAAAAGTATAAAAATCGAATCAAATTTAAAAATCCAAAAAATTAAAATTTAAAGATCCAAAATTTTAAAAATCCAAAATTAAAAAATCCCAAACCCCAATATTAAAATGTCCAATAATGCAAAATTGAACAAATTAAAAATTAAAACAAGTTTCACTTCTGTCGCGTGGCGTTCCACGCATACTTCTTTTTTAACAAATGTGCATGAACTTTTTCGTATCATAGCTTTTTGAACACAATCTAATATACAACGCTGTTTGTTTTGGTTGCAGGTGCTCAGGCGAGAGAAAAATCCGGATAGGAACTTTGCCTTATTCGAAGTTGAGGTTTTAGAACCAGAAAGTACCCACGACTTTCCTTCGACAAATTTCTTGCCGATAAATTCATTCAAGAAAGAACTGCTTAAACTTTTCGACGAAGACTCCATAACCACTCGGTTCGAAAAGCATAGGGCAGGCAGCAGTATGAAAGCTGGCCGGACTCTAGCAATTAGAAAATTCATCAAGTCATTGAAGTGAACGTGTTGATGGACAAAAACAACGTTGAGTTTGCTATCTGCAAAGCACATAACCTAAAAATTTGTATGTGGTTTGTTTTTTATTCAATTACAATACAGATTGGCCATTTTATCGGTTACGAGAGAAATTTCGATTGACATTGACATTCTTAAATGTCAAAATAAATTGGCAACAAAAATTACACTGAAAAGATGAAATTCTAATTTAACATGCCTAAACGAGGTTAAGTTGGTCATAGGCTTATATATTTTTCTCAACATCTACTATATCAAAATTATCTTAATCACTCTAGAAAACATGAAATGCTCACCATAACTGCTCACAGGAACGTTAAAATCATCTTCTGTGAAGTGACAGCTGCAAACACGAGAAAATTGGGAAGGTGTTTTTCCATGGCGTAATTTTACCATCCATTCTTGGAAAAAAGCCTTTTCTTTTGGAAAACTGTGAAAACTAAGTCCTCAATTTTTGTTTGCAACGGCCGAACAGCCGGAAACATAGCAGTTAATCGGCATAATTACTTCCAAAACAAGACACAAGCACAGAACTGTAGTGTAAACAAGGGCCTCTGAGATAACCGGAAGTGGATAATACCTCATTCTCGGCGGCCATCTTAAAAGCGCAGAGCTCTATAGTAATCGGGTTAGGAAAGAGCATTGCTGAAATAATTTTTTTCTGTCGATATGCCCGCTTTTCTTGATTCATTTGTTTATAACGTAGACAAATGGCGCATAGAGATCTGATTCTTTTGCATAGGTGGATAAAAGGGTAAAATAAATGTAGCCTTATCTTGGGAAACCAATGATTTCTTTGGACGAATCTCACTAAATGGTGGTTTCCATGACTGGAGCTGCTACTTCTCTATCAAGTAGCTCCTCAATTTGAATCACGAGGCTGAGTGCACCCCGTTCCAGACCTCCCTAGGCCTACATCAGAAAAATCCGAGAAGGTACCAGGGATCGAACCCGGACCGACGGATCTGTAGTCAGCGACTCTAACCACAAGACCACGCAGACGGTCGAAGAAACTCACTATTTTTTTATATTTTGGGCCAGGGAACTCGAATCTGAGGTTTTTTTCCCCCCGGACAGCGCTTTCTAATCGTGAATGCTCATCGAAGTAGGATGTTTAACTTTGTTAATCATTTTAGTTGTTCGTGAATTATTTAGCCTACGTAAGTATTTTGCTGTTAAATAAAAGGTTTAAAAACGTCCAGCGTTAAATTAATAAACGCGGGCGAAGCCGCGGGCACCTGCTAGTTGAGCATAAAACAAAGAACGTAATTAAGGGGTGGCATATCAGATTACAGATTGTTGTGGAGAATCGTCATTCCATTCTGTACTCAGTTTGAAGAGCTTCAGAAAAAGTAATCAAAACATTTTCCCTTGATTTTCGTTTGGTAAATCTGTGAGAGCCAAATAAATACCTGATGTGAAAAACATAACTTCCTATACCTTTAATATATTCCAGCGTAGAATATGTGACTATATTGCAGCAGTATGCATCCATTTGTTTCGATGTAATACTTAAAAAAACAAAAGTAGATAAAGCAGATAAAGGGAATACTTTGATCATAGTCAACCAAAATGATTATGTAGAAAAAACAAAGAAGCTTATAGAAGTGTTAAAATTTACTTTTATGGGAACCATTTTCCACTAAAATTTTCCTAGTTGGTATCAATCTTATAACCCGCTAGTGATTTTACTTTGTGAAGGCTTAGCTTATAATAAAATATAAATTATAATCTGAAAGAGTTAAGAAAGTTTATTTCAGCTGAGTCTTTTAAGATTAAGCTATTCAATGACATCTTCGGCTTCTTTTGGAGACCACTTCGTTAACCACTGTTCTTATTTTACCCTATTGCACCTAAATACTATCTGGATTTGCAAACACATATAAAAATAATAAGTAAACTTTTTAAAAAAATAAATGGCCGATCTTTTCAAATTGGATTTGAATGCTTGAATAAGTGTTCAAGAAAAATTACTGTAGTGCGAGATATTAGTTTTGTCATAGGTAACCCCACGAGAGTTGACGCGACTGCGCAGCAGGAGCGAATTTATCTGATGAAATTAGTCAACTCCTAACAGCTCCGAGATCATGGCATACTATGAATCAACCATTCATGAATCGATTCGAGTTACCATGTCCACGTTGTGACCAGTGCTACGATTCGGGTTACCATGTCCATGCTGTGACCAGTGCTACCAATTGTGCGTGTAAAACGTAGTTAACTTCATTCAGGTAAGCTAACAGCAGAACAGAATAAAAGCACACGAACTGGCTTGCACAGATTTGAAATTGTGTTTTTAATCAAATTTATATTATTTCAATTTCCAAACAAGGTATGTTGTATAAAATAATCTGTTTTCGTGGTGCTTAATGGCAACATATGATGTATTAATAACTGCACACTGATGCTTTCGTGTCCAATAACGAGCAGACAGTTTTACCCGATAAAATGCCATCCTCGCGATTCCTACAAGAATAGGTTACTGCAAGATAAACGGTCGTGATTGGTCCGAGGAATTGCTAAACGTTATTGGTCAATACCAAACACGGAGCGTAGGCCTATGAGTGGAATAGTCATAGGTAATCCCACGAGAGTTGACGAGTTTATCGATATATTCGCGACTGCGCAGCAGGAGCGAATTTATCTGAGGCAACTCGTCAATTCGAGTTGGATTTATTAAGACTATTCCATGAATAAAAATCCAACAGATTATACAAATAATAATTACTTTCGTGCTTTATTCTACAAAAACAAAACTAACAGCTGCGAGATCGCGGCATACTATGAATCAACCATCCATGAATCGATTCGAGCTGTTTTGGTGTAATCAGTGCTACCACCAGTGCATATAAGACATAGTTAACTTCATTCAGTTAAGCTAACAGCAGAACAGAATAAAAGCACACGAACTGGCTTGCACCGAATCGAAATTGTGTTCTTATTCAATGTACATTTCTATTATTTCAATTTCCAAACAAATTATGTTGTATAAAATAATCTGTTTTCGTGCCGCTTAGTGGCAGCATCTGACTATTAATCACTGCACACTGATCACTTGCGTCTCCAGTAACGACCAGACCATTTTACCCGATAAAATACCATCCTCGCGATTCCTACAAGAATATTGAAAGATAAACGGCCGTGATTGGTCTATATCCGAGGAATTGCTAAACGTTATTGGTCAATACCAAACACGGAGCGTATGAGTGGAATAGTCACAATAAATTTTGAGATTTTTACCTGTAATCATCTTCTGTGGTGCTGATGTAGTCTGGGGGAATAAGATGCCAGGTGGGGTCGGGGTCATGCCCCCCAGTATAGCAGTCCACGTCGTAGCCCGTGCTACACATCCCGAGCATATCACTCTGCGAACTGTACAATCACAGGCTGCAATGTGTTATCAGGTTGCCAAGGTGTCTTATCTGTGTCAACTCTGGCTCCTGGCTTATCACGATGGACACAACCCATGCTCTAAAAAATAGCCACGTAACAAACACTCGTTTTCCTTTGTTACACTTTGAAAACATATTTTTTTGACGTCAATAAAGCATTATGTTTTCTGCCCGTGGTTGATCATTTGAAGAAGCTTTTTAAGTTTGCTTCAACTCTTAGACTATCAATTTTTATGTTTCAAGGGGTGTTTCTTCAGTATGAAGAAAACGCGTTTTTTTATTCATTTTTTTTTTTAAATCTAGCATGCTGTTGGACACAAAGGAAGCAGACCTAAAGTAGGTCTGATGATTTCAATAAATAATACATATATTCTCTCCCAAAATTGTGGAGCTGGTTTCTAATAGAATCTACGTATATATATTACGTAGTAATAGTAATTGTAATATTGTAATTTCTAATTTTATGGGATACCGTAGTTTCTATTAAATTTATAATAAAATTACGAAAAAATGGAAGAAACAATTTAAATTGCGTATTAACTTAAGAAACACTTACTTACTTACTCAATGGCAATAGACAATTCCTAAGGAAGCTAAAGGAATATTATCTATTTTATGGAACCCGAAGCTTCATTGCCGCGCTTACCTAAGCCCGCCATTCAACCCTATTCTGTGCTACCTCCATCCAACCCTCCCTTTCAAATCCTACTTCTCTTAAATGTATCCTAATATTGTCCTCCCACCTACATTTAGGTCTTCCAAGTGGTCTTTCCCCTTCGGGTCTCCCAGTCAATATTTTTTAGATATGTGCAAAACATAAACACTTAATCACTGTGTTAACTGACAAGAAATACGCTATGAGCCTAATCAATGCGTAATGTTTTCTGTGAAAAACATTTAGGGAGTAAGAAAAAATATATAATTTAACCCCAATAGAAATTAATGGTAGGTACAAGAGATACAATTCCTCACCTTTGGCCTTCTTACTTAAGACTTTTTATCAAACGTCGTTGCTACCATTATACAAAAAAAATAATTTATTTGAGCCTTAAGTTATAATTCTACTGTTATATTGTCGTACTTTTATTGCATAATTTTCGTATTATGTTTGCTTACATTTGTTATGTTACTTGGTTTTGTACTTAGGCCGCTGGAATACAGACTGGAGACAGGGCAGCAGTTTTGAAGTTGCTGGAATATTTTTTATGGAGCAAAATCTGTCACTTTCTATTCTAAAAGCAAATTATTCAACAGTATCTAAAGAAATTCACATAGTAATACTGTGCAAAATCATTTGTATTTATGAATGTTTCTCTTCACTTCACAGTGACTATAGTGTTCGGTTACCTTTTCAAATTCATTAAAATGTAGTTTTTATTATTATATGCTGGATACTTTTGGTCCTCTAAAATCGTAAACAGCTGTTAGTAAATAAACAGACCCCCACCCCAAAATGCAAGTCAAAATTACCTGAAATGGGTAAATAGATATTTAAGCATTCATAAACCACAGATTATTGTCTCAGACGACATTACACGAGAATATTATAGGAGAAAAAATCCTCCGACACTGGGATTTGAACACAGGGCCTTTGGCTATTCGCGCCAATGCTCTACCAACTGAGCTAAGCCGGAGTTCATTTCACAGCGCCAGATGGAACCTCTCTCCTATGATTAATTGCCCTAATGGTCTACCTCACAGGTATGCAGTACTGTGAGGCACGCTAAGTAGTGATTTTTGTGACCGGGTTCCTACTGTTATTGTACAGTTAACATTCAACATATATAATCACCCATGAACCACAGATTATTCTCTGTTGGACATTAGATATTTGCCTAAATAACTATAAAAACAGAAATCTTGGGTACTTAAAAGAGTAGAGATCAACATAAGGAAACACAGACAAGAAAGCAGGAAAAGGGTGTAGATTTGTTTACTAACAAATCTCCAGTGTATGATAACCAGAGCTTGAGAGTACCTGAAATAGTGACTTTATAATGTGGGCTATTATAGACTCTCAAGTTGAATTACAGCATTTTAAGTAGCGTTCAGATTATCTGCAGGGATTGCTGAGTTTGATTCGCAAATGCTCCTCTGTGCCAGATACTACTTGAGGAGAGATAAGATAATCCTCAAGTATCTTTTAAACGGTTCTCCACACACAGGTTACTGTGACTTTACCTCCAATACATATGTGTGTTTTCAGTATGTAACCTCAGATAAGGTTTCATAAATTCAGGATTATCATGCGATTTTACCTCATGGCCTACATAAATTTCTATCAGTATACTTTAATCAAACAGCAGTTCTAAACTTCCTGGCTCTGTTCCACGCAAGCCATTTCTGAACGTTCTCACCCAGATAGCATCCAGAAAAATAAGGTACCTACCCTTTGTCATGACTGAAAAAATGACTTTTTCAGAAATATACTTATTTACTGAACTTCTTTTTTCATTTATAAAATAAAGTTCATCGACATTTTTAAGTACCTCATAAGCTATAATTTTTCATAAAGTAACCAATTCAGATTTGTTGTGTACGTAATACATCCGAATGAACAAATCTCGAAATTTTCAAATTAGTAGGTTAAGTAGAAGCTGAGAAAATATACCTTTTATATAGAAAAAGTAAACGTACGAGAAACGAGCTTCCAAATTAAAATATCCCTGCTTCATAGCCTGGATCTTCTCAGAAAAATAAAAAATAGCATGTATAGAATTGTAGTTCAATTATGTATGATACACCATTTTAAAGAGGAAAGCCCGGAGAAAAAATACAAAATTAATTTTAAAAATCTAATTTCTTCCAAAAACCAAATGAACTTCGAAGTTTTTATTCCCAGGAATACTCCTGGTATTCATTTCTGTTCGTGGCTGAATCGACCCCAGGGCAATAGTGCCACCAGCAGAATTAGGTCAATAGAAAAATCTTACAGACCTCATAGGGAATCGAACCTATGTTTTAAGTTCTTCTTGTCCGACAATACTATAATATTCTAATGGCATACAAGTAACTTAAGATAACATATCTTAAAGTGTGTTAAGTATCTTGAGAAACTCTGATAAGCATATGTGAAGGAATGTGTGGGTAGTGTTATTTGTCAGATTTGCATTTGATAAATTTTTTATAATATATTACCACAAAATAGGAACTAAATTAGGCATTAAATTAGGTCATCCGATTTGATTCAATTTCCCATGGACGTTATAAATGCGTATACCAAGTTTCATGAAAATCCGATAAAGCGTATTTGAGTTATCGCGCATACAGACAGACGAAGGGACGGACAGACAGACGGAGGGACAGACATTTTCCCGTCCCCCACACTCTCATAAAGTACCATTCTGGCACTTAATAATAAATGCCTGAAGTTTCAGGCTCTAACGATTACATACTTTGCAGTAAGAAATACTTAACGCTACTTAAAACAAAGGCATATTTAGAATTATGGTAAATCTTAGAAGATAGGTAAATTAGTTGATTTGATGAATATGTATATTTTCAAGTTTATAATTATCGTTTTGGTGTCATAATGCGCTTGAAAAATCGACAAACGTGGAAAAAATGTACATCACAGCCAAAGAAAATCCGTTGTAATGGAGTTACGCTATAGTTCTTTTATTGGGGTATCGCCTGGTGTTTATGCTTCACGCAGTACACAGGTGGTGGAGAAGTGCTCGAAACAGCCTTGGCAGGGGAAATACAGGAAACTAAATTAGATGCCGTTCTATCACTTGCAGGGATGGCTTTGAAAATATGGAAAACGCACTGGCTTCGGCCGGGTTATATTTTAGGTAGCCCAATAGTTCGGACAAAATTAGCAAAATTGTCCCAAGGGGGTCGGGGTTGAAATTTTGAAAAATTTATATCTCGGCCCCTATGAAGTATAGAGGGAAACTTTGTTTGAATTAATTAGAGTACTCCCTATGGAGTTCACAGTGACACCAACGATTCGGGGGTTTGGGGGGTACGAGTGGGGGATGGGGGTGGAAATTCAAAATGTATGAAACCATGTCTTGTGGGGTATCGCTGAAAAGCACTTGATGAGTACTCTACAAATCAATAACTAGTTTCTCGACAGTACTCCTAAAAGGCGAGATTTGAATGTTTGAAAAATTGCTCTTTCCTCTTTTTTGCAGTTATTATTGCGGGTTTGTCATGCCAAGGCTAAAGAAGAAGAGTGCTGCGCAGCGGCAATAAATTAAACCAAAAGCACCTCGAAATCTACCTCAGCCTGTAGACCTGCCTAAAGGGATTTTTTATTATTTGATCGGCCTCGGTCTAGTGGTTAGAGTTAATGATTACTAGTTATGAGATTCTGGGTTCGACTTCCTGTTCAGCTAAGAGGAATGTTATGTTTCGCTGACCGACATGGCCTGATTAAATATTAAGGCCCCCTCGTCTCATTGGGACATTGCAGGTGTCCCAGCTAGACAAATGACCACAAACCCTACTAGGGAAGAAGAAAAACATGTATAACATATTACAAAACTAAACTAAACTCCGTGGCGCTACATTCCTGAAGGGACCAGGCCTACCACCCGACTGCTGCGTCATCTACCATAGGCAGATGGCAGGATTTGGGGTATGTGGTCAGCCCCACGGCCGTTAATGGTGGTTTCCATGGCCGGAGACGCTACCTCTCTATCAAGTAACTCCTCAATTTGAATCACGAGACTGAGTGCACCCCGTTCCAGACCTCCTTACCTCAGAAAGAGCCAAGGGCCGACGGATTTGAAGTCAGCGACGCTAACCACAAGAAAAACGGCGCACCCAGTGGCGTAGTGGTTGAGGCACTGCGTTAGAAATCGGAAAGTCGCGGGTTCGATCCCCGATGAGGTCGTTGGAGTTTTTCAATTGGCCTAATACTTCTGGTGGCACTTTGGCCCTAGAGGTCGACTCAGTCTCTCTAACAGAAATGAGTACCAGGAGTATTCCTGGGGATAAAGGCGGCCGGTTCGTAGGACTAACAAATGTCTCAATCTGAAAGCCTCAAACTCCCGCGTCTCCACGGCCCATACAGGGATCACTTTACCTTTTTAAGGTAGATTTTGAAGAAAAATCTACCTATTGCAATCGATACCATGTCATGACTGTCGAAAAATAATTATTTCTCATATTTACGTTTCATGACTCCCTAAGTACGAAACCACAGCCCATTCATTTTTTTTTTTTTTTTTGTAAAAAGAAATATATATATATACATATATATATTTATTTATTTATTTCCAAAAGGCTTGGAGTAACGTTGTAATGGGATCATCGGAGCCTCGCCGCAGCATATCATGGTGCTAGATGTCTATGGAGATTAATTATTGGAGTGGGGATGAAGCGAGGGAAGTAGTGGGAGCGACCATATAGACATACTGTACATGTATTATGTCTGTTAGAATGAGATTGTTTTAAGTATTTCACACAAAAACAGACTGTACATAGACATACCCAGGGGACAACTCGATTAGATAGGCAGCCTATTGGTGAATTATCTTTTCACGTTTGTGTGTTAGAGAAGGGTGTTATCAGTACAGATAACCTGCACGTCTCTTTAGTTGCAACCAACATCTTTCTCATTTCTGCAATACTGTACCTGAAAATTTCATAATCACGACTGCATTCCACTTTTCCCACGACAGTTCCGTTTTTTTTTAATGTCCCGCTGTCCTGAAAGCTCTATTTGAGATGCTAAAATGTCCCTTTTTTGTGATTCCAATTGGCCAGTGTATTTTACTCTACATTAATAAAAGTTGCAACTTGCAATTGTGAAGGACTTGCTCATTGTCAAAACACACTTTAATGGGGCATCATGTGTTGATTTTTATGACAAAGTTTCAGAATAAAACGAACTTCTTGATAAAATACATAGAAGTTAAAAGTAGGTCTACAGTGACAATGAGGCATATACTTCTGTGGAATAAATTGTCTACATCAGTATGCAGACAAAAATAAAGACAAAGGTAATTTTAAAAGTTCACTAAATTTAGTGGATGAAATTTTTGGGCCTTCCCCCCCCCCCCCCACATTTGGACACTATATAATAGAAAGCATTAAGGAAGTCTACATTATATAAAGTAAAGTGATCCCTATACAGAACATGGAGGCCCAGAGGGTTCCAGGAGGTTGAGGCTCCCAGATTTTGGACATCCGACACTTGAAGGTGGTAAGGTTGTCAGCCTTACGCACCGGCCGCCTTTACCCCCAGGATTATTCCTGGTACTCATTTCTGTTAGAGGCTGAGTCGACCCCAGGGCCATAGTGTCACCAGAAGGATTAGGCCAATTGAAAATTCTAAACGACCTCATCGGGAATCGAACCCGCGACCTTCCGGTTTGTAGCGCAGCGCCTCAACCACTACGCTACGACGTACCCCAGTCTACATTATATACATTTTATAAATTGTAAGTTATTGTAAGTAACTAGGCCTATATATTGGATTAATTTTATTTATTTATTTAGCCAGGTAGAGATAAGACCAACAGGTCTTCCTTTCCCCTCTACCAAGATTCCAAAAACTACAAATAGAATACAAAGATTATTACAAGAAAAATACAATGAGAAATATAAAATAACACTGATATTGAAGGTATGATATGAAATTACCTGAAAAATGCCAAATTTAGTTAGTTGCACAATGAAGGAAATGCTCACCTTAAGGGTGTTGGTGCAACTTAAAGCATTGAAATATTGATCATACAGTATTCAATCCTTTTTTTTTTTTTTTTTTTTGTACACATGGCTCATACAGAATTGCCAAACTGAAAACACAGTATTTTAAAACATAATTTGTTTGAAAATATTTAACATCCAATTAAATTTATAAATTAATTATTGAAAATATCAGAATTTAGAGTTTCCCTCTTAACTGAAACAGTCTTTAACATTTTAATTATTTTTTATTTTTATTTTAGATTGAAAATATTTTTAAGGCAACATATTTAAAAGAATGACATGGTGTTGGCCATTTTTGTAAACACCATATCTGGTAATCTGCACAAAAATTCATTAAAAAAATATGTTCAGTAGTTTTTTAATTTCTTGGAAATAGTGTTATTAAAACTGCGAGAAAGGCTTAAACATATAATGTTACATTACAAAACTAGATGATAGCTGCTTACAGTGAAGCGCAGCATCCATAACTTTAAAAATGAATAATGTAGATATTTAAATAACTTTTACACCAAAATGAAATTAAAAAGGTGTCGCATTAATTAATTTTTTCACTGCTACTGTCTCATAAATGCATCACTTCAAACAATTGTTTAATGCAGGCATATAAAACAAATAGGGTTATCTTTCTTTCTTTATCGTAGTTTCACCTCTCCCTTTTAGGATTTAAGCAACCCAAGCCGCCTGGGCAAATAGGGTTATGCTTATATAAAATGTAAGGATTTTTATCTGCATATTACGTTTGTTATTTATGGAAGCCAGCTATGCTACTGAAATTATTTTCATTGATTTCAAACTTTGAGTCCACTAATCATTTCACTTGATGATTGCTTATATAGTCATACAAATACAGCTCTGAAAGGGTTAAAAAATTCATTTTGAAAAAATCAACTTTTTGAAGATGGTAAGCTGGACGATCACAACATTCCATCTTGTGTCGCCATCCGGGGTGTGAAGAGCCAGAAACTTTTGGGCATGTTCTGTGATTTTGTCAAAAAAAAAAAATTAATACTTAGAAATACACGACACTACAAGGTCAGGTCCAACATTGGAAATGCTCTCAGAAAAGCTAAGTGGGAAGTACACGGGGAAGTACACTGTGTTTCAGAATCTGGTGGCAATAGAAGGGCAGACATCGTAGCCATCAAGAAAGAAGTAGGCCGAAGGGAAGGCATTCATCCTAGATCCTATGGTCAGATTTGAACAGAATGACCAACAAGCCCTACGTGTGTGTGAAGAAAAGGAGTCTGTATACTGACCATGTATTCCTCACCTAAGTGAGAGTTACAATGTACCCATTACAGCATGGGAGATAAAAGTACTTTTCTTTGGAGCTCAAGGCACAGTATTTCCAAGGACACAGAAGACACGCCAACACTATACGGCTTTCTTGCGGAGGACATAGTTAATTGTTGTTTAAAAATATTAAGAGACACTCTTTTCATTTTGGACATTCATTTATATAATGTGAATTGTTTGCAAAATTGCTGATATGTTTTCTTTTACAAGGATTGTTATTTTTTATGTAAAGAGTAATGTAACTATTTCTGGATCTTCAGGGTCTCCCAGTTAGCTGGGCAGATGTTCTTTTAAAGTATACATATATACAGTGCTTTTTCTGGGGGTACGCGAGGGTATGCATACTCCTTAAAGATTTCTCCAGTTTCATATAGGAGAAAATGAGTAATTTCCACAATTTGAAATCTAACTAAAGCGATTATGCACATTGTTTGAATTAAAGTAGCTATTTTTAGTGTTACATTCATTAACTACATCACAGTTTTCGAGAGGTGGAGCCTGACATTAACTCTGCAATCAGGAAAACAAGTGAGCACTACAGCATCGTTACAATGGTAACCATGACTAAATTGCCAATGTTAGTGATTCAACATTAGCACATGCTCAAACGTTTGTTGTAACTTATCCCTTTCCTCTTGGACTGAAATTGCATTTATTTGCATTAATGATGCTATGTCACATTAGTGTACATGGACGTACCACCAGAAACATGAATGATCTACACAGACCAAATAACTCGTTAAAACTCTTTCAGAAGGGTGCTTATTATTCTGCAATACAGATATATAACAAGCTTCCAAATAACATTAAATTACTATGTATTCAAAGAAAGAGCAAACCTTTCAAAACATCTGTCAAGGAATTTTTAATAACTCACACCTTCTACAATTTGGAGGAATATTTCCAGCTTGGATAAATTTGGCAGCTTACAGTTTCTGTATATTATTGTTATAGCATGCATGTATTTTTTATCTGACGTGTTCTATATCCTTGAGCCGCGTTCAAACTTAATCTACAGGACGAGATATCTACATCTACATCTACATCTACATCACTTTGTCTCTGGCTATTCTGTAGTTTTATTTCACGTGTTAAATTATATGTGCCCTTGTGAAAATGACTCTGTATACAGTATATACATGTCAGATGATCAGCAATAATATCGTGTACCCTTATATTTTGTACAAACCAACTCCAAATATAAAGGACTATAAGTTGAGTTCCCTTATGTGTTTGTGAAAGGTGCAAGAAACCCTACGAGCATATAGCGGACTAATTTGCAGCTTACAAGTAGAATCGATGTGTACAAACTGAGTCAACCTCAGAGTTTTAAAGTCATATAACCTTATGCATAAGTGTGCAATTTCATTTTAAATATATGGGTAAGTTTGGCAATCTTCAATCAAGTCAAAAGCGAAGGTACCCCTTAAATTAAATTAAAACTGACTAACTGGCTAAGTGGCTAGGCTGAAATCCTATTCTTGGTGATCAGAAGAAGCATAAAAGTATGTAAATAGAGGCCCAATATAAACTCCTGTCTGTTAAAAAATGCTATTACTTTATGGTGAGCTAATAGGTGCGACCAATGGTGAGTTAAATTCAATAGAATTGCAAATAATTTAACTTATTTAATTTATTTTTTACTATATTTTATGTTCGTTTGGTAATTGTGTGCAGTTTCATATGTCCCATATCATATGTATTATCAGTAGAAATGATAATAAAATATATTTTTCCAATCCGTATGTGGCCATACAGCACAGTGATATTTTAATATCACTTCCCTGTACGGTGCTGCCACGTACGGATATGTTTGAGAACTAATCTTGAATTAGTGCTAAACTTTTCCACTAGGTAGCAGCTCGTGCTCTATACGTATTGTGCTGCACTCTTTAGTCAATATTTTCACCATCCATCAAATGTCGTAAACATGGCGGAAGTTATTGTGGAGTTGATATGAGTGTGTTCTCTATCTGAATTTTAACAAAGTCTAGTGAAAAATTGAACGGAAAATAAGTGGATTAAGTGCAATAAAGTTTAGTGTTCAGTTTTAGCTCATGTTTTCTTAATTTGTGTCTACGTTGAACGAATATAGGCCATGAGAAGTGGACCAACATCAAGTTTAATTGTTTCGGTGCGCCCAGAGGACAAGTGTCATAGTAGCAACCACCTGGCCATTCATGAAGCTACATTTCCGACAGTCGGAGAAATAAAGTCGTCAGTGTGTTGGATTTCAGTGGGAGGATCCCGAATCCATCCCAGAAGCAACGAATGCCTCCATTATTGACGTCCATGGAACACACCAAGTCGGCTTACGGGAACAGCAATGGCCGAGACGAAGTCTGCAGCAGCCGTACCACAAGTACCATCAGCACCGCTCAACAGACGAGCAATAGCAGCAGTCCTGTCAAACACAAACCGAGTCCTGTCAGAAAAGGTGATAAAAAGGGTAGCATCGTTTCCCTTTGGACAGCCCTATACGATTATGAGGCGCAAGGGGAGGATGAACTTAGCCTACGGAGAGGGGAGATCGTTGAAGTTCTATCTAAAGATTCCAAAATATCGGGGGATGAGGGATGGTGGACTGGGAAGATCGGTGACAAGGTGGGCATCTTCCCGGCCAACTTTGTGGCAGAAGACGTCATTGATCATGTGTCAAGTGTCATAGGGGATATTCAACCCATTGAAATAGATTTTTCTGAATTAGACTTGGAAGAAGTAATTGGAGTGGGGGGTTTTGGGAAAGTGTACCGTGGGTTCTGGCGGAATCAGGAAGTGGCTGTAAAGGCTGCCCGACAGGACCCAGATGAAGATATTAGTGTGACTTTAGAAAATGTGCGTCAAGAAGCAAAACTTTTCTGGTTACTTAAACATGAAAATATTGTGTCTCTGGAAGGTGTGTGTCTGCAGATGCCCAATTTGTGCCTGGTGATGGAATATGCTCGTGGTGGTTCCCTTAATCGTGTTTTAGCAGGACGCAAGATTCGACCTGACGTTCTGGTTGATTGGGCTATTCAGATTGCCAGGGGCATGAATTATTTACATAATGGAGCACCAATTTCACTCATTCATCGAGATCTCAAGTCATCAAATGGTAAGTACTATCATGGGTCTAGGGTATTAATATTAATTTCATTTGCCCATTGTTTCTATTAGGTCTGTAGCCTAGGTACCATACCATAAGTACGGCAGCCTATTACAAAATATTTTTATGAGGTACCGTAGGCCTATCCATTATTTCCACTCTCACCATATCACAGAAAAATTGTGAAAATGTGGCATAAGTTACCTAAATGGTTTCATTTCTATGTGTAGCATAGGGATCCCACATAGCCTAGATAGGGGAGGATCCATCGGCCTGGGTTTGATCCCTGGTACCTCCTCGGATTTTTCTGAGGTAGGGAGGTGTGGAACGGGCTGCATTCAGCCTCGTGATTAAAATTGAGGAGCTACTTGATAGAAAAGTAGTGGCTGCGGTCATGGAAACACCATTAACAAGCTCTGTGGGTATCAGCACACTAACCACATGCCCCCCAATCCTGCCATCTGCTCTATGGTAGATGATGCAGCGGTTGGGTGGTAGGCCTAATACCTTAAGGGAGTTTAGTTGGGTGGTAGGGAGTGCCACTGAGTTTAGTTTAGTTTAGTAATTTGTTGTTTCTATAGAATTCATAAATGGGCCTATGTAAACTCATTTGTTCCTTAAAATAGGCAAAGTGAAAGAAAATTCTTGGAGTGGACACAACCTAAAATTAGGCCTGTGTGTTACAAGTTTCGCTAGTTGGTCATGACATTGGGTAAGGCGGGAAATGGTGTGAAAAATCCATGTCATCATGGAACAGTTACTACGTTTACATGCTTGATACGTTCCCGTGGAACGTTTGCATGGAAAGTTCTAGTAGAGTATAACTTATTGAGATTTGTTGTACTATTGGCTAACATGGTTATGTATGCCTATTTTTGAGGCTAACCTGTGTACCTAAACAATTACCGGTATCGTGTTTATTCCGTGATTATAATATTAAAAAGTGTATGTTCTATTAATAATTTCCAGTCACCATGAACAAATTATGGCATAAAAGAGTAACAATATTAATATTATAGTGTGAATGAGTGTTTTTAATTAAATTGATGATCAGCTGACAGGACAAATGCCATGCGAGTGTATGTGCATGCACCAGAATTGAGTTCGCTAGCATTTACATGGAATTGAATAAGACTTAATCCAATCCGTTCCTCCATTTGCAGAGGATCGGATAAAAAATTAATTCTATATTGAATCTGCATTTACATGACTATCTCAATATGGGGAACGAACTCAGATTGATCTGAATTCTGCATGTAAACGTACTAAGTGTAGAAAGTGTACTTGATGGTATTGATAGTCTTTATGGTGTTGCTGCTAGAGCTATCTATCACTAATCTAACCTACCCTGACCTATCACCAGTCTTGCACCTTTTCTTCTTGTGTTGGCTGCATTGTTCGCAGCAACCAATGAGACGAATGATTATAGCCAGCCAATCAGAGTGCTGGGAGACAACCTATGGGCTGCATAATCTGTGTTACAGCAAGTAGCAGATTGCAGAGTATCCAAGTAGACCCTGGATATGTTTAAATTCAGGCACTTTTATTGGATCTATTGTGAAACTCTGCACTTAGTCTGCTCGATGTTGTTACATGATTTTGTGGCCCACGGATTGTCATCCAACATACTGATTGGTTGAAACACAATTTTTTGGTAGATCCCAATAATGTGATAGGTCTATTTGTTAATACAGAATAAAAAGTTGTCTGCATTAGGTGTGTAGCGGTTGTCCCCATACCAGTAATTACTAACTTTTACTAACTTATTGTGATTATATGTGAATTTTAACTCAACTCACAAAATGAACACTTACCGGTATTTATTATTTACCATGAAATTAGTAGCCTAATTAATTGCGATATTTATGCATGGGATGCGTTAGGAATATGCTTACGGATTTAAGTTAGTTATTAAAAGTTCCTGGACATGAAGTTTTTTTATTCTGTCACAACTTTGTTTCACTTGCTGCTAAAATTTGCTGCAATGGATTCTTCTTTGGGAGAAAAAAATTTAAAAATCCCTCTCGTTGATAATGTAGGCCCTGCTGTAGCCTACTCGTTCATGATTTTTTCTAAATTCTACATGCAGCTTCAAAGACTGTCAAAATAAGCCTGTCAGGAAAGTGATGTAGAGCAAGTTGTACGAGAGAATCCAACACTGGGTTTAATGCTTCTCCAGTTGATGTAGGCAGTAGGCTACATTTCAATTTCAAATGTTGATTGTGAAAGAACCCTTTTAGCATATAAAGATATTTTGTCCAATAAAATAACTACATAATCTTACAGCTTGGAACCTAGAAACCCTGCTTACGAATCTTATTTCAATGAATGGTCTAAATAACGCATTTGAAATTTAAATTAGTAGGCTATGCTATTATTTTGCATTTTATTTTCGCTTATCCTGCTTTGAGCCTAGCTTTTATATTAACATTCGCAAGTTTTATTCAGCATAAAATCATTTCCTTACTGATTGCCTGCCTGTGAGCGTTCTTCTCATTGGTTGCATTGGTTGCTGCGTACAGTGCTGCCAACAGCTTTAAATGCAGTAAGAAAAAGCATGAGGTTAGTGACAGGTAGCACGGGATTTGTGCATTAGTTTAGTTTAGTGACAGGTAGCTCTAGCCATAACACCATAACCACCATCAGTATCAATATCAAGTTCCTTACACTAAACATTTCACATTGAAATTGATTCTGCACACCATTCCCTGCACACCACCTGCCATCGTTATCAGTCAACCGCTATGTAGAATGGATATGACAAGATGTGAACAGCATTCTTGTATCAAAATAGTCGCTATTCGAGGGAGAAGCAATAATATCCATCTGTACCAAACTTTAAGGATCATGAAGTAGGTTTGTGTGATTTCATGCTTCCATTTACCGCAATACATAGTGGCACGATGCAGTTGCATGGATCTTTAAGGGTGTCTGTTTCCTTCACTATCATACGGCGTACATCTAGTACCCATAATCTGCATTATACGTACATGTCATATCCTGCCCTTTCATTTGTCTATTTCAAAATTTTAAAATGGTCCCACAGTTTTAAAGAAAAAATAGTTGGCATTACTTATACCTTATCCCTCGTCGGCCTATTTATCTAGCCTATATATTGACGTAGCCTATTGTTATTTTACTTAATGGCTTAATAATAGTAATAATTATAATAACGTCTTGGAAGGTGGTGATATTGATTTCCTTTCACAATTTTCAAATTTATTGACTAAATTATCAATCTTATTCAGGAAAGGAAGGGATACAAATCAAGATGTAATGTATTCTCTGAACATAATGCTTGTAGAAATTAATCTTTTTGTTACTGGAAGTATGGAAAATAAATGTGGCCTTGAATTGTCTTTATTCAAAGAATTGATGGAGGAACTAAATGCATTTTAAACTCATACAATGAAATGCTAACTTGTAAAACAGAAAAGAATATCTTACTTCCTGCAATTAAAGAATCATTACAAAAAGCATTAAGATTTTCAGTAACTTGGATGAATGAAAGGATTGGTGTAAGAGATGATTTTCCTTTTAGGAGGAGATATTATGAATATCCCTTTATTTTTAACCCTATTTTGCTACATGGCATGTTAGGGCTATATATAGTTAATACATAATGTATTAACACAACTAAATAGAAGAAAGTTTACAATAATAGCACACTTTCTATCCTTTTTCATTACATTATAAAGTCTGAACTACATTAACATTGTACGTCACTCAAAATTTCGTTTTTAAGAGTTTTGTTTCTAAGTCAACTGTATTGTGTTGTATTGGAACTAACATACTGTTTCCAGCTCACAGGATGACCTGTTTGAATGGGGGATCACCTAACTTTCTCTTTTAAGCAATTATAAAACTTGTTTCACCCCTCAGTTAAGCTGCAGCTTTTGATTTGTGAAGATCACAGTATTGACATGCAGTGTTGGCAAGCGTAAAATTAAAAAAAAAAAATAATGATAATAATAAAATAAAATAAATAAAAAAAAACTTGGATAGGCGTTAGATGTTTTGCTAAGCAGTGTTCACTACAGATCAGAAGACTTCCAAAAACACTCGTAACTGAGTATGGAGTATTGGTTGATGAACTCGTAAAGGAAAATAAAAACAATTAAAAACTCTGTTACTGGCTGAAAAAAATAGTTGCTTGCAGTCTATTACTGTATTATAAGTGGTTCAATGATTCACAGTTACGTATTACCGATATCTCTAATTTTGTTTTAGTAGTGTATTATCTTACATATAAATAAATAACCTTCAAATAATTATTTCGGCTGCTGTTATCAATTGGTTAATATTAACAGATTAGCTGCATCCCAAAATGAGCATAAAGCGGAGCGCACTGTATTCCATGAAGGTGTTTTAGATTCCACAGAATTAATGTGTATGAATCCAATGGATATGACTCGATAAAGTATATGAGCATTTCTGATTTGGTAGTAAAGAAAATATAGGTAAAAACCTAAATATCCCTGTCTAATAAGTTGCGGAAAATTTAAAGCTTAGCTAGGTCTAAGCAATTATTAATTATAGATATATAAGCTTTCATGAACCACAGATTATTGTCTCTGCCGGACATTAACCTACA
Source organism: Ectobius pallidus (assembly GCA_964059195.1). NCBI lineage: Eukaryota > Metazoa > Arthropoda > Insecta > Blattodea > Ectobiidae > Ectobius > Ectobius pallidus. Next base: position 125,114,055 of record CAXKWD010000009.1, read on the forward strand.
TGAGAATATTATAGGAGAAAAATACCTCCGACATTAGGACTTGGCTATTCGCGCCAGTGCTCTACCAACTGAGCTAAGCCAGAGTCAAATTCACAGCGCCAGATGGAACCTTTCTCCTATGACTGATTGCCCTAATGGTCTACCTGGGTTCAAGTCCCAGTGTCGGAGGAATTTTTCTCCTATAATATTCTCAATTATTAATTAGTTGTTTAATCAGCCAAATAGTCTAGGACAGCTTTGTGTGCACGTGTTTAAAAAGTAGCGTGGTAACTGTAGGACTACCATTTATTTTGCATTGCTCATTCCATCAATCATACAACAGGCCTATTTACTCTACCCATATTGCAATAATTCAATTCAATTCAATTCAATTATTTATTTAAAGAAGCTACAAACAATTTTTACAATAATAATAATAATAATAATAATAATAATAATAATACAATAATACAATAATACATTTTATTGTCATTAAACATCTAGGTAATAGACAAAGTCAAAATATAATACAGTTTAGTCAATATAAAAACATACAGCATAAATCAAGTTCAAAACCGGAATTAAAATAGATAAAAAAAGGATGATCTGCATACATTAAAAATATTTACTGAAACCAATAACACATTGGTAAATAACACAATATTAGCCTACATTCGAAAAATCTCTTGTATTGATTAAATAAATGGTGCAAAAATACGTTGCACAAACTTTCTCGCATATACGTGTTAAAGGCTAGCACAGAAAAAATTACATTAAAGAGACAATTAAATTTTAGGCTACTTATTACATTTTCATAAAACTAAGAAGTATCTAGAACGGAAAGCATCAGGATCGATCTTTATGTTCAATGCTTTTACCGTGAAATAATAATAAGAATAATAACAATAATAATAATAATCAATGACAGTAAAACTGCATAATATTAGTACTACTACTACGGGAAAATTCAAATATAAGTCGCACCTTGGGATAAATCGGTCCCACCCAACCTATCTCCACCGATGCAGTTTCTTTTATACCACGATCTAACGAATTCTTCTGTCCTAGTATTATGAAGAAACTCGTGATTGGACGTTGGAGGTGTGACGTCTTACCGCTAGACGAGAGGTGGCAGGCTGACAAACCTTGCGGGAGATATAATATGCCACATTTTCGAAACCTACAAACAGTGTATCGTACATTATTCGAAAATGCAAGGGCGCTTCGCTACGGCTGCCGCCTCCGCTTCGCGCACTTAACTATGTGGTTAGTGTTATGCATTATTTAGCTATAAGCAACAGTATACAAGGGCAGTTGGTCACTCTGCTTCGCTCAGAAACAAAATACATCACACAGTCTGTGCAAATGTGAATATCGAATGGGGAAGCTTAAGGGGCGACTTATATTTGAATTTCGCCACTACTACTACTACTACTTAGGTTATATTGCACGCTTTAACTGCATGTAGGTCATACCACGTGTTTAGTATGTTTGCGTGAAACATTAGGCCTAGTCTATATCAGCGTTTCTTAACTTTTTTGAACCCGAGGACCTCTAAAATGAGTAAAAAACTTTACGGACCCCAAATTTTACATCCAATTTTTTAAAAGTAGGCTATATGTAGGCCTATATTCTTAATATTTGGGGTATTAAATTATAGGTCGTTATAACGAAATACATTTTTTTAATCCGACGGAAACACAGTTATTGAATTGGAATGAAACTATTGACAGTAAAATTATATTTTGAACAGACTTTAATATATATTACCAATTTGATAATATAATTAGGAATTATGTTATTACTCACTTTTAATGAGACGGTTGAGCTTGACGCCTCTTGCAGAGTTCCTGTTTTTTTTTTGCTCAATATTAGTCAAATTTAGTCGATATGACCTGTATTTTCGAAGATTTTAAACCTTTAAAATGGACATCTAGTGTCCATTTTATGTGAAAAATTTATACTTCTTTACTTCCCACTTGCTTTATGATATTTTAAAATCAATTATGTCTGCGGACCATCTGCACCGTGTTCGCGAACCACCAGTGGTACGCGGGACCATAGGTTGAGAAACGCTGGTCTATATTAACAACTCATTCGCGTCATGTTTCTATTGTTTAGTGATATCTTCTTATGTGATATTCAGTTTAAGCGATTATAATATCCAGTGACATAGCGGCAATGAGTTATGGAAAATAAGCAAGTCCTACAAACCCGGCGTTTGCCTTTGAGAACGACGGAACCATGAAAAACCCAAGTCAATTTGGACGACCACGAGGTTTGATTTGAACTCAGGACCTCTTCCCTGTTAGCCCATAGGCCTACCACCTCGCTGTAATTGGTTTTAGTGTGTTCATTGCGACTGAGCTAAACTGATTGCATTTCACAACAATAAGTACATTAGGCCTATAGTTTTCTTGTTACTAGGGGCAACAAAATGTCATTAATATTTTAATTGACATTTATGTTCTGAAATTCGCATTTAAGCTGTCCTTATTTTGTTTTTATCTTGATATCTATTAAATGTACAAAGAAATGTGTTAAACAAAAAATGTTCATTTTAAATTTTTCTACAACTTTACTGTGATAGGTTTTCATGTATCGCCTACTGTAATGGATATAATCTAGAAAAATTGAAAATGGATACGAGTAAAGTGCCCCTTAAGTCATTTTTGCGGAAATACGGATATAGCCATTTTATTAGTCACAGATAAGACTTTACAATTTTAAATTTTTATTAAAATCGTTAGAGCCATTTTTTCAAAAAACAATTTTTTTTAAAAAGTTTTCATGAAAAGTCCCCTTAATATTTCAGTTGTAAAACTAAATTTCTGGGCGGTTCGACAAAATTTCGAAAAAGTCCTTAATTCAAAAAATGAAGTAAATACAATGAACCGTTTACCCGCTGTGCTTGTCCACGGACAGACGGACAGACGGACAGACGGACAGACGGACAGACGGACAGACGGACAGACGTCATTCCAAAAATATTTTTTTCGGTTTCTAGGCTTCATGAAACGTGCTCTCCCGGTGTTATCTCAACTTCGAATTTTTGTCACGATCACAATACTTTCTCTATACTACGTATAAGCGAGAAAGTAAAAGGATATAAAGTTAACCACTTAAACAATACTTTCTTAAATGGTGCAATTACTTGTTCCTAAGGGAGTTTATTATAAAAGCTTTAATCCAATTATATCATAACTGTTCATTGATTTGCGTAGTCTTTGATAGGGTATATAAATTTTATTACTATTTCTATTGCCTTAAAGTACCTACTTCACAAGATTTAATTCGTTTTTAACATGCAATAGCACTGTATACATATGTACATTTACTTAGGATACAGAGCACTAAGTGATAAAATTCATACTCTACTCTTACTTTACAGGGAGTTTGTATCTCGGTCTCTGGTGGCGGTGTAATGGATATTGTATGGAAATAGTGATGCAATGCATTTTACATAAAAGCGAGTGAACTTGCATGTTGTAATAAATTTTGTTGGTCACATTACCCAAGGGGCTGGACATAAAATGCAGAGCAAGCTGAACTGGTACTAAAAAAGACAAAACTTTAATGGGCCGCCCCGCGTGAGGGAAAGTAATTATTGAGCATTTGCTTTTACAAGCATCAGGGGCCCAGGGTTTTTTTTTATATACAAGTAATGAGGGAAAGTAGAAATAACTTGCGATCACTTTTTTTTATTGTTTTGGAATGTGGAATTATGAATTGTGCAAGGAGTAGGTACTGTCGGTGCCGTGTTATACTTTAAACTGCGAAAAAAAAAAAAAAAAAAAAAAAAAAAAAAAAAAAAAAAAAAAAAAAGGAGAAGTTCTGTAGATAATGTGCAGCTAACATTTCGTATTCGTACATCCTTGTAGCCCCACGTTTGGGAGCATATGGCTTCCTAGTGGATGTTTCGTAACCTAGACCAATTTATTTGAGCTTATTTTCTGAGAAAGAGAGGAGGGCCAGGTGGTAAGCCCATCACCTCACAACCTTCGCAGGAAACTAAGCTATTACTTGGACTTGATAGGGCCTAGGAATTTTGTCCAGAGGCTCTAATTTAGACTTGGAGTTCTGTAGCGTGCCGTAATCTACGACACCCCCCTCCCCCAGCTTAAAGTACCGTGCCCAGGATTTACATTCTTAAAAACCCATCGACCGCGGCAGGTTTCAGCTAACGTTTAGGACAATTAAATAGGACAGGAGATGCCGATTCTCTTTCGGGAGTTCGTTTAAAAGTGTAAAAATAAGTCATCTTAATTCTTTAGAATTTTATATTTTCTTGCCTTAAAAGCCCTAAGAAATGTTGGTTCGATCCATCATCTATGCAAAGCATTCTAAAGACTCCTTGAGTGAATTTTTCTCCCCAGAGATCTGCAGTCGATATTACTGCTGACATGATAAAAACAATAATACAGTTCACGTATAGCTTCCAACTAAAGCGTCTTCCCAGGCCCGGCCTTTGCAAAGCCCCAGGACACATCATGTTGGAAAAGGAGTAATTTTGCTAATGATGTCACGGTTTTGGGGCAATATCTTTAGTTAATACATTATGCTGTATAAAAGTGTTTGTCTGACTGTACGCGATGCCAGCGAATTCTACTGAACGCAGAGATCTGAAATTTTAAACGCAGATGGACTGAAGGGTGACCGAATGCACGTCTTAAACAGATTTTTTATTTTCGTTTTCGTTCGAGAGCTACGAGTGAAAGACTGGCAGAAAACGTGATTTTTTTTCGGTATCGAAGCAGGTGGCTTTACCCTCTTTTGTCAAACATTGATCGGTTTGGTCGGAACTCACTATGCAGGGGTTTTCTGGGCCAGGGAACTCGAATCTGAGGTCTTTTTCCCCAAGCTGCGCTTTCTGATCGTGGAATTCACTCCAAAGCCGGATTTTTAGCTGTTTCGTTATAATCGTTTAGTTTATGAATGTTTCGCGCGTAAGTGTTAATAAATATAATGTTTTAATTATGTTGCTCTTAATTTTTTATCTTCGAATTAATTATCGTGGACGAAGCCACGAGCACCTGCTAGTACACGGGTCCAGTGTCTTTACTTTTCCGAAATGATGCGATGCTGATTTTTTAGACCTGGCCTTCTCTATTCATTATCAAGAATGCAGCCCACCGAGGCCGTGGTTTCTACATTCGTTCGATGTATTTTTGCACGACTTAACTAATTAGTGGTACTTACGAATGTTGTTGCCGTGGATCGCAAGTTGACATTCCCGCACGCAATCTTGTTGCTATGGAAACAGCAAATTTCTATGCGGTAAGAGTTTCCGTGCGGTAAGAATTTACTTACGCCACACATCATAATACAAGCCTTTATGGACAAGGCCCCCCAGGACAAATATTCGGTTCCCATAACAACAAACACATGCGAATCACTTTCTGAAATAAACATCTATCTTCAATAATGTATATACATAATATTTTCAGGTAATATCTCAATTAATATAATTAAGTTGATATAAATAATCATCGTGCAAAAAATAGCATGCAATACTCGTGCCGTAAGCGCATAACGGATCTCGGAAAATTGAAAAAACTCGGCGCGAGCGCCTCGTTTTTTCAAACTCTTTCCTCGATCCGTATGGATCGCTTACGGCACTTGTATCGCAATATACTATTTCATTACACCTATTTCCGTTACAGGCGATTTTGGCAAGTGACCCCCTCCCATGAGACAGATTTTAAAGCCATTTATTTATACGTTAAAAATCTATACGGAGTTGCGATATGTTTAGATTGTTAATGAATAGTTCGTACTTACAAGGCTGATAAAATAATGATGTGAAGTGTACTTTAATTATTTATTTAGTGCTTTATTTTTCATTCACCATTCTGATCGTTCTGCAGCTTAGGCAATTACTTGCGTGCCTTTAAGTAACTTACCGGTATTTTGATGTGAGCACTGCTATTGGAAGTTTTGCGTGTAGCATTACAGGAAATCGCTAAGGGGTAAATCTTGATGAAGATTGGTGACTGCTTCATGTATTAAGACTTCGCATCAATATACGAGGTGTGTCTAAAAAGTTCGGTGAATGGTCTCATAAGTGGGTATTCAAAGTTTGATAGAAGCACGCGTGCCTGTGTAGACACGTCTGGACATGTCTGGACCTGACCTCTGTTGGTACTAGCGCGAATCTTCTAGTGCAGTGCTTATTGCATTCAGTCTAATTGAGTGTTCCGAGTAGTACGCGTCATGGAGCAACGACACAACATTAAGTTCTGCTTTAAATTGGGTAAAACAGCGACAGAAACCCATGAGATCTTGGTGCAGGTGTACGGGCAGGATGCTGTGAGTAGGAAATGTGTTTATGATTGGTTTGTACGCTTTCGCGCTGGTAAGGAATCTGTGGAGGACGAACCACGTTCAGGCCGGCCATCCACAAGCAGGACACCAGAAAACACTGAACGTGTACGAGAGATGCTAACAAAAGATCGGCGATTGACTCTGCGATTAATAGCAGAAGAATTGGGTATTAGCAAAGACACAGTAAGGACCATCGTCCATGAAGAATTGGGCAAACGCAAGATTTGCTCACGATTTGTGCCGCACATGCTAACAGATGAACAAAAAGCAAGACGTTTTGAGATCTGTGGCGATTTCATCGCCATGTGTGACAGGGATCCAACCTTTCTAGGTTCCATTGTTACAGGAGACGAGACTTGGTGTTACCAGTACGACCCCGAAACGAAAAGACAATCGATGGAATGGCGGTCACCTTCTTCCCTGCGACAAAAAATAAGCCGTGCGGTAAAATCCAAAGTTAAGACCATGTTGATCACATTTTTCGACAAAGAAGGAATCATCCATAAGGAATTCGTTCCAGCTGGCCAAACGGTGAATGCCGCATTCTACTTGGAGGTTCTCAAACATTTGTTACAGCGCATCCGGCGAGTTAGGCCACAGATGTTCCAGACCGGAAATTGGATGTTACTGCACGACAATGCACCATCGCATACCAGCATCATGGTACGACAATTTTTGACTCAGTGTGGCGTGACAGTTTTGCAACATCCACCGTACTCCCCAGATCTGGCGCCTGCTGACTTTTTTTTGTTTCCACGTCTTAAGCAGGCCTTAAAGGGATCACGGTTTGTGGACGTCGAGGAGGTTCAGAACCATGTGACGGCTATTCTGAGAACGATTCCACATCAAGACTTCTCCAACAGTTTTCAAGCGTTATACGAACGTTGTCAGAAGTGTGTTGTGGCTAGTGGAGAGTATTTTGAAGGTCAATAAAGGTATTTACAATTAACATTCTGTTTTTAGTTTTTATCATACCATTCACCGAACTTTTTAGACACACCTCGTATTCCATGCATTGAACTCCCTTCCCTATAAAGGCTCGTGTCCACATGAGAGCTGAGAGTGCGAGAAACTCTCGAGAGTTCCATTTCGGTATGTGGACACGCGTCTGAGAGCACTGTCTGAGAGGTAGCTGAGAGTGGCATTCAGAGAGTCAACTCGCAGGTGGACACGCCTTCGCAATCAATCTCCGAGAGCAGCTCGCACTATACCAATCTGTTTCGTATAGCTGAGAGTTCTCTGAGAGTGGATAATGTGTATAGGCCTATTATGCCCAACAAGCCATATGATAAAATTATTTAATTTGCCTTCAATATTTATTTATATTTTCTAAAAACGAAATCTAAATCCAATAATACTCAATGATAATAGATAATAATACGGTATCGTTTAATGTTCATATGTTCATCATGAAATAATGTAGTAAATTCATAAGGGAATTACTGAACAATAATAAAATTTTTACATTACATTAATTTAATTATGTAACATAATGAAACACTGATAATCTCCATAGTTCACTACGGCGATCATCGATTCCTCTACAGAATATTCTGAGGCGAAGAAGGCTGTAACGGGTGCAGTAACCCTCATGTCTGTAGATTAGAGGCATGTAGGGATCTCCTGCGGGACAAAATTCCGGAACAGCGGTGACCGTCATAGGCCTAAGTTGCAATCGTTAAGTAATAAAATAAACGAACACAATATTAGTGTAGACTACATACGATTCCAAATATTCTGCAAATCTGAGTTTAGAAACACGGCGCCTATAGCGTAATCAGTCTTGGTGATTGTCTTTGTATTCTTTTGAGGGGACCAAGATGACGTACATGAGTCTATTGCGTATAAAAGTAGACATGTAACAGCGACGCACAAAATGCTTTTGCTCTAGTGCTAAAGGGCCAATCAACAAGGAACACTTTTTTGGCGCTTGGTCTTCGTGGACGCAGAGGATAAATAGTAGACCTATCCGTTCATGTGGATGCACGGAGTTTAGATTCACAGTTTGATAGGATCACTCCACTCGAATAATTGACATGCTATAAATTAAAAATCACATGCTTGATTCCGGAAAAGCACAAAGTCACAATTAGTTTATATTTAACAAGAATCTCATATCACATTTCAATGTCTTTTTAGTTAATTTGTGGGCCTATCGAATTCACCAATACTTCATGATGTTCTGATGATATTCTGACAATATTAGATTGTCAAATTCTTCTAAACGCTTAATAATTAAATGAATGTACTCACTTAAAAGCATTCAGCAAGCCCTCATAAAATGCTTACAGTAATATTAAGAACGAATAATACATTGTTGTGCGTCCATCTTGTTTGTAAACGCGAGACGAAAACTCGCGCGATTTTGTTTCAAGTGGACACGGTTCTGAGAGTAATGTCGCGAGTTTTGCTCTCAGCTACTCTCAGGATTCGACTAGCGCTCTCAAGTGGACACACCATCTGAGAGTACTCTCGAGAGTTTCTCGCACTCTCAGCTCTCATGTGGACACGAGCCTTAAGACTTGTGCGACATAATCTTTTCACTGCTACTGAGGTATAAATTCGTTAACTAAAATATTTTAAGAAGCTGAGATATAAAATTAATAGACTATTGTTTTATGTGAAATGCGAGGACTTTTTCTCCCCTTGTTTAACTGTCGTTCGTGGATACCAGATCTTTTATTAAAATTGTGCTAATCGATTCCAAGATTAGAGCCCAATGATGGTTTGACTTGATGATTGCTTATAGGCCCATAAATATTAAAGTTTAATTATGAAAGGGTTAATAAGCTATATTTTAATTCTATTGCACTTGAGAATTTATTAGTGTTGTACTCTAACTTTGGGGCAAGCGTTGGGCAACTTGGGTGAGAAGGTATTGTATTGGACCTAATTTTGACCTGAAATATCCGTTTTTTGTAATAGCCTCCTCTTATTTGCATCTCCCATCTTTTCTTTTGTTGCTCTTCTGTCTTGTTTTCTTTCATTGTCTTGATTAAATTTGGTCACTTTTTCGCATCTACATCCATAGATACCTTCCATGCATTGAAAACCCTTTCCTTTAAGATGTTGTGCGACATATTTTCGCTGCAACCGACGTATAAATTCTTCACCTAAAATATTTTAAGAAGCAGAGTTATAAAATTAACAGACTGTTGTTTTATGTGAAATGCGAGGACTTTTTCTCCCTTTGTTTTGACTGTCGTCATGGATACCGCCTCTTCTATTAAAATTGTGCTCATCGATTCCAAGATAGAGATCGCAGATCACTGATGATTTGACTTGGTGATTGCTTATAGGCCTATAAATATTAAAATTTAATTCTGAAAGGGTTAATGGGCTATATTATAGTTTTGCTGTATTTGATATTTTATCATAGTGTTGTACTCTAACGTTGGAGCAAGTGTTGGGCAACTTGGATGAAAACGTATTGTGTTGGGCCTAATTTTGACCTGAAATATCCGGTTTGGTAATCGTCTCCTCTTATTTGCATCTCCCCTCTTTTTTTAGGGTCATCACAAAAAAATGAAAGTCATCTTTCGCCCGGCCCTATAGATACAGTAATGTAAACAAACAAATTTTAATTTTGTTGATATTATTGTGGTACTGTTGGTGCCAGGTACAGTCTGCTTGTTGAGGATAGTCACGTTCCTCTTCTCCATGCCATGCGGCCACGAACTCTCCTCCTGCTACTGCTATAGTTTCAAGGTCATCTGCTTACAGCAAGAGGGGCGGGAAAGAGGACTTGGCAAGCCAGATTCTTACATCAGGCACATTGTTTTACCAATAAAAACTTGTAAAGTGGATTAACTTAAGCTACCCGTATACGCTTTTTTTGTATTTTGAAGAATTCTAAATAATCTGTTTTCTCATGTAGAGTTTGTTTACAGTGGCACATCTATTCTTCATTGAGAGTTAATAATTAGGTTACATATCTAAAGCCAAGATGATCTTATTAAGGGCTGTGTTCACCAGTGCCGATAATCTGTCTGATCCTGGTTTTTAGACTGAAAAGCTGCGATATTGTCCATTTTGCGTTTCACCAGCTACAGTAACTTGGTTTTTCCATAATATCCAAGCTAATGCTTTACCGGTGAAACATCGACCAACAAAACAGGATAAACCAAGCTAACTGCGACATCAAGATGGCGCATAGGTGACTGGAACATCTGATCAACATGAAAGTCGATCATAGTGACGAGGAATATGAAGCAGAACACAGAATAAGGCACCCTAATGGATAAAGGAACGTATGTCGTACTTGGACATCTGTGACGACATTAATTCCTGCACAATATTCAAGGAGAAAACGAAATTACCTACTATACGCCACGCCCCCAAAACAGTGAGACATCTAGTGACCATTTGTAGAACTAGTAGCGTGAGGGGAAACTTTCCGTTGCTATGGCAACGTAAACATTTCCCGTCCCGACGCAGCCAATAGACAGTCTTCCCCCGCTGTTTCACAAAACAGCCGCTAGATGGCGTTGGTTCTCTTATGAAATATTTAAGGGTCAGACAAGTAATAGACAAAAACCAAACTTTTGAAAACCAAGGTGACAAACTATGTGGTGAAACCCGAAAGGTTTACTATTTGAGATAATGGAATAATCGTAGTTTTTATTATCCACGATACCGAGAAATTTTATCCGTGTTGGTGAACACAGCTCTAAGTGCCAGAATGGTCCTTTGAAGGTACAAGCGGACGGGGAAATTGTTTGTACGCGCGATAACTCGAATACGCTTTAACAGATTTTCATGAAACTCGGTATACACACTCATAAGTTATAACGTCCGTAAGAATGGCGCTATTGAATTTGGATCAAATCGGTTGAAAGGTACCGGAGTAAAGACCAGTTAACGGTCACATGCTTTTTAAATGGCAGATCATCACTAGACTACAAAGCCGCATGTAATACACTAACATAATTGTATGCTCACTTCTCAATGAGCCAGAAACTTGAAATTTGGCATACATATAGCTTATAGTCTGTAACTGATAAAAATATTTTTTTAAATCCCATTTTTATTTTTTATCTCCGAAAAACATTCAGAATGGCAGACGCAATTTTTGTAGATTTGAGAGATCTATAAGTTTGGTCCTACGACTTTTCGTCATACCTCTATCGGTTTTGAGTTAGATTTTATCTCAAGTAAATTTTATATATTATCCTTCTAGTGGCACCGTGGCCCTGGGGTCCACTCAGCCTCCAACAGAAATGAGTGCCAAGGGAAATTCGGGGGATAAAGTCGTCCGATGCTTAAGGCGACAACTTTACCACCTGTACGGACCGAATGTGTGTAAATCCAGGAGCTTCATCCTCCCGGAACCCTAAGGACTTCCATGGCCTGTAAAGGGGTCATTTAACTTTACTTACTTTTTTATTTATATTACTGTATAATGTTCCCCAACATATAGCGTCGAGAGAGGTTTTGAAATTTTACACATTTAATTAAAACGTAAACCAAAATTAAAGTTTCAATTTTCGTTTTGGTATTTCAGTTTGTTTTGGAGATGTTAATTAAATTGATTTTTTAAAGTCGAAATCCATCTCATCAGATAATATTAAAATTTGAACCTGATATCTTATGTGATATTCTTTGATGCATGCCTTACAGATGGATTCGTACATTGTGTATATTATGGATTTAAAAATATTTTATCCGAAAAAATTAAGGGTTAAAAAAAGGTCTATGTGTGTTTTATATTTTTGTAAAAAAGAACTAAGGCCTGTACAGAAAATCTGATTAGTAAATTAGTCACTCAGATTGTGAAGTACAGTGTGAAAATATTTAATTGCTGCACCTCTATTTTTGTGGAAGCATACAGATTGAAACTGAGAAAACACTAATTAAATCTTGCATGCAGATGTGTTTTCTTGGTGCAACATTTTAAAAACGGCTTCAGCAGTACCTGTTCCATGCACCCAAATGACATAAATTATTGCAGAGTTATACTATAGGGTAGTTTGTGCTCGATTTTTTGACAGTAAAATACCGGTAAAATATCACATTTTAAACCAAAATTTGCTCAAATTAACACTGTCATCCTTTAAAAAGTTAAAGAGAAAACATACGATGGAAATTCAGGATAATAAATCCTAAACGTATGTTTTAGACCAATATTCTTTCCACCTTCACTTTACAAGTTTTTTTTTATATATATGAAGGGGTTAAGTAAACACTAGCAAATGTTCTATGACGTTTCCTTACATATCTTCACAGAATTAACAAAGTACCCTCCCCTTTATGCAACTGCCCAGAAAAATCGCCACAAACAGCTATACATCTATTGACAGCCTACATTGTTCTCACAAGATCGGCCAGCAGTTCTAACAAGGCAAAATCTACCCCAGGTACTGAAGACTCACATCAACACGGTTCAAGTCACAAACTACATCAGCAATATCTTCCGCACCCTTCAAGAATAGACATTAAAGGTTCTCTTTTATATCTGTAAATATGTAAATATCCTGTGATATGCCTTTGGCAAAACACAGGTTGTAAACATCTATAGTAAATAAAAAAAAAAAAAAAAGCTCTTGTCATCGTGGAGTGCGATAACTGACGCTAATCTGTACAGAATCCTTATCAAGTTACCTGTTTATGAAAGAAGTTGATCCCAACTTATCAAGTCTGTACAGGAAAAGAAGACTTCCCATTTAATCAGTAACTGTCATTTCCTTTAAACAAAAAATTGATTACAGATCCTGTCTTCACATCAACCAAGATTTCTTGTATTTTGTACTTTCAAGCATTTGTACATTGGGGAAAGGACATGTTGCACGCATGGGGGAGGAGAGACATCTAAAAATATTGACTGGAAGACCCGAAGGGAAGAGACCACTTGGAAGACCTAGACATAGATGGAAGGGAAATATTATAACAGATTTAAGGGAAGTAAGATTTGCGATGGATGATTGGATGGAGTTAGCATAGAATTGGGTTGAATTGCGAGCTTATGTAAGCGCGAAAATGAACCTCTAGGTTCCATAAAATAGCCCTAGAAAATATTCCTTTAGCTTGCTTGGGAATTATTGTCTATTGGCATTGAGCAAGCAAGCATTTGTACAGGTGAAATTTTATTTTAAAAAGCTATGAAAACGTAAATTTTAATTTTATTAACATTTCTGTTGGTTTCTATTATTTATGTAGGCCTGCTTATGCAGTAATATCTTTAATTACTATGCATTAGTGTAATTTTTGTTCGAAAAACGTCGGGAAGCCTTTAACTGAATAGGGATCCTTAATGCTTGTTATAGCTTTTTATTTTTTTAAATTTTGTTAGGGTTTATAAAATGTTATTAAAGACTACAAATGTATGTGTGGATATATATTGAGCCTGTTTCATAATTAATTTATATATATTGTTTTCTGAACGTGAAAAACGAATAGTCCTGTGAAATTGAAAGCAGTGTATTAATTCCTTGTTTGTGTAGGGCCTACTATTTGAATGTTATCATCAGGGCCCAGATTTTGATGACACATCATCTTTTAACTGGTACATCATGGACGTGCCCACTAGTGCAGATATTCTGATCATGAGTCCTAGATTATAAAAATGGTCGTTTTTGGTCATTTCCCCTATTTTTTATCTTAAGGTTTTTTTTAGAATTTAATGTCATGACTGGGTAATTTTTTGGCCATTTTACGGTCTTTTTTTCCACATTTCATATTTTTAGGGAATTTTAATATATAATCATTGGTATCATTTTGTGTTGTTTCTCGCATTATGTAGAGTTTTTGTGCATTTTCTTGCATTGAATATTATGGGAACTCTGCATGCTGTTTGCATTTAACCGTATGTACCAATTAAGTAATCCTGGGTTCCGACTCCCAGTGTCGGAGGAATTTTTCTTCTATAATATTTTCATGAAGTGTCCAACAGAGCCAATAATCTGTGGTTCATGACTACATATATCTAAGTAATTACAGACCTATAATGGGGTCAACAATATAAATGCAGAATAGACACAAATCTGATGAATAAACTAGCATTTTCGTACAAAATTTTGGGTCAGTTTTTGTATTTTTGGAGTCATTTTATAGCCCGTTTTAAAAGTATTTTAGGTCATAAAAATCCGGGCCCTGGTGATCTTGTATTAAAGTATCTCCAAGGCAAAGAAGTAAGAAATTAGTGTCTTCGAAGTCCCCCTAAAAATCATGTTCTCTAATGTTCACTATGCTTAGTGATATACTTATGTGCCGTTGAATTTTTGTAGGTATTTGTTTCATGGTACACTCAGATCTCGTCATTTTTTCTCACATTGCTTTTCAGTCTTTTCGTTTAAAAATATTTTTACTTCTTAGTGTTTCAAATTGTTACGACCGGCAGATTATTACTCCATCTAGTAGTCTAGTGTTAAATCCCAGTATCTTGTTTTGTGAAAATCAGCTTCTCTTCCATTCTGTGGATACGCTGGAGTGACTGTTTCCTCCAGTGACTTCAATTCCCAGCTGTATTGCCCTAGCCTCGCATGAGCTTAAATGTACAACCCCTCAGGAACTATTTAGCTCAATTCAGTATTCTGAGAGATACCTACAAAACAGCGAACTGCTAGGCGCGGCTGAATAATTTATTTCAAAAGAGGTATGGGACCGAAGTAGCTAACCGTCAAGAGATAGAAAAATCTGGTGTGAACAGCACTAATATCTCTTACGAAAGCTTGGGTTTCTCTTGGTCAGAACATCCATTTGAGATCAGAGGTAGAAAAAATAAAACCAGCTAAGAAAAAAGCCTACTGTCAGGAAATGTTAATTGATTATTATTTTCTTCATCAAACCCCCATGCTTAGAGACAGTGCGTAACTGGACTACCCAGGCCGACTTATGTGTCTGAACAGCACAGCTCGCTAACGAAAAAGCGTATCTAAAAAAACATTTTATATTTGGGTTATGTATTGTGTGGAGATGTATAACGAAGATTGGCAAAGACCTTTTCTTTCTTTTACTACCATTTTACATTAAAGAAATTTCATTTCTCGCGATTTTCTCGAAGACTACTAGTTTTTTTTTTTAATTTGGTACACGAGCTGCTTGTACTAAGAGCTAAAACTTTTTATTTGAATAATTTCTTCGCAAAAATCACTGACGAGTAGTCATAAGCCAGATGTCATTTGCATGGTGAACAATATACATTTGCATGAGGTTGGAACACCTGAATACAGACTTCGTGCAATACGGCCTCTTCTTCTGTAAGAGAATGTGAAGTGTGAAAAT